>OU343055.1:16593019-19093019 GCA_910593695.2 Ocypus olens | reverse complement strand
ATTTTCCGCTCTACAACTTTGGTCTCTTATTATTATTTCAGAAAATGCATAGTTTTGGCTGTAAATCTAAAAATGAGCGGGAGGTAACAAAAGAAAAATGTTTTTATGGATAAATCTCAAGAATCCTTAATATTTCATTATACAAATTGTACATCATTGGAAAGCTTATTGAAAATTCCATGCATTGATGGCAAGATATATAGGGTGTTCGATTTGAAAAAATAGTTATCCATTATTTTGCGTATGTTGACACCCTGTATAGCAGTATAAACAAAAAAGAACCAAAGCCGATTTGTATTATTCTTCATGATGTGATAAATTCTTTAGTGTATAAAAAACGACGCTAGCATTGCTAGGAGTGCTTCTGCAACTTTTTCAATGTGTCCTTGTTTTTGCCACAAATTTGCCCATAACTAACCAACCGTCCATAATAGACCCATGGTATCTTATACTATTTTTATAAGCTTCTCAAGAGGGTTGAAAATAAAGTATAAAATATAGGGTGTTCCATTTAAAAAACATAACTTTGGTCAGTTATTTATACTGGGACACCCTGTACAAAAACATACATATTTTTAGCAAATAAGTTATGGGGCTTTTACAGATCCCTGGGTCACCCGGTATATTAACAATAGATGTTATCCTTAACATTTGACAAAATCATTTTGTAATATTTTTTTATTACTAAAAAAATCGGCTAAAAACAAAAAAATGCTCTTATCTCCAAGTTTTGCCAAAGGTCTTTCGACTTCTTCGTATTGTCAAACGCAGTTTAAGTTTAAAGTTTTATTTAAAAATATGTATTGTTAGGTGTTAACCAGGGGCGGCTCGTTATATAAAGCCAAGGAGCCATGGCACTACCTGTAGTATCAAGCTTGGCAATAATTTTTAATTCATTCTTAACCCTTTTTTGACAGTTACTTTGGTCTGGAAAGATAAATATAAATATTGTATAAGTGTATCTACCATCAACATGTTCCACGAGCCGCCACTGTACATGGTGACTTTTTTTGCAATTTTTTCTACTTGAAATTTTTTAACGCCAATCGATTTAGCTCGTTTTTTTTGATGAAAAAAAGGGATAACTTAAGGGCATATGATGATTGTTTGAAAAGTTCATTTTTTCGATTTTTCTTTGCTGACGTGTTACGAGCTTCAAAATAACATTTGTGGTTGGGCAAGTACATTTTCTGAAGCGTTTTGAAGGGATCTTTCCGGTGAAGTCTAAAACCAGTGATTTCTTCAGGAAATCATTTTAAATGTAATGTTTGGGCAAAAGTAAGGGGTCCGTCTTGGGTAGTTTTTCAAATTTTCGTCAAAAATTAAAAATCGCCAATTTTAATTGAATCCGACTAATTTGCACCCAAGGAGCACAGATTTGAAACCGCGTTCTATTTGGATTCTTTGTTTAGTCGCTACAGCCGTTCAAAATATGTAGAAATCGCATTTTTCCAAATTTTCCATAATGTTTATGGTTTTTTGCAATTTTTTCTAGATGAAATTTTTTTAAGCCAATCGATTTAGCTTTAGTTCTTCTGATGAAAAAAAGTTATTACATAAAGGTCTACGATGATTATTAAAAAAGTTGATTTTTTTATTTTTTTCCATTTTCGAGTCTTCTTTGCTGACGCGCCATGCGCTTCAAATGGCCATTTATGGTTAGGCAAGTACATTTTCTAAAGCGTCTTGAATCTGAAAAAATCGACTTTTTTCCAAATTTTTCATAACGTTCATGGTCAGGGGCGGCTTTTTATATAGAGCCAAGGAGCCATGGCACTACCTGTGGTTTCAAGCTCAGTAACAATTTTTAATGAATTCTTAAAATTAAAAATGAATTATTTGGTGGGGGCCGCGGTGGTCTAGTGGGTAGAGGTCCGGCCTCTGGACCCCGTTGGTGCGGGTTCGAGTCCCGTCCGGACGGTCACTTTTTCAGAACGAAAAATGGCCGTACGGGTCCCTGGGTGTCTAGTGTTTGTCCCCATTTCATTTAAATATGAATTATTACTATATATCGGTTGTGGCTGAATGCCCTAGTTGGCTAAGCCAGGTCCCCATCATCCTCGATTCCCTAACCCGAACTCCTATCAATCATCTTTCCTTTTTAAAAAAAAAAAAAAAAAAATTATTTGGTCTAGGAAGATTCTTCATTCTTTCTTAAAAAAAGAAGGGGAAGGTATATTGCATAAGTGCCTCTACGAGCCGCCACTGATTTTAACCACAACTAATTATGGACTAAACCTTATAACGGTCGCAACCCATCCTCTTCATTAAACCTGTATTCGTTTTTGAGATTCAGACATATAAACGCATACGAATTTGCTGTCTAACAGCAGTACATTCAAAATAATGCCCACTTTCAAGATTTTAAGCTTGTTAGCTCTGTAAATTGAATTTAAATAAACGCGATAAATTAGAACTGACAGTTTTGCATGTACAAATATTTACTTAAAAATGCTTGCACCTATCGTATTTGCCCAGTTTTGCATTATGTTAACAAGGAACGAATTTAATTCGAACGCCAGTGTGACCATAAAGTCCACGCCAGTTTTAATAACGCTGAATTATTACGGCAGCTGTGATAGCGCAAAAATTAAATTTCGCTCAAAAATCGAATCCAATTTGCACCCGGCCTTATTCATGGAAGCCCCGCGGGGCCTCGCAATTGCTAAATACACTGGCAGCTCTCTGCAAATAAAAAAACTAAAAACATGTAACATGATGCATTGTTCCGTTCTGTTTGTAAATTTGGACATTGTCAATACCGTGTTGTTTATTAGATGAAATTAACAAAGCGTTACTTGTTATGGCAAGCAGTTTTTGTTTAGTCTGGTGTATTACTTCCTTTAAACAGAACGTCACAGTCGTATTTTTTTTAATTTATGAAAAATTTATTTTAACTTCCGGGCCGGGCGCGGAGTCTGTGAGACCCGGTGCGCGAATAAACGATCGTCAATTTTCAGCAAACTGTTTTTTCGAGTTGTCCAGCCGAGTACCTTAATAATTTCTTCTTTTAGTTTATTTGTATGATATTTTAGTTATTTGAAATTAAAAAATAAAATTTAATCAAATTTTATGTAGGAGATTGTTTTTTTGCTAGGATCTCTAAGACCCAGCGCCCGCTACGGTGTCAAGGTTAAAATAAATTTCTAATAAAATTGAAAATTTTATATCTAAGTTAATAATAAACGAAATATAGTGCAGAGACATTCCGGAGGAATAACTTGCAGCACGCCTGTTTAGCCGATAACACGTTTGAAACGTAATATGCAGAACATAGAGGAAGTTTGGCCCCAATTTGCGAGATAGGTTCGCCTAGTAACTGCGGCCCACAAAATAGGAAAGTAAATTGGTGCCCCAGCATTCCTTTGAAGTGTTCTGCGATGTTTTGCATTTCCCTTATACAGAGAATTACAGTTTAACTGAAAAGGAATGTGCATCCAAAATCCGCATTACTAACAGATAATAGTATTAAATTATCGTTCCCCATTACCGATAAACAATAGTTCTTATTTTATAGTCAGTTGTTGGGGAATCAAAATTACTTAGATACCGAAATTGATCAATTGAGCGTTTTATCACTTTTAAACGAGTGATAAGGATTAATACGAAACCACCATGCCGTAACGTAAGAAGAAGTACCGAAACGATGTTTTCTTCCTAAAAAAGTTATCTTTATTGGCCAAGGCATTATCAAACATAAAATTCATTTACAGAAACGATTGAAAAAATAATGGGTACAGATTTCAATTTATAGCACTAATAAAGTACATAACTTTCACTGAAAAAAACTTCGTGCGAACTACCCATTGGAAAATTGCTTTAATAATTCTAGAAGTTTCAATAGTAGTAGTGGTAATTGTATTCATTGGGCTCTCCTTAATTGACCGCCTAAGCACGAGATCGTTCAGCCATGCGTATTATGCGTATTTATGCGTGTGTAACTAAGCTTGGTAGTTTGGACGCCCCGTTACTTTAATCGCCATTAATTATATCTCAATGGTTAATGGTACAGAACGGGGATCCAACATGGACCTGGGTCAACGTTCACAGCTACCAGGTTATGATTCAAACGTTAAAATGAAGTTAACCTTATTCAACCCATTTTTTCTACCGCAAGAAAATATTTATACTTTCACGGTCTATTTTTAATTTAAATAAGATTAGAATAGCTATTTATATAATAAGTACATAATATAGCACTTTAATGGACGAGACGTTTTATGGCCGAGCGAGCGAAGCCTCAGAGGCTAATAATAGAGGCGAGTCCATAACTATGTGGACGGGTTACATACAAAGCTTTATGTTCGACTGCTTTTAGCATTTTTTCAACACTATTTAAATAAAAACTGAAGCAATGTATTTTAATCGTAGTCTGCATTTGCTGCCACAATAATGCCATCTATTGTAAATTTCAAACAGGATAAACAATCTTACTCATACAATAAAAGTCCAAACCTTGCAATCTTCTTCAGAAGTAAATATAATCAATAATAGTAAGGACTATCGCTAGAAACTTCTACCATAGTTGATCTCTCCTTTTCATTAGTAATGTTCTAACCAAAATTAAAATCTATCATTTCTGATACTGACATCACTGACATAAGAGTCCAATTTACTTTATGGACTAGTACAAAATGTACGCCATTTTGGCCTAAATAGAAACCGCTAAAGTTACTATTTTCGTACAGACGAACATAAATATACATCGAGCGGTTAGCAGGATCGGATGATACTGACATTGACATTGCAATCAATTATAAAAGATGACATGACAAATTATACTTCAAATTCTAATCATCTTTACCGTCAATTTACTCGGCAACAAGTGAGTTTTTGCAAAATTGTAATGTAGCCGTCATGTTACTTTATTCGATTTGATGATACAATGTTTTTTTTTTATATTTATACTTGCTATCCTCCTGAGACTTTCCAAAATTTTTTGTTTAAGATTGCGTATTTGTGAAAATCTGTCACAGGATTTTGTGATAATTTTACGCCATCAGAGCGTGAATTTGTGAAAATTGTAATCATTTTGGGGATTCGAAAAGAATGTAAAAACGATTGCAGCTTTTCAAAATAATTCTAAATTCATTTGAGATTCTGGTTATGTAAAAACCTTCAAACAATCCCTTGAAATTATTCCATGCGATTACAGTATATACTGATGAAAATTTTAGTGGATTGAAAAACAATAAATATCGATTTGAAACTTTCCAAAATTACTTGAAATGTATTTAAGATTGCGATTTTGTAATTGTAATTTTGTCTGTTGAGAGATAAATATATAAATTAATTAAGTTCATATAATAAGAGCGCTAAGTTGTAAAAAATATTAATAAACTTGACAATTTGCAGTTGAAATCGGCTTAAAACTTTCAAAAATTAATTAAAATACATTCGAGATTATAATTTCATGAAAAATACTTCAATTCATTAATATATTTGCACATAAATTTTTAAATTCCGAAAGACAGTTTTAAAATATTCTATTCAGTTTGGTGATACTTATAAAACAGAAAAGCTTCAGCGATCAACAAAAAACTTTCCAAAATGACCTAAATTTATTTGAGATTATGATTTCATGGAAGTCCTTCCATTACAGATTACGTAATCAGCTAAAGTTGCCAAAGCTGTAATAATTTTGGCAAAATATAATAGCAATTACTATCGACTTGCAAATTTCCAGAACTTCTCAAAATTCATTAAAGATTTTGGTTTCGTGAAAACATGAAAACACTGGATTTTGACAAAATTTCATGCAATCGTAATATTGCAAAAAAAATGTAATAATTTTGGCAATTCGCAAAAATAGAAAAACAATTGCAATCAACTCGAATCTTTCCCAAATAACTTAAAATTCATTCTAGATAGCGTTTTTGTAAGAATAGATATATACTCTATCATTGGATTTTGAGTTAATTTCATGTGTTAAGAAAGTAAAGTTGCATTTTTTATTTTCTCCGTTACGAAGTATTGTGATCGTAAAATTTTTTAGAATTTTTTTTAAGCAAATATCCGTATTTTTAGTCCCTAGAGGCGATTTCAAAGATTTCTGGAAACACAAAATGTGTCTGTGTGCGTTTGTCTCTACTGCAGCAATTAACATGAAATTTTGAACATAAATATTATTTGACAACTTAAAGAACTAAAAAGTTTTTGGTTAAATATTGTAACAAATATTAAAGATAGCAGCGAAGTGAACATATTTTGTTTAAAAATATTTTTAATAGAATTGTTTTTCGAAAAAAATAATTATTGATTTTTTTTTCATTTTTGATTTATAATTATGAAACAATCATTGATTCATAAAATTTATATGAATGATAATTGTAGAGAATGCCAAAATGAATATATTTAAAAAAAATTTTTTTTTCAAAATATCTTAGTTTTTGAGAAACTAACGGTAAAAATTATTAGATATTATTATTATTAATAGTTATTTATTATACGAATGTGGAATGTACGGAATTAGTCCAGCAGAGCGAACGGGTAATTTTCTTAAGGGACTAATGAGGAATTCCACATGAGTATAATATAAAATTTTATCCAAAATCGTCTGTAATTGCATTAAATATTGAAATTATGTTTATAAAATTTGGACAAGAAATTTTGACGTACGTGGTGTCAATTTGAAATATTTCAAAAATTCTATGAAGGATCTATGCATTCCGTGAGAGAAACTTATTCTCTCACTAGTGGATAATGAACCACATTACATGGCTCAAATGACCACCATAATTCGTTTATTACACCCGATTTTGGATAAAGTATAATTTATCACTTTAATTGTTGATAATTTTAACGTTTCAGACGTCAGTATCATCCCCAAATTGCAAAACGCTCAATGTACATTTAAACACACAATTTAAATTGAAAATAAACCATTAGAGTATAAATATAAATTACTGGTGTACCATCAATATTTATAATATATATTTTTTTCACAAACGGGAGTGAAAGTCGATTTCTAAACCGTCAAAATTGTAGGAGAAATAATCATTTCTCTCCCTACGAGGTTCCATTATTTATTTTACCTGTCACGGCGTTTTTTCTAGGTTAGGTTTTAGAAACGAATGCTTTACTCTTAAAATATCCCGTTTGTGAAAAAAAAATAGTATATACAGCGTGTCCAAGATAAGAATGCACAGCATGGGGATCTTGAAAACGGTAAAAGATACAGGGTGGCTTAAATTAGGAAAAAGTTGCATTATTCAGAGTATGTTCACATGCCGATCGCAGAAATTCATGATTGTTCATTGTTTTCAAAATTTTCAAAAAAATGCAATTTTTCGGATTTTTTATTTTTCCAATTTTCTTTATTTTAAACGATATTAAGAAATTAATGGCTCTTTGTCGTTTTTACTTTTTAAGCTCTACAAAATGGCGTCTTCAATTGTTTTATCCGATGTTTCATCTCCAAGAAATCATTATCAACTTCATTTTTTATATGGCCACAAAAGTAGAAACACCTTGTATACGGTAGCATTTTTTATAACAAATTGAACGTTGTATCACACATTATGCTTCTAAAGCCAAAAAAACAGAGAACAATCATAAATTTCTGCGATCGGCATGTAAACATACTCTGAATAGTGCAACATTTTCCTAATGTAAACCACCCTGTATCTTTTACCGTTTTCAACATCCTCATCCTGTGCATTCTTATCTTGGACACGGTGTATACCTCGTGTAAGAATGCTATTTTTCCCCCGGTGCGTTGTTTACCTCAGGCTTTCGCCCTCGGGATATAAATTTGCACCTCAGGAAAAAATCAAGCATTTCTCTGCCTTGGTATATAATGTACTATTATATATATTTTCAAAAACAAAAATTATTTAAAAAAAAGAAAACCTTGTCAGTTGTTTTTTGCACAATTTAATTTTGTTGTTTCATATTCTTTTCAATTTTTTTACACAATACTTGCGCAACACAAATCAATTTTTGCAAACATTTTTAACTCACCTAAAATATTGGAATGTCTTCAAAAATTAAAAATATTTCGAAACAATATAGCATTTTTGGTTGTCTAAAATGTTTGCGTAATTTTATTTCGGCGTTTAATGTTCAGTTTTCGATGTTTTTCACTCTACGCTCCCAAAACTCAAATCAAAATGTTTTAAACATTCATAACTCACTTGAAAATTCATGTATCTTTAAAACCCAAAATGATTTTTGAGGAATATGTTCTTCTTAGATGGCAATTTCAGCATTTCATATATTTTTATATTTTTGTAACCTCAACTTCCACAACACAAATCACAATTTTGAAACCTTCAAATGGGAGTATTTTCAAAATTTCTGAAGAATAAAAACTTATCAGTCGTTTTTAATATTTGTATAATTTCATTTCCTTCTTTTATATTCTTTTCGACTTTTCACTACGTGCTTTCACACAAAAATAAGATTTTTTAATACTTTTTAACACACCTTAAAATTGGAATATTTACAAGAACCAACATTATTTCTTAAGAATAAAAACTTATCAGTTCTTTGTAATTTTGACGTAATTTCATTTCGTTGTTTCATATTCTTTTAAATTTTCTCACTTATACTTGCATAACATAATTATTTTTTTTTTTAACATTTTTAATTCGCCTTAAAATTGGAATATTATCCAAAACCAAAATGATTTCGGAATAGTAAATCCTTCTCGGTGGTTTTGCGTAATTATATTACGGCGATTAATGTTTATTTACCCTTTGCTCTCACAAGTCTAATCAAAATATTGTAAACATTCATAAGTAACTTACAAATAGATGCATCTTAAAAACCCAAATTATTTTTTAAAAATATGGCCCTCTTAGGTGTTACTTTTTGCATAATTGAATCTAAGATTTTTTAGATTTCTTTCACAAATCAAAATTTTTGAACAATCATAACTTATTTGGTAAGTAAAACACGTGTGTTGAGAATTTTCACAAATTTTTAATGTCGAAACACTGCGACATATGTTTCGCCACACAGTGGCTTCATTATACCATTAATTACCCTGTGTCAGTTTGAAAACTTTCAACGCGAATATCTCTGAAAATAAAAGAGTTAGAAAAACACAATTTGGTACAAATGTTATATAGGTAGTGGGACCTAGAACCACCATATTTTGTTTATGGAGTGAGTGACCTTTTGGGCCCCATTCACCCTAATCCCAACATTTTAAATGGCATAACCCCTTTTGCGATTCCATAAATTAAACGTTTTTACTTTCTCCGTTAGGAAGTACGAGAAAGTATTGTGATCGCGATTTTTTTTTTCAAATTTTTTTTTTACGGAAATGTCCGTTTTGAGGTTCCTAGATGCCATTTCAACAATTTCTGGAAAAAAAAAATGTGTCTGTGTGTGTGTGTGTGTGTGTGTGTCTGTCTGTCTGTGTGCGCTGTAGTTCAAAAACTAATAGAGCAATTGATATGAAACTTTTAACATAAGTTTTATTTTATAATCTGAAGAACTGAAAAGCTTTAGGTAAAATTTCATACACCGGAAGTGGGCGTTTACCTTAACTGTTTTTTGTTTTTCTGCCAATATTTTCTTAAATATGCAAAATATCACAAAAATATTTGAACAAACTTTGAAAACAACAAAAAAATGAACATTTTTCATAAAATCATTTTTATTCGAGAAAAAAATTTATTATTTTTTTAAAATTTTTGGTTTATAATTATAAAACGATAATAGTTACAGCAAATTTATGTTCATAATATTTGTAGAGAATACTAAAATGAACAACTTATAAAGAATAAGTTTTTTTCGAAATCTCGTTAGTTTTTGAGTAAACCGAGTTTCTGAATTTACATAATTTTGACGTTTTAAACGTCAGTTTCATCCGAGTTTACGCAACGCTCGATGCAGAGGCGGCTCGTTATGTAGAGCCGAGGAGGCATGGCACTACCACTAATTTCAACCTCAGCAAGGATTTTTAAATTATTCTAAATCCGAAGACTTTCCTTCGCTGAATTTCAAAATAATTGTACAAGAACACAAATTGTTCGCTTTATGAAGTTGTTCAACTGCCCAGAGCTTAAAAAACTATAATAACATTTGCAACAAACGTGAAATTTTCCAGATCTACTCAAATTGAATTCTACTGTAAGATTCCTCAAAAATCCGAAGACTTCCCTTCACTAATTGTCAAATTAATTGCAACAAATTGTTAAAATTCTGAAATCGTTCAATTGTCTAGAACAAAAAAATATAAAAACTATTGCTACAAACGTGAAAATTTCCAAATTTACTCAAAATTAATTCTACTAATATTTATTAATTATTGAATATTTGCACTAGAACACAAATTGTTTAAATTTTGAAATAAGTAGTTCAATTGCCTAGAGCTCAAAAAATATAATGACAATTGCTACAAACTTGAAACTTTCCACATTTGGCTAAGATTAATTCTGCTTCAAGATCCCATCAAAATCCAAACACTTTCCTTTACGAGATTTCGATTTATTTTCGCGAGAACACAATTGGCTGAAATTCTGAAGTTGTGCGCTTTATCGAAGCTCAAAACAATATTTAAAAAAATTGCAACAAAGTTTAAATTTTCTGTATTTGCCTAAGATAAATTCTACTACAACATTCCTCAAAAATAAGACTTTCCTTCACTGGATTTTAAAATAATTGCACTAGAACACAAATTTTTAAATATTTCAATTGTCTAGAGCTTAAAAAAATATGAAAGCAATTGCCATAAACGTGAAACGCTTAAGATCAGTTCTGCTTCAAGATTCCATAAAAATCGAAAGACTTTCCTTCACGAGATTTCGATTTATTTCCGTAAGAACACAACAGGCTGAAATTCTGAAGTTGTGCGTTTTATCAGAACTTAAAAATGTATTTAAAAAATTGCAACAAACTTGAAATTGTCTATATTTGCTTACGATCAATTCTACTTTAAGATTCCATAAAACTCAAAAGACTATCCTTCACGAGATTTTAAAATATTTGCGCGAGAACACAAATTGTTGAAATTTTGAAGTTGTTTAATTGTCTAGAGCATAAAAAAGTATAAAAACAATTGCCACAAACGTAAAGTTTTCCAGATTTACTCGAAAACAATTCTACTATAAGATTCCTCAAAAATCCGAATACTTTCCTTCATAGGATTTGATAATAATTGCACCAGAACACAAATTGTCAAAATTCTGAAATTTGTTCGACTGTCTAGTGCTAAAAAAATATATAAGAACGATTGCCACAAACGTGAAAATTTCCAAATTTACTCAAAATCAATTCTACTACAAGATTTCTTAAAAATCTGGAAACTTTCCTGAACTGGATTTCAGTATAATTGCTGGCATTCTGAAGTTGTTCAATAGCCCAGAGCTCAAAAAAATATAAAAACATTTGCCACAAACGTGAAAATTTCCAGATTTATTGAAAATCCATTCTTCTATAAGATTTCTCAAAAATCTGAAGACTTGCCTTCACCGGATTGCACGAGAATACAAATTGTTGAAATTCTGAAGTTGTTCATTTGCATAGAGTTCAAAAAAATATAAAAACAATTGCCACAAACGTGAAACTTTCCAGATTTCCTTAAGATCAAGATTCCACAAGGATCCAAAAGACCTTGCTTCGCGAGATTTCGATTTATTTCGGCGAAAACACAACCGGCTAAAATTCTGAATTTGTGGGTTTTACCAAAGCTCAAAAAAATATTTACAAAATTGCAACAAACTTGAATTTTTCTGGATTTGCTTAAAATCAATTCTACTTCAAGATTCCATAAAAATCAAGACTGTCGTTTGCGAGATTTCGAAATATTTGCGCGAGAACACAAACTGTTGAAATTCTGCAGTTGTTAAATTGCCTAGAGCCCAGAAAACATAAAAAAACAATTGCCGCAAGCGGAAAAATTTCTAGATTTACTCAAAAATAATTCTACTACAAGATTCCTCAAAAATATGAAAACTTTCCTTGGCTGAAGTTCAAAATAATTCTACGAGAAAACAAATTGTTGTTCAAATTGCCTTTAGCTTTTCGTTTTTATTTGATTTATTTAACGCTTCTGTAAAGGTTTTCAATTTCAAGGAATTATATTGTAGGCTAAGTGGCTCTACCATCAAAATGTTTCACCAGCCGCCACTGGCTCGATGTACATTTAAAATATGATTTCAATAAACCATTAAAACGTAAATATAAATGGCTATGATACCATCAAGTCGGAGAAAGTAACATGATGGCCACATCACCATTTTTTTGAGTAGTATTCACCAGCACATGATTTTTTTTAATTTAATACAGGGCAGAACAAAAAGTATAATTAAAATAAAATAAACTCTGCTTCTGTGAAATGCTATTTTATTTAATTAGATTCTCAAAATGCATTCCAATTTGGGTTAAACAAAAATACAATCTACTTTAAAACTCATTTATTACATTCTGAGACACTTCTCTTGGAATGGAGATACATTCTAATGAATGTAGCTGGTTGTGTTTTAAATACAACAGTTTTCAAGTGACCCCAGAGAAAACAAGTCGAGGAGTGTTAGATCTGGTGATCTCGCCGGCCATTGGACCTCTTCTCCCAATCCACTGATCTGGAAACGTATCATTTAAACATTTCCTCACAGAAAGAACATAGTGGGGTGGCGCTCCATCTTGTTGAAATTGTATTACATCTTCGTTTAAGTTTCTACCCCCTTTAACATCTAACTGAGTTTATATTTCTTGAACAATAAGAGGTTGAATGGTGGTTTCTAACATTTCCAAGTAAGTATCGCATTTAAGGTTACCATTAATAAATAAAGGCTTTTATCTGAAACATTTTTTATTATATCTAATGGTTTCGAAGATATTCCTTCAAAATTTGATATGCCAAATTATCTTTCAGTGGACGTTTTACTCACTAAAAGCGTTTGGGAAAAAGAACTTAGAATTTAGTTTTGACCCCTCTACATATCCGCCCAGTTTCATCAAGATCGATTATTTACATCTCGAAATGTTTCCGAAGTTCCTAACATCTAACACCTTTTTAAAAAAGCGGAATGAATCTGCAAATATTTTAATCATTGGTGAATGATTTCAAATATTAAGTGGTTTCATAATTCTATTTGCTACATTTTTTTTTCACAATTTTGGTGGTAACTTCGTCGCTTCCACTGCTTTGCTTAATTTTTAGTGCGAGTAAATTCTGCATAATGTCATCTGGACAAACTGTTTCTAGAAACATAGTAGAGTGCAAATTTCTAGAAAATATACTCTCTTTAGATATATTTTTCTCTAAGCCAATGTCTGAAAAGTATGAACCAAAGATTTCCGTTTGGTTCAGTATTTTGACCCCATCTAAATTTATTTCAATAATATTTATTTTCGTTCGTTTCCTATCTAATTCTGTATTAACAATTAACCTGATCTTTAGTTTATTGGGTGCATTATTTATTTATGAGTCTGTATGTTTTTTTTGTGTTATCTATTAATAATTTATGTCTCTTGAATTTGCTGGGATTGAAGTTTTTAGTTGAAATAGTTTTATTCGACTTCCGAATTTCATTATTCATCCATATCCTGTTATTTGTTATTGATACCTTCCTTGTTATTAATACACGCAAGTTGGTATAAAAATTCATTTATAAACATGTTATATGATGTGATCAAATTCCGGTATATTTTGCTTAAATACAACTTGAGTTAATTTATACAGTATATAGAAATAACACAATTTCATGCCTCACATGAAATAAACGTGATATTATTCTGCAAATAAGATGTTTAACTTATCTAAAAGAAAAAGTGGATTTTTCGGTTTCTTCACAAATGGTTTTCAGGTTCAAGTTTTAAATTATTCAATGAATATTTTAGGTTCATTACAAAGATAATCAACTTTAAGTAAATTTGCTATGGTCAGTTTTAATGTATTCAATGCATTAATTTTACAATAACTACCCTAACAAGGTAATCGTGATTTACAAATTTACATTATGCTTACTATATATATATATAATGAATTAAATTTTGTTTAGAGATTATATTCACCGTTACATTCAATCCATTAACTAATCAATATTCGAATGTTAACTTGTATAACATAGACAGTTTACGTTCTCGTGTATTTTAAGCTCTTAAGCGCTAAGTTAATTAATAGTTCACAGAATGGTCATGTATTTGCGGTTTGTAGGGCTGGTAAAGGGCCTAAATAAATAAAACCGCGGCGTGCGTGGGACGAGCGGATTTACGAGGGGGACGAAATATCGGAATTGAAGTTTATTCGACAAGTTGGACGGCTGCTGTACGTCTTCATATGGGGCAGACGGGTCCTAAATAAGCCCTCCCCGTAACGGGCCAACTTTTCGCCCGCGCGCCGCCCTTCGATCCCGCACCCGGAGAGAGCGAAAGGGCCTGATTCATGTCGGCAATTGTACGCAGAAAAAATCGGCTCGGCCCATGGAGGTCTGTAAAGGATCAGATTTATTCCTTCGTTCTCGTTTGCGAATTTCAATGGGTTTGGGGAGGAAAGGGGAAAATTGGTGGTTTAACCTTTTATTAGTTGTGAACTATTATTGTGAATTGGAAATTGATGGTTATAGGTTTTGGGTAGTTTTTTGAGGCTCTCGTCATTAATCAATGGGGCTTACAGCGACGGGTTGATGGTTTTCGGGGCTCGGGATCTTAATAAATTTCAGGGCCTAATTGCCAGCAATAAATTGTATATTACATTAGTACATTAAAATTCTATTGCACAAGTCCAAATCAAATGCGATAAGAGTGGAAACAAGACATTGCTAATTTTAAAAATAACAATCTGAAGATATAATACACCAGGAAATACATTGATGTTTAAGCAAATAACATCTAGATAAAAAAAAGTTATTAATCTTGTACTCAATGTACAAATAATGCAATTCTATATTTAAATATATATATATATATATATATATATATTAATCTATATTTATCTCACAGCAGTAAAGGAGCTCCAAGTTCTCGTTTCCTTCCTAAATTATTTAGCAGGGACACAACCATTTCTTCCTGATGCTTGGGCATATTTATACGATCGCAATTAAAAATGGACAAATTGTTGGTGTCGTAATCCATGTTTACTGGGTAATATGTAAGTGGTGTAATACACTCGGCGTCAAAAAAAGCGCCATTTGAAAAATCGCGAAAAACTCGATTTTTCAAACCGTCTTAACTTGGTTCAATTTGGTCGAAAAACGATGAATCTTTCAGTTTGGGAAAGATTCAAGTTTTATCTTTAAGAATGTGTAGTTGATTTTGACCCCAAGTCCAACCCACCCCCCGTAACAACGCGATGGAAAAAAAATGTTTTTTATGTAAAAAATGGTCCAACTTTGTCAAGCTGTACCGTGCGCAAAAAATCGGTGGGAAATTTCACCACAATGGCAGAAAAATTGAATCAATTTCCTTCAAATGCCTTAAAAATTCCAGTCGTTTCGATGATTTGGAGCAAAGTTATGAATTTTTGAAAAAAATACATTTTTCACTTGTCTTTTGTTTGAAATTTCAATTAAAATGAACAAATTTGATCACCCTGTCGAAATCCTTTTTTTGCACTAGGGGTGACAGAGGGTGGAATGAAACTTATGCTTTTCAGATCGCAAAGAATCATCGGCTTCTGAGTAAAATTAACCGTGTTATGATCGAAATGGAATTTTTACGAGTTGTAAAAATTTAACATTTTTTGTTAATCTAAAACACTTTTTGTAGGGGTTTTCATGGGGTCATGAAAGTCGAAAACTATCGACTTTCATGCGAAATTCACGAAATTCGCCTAATTATGGCCAAAAAGACGCGAAATGTATTTTTTTTTCAAAACTGCATAACTTCGCGCCAAACCATAGCATCGACTTGAATTTTGGAGGAAATTGGAGGAAAATGATTGAACTTAATTACCATGCTGACTGATTGAGTCCACGATTTTTTTTTGCACACGATACAAGAAACCAAATTTACACATTTAAACTTCGAAAACATTTTTTTTCCTTTAGGGGGTGGCAGGTGGTGGAATCGTTTTAGCGACAAAACAATTCACATGACATTGAAGAGAAAATTTGAAACTGTTCAAACTGCAAATGTTCATCGATTTTGGTGCAAAATTACTCAAGTTATGGTCAAAAAAGTGAAAAATTTCATTTTTTTTCTCAAAAATTCATAACTTTGCTCCAAATCATCGAAACGACTCGAATTTTTAAGGCATTTGAAGGAAATTGATTAGATGTTTTCTCCATTGTGGTGAAATTTCCCGCCGATTTTTTTTGCGCACGGTACAACTTGTCAAAGTTCGACAATTTTTTACATAAAACACATTTTTTTCCATCGTGTTGTTACGGGGGGTGGGTTGGACTTGGGGTCAAAATCAACTACACATTCTTAAAGATAAAACTTGAATGTTTCCCAAACTGAAAGATTCATCGATTTTCGAACAAATTGAACCAAGTTACGACGGTTTGAAAAATCGAGTTTTTTCGCGATTTTTCGAGTGGCGCTTTTTTTTTGACGCCGAGTGTAGAATGGCGTACGTCCCAGTATTTAGTTATATAAATACTGGGACGTACGTCATTTTATTACACCACTTGAAAATAGACATGTAACTCTGAGAACTGATTTTGAATGGAATTGAAAAGACCGCGTTGCAAGAAATATGAATTATATTAAAACCAGACTGGCGCTAACGAATGACAGACCTAATAGCGAAATCAAAGATTAGGTAAAAATAAATTGGCGACTCTTTGTACAAACCATTACAAACCATCCGGCAACGTCAAAAGCGAAGGAAATCATTACTTTTTTGTATATGCAATTCAAAATTTAAACTGCTATGGTGGCATTGAAATAAAATGACGGCACTGCATATTTAAATTAAGAATACTATATAATACACGGAATTCAAATCCTTTGACTGATTAACTGTTTGAAAAGTTGGGATCGGCTAGGCGGTTTTGAAGCCGGTTGTCACCAGCAGCATTGTGTCGCCATTTAATCCGTGAACATTGTTTGCGATCGCTACAGGGCGACTAATGACCATTGCCGACCGAATTATATGCACAACTTATTTAACATTTAAACAGCCAAACACATTTCATCAACTCTTCGCCGAGAGCAAATATTTCTGCACCACAAACAAACGCCGCTTTTGTTGAACATATCCTCCTGCCATTTTATTTACGTTAATTAATTATTGCGAGAATATTTCGTTCATTGTGTTCGTCCGGCTTGAGCCCTAATGGAATTTATAAATTAGTATATCAATTAACAGAAAATACCAACAATTGTACATACGTGTACAACCAAAGCAAAATAATTAAACGTCTCTTTTACTGAAAATAATGTTTAATTTGGGAAACAAAAATACCGCATTTACCATTTTTTTTAATAATATGTGTAAAGATAGAACAGAAAAAGGACCCCTCACAAATCAAATGGAAATTGGCTTTCGGTGAAATTGACCAAATTTTCGATATGTTGTTCCTTTTTGTATCCAGATCAAAAGTCTCCACGGGCACAAAGCTCGAAAATCTTCCCTGCGAGCAGTACCCAGCTCCGAAGGTTAGAGACCGGTAATCCCAAATTTTCGCTGATTTAACCTCTCCCCTTGCATTTTCGGGATATACACTGCTCAACATTTGAACTGGTACACTTATATGAAATGCAGTAAAAACAAACAACCATTTTTAGGCATTTGACATGACTTCCTAAATTATCAGGGCTCTGTTTCGGAATGCGAACAAATGCCTAATACTTATACTTAATCAAGTTTTAACAGAATTTTTGCGAATTTCTCGAATGGCTAAATATTCCTCAGCATTACATTCGGGATTTAATTTCCAGCATGCCAAGACGTTTCCAAGAGGTCATAAGAGCTAGAGGAGGTCCCACGCATTAATAATAATAATAATAATAATACTTTTTATTTCTTCTCAAGTTACAGACATATATACAAAAACTAACAATGGAAAAGTAGACAACTACAGAAACAATATTATGCCACTGAGAAAAAATGAGATGTAGTTCAGATGTGTGCCAGAGCACACCCTGTTCTTCCACTACACCTCAGTAAATAATTTAAAATTAAACAGAGAAAATACAATAAGACTAGCATTATAAATAACATCATACAAGCGTGAATTATAGCTATGAAATACAGTATACACGAAAATGAAGATTATTCATCTTTAAGTGTTTGTTATCATTCCTTTCCAGAGCAAAATTTTCTGTTCTTTCCAGAGCAAAATTTTCTGTAATACTAAAATGAAGATTTTGTTATTTTTCTATTAGAACATTTGCAATTCGTAATTTAAGTTTTATTCTTTTAATTCATTGCCCTAAAAGTGTTTCCAGAATCATATACTATCAATTAAGCAGGAAGGTGTTTATATAGGTTCTTGTAAGTATACCAGTTCAAATGTTGAGCAGTGTATATGAAGATTATATATATTCAGATTATCTTATAAATATCCCGAAAATGCAAGGGGAGAGGTAAAATCAGCGAAAATCGGGTATTACTGGTCTCTAACTTTCGGAGCTAGGTACTGCTCGCAGGGAAGATTTTCGAGCTTTGTGCCCGTGGAGACTTTTGATCTGGACACCGAAAGGAACAACATATCCAAAATTTGGTCAATTTCACCGAAAGCCAATTTCTATTTGATTTGCGAGGGGTCCTTTAAAACCTGGATCGGGCCTCTTTCCCTGCCCGTAATTTCTCCGAGCTTTCCCTCTCTGTGGATGATTCAGTCGTCGTTGGCGTTCACCCGCTTCAATCGTGTAGACGCGTGCTATGTCCTTTTCATACTCGTGAAAAATTATATTCCTATTATCCCGTATTGCTGCCATATCATAGCCCGTAATAATAATAATCATTTACACGTAAGTCCTGTTTTCAATTTCCATACACCAAGAAGTTTTAATGCACGCAGCCACCCGATCGTTTCCCCAATGTCGGAGAGAAGGAAATCCTTAATTACTATTGTTGTTTCTTCTGTATTCAACGAATTAACCTGAATTCTCGTCTCGCCCACCACTTATTCAAGTTTTCTTTAAAACAATTTTACTAGTTTATGAGATAAAAGAATCCTGAGCCCCCAAAGCTATTCAGCAGCACCTTAAAAGTATTTGTGACAGTTGTGTGGTTAGGGTATCTACTCCTACCTTTAGTAATATTAATTTACCCTCTTTATTCTCAAGTACTCTACCTTCTTACTATTTTAATTATCTTTGCTTCTCCACTACAAATTCGAAGGCTGATGGAATTATTTTTTCTGCGAGGAGAGGAGATATTCATAAACACCCCTGTTGTGGGGTAGTGTTGGATTCGCCGGGATCGCGCCTACCAACTAAAACCTCTTCTCTTTTAGCTCGATGCTAGTCATAGACCAAAGCTGTTTTCTGGTTTGTCGTTTGAATTGCCTCGTAAAGTAGAGATCAGCAACAGGCAGTCCCAACCCGTGGCCCTGAGAGAGGCAGGACGGCGGAGGGCTGAAGGTTTGTCGCTATGGTTTGCGATTATTATTTAAAATGTACTAACAGGTCTATTTTATAACTCGTAACGATGTCGTTGTAATTCGATTCTCGTTCCGATAACGATTTTTCCATGAAACTCAATTTTGTAACTTTTCATAACCATTACGAAACGATGAAACCGTTCCGTTATGATCGTTCGGGAACGACAGCTTTGCTGTCAATCGTTACCAGACATTTTGGCATGATACTATATGAATTATATATTTATATTTAATCTTCTCATGTAATTTGTGGTGGATAGGAATTATATATTGGAACGAAGATAAGTTAATTTTTATTTAAATACATATCTTTGTATATTGTGCTACAATGTAAAATTGTTATTCCTATATTACTAGAAAATTATTTACAAATCTAGAAAATATATTTTACCTACTCCCACTTTGTAATTGATGAATTACCGAACTGCTTTCACCAATCGTAAGCGACCCATTACGAATATATAGAGCATATATAAATGTTAAATGTTGTACATAAATGTGTAATATGTACTATTACCACTTATGTACCTCGCTATATTATATACTTATTAGCCAATTACAATTACCGTCCGCCGAGTCCCGCTGCATTCGTCTGTTCGTCTTTAAACATCAAGAGTGACAGTGACATTTAAACGTCAGATTACAACTTATTGGTTAAACAATAACCGACACAATAAACTTCACGCTATGCCTTATTGGTATTTCCATCGCAGTTGTATCTTAGTAGATTAACACTTCAGAGTGAGTACCACGATCCGTATCCTTAAATTTGTTCAATCAATGTATTGGACAATATATCCGACGGAAAATTGTTCGAACGGTAATTTGTTTGTTTAGTTGGTAGTCGTCCTACATTGCCATTAGCGGCAATTTAATACAAATTCAAACGTCACCCTGACAAGATTCAGTTTCAATATGTCTTTAGTTTAAGTGAATAAATGTAAGGTCGAAGGTAAAGTATAGTACATAACGCGAGTTGTAACGCAATTACGCGCTCGTGAAATTACGTTACTCGCCGCTACGCGGCTCGTACGCAATATCTTTCACTTGCGCATAATTTGCTACTTACAACTCTAGTTATGTAATATACTATTACGAGCAAGAAGTCAGCACATGAACACGTATTTAAGAGACACAAGTGATCCTTTCTTTATTCTCGAAGAAAGCTTTAGAAACATGTGTAGACTAATCTGAGAAATACTTCTATAATCCACTGCTCAACTTTTTGATGGATCCTCCTGCTGCATTTAATTGTAGATTCCATGATTCATCCAAAATATCCGGGTTTTGGGACTATGTATTCGTTCGAAAAGCTTCATTCCGTTGTAACTCTTCTAGATATATTTGATACTGATGTGCAGTGATCTTTTGAGCAAAATTTTTCATGTCACTACTTCGATCTTCACTTTCAGACATTATTAACACATTAATTAAGTGCATTTATAATTTGATATTCGAAAATATCCGCAAAAATAAGCACAATGTTTAGATTTGAAATGTAAACGTCAACTGTCACGACGCTGACAAAATTAGAACAGTGAGCTACAAGTGTACAATTCGTTCTAAAATCCCAAGTTCATCGTTACGAATAACCATTCAAGGTCAATGCCTAACGATGTTGGTTACAAAATAACATTTTAACCTAAATCGTTCGCAACATTGCAACTGACGTTCCGAACGATTATAGTTAGCTAACGAATCGCATTGTAACGATTGTTTATAAAATAGACCCGTAAGACTGAGTTGGGCTGTCTAAGTTACTTTAGAATGTCTCTGGGAGATGGATGCTTGCGTGGAGCCAACCTTTCGCTTTGTGGAAAGATGATTCCCAATGGCGAGTCGTTGTCCATTTTGTTGAATAATTACTTGCTTTACTCTTTGATGTGCTCTATGGCGTTTTTGTGTCACGGTGTAATTAAGAGTTGCGCATGTACTCGTCTCAGCGATTGTTTTGCTGGACCTGGATCTTTTTGGACAAGTGGGATTTGCAGTAACCCAAGGCTTGTGATACGTATAGCATCTGCGGTCTAATAACCTGTTTGTATAAGTTAACCCTATTTGCTAGGGAGAGCTTGCACTTGGTGTTGATAATTAAGAACAGGTTGGCTAACGTGGCTTGTGCTTTGCAGATGGCACCCTTGATTTGTTTGGAACAGTTAAGGTGCTGGTCAAGTATTAAGCCCAGATATCTGACGTGGTATAGAGGACTCGCGTAGTTTGAATTCGAAGAGTAGGATCGGGTTTTTAGGGTATGGCCGTGTGAAATGCACAGCCACCCTCTTGCTAGGATTAATCGCTATTCGCTACTTATCGGCCCCGTAGGCATCGATAGCGGTTTGGAGCGATTTCTCCGTGTGATTACGGGACGTAGGGTGTTTAACGCGACCTTGGTACAGCAGCGCCGTGCCGTCAGCATATTGGGCGGTCTCGACCGGAGAGAAATCCGGCATGTCGCTCACGTATATGTTATATAGAGTCGGGGAGAGGCACGACCCCTGAGGAACCTCAGCTTCTATATCTCTCTTGGGGAAGCGTTGACTTTTGTTACTGTTCAAAATTGACACCCTGTAAATTTTTGCATTATCTAATTATATATGCGACAAAATAAACAGTACTGAAATTATGAAACGTTTATTATTTATTATTTTTACATTATATACCGTTACAAACATTATTCACGACGACGTTTCCGATAAAACAGATTTTCAAGATTACCTCAGTTCAGTTTCAAACAGTGTTCATAGCGTTCGGGAAGGTTCACAAACATGTCTGTGAACACCGGTTGTTACATGGCACGAAAAAAACCTTGAATTTTAACCCGCAATTCCGGAATGTCAGACGATGGATCAGTACGCAGAACAGCCTCTTTCAACATTCCCCATATGTACGCATCAGGTAGTGTTAGGTCTGGTGAGTGCGATGGATATGGGAAATCAGTGCCACGCGAAATAAGGCGATCCCCAAAATGATTGCGCAGCATTCGAAGAGACTCCCTAGCCGTGTGACAGGTTGCCCTGTCCTGTTAAAACCATTGTTGATTAAGAGATAAGTTAGTTTCACGGCAAAATCGCTGAAGATCATACAGAAATGGTGTAATAACCTGTTCTCTGTGGCGCTCCTGATTCACAGTTAACGACGTTCCATCGTCATCTTCAAAGAAATACGGGCCCAATATGCCATGTGCGGATACAGCACACCAAATGGTAACACAGTCACTATGAAGGGATTGCTCGACGGTTATGTCGGGGCGTTCGAATCCGTATGGCCGAAAATAGTGCTCCACAATAAAAACATTTTCTACAACAGTAAGAACCATCATGAAGCAACTAACATTAAAAAGACACTCACAGACGTTGTAACCACGTTCGGAAATTACTCGGTACGTTTCAGCGCATGGCACGTACACATTTGACACATGCGCATTTCAGTACTGTTTATTTTGCCGCATACCGTAATATTAAATCCAAATATGGGAATTCATGGTAGGCTATCCAGATCACGGCGAAGTGTGATTTATAAAAGCGGAGGTTCGAGATAATGATATTTCCTAAGATTGGCAATCTGGGTTTGGGAACTGTGACAGGTGGCACTGGCATAGGAGATGCCTTCTATTTGATGTGAGTGGCTGAAAGGTGCCCCTGGGGTGGTCTTTGTTTTTGCAACCTCGTGAAGGCAGGACAGCCACGGAAGCTAGCCACGTGCGGGCTATCACAGTTTAAGAAGATGGACTGGATGCCATTGTGGCCCACTCGCTGGCAGCAGTGGCATTGATTGCCACCTGAAGCTTTGTATTTGGCTTCCACTTTGATGAAGAGGCCGGCGACGTTGGTGATCTGGAAGATTTTGCAACCTTCATCATTCTTCTCCACTTGCACGTACAGAAGGGGAATTGGGCCATTACTGGCCGGACATGCTGGTGACAGATGTCACCGGAATTCCTTTCTTTTTGAGGATCTCCTCCACCTCCTCGACATAAATCTCGACTGGTATTGTGCGAAGTACCACATTTAGGGATTTTTCCTCTTCTAGCTGGAAGGTATAATATGGGCTGATGGACACTCCTGCTTAACCCTAAATAAGCAGATTCTAAAACCTTCTCGCCTTTAACAGAGGAAGTACCACTGGTCCGCTTCACGATTCCTAAACTTTCTTCTCGTCCACACAGGAAGGCCACTTCATCTCCCATCAAATTGGGGGATTCTCCTCCGAGCTCCGAATCGACTAGTTCTCCCTTCTAACAGACTACTCTGCTGGTCTTTACAATCACTCCAACCCTAGGTTTTAAAAAACATCCAGGTATCTGAACAATCAACACTTCGAATTCTCTCAAAAATTAGACATCCCCTCCTTGTCTATAATCATTGAAATGCTCTTCTTCCTGAATTAAAGAACATAATATTTATTGAACAAAGATTGAAATACTAATCTTAAAAATTCACCAACAGTGCATTCAATTTTGAAAGCCTCAACCATGCCTCGTAATAAAACTTATAGTTTGTCTATTTATTTTGATCTATCTTACTGTATTATCTGGCCTTATTTATAGACAATTTTACCCGTTAAAATAAAGAATGACTACGAAAGCCACTGCTGCTGTTCTTGCGGTGATTAAAAGATGGCGCTTTAGTCAAGAAAAAATAATTTTAAATACTGGCAACAGCGCAGAATCCAATTGGACTTCTGAAATTAAGTGTCCGTTTTGAAATAAAAACAGTTTTTTAAGGAAATATATTTTCAACATAATAACTTGTTATAACAAGAAATTATACTAAACTAGTCTAAATACTAATCTTTATTAGAGTCACTTGGACGAGCTACATGTCAGATATAAGGCACAAGTGTTAACTATCCTAGTCGTTGAAATTTGTCTTTGCTTAAACTTATAATTATTGCCACTATTCCCATCATGCACTTCTGATGTGATAGGAAGACCTTGTTGAAAATGTCGTTGCTCAGTTAAATATGGCAGCGACGGCTTCAATAAGTTCGTCGATATTTATAGCAGCAGTTTGGCATTGCAGTGTTAGAATAGCATTTAAAAAATGACATCTTGCACATTCATGAAACAGTCTTGATGATCTAACAGTCTCGACTGCTGACTGTTGACTGTTGACTCATAAGTACATTATAGGAGTATTGGTAAAAAAATACGCACGAGGAGCTTCATTGTAGTCTATATCTTTATCAAAATGCGGTTAAGCATTGTCTTATTGAATCAATATAAGAGTAGTACTAATATGATTAGACCGAGGTCATTCAGATTCAATGGTAGTGGATTAGATTGGCTGCAGAAACCCTTACAGCACTGCGACCTGATTAGATCTTTTGTACTAATACCCTACTACTATATTTTCCCAGGAATTCAACTTCCTTGGTGAGGTCAATTAATTTCCTGGGATGCAATACCCTAATCCGTTCTGGCGTTATCACCATTCTTCCGGTTAGGGCTAGTCTGGTGGTAGCGAATGCTACACACTCGCATAGATTATGTTCTGCCAATTCATATAGTCTAAGTAGTGCTGTCCACTTGTTAACATGATACTTTACTGGGCAATGTCTTGTAAGGATACGGGTGATTAGTCCTATTTCGGTTTTAGTGAGACGTAATAGCTGTTTATCTGTGGTTAGCGAGAAGTTAATAAACATTTTGGATTGACATTGACCTGGTGCATTTTCCCAGTAAACTGTCTTGCACTTTTTTCTATTCTTGGAATATGTGCCTTTGATAGCCCACATGACGGCTTTGGTCTGATGATGGTAATTGAAGCTCTTCCCTTTGCAAGTATGAGGGTTATTTTTAAAGTATGAACCGTTCTAGCTTTAATATAAATATTTCCAACGTTTCTTCAATTCTTTGATTTCTACAATAACTATCATATTTTCGCTATATTTCGACAAAACGCTCGACCCGATAAAGGTATTTTGCCGAACGAGGGATGAGTTTGATGATCCTCTCGTCGTAGAATTCGGCCGCCAGTCCATGCATTTCGTTTTGTGTTCTTAAGTAAGCATTCTTGGAACCCACCTGGCACATTTTGTAAGTGTATATTGACACAATGTCACAGACAACATATCGGGAAACATGTGGAAAATCTTATGCAGTTCATCAATAGTGAAGCGCCTGTTTTGTCGAATGTGTGCAACAACAGTTGCTTTCAGTTCGTCAGTTTACGCGATTAGACGGCTCATCATGGATAATTGGTCTGTAACCATTATGTAAACGAGACCACTTTGGACTCTCCCATCATTCATTACATCTTACCCATACGCTTCAAAGAGTTGGCAATGGATTTTGCCAGGACGAGTGCTACTTTGCTATAGGCGGGATCAGTAATAGACATGGTTATTCTTAAAATGCCATAAAATACTGTCTACCATGTTTAAAGACTTGAGACTGACAGACAACATAGTTGAGTGTTTAGAGAAGCCATTTGTTAGCAAAAAAAAAAACTTTGAGGAAGGCTACGCGCGGATAGGATCCACAAACGGTTCTTACTTTAGAAATGACCCTCGTACATCAGCATGTTCGTTGCCTTCTGTACTTTCGTGGCCGGGTACCCATATTAGAGTGCGCCACTTTTTTGCAATTCCAATTAGCCTTGGATTTAAAGTAGTAGACTTTTAGGTTCGTAAAGGCAACTTGGCTATCCGAGATTAGACAGATGTGTGCTCCTTTGGGGCCCTTTTCTGTACACACCTGGGTGCATCTCTCTAAGGCTAAGAATTATCATAGTTCCTTATGCGGTTTTGTTCGCAGATGTAATAATATTTGTTTTTGAGTCCCAACTGGTCGGTATTTACAACCATGTTTGACTGGATCTTGTTTTTCAATTGGCCAAATGCCCAATTACTATCAAACCACTGATTTCGAGTTATCCCATCGTGGACAAGCAACAGCAGCCAATAACATTACCTTTCTGTTCAACTTTTTACTTTTATATGTACAATCTCATCGTGAGATAGTAGTAGTGATAGTACTTGGTAGATGTTTCTTTAAATTATTTTTCAACAACCTGAACGCCGTTTTTCAATTTTTTAAAAATTGGTATATCAGTAGATAAGCAGTATTCGGAACGCTGAATTTTGTAATGATCAGTCAGGACTGGTTTTAGTGCGTTGTAATAAAACTGAATCATTCCAGATTGAATTCCTCTGTTAATTGTGCTATTTGGTATTACGACAACATGTGCAAGTGATTAATTATTTTTGCGTCGATGATGAGGTATAATTTTTATCGCTTATTTCCTTTCCTGTGACTCTTTTCAGCTTTTCAAAAATTTACATTTGCACTTACGGAAACTTAAAGAAATGATTGCGTGATTTTACTACAGTCTTCTCTGATAGATAATTTTGAGCGGCTGCTTGATCCTTGTCTGAATTTACCGATGTTATTTACTTCTAGCTTATACACACTTTGACGCTTTTCCTGTGACAGATTAGGTTTTTTTTCTTAGTGGCGCAATTAGAGAAACTCCACAGTTCCTCATGTGTCTAAACCGGTCTTCTTAAAAATGGTAACAAAAGATTTTAAAGTAGCTATCTAAAAGCTAAGCGGACGTTTCCAAACTTTATAACAACTTTCAAATGTTTTGATGTATGTACCACTTGATGTAATAAAAAATTGCAAATGACGTATCAAAATAAAATTAAGATCCACCAAATATAGAAATCGGATACTTAATTTCGTTTTTTTTTTCTTAATTCTATTCCGAAATAAAGGTGTTTTAGTCAGTTTAAACCTCTGACGTTCTATCAATTCAGTTTAAGCTCGCACCGATAGAGATCGATATATTACCTATTCGAACACATTAATCTAGCCAGCTTACGCGCCAATGTATGTATGTGCTACCGTACAGAAAAAAATAGTAAAAATTACTTGGCCTTGAATTCATATAATCTTTTGACAAAGTGAGAACTTCAAGATCGAGAATAGTATCCAACAGAAAGCCCACAGAAAAGGGATCGGTTTGCTTTGAAAGTTTTCTCCTCCCTGGGCGGATCTTAACTTTATCCCGCAACAGCGACATAATGTCTAGCGGCCGGAATTTATACCCATTAAAATATGATATATCAAACAATAAGTCGGGCCAAAGTTTAACATAAAACCCAAAGTTCAATCTAAATTCGATCCCCAGGGACTGGCCCTCGTGTATCATTCCTTGGATGCGTATATGTGTGCGTGTGTGTGTGTGTATGTGTGTGTATAAGTCAGAGCCAACGCCCCGCACACATGAATTAATGGGAACCCCAGCTACCCTTTATCACTGCATCACACTCATACACATAAGCATAATTTATGTTTTTAGTGTTTTGTGATTATATATATATATATATATATATATATATATATATATATATATATGTTTATATTTATATATAAAGAGAAGTCCCTTTTCTGTGTGAGCGAGCGTTGAAATTCAAAGGGGAGTCTAGCTGGAGTAAGAGCAACGAGGGCCAGATTTATGGCAGGTCGACCCTGGTCATAACTCACGCAATTGTACTGGAATGAAATAAAATTATTAGTTAATTAAGTTATAATGGAGGGCCCCCTATTTTTCATCCATTATTAGGTAGCAGAGGGACGTTTCATTACCAACACAGATTTTCCACAATAAATCAACAATCGCATTCCACGAACGAAATAACCCGCATCTTTGGGTATTATTAGGGCGCACTTTTTAACAATAACTCGATAATTTTTTCGCACCTCTTCACCACTGGATACGTTTGTAACACACCGTCCCTAATACATATGTTTTTTTTATGATCATTTCAAGGTCATCTTGTAAAATTATTTTTAGCTAAATCAGTTCGGGCTATATTTCGTTCAACAAGAAAAGTTATGTCTATTAAACTATAAGCTACAAACATTTACAAGGCATGAATTATTGATAATTAATCCTTGTTGAAAGATAGTCTTATAGGTCATTTGAAAAAGACTAAAGCTGATGAATCAAGAAAATTAAGTAAAGTAAGGAGAAGTAAAGAGGGGAAATTGCCAAATGTTTTTTGGAAATCGAAAAAGTAAATATGCTTTACACTTATTTTTAGGAGATCACTCATTAAAGAAAATGTGATTGACAACAATAAAAATAAACAAATACTTTTGTAGCTTACTTTAGCTTAAAAATAGTAATAACTCAACCATGCTAATGACATTTTACTCTTAGTGGGATAACCAAATACCAAAGTTTTCTACTTAAGTTTATGTTTTAATATTTAAAGTTCGCAAACATTTGATAATGTTGAACAAGTTACATGTAATTATTTCTTACACAAAATACATTTAATCCAATCAATATCACTATCAAATAGTCGCCACTACACACAACAGAGTAGTCCTCAAGGTCACTAACGATTTTGTCCGAGCTTTTATCTGACTATATTACCTTGTTCTCATCCACTGCTATTCGAGTAACTCACATCTGCAATAGTCTTCTTCGGTTTCTTGTATTACCCTTTTTTCTTTGTCTAATTTGTCTTACATTTTACGTACTTTTTTGTCGTACTTCCGGAGATGTAACAATTACTGCATGCGGCTTTCTTGCTGGACTTTAGAATTATAGGTATAGGTGCACAATTTTCAAAAGAAGTTAAAGGGCTTTGTTTATCTTTTTAGTCGCCTGCTCGTTACTAATGTATTGACCACTGTGCAAGATTAATATGTTGATCATTCTGCAAGCTGGTCTCCTCGTTACCATTATGTTGATTATTCTGTAATTCGGATATTGTGAAAGCATAGTTGGGTATTTGATCAGAATTGAAGGGATAACCACCACATGATGTACTGTTTTGTAGTGGTGCAGGTTTGCCCCAAATTAAAGTCTAGTCATTCTGATTCCTCAACCACTTTGTGCAGGCTGTGTTGCAATATAACTTCAAAGGCTTAAAAATGACGTATCTAGAGGCTGAAACCAGTGCGTTGTGTGGCTTGGGAGATGCAACAAAATTATTTAATGTTATGCTAGGCAATTTAGAACAGCGGTTCTCAACGTGGGCCGCATGGCACCCCTGGGGGGCACAGATTATTTCTTAGGGAGCCTCAAAGAAAACATAATATTAGAGGAGGAGAATTCTGAGTGGGCCACGAAATTTTGCTTCAAGGGTATCTTAACAATACAAACCACCCAGTGTATGGCATTTAAATTATACTGGATAGTACGAGGTCCGGCTCTTAAATAACGAGACTGGTTACAAAAAAGGTCTTTATTATAAAAATTACAGATCCAACGAATGTTCCCCTTCCCTCTGCACACACCGAAGCATTCGTTTTTTGCACTGTTGGAAACAGTGCTGGAAGTCTTCTTTTGTGAGCGCTTTGAGTAGCTCCGTCGTTTTTTGCTTCACCTCCTCCATTGACCCAAAACGCGTTCCTTTTAGGGCAGACTTGATCTTGGGAAATAGGCGAAAGTCGAAGGGCGCTAAATCTGGCGAATACGGAGCATGTTCAAGCACTGCGATGCTTTTATCAGCTAAAAAAACCCTTTACAGACAGCGCGTTATGAGCAGGTGCGTTGTCTTGATGCAAGATCCACGACTTGTCTTTCCATAACTGCGGCCGTCTCCTACGAACTCGCTCTCGCAGTGTTGCCAGAACTTGCAAATAATAAGTTTGGTTTACAGTTTGACCCTCTGGAACCCATTCAGTCATCACGACGCCGTTAATGTCGAAGAAAACGATGAGCATTGCTTTAAATTTCGATTTCGACATTCTTGCTTTTTTCATTCTCGGAGATGCTGGAGTTTTCCAATGCATTGATTGCCGCTTAGTTTCAACATCATACTGAAAAATCCAAGTTTTGTCGCATGTGATGACCTTTTCCAACAATCCAGGCTCTTCCACTAACCTTTCAAGAACATCTGAGCACATCTGGTGACGGACACGTTTTTGTTCTGGGGTCAAGTTTTTCGGTACCAACTTCGCACAGACTTTTTTCATGTTCAGTTCATGGCTGACTGTTTCTTTATTGGCGTTTACAGTCTCAGCAATCATCCTAATGCTCGTTAGACGATCTGCATGCACAATTTGATTAATTTTTGCCACGTTTTCTGGAGTTGAAACAGCGACAGGACGTTGGTCATCTTCGGTGCTCTCTCGGCCTTCAGAAAATCGTTTACACCATTCGAAAACACGCGCACGAGATAAAGTATTCTCATCGTAAGCCTCCTTCAACAATTGGTAGCACTCAGTTGGCTTTTTTTTCAATTTTATGAGAAATTTCAGATTGATACGTTGCTCATGTTTTTCGTCACACATTTTATCCGACGTGAGAAAAAAACACGCTGGCTTCAAAACGCAATAGCATAAATACTACTCAACGCACACAATCGTTATTTCGCACTGGAATAGTAGACACTTCAAGGTTTCCAACGATGTGTTCGTTTCCCCCTTTACAGTTCTGGTACGCGTTCTGCGCGCGCAGTCTCGTTATTTAAGAGCCGGACCTCGTATATATTGAATAGTTTCGCAGAAAGAAAAATTGATACCCGATTTCATGAATATTGTATTTAAAACTAGCCTATGGTACCAATTAGCTAGTTTTGTTAAATATAAACTGCGATAGTTTTTTTGGAATAAGTCACTAGTCGATTTGACAGAAATAAATATTTCCAGTCTAGCGAATGTACTGCAAAAATGATTGTATAACTGGTCAGTTTAGCAGACAAATTAAAATACACTTCAGCAGTAACCAATTATGTATAATCGGTGGCCTATTACAATTTTCTTAGAAACTGGCAGTTTTATTTAAAACAAGGCATAACCAGTACTACTGTGTGGCTTAAAAAATGAAGATATTTTAAAGTTTGAAAATAATATAAAAACACTTGTCACCGACTTGAAATTATCCAGAATCACCAAAAACTCATTCATAATTATAATTCTGCAAAAACCATTTTTCTAGATTTCGGGAGAAATCTCCGCAAATAAAGTGTGGTGTTTAAAAACCTCTGTTGCCTTAAAAATATTTTTAAACAATCTCGAACGGCTTGGAATTTTAAAAATTCACTAAAAATACAGCTATAAATAAGATTAGAAAATGTAAAAATAATTATCATCGACTTGACACTTTATAAACTTACTCAGAACGAATTAGGAAATATGATTCTGTTAAAATCTGCGAACACCCTAGATTTTGAGATAATCCTTTGGGAACATAGTAAAAATTTTAAAACATTTTATGGCTTGAAATAAATATATACTGAAGGACAAAAAATGAAACACTTTCAACATTTCCAAAACGCCCTGACTTGGCGTATTTTCAATCGATTTTGATGAATATTTGAGGGCGAGAAACTTTGAAGTGTCTTCTTTAAAGTCATGCATGCGAACTTAAGCGTAACCGCTTTTGCCCCCCTCTAGCACCCATGTGAAAAGAAAACTCGATCCACCATAAAAGCATTAAGATTTGACCAATTCCCTATGCAGAACTCACAGAACGAAGTTCCCACGACGATTTGGCAGCAAGTTATGGTGCTAAATCGCCGCCGTAGGAACTTCGTTTTTTGAGTACTGCACAGGTAATTGAACACATTTCAATGCCCTTTTGGTGGATCGAGGACACATTTTTCCAACTCGGTACACGTTGCCAAAGTAGGACTTTTTTGCCCAGAAACGTGTTTTTTTTTGTTCGTTGGTTGAAGGGTTCGAAAAGGGATCATTCCAATCTGAGTTTAGATCCTTAAAGTAGAGACAAAATGGGATTTTTTGCCGAAATAATCATAAAATGTGGTTGAAAAGTCACTGAGTTATGTGCGAAAAAACTCAAAATGCACTTTTATTCAAATACCCATAACTTGGTGCCTAATCGTCGAAGGAACTTTGTTCTTTGAGTGCTGCATAACTAATTGATTCAATGTTAATGCCTTGATGGTAGATCGAATCGACAAAATATTTCCAACTACGTAGACATCGTCAAAGTTGGACATGGTTTCCAGATTTTTTTTTTCTTCACAGGGCACTAGAGGGGGCGGAAGGGGTTACGCTTAAGTTCGCAGGCATAACTTTAAAGAAGACACTTCAAAGTTTTTTGCCTTCAAAGATTTATATAAATCTATTGAAAATACGCCGAGCTATGGCGGTTTGAAAATGGTCCAAATTTCACAAATTTCAAGTGTTTCATTTCTTTTTTCCACCAGTGTAGTTTCAAATTATGTACTTCCAATTAATTATCAGTTATTAATTTTATTTCCAGACTAGTTTCGTTCATCTAATGAATCATCATCAGCAGAAACTACAAAATTTTAAACCAACGAATTAAAATGGATCACTTAACTAATATAAAAACAATTGCCTTGGACTTTTTAAATTTCTTCAAAGCGCAGTCATATATATTTTTCTGCAAAAATCACCCAACGGCAGATTTCGAAATATTACAAAAGCAAAAATCGAAATATACTAAAACTTTTGATGGTAGTATCCAGTACACCATGGGTACCTAATCAACTTTTTTTGTGCCATAGATGAAACACTGATCTAGACATTACTGCAGTGGGATATATGATCCTCAACTATGAGTAGTACTGGACCAGTATCCTTTCTAGGAATAAAATGGTCTTTTATCCACGATAAGAAGATACGTGTTTTAACGTAGGCAAATTCTAGTGAGATTGCAATATTGCCTGGTGGCGTATTATCTTCAAATTTTGTTTTTTTTTTTGTTCTTGCCGCGAAAAATAACACACTTCGATCCGCAATATAATAAGCAAATTTGCCTTTCTTAGCAGTGGTTATGGCCTAAACATCTGTTATTTGTAATTACTTTTCCTGGTTTGTTGTTTAACTGGAGCTCCGATTCATTCATATGAAATATTTTAAGTAGTTCATTCCTGGGGTCATTTCCAAAAGGAGTTTAAGGTATGGTACACTCCTAAACAACGGGCAATTGACCTATTCTCAGTCCACACGTATTCGCAGGTTGGGGTATCTTTTCATAATCAGTTAAAATCAATCAAACCCATCTTTTGGCTTTACTGTGTAAAATCTGTGATTTATTGAATTTTTTATGCATAAGTAAAAGCAAGATATCTATGAAGATGATGGTTGCGACCATTAATATGTGGTAGTCCATTGTCAGGTAACTTTGCATTAAACAACTTTCGACGTTTTTTTTTTTAGTGGTAAAAGACGTCGAAAGTTGTTTAATTCAAAGTTACCTGGCAAGATACCTAATTTATGTTGCTGCATATCCAGATTTTTAGAGTTTTTTAACGTAATTTACAAGATTTCTTTCATTTTCTTTTCCTGACCAATCAGTGGGCCGTAAACTCTCTTCTGTTAGATTATTATTTTATTATTCTTAAAAAGTTTGAGTGAAGTCCTAAACTCTTTGGCGATAGAATTGGATTCAGCAATGCTGCTGCAGCTTGCCTTAGGTCATCCTCCATCCATTTCCCTCTGTTTGATGCTCTTTTAAACACACTGAAAACAAAATGAAGATATGTAATTTTTCAAAATAATACCCGAAAGATGGCCTCTACTGTCGCGGTGGTACGCATAACATTGCGAAGCATTTTCAACGGCACTGCGGCCACTTCATCTGGAATCAACATCTAAATGTTCCTTGGGTGGTTACTTTAAAACACTTTTGTCAGATACCCCCAAGGAGAAAAGTCACATACAGTCAAATCTGGAGAATGTGATGGACAATGGATATTGCCGTTACTAATGCTGAGACAACCGGGAAAAGCCTGCCATTCATTGACATCCGTGCTGTGTGGCAGGTCGCACCATCTTGTTGGAAAAGTGTTGTCTTAGTCCTGTAGTTATCGACTGCAGGAAGAAAACAAATTGCAACATATCTACGTCTCGATTGAAGTATTATAGTTACTATTTTTTTTCTTCGTCCACGAAACCTCGGGTTTTTATTATTATCCCTTCTGATGAAACCGTACACCACACAGTTATTTTCTCTAAATGGAGAGTTTTTCTTTCTTTCAGATGTTGAAAGAAATGATTGCTGATGAAGTGGCCGCAGTGCCGTTGGAAATGCTTCGCAGTGTTATGGGCAGCTTCGCGACGATGGAGGCCATATTTTTTTTCATACAAAATTCCCACTTATGTAGTTGGCGTTTGTATCAATAAATAAAAAAAAAACATGTTTTTTGAGTTCACAGGTGGGGAATGTGCGGCCTTGTGGCCACATGCGGCCTCTATGAGTTTCTTGTGCTGCCTTCATAAGAACTAGCTCTTCTATTAATTAATATGTAATGATATAGATTACTATCATTTGCGGCCTCCTTTATTATTGTCTAATTTAGATGGCCTCTAATGGTAAAAAGTTGCCCTACCTCTGACCGAGACCAATGATGCCCAAACTGGGGCTCGTGGACTCTAGGGGTCTGAGAATACCGCAAAGTCTGAGCAATTTTATGTTGTGTAATTATATTGACTCGTTAAAATGTGTGAGAGTCGGCAGAGGAAGTGCGCATGCAACACGTGTTGGTTTTCTTAGAAGCTATAAATCCCTCTGCATTGAGAGGCGCTAGTTTTGAAAAAGTTACCCAAAAAAATAAAAGAAAGATTTGGAGGAAATTATGCAACTGGTTAATTTTATAAAAGCTAGGCCTCTTAACTATTTAACTATCACATTTTGAACATAATTTATGACGATATGGGAAATATTTGCACATAATTTAATCTCAAAATGAACTTGAGATGTTTATTACTCTGGGATAATGAATGAAAATATAGTTTACGAATAGTCGATCAAACTGTGTCCGAGCGCCTATGTCCTGTCAGAGTAATGCCAACTTTATAAAAATAATCTCAATCAAACGCAGTCACCCGGTATATATGATTAATATAAGCATTTTAGGTTCTGAGTATTTTCTAGAGGGCAAACTTACTTAATTCTATCCCTGAGCCCCACCTTATCCCAGAAAAAGTTGAATATAAACCCTAAAAACTCCAGAACTTATCCCATTCATCAATCAAAGTAGACTTGTTTCGAATTTTTATTAAAATATATCAATTGTACCGACATAATTTATTGCATTCCCAATTCCCTGATTTCAAACGTGTTATATATAACGTGGCTCTTTATTAGTTATAACGCATTATATATTTTCCCATTACAAAATATTTTAAAGAAAATTTCAATTTCCTCCACCGATCCTTTTTTTCCTGTGTTACGTCCAAAGCTTATTTAGCGTTCTTTGTGCAGGCAAATAGGAGCATGCGTGCCCATTAGCTCATAATACATCCATTATCATCGTCGACAATCTTCAAAGACTAATGTAACGACACAGGGCCGTAATGTGAACGCAGTTAATTTGGCTTTTTGTTTGTGGAAAAGCGGCGTCAATCTGGACGCCGTAGGGCCAAACCCGATGCGACCCCGAGCCATTAAGCCGTCCTAAAAAGAGGACCGCCTGTGCCGGCGCTGATGAATTGCGTCCAATTTTATTCGCATAAAGTATTACCGAACTGAGAGATTAATTGAAACCCACGAAATGACCCTGTAGTAAAAAAAAGTACTAATTTTTAGTGGTTAAACTTGCATTGCTTAATATTAAAGGCTAAATGAATTTTTACCTGTCGGTTTCCAAGGGAGAAATTTCTCGTTAGGGTAGTTAATTAACACCGATGCCTTTGAGCTTCTTTATAGGTGGAAAGGTGAAGCAACAGCGAGGGTGCCAAATTAGAATATTAAATTTCGTTTACGGTCTGCAAACCTGGGCACTTTAATCACTCACTGGGTTGTATTTGCACGTGCGGAAGTTCCTCGAATTTCCTAGGTATTTAAATAATTCAGCGCGTAAAAAATGCTGCGCTCTCGCATCATCTATTACCACGACAGCAAAAAAAGGGAATGAAAAGCAGGTTCGAGTGTATGATATAAAAATGTTATTTGTAACAGCGACGATACGTCTTGAACAAGTTATGTACATTTGTCGAACAAATTCTCCCTTCTAATTTCAGCGATGTCACGCTCCTGATAAAAGATGACATCGTCGTCGATGGGAGACGGTTGGGAGGGGGTGGGATACGTGTCCCGTTCTGAGCTCGCTCGGATCCACCCTTTACATTCCCTTATATCAGCTAGTAGATCAGGAAGAACTAGTTGTGTACTATTCACGCGCGATTAGGCCGGCCTGGACGAATTTTCCGCGCCATCTCCTTTTCATCTGCATCAAGAAAAGGGGCAATATTCACTTCGTCTCTAATGTGATTTCATGTTATTTTTTTGTTTCTTATTGGAAGTCGGGATTTTCATTCATGGACACTTAGCACTAGCGATATTATTTGTACAAATTAAAAAAGAAACACGAGCAACTTTGTTAATATCACACCCTTTGTTTTCAATTAATTAGTAACTATAGTTTCGACAAATTATGCTTATCATTATTAAACTTAATTAAAACGAGAAATACGATGCTTTTGGTTTACACAATCTAAGAGTCTTAAAAAGCCTACTCTTAGATAATAGAAGACGAAAAGCATCGTGTCTCAGCTTTTACCTTAAACTTAAAAATTTCGCTTTGAAAATTTATCGAAGCTATGGTCATGGTTATAAATAAAGTGTGTGATATTAACAAAGGGTATCCCGGGTTAAGATGGTCAAAATATCACCCGACATGGATTTTCAAATTATTGTGAAAATAATATTACTTGTGCCCTTAAACGAAGATAACCGTAAGCACCATATCGAAAAGAAACCTACTAAAAATGGGGGGTTTCAATAATATTTTTTTTATGTAATTAAGGATTATAAACTAAAAAAAAACATATAAGTACCCACTTTCCAGATATATACTAAAACTATTGAAATACAAACAACAGCTTTATAGAGACATACGACAGTTAGAAGAAATTCATTCAAAACAAAAATTCAGACTGAACATGGACATATATATGATCAGTGAATACAAACACAGACGCTGCTCGAAACCTGCAACAATATAAATCATGTAGAAGGTAAACAATTTTGGACAAAGATTAAAAAACTTAAAATGTAAAAAATTTAAATATATTCAATATTCACAAAATCCATTAACGAATGAAATTATGACTGATGACGCAGAACAATTTGCTGAGTATTTAAAAAAGATATATCTAGATATATTTGTATATCAACAAAATACAAGGTCTTTGACACGAATATGTACGACACTGTAAATGACTGATACAATAACTTCAACAACCCTTCTATTCCTCCCCCAGCTATAGTTAGAAGAGTCCGACTGTTTAAAACTGCTAGCTAAAGGTAAACATTCATCTCCTGGACACAACAATACCCGTAGACGAATCCTAAAATCCCTTCCTAATAATAAACTTTCTTACATCCTAATTTTTTTAAATTTTCATTACTCCACACAATATTTTCCACCACACTAGAAACTTCGAATCATCACTTGTAACCATAAACAAGTTGTAGACCCATCATCCTTTTACCTCTCATTGGAAAGCTTTACAAATCCCTTATTAAAAAAAAATCCTTACCCATGTATCCAAACACATTCCCATTTATCAATTTTGCCAAAAAACTCCATAGTACTCACCCTTACTATCTCTACTTTCAATTGCCAGACAGCACACCTCAAAGGTCAAAAATTCGTAATTTCTCGACATTCAAAAGGCGTTTGATTCCGTTTGGCATCGAGGTCTGCTGTACAAATGCAACCTCCTCAATTTTCTAAAACGCCTGATAATCCTCATCACCCTAATCCTAATTTATACGTATTACAATTTGCCGATGACACGGCTCTGGTGTGTCACTCATCTATAATTCCAAAAACACTACTTAATTAATTCAAAAATGGTTTCCAAAATGGCGTAAAAAAAATTAATCCTATCAAAACCCAACTCCTTATTCCTTATCACAGAATACCACCAACTCCCTGTAGCATAACTATCAATGGAACATTCATCCCCTCCAAAGCACCCTGTAAGTACCTAGGAATAATCGACTCAAAAATTAATTTAAAAAAACACACACTATTCATTAAATCAAAGGTTAAAGCAGGTGCAAAATATTTCAGATGTATCACCTATAAAAGCGAAGGTGTTAATATTTCAATAGCAACCAAGATTTACAAAATAATTTACTTGAGCATAGAACAATCCTATTTTCTAACTTCAGTTCATCGATACCTAGAAGTTGGCAAACGCTTCTCCGTCAGAATGCTAACAAAATTGCGCCATCCTCTGACACCATCTTCATCATCCATCAAACCACCCCTTAAACAAAAAGCTAATAGAATACCTATTTCTAAACGTACTCAGTATCTTACAAAATGATTCGCTACTAATACTAATAACTGTAAGTTTGTCGATCGACTACATAATTTTTGAAACCCTAAAATCCCCCCAAAAACCTAATGTTCACTAAAACTCTCCCGGACACAAAACTCCAATAATTGGAACCGCAATAAAAAACATATCCGAAGAAACAGAATAAGAAGGTGGAAAGATCGCCCGGTCGATAGCCCTTTGAGGATGTATTTAATTTTAACATAAATCGCTGATATTTATGTAAAAAAATTCATAAAAATATGAGACATTAAATTTTTAAAGATGTCGCACTAAACATTAGAAGATGAAAAAATTCACGTATACAATATTTACTTATAGCAATCATATGTTCAAATAAAAATTTCTGCCGCTCTAAACCTTGTGGACAAAAACAATTTTTTTAGCTTATTTTTTTAATAATGACCTCCAATGACCCAGCAAAATTTGGAACAATTCCTTAGTGGTTCAAAAAAATATTTTTGAATAAACCCCATTTTTTGGGATTTTTGGGTTATGTAGGGTTTTTTTATATGTGGTTTATGGCTGACGTTGTTTAAGGGCACAAGTAACTATATTTTCATAAATTCAAAAAACGAAATATAGCCTGAATATATAAATATTCAACCTGTTCGTAACTCTGCAAGCAAAATTAAGTCTTACTAAGACTATAAACAAATAACTTATTGAAACAACTACTTCCCTGGCTAGTGCCACGCCGGTTATTGAATGATACAAAAGAAATTTGCGTTATTACTAGTACTAAGTACTTAGTGAAATAACATTGGTTTAAGATCCCCTATTTCTACCCACAGGACTAACTTGAAAAATAAAACTAAATTGAATTTGAAAACTTTGAATTATTATTATTTATTTTTCAAGTTAGTCCTGTGGGTAGAAATAAGGGATCTTAAACCAATGTTATTTCACTGAGTACTTAGTACTAGTAATAACGCAAATTTCTTTTGTATCATTTAATATCCGGCGTGGCACTAGTCAGGAAAGTAGTTGTTTCAATAAGTTATTTGTTTATAGTCTTAGTAAGACTTAATTTTGCGTGCAGAGTTACGAACAGGTTGAATATTTATATATTCAGGCTATGTTTCGTTTTATGAATTTATTTAATACTTTCTGCAACAAGTAAGGTTGTTTCTATTTTATTTATATTTTCATATTTATTTGAAAATCCGTGTCCTGGGTATTTTTACCATCTTAACCCAGGATACACTTTACTCGTGTTTACCTTCTTCCATCACCATCTAATTAAGATTGAAAACAATCATTACAAAGTATGTTCGGTCTTCTGATGCTATAAATAACGTTTGGTCATCCAATCCAATTTTTTTAACCCAAAGATTTTTTTTAAATTGGCGTCATCTCATTATTATTTTTCCTTGGCCTCAGAAGGCTCTATTTGTTGTTGCAAAAGACGTGCTCCAGGTATGCTGATTTTATTTGCTTGATATACCAGGTGTATGCATAAGTTTTTTCCGGTTTTTTGGTACAAAAAAATACATAATTTTCAAGGGAAATTAATTTTTGTTTTATTCAAAATATTGGCCATTGGCTTCTACACATTTCACCCATCTTAACTTATGAATAGCATGCCAGAAAAACTGCTTGTCTTTTGCGGCAAATCATTCGTCGAGCCATTTTCCAATTTCCTCGAGATTTCTCTGCTGCTCTGCAAGCGCGTGCCCTATTGGTGCGAAGAGATCAACTTAGCCCCCGAAGTTCGACTTTTTTGAAAAACCTATTGCGCCAGAAGGGCCTTAGCTAGCGCCACAAAAATTAGAGCTGGAGAATACGGCGGGTGTGGAAGGATGTCCCATCCAAGCGATTTCAAAGTTTCTTTCACTGGTTTTGCTGTGTGAGATGGCGCATTGTCGTGTAACAAAATTACTTTTCCATGTCATCTGACCCATTCCGGTCGTCTTTCGATTAATGTTTAGCATATTCTAATCGATGGAGCGTGTTTACCATATATTTCTACCAGCACATTTTGACTTTCAGCAGCCTTTTTCTTTTGATTAAATAAGAAAAGCAATGCGTGCCGCAAATGTTCTTTTTCAGGCACAAAACTCGACATGATACCTGAACGATAAAACAAAGACGCTAGTTTTTGGCGGACTAAACTTATGTGTGTTTGTAGTTTAATGTCCTAAATTTGTTGGGTGATTAACTTTAATTATATATTGTTTTGCACATTTTATAGTAACAGGATATGTAAAGTTAATAAATAAATAAATAAAATGATGTATGTGTTTTTTCTATTAGTTGTTTAGTTCAAAAATGCGCCATCTCTTAGTTAAACCGGAAAACACTTATGCATACACCTGGTATATACAGGGTCTGCCAACGGGTATTGACGATTTTTAAGATACGATTGTAAGTTTATTAATTAAAACACAGGAATGAAGATGATATATATTTATTCAATACATAATGCAGTTTTTATTGATATTCAGTTTTTAAAGATTACGTTTACCAAATGCGTTTCATTTAATCTTTGATATCCTTGAAGCCAATTGGGAACTGATTCCATGGCACGGCGCAACATATCCGCTTTAATGGCTCTTATGTACCGCCTAATGTTTTCTTTTAACTCTTCTAATGTATGGGGCCTGTCGATGTACACTCTCGACTTCAAATATCCCGATAAAAAGAAATCACAGGGAGTCAAATCCGGAGATCTTGCCGGTCAATTAACATCGCCGTTTTTTTTTACTTAGGCATGAGCCATTCAGTCACGACCAGGCTATTATTTATATATTTCAATTCAGGATGAGTAAATGAACAAATGAATAATGTCAGACGTATACAACAACCATGAACCCGAGCGAATACTTCTCGATCCCCGAAAAATCTTTCCCCGGGATGGGATTCCAACCCACAGGGCACGCGATGCAATCGGCACAAGCGCTCACCTGTACCCACTACACCAACATCGCCGTTTCGTGAAAACAATTTTGCTGGAAACATCAGCCGCTGCATACACACTCGTGCAGTGTGACTTGTTGCTCCATCTTGCAGGAACTATAATTCATATATGTCCCTGCCCAACCTCTCAAGTTCTGTAGGTAAAAAAATTCTAACATTGTTAAACACCGTTGAAAATTCACAGTAACTGTCCGACCCTCTTCTTCAAAAAAATAAGTGTTCCGAAGCCACACTGTGACTTTCGCTGAATGTAAGGGTTGCTTGTGAACTGCACAAGGTTGATCAGACGACCAGTAGCACATATTTTATTTGTTAACAAAACCTGATAAATGAAAATGCGCTTCATCGGATGGAATATAAAGTATGCAAAACATTCGCATCATCGCGAAGAAGAGCCAGAAACTCTGCGCAAAACTGGCTGAGAGTTGCAAAATCGTGCGGTTTAATCTCGTGCACCAATTGAATTTTACAGGGATGGAATCCAGAGTACTTGCGTAAAATTCGCCTGACGCTAGTGTTCGAAATGTTCAATACTCTTGCTTTAGCGAACTGCGTTGTAGACTTCGCTGTATCGTTACTCGCACTCTTTCGATGTTCTCTGGGGTATGTACCCATCTCGGGCCCCTGCGGTAAACGTTGTTGGCATTTCCAGTTTCCATAAAACGTTGATGCCATTGCAATATAGTGTTCCTTGAAGGAATTCTACCCCGCCGTGCGTTATAATGCCGCGCGAATTGCGGCTGAACCTTAATTATGGACGCGGTGCGGATAAATGATGTTACACAAAAAATGCGCTGTTGCACCGACCACGAATTCATGGTTACTAAACTGCATTCTACCCTAAACAAGTTCCCTACCTGAATTCCCCCCTCTCCTTTTTAGTACCTCTACCACAACGCTCCGAAAATCGTCAATACCCGTTGGCGGACCCTGTATTAGTAGTAGTTGATAATCTTCGCACATGCGCTGTGCGACTTTTTATTCGTTATGTTATTTGTCCACGATAATCTTAGAAGCTTGCGGAATGCCCACATCTTAAAGATTTCCAGTTAGTTCATTGGATTATTTTCTAATTTCCTATACAATTATTAAACCTTTTTTTTTCGGTATTTTCCGCGAGAAAAATCAATTAAATTTCCCGCATTTTTTGCATTATTGCATGTATTTGCAGCTGATTTTAGGATGCACAAAAATAGGGCACTTTCTTTGAATTTTAATAGTAGGTACCGATACCCACAACGTATATCAATTTTCTTTATAATTTGAAAGCGTGCCGGCTGTTGCGAACACGAATATGTACGTAAACTGAAACATTATTCCAATATTATTTAATAATCGTAAGCAAAAAATTCAACAGTAAACTTAACACAAGTTTCTATCAAAATATTTTGAGGTGTTAAATCACAGCACAGCTCCGACTGTTTTATACATCGGCGACCAGTTCAACTTCAACCTAAAAAGTTTACTTCTTTGACGGCTTGAATAACTATAAAAAATGGTTGGCCTCTTGATATATTAGCTGATGGCAACTCTTGTTCTAGAGTAAATATTCTTCATCATTCTGACCTAAGTTTTCTTCTAATTTACCCTCTACTCTCCACCTTCTACAAATGTTCACAACAGATTTTTTATTAACAGTGTAATACCCAACAATTCACCGTACTGACCAACCTTCTTCTTCCGTTTTAGAAATTTTCTTAGCCTTAATTAAGTCATTAACACACGTTGAGCGGGAGCATCTGTTTGTAAACAATTTGCGAACTGTGTGCTATAGGCGGGCCGTCTATTTTTAGACGCAAATATGTAGAATGGGTTGCATACAGTTCATCATATACGGCGGCGCACGAAATATTTTCGCTTGAGTTGCAAATCCAACCCGCTATACAGGCAAGTCACCTTGGTCATAGCTCCCGCTCAAAAAGTGTTAATGGAAGATGAATCTGTTTTTTACTTTATACAGAAATTGACATTGATATTAATTAGTAATTATGATTAGGCATTGAAAACCAATTTACATAAATACATTTAAGAAAAAGATATAATAATAATAATAATAATAATAATAATGGTTTATTGTGCTAAACAAAAGTTACACTCGTCAATAAAAAATAATGTAATGTGGTTTATATAGATATATAGTAATTTTAACTATACGCTAAGAAATCGTCACCGGAAAATGGTGTTAAATCTAACAATACACTCTTAATTCTATTTTTATAAGGTATTAATGCACTAGATTGCAAAGATTTTCTATTTCTTGGGCCACAATTGTACGTTCGTCACGCGAGAAGGACGAGTCGTATGTTTGTCCCGCGAGACAAACCCTAGTTCACCAGCCCAGAAAAGAATAAATGACATGTTCAAGGGTGATCTCTACCGCATCTATTTATCCAGGGCAAGTGTCCCAAGCTCGATCAAAGTCACAAGTTTGAAATTCAATCAATTACTAGATTCCCGCACACTTGAAATCACCGTCTCACTTTAAGGCAATGTTTTATAGGTAAAATATCAATAAGACCATTGAATTTGTCATAATAACCCTTTAAAGCACATATTTTTGCAAAGTACTTTTTAACACCGCCATGGAATCTCAATCCCGACTCGAGTTTATTTATTATAAACATAGTTTTATCCTTATTCCGCAAATATTGTAAGGGTTCACGTTATAAGCCAAGGTGCTTACTTCCTCTTTTAAATTTTTTTTTTCTGTTAGATAACCTGTCATTATTGCTGCCCCCAGTGTGGTATTGCTATGAAATCTCAATCCCGAATACAGTTAATTTTCATAAATAAAGTTTCATCATTACACCACACGTGAAAGCACCTGGTGAACTCCCCACCTCTTCCAACCTTATTTAACCATCGAAATAGCTCAGTTTTCCTAAGGTAATACATCCCCTGCGTATAAATGTGTATCCGTTTTTGATAAATTCCGTATCGCATTAGCCCCGCGGGCGTCGTAGGCGTCTCCGCGCCGGGTGTTACGTCTTCGCATCCTCTCTTGGGTTGTTGCTTTAATTAAAAACGCGACCCCCCAGAAAGGGCCGACGACGAGAATACCGAAGGCAAATCCGCTCCTTATGCAAATACGACGAGCACGAAATGTTCCTCTTCCTGTCTCTCCCATTAAATGTATCTCTCCGGGTAATTCGCGGCGCTGCAGATAGATGCCTCTATTCAAATGCAACCCCTTAATGCGATTCCCCACACAAATACGGAATTCGTCGTGATGTAAACTATTTAGGGCCGCAGTTGTATCTCGCTTTTGTGTAAAGTGAATGACTTATATATCACTGTGAATACGAACTGGCTATTAGTGAAAATTTGTAACTTTTTTCAAAATAGTTGACAGCGATGGGCAAGGGAGGGAACTTGTAAAGTTGGCGCGTGTATAACAGGCTAATGAACGTTTAAAGCATCTCCTAAAATATATAAATGATGGGTACATATTTACATAAAAACTCAAGCTTTACATGTAAAGCTTTAATATTGTAGAAACAGCTTTAAACTATTATAAAAATGATTAAAAACACGATACCATGATTAGATTAGATTATATTAGATCAGATTAGATTAGATTAGTTAGGTCTTTTGTATTAATACCCTACTGCTAGTTTCATAGAAATTCAACTTTCTTGGTGAGGTCAATTGGGAGACAATACCATACCACAGTATGGGCAGCAATCATGAGAGGTTATCTAGCAGAAAAAAGTACTCTGCAAAAGTTTTTAAAGGGTTTTTAGGACAAATTCAATAGTCTTGTTCACATTTCACCTATAAAGTTGCCTTGAATCCATTCTGGCGTTATCGCCATTCCTCCAGTTAACGCAGATTTGGTGATGGCAAGTGCTACACACTCGTATAGAATGTGTTCGGCCTTATTTTCTGCCAATCCAAATGGAGTTGTCTATTTTACCCATCTTGCGAAGATGTTACTTCACTCGAGAATTTCAAATTTTTCTCTTATAATGTGTAATAATAGGAGTAATAATAATAATAATAATAATAATAATAATAATAATAATAATTTATTGGTGCTCATCACAGTCGTGTTACACAAGTCAATAGATATACATGTAGGATTCAGATACATTAAAATAATCAGTATGTAAAAACCGTCATAACGTTACTTGTATCGTAAATTACTATTACCTACTCCCACATTGTAATTGATCAATTACCGAAGTGTTTTCACCAATCGTAAGCGATTAATTACGAATATATAGAGCATACATAAATGTAAAATGTACATCAATTTGTAACATGTAATATTACAACTTATGTACTTCGCTATATTATATACTTATATTATATACATTAATTTTTCTTCAAAAAAGAGATCGATGATGCGCCATCCGTTTTTCTCTATGTATTATAGTTGTCGAGATCCCCTAAAGAAATTTTGCATTTTGCCCACCCTGTACACAACTTTGTAATATAATTAATTTTACTTTGTAATTCTAAGCAAGTAAAATAAATATAATAATAACGATATTGAAATTGAAGAAGAGTGAAGAGCCGGGTATTCGCAACTAGATCTATTCAAATCGCACAAATACTACAAAACGACATATATTTACTTGCTCAAGCAGCCGTTGGGTTAGAGCAGCCGTGTGAGGACGGGCGTTGTCATGGATTAAAACAACTCCAGAAGTCAACATGCCTCTTTTTTTGTTTTGTATGGCTCTTCGCAGACGTAGTAATGTTTCGCAATAATCAGCTGCATTAATCGTAGTCACTGGCTGCATGAAATCTAAAGACAACACACATTTTTGGTCCCAAAAACACGGTAGCCATAACCTTTCGGTTGTTGAAGGTTTGATTGAACTTTTTTGGCTTGTTTGGCGAGTTTGTGTGCATCCGTTGTTGCAATTGTTAGTTTGTTTCGGGTATGGCTAAGAGGGAAGCGCTTCCAAAATAACGAGGAGCTTGAAGACAACGTCAAGACACATTTAAATGCATTGGCGGCAACATTTTATGAAGAGGGTATTGGAACGCTCGTTCACACGTAAGACAAATGCCTTAATCTCCAAGGTGATTATGTCGATAAATAACCATAAGTGTACATAACTTTTGGTATAAAAATCATTGTTTTGTATACTCTTGTCTTCTTATTATGGCCCATCGGAGGTTGAAAAAGAAACGATCCTCGTAGTACCATCGCTACAAACCACTATCATAGTTGATCTCTCTTTTTCATTAGTAATTTGTATTGTATTTATTGAGTGTTCTAACCAAAATTAAAATCTGTCATTTCTGACACTGACATAAGAGTCCAATTTACTTTACGCCATTTTGGCCTAAAAAGAAACCACCAAAGATACTATTATCGTACAGTCGAAAATATTTTTTTTAATATTAAACAACAAAGTTCGCTACATTTTGGAAATTAAACCATAAAAATTAAATCATTTATCAAAAAATTAAAAACTTATTTTTGTTGATTTTGAACTTGAAAAATTTCGGATTTTGGCAATTTTCAGGGTCCCGACATGAATATTTTTAGTACCACTTGAAACACAAAGAATGCTCTACTTTTTAACATATAAAATTCCATAATCCAAAAATGCGTTTAACACCTCGGCAATTTTAAAAAATAAAAAACCAGTGTTTTTGAACATGGAAATCATTGACTCGATATTATTATGTCTTAATATTTTTTTAAACACACTGAATTCGCTACATTTTGGCATTTAAATCATCAAAATAAAATACCGTGTTTGCAAATTAAACAATTTTTCTAAATTAAAAACTTGATTTTGATGAATGGAAAATATTGGATTTTAGCAATTTTCTCTCTCTCTCTTTCTCCCCTCTCTCTCTTTCTCCTCTCTTTCTCTACATGAATATATTTAATACCACTTAGAACACTCTTAAATTCTCTACTTTTTAACATATAAAACATCTCAATCAAAACATGCGGCAATTAAAAACAATCCAAAACACGATTTTTTTCTTTCAACTTTGAAAAACCTAATTTTAGCAATTCTCATTGATTGTATATGAATATTTCCTAATAATTTTTCGTACTTGGCATGAATATTTTTTTATACTTTCTTAAAATCAAAAACGCGAATTTGTTTCCTTTGAATTTGAAGGATTTTGGCAGTTTTCTTTAAAGGATATTTCTTAATACCTTTTTTCCGCTACCGACAACGTAAATAAGCATTGCATCTATGGTTACAGGTACAGTAAGTGGCTGATAACATTCAGGGTAATTGTTGCCCATGACGACGGAACTTAATTTTTTACTTACAGACCTAGGAAAATAATAAAATAACAGAAACGTAACGCTCTAACATATAGGCGAGCAACATATTCTCGTCTATACTTACAGCATCGGCATCCTTTTTACATAACCACTGCTTAAAAGAGTCGTAACAGGGCACATACCTTTTTCGATTTTGTTGGTAACAAGATCTATCACGCAATATTCGCAGCTTCGTTTGCATCCGTGGCCGTAGAAAGTTTCACTGGATTGACACAAACAAACAAAACTCGACATTGTTTTCTCGGTTGCTGGGTTGCCATAGGACGCATAGGTGACTATAAACATTTGAATCCCAAATGGTACAAGCCATATTTTAAAATATTTTCTGATATTTTTTAAGTTATATTTCCGGTAGCGGAAAAAAATTAATAAGCAACACGCAACGTAATGACAATTAACATTTTTGGCACCCGACGAGCCTCGGCTCGTATTCGCCTACCTCAAATGTTAATACGTCCTTACGTTCCTTGTTGCTTAAATAACTATTAAAATAAAATAAATCATTTACATTTTAACAAATAAATCATCATAATGCAAAACACTTTCAATACCTAAGCATTTGCTTTTTTTAAATCAAAATCAATTTTCATTGTTTTGATATGAATATTTTTTTTTTTTTAAACATCATTCATCAATTTTAAGCACACCAAATTCTCTGAATTTTAGCATTTAAATAATCAATATCAAATAACGAGTTCCGATTGCCCTTATAAACCAATCAAGTAACCGTTAGGATAGAAAAACAATTAGGGCGTCATCTATCGTCGAAAATGTTACAACGTTCTGAAATTCTTTATATTTATATCGGCGATAGGTGTCGCCCCAATTGTTTTTCTATCCTAACGGTTATTTGAGTGGTTTATAACGGCATAGTCAAATTCTGTTTTTCCATCAACATGGACTGTACTGTGCTGATGTGAGACTAATGTAGGTCTAAACCGGTCCCCAGTTCTTGCCTACGGTGAAATATAATCTAAATTACACAAATGTATAGAAATAAGTTAATACACGATAACACTTTTAAATATAATGAATTTAATAACAATTGTCAGCCACAAAACTATTCAATTATTAATACGTTTAATGCTGAATTTTTCTCCGAACGCAATTAAAAATGTTTAATGGTTACCATTATACACGTGCAATGCCATTACATTCAAATTTGAAACGAGGAAAAGTATTATAAAAGTGGCTCTACCAAATATATTTGAAAGTGTGGAAATAGATTTGGGCAATAGTAACGATTATATAAATACTTTTAGTGCAGCAATAAAGTTCGACTTTAACGTCATGTATTCAACGATAAAATATTAAACTGCCTGTTTGAATAAAATTTTATTTTTTGCTTTATGGCATTTTCTAGAGGATTTTGAAATACATTTAACATTTTTTTCAACATTCATAATTTATTTTTTTTCTATTTTGCATTTCGAATTTTGATAATTTTCATTGACTTGACATAATTATTTCTTAATATTTTTTAGAATAAATTATATTCTTTACCATATAAATCATCATAATCAAAAATGCGTTCAACCCCTCAGCAATTTTTACTTTCTCCGTTACGAAGTACGAGAAAGTATTGTGATCGTGATTTTTTTTCCAAAAATTTTTTTTACGGAAATGTCCGTTTTGTGGTCCCTAGATGCCATTTCAAAAATTTCTGGAAAAAAAAAATTTGTGTCTGTGTGTGTGTGTCTGTGTGTGTGTGTGTGTGTCTGTGTGTGTGTCTGTCTGTGCGCGCTGTATCTCAAAAACTGATAGAGCAATTGATATGAAACTTTGAACATCCGTCTTATTTGATAATCTGAAAAACTGAAAAGCTTTTGGTAAAATTTCGTACACCGGAAGTGGGCGTTTACCTCAACTGTTTTTTTGTTTTTTGCCAATATTTTCTTAAATATGAAAAATATCACAAAAACATTTAAACAAACTTTAAAGACAACAAAGAAATGAACATCTTTTGCTTGAAAACATTTTTCATAAAATCATTTTTAATCGAGAAAAAAATTTATTATTATTTTTTTAATTTTTGGTTTATAATTATAAAACGATACTAGTTACAGCAAATGTATGTTAATAATAATTGTAGATAATGCTAAAATAAACAACTTACAAAGAATAAGTTTTTTTCTAAATCCCTTCAGTTTTTGAATAAATTGAGTTTTTATATTTGAAGTATAATTTTTCCATCTTTCATAATTTTGACGTTTTGAACGTCAGTTTCCTCCGAGTTTACAAAGCGCTCAATGTACATGTAAAATATGATTCAAATTGAAAATAAACCATGAAAGCGTAAATATAAATGATACCATCAAGTCGGAGAAAGTAACATGATGGCCACATCACCATTTTTTTAAATCAGAAAAGGATTTTTTTTACTCTTTAAAACTTCCGATTTTGACAATTGTACTTGACTCGTCATGAATATTTCTGAAACACACTAAATTGATTACGTTTCAACATATAAATCATTACAATTGAAAAGCATGTTCAACAACTCGGGAAACTTACGAAATTGAAAACGCAATTTTGTTGCCCATGGACGTGGAAACTTGAAATATCATCAATTTGCTCATTAAATTTTGTTTATGGTGTATCTTCAAATAATAATATATATACTAAAATGTTTTAATTCATTCCTTTCAAATGTCTAAGCTGTTAAAAATTAAAGGGGGCGAATTAACAAGAGGACCTGACAAAGTGGGCGTTTGGTCTAAAAAGGTGGAGAATCACTGATCTAGAATCACCGGCTCGTAACGCTGCAAATGTTTCATGGTTTTAGCACAAAATCAAGTGCTAGTGATCAATCACTCTCTTCATTGGCAATATCCAGCAGACTTTTTTTTATTCCATTGTTCGAGATACTATTGAAAGGGTAACTTATTCTAGATTGTTTATAATAACAATAAAATCAGTAAAAATGGGCTTTTTTGAAGTTGACACTGATTCTTTAAATATTTTTACCTGCACATTTTTTAATTTTGTTGACTACAACTATTTTATAAAAAATTGAAAACATCATCCAAACTATCAGTACATTATCACCAATGTGTGTCTTCTCCTTTTCCAACACGGACTTCGAAAAGAATATTGGGACATAACAAATCTGCACGCCGAGAATTTTCATCAGATCAAACCAGTCTTTGATAGACCACTATGGTATAAGGCCATGGTCAGCAGAGAGATTTTCATCTTTCTTTGGATACAAACCTAACCTGGCTTGTTTCATTGGGCCACCCGCATCAACCTGACAGAAAGTTATCTGCAGTGTTTCCATAAAGCTAGAGTTTACCTCTAATGATTAATAGATAGCATTTATTCTCAACAGTTTGCAAACTTTTGTAGACATGTTTACATTTCGTTTAATTTCCTGCAATATTTTGCCTCTTCTGTTCTTTACGCTAGGCATTGTGTATTTAAATTTTGCTTAAACGCCTCATTTAAAGAGAATTGCTTTATGATATAGAAGAGTAGTTAAAAATTAGAGCAACGGAATGCAAGAAGCAACGTAATAATAAAATAATATTTACAGCGGGGCGTCTAGGGCGTTGATAACCGGGATATAAGTTCATTTAACGGCCTCCGGCTCGCCGCCTCTGCAGTTTGTTTCAGTTCACCCTTTGTGCTAGTGACTCGAGTTAACCCCGTTTCCACCTTTGAAGTCCCTCTTGTCGCTCGGAAGAAAGATTTCCTCGCCGTTCCTGTAAATACAGTGAGCGCGCACGGGGCGTAAAACCGACCAGAATGGAGGGGGTAGGGGAGAGTCTGCTTGATTAATCGCTAAATAAATGGAGGAGATATGGGGCCCATTTGCCGGATAAATGGGAAGGCTCGGGGATCGATCGGACGGCGGCGTGCGGGTTAATGTCGGAGTATCCCTTTTTTTCTTCTTCCGTTCCATCCCCAGTCCGTCCTGTATCTGGGACAGCAATTAAGATCCGGCGCAGGAATGTGTACAAATTAAAGGATCAGGACCGGGCATCCTTTTAGTGCTGAATTCTGAAGGAACCGTTGCTTGCTTGCCGGGGATTGCGTGTTTCCGGGAACGTGTCTCCGGGGGGGCATCCGCGACGCAGGTCGAGGATAATTGTTGCAATTCTCGCTTCCCTCTACGATCACCTGCACGAAAACCGGTCAGCTTTTTTCCTGTCTATAACCAGCCACTTACAAATTCGACACTCGTTCCTTGTAACATCTGGCAAAGCCGAGTCTATTTGTTCAGGTGCGGAGCGAGCAACCGGAAACGGGGAGAACTAGTGCCCGTTACGCATCCGGTCACACGCGACTATTTTTAACCGGGGCAATTGGGAAGGCTGGAGGAGTCCGGACGTTTCGTTTCGGTACTGCACCGAGGGTAAATGATGTTAAAATCAATGCGGACGTTGCGCGTTTGTTAAAAGCGGAAGAGGCGACTTAAACCCCCGAGGGCCATTTGCGAATTAAATTTTGCGCTTTTATCTCAGTAGTTTCGCACACTCGCTTAATCAACAAACAGGTATACATACAAAGCGTGTAATTATCCTCGCAACATTTGCTTTGGCTTTACGAGTTTGTCTGAGTCTGTTTGGATTACAGCAAAATAATTGTTTTTATTATTTATTTCTCGTTTTGTTTGATTTGTAATTTCATCGCTTCCTCGCATAAAGTTACGATAGCAGCCATGGTAAAATCGTCTACTGATTTAGGAAGAGTAATCCCGGGCGTGACCTTGAAACCTGATGCGAAGTTGACAACACGGTACGCTCAAAATAGCTGTTATTTTAAATCCGGTAGCTGTTTCAGGGACTCTACTACTTGATTTGGAATAACAGGTCCCTTGCGTGCAGTATTGTCATTTTTTTCTTTCAGTTTCCAAGGGATTACTTCCCGGCTCAGAATCGGCTGTTTTCCTCAACTTCTACTGTTCATACGAATTTCATAAACTTGCTGTATATTATCCCTTACCTAACGCCATATCTGCGACAGCAAAACGCAACAATAAAAATATTTTCGTAGTCTATTTAAGTTCCCGGCGCATCCACCAGAATGCCAATTAATAAATGAACTAATTATCGTTATCTGTTGATTGATTGTTGCGGTCATTATAAACTTGCTCGTTACCTAAGGGTTGTCTCATATCAATTAATTTAATTTTTATTTGCAAATTCTATTTAACGAGGATCGCTGAAATATAACTTCGCCACTTACCACCGCCCTCAAACTGTTTTAAAAATAAACATTTAAACGCTGTATCCTCCAATTCAAAGGGTTACAAGTATATTTGTTATTCTTGGCAGCCCGTAACTCTTACTGGCCATTAAAAAAAAGTCCCCTAAAGCTGCCATCCCGAAGTGTCCACTTGAAATTTATCGTGAATTCATTGCGGCCGCTCCGGGCGTGGTATTAAATAAAATTGCGGCAATTTTCTCGGCTTCTGGCCAATTGATTCACAGCAGAGTCGAGTGCACTAAACCGTGAGATGTAAACAGGGAGCCGACAAGTGCAGCCACAGCTGCTCGACACATTTCATCCGCCGCCCACGATTGCTAAAACACTGTTTTCACTGACTGGAACACACTGTCTTGATCCGGGCCAGAACTAGATTACCACAATAGACTAAACGCTTGACAGCAACCGCAATGATTAAATAATAAATTTCATATTCAAATCAGCTAAAGTTAGGCAGTGCAAACGTAGCTGAAGTTCATGATTGCGTTATTCGGTTGGAATCTTATAATGTCGAGTATAGCTTTTTAAATTATTTTCTCTTAATCTTAATAATTCACTTTTTATGATCTAAAACATGAGTAAAATCGAACTACTGCACGTTAAAAAAAAGTGTGGCTTATAATTCAATCAGTTTGATTACTGAAATATGTTTTATATGTAGTCTAACTTGCTAAGGAAGGGTTCTGGATCAACTACCCTTTACGATCACTCCATCTCGCTCGATTTCATATGTCCACTCCGTCACGCTCGACCGGCTGAACTATTAAGGAGCCGATTCTCAGCAAACGTTTGAATTCCTGAGCCCAGTTTCAGTTGGTCAAGCGGTATTTATAATAATAATAATAATAATAATAATAATAATAATAATGTTTATTGGAACGGCACAAGTCAATCGAAACGACGTTGAGCTTCGGCCCCTTAAATAATTACATAGTATTATACGAGTAGTATCATCCATGGATCTTTGCGAGTGCGTCATCACGTCATCTTGGACTATAAACCTAAACACAATATTACGTCGCATTTCACGTATCGTAGTGGGAATAAACCCATGAAAATATTATCGGAATTAGATTTTAAATTAAATTTGTGTCTGCGTGTGTGTCTGTGTGTGTGTGTCCTAATGTGTGGCTGTGTGTCTGTCTGTGCGCGCTGTATCTCAAAAACTAATAGAGCAATTGATATGAAACTTTGAACATCCGTCTCATTTGATAATCTGAAGAACTGAAAAGCTTTTGGTAAAATTTCGTACACCGGAAGTGGGCGTTTGCCTCAACTGTTTTTTGTTTTTTGTCAATATTTTCTTAAATATGAAAAATATCACAAAAGCATTTAAACAAACTTTGAAGACAACAAAGAAATGAACATCTTCTACTTGAAAACATTTTTCATAAAATCATTTTTATTCGAGAAAAAAATTATTATTATTTCTTTAATTTTTGGTTTATAATTATAAAACGATAATAGTTACAGCAAATTTATGTGAATAATAATTGCAGAGATTGCTACAATGAACAACTTATAAAGAATAAGTTTTTTTCCAAATTCCTTTAGATTTGAGTAAATTGAGTTTTTAAATTTGAAGTATAATTTTTCTATATTTCATAATTTTGACGTTTTAAACGCCAGTTTTATGCGAGTCTACAAAACGCTCGATGTACATTTAAAATATAATTTAAATTTAGAATAAACCATGAAAGCCTAAATATAAATGATATCATCAAGACTGAGAAAGTAACATGATGGCCACATCACCATTTTTTTGAATGGAATACCCTGTAGGGCGTGTCAATTTGGAGGGGAAAAATAAAAATTCCTGATTTTTGTGAATGAGGCGGTCTCAAAATGTGCCTTTTGATGTTATCCTAATTTAAAAGGTGTTTCCTTATATATAAATATTTACCTTGGTAAATTTGCGCTTTGTTATAATTTATATTGAAATTTCCGAAAAAGGGATAATGTTATTTAAACTCCAACAAAATTTGCTCAAAAGTGGTTGAATGAACTCAAACATTTTAATTTATATTTTGTCTCTATTATCGAGCACTGAAAACATATTGTAAAAAATGTAAAACGCTTCAACCAACAATATTCATCAAATCTTTTATTGATTCATTCCTAGACATAATTCTTCCACTTGCTTCCTGGTTTCTAATGAATCCTTCTTGTTTCTCATAAGTATACACTTTTCCAGAAGCGTCTGTTAATTATTTCACACATCTCTCTATGGACTGTCCAAGACATGGCCACTTTGGAACTTGCATTGGCTCTTCAACAAACTTTCTATTTTGAGTTTGCAAGTAAGTGGGGATTCAAATACTATTTCTGACCACTCTATTAGTACCAAAGGAAAAGTTGTATTTGGACTTACTGCAGGTATTATCCTAGGCCGAATAAGATATGTTCCCTGGTATATCATCATCTTCATTCCTTGATTCAATAATTTTCTGGAGCCCCGCTTTCCTTTCTTCTTGGTCTTCCAAGCATAAAAGTGTCTGAAGCACCATTTTACTAAACGCGAACCACGATGAACATTGGATTATTAGCAAAACAAAATCTGCTACTGCCTTCTTCTTTCCGATTTTAGTACCTTCAATTGATAAATGCTGTGGCGAGGTCCTTCCTCACAAAATTTCGATTTGATTGTAAACCAGCAGGGATAGTAAACGCCAACAGTGTATTCACAAGCAGTTGTAACGTCTTGAACTTGTTGCATTTAAGGCAATGTTTTGAAACCCATATGCCACAAATCCTATTTTCAGTTAAATGAAGACAGAAATTGTTTTCCATTATGTAATACGCTCGAAGAGTGTCTGAATACAAATTAAGTTAAATAAATAAATTTAAAAAAAATAAGGTTCCGTTACTGCATTGCGTGCCAGATACGGCACAACCTGTATTTTTGTAAAAAATAAATATTAAATTTTTTTAATATTTTCCTAAATTACTGTATCACTAAAGGTATTCATAATTATTTTTGTTTCATAAAAAAAAATCATGCAGTAAGGGGTTAACCACCGAAAGTGGCTTACAGTATCAATTTCTAATAATTCCAGATCAGTTAGAAGTACACCTGTCCTTATGGCATGAGTTGTCCTGTAACCAAGAGCCTGATCTGTAGAGAGATCTTTGACAACAGTATCACTCAATGGAACCAACGACTCTAGAAACGATATTCTGACAAATGAGGGATTTATTTCAAGTTTCGTTGCAGTATCAACCATTTGCCTATCTTACCACTCCACTTGTTGATATACTTTGATAAAGCTTTTCCATCGAACTCTGTGATTAAGTGCCACAAAGGTAGCTCATTAGTATGAAGAGCACAAACCAACCAGATGAGTTTACTTCAAGCCAATGCATGAACCCAACCAGTGTTAACATTCGTAATAGAGTTACCACCAACAGCCTGGAAACTTTTATCAATGCTGTTTTTCTTCACGAAATCCACAAGATGGTTAGCAATAACTTTAGGAGGTTTCCTTTTCGTTGAGTCTTTCTCTGGAGTAAAATGGCAAATATATCGTCCACCTGGCTCACTGTTAACAGTGTAATGTTCTTCTTTCAAAATACTTGGAAACTGATGACTTGAGTTATCTGCTTGTAACAGAACTTTTGTGGAATCCTATGTCTATCTGGCATCGAGCATGAAATTCTTCATTAAGTTGACTTTTTCTTGTGCCCATTTTACTTTATTGTATCCCCTGTTTTCTTCAGTAATTAATCCACCATAAAAAAATGCAGCTGTTGTAATAGCAGCTTTGCCACGTACACTGACACCATATCTAATACTTTGCAATGCAACATTACGCAATTGTATTGAATTATAATGAATTGAACTTGATGTAGAATGTACACTTCTGTGCAATAAAATTAAGCACAAGTCTTATGAGTATTTTTTACAATATTCCAGTTGTATAATTCGGGTCTGCAACATTTTAAATAAATGATAAAACACCATAACTTGAAAATAACATTTTTATTAAAAATCCAAAACCAAGAATAAGGCTAAAAACCATCTTCTATTTTAGTTATAATTCGAATTTTTGAATTGTTGTCTAATTGACGGGGCATTTTGACATTAAATAAATTGACAAATGTACATATTTTCGTAACCAGGAAGTCCGCTTTAAACTATAACATATTTTGTGTGCTTAATTTTATTGCACAGAAGTATACATCAGAATCATCACATGGAATCTGCAAGGGATCTTCAGATTCTTCAACCCTAACATCATCTTCGTCGGAGAAAGGAACTTCATTTGGTTGAAATGTTATCTCTTCCTTCTTTTTCTGCTTATATTCAGAAATTCTTCTTAGTTCATCTTCTTGCCTCTTCTGATTTTTAAATTTGTCTTCTGTGCATAGGTAGATCTGGTAATTCAATTTGATGCTGTCCAACATATCCAACCTTGTCTCTATGAGTGTTAATAAACACCAGTTCTTTGACGGGGATCTTCATATCCTTAGAACAAGAGCAGGAATCGTGCAATTTATGTTTACAGTAAGCACTACCTGGAGATGGACACTTAAATTCTGAACATAGCTTAATCTCACATTTGCAATTGAGGATGTCAAAGAGCTTGCTTAACATTGTTGTTCATGTCTCTTTTACTTCCAGTTATCCTTTACCAAGTGGTATGTTTTTACGGGTATGAAGATTCAGCAATAGATTTTAAAAATTCATATCTCAGAAAAAGTAAGCCATGCCATTACGAATAGGGCTCGGCGTTTATTGCGGTTTTCGTATAAACGTTTAAACCTGTAAACGTTTACCGTTTATTTGTTCCGAAATAAAACACGTTTAGCTTAATAAACGTTTACAAAACGTTCATCTCTGTCGAGAAGTATTCGTTCGGGTCCGTGGTTGTTTGTATACGTCTTTCATTATTCATTTGATCATTTATTCATTTAATTTATAACTTATACAAATATAATATGGATGATGGCTAATGGTCATAGCACCAAAGCCAGGCATAACGCCGGAAAAAAAAAAAACGTTCATCTTAATAAAGGTTTACAACATTTTTAGCTTAAATATTGGATTGATGAGGCTGTTACCTGGTGAAATTCCATAATGTATGTGGTAAGTAAAATACGTGTGTTTGAGAATTTTCACAAATTTTTAATGTCGAACACTGCGACATATGTTTCGCCACACAGTGGCTTCATCAGGCAGATGATCAATGGTAAGACAATACTACAATTGCGACTTAAATACTATATTCTTAGGGGGTGGGGAAGCTAGAGGGTGTATGAATTAAAAACACACAACATTTCAGTAGCCTTTAAAACTAACAACACACTACATACATTCATAAATAATGCCAAAGACAAAAATGTCAAAAATAAAAAATCGGGAGTCTACTTGTTAGAGTGTGGTGATTGCCCCATGGTATATGTCGGGCAAACAGGCCGCAGCTTTGAAGATCGAATTGCTGAACACCAAAAGAGCTTCATCAACCAAAAAACTACGTCAACATACGCCAACCATTTAATAGACAATAGCCATAGTTTCAACAACAATTTTACAATTTTACACACATGCGATAAAAGTCAAAAATTAAATCTATTAGAACAATTAGAAATTAATAAATATAATAAACGCGGTGTGCTACATAATGATCAAACCGATGTAAATAATTCACCGTTGTTAAACCTATAAACTCTTGTAAAATCTTTTATAACCGCTTAAATCGTAAATGTTTCCCAACCCGTCATACATTGTTCGGGGGTGGGGAAGTTAGACTTCCCCACCCCCTAACAATATAGTATTTAAGTCACAATTATAGTATTATCTTACCATTAATCATCTGCCTGATGAAGCCACTGTGTGGCGAAACATAAGTCGCATTGTTCGACATTAAAAATTTATGAAAATTCTCAAACACACGTGTTTTACTTACCACATACATTTTTAGCTTAATAAACGTTACCAACACATTTAGCTTAATAAACGATTTCTAATATATTTATACTTCGGGATCTTATAGGAACTACCTATTCGATAGAGGGCTGGACATTGTTGCTTTATTCAGTTTATGGCAGCGATAGAACCTAAATATAAACCTTTCAAGGAAGGTGTTCTAAAACAAGGATCCAGATGTTAACAGATGAAGTAAAACAAAATATAAAGGACCTGCTAAATGAGGCAACCTCTCTATGCATTGGAAAACAAAAACATACACTTTTACGACGCAGGCCATGGATGAACTATGTAAAGTCTTGGTTAATATTTTTTAAGACTGGCAAATTCAACACAAATTCGTGGCAATTGTAACAGATAATACCTTAAACGCAGTCACGACTATAACTTTGATGACTATGATCAAAGAGCATTCTGGTTTCACGTATGCTGTACATACTTTGCAACTCGTTGCTAACAAAGTACTGGAGCATCTGGATTTGGATTGTTCCGATAGGAGGGCAGAGAAGCCTCACTGGGCCCTTTGTACGTCCTCCCATCTGAGTCCTCACTTCCCGGTGACGTCCAGCCAACCCACGGCATTGGCGAACGCCAGGACTGCACCAAGAGGGACTCTTTGGATGTCTGCTGTTTGTAGACATCTCTCTCCAATTATGGATTGTCTTATTGAGGAGAACAATGCAGGAGTACGTGTCCAGCAGTCTCCTCTTCAGCTTCACACCCTCTACAGATGGGACTTGGGCAGAGGCCCATTCTATTTAGGTGCATTCTTAGGTTACACTGGAGCATCCATTATTGACATTTGCAACATAGCTAGCAAATTAGTGGCATACTTTCATCAATCAAGTGTTGCTACCATTGCTTTAGAACATAAACAAGTTCAGCTTGGCTTAGAGAGAATGAAACTCATCTAGAGTGTAAACACATGGTGGAACTCAACATTTGAAATATTTGAGCGCTTGCTTCTAAACAGGCTTCCAATTTTAAATGTTCTTGCCGATCGAAGCATCACCACGAATGTAACAGCGTATAAGTTTGAAATTACAGAAGAAGAATGGTCCTGCTTAAGCCGTTACAAATGGAAACTACGGTCTTCTGCAGAAAAAAGCAATCACCAGTGACAATGGTACCACTGGTTATCGAAAGTAGTGAAAAAACGCATGCTACCTAAATATAGCGATTCCATAATGACTGCAGATTTAAAATGACTTGTGGCTGAAGAACTAAGAAAGCGTTTTAAAGCAGACATGGATTTTGCTGATGAAATAGACTTGATGTTGTCACGTCTTATTGCGTCTTTTTTTTGGACCCGCGTAACAACGTAACAAAGTCCTCGAAGATGAGACTTTAGAAGTTAGGGAAATAGTAAGTAATGCCCTCCTAAGAAAACAAAACAGTATAGAAAATGTCGAGAGCACTCACAGACTGACAAAAGTCAGCAATCAAGCACTAGCCTGGGCGGTCTGTTGGTGTAGTGGGTACAGGCTAGCGCTTGTACTGGTTGCACCGCGGCCGTGTGGGTTCGATTCCCAGCCCGAGCGAAAGATCTTTCGGGGATCGAGAAGTATTCTGTCGGGTCCATGGTTGTTGTATACGTCTTTCATTATTCATTATTCATTTAATTTATAACTTAAAATACATATATAAAAATTGATGATGGCTAATGGTCATTGTACCAAGGCCAGGCATAACGCCGAAAAAAATCACTAGCCTATCTTTATGATGAAGAAGGTACGTCACCAAATGACTTGCAAACATAATTTTATGGGTAATTGGCTGAGCCTCAGCTCAAATTTGATCTAAACAATGGAATTGATGGAAGGTTCGAGAATAGAAATATCCGTTCTTTTCGCTTTTAGCCAAGCGATATTTATGTATACCGGCTATATCAGCTAGTTCGGATATAGTGACCCCTAAAAGTAACTGCCTAAAGCCTGCAAATGTAAATATACTTGTTTTCCTGTACTAAAATCGATATGTATTTACTTAAGGACTAGAAGGAAATAGATAAAGCCGATTTGATAACTTGGTAAATTTCAGTCTTATTATTTTATTCTATTTTAGTTGTATTTTGTCGCCGGCACGAACCCTCGTAACTAATTACCAGCACCTACACTGCGCTCATATAAATAAACGAATCTCCTAACATTTATTTCTTGAATGGGTTATACGTTTATATATGAAACGATTTTCGTCAACACGTTTAAACGAAGAAAACACGTTTAAACGCAAATATCCGTTCAAACGTCGACACGTTTAAACGAAAAAAACACGTTTACACGCAAATATTCGTTTAAACGTAAATACGTGTAAACGTGAATATCCGTTTAAACGCGAAAATCCGTTTAAACGTTTAAAACCCGCTTGCTAACTAAAAACACGTTTATCCATGTACACGTATACACGTGTATTAACGAGTCCTAATTAAAGGTCTCAATTGATAGCACAATTTAATTATTTAATTTTAACCCTTTATATTTTTTCACCCCTTTCAAAAAGGTGTTTTGTTTTTTTAAGTTTGCAATCTGCTATAACTAAAGAAAAATGCTTATTATTATCGTTAAAACAAGTACTTTAATAATCAAGAGTCAAGCCCAGAAAAAAATAATTTATTCAGCCAGTTGCCGAAATCCATACCTCGCGATATAAATCTCGATTTTTGACAAAGTTTGCAATCAGCCATAACTAAATAAAAATTCTGATTATTATTACTAATACGTGTACTTCATTTATCAAAAGTCAAAAAAACGTTGCTGGCACCCCTTCAACCCAGAAAAAAAAATTACCGAAAGTCGCAGGTATCCATACCATGCGATATAAGTCTCAAATTTTGACAAAGTTTGCAATCAGCCATAACTAAATAAATAAAATTCCTATTCTTATTACTAATGCATGTACTTTAATAAACAAAAGTCAAAAAACGTAACGGGCACCCCTTCAAGCCAGAAAAAAATAATTTCTAGGCAAGTCGCAGAAATTCATATCACGCGATATAAATCTCGATTTTTGGCAAAGCTTGCAGCAATCAGCCATAACTAAATAAAAATTCGGTTTCTTATCATTAACATACGTACTTCAATAATCAATAATCAAGACTCAAAAAAACTTTACGGGCACACCTTCGACCCAGAAAAAGAAATCATTTCTTCAGCCAGTTGCCGAAATCCATACCATTTTTTTACAAAGTTCGCAATTAGCCATAACTAAATAAAAATTATTATTTTAGTATAGTACTATTAATTGAGACCTTTCGTAACGGTATGGCTTAATTTTTTTCGATTCGCTTTTCTTTTCTCAGAAATATAAATTTTTAAAATTGCTGGATCTATTCATAACTTTACACCTGTTATGTTTTTGACCATTTGCCAGTTTTCTTCTATCTTCTTCAGGACTGTTACTCTTGAATTTAAAATTGGCACCACAAAACAACTGTTTGCCAGCTCCCACTTTTTAAGCACTCTTGGATAAATATCCGTTGCAAGAGCATTATGGCATTCTCTTCACTCTCCTCTCTTAGCTGAAGCCTATATTTTAGTACCTTATGCAGAGTTGGGAGTTCAAAAGGCAGCATTTCTCGACCAATTCGAATGAAGTGACTCATGTGAGTAGAAGTTACCTTTCTTGTTTGTCTTCCTTTTACTAGCCATGGTTCAGAATTTTCAGATTTTGCAAGTGGAAGGAACTATTCGTGCCTGGAAAAAGAAAAGCCAGATAATGCCACAATTTGTATGATATTAATAAAAATAAATAAATAAATTCAAAATTAATGAAAAGACTCTCAGCTGCAAATGAGTATTGCTAGTTTAACAACTTTTACGAGTCGCATAATTTGTTTGCAGATATTGGTAAAGTATAAGTCTATTTTTAACCTTAATGATAAGAAGGAACTTCTTGTTTTATATGAAACGTGAAAATATCACCAATTTTAAGTAGCCATTTACCACCCAGTATACAATATTCCTAATTGATAGGAAATTCAATTATGAACAAAAATTGTCTTATAACGTTTTATCCTGAAGTCAAAAATGACAAAGCAATTGATAATTTTTCAAATTTGTCAAGGTGGCTGTTATAGTTATTTACGTATTAAGGGCTGTTAGGATAGCCGTAACAATCAAGGGAGCCGTTTGGGGCCCGACGAAGGAGGGCCCTAAAGCGACCGCGGTTGTTACGGCCCTAACTGCACGTGGTACGTACAACGTTTTTCGTCGTACTGCTAATTTTATAAGAAATGAAACTTGAATGTGTCTAATTGACTACAGTAAAATCGCAGATGACGTCGATTTAATTTTGGTTACCGTCAACATAAAAATCGCACATGTCGTTGTTTCCTTAACAACCAATAACAAATAGCATTTTATTTGTCAAAGTGCAGAAAATGGAGAAAGAGGCTTTACTTCCAGCGAAAATATTAGCCCGAGCTAAGCAAGCGAATGGTAAATTAGTACCAGAAAAATCGAGGGATAGGTACGAAAACGAAGGAAATTTATTTAAAAGATGGCAGCAAGAAAATCATATCGAAAGTGTGTGCGAAAACGTAATACACGTAATAATGGCCTATATTGATGAACTGGTATGTTAATTTTCATCCCGTGTAGCAAATTGTAACAATTTTTGATTTGATTGCAGAGCGAAAACTATGCTCCCAATTCTGATCTAAATGAAAATGTTTCAACAAATGTACACGTTGAAAATAGAAATTTGTCTCGAGAAGCCACACCAATTTCTACCCGAGGAAATGTAAGCTTTCACAATTGCACAATAACAAATTTTTATAACTTTAAGTAGACTTTTTATAATTTGTATTTTTATTTTGTTCAATTTCCTGTAGTTAACTAAATTTATTTAATTTCATAAGAGTCTAACACTGTTTTCAAATTGATAATATTGTTTTAATAATTTGTTGATTGAGAGCGGGCTGTTACCAAAAAGCGGGCTGTTAAAAGCTCTTAACAGCCCGCGTTTTCGTTGCCAGGGAAATATGAATAGCTTAACGTTTATCAAAAGTGACATGTTATAAACTACATAACAATATAGTGCTACGAAAACTCATAAATACAATTCGTTTGTTTTATAATTACCAACAGGATTAATATGTCAAATGGAAGTTTTGCTAGTATTTTTTTGAGGAAAATAAGCCTTTAACGCATTCAGAAAAATCTGATTTGAGTGTTGTATCATTATTCATTAATAGCCACCGAGCTCATAAGCGTTATTAAGCTTTGCTTCCTATGCGTAACTTCCTTGATCGAAGGTTATTGCTTCTGAATCGTAAGTTTGAATCGAATGAAAATATGTCTAAGATAACTAGAAACAAGAAACAATTCATAATAAGTGAAGCAACTGAAATTGACGTCTTAGGTTACTTTGAAGCTGAGCCTAATAATTCAATTATCGAAAATGAACTATGTTTGGGAACTATTCACAACATTCTAAACAAGCATTAGTTTGTGCCGTACGGGTACAGACCTACACAGACATTGGTATCAGGAGATCAAGAAAGACGCATCCAGTTTTTTCAGTACTTTATTAAAAGTTAGACTTAATGATAATTTTTGGCGCTTGGTTCTTTGGAGTGACGAATCAAATGTTTCCAATAAGGGCATGTTTAACAGGAAATACAGCCACTATTGAGTCGAGAAAATCCGATGCTCTTCCATCCTTGTAACTCCCAGAGACGCTTCAGCGTTCATGTTTGGTATGGTTTGATCTGCTTAAGAATTGTAGGTCCTCTATTTTATCAAGGTACATTAACTAATGAGCGGCACGCCAAAATATCCGAATTTAATGGATATGCAACAGATGCACTTTCAACAAGATGGAGCTCCTATCCATAATGTTCGCCAGATTTATATCCTATTACAAGACTCTTTTGATCACAGATATTTATCAACTATCGGCCCGGTCCGTAAGCCTCCTTGACCACGAGATCTAACGCCTATGGATTTTTTCTTTTGAGGATATTTCAAGAATGTGGTGTATTTATTTATTTATTTACCCAACAGCCACAAGGGTCAATTGCACAGTAATATTAAACTTAAGCTAAGACTAAAATTAAAAAGTACAAAAGTACAAATAAGAGATGACAAGAGATACAAATGAGACAACAACACAATTATAGATAATAAACGTATAATTACCAAAAACTCTCTAGACAAACAATAACACTTGTGTTGAAGGCCGTGAAAAATGGAGAATATAAATCTATGAAGTTATAATACTGATTATATTGACGTGAGAGACGATAGATAGGAGAGTTAAGGCAGTGATTCATGTTCAGTCTACGATAAAAGTCTTTACATGACCAGACGTGGATCTAGGTACATTAAAATTAAGTTCAGATAAAAAAGTGGGGTAATCAACTTTGTTATGTATTACCTTAAATCGGAAACATAGATCATATAATGTACGTCTTGAAAGCAAATACAGAAAATTGAACTCTCTCAGTAGCATCTGATAGGGAACATCGAAACGATAAGTCCCATGTTTAACAAAATATATGTATCACAATAATCTCTTCTGGACATTGTCAACTATATTAATATATTTAGAGTAATGCGGTGACCAAACCACCGAACAATAACACAACTTGCTTAGCACAAAGGTATCGAACAACTTTATAAGGACATGAATGTTCTTGAAAGATTTACAGTTGCAAATTATGAAAGGCGTTATGATAATCTTAAGGATGTCCAACAAAGCATCAAAAATTTGTTACAATCATTGCCAAGGCCACTAGGAGCGTTTTAAATCGGGTTCAAAAATGCTAGGAGCAAAAGGGTGATGTTTTTGAGCACCTAATTAAAATTTTGTTATTTTTCTTTGAAGTTTGTAGGATGATTTAAAATAAACAATACTGTTTCACATCATGGATATTTCTCTTACTTTATACTGTATGGTAAGGCAAAGCTACGACAACTAACATAACCTCATTGATGAATTTAAAAAATCATTAATAGCTTCGTCATTTTTTACTTTGGGATAAAAGGTCTTAAAACAATTTTTGTTCACAATCAAATTTCTTATCGATTGAGAATATTGTGCTCCGGGTGTCTTATTTGAAAAAAATTAAACTTTTTGATACAACTCGTGAATGCAATTTATAATTTTTGTTCCGTTTTCACCATCGTGATCAGCGGCAAAAAATACTACTAGTTTGCTTATTTAACTAAATTTGTAGCGTTCGAAGTTAAATTTGTTGCTCCTATAATAACGAAGTTAGCAATAGTTATAAGTTTGAAAACCCGGTATATTGTATATCATCTGAACTGTATAAAACATGTCTAACTCATTACAGTAATGCAACCTGAATATTATATTACATTGTTTGCATTCAGTTGTCGTGGAAAATTAGTAAATAAATAAATTCAAATGGATCCAGAGGCTATAACAGCATCCCGTCAGCGTGTAATATATTACCCAAACTGACGACAAAAAAAGAAAAGGGAAAAATTGTAACGAGCGAACACATACACACGGCTGCCGGTAGGCATGCGGAGGCTAATGACGCGTAACAACTGTCGCTGAAATTTCACCCCCCAAAAATAAATATAAAAGTGTTTGATGTAAATTTACACGGCCATTTAATCAATACGGGGCCATTTTATTGCGAAATCGGAGCCGGGGAGGATTACGTTTTTTTTTTGTAAGGTCGTCCCATCAAATTTTTCAAAGGGCCATCAGTACACGCCTGATAAATTGTGATAGGGCCGTGTTTTCATGCGTCATATTTAGATCTACTCAAATTATATTATTACTTTTTTATATTATGGAATAATCTTTTCACATAACGCCGAAGCATATCGTAAATAAATTTTAGGCAATTTTATTGATGCTGTATGCACTATATATTTTTTTCTGTACAATTTACCGTTATTATATTTGATGAAGATTTAGGAAAAATATATTTTAAAAAATATGTCTAAATATAGTGAATGCAGTATTAATTTATTAATAATTGGAACAATTGCCTAAAATTTATTGAGAATTTTTCTAGTCCACTTAGAGAATATTTTTGAGAGGTGCACAACATTAGTTGGCTAGGATACTGACTCAGTCCTTCGAGAGACTTACTTAGTTTATATGAAGCTTCAGTGAGGCACTCGGTATGAAACAATAAGGACTGCAAAACTATTTTACCTACTCCCACTTTGTAAGTGATGAATTACCGAACTGTTTTCACCAATCGTAAGCGACCCATTACGAATATATAGAGCGTATATAAATGTTAGATGTTGTACATAAATGTGTGTCATGAACTATTACCACTTATATACATCGCTATATTATATACTTATTAGCCAATTACAATTACCGTCCGCCGAGTCCCCCTGTATTCGTCTGTTCGTCTTTAAATATCAAAAGTGACAGTGACATTTAAATGCATTTCACTAATGACTATTATCTGTACGCACTTATAGACAATCCTTAAATCTCCATCTAGGAGAAAATGTAGCATAACTTTGATTTGTGATATAAAAAAAAACCAAACAATATAAAATCCCCAGCTAGTTTAAATTTATCACCGGACGTTGAAAAATAAAAAATACTGTCTCTCGACACTCGGTGAAAGTGCGTCGCGGAATACAAATATTTATATAAAGGCGCAGAGAAAAGGGAAGAAAATTAAATAACAAATGCATAAATCACCATCTCTCCCTCATTACACCCTAAGTAAGAAATATTCAGTTGACATTCTCCCAGACACTCTTTCCGTCTCGCTATACATGTAGATCACTGCCTGCGTGTGAGTGCGGTAAAACATTTTTATATCTCTGATGTGTGCGCGTTAAGAAGTTTTTCCATTTTCCACCCATCTCGAAACTTTCCAACCGAGGCGCCACATTATATAAACAAAATTTACACGCCGCCGACTACAAAATCCCAAGGAACTCTTCCGACGAGTCCTCGCAATTTAGGGATATAATAAATCCTTTTAAAAAGTACATATAATGAAATACTACGATAAATATATTTGAAAAAGTACTCAACTTTCTAATAGTCTTCTATATAATTCTACTTATAAATTGATTAGTAGTTATAAAGGGTGTTCATAAAGTAGGGACGAATTTTAAAGTGCTATAGAACATATAAAATGTATTGAAAATTAAATTGTTTTTTACAAACACATTAAGTAACTACTTAAGTTTATGTATGAAAAATTATATCCGCCATATGACCACCCAAGGCCGCGCGGCATTGAGTAATGCGTTCATTGAAATTCGCGATGACGCATTCACAAACATCTGGTGGGATACCGCTAATAACCCTTGCAATTTCATCCTTCAGTTGGGCCATTGTTTTGGGTTTGTTCACGTAAACTTTTGATTCAACAAATCCCCACAAAAAAAAACAAGGCGTAAGATCGCATGATCTGGCAGGCCATTCATGGTTGCCACGCAAAGAGATAATTTTTTGAGGAAATTTTTCATTCAGCAGTGCAATTGTTTCGCGGGATGTGTGACATATCGCACCAGCTTGTTGGAAACAAAAATCATAATTTAAATAATATTTTTCCATACTTACCAAAACTGGGAAAAACCACCCAGAAAGCATGTTTCTGTAGCGGTCGCCGTTTACAGTGGCAGTAGCTCCCTCATCATCTTCAAAAAGGATTGGGCCGACCACTCCTCCTGCCCAGAACCCACACCACACAGTTGTGCGTTGTGGATGCATCTGATCTTCCATAGTCACTCGCGGATTTTCGTTACCCCAAAATCTGCAGTTTTGCCTATTGACGTACCCACTGAGGTGGAAGTGCGCCTCATCCGAGAAATTTTTTTTTTTGTGAAGTTCTGGTTCTTCGCTTGTCGAGCCAAGACCCATTGAGCAAATCGATGTCTCTTTCCATGATCTGCAGGCTTTAACTCTTGTGTAAGTTGAATTTTGTACGCAAGGATTTCATGCAGTGAAGTTGGTGATAAATTCAACTGTTGAGCTCGCCGGAAAACTAATTTTTCGGGGCTTACGGTCACATTGTCACGCACGACAGCAATGTTTTCTTCAGTTCGAACAGACCGCGGTCGCCCGGTTTTCTTAACGTTTAACAAAGAACCCGTGTGCTCAAACTTCCACATCAACTTTCGAACTGATGACTCCATTGGAGCAGCATTACGTCCGAGTATCACACGCAATTTGCGAACGGTTGCCGTGGCACTTTCATTGTTTTCATAATAACTTTTTACCACTTGTATCCGTTGCTCAGTGGTCATCGGCTCCATGACTAACCAGAACTACTAATGGGAATGACAACAGCTATCAAAAATTATAAAAACACGGCTACCAACCGTCAAATAACAAAATGGCGCCAAATTCAAATTCGTCCCTACTTTACGAATATCCTTTACATACCTATATATTTAGAGAATTTTTGTCATTGTAGATAATAAACTGTGCGTCGCAACGCGGGGCGTGAAAACCGCCCTCGATGACCTCCAGGTAGCTCTTGGAGTCGGGTCGCTATGAGAACAGCACAAGAAACACGGGATGGGGGCAGGGGCAGAAAAATTCTGATAGGCGAGATAACGATCGCTATTATTTACACACGAAAAATTATTTACAAAAATGTTGAGAATTCAAAAATATATACACGAAAATAAGTCAGTAAAACAATATCACGACACAAAACAAAAGTCACACAAAGTAAATAGTCACCAACTATTTTCGCGCAGCACTGGGATGCCGGGCTAGCCCACGGATGGATGACCGGCGGCAACGGCAGCGGCGACGGAAGTGGCGCCGACGGAAGCGGCGGCAGCGTGGGATCGGCGGCTATGGTAACGTCGGCGGCTGCGTGGCAGCGGCAACAACTGGATGGTTCGTTGCAAGGGGCGTCACTTTCTCGAATTTCGGCTCATCGAGTACTCCAGTGGAGGCGGTGCACACCTGGACAGGTGGTGCTGACATCTCCAGTGGCGAGGTTTTCTCCGGAAAACCATAGCGAAATCGTTCCTGGCGAAGCTACTCAGATGCGCGGTGAATTTCTGCCTGGATGATGTAGCAGCGCGGAGTGAACACCCGCCCTCGATGACCTCCAGCTAGCTCATGGAGACGGTGTCGCTAGGAAACAGTACAAGAACCACAAAAACTAGGATTGGGCACCAGTGTAAAAAGTCTGATAGGCGCAATAACGATCGCTGTTATTTACACACGGAAAATTATTTACAGAAAAGTTCAAAAATATATACACGAAAATAAGTCAGAAAAATAATGTCACGACACAAAATAAAAGTCATACAAAAGTATAGTCACCAGCACAATACTTAAAGTTTGCGAAAGGCAAGGCTGACCGGCGGCTCGGCGACAACGACAGCAGCGGCGGCAACGGAAACCGCGACGTCGGAATCGGCGGCGTCGGAAGCGGGGGCGTCGGAAGCGGCGGTGTCGGAAGCGACGGCGTCGGAAGCGGCGGCGTCGGAAACGGCGGCGTCGGAAGCGGCGGTTTCGGAAGCGGCGGCAGCGGCGGCGACGGCTATGGTAACGTCGGTGGCTATGATGGCATCGGCGGCTGCGTGACTGATTGCTGAACTTCGTGTCGACTGAGTTTTAACTGTTCTGATGATCTGAGTCGAATGTTTGTTTCTCATCTAACTGTTGACTTGAATGATCTCATGTTTGGGGATCGCTTCATGTGCTTTATAAAGCCTACGCCCTACCCTGCTCTGGGTTGCGGGTGGTGGTGGTGGTAGGGTGTGACGGGAGCATCGAGGTCAGCGCAGCGCGTCGGTTTCGTCACGTACGCAGGCAGCTGGAGGGCGGATTAACAGTCCATTGTGTTGGCGCTGGCAGCTGCACATTTCCACTAATAGTTCTGTGAAATATCCTTACGACGTCCTCAGTAAATCGGCGCACAGCGGGTAGAGGCTCATCTTCATTGTGTTATTACTGGCAGCTGTACTTCTTTGAAAATTATCTCGTTTGGAAATTTCAATAATACGGAATTTATGTTAATATTGGAAAAGAGCAATGGTTAGCTCATAAAATGCAAATTAAGAAATTTGCTCATTTGTTAAGACGTGTAGATAATCTAAGCGCCTATAACTAGAGCTGGCCACATGGACGTGCATTCCAGGCAAAAAAAAAGCACCGATAACAACATTCAGGATTTAAATTTTTACGAAAAGAAGTTAGCTATCTTCAAAAGAAATATTTCTGTACACACCTAACATACAATACTATCCATACTGGCTTAGAGAATTCGACCACCAAAGTCGATGATCTCTAAATATTTGGGGAAGAATGATGAGGCTTCTGATTGGTCCTTTCCTTTTTAACTTTTAACAGGCAAGATATACTGAAACGAATTATTTTTTAAGCAAATAATTTGCGATAATCGTTATGTTAATAGTTCCAAATATGATAGTTTTCTTTTAAATAAGATTGCTATGCTATATTTTTTCTACTTTGGTTTTATAATCAACCTTTTGTTATATCAAAAATAGTTTAATAATGAGATTTTTTATTTTACAGTTTTGCTCATTATTAAACTATTTGTGGTAACATTTTAGTTGTTGCGATTGGCAGTACTTAAATGTGACATCAAAATGTAAAATTGCCGTTAATTCATAGGATATTTGGAATTCTCCAACGCGTTACACACTGAATATGTTCGAATGCATATTGGGGAGTTCGCCACCAGTACCACGAAGGTTAAAGAAAACGGAGGCGTCATATTGTTCACTTTTTATCCGCGTGGAAAATGTGGGAACTCGGTGACAATGGCCGGACGTATGTATTCAGTTGGCTCTCGGTGACGACGTTTAGGCAACACAACATATACAGAGGAAAGCTTGTAATTTATTATATGTGTTATCACTTTATTTGCAAAAAGAAACAGCGAGAGTATAATGCATGTTTCATTCGCGGCGAAAAAGAGCCGTTTGAGTCGGTGTGTTAATTCGGTGTGGATATTTAATTGGCGTCGATTGATGCCTGACACGAGGAACGAGAAACAAATGTAAACATAACCTTAAATTTCGATTATCATTTATGCGGTGCATTATTTTATAAGCTTAAATTGGTTACAACTTACGTGGAAATAGTCTATTTATCGCACTCTTGGCAACCTCCCTTATTTTTCGAGGTGTGTAAGTAATATTCTTGATTTAATATGTTTAAAAATTAACTATTGAAATCGCCGTAGAAATACGTATGTCAAATATTAAATTCGTTCGAAAGGATCAGATGTTTTCAGTTCTGCCACATGTTAAAAGATAAAACTCACTATGTTTAAGTATATATTTTATTTTAGAAATAAATCCTTAACTAAAACCAAAGTAGAAAAAATAGTATATTATATTTGTTTAATAAGAGGCATTGTGGGGCACTCGCACATTGGAGCACTCCTCGCTGCGCCAGTCGTGCTCCAATCCCACAATATACCCTCTTATTAAACTTGTATAATAATGTGCTATTTGAAGTTTATGTGCGGCTACGTTCATCTAAGTTATTTTAGTTTGCCTGCAAGTCACGAACTATTGCGCGAAATTTGAAATACTCTAATATGATCGGTAATTTTACAATATACATTTCCTTGAAATCTAGTACGCAAAAATTGTATTTGACTTACGTAGTCATTTAATCGTCATCATTCTGGAATTAATTAATCCTTATGATCAGTTCTAAATAAGTTTTTTTTTTTATTTGATTCGCGTTGTGATTTGTTAATTTTGTTCGCTTGCATTCCAGAAACAAATTGTCAGTGTGAGTCAAGCTGGGACCAGCAGTTAAAAAATAAAATATAGTAATTTATTCTCGAGTTATTCTTATGCCTGCCGGTATAAAACGGCCCCGTAACATTTTCTGTTTGAAATTTTAATGCTACCTAAACTTTCAAAAATAAATTGCACCAACGATTATACAGCACAATGAGCTAATACGATGTGGTTTTTGGATGCTGTAATAACTTAAATATGGATGCAAAGTATAAAATTAGCTTTGAATTAAATATGGGTATTTTGGTAGTGGGTTTGAAGGTTGTATAATATACCCTATAGGTACAGTGCAATATTCGTATTATTAAAATAACATAATTTTTGAATAAAATGTATTATGAAGGCTGTATTTATACTGAATTATTATCTCTGTAAATATTTAATAATAATTACTGTTTTTATTTTTTTTTCAGGTACGTTCAACATCACCCGTAAAATTAAACAAAACCCTTTTAACTCCTGGGTAAGTAAACAATAGAATATTTGAAATATTGTTTTTATCCAAATGAAATTTAAATATTATCCCAGACCATTTTTTTTACTTCGGTTCCAGTAAATCAAAAGAAAATGGGCGGAATAAATACGTATAATGAAATTGGTTAAGCGCATGTAATTGTTTTCGCACGTTCCTGCGAAAATCCTGCTTTCTTCAACATCACACACGATGTTGGGAAGGGTCTATTGACTTTTCCGACCTGGAAAATTAAACCCTTTTTTAACCATTATTTATTGTTTGTCCTGTAAATGTCTTTCAGTTAAATTTTATAAAAGATAATTAGTGTGTTGTTAGAGGAGGGAGTTTCTGTAAAGGGCTTATTTGGAGTCAAGTCTTTCTTGTTTCTTTGAGTAACATGGTAAATATTTCCCTTTGAATAAGGGGCTGCGATGTGACCGGACTGTAAGGTCTCTGATGAACGCTATAAGGAATTTATTCGATGGCGGAAATTACTTTCTATACTTGTAATGGCGTGATACATTCTAAATAAGTGTGGCCTTTTGTAATATCATGAAATAGATTACTGTATATGGTCACGTGTTCAGAATATTAAAATCATTCCTACTGTACATCGTAATCTAAATGATTTGTATGTTTGAGAATATTCCCACAAGGCTGAAATATCTAAATAATGTTTTTTTTTTATTAGTAACCTGATAGTCCACATTTGGGATTGTACAGCATCTGCGGCAAGACTATTTAATTACGTTGGATAATTAATACATTATGATTGAAATTGAAAACTCAATGTTTGCAGGAGCATTAAATAAATTAACCGTAGGCGAAAAGTAGCCTAATTATATATGAATACTCAACATGTTTGTAATTAAACAATAATTTATTTAAATAAGTAATTCTGGAGCCTTTCACTTAAGCCTTTCAAATAAAATGAGTAACTTTGTTGGTATCACTTTATTATTAAATCATAGTTTGATAATGACAAGCTAAAATAGTCGAAACTATAGTTATAACGATTTATAAAGTGATACCAATAAAGTTACTAGATTTATTTGAATTAATAAGTTATGTTTTTTTCGAAATAAATATACAGTGGTAAAACAAAACTGTTTTATTTCGAAATTATATCAAGATGCACCACCATATTCAAGAATTATTTGTTTTTAGTCTTAAACATAATTTTGCATCCATAATGACGAACCTTCCTATATACAGGTTACTTTTCATCTTTATTTAATACATTATAATTACAGCAAGATGGTGCTCGATCATACATATGCCGAGGCAAATGTTTATTGGAAAGGTAATGTCTTAAAAAGATAGTCATTTCAGCACACACATTTTTGTTTTTTTCTGAATTTAGTGGAATAGCCTCAAATACTATTGGCATTCACCATATTTGAAATTATAGATAGAAAATAGTCGACTATAATTCTTGATTGTACGTCTCTTACTAGTCTTCAATAACAAATTAGTTTGGGTGTTTATTATTTATTAAACAAATACCATTTGAAGAAACTGGTTAGGTAATATGGATATTTGTAATCAGGAACCACAAGTGATTTGTTCCTCCATCGACCCGAAAAGTAAATTTGCAAAAAATGCATTTAATGAAAAACCTTACGAAGATAGGAATTCCGTTACCTACTAGGCCTTAAAGATAAAGCAGTTTATGACGAAATAATAAACTTTTTTAAAACATCACGCATTAGGATCTGATATGTCATGAAGGTCCGCATTGACAACTTATTGTCTTCATGTTGTATCTCAGTACGCATAATCTTTAATATTATACAAAGGGTTGTGTCAGATGACTAAGTTGTCAAGGCTATAATTAAAAAAATGCATTCCCTGTGAGTAATTCAGCCTCCTTTTTTTAAACAACGGATGTCTGCTTTTTTCAGTTTTAGCGGTTTACTACTTATTGGTCAGTGCTGCTTTTTGTGCGTGTTTCTTATTAAAGAAAGTGTCAGGGCTGCTGCCAGAGTAGGCCAAAGTTCTGATGGTTTTGTAAAAACAAAACCTGTACAGCCGGTTTGCTTTTTTTAACCGGCTCGCCTCAATTGGATCTGTAACGCCATCTCCAAGGGTAGTTACCGAACCGCTTTCATTATGAAACATTAATAATAATAATAATAATAAATTTTATTTCCCGGCGGATTCAAAATAATCTTATTATATTTAAAACGTACAACTTAAGGTGTGAGCCACAGAATTTTATTTCTGAGTTGGCCATGCCTGAGAGAGAGAAACATAGCAGTCACGTCTGAGATTAATTCATTTTTTTTAAATCTAATTTTAAGTCTCATGACGTAATAATGTACGACATACCTCATTTATCTCCCAGCTAACTCTGAAACAAAATTTTGTGGCTCACACAATGTAATAAAGAATGAATGTACATGCGAGAACTTTAATTCTGAATGAAAAAAAAAATAATAGTAACAATAATCAAAATTCTACAATGTTATTTGGCGTACAGGTAAATAATAAAGGCACTGAGTTGTGACTAAAGAGATCAAAATTTTATTATAAATATTATAAACAATCAAGTGATGAAATATATTTAAACCATCACTAAACACGTTAATCGGATAATGCAGAGGATTATATAGTGCTTTAAACATATTCAGTGGGGAATGTGAATGTGTAACCGTATTAAATTATAATCGTTTATATATAAAGCATATCTAATGATGTAATGTGGATAATTATACATAATTCTGTGATAAAAAATGAATTTTTCCAGTTAATTGAACATGGATTTGGGATATGGGAGACCATATCACATTTCCAAGTATATTGTTTTAATTACATAAATGTTGGTAAATTCTTTGGATGTTCGTTGAAAAACCCTAACATGCTTAAACTCTCCGCACAAATGTATTTAATATGAGGGTTTTTTTTGACAAATATACAATTGGCAACTTTCAATGCAAAGGTATTGCGACGATATATCTGTTTTCGGGTGCGGTCGTAGGAAAAATGTATGTAACTTTTAATTTTACAATTATAGACAAGATACAAAAACCAACTTCTTAATTCTTTTTTAACGAAGAAGTTTATGAAAATCATGTATTAACAAAAAGTATTCAGTTTTTCATTATCTTCAACATTTGTTTAAATAATTTTCTGATATTTTTCTTATTTACAAAAATACCGGGAAGAAACAAAAAAAGGTAAAAGAATCTGCATTCGTTTTTGAGATACAGGCACACACAGACATTTTTCAATCGTCTCGGGCGAAAAATTCACGAAAACATTACTTTCCTGTATTTTACATGGAAATAATTTAAAAAAAAATTATGCATGCCAATGTACCTCATTTCAAAATTTGTTTAAGAGAGTTTAAGTTGCAAAACGACAATAACATAATTTTGGAGACTTGAATTAAACTAATTAAATAAAGGTGTAAAGGTAAAGCGTAATCCTTGTTAAACATATCGTCTACTAATTGGTCTTTTAGGTTCTTTATGTGGTAATGTTTTTTTTTTTAATATCGTTAGTGGCTGAACGGCTAAACGGGTAAACTAAACATCGACTTGAAGGCCAGTTTTGCAGTTTTTGCAACATTTTGATTAAAGGGTTCCACCTCGTGAGCAAGATGCCCCTATTTTAAAAGTTAAATTTCAGCGCTTTTATAAAAATAAAAAGATCCTGTTTTTATTTTTATGGTACTACTGTACGTAAATATAAATAAATAAATATTTCACCTCGAAACTTTTCAACTTGAAATTTTACTTAATGGCAGCCCTTAAAATTTGAAAAAATAAAGATTTAAATTTTGGGCGCGAGCGTCTGCCGACTGCGTTACAAGTCGCGTGGGTTCGATTTCCCGTTCGGGCGGAAAAATAATAATGATAATATTCTTTATTGCCCAACAGTAAAAACCAAGGCCAGGCGCAAAGCCGAAACAAAACAAAAAAATAGAAATTTTCAAAAATTTGGTTTAAAGTCAGGTCGATTTTAAAACCTCCTGATTTTCCTAGTAATAATTATCTTCAAATTGGTTCATTATAATAAAATCAGTTTTTAAAAAATCTACAGTTATGAATACTTAAGATTAGTGAATCTAGCATAGAGTTAACTCCAACATCATAGCTTTTTCTATTGAAGGGACGCATTGCCCGGTTATGCTTTCTTTATTCAAATTTCTATTAACCTGCATTCCTGAAACCCATGCTAGGTGTGATTTATTTATCCTACAGGGTGTTAAAAATTCAATGCATTAATATTGCTCATTAACTCATGAACTATAAGAGATAGAGATTTGGTTATGTTGCGTATTTTAATGCTGAATAATTTGTTAAAAGAAACATTGAAATATTCTAATTAATTCCGGAGATATTCCAATAGAGAACAGAAAAGATCAATTTTGGTTTTTGATTGTTAACTGGTATTAAAAAAACAATAAGAGCACTTTCTTAAGACAGTTTTGTAAGCTCTTCCAGAAAATAATTTTATTTTTCAAATACGATTAAAAATTGCGTAACTGGGAATCAATTTAACATTATATCGGGTGAATATTTTAAAACCGAACATAGGCGTTTAATATGGGAAAAATATTTGTTTGCAGATTCCTGTTCCCCATTTTAATTTTTTTTTAAAGATTTTTTCCTCATCTGATGATATCCAAACTAGTTAATTTTCAGGTGTAATTCTTTATTATTTTATCAAAATATACGCAATAAATACAATTCGAAAAACCGTATTGAGCCATGACTCGATTCAACAGATTCAAATGTCAATCGAGTGACAAACTCATTATGCCGTTGGCGACTATGATTTTGAGATTTCCAATTTTCTTTACTGAAATAAATTGTAAAAAAGAAAACTGTGGTTTAATTTCTGGTAAATGTAAAATTCAGTAAACTTCAGTAGCATCGATTGCATCGTGTTTATGAAAAAATACAAAAATAACATAAATACATTTTAATAAATGAAATAAGTGAAAGAACTTACATTACAACATTTATTATTGCTGGGGCACAGTATCCAATTTGATCAATTTAAATTTAAAAAAAAGATCATAATGATACTCCTGTTAACAATTATAATTAGAAATCAATAATTAATGCAAGTGTTCAAATAAACCTCCATTCTGAATTAAACAATACTCCATCCATTGTAAAACGAACATCTGACGTTTGCCAACTGTCTATTCGTTATTAACCCTCACTCCTCAAATATTGTATTCCGCAAAGAATTAATGTTTGGATGACGGGTTTTGTAAATTTGGCTTTTCAGGTGACCCCACAAGAAGAAATCGCACTATACCAAATCAGGAGATCGAACAGGCCAGTTGATTTCACCTCCCCGTCCAATCCACCGATTTAGAAATGCATTATTCAATTATTCTCTGGCGTTTATTCCGAAATGTGCTGGACATCCGTCGTGTTGGAACCAGAAATCCTGGTTTGGACTTTTTCTATTACAGGGCCAACCTGAGTAATTAACAATTCTAAATGATTTTCTGAATTTAAATTTCCTATAATTTTTAAAGGATGAGGATGGGAATTAAAAATGCCTGTCCAAATAATATTTTTTTGAAGATATTGCGTTCTAAGATTTAAATTCAGATGGGGATTCTCATGTGCCCCGTATCTATCGTTTTAAACGTTTGGTTGATTATTTAATGTAAAGGTACATTCATCCGTAAAGGAAATCGACGAGAGAAAATTGCGACTGGCATTAGCACGATCTTCAATAATTCCACAAAAGGTTTGTCTAGGTTCTTCATCAAACGGCAATAGTTCTTGATGGCATTGAAATTTGTAAGGATTGTGGCCGTAATTTCTTAAAATTTTGCAGACCGTTCCTTGCGGTTTACTACATTCTAAAGCAATAGATTGTACTTAGTCGAGGATTCCCGGATACCATCCGAATAACAACTTCTTCGTGAATGTCTGTTGCCATTTATTCTGTGATGTTCTAATAAAAAACTACAATGAGATAATTTTGAAACTATCATTTGAAGTGAATAATATTTATCTGAAATTAAACAACCAGAATTTTCGAATTGAAAGACTATTTGTTGTATTGTCGACACTGACGGTATGGAGCTCTCATTAAACTGCACGGAAAATCAATCTCGCACCCTACGGTAACTATTTCCGCTGTTACCGTAGGGTAACAGCGGTACTATGAATAGTTTTTTCCTCGATGGAATACATTTTATAGAGAAAAATTAATGACAGTTATCATATTTTCACACAAGCCGTGGCACACCATGAATCTGTTTATTATCTTACGAGTCAGGGCTTAATACGATTTTCCGAATTGGATCTATTGCGAATAATTATGATGAAATAATAGAGAATTTTAACTGAAAATTAACTAGTTCGGATATCATTAGTGAGGAAAAAAATCTTCTTTCGATTGGTGTCATTATAAATCCTCTTAGTTAAAATGGGGAGCAGGAATCTGCAAAAAAACATGTTTCCCATGTTAAATGCCTATGTTCGGTTTTGGAATATTCACCCGGTATATACAAACTCCACTAATATCGATAAACTTTTGATAAATAATAAAACAACCATGGAGAAATCCAAAAAAATGCGGCATATACGAAATCGAATGTGGGGATTGTGCAACGTATATTGGCCAAATCGGAAGAACATTTAGTATAAGACTAAAAAAACATAGAAACGCCATACTGGACAATAAAGGCGCAACCGGTTTTGCCAAATATTGCATCACACATAACCACTTCTTCGAGGAAAATAATTTTAAAATATTACATGCAGGTAATAAGGGCCGAAATTTAAATCTTCAGAAAAGATTAGAGATCAACAAAGCGCTCAAGCGGGAAAAACACGTCGTAAATGAATACGATGACATCTGGAGTTTCCCAATAATGACCGCCCTAATTACCTGATTGTACAATTTCAGTATATAAGCGAAAACATTTTTCTTCTGTACCATTCCTAGATAATCATGTAAAAATCGAAACTAGTCGGAATAAATAGTATAAAATTGTGAAACCAACCAAGTGCCTCATTTTAACAACCCTTAATATTAAAAATGTTTCACCACGTGATAAACGAGAACCAAATTCTACAAATTTAAAATACAACGTTTCGTTATATAGATATCTTTCATCAACACGAGTTCTGGGAGGTGATGGGCTACTCAAAAATGAAGTAAAAAATCCTGGTCCGTATTAAAAAAAAAGTGTCTGGGATAAGGGGTAAACAAAGGGATTTTACATGTAAAATTAAATATGTGTAATTATTAGCTCCCCTATTCATTTTAGAGAAAAATCGTAAAGGAATATTTTTTAGAGAATTAAAAATTGTAAATGTATCATCCATTTAATTTATCCCAGACACTCAGTATATATAATGAAACGTTTGAAAACTTAAATTATTTTCTGGAAAAGCTTACAAAAGTGTATTAAAAAAATGTTTTTGGTTTTTAAAAATAACTAGTAATGATTTAAAAAAGAATAGATTTCTTCGTTTTTTCTTCAAATATCTCTGGAACTAGTCGGAATATTTTAAATTTAATTTTAACAAATTATTCAGCATTAAGTTGACCAACTTTTCTTTCATTTAGCTATTTCTTAAAGTTGCCGAGTTAGCAATTCTAATGCATCGAATTTTTAACCCCCTGAATATTATCTTCCATTTTGAATACAAAAAGAAATTACAAATATAGTTTAAATTCAATACAATTAGAACAATCCGACATGAAGTAGTATTCGCTTTTGAATAGATAGATTTCTAATTCAAGTGAACATCTACTTGCGATAGTTTGCAGACGTTTTGTCAACCCCATGAGTTTCACAGAACGTGAATCTATGGGGTGGGAATGCATATTTTTCATATTTATGCTTTGCTTTGTAAGAATTACATTTGTCTTGGTTTTTGAAATTGAAAAGCTTTAAAATGTATGAATACCGACTCTCTTAAACATTCCTCTGCAGATTTCATTAAATTTAAAATATGAGCACGTTTTTCATTATAAATAAAACATACATAGTGAATTATGCCATATCGCAGCAAATTTTTAGAATGTATTCAAATCCTCTCGTAAAACCCCCAAAGCGTAGCAGGTTGAATTCAATCTTGATAGCAACTGATCGAAATTTAAATAACAATTTAAAGTGCCATCAATTACCATACCAAAAAAATGGATCTATTTTTAATCTCGGAAATCTCATTATTTAAGTGTATTCTTTTTATTTATTTTGATTAAGTTTCGACCTTAGGTCATTCTCAAGCAGATATGTACAAAATTTACACGTGTTAATTTCTCCTTGAGAATGACCTAAGGCCAAAACTAGTCGGAGAGACAAATAAAAACAGTGAAACAAAACCAAGTGTTTTAATTAATCAAATTATATAATTATGTTTCACCTTGGGTTAAGTGAGAAATTAATTAATCATATACTTTTTATTTATTTTTTGTTTTAAATATTAAAAGGTTAGTTTTGGATGTATTAACTAATTATTTATTTATTTCCGTCAATTTTTGAGAGGATTAGTTTAAGGACTAAATTATTAAAACAAAAAATGACTGTTTTAAATTGTAAATTAAAGAAGTTAAAAAATTTAATGACAAATAGTATAAGTTTTTCGTAAAAGTATGTAAGTCTTGGTATTTCTGATTAATGCCGCCGTATTTCTGACAATGAAAATATTCCTGTAAGATCTAATGCCGACGTAGAAACGCTTTACGTAATATTCAAAGTTCCTGGCGCATCCACCATAATAATAATTCATAAAAGAACGTATTTTCGTTGTCTGCAGAGCAATTATTGCGTTAGCTAAAGGTTATTACAAATTCTTTATTTCAAATATTGCACCCACAAAATAATCTTTTTAAAATTGGCTCGTGTTCTAGTTAGATTAAGTGCGTGTCGGCTTAATTTGTAAATATCAAACAAAACTTATAAGACGCGTTACTGCGGCGCACAAACTAATGGGGATGCCCTTCTTTAATTTTACTCCTTTCTGCATAACGTGCCATATATGGCACAAAGCAGTTTGCATATATTTTTAGCTTTATTTAGCGGGTAGTGGTAAAAATTTTTGGTCTATTTTGTAGGCCGATGCGTCACAGCTTGCCTAAATTTGGTGGTTCAAATTGTACTCCTGTATTCAGCAAAGAGTTAAATAATGACAGAAATTGTTTTCTATTATGTCATACGAAATAAGGTCCCATTACTGGATTGCGTGACGGATATGGCACAACCTGTATTTTTGTAAAAAAATAAATATTACATTTTTTAAATATTTTTTCCAATTACTGCCTTACTAAAGGTATTCATAATTATTTTTGTTTCATAAAAATGAAAAATCATACAGTAAGGGGTTAACGATACTTTTAATTACATGACAACTAATTTGACTGATATCTACCCCAATACCAGTTAAGTTAAATTTAACAAAAGCGTAATAAGTGAATTTTGAACCTGTTCACAAATCTTACAAAGACTAAGAAACAAATAACTTATTGAAACACGGAAGTAGTTCTTTCAATAAATCGTTTGTTTTTATTTAAACTTCGTTCCCAAATTTTTCTAGATCTACAAACAGGTTATTATTATTTAAAACAAGTTGATTTAATACATCTGCAATTAGTAGATGATTTCTTTTTTTTATACTAGTTTAGCATTACGTGTTGTGTTAACTATGGCAGTTTATTTTGTTATAATAAAAAGGTAATTCTTAAAATATAAAATATTAAGATATGCTTACGTAAACAAATTGTAATTGCTTAAGATGTATAAATTATGCTGTATTAAATACAACTTACAAAATCGGCTTCAAAAGTATTAACTAAATAAACCAACCGTCAAGCGTTTTATCGCTCATTCATGCCCCTATTAAAGTACTTTAATTAATTAGTCGTAAATAGCGTATCGCGTTGATCTAAGTTAGTTTGATGTGTAACTTTAGTGCAAATGCATCTTCTCTCGTGATGGGGTAATTATGTACGTCTCGTATTCAATCTCTTTGCTACAAATGTTTACTTTATAATGCTAATAATAAGGCGCGTAACTTTCGGGTAAAGAGAGACGGGATTTTATAATTGGCGTAAAGTTTATGCAAAAGATACCAGTCGAAATGGCTGCGGGAAGACGCAGGATCCATCAAAATGTCACGCTGAGTGACTTCCTTCGCAGGATATTAAATTTAATTAACATAATTTTAATTATTAATTAAGCAATTATTATGTATCTGAAGACACCATTTGATTTACGCTCACTTGTAATTGTTTTATTTTAGATATACTTAGAATTAGTACTTTTTCTTCAATCAGGTTCTCAATCTTGTCAGAACAAATAAATAATTTGTGAAACATACCAAGCATGTTTTTTTCTATATATTAGAATTAGTAAACTTAAGAACATTTATTAATATATATTTTTGTTTTTATAATTATTAATATTTATTATAATTTAATATGTTTTAAATAAACAATTGTAAATAAGATATTTCAGTTTTAATAGAATTTAAACTGAAAACCTCGATTTTAATGTATTCAATACATCTGCAGTAAGGAAATTTTGAATGCATTATAATGGGTGCAGGAAATAATTAAATTTTAAATGAGTCTAAATGATGAATAATTGCAATTCTAATTAAAAATTGAAATTACATTAACAACATAATATACAATTTCCTCTATGGTTTAACAATATATTAGATATTAATTGCCGGGCAGTGTAATTATCAAAACAAATGAGGCAATCTGGACGGCAAACGTGATTACGAAACGGTGTAGCGCACCACCGGTTCTCCTAATCGGATAAGCCATGTTGCAATAGATTATCAATTCATTCCGGAATAGATGAAATCATCAAAGACCAATTATCAGTTCGTAGGCGTAAGCCTACTTAACAATAATGATGTACCACTGGCGGAAAGTGATTCTTTCTTTAATTTCATTAGGCCCTACATATTTGCGCCAACAAAAAATCAAATTCGCTACATTAAAAATACTTTCGTAAGATTTCAGTTCCCAGCGCATACACCAAAAATTAGCTCATTTAAGTAGTCTGTAAAACTATGGTTTCGATTATTATAAAGTAGCTCGTTGGCTAAGGATTAAGTTAAGACATTGCAGACATAACTATTATACATTCGATATTCACTGGTGGAATTCCATTCAATTACGAAATTAATCTGCAAAGTTAATTTTTCTACGGCCTTAAAAACTAATTTTCCTTGATTAGAAAAGTTCAAAACTACTCAGCCGTACGGAGATTAATTCCCGTAATGATCTGGAAAAAGTTTCATGTGTGTCGCCTAACAACTACAACAAGTACTGGAATTATTCATTTTGCAAACTGAAAACTGACAGAATAAAGTAATTTTTCTTTGCAATAAGCCATACTATTATTGGAGAGTTTAATTTTTTAATTAAATTATTGATTCCCATTAATGATTGACTACAGACCGGTTTCAAACTATTAGACCCCATCAGTGCGTACTAATCAGGCGATGGAAATAGGAATTACTAACAGTGTAATAACAAAATTCAAAATGTTCCATTTATTTTGCGAATCTGTGATTTCTTTTATTTCCTTTGTAAGGTGAAAATCTTCAATTTTTATAAATTACTGCTGGATGCGTTTTATAATTTTGATGATTTAAGTTTAGAATATTTTAAATTTAGTTTATCAATAAAAACTATTAAGAAATGTTTATATTGCTAAATTCGTAAATTTAAACTGAATCTCGTTTAGTATTTGAAAATAATTGCTCAATTTTTGGACGGATTTTAATTTTTGATAATTTTGATGTTAAACTGTAGTAAATTTAGTTAATTTTGATTTTGGAAGAGTATTTCTAATAATAATATAATAATATTATTGCTCAACAGCACTTCAATTAGCACTTTTTTTACAATTTCAGTTACAATTAGCACAATTGTTTAAACTAAATATATTTAGAAACAAAGAATCTACAGAGTTTAACGAAAACCTTTGTAAAATGCAAAATAGGCTGACACCACCAAAGCAAAATGAACTCTCAAGAAGAAACTGAAAATCTTAAAAATTAATAAAAATCTGTTTTCAACTCTCTTATAGTACAAACATAGGTAGAAAAATAAAAAATTAATTGGTTGATTTGATTTGAATTGACCTTATTTTGATATTAAGAATATGAAAATATATTAAACTCTTTTGTAACCATAAATTTTTATAAGAACATATTGAAAATTGCTCAAATTGCAAGTTTTCCGGGCCATAAGTCAATAAAACCAAGTTTGCATTTTTAAGAATTGCTCAAGTCTTGTTGAATTTCAATAATTTAAATCTTAAAATATGGCGAATTTATTGGCATTTTAAAAAGTATTGACAAATGTTTAAGTCGAGTCAAATTCATCAGTTTTCCAAGTCAGAAATCAATAAAATCGCGTTTCTGATTTTGAAAAATTGTCAAACTGACCAGCACATTTTTGATTATGAGGATTTATGTTTTAAAATGTAGCAAATTTACGTTGACTTGAAAAAGTATTAGGAAAATGTATGTAAAATGAACGATCATTGCTAAAGTCACAAATTTCTAAATCACAGGAAGAAGATCGCGTTTTCGCTATTTAAAAATTTCTTAACTGCTGTTCTTAATTTGTTTATTTTAATTACCACAGTGTGGAAATGTAGAAAATTTATTTTATTAAAAAAATATTGAGAAATTGTTATCTTGAATCAACGCATATTGTCAAAATTTCAAGATTTCCTAGTAAAAAAAAAAAACACAAATAACATTTTTATTTTTTTCACAATTGTCGCAGCTGTTAAAATTTAATAATTTAAATGTTAAAACACAGCGAATCTAATAAATTATAAAACAGTATTAAATAATGTTTATGCCAAATCAACGCAAATTTAAACAAAATTGCGTTGATTATTTATAAAACATTGTGGACAGGTTTTGGTTTTTGATAACTTGTATTAATGTAAAAATGTAGAGAATGTAGTTAATTTTGTTTTTGGATTTGGAAACTTTTATCACAATAGAGCATACATTTTGCAAAAAAATCGAGTTTTTGACTTCTCTTCAGCCGTTTTTTAGATAAAAAAAAAATTGTAGAAAATGTAACCGGAGGGCTGAAGGACTAGGTCGATGGTCCTTTCTAACATATTTATGTTTTGTTTGTATGTTAGAATAAAGTTCATGTATAATATAATGTAACCGGAAGTGTTTATGTTTAATTGCTAAAATCGCAAGATTTACAAGTCAAAATTTGCATTTTCTGTTATGAAAAACGCTTATTTGTCAACCGACGAGAAGTTAGCCATAAAATTCCAGCTATAGATTTCCCGGCGCAACCACCATTTCGGTGCGATTTTTAATGTTTCTTTGTGTAGTGCCTTTCTGTGGGTGTATGTATCAACAACAAACTGTCAAAAGGCCATGAAAATTAAAACTAAAAAACAAAAATTATCTAACAGCTCATTAATTCACGGGTGGCGTTTAGAAAAATCGTAACTCAAAAAGGGCATTGCAAAAAAAAATGTATTTTTGCAATGCCTTTCTGTAAGTACAGTTAACAATTACAAATCGTCTAAAAACCGTGACGAATTTTTCATATATTTTTTATTTAACATTAACAGAAAATCGTAGCTGGCCCATAAAACAACAAGGGCATTGCAAAAAAATATATTTTTGCAATGCCTTTCTGCAAGTACAGTTAACAATTATAAATCATCAAAAAACCGTTATGAATTTTTCTTATATTTTTTATTTAACATTAACAGAAAATCGTAGCTGGCCCATAAAACAACAAGGGCATTGCAAAAAAAAATATTTTTGCAATGCCTTTCTCTAAGTACAGTTAACAATTACAAATCATCAAAAAACCGTGATGAATTTTTCTAATATTTTTTATTTAACATTAACAGAAAATCGTGGCCGGCCCATAAAACAACAAGGGCATTGCAAAAAAAAAAAATTATTTTTGCAATGCTTTTCTGCAAGTACAGTTAACAATTACAAATCGTCAAAAAACCGTGATGAATTTTTCTTATATTTTTTATTTAACATTAACTGAAAATCGTGGCCGGCCCATAAAACGACAAGGGCATTGCAAAGAAAAAAATTAATCACGGTTTTTTGACGATTTGTAATTGTTAACTGTACTTGCAGAAAGGCATTGTTAAAATAAAATATTTTTTTTTGCAATGCCCTTTTTGAGTTACGATATTTTTAAACGCCACCCGTGAATTAATGAGCTGTTAGATAATTTTTGTTTTTTCGATTTAATTTTCATAGCCTTTTGACAGTTTGTAGTTGATAAATACACCCACAGAAAGGCACTACACAAATAAAAATTAAAAATTGCACCGAAATGGTGGATGCGCTGGGAAATCTATGGCTGGAATTTTTATGGCTAACTTTTCGTCGGTTATTTGTCAACCGTATTTTTAGATTTTGATGAAAGAACCTATCATGTGGGCGTGGTGGCCTATTGGGTAGCGTTCCTGCTTCTTGGCCTAGATGTTATAGTTTCTAATCCCATTCGAGCGGTCAACTTTTTTTAAACGAAAAATGGCCGTGTGGGTCCTTGAATTTAGTTATTTTAGTGCTTATCCTCTCACATTTATATAAAGTACAATTACAAAAATCGTTCGTGGCAGAATGCCCTGGTTGGCCACGTAAACTGCGATCATTATCACTTCCCATTATTTTTCTAAATGAAAAATGGTCGTGCTTGTCCTTTCATATTTACATAAAGTGAAATTACAAAAGTCGGCTGTGGCAATATTTGTTATTGTTAATACACACTTTCTTATGTTTCAAAGTCAATGCTTATTCTTCAATTAAAAAAAAAAACTCCAAATAACTATAGCAAACAATTTTGTGATACACGTGACACATCATTAGTTTTGAGAGGTGAAAAGCTACTCAAAAATGAAACAAAAAATCCTGATCCGTATTTAAAAAAAGTTGATGTGGTTACCTAAATAGCGAAAAGTCGTATTTTCTAGAAGAGCTTACATATGTATCTTAAGAAAATGCTCTTAGTTTTTCAAAATAACCAGTAATAAAGTCGTAAAATAAATTGATTTTCTCGATTTTTTTTCGAATAGCTCCGGAAGCAGTCGACATATTTTAAATTTCTTTTTACCGTATTATTCAGCATTATTATTAATATTTTTCATATTTTCGATATTTTTTCGAATATCTCCAGAAGCAGTAAAAATATTTTAAATTTCTTTTAACATATTATTCATCATTAAGGGGGTAAGTGCCTCACGCCAGAGAATGGTCTAATAGAAAATGATAATCGCCATTATCTTGGGCCCGATATTTTACCAAGTACGTAAATTTGTATGTGCACGCTTCCAGGGCCGATGCAATATGTTTCATGCAGGTGGCGCTCATTACAGTGGCGAAAATGAAGCAAATTCGTGTTTGCAGAGGTGCAGCTCTTACGTTTTTGCGACTTAATTTGGTGACGAATGACAATTTTATTACGTACATATTGTTTTCAAACGTAATAACTATTTTTCTGTAGCATTACATTTTCAATTCTTTGCAGAAAAGAGCTCCAGGTATCCATCCAATATTGTTAATTTTAAGGATAAATTATACAGTTTGTCTGATGATTAAAAAAAAATCAAATTCTATAGACGAATAGTTTAACCCTTTATCTCTAAATGTACTTTTTATTATTATTATTATTATTATTATATGTAAATATAATTTCTTAATAGTTGATATTAACTTCAGAATGATGTATATGCTGACCATCAAAAATGCATTGATATTTAAAAAGCACAACTTTTCCTTCATTAACTCTCTTATAGTTACCGAGATGGCAATGCGAATGCATTGAATTTGTAACACCCTGTGTATGCTCGGCACATCCACTATAAGATCAATTCATAAATGAACTAATTTTTCTGTAAGGCGATAGCTACATTATTACAAACTGCCTTAGGGTTAAAAATAAAGAAACATCTTTCATGTGAAAATAAATTTAATGAAAACGAAGTTGAAAATATGGTCTAAATATTCAACCCGTTTATAAAACTTCAAAATGTAGTCTTGGAAATACCAATTTACAAAATTCTGTCCACAGAAGGCTGAAAGACCTCTGGTCAATTGCCTCTTGAGATCATTTGTAAAAGTGTCTCAATAAATGGATTCTCTCTCTCTCTCTCTCCGTCCGCAGTAAATGAGTATTTCCCAAAACTAAAATTGCCGAAATCGAATTTGTTTTCAGATCAAAAGCTAACAAAACCGCGTGAATTGTTATAAAAAGCTAACTTAACCACATGTCGCTTTGTTGCATTTCGGTATTTAAAATGTCGATACATAGCAAATTTAGTTGATTTGAGTGTCAAGAAAATGAATGGACGTTAATTGCTACGTTTTCAAGACACGTAGATGGGCCCTATCATCTCCTTTAAATAGTAGATGATATAAGAAGGTTTCACTCATGGAAAACTGTGAATACAGCATTGAAATGTTGATTTTCTGCTTAATAAATGAATTTGTAGAAAATTCGTTTTTCTTTTACTTCTTGGATTATGAAATAGGAAACACCCACTACCCACTATCGAGTGTAACTACAAACCTCTGATTTGTACAATATAATTTCTATAACAATTCATTTTCAGTAAAACATAATCCAGGTATTTTACAAATAAACTAATTTTCGAGAAAAAGCACATAAATGATTGTCAGGAGAGTTCAGTGAATCAAATCTAATACTTCTTCTTCAGAAAATTCGCCGGGGGAATTTGAGGAACTTGAATTCCTGATTATAAACCGAATCGAAATCTGTAACCTAACCACAAATCTAGACAAGTCGAGTTAAATCGCCATTATAGCATATTAAGCTTCAAGGGCAGTAAATGCGTTATATCGGTGAAGGGTAATAAAACTTTAGTTGATAATGGCAAGCTAAGTTTCCGAAACTGCAGTCAAACAAATAAACCAAAGTATTATACAAACAAAGTAAAAAGTGTTTTATTCTATACAAAAGCATGTGTAACGAAGTAGAAGCTTCCTACATAACAAATATGTTTACTGTTTTAGTCAATACTTTTAAATGTAAAAAAAGACCTTTTTCTTCGTCCGTTATAAAATGTACAGTTTTTTTCATTAATTTGGGTTCATAAAATATGTGTTTCCTGAACCCTACAAATAACGTGAAAAAAAGTGCCATAACGGTTCATTTTTTGACTCTTTTGCGTGAAAAAATGTGTCGTAGCGGTTCATTTTTTAACGCTACTATAAAATTGTTTGCGCAAAGTCTGTCATGAACGCTTCGCAACACGCCGCGAGTTTCGCCGATAAATGTCAAACATTCGTTTCCGATCAAGAAAACTTGATGATTATTTTTTCATTTAAAAAAGTATGATTACTTATAAAAATTGATTAAGGTTTTATCGAATTTGTTTAAAGTTACGGACGTAGAAAACATTTTGTATGAAACTCGATAGTAAAGCAACTTTTTTTCACTTGTAGGAAATTGCAATCTTTCCTACTCGTGAAAAAAAGTATTACTTTACTCACTTGTTGCAGAAATAACTATTATTGGCATATCGTTTACACATTTTTACACATTTCTTTCTCCTTTACATTCTTACCCCTTTCTCCCACCCCAGTCTCATCAGTATCTTTACCCCGGCGTTTAAAATGAAACACTTATATTATCAAAACACGACCCTCTGAAGTAACAAGCTCATTTATATCTATACACATAAATACTAAGCTGGAGGATCTCGCAATTGATGGCTAGTTAGGAAATTTGCCTAACAAACACCACTGTTACTGCTGCAACATTTCTATAAAAGTTGAAGTTACCGAAGATAAGAACTTTTTTTATAAACTTGATCTTTGAAAAAAAAACATTTGTTTTAATTTTCATAGTTTCAGCAAACTTATATTAACAATAATTTTGGTGAATGCAAAAATTAACAACTTAAAAATAATAATTTTTTAATTCTCCTGGTTTAAAAAAACAATCGATGTTACCAACAGGTAACATATATTCAGTCTACTTTCTTTCTTTATTAACTGTATAAATATGAAAAATATCACAAAAATTCCAGAGATGACATTAGCTATAATTTCGTAGTTTCGCATGACCTAATTCGATTATTCCCATTCCCCAATGTGCAACTACTAAACCCGCTTTCATTGACAGTAATGGTTTGACCACTTGATAGCAGCTTCGTCGTTCTCGAGTGTTTAATTAATCCCGAATTCACGATCGATCCGGGAAATGAAAGGAGCCCGTTTCACCTGCGTGCCAACTGTGCCCTAACCCCGGCCGACCTACGCAAACCCTTGAGCGATGCGGACTCAGACGGCCCTGTTTATTATTGCGCCAGGGATTTTTCCCCTGTCTGGATAATTAATGGCGCGCGCCCACGAGAAAAGGGATAAACCAGACTGCGCGGTCGCGAATTTGCGTGAAATGTTCCGCATAAGGGCCATAAAATTATGCGTCACGTGCGCCGCGATAAATTTTATTCAACGATCCCCTTTCGAAAAAATATTTATGAATGGGTCTATTTGTGGCCGACAGAAATCACGACGACGGTCTTGATTTTATGTGCATAGTCAACGTTTTGCTAGAAGAGAAAGATGGTTTATTGGATTTCTATTTTAACCTTTACCTAACGAATGTCGCCTTATTCGACACAATAAAAAATATTCCCCTAGGATCAAATGCCGCCTTATACGCGATAATAAAAATATTCTTGTAAGATCTAATGGTAAGTTCCTGGCGCATCCACCATCACTGAGCTCATTTTAGTTTAGTCTGTTAGGCGATGGTTACACCTATTATAAACTAACTCATTAATTAAGGGTTAAGAAAGTAAACATTTTATTTGTAATCAGAGTATTTTCAATATAAATATATTTACTCAAAATTTTAACCTATATTGAATTTTAATCTATTTTTAAGATAGCGGTATCTATTCTACATTACCATTCCTATTGTGGTTACAAATCGATTATTATTGCAGCAATCTTCCCTTCCCTTTTCATAAAAGCATTCTTTTTACATCAGTAAACAATACATACTCGTATAAATTTGAAAAAATAATTACGCGAGTCTTCCATTTCATTTTTTAGCATTCAGAATTCTTATTGACATATAAATGTTTTGTCATTCGTACAAATAAAACAGAATGTATGTATGAAAACAATTCTCTCCGGATATCATTAAATGAAAAATAGCATCCCTTGCACATCCTTTAGGATATGCACTGCAATTCATCCCAACTTTTAATGAATTTACACAAAAGCCAGCTCTCATATTCCACAGCATCCTCGATACAGCATGCAACCACTAAACCAACAAAGGGGCGGTCTTTATTTATACGCTCGACGTCCTCGTCGCGAATTCACCCTCACTATTTTTAGTGTCGTCCTCCTCGGTATTTTTAACGGGGGCTTCTTCAATTTATAAATGGATCCCATTGTCGTGCCCTCCCGAAAGAACCGAACCACGTATCCACCCTCGCAGGTGTGAATGGCTGATCCCCGAGAGGGTTGCTTAATGTTTAATGGTATACCGGGATCACGTTTATTATTTAAGCCCCTATTAAAACTCCCAGTGTGTCGTGGCGGTAATGGTGGATGCGCCGGGTCGTCAGTTTACAATCAGCACAAACTATTTATAGTCTCTTCCTCGACATATCAAGCATTCAATTATTAAATAGAATATCTATAATTTATATAAAAGTACTTTAATTAACGATAAAACAAGAAGGAATACTTCGTATCAGCCTAGCATACACATTACTGTTTTTATTTGGCTGTATTTTAAATTATAAATTAACAGGTACTAGTGGTGACTGTGTCCAAATAGACTGTCCTTCGACACTGATTCCTAACAGTAAGGCCTAGCATTTATTCATCTTTTTAGGATATTAGTCAGTATGGAATATCCTTTAAGCGGATATTAGGGTCTAGACAGTTGTTTAGAGAATAATTTTTTGGGAATTAATTTTTTCGAAAGTTGTTATTCCCAAGGATTACAATGCATATTAAGACATGTTTCAACCATACACAACGCATAACTTGTAAAGCTTTTATTAATTTTTGTAATAAAAATGTGTGTTGCTGGTTGAATAAGTCGTAATATCGGAAGACGTCATATTTTTGAATTCCCGTTTACGCCGGTTCCAACGATTCTCCTCTACTTCTCTAGTCAGCTTGTTTCCACAAGTTTTTTTTAGCGATAATTGCATCCATGATTTCCTCGCTCATTTGAACATCAGAATCGAGCCTTTTGCCAAATTGGTTGTTGAGAAAAGAGGCTATTCTGCAGTATGCTCCAGTTTTTGGCAACCTTTTATTGTCCAACTTATAATCTAACAAATGATATGTTTCCTTTATGATCCTGTGGACCGCCTCTACCACCCATCTTAACTTGGTCACAAATCGAGACTTGTTTGATTCTTCAGTGGTCAATTGAGGACGCTTGCTCTTCAACACTGGCATTGGCATTAGCACAGTGACCTGTATTTCCTCTTCCAAATAAGAAACGACGTCACTAAATTCTCTATCCAAAATTTAAATGTCGCCCTTCCGGAGAAATCTCTTCATGGGAAGTGAAGACTTTAAGATCGATTTCAGAATGTCGGCATCATTCTAATTAGCTAAGTAAGGTCTAGGCATGGCGACAATCCATCCATCAGTAGTGCAAATTGTAAACGGCTTACACAGTGATGATGCTTTTCCAGGGGTCAGTTTCTTAATTGAATGTTTTAAAGGGTTAGAAATAAGGGCGAAATATGGTTTTTGGACGAAAAAACATTATATTGAAAAAATGTCGAGGGCCAGAAAATCTCCCTTGGGGTGTTTTTGAGGGTGCTATAACGATTTTCGAGGGATAGAAGTCTTCGAGAAGTCCCCTTTAGGGACATTATGATGATTCAAAACCCCCAAAAACGTCGTAAGACGATTAAAAACCGGTCAAAAATGACCAAAATGGCGTATTTCGACAATTTTCCACCTTTTGCACCACTTAAATTTTTTCTGGCAATACACCATTTTGAAGGCAATTAAAAATGCCAAAAGATACAGTTTTTTGATTTTTCGTCGCGAAAAAAAACCTGCTGAAAATCATGTTTTAAAAATTGAAATGGCCGCCAGTTTTCGGTTATCAAGCCGAAAATTCTTAAAAAATACCACAATGAGGCACGTAAATGTGCTTTCAAACGCTGCAACCCGCATGTAAAAATATTATCTCTAGCTTGAGTTGTCCCAAAAATACTGAAAAACCGTTTTTTTTAGCTAGCGGCCGCTGGAGACGTTCTAGCGGGCTGAAAATTTACGAGGCTTAGTCTTTTTAATACAGAATCGAATTCTCTAAGTCCGATCAAAATCCCGGACGGGGGACTTTTCACCTTTTCATCTTTTTGTCAATTTCCTTTATGTCAAAATGCCTCCGTCATTTAGACAACAATTCAAAAATTCGAATTATAAGTAAAATAGAAGATGGTTTTTAGTTTTACCTTAGTTTTGCCTTTTTAATAAAGATGATTTTCAAGTTATGGTGTTTTATCATTTATTGAAAATGTTGCAGACCCGAATTATACAACTAGAATATTGTAAAAAATACTCATAAGACTTGCTAAATTTTATTGCGCAGAAGTGTACCTTAGAAATTAGAAGCAAGTTTCTGACTCCATAAAGATAAAGATAAAGATAAATGTTTCCTCTTTTGAATTCGAAAATCAAGATACATCGTTGATACATTTTTTTAAGTGGAGTTTTCTGGAGTATTCGAACGGTAACAGTCAATATTAGTAAAAATTATATCATTCACAAGTAAGGAATCTTATTTATTGGATAGGTATGCGTATCTTTTTACCCTTTTCTATCTTCTGATGACATTTTTATGTCAATGTGTAAAATAAAATAAAAAATGCTTATTAAAATAATTTATAAAACTAATAACTGCAACAACGAAAGCATTCCAACGAATAATTGATTCGCTATTTTCATATTCGGATAGATACCAATGGCCAATAATTAAAGGTGTTTCATTGTTCATTAATGTGTTTAGCTAATGATGACACAATTTTTTCTCCTATTTCGACAATGATGCACTTTCATTATTACTTAACAACACGCTTCCGCTGGAAGGCCCCAGAATCAGGGGGAATCCCCAATGAGGCACGAAAGATGGTCATGCGGAATAATCCGCAGATACAGTTGTCGGCTAGGTTGGTGCTGCTCTAGAAGAAGGGCAAGAAGCAGAAAATACAGGCCAATATGCTTGATGTCGGGGAACAGATCTTGGAAAGAGGACGTCATCGAGGAGTCCGGGTGTCTGCACAAGAAGCAAATTAGCTTCAGAATGAAGTGAAGAAGATGACCAAAGAGATCAACGGGGGTCCAGTAAAGGAGAGAAGGCATTGCTTGACGATATCAATATCAAGAATGCCTTTAACTACATTCCGTGGTCAGTGATTCTGGGAGGCCAGACCTCATAGCCAATAAGAGCCTCCTATCCATTCGTTAAAGGGGTAATGCTAAGCTCATAGGCGGCATTTACCAAGGCTCGATTCCAGGGCGCTTGTTGTACAATGATGACCACCCGCAGAAAATCACCTCAACATGGGCCAAATGCCCTCCTTGAGAGCTACAGAGTGATTATTAGAAGGCCTCAAAGAAAATATAATATTGGAGGGGCCACAGAAAATTCGCTTCAACGATATCTTAAAAATATAAAAAATCATTATTAAATAATATCAAATACCTTGCGTGGCATTTAGATGGTACTGGTTGGTACAGTCAAACGTTTTTAAACAAATCAAGTAGTTTCCCGAAAAAATATTGAATAAACCCGATTTCATGAATATTGTAATTAAAGTAGCTATAGTCATACTATCAATATAGTATCAGTTAGCTTTTTTATGTATAACTGGGACAGTTTTCGGAAAAATTGAAATGGGTCATTCAATCACTAGTTGTCGATTTGAGAGAAATAGAAAATTTAGTTAAAAAAATTGGATGAAGCTCTTTTGGTGTTAAGCAATTCGATCTTCAAACAACGTCAATATACGCCAACCATTTAATAGACAATAGCCATAGTTTCAACAACAATTTTAGAATTTTACACACATGCGATAAAAGTCAAAAATTAAACCTATTAGAACAATTAGAAATGAATAAATATAATAAACGCGGTGTGCTACTTAATGATCAAACCGATGTAAATAATTCACCTTTGTTAAACATATAAACTCTTGTAAAATATTTTATAACCGCTTAAATTGAAAATGTTTCCCAACCCGTTATACACCCTCTAACTTCCCCACCCCCTAACAATATAGTATTTAAGTCGCAATTGTAGCATTGTCTTACCATCAATCATCTGCCTGATGAAGCCACTGTGTGGCGAAACATATGTCGCAGTGTTTCGACATTAAAAATTTGTGAAAATTCTCAACACACGTGTTTTACTTACCACATATAACGCCCTAAAGTTTAGGATTATTCTTTGAGAACCGAGTTAAAATTTTAAACAATTTTATGGCTTGAAATAATTATAGAAACAATTGCCAATATCTTAACACTTACATGTACCATAAAAAAACATTGCAATTAAAATTTTGCAAAAATCTTAGATCCCTAGATTTCGAAATAATCTCGCAGTAAGAGTAAGATTGTAACATTTTTGAATATTTTTATGGCTTGAAAAAAAAAACAATTGTCATCGACTTTCAAATTTCTTCAAAGCGCAGTTATCAATATTTTTCTGCAAAAATCTACAGACCCCCCAACGACATGTTTCGAAATATTCCAAAAGCAAAGATTCATGATCATAAAAACAATTTTAAATATTATTTTTCTGCTAAACTATTTGATGTGTACTAAAACTTTTGACGGTAGTATCCAGTACCATCTAAATTTTACACGCTGGGTATATTATTTTTCAAAAGTAATGTAATTTAAAAAAAATGAATTTAATTTTGTAAAAAGTAAAGGGGTCATGACTGTAATCAACTTCTTTCTGGAGTGAGTGAAAACGGAGAGGACGGGGCTGTATTTCTGTCAAGGCGTAGAGAGGGCAGAACGAAAAAAGAGTCCATCATATTGCAGAGGCACACGATTAAGTTATACAATAACCTACCATACCTGGGAACTACGCTGGAAGCGACGTAAACTGCAGCTCGTACGACCTGGGGGTGGCGGTAGGAGCGTCTAAAACACGCTCGCCTTATGGCCGCCTGCTGTTGCGGGAGAAAAAGCGATATGTTTGTAATACGCTTCTTACTATTCTTCCCTTTAATTACACTTCATCCATTTCGGAGGCTCTCAAGCCCTTGCAACTGACTAAAGAAAGCTGGAGATCTTCACTACTGAAAAGTACAAATCACAAAAACTTTGACTTGAAGGGTACCACCAAAAGGGCATCTATTTGTAGCCACACAGTCATGCGACTGCGATGGTAGCAAACATACCACGATTATGTCGCGTTTCATAATGGATCTTGTTGAGATAACATGCAGTGCTGTGAATTTCGCTCTATATCTAAGAAAAAATGAACGAAAGAGGCGATATTGGGTGCATCCCATCGTAGCCAACGTTTACTAAAACGGCAATTTAATTTTCTCCATGAAACATGTAAGCCATGTCTCAACAGTTCGGCTCGCCGCGCCGTGAGACGCGCTGGTTTTAAATTGCAGCCTTGTGCAATTACAATTGTGTGTAATTGCACAATTGCAAATTCCTCAAGAGCCTCAGGAAAGCGGAGTACCTGCAAAGAGCGCTGTGTCCGGGACTTATCTGAGTTTGTAGGGGCTACCGCACCATATCCGCAGAGGCAGTAGACGTCCTGGCGTCGGAGATCTACCCGATCTAGCAACTGGAGATGTGGCAACAGAGGTGGGCTGTGGGCACCAAGGGTGCGTGTACCCGCAGGCTCATCTCCTGGGTCAGTAGGAAGCAGGGAGACAACGATTTGTTTTACAACGCAGTTCCCAACAAGGTATATGGATCGGCTAGGCTGCAAACCCTTACTTCCCCTATTGCACGCTGCTGGGGTGCAAGGAATGGTCGGTGGAACGAGTGAAGCTGGCGGACACTATAGGCGGCCCGCTGGAGGCAGATTTGATCATGAACTCACTCCATCCCTGTGGTTGGCCTCCAGCTGGCACGCATTGGCAGAATTCAGCAAAGTGGTGATAAGGGGGAAACATATGGGACTAGAGAGTACTGCAGAACAACACTAACGTGGAAGGGATATATCTGTTGAGATATTCTGCTGTCTGTAGGTTAATGGTTGAATGTAGTAGGCCTTTTTTGATTTTATTTTTGATGGAGATAGGAGACTGTGATGTACAGGAGGATGGTAGTGTAAGTAATTATGATTGTAGGAGATTGCGTTGTGATTTTGCGGTGATAGATAGGAGAGGAATTCAGTAATTAGGTCACAAAAGGGTCAAAAGGTATTACAGTTGACGCTCAATACCGTGAACAAAATGAAACGAAGAGTGTTTCCACTAACGATTTGTTCACATTACAGAGAGTGACTTATTTTATGCTTTAAATATGTAGTAATAGGTGTTTTTGTATAAATAATAGTTTACTTATTTGTATTAACAAATTTTTTTATTAAACAAAAAATAAATTAACATTCTAAAAATATTGTGTAATTTTTGTTTGTTTTTTGCTTTTTTCTACTTTTTGTTTTATAGCTGTTTCTCTCATTTCTTTCAATGTTTGAATATTATGCAATTCAAGTGCATTCTCTTCTGCCCATTGAATTGATGTGTTCAATGATTTTATTGCATTGTCTGGAGTGATTTTCTTGTGTGGGTTTTCTGCAGTTTCCACATCTTCAGTTTCCTCATCTTTAGTTTCATCTTCTTGGTTTTCTACACCAACATTATCTAGTTGTGCATCCATTTCGTTCCATGCATATACATCTGTCTCATTCAGTTCAATCTAGAAAAAAATGTACAAATAGTGATGTAAGGTGTGGAAATAAACATTTATTACATACATGTGGAAGTAATGTGTTTAAAATATCTCGTGTTTCAGTTAGAGCTTGTGTCTGATCTTCTTTCCATTTTTGCTGTAATACACTAAGTGGTAAATCATCCTCGTCTTCTTGATTACTGAAATCTAAAAATTTTTTCCAGCATTTCGCAATAATTGCTGGATTCAATCCGTTCCATGCATTCATCAAATTGGCAACAGCATCTTTTATTGTCACATTTTTTAAATTATCTAAATTGGAGCCAACTGCAATAATATTGCGAAGAAGGCTACTTCTGTAGTATAATTTTGTAATTCGGATCACATTCTGATCCATGGGTTGGATAAGAGGGGTTACATTTGGCGGAAGATACATTGTTGTAATATGCCCATCTTCACTCTGTAATTCTTCTATTGGGGGATGCGATGGAGCATTATCCAAAATAAGAAGAGCTTTTATTGGGTGGCCATGTGATTTCTGAAAACGTGTAACCTTCCAGAACAATTAATGACTTGTAAATGATTCTGGGAGACCATGTCATTATAGACTTACCTGCGGAACAAAGGAATTATGGAACCAATTCTTGAAAATTGACACCGTCATCCAAGCTGATTTAGAGTAATCATAGCCCACAGGAAGAGACATTTTTTTAAAAGCTCTAGGGCTTTTTGCCTTGCCAATAACCAACGGCTTGACTTTATGACTACCAGTAGCATTGGTACATGCCAAAAATGTTAGTCGTTGTTTTTCATGTTTTCTACCTGGAGCAGTCTTCTCTTGAGATGAAACAAAGGTTTTATCTGGTAGAAGCTTCCAATAGAGAGCCGAATCATCAGCATTATATAACTGATCACGTGTAATTTCCATTTCCTCCATTTTATTTTTTAACTGTTCTTTAAATGGATCAATTAGTTCTGGCCGAGATGATAATTTTTCGCCAGTAATTTTTAAATATCGAATTCCGTATCTTCTTTTAAACCTTTGCAACCAACCGTCGCTAGCAGTAAATTCTTCACCAGAATTTTCTTTCATCTCAGAATGCAAAGATTTTGCCTTTTGTTTAATCATATCACCACTCACCATAATGTTTTTATTTCTTTGACTCAGGAACCATTTATAAATTTTTTTCTCCATTTCAGGATGTTTAGATCCTTTTAAGGTTCGTCTTTGTCCTGGTCCTCCATAAGTACAAGCCACCGCACGTAATATTAATTCTTTTTTTGTTTTTATTTTACAAATTGTGGATTTTGCAACGCCATATCTCTTAGATAAATTTGTTACACTTACGCCGGTTTTTAATTCTTCAATTATACCCGCTTTTTCACGGAGAGTTAAGCACTTCGGTTTTCTTTGCGCCGACATGATGTGAACACTTCTCCAGTCAAATAAATACTGTAAGAAGTGTTAAAATATTGAGCTGTATTGCGTAAACAGCGCGTGTCATATAATCCAGGGAAGTACCGTTGCGTTAAAACAAACGGTGCGTACCGATCCGACGGAATCCGGCGCACGAAATTGTGTTCATGTTAACGAATGCAACCTTGTTCACGTTATACGGCGTTCAATGTTATGAAAATGGTTGTTCACGTGATCCCGAATTTCCATTACCCGGTGTTCACATTACCGAGCGTCTACTGTATAAAAAAATAATCATGTAAAAACCAGTTTTATTTTTCGGCAACATTTATTCCACCAACATTTATTCACTTATCCCATCGCTTTATTAATGCCTTAATACCTGCTGCATAAAATTCTTTGGGCTGCCGTCTGAACCTCTTGTTGAAGATCGTGATCACCCTCGAAATGTTCACCGCCAAGATGCCTTTTGAGTGGACCAAACAGATGATAGTCGCTTAGGGCTAGGTCGGGACTGTAAGCCGTATGTTCAAGAAGTTGCCGCCCTAATTCTTCAATTCTCGCTTGGGTAAATCGGGCCGCATATGGCCTAGCATTATAGTGATGCAGCAATATTCCTCTCGTCATTTTTGAATTGCATCCCGAAGCAGCAACAAAACTCTACATTACGATTCAGCATTAAGGTTCTCACCTCTATTCTGGAAATGAGCTAGGAGCACTCCTAGATAATCCCAGAACACGGTAAGCATAATCTTACCAGCTGAGGGCACAACCTTGAATTTCTTTGTAGGCGGTGAAGAAGGATGTTTCCATTGCATTGAATCGCGCTTTGTTTCGGGTTGGTAGTGATGCACCCATGATTTATCACCAGTAATAATCCTGTTAAGCATGACCTGAGAGATGTGTTGCAGGAATACGCCCATTCGATTCCTTTTGTGTTCCCGAGTCAGTTGTCTAGGTACCCACCGTGCGCAAACTTTCCAGAAATTCAAACGATCGTGTAAAATTTCATAAATCAAGCCACGAGAACCCACTATTGCAGTTGATTTGCTGCTTATTGTTATCCACCTGTTAGTTCGAACCATCTTGCCCATCCGTCGAATTGTTGCATCTGTCGCAATCTGAACGGGGCGGCCAGTTCGATGTTCGTCAACAATTTTTCAGCGCCCCTGTGAGAATTTCTTGATCCAGTTGTACACTGCTTTACGCGACAAACACTGTCCACCGTAAACAGGAGACATTTCCTTGTGGATATGATTTGCAGTAGTGATGAGATAAACGGTTATTCTCCAGTAACTGTTATAACAGTTACTGTTACTACAAAATAACTAGTTATTTAAAAGGTTATTTAGTAACCGTTATTTAAAGTAATCTCGGAGAACTTGATGTACATTTGTTGTATATATTTTAAGAAATATTTTTATTATCAAAGTAAAAAATTTGAATATGTTAAATTTTAATTTTTTATTATTGATATTTAAAAATTCTCCTTTAAACGAGATTATTTCTGCGATAATAATTGACCGGCTTTAGAAAATAATCGTTTGCACGGAACTGAAGAACCTAGAATATATAGTTTATATCTTGCCAAATGTGATAAATGGGGAAATATTTGTGTATTTTCTCTCCACCATTTTAACGGATACCACTAGCCAAGGTAAAATGTCCTTATCGATATATCTCTAATTCTCTCTCTCTCTGAAAAAGAGCTCGCGATTTCAGGGTTCTTCTTGGTTTTGTGCAAGCTGCGCGTAAATCATGTCAGTACCAATATAAAATATGACGAGTCACTCCGACATCGAATATGCGTTCGAATCAGAACGTCTGACGCACCATTATTTTAATGTTTTCATTTCATAAAATCCCGACCGCGCCGCGTTTGCATTTCAGTAATCATGTTATTAAAGCAACGGTTCCGATGAGTCACATATTATTTTCTACTCGCTACAAAAAGAGTTAATTTTATTAAGAAGTGATTCAATATTTAATCGGTTAAAAGTTACTACAACCAAAACCAGATAAGTTAAAATTCTACATTTTGAGATATTCAAGTTTTAAAGTTTAACATTACATCAAAAATCTTCTTCTAGTCTACTTAGTCTATTGAGTACACATGCGTATTCGAGTTTTCTGTTTATGATACACATGTACGGTTTTGCCAGTACTTAGTACAGTGAGTTTTAGGCCCTGAACTGCAATTATCTCAAAAATGGCAAAATTGTACTTATCTAGTTTTGGTTGTAGCCGACGATATGTTGTTTAGGAGGAGTGGTATAGTGAATCGATTCAAAGATTCGACTTATGGAAATTAGTTGACTATCCAAGTGACTCGTGTTGAAACAAGTGACTCAAAATGGGTCATGAATGTAAAATTGGAAATGTGTTTGTCGAATTCCAACTCGTCAGGTTTTATTAGAACGGGTGTGAAGTTAGCAATAGATCCACCAATAGATTTTAAAAATTCATATCTCGGAGAAAAGAAAAGAAATTCGAAAAAAAAGTTAACCATACCATTAGGGAAGGTCTAAATTAATAACACAAAAATAATATACCCTTAATTTAAACCCTTTATATTTTTTCACCCCTTTCAAAAAAGTTTTTTTTTTTAAGTTTTGCATAAATAAATAAAAATGCTTATTCTTATCACTAATACAAGTACTTTAGTAATCAAGAGTAAAAAAAAACGTTACGGGCACTCCTTCAACAAAAAAAGCATTCTCGGTAAGTCGCAGAAATCCACATTTCGCCATATTAATCTCCATTTTTGACAAAGTTTACAATCAGCGATAACTAAATAATTACTAATGAAGGTACTTTCATAATCTAAAGTCAAAAAAACGTTACGGGTACTTCTTCAACCCAGAAAAAAATAATTTCTCCGTAAGTCGCAGAAATCCATACCTCGCGATATTAATCTCCATTTTTGACAAAGTTTGCAATCAGCAAAAACTAAATAAAAATTCTTATTCTTATCACTAATAAAGGTACTTTCATAATCAAAAGTCAAAAAAACGTTACGGGCACTCCTTCAACCCAGAAAAAAATAATTTCTTCGTAAGTCGCAGAAATCCACATTTCGCGATATAAATCTCGATTTTTGACAAAGTTTCCAATCAGCCATAACTGAATAAAAATTCTTAATCTTATCACTAATAAAGGTATTTTCATAATCAAGAGTCAAAAAAACGTTACGGGCACTCCTTCAACCCAGAAAAAAATAATTTCTCCACAATGTGGGTTTCTGCGACTTACGGAGAATATTTTTAGGAGTGCCCGTAACGTTTTCTTGACTCTTGATTATTAAAGTACTTGTATTAGTGATAAGAATAAGCATATTTATTTATTTATGGCAGATTGCAAACTTAAAAAAAAACAAAAACTCTTTTGAAAGTAGTGAAAAAATATAAAGGTCTAAAATTAAGGGTTGATTATTTTTGTGTTATTAATTTAGACCTTCCCTAATGGTATGGTTAACTTTTTACTTTCTCCGTTACGAAGTACGAGAAAGTATTGTGATTGTGATTTTTTTTTCAAAATTTTTTTTACGGAAATATCCGTTTTGGGGTCCCTGGATGCCATTTCAACAATTTCTGGAAAAAATTTTTTGTGTCTGTGTGTGTGTGTCTGTCTGTCTGTGTGTGTGTGTGTGTGTGTGTCTGGCTGTGTGCGCTGTATCTCAAAAACAAATAGAGCAATTGATATGAAACTTTGAACATACGTCTTATTTGATAATTTAAAATTAAAACATAATGTGTGATCCATCATCGTAAACAGAAAAAAATCGTGCATTAGAAAATGTAGAAATCCAATATGGAGGCCATAAGAAAAACAAAAGTTGTCTATTGTTTCTCCGCGATCTAGAAAGTTACAATAAATCTAATAACATATTTAGATCCTCCATTACAAAGGGCTTTAATAATGTTTTAGTGTAAAATGCGCAATAGTAATAGTTTTCGAATAAAAAAATGTAAATGAAAATTGAATTTTTTTATTTTTTCGCGATTTTTTGAAAACAAAAAAAGGTAACTCCACTTTCTCAACAGATTATTAATCAACGTTATAATACACAACTTTGTCCTAATTTAACCAACCTCGTATCTCTTAAGATAACTGAAATCCCCATGGTGCCGCTCGAAAAACGGGCACCCTGTACAATTGAAATTTCATTTTAATAATGAATGGGACACAAACACTGAACATCCACGGACCCTAACGATAAACTTTTTGTTAATAAAAGCTACCGCCCCAGCGTGAGACTCGAACCCATGACGCCTCGCACCGAAAGCGGGTGCTAAACCACTCCGCCACGGAAAGCCCCATTCGATATCTTGAGCGGCTAATTTAATGGGTACCCTATGTTCAATCCGATTCAATTTAAAAACATTTTTAGACGACGATCATGCACCCAATAAAATACCCAAATCTAAAATGTTAATTATATGCACTTCGTCTGATTTCAGCGAGATGTGATTTCGGAATGATTGAAAAACAATCCCAAAATTAAACTCGGATTTAATTGAAGGGATTTTCCGTCCCGGATGGCTAAACTGTACTGCGGCTGTGGGTCAAATCCCCCAACAAACTGATTACGTCCCGTGCGTGAGAGAACACTCTGCGGGATTTTTACTGCAGAGGTAATTATGATTGATCCTTTCATCAAATCGCCACTGTAAACTGTAAATCCGGTTAGTTGGACGTTCCGTAATAAATTACCAATTAAAGTACCGTGTTATTTCAAACCTAATTACGTTCGTCTGGTTTCATATAAGTTTTAAAAAAATCAAGTTCTCCGCTTGCACGATTGATCTATGTTGGTTAAACTTAAACGAAAAAATGACGCACTTCAGGTGGTTGCGCCGGGGGTTTTACTTTGATATCTAAATGTTTTAAACAAATTTGGTTTAAATAAATTAAATATGCTATGAGACATTATGTCATAATATAAAAATTAACTATAATTAACCCATGGAAATAAACGAGAAATATGTTTCAGTATACACTGGTGGAAAAAAAATTAAAACACTTGAAATTCGTGAAATTTCGACCTTTTTTAAACCGCCATAGCTCGGCGTATTTTCCATCTATTTTGATAAATCTTTGAGGGCGAAAAACTTTATAGTGTCTTCTTTAAAGTCATGCATGCGAACTTAGTCGTAACCCCTTCCGCCCCTCTCTAGTGCCCCTGTGAAAAAAAAGTTTTTGTCTGGAAACCATCTCCAACCTTGACAATGTCTACGGAGTTGAAAACATTTTCTCGACTCGATTCACCATTAACACGTTGACCGGTTTGTCAGTCACCTGTGACTGACACTGAAGTATTTCGATGGGACCACGTCAGTCACCGATGACTGACAGTGAGTACCTACTTTAAACTTTCAGTTTAGCTCTGTCAGTCATGAGTTAAATTAAATAAGCATATTCTTACTCATTTTATAAAATAAAACTTAAAACAGAGAAAACTTCTTTTGACATTTTATAAAAAAAAACTTGTTGGCAGCCAATGTGTTAAAGCATTTTTTTTAAATTTGATCAATACCCTATGCAGAACTCGAAGAACGAAATTGCTACGACGATCTGGCTCCAAGTTATGAGTGTTTGAAAGAAAAGTGCATTTTTAGATTTTTCGCACATAAATTTTCAACCAAATTGGATGATTCTTTCTGGAAAAAATCCCTCTACTTTAAGGGGGTAAACTCAGATTGGAATGATCCCTTTTCGAACCCTTCAACCCCCGAACAAAAAAATGGTGATGTGGCATTAAGGTTACTTTCTCCGACTAGATGGTATCATTTATATTTACGCTTCTATGGTTTATTTTCAATTTAAATCATATTTTAAATGTACATCGAGCGTTGCGTAAACTCTAATGAAACTGACGTTTAAAACGTCAAAATTATGAAAGATGGAAAAATTGTACTTCAAATTCATAAACTCGGTTTACTCAAAAACTAACGAGATTTCGAAGAAAACTTATTCTTTAGAAGTTGTTAATTTTGGCATTCTCTACAATTATTATTCGCATAAATTTGCTGTAACTATTATCGTTTCATAATTATAAAGCAAAAATTTAAAAAAACTTAATAAATTTTTTTCTCGAATAGCAATGATTTTATGAAAAATATTTTCAAGCAAAAGATGTTAATTTCTTTGTTGTCTTTAATGTTTGTAAAAATGTTTTTGTAATATTTTTTATATTTAAGAAAATATTGGCAAAAAACAAAAAACAGTTAAGGTAAACACCCACTTCCGGTGTATGAAATTTTACCAAAAGCTTTTCAGTTCTTCGGATTATCAAATAAGACGTATGTTTAAAGTTTCATATCAATTGCTCTATTCGTTTTCGAGATACAGCGCACACAGGCAGACACACACACACACACACACACACACACACACACACACACACACACACACACACACACACACACACACACACACACACACACACACACACACACACAGCAGACACACACTCACACACACACACACAGACACAATTTTTTTTTTCCAGAAATTGTTGAAATGGCATCTAGGGACCCCAAAACGGATATTTCCGCAAAAAAAAAATTGAAAAAAAAATCACGATCACAATACTTTCTCGTACTTCGTAACGGAGAAAGTAAAAAACACGTTTTTGGGCAAAAAAAGGTCCAACTTTGGCAACGTGTACCGAGTTGGAAAAAATGTGTCGACTCGATCCACCAAAAGGGCATTAAAATTTGTTCAATTACCTGCGCAGGACTCAAATAACGAAGTTCCTACGACGATTTGGCACAAAGTTATCGCAATTCACAATTTTTAAGAATTTTCCGTAATTAAATTTTGTATGTGGACATACACTGGAGCTCAAAAGTAATGCAACACTCCTTAGATGTAGTTTAATTCAGCAACAAATACGTACGTTTTATTCACTTTAGAAAGAAAAAAAGCGATAACGTTTATACTGCTTTATCTCAATTTTTTGTATACGATTTTTACACTTAGCCGAAAAATAAAGCAAATTTAATAATGTTACAACAGTGCTATAACAACCGCGACGGGTCAACACATTATTGAATTTTTGTCACTATTTTTTATTCAACCTGCACTAAATTGTAATCGTTTGTTCTGGCACAATAACTGAACATAAATTTAATACAAAAACATTTAAAACATTTTTCTTTCCATTTCCATTCGTTTTATTATTTTTGAGCTCCAGTATATAAAACCATAATGCAAATGTGGGAAGCTTCCACTTTTTACTAACGAGGAATATTTATGCTGAACTGCACTGTAAATATTCAAAATACAAAATCCACATATTTTTCCATCAAACTCATACACAATGGGCTAAAAGGTTTAATGTTTTTTGCGGGAATTTTACGCAAGCATACATAATTAATTTCGTTAATTTCTTTAATATTTTCGTTTTTTTTTCATTATACGAGCAGTTTGAAATTGTTCATGAAGGTGTAAATTTTAAGTCTGCCACAAATATTGCTGATTTTCGGAAGAGAGAAACCTTGTTATACTGTATAGGTTACTTATACAGAGTGGTGATAAAATTCAACACTGAATTCATAATTTCTCTATTAAATGTTTAAAAAAAAATCGATTGGACATGTGTGTTCAATATTGCGCACTTTTTGGCGCGCTCAAGAATTTTGTGATGTCAGTAGTGTTTGACGTCTGGATCTGGATCTGGATTGTTCCGATGGGAGGGCAGAGAGGTCCGCTGCACGTAGGCCTCAACGGGCCCTTTGTACGTCCTCCCATCTGAGTCCTCACTTCCCGGTGCCGTCCAGCCAACCCACGGCATTGGCGAACGCCAGGACTGCACCAAGAGATGTCTGCTGTTTGTAGACATCCCTCTCCCATTATGGATTGTCTTATTGAGGAGATAGTCGTAGACTTCAGTGTTTGACATGTGCGCCATCGGAAATTTTCATAAATGAAATTCGTTTCTTCTTATTTGGCCACTTTTGTAGAGCTCCTAATTCTCTTCACAGTCACATATTTTTTTTGCAAAAATACTTATCTAATTACCACCGATCCCAGCCATACCTATAAACATAGGTTTTATAAATAATTGATATAAATTACACTTGTAATTGAAATTCAAAACATTTTAACGGCAAATTTTGCTTACTTTTAAAATCCTATTTATATTACGCATTGTAACATTCTTCAAAAATGATTGATCACGAACCCAGAAAGTAATAACATGAAACCAAACAAGAGTTTTATTTCAATCAACAATTACCCATTCAGCCTTGTTTTTCACCGATTGGCTTTGAATTAATTATTTTAATTCTGCACGAATTGTTGAACGAACCCTCACGATAAATGATATTGATCATTTAAAAATTATTTGCCTGCAACTTAAAAATAATTTGTATCTAAAATACATCCCTACCCTACCCACGTAACCGTTTTCGGTTCATCCATAATGAATGAGACAGGGTAGATGGAAAAAGCGATTAAATAATAAATGCGCCCTTGAATCGACCACCTCTTCCCACCTACGGCAAGAGAATCGAATAATTATTTCATCGTTAGCGTTTTTCCCTTCCGCCCGTTTCCGTCCGCCCGGCTGTCCCCCCGGGAATCCGCCCGTTTCGCTCACAAAGGGCGAGCAAGGGCACAGAGACGCTCGAGTAGACAGGATCAAAGGTACATCCCCCGACTTGAATCCAGCAGGTACTCTAGGTACACAGAGATGCCTCCAGGACCGAAGAGATATCGTGTGTGCACGTACTCGATGTTGCTGAAGCCAAAGGGGACTGAGGGACATGTTTCAGTCATAATTGAATCGCTCTTAAACAAACAGTTTGTTGCGTTCCTTAATACACAACTCTGATGAGCTCTAAGGGTTCGGAGTAATATACAGATTAATTAATTTTAACAGTTTTTATTCGGTCGTAACACAGTTGGACGTAAATATTGGCTTATATTAATTAATTAAGTCGATTTCGCGTGTTTGGAAACAAATTAATGGGATTGAGAATGTATAAACAACCACAAGTAAATAATGTTACACCTAGTAATACCTTATGATAACAAACTTTAATTGAAACGTGTGAATGTGAAAAGCAAAATTTATTTTTATATTACATGTTTAAACACAGATAAGGAAAATACTTTAGTAAGTTAATCAATTGGACAAGTGATTGCATGCCGTGTTTTAATAATTATTATACAAACTAAACCAATATTAGTTATAAGTGATAAATATCATCTGCAACAATTATTTTATGGGAATCATAAGTTATTTTGTATAATATTTGCCTTCATAACCTTAACAAATACACAATATTTTTGAAACATTTTTGTATACGTCACTGCGCTGTATTCTTCTGTCATCATAGTCCATCTGCCTAGTCCGATCTGTCTATTAGCGAAGGGCCTCGCTAGTGTAAAGGTTCTTGTTGTTGATTTACTATCATATTCTGGCATCATGTTCAACATTCTTTTTAAGAGACTATACAGTATGAGTCTGAGAAAACGGGCAATAGACCAATAACGAGAGCGAGGCAAAGCGATACTGTTAGAAAGAAATAACAAGTTCCCCTAGGTATGAGGATTAACCCGCCAATCGTGACCCTACTGGTCTGTAAGACCGGGTGTGTCGAATAACTTTATTCTCCGTTATTGTTTTTTGTTGCAAAAAACATGAACTATTAGTAACACGTTTTGAAAAATCTTCAGTTGAAAACCCCAGTGGGTGAGACTGGCGTCACCTTTAAATTTACCACCAATGGTGGGTTAACGGCATTTACGGAGTGTGAACCGAATTACCACCAAAATACCATTTGCAAATTACAATTTTTTCTGCCGCAGAATACATAATAAAAACAGATAATAAGATAATAATCGATGAAGAAAAGATATACATATTATAAATACTCTGAAATAAGAAATAAATCCGAACGTCAATGAAAGTCATCGTTGAATGATTTGCGCAGGTGATGCCTGATAAGTGATGCAAAGGCGATCAACCAATCCATTCGCATCTATCTCTATCTTCGCCAATCGCAAAAAAATGCCAATGTCAACATTCTTTTCGCATTTACCATTTTTTACGCTATTACCCATTTTTTCAGACTCACGCGGTATATGTGTTGGTGTATGTGGGCCACTGTGCATGTATAGGCAACCGTACATGTTGAAGACATCGTCGATAATCTTTTAGAAGCACATTCTTACAGATAAATGCGAGAATTTCAATTATCACTGAAATGCTAAACTTAATATCTGAAAATAATCAGATGAAATTAGATAATCAAAAATTAACAAGCACTGTAGCAAATTTTACTTGTTGACCACTTAACAAAAACGATTTATTTCTTTACAATATTACCGAGGAAAGTAAAAGAAGAGGATGTACTATGATTATTACACTTATCTCAATTTTACTGATACAGATTTGATCCAAATTTAACAATGCATCAATATTGTGTCTTCAGTTTATATGTAATATCATTTGTTAATATAAGCAATATTAAATGAAGCTATAGAAGGGTTTCTTTAAGTAGCATTGATGATATGTCAGGGTTGAGAAATTTCAAAAGTAAACCTGAATTTGAATTTGAATAATTTGAAAAATAATAGACTCGGAGGTAGAAGAGAAGGAATAATGTTCGGCAATTAAGCATAATATTCATTCAAATACTTTATTTAAATAATAGAAATAAACATTATATTGACCTAATACCTACAATATAAATAAGCAGACAAATAATGAGCACATTTTATTACAAGGAAAACAATGTGCGCATTAGGTTGCAAAAAAAATCATCTGAAGATTGGGTTGCAGAGAACGAAAAATGTCTAAATTGGCCTACAAGAAATCATATGCACATAAGGCTGCAGACATAAAAATGTGTAAATTGGGTTGCAGAAAACGATTCGCCTATTAGGTTGCATGAAAATAATATGTAAATTAAGTTGCATGGAATTCGTGTATTAAGTGTGCATAAAATCTGCAGATTGGGTTGCATAGTGCGAGCAATGTGTTAATTGGTCTGCAGAAAAATAATATGCACACGAGGTTGCAGATACATAATGAGTATATTGGAAAGGTTTTAGAAAATATATTGCATATTCCGTTGCTTGAAAATAATGTGTAAATTAAGTTGCACTGTGTAAATTAAGTGTGCATAAAATGTGCAAATTGGATTGGAGAGATATAAAATAATAATAGAATGAAAACCAACTTGACTGATATTATATTTATTATCCACAGTGGGCCAAGAAAAAACGGTACAAATTGTAAATACTCATATTTTTAATAATAATTAACGAATTAAATTTTGCTTTGAAAAAGCTTTGAAAAACAAAATATCTACACTTTGTGGATTGCAAAAATGATTAATTGCATTTTTGAAAAGTTTTTATTCGAGGATTTTTCACATTAATGAAGGCTCTGCAAAAATGGGACTTTATAATACACCTTTCAGGAATTCGTACTGTACGTGGTCTTCCACTTAATTGTTTGCGATTATTGTTACCGTAAGTTCTGCGACACGGCGGTGTATCATAAACTCCCGTCTTTGCAACGCAAAGTTAATTAATTATTTTTGTCTTTTCGGTTGCATACAAAATACCATTATATAGAACTTTTGTGTAAATAAGGTTGCATAAAATTTGTAAATTGGTTTGTATAAAATCGTTTTCAAATTGGGTTGCAAACGAAACAGCGTTATATCGAGAGCTCACCTTATAAATATTGTGTAAATTGGATAAAAGATTCATTATCTTGTTGTTTAATTTAACATTCACTGTTTTCTATGCCAAAATTACCATCCTTGGTAACGCCGCTGAAATTCTGTCAGCTATTTTTAAAACAAAATACGCAATTTTCTGACTATGGAATTGAAAAGCGATTGAAATTGCATTTGATTTGAGAAGAAATTTTCTTTGTGTTTTTATTAAATAAACTAAATTTGATAGAACTTAATTTTTTTTCTAAATCTTCATAGATTTTTTATTGTTTACAAATGTGTAAGCCACAGAATTTTGTTTCTGCGCTGGCCATGCCTGAGAGAGAGAAATATAGCAGTCATATCTGAGATTAATTCATTTTTTAAATCTAATTCAATTGAACTAATCCAGTCTCATGACATAATAATGTGCATTTATCTCGCAGCCAACTCTGAAACAAAATTTTGTGGCTCGCACTATATAATCACACAAGTACATACAAGTCCGCTTTATTTCAGAAAAATGGTCAACAGAAAGATCTTAAAAAATATTCTGGTAAACAAAAATTAAATTGCGCCACGACAAATAATGATAATAATAACACTAAAACAAAAACAACGAAATATTCATTACATCGCAGTGAGTAAATCCTCTAAGCTATATAATTTGGTTTTTAACAATAGTGTGTATACCGCATATATTTCTTAAATATTTATACTTTCTGTATCGATATACCGGGCAATTTCATACAAATTTAAACGTCACCCTGACAAGATTCAGTTTGAATGTGTCTTTAGTTTAAGCGAATAGATGTGAGGTCGAAGGTAAAGTATAGTACGTAACGAGAGTTGTAACGCAATTAGGCGTTAGTAGTGTAATTTCACGAGCGCCTAATTGCGTTACAACTCTCGACAAAGTGAGCGTTTTGTCAAAAAAAAAAGGTTGAAAAACACTGATATATTATATTCCAATCATGATTCAATTATATCTTATTTGTATTCTATTATTTCTATATCTGTTTAAATAATCATGCATATAAATAAATTAAATAAACCTGCGAAAATCAAACGACCAATCTGTACTACCTGCTGCAATTTGTTTTTATTTCTAATTCCCGCAACGAAACATTAACATCAGTAAACAGGATTTGCTCGATACGATTTAAAGCACAAATTCCAGTCGGATTTAATTAAGACAAACTGATTTACGGGGCAAAGGCCCCCAAATCGCCCATAAATAAAGTTGCTCGCCGAATTTATTCGCAGGACAACGCCACTTTCTGCGCTCCGTCGATACGCCATAAATTTTTGGCGGATTGCGAAAAAGTGCAAAAAAATAGAGCGTGGGACTATGTGGACACGTTCGATTGCGCAAAATGCATTTCGACGGCGAATCAACGGAATTGCAGAAGTTTTTATCGGGGAGGAAATAAAATATTGAAGTTACGGATTGTGCTATTTGTGCAGCGTAGATTGTATTGGTGGATGCGCCGGACGACCATTGAAATATTGATAAATAGATAAGTGATTTAATTTAACAACCGACTGTTGGTTCAATAACCTCCAGGTATACAATTTCAATAATATCCTCCAGGTATACAATTATAATAATATCCTCTATGTATACAATTATAATAATAAGAAAGTAGTTTAGATTTTAACAAGTGAATTATGTAACTTCCTTTGTAAGACATTTTTAAGTAGATTATTTTAAATGGTTGTTTATCTTTCATCTGGAAAAATATGGCCTTTCAAATATCAACAACAAGATATGGGTGGATATGTTTGCAGAATATAATTGTATATATTCATTTGCTGCGTTCAATGTAGCTTTGCAAATATCCTAGTAATATTTAGTTAATATGAATCAAGAAATCGTAAAATCGTATTTTTTTCTTTAAACTTTTAACTTGACTATTTGCCACTACCGGTTTCATCAGCCAAATTATAAATTATTTTGTAATGAATTATAAAATCAAAATAATTCCCAAAAATACATATTTCATATTAAAGTTACATTTAATATTCTATATACCTTTACTTTGCCGTTAATTACTTTTAAGTGTAAGACTATAAGGTTGCTACGATATCTATTCTTGTATTGGAAGTAAATAATTTACATATTTAGAACAGAATCGTGCTATCAAAATTATCGCGCTCGAATGATGGACGTTGCCAACGACTGCAACAAACATTCCTGGTTTGATTTATTTAATGGATCAATCTCCAAATTCAAACATAAATTAAAATTAGGACGCATCATTAATTCATAATTCATTTCATTAGATAAATAAATCACTTTATTTTAAGAGTAAACTTATATAATTTCAGAACGTACATGTTTTTCAACTTTATGTTTTTGTATATATCATATATTTTAGTTAATTATTAATTTGTTAATTTCATGTATAATAATAATAATTAAAAGACTCCAGGTCGATAGCCATTTAAGCAGAAATTTACTTATGTAACTAAATTTATTATATATTATTGCTTTTTTTGTAAAATTTCTGTAAATAAAGATGTTTGTATATATAATAATAATTATTATTATTATTAAGTTATTACGAAAAAATAAGTAAAATGATAGTTGAAACAGATCATTTTTAAAATTCATTACTTACATTTACTTATATAATTTGTATGAGAAAAATCCACTCTTGATACACTTAAATAAAATGATTTATAAGGCGCACTTTATGCAGACAATTACATGTTTCACGTTGAGAAATTGGCTATATAAAAGTGTACGTAAGTGACTTTCTTGATTTTGCAGAATACACTGTAAGTGCATGATATTCTCTTAGAGAAAATTACGCTGTTATATTCCTGGCACGGCGGAATTCCTCCCGGGAGGAATCACCAACGTCACTAGACATTATAAATTGACATGAATTGATTGCGGATGCAATTTAGCGCTAAAAGCGTTTGCCAATTTCATTAAATCTCTTGGAAGTGAAATAGCCAGCAATACGAATATTTATGTATTGGGTTATTGAAATTAAATTTGCTTCGAGTGAATTCTAATTTTATTACGTTACTCATATTTTTATTTTGTCTGGTTGAATTAGCATTGCTTTAAGATTATAGAGTTTTTGAAATAAGATGTTTTTATGCGAGTAATCAATAATTGGTATGAGTGGAAAAATATTTATCGAATAAACTCTGCCTTTTCCACGGATGGACGAAACTTTTGTATTCTTTTGTGTATTATATTTATCCGACACTTTTATCAATATGATGTATAAATAAACATACCTAATATTTAATCGTGAGAAATGTAAATTCTCATTATTCTGTCACTCGTAGGTGTCTTGACGTAATGTACCTTCCTTTATTACTACAGTAGAATCCCGAAAATTTGTACCTTCAAGGGCCCGAGCAATAAATTATCAAGATATCAACAAATTATCGAGGGTGAAATAAAAAAGAGAAACAAAATAAACCGATGTTCTTACATACATAATACAAATATATATGTATATTTTTATTTCTCCTTTATTTTACTCTTGATATTTCGTGATCATTCTAAGTTATATATCTTGACAATTTACATAAATATACACATAAATAAAAAATGGTGGTGTGGCCATCATGTTACTTTCTCCGACTTTATATTTACGTTTTCGTGGGTTTATTTTCAATTGAAATCATATTTTAAATGTACATCGAGCGTTGCGTAAACTCGGATGAAACTGACGTTTAAAACGTCAAAATCATGAAAGATGGAAAAATTATACTTCAAATTCAGAAACTAGGTTTAGTCGAAAACTAACGAGATTTAGAAAAAAACTTATTCTTTAGAAGTTGTTCATTTTGGCATTCTCTACAATTATTATTCACATAAAATTGCTGTAACTATTATCGTTTCATAATTAAAAACCAAAAATTAAAAAAAAATAATATATTTTTTTCTCGAATAGCAATGTTTTTCTCGAATAGCAATGATTTTATGAAAAATATTTTCAAGCAAAAGCGATTAATTTCTTTGTTGTCTTCGATGTTTGTTTAAATGTTTTTGTGATATTTTTTATATTTAAGAAAATATTGGCAAAAAACAAAAAACAGTTAAGGTAAACACCCACTTCCGGTGTACGAAATTTTACCAAAAGTTTTTCAGTCCTTCGGATTATCAAATAAGACGTATGTTCAAAGTTTCATATCAATTGCTCTATTGGTTTTTGAGATACAGCGCACACAGACAGACACTGAATTGAATAGAAATTCTGTCAGGTTTTTAATTTTAATAAACTGCTTAACTTCCGCAAGCTTCATTTGATTTTAATTAATTAAATGTCAAACTGTATAATATTTAGTATATTTTCAAACAGTGTTATGAAATATTCACCTTGAGTGAACAAACATTGCCAATTCTGAAATTTTCCAAGTTCGAACTTTCGAACAAAATCGCTTTTGATTGTGGAAACTGCTCAACTTCGGAGTACGTTATTTGATTTTGAACGTTTAAATGTCAAAGTGTATCGAATACAGTGTATTAAAAAAAAACAGTTAAGTATGGAATGAACCAGAAATTTCAAAATCCGAAATTTTCGAAGTTGAAAGTTTAAAAAACCGCGATTTAGATTTTCAAAAACTGCCGAAAGCGTTATAAGATTTGAATAATTTAAATGCCAAAAAGTATTGAAATTAGTGTATTTTATTTATTTATTCATTTTTACTTATGCCTCCATTTTACAACCAAATATTTTACACAAATATAATATTGTGGTGGATGTGAACGTCTAATTGGCATTTTAAAAACTTATTAGAAACAATAAGTACAGTATACACATTTTAAAACAGTATTAAGAAATATTCATATCAAGTCAATGAAAATTGCCAAAATCTAAAATTTTCGAAGTTCAAACTTAACAAAATCATGTTTCTCATTTTAAAAAGTGCTTAACTTCTGGAAGCTTCAATGGATCCTGATTAATTAAATGTCAAAATAATAGTAATTGCATAAATGACAAATATAGAATTTTAACTTCATCGTCATCGTCGACCTTATCGCCTGACGAAGAAAATATATGCCAGCGGTCTCTGCGTTTAATCTAGAGAGAAGAAATCTGAATAATAGGACAATGTAGATGGTAAAAAGAGATTTAGCTTTTCAAAGGAACGTGTTGAAGAAATGATCAATTTAATCGAACATCATTTTTGAGCAATTGAAATGTTTGTTTCAGTGCAAAGAACCAATTACTCATTACTATAAAATTGTATGCCACTGGACGTTTCATTTTTCGCCTTACATTTCACAATTTCACGTGGCAGTAATAATATACACAATAAGACACCTGGTTGTACGTTATGTTACCGCGCCAAAAAGGGGAATGTAAAAAGTCAAATAGAACAATAATTACATTATGTGAATCAAGAGTTATGTGAACATCATATAAGATGATGTCGTAGATTGCAAACTATTGATATTTATGTTATACTTCCGTAGAATTTGTAGAAAAAAGAAAACAAATTAAATTTGCCGCTTTTGAGTCACCAACCTGAACCTGCTGTTAATGGAGAATTGTCGAATAATGAAGCCAGTTTTACAAGCAACCTCTCTTATTCGTTGGATAGTTAACTAGAGTTAGACATGTGTTGGTGTAACGTAAATATATTTACCTGGACCATAAATGTTATTCATCGAATAACTATTTGTCGTTTTATTTGACGTTGGTGAAACCGGCCTTTGGTATATTTTAAAATAAAAGTGATGAATTTAATCCATTTTTCCACGGGTATAGATGAGCAATTACATAATTCTATGCCATTTGCAATAGATAGGAGTTATAGATATTATACAATGCACTGCACATATCCAAAAAAATGCAATAAAATAACCAAATTGTTCGTAACTTTTTTTACTACCAACAAAAATGTCACCCCAACAAAGCCTACTGATATACAGATCGAGACTGATGAAAACATACAGTTTATGTTCTCACCAGTCTCGGAGACTAAAGTTCAAAATGATATTTTAAATATGAAAAATAGTTCTACTATGGATATTCACGGCTTTAATGCAGATATTATCAAATGTGTAATAGATGTTTTGGTGGGACCTCTCATAGCACTTATAAATATATCTATTACATCTTCTGTTTTTCCAGATATACTAAAAATAACCAAGGTGATACCTGTAAATCAGGAAATCATAAAGATGTCAGTAATCACAGGCCTACTACCATTTATTTCCAAGGTAGTTGAGTACAGGGTGGGCAAAATTCAATGTTTGTATAGGGGACCTCGATAACTACAACAGATAGAGAAAAACAGATGGCGCATCCTCGATCTCTTTTTTCGAGAAATACTCAATCGTGAAAACTAAATTGATTTATCTCCTTCTGTTTTCGAGTTATAGCCAACAAGTATTTTTTTTCCATTTTAGATATATTGAAATATCTCAGTTGTTTATCATTTGACAATAATGAAAGTTATATGTTGTTTTTGAAAAGAATAAAATAAGCTTAACAGAATTCCGATATCTTCACAAATATAAAAGTTAGCGAGACAATCAGTAAAAGATACACTGGACGTTATTGAACGTTCCTGCCTTCGTATTCTCACAAGAATTAGACACCCACGTAATCCCTTGCATAATCCGTCAAATGATCTTTTGTACGAAAAAACTAAAATCATCCCTTTCTCGCAGCGAGCTTTGCGGCTAGCTAAAAAGTTTGCCAATACCACGGAATCCATAAATTGTATTCAAATTTTAATCATCAAGCGAGCTAGGCCTGTTTCGAAATTCAAACACCCACAACTGACCATATATGAGCATGTAGAACAACTGTCAGAGAGGCAATAAAAACCTGTACTTTTTAATGATAAGTTTTTTTTTTTTTTTTAAGAATACTTATGCGTCTATACTATTTTGTTTGTATAATATACCATGTAAACAATTTATATTTTTTGTTAAATCTGGCTGAAAGACTTAGGTCACTGGCCCATTGTATTCCTCTAAGGAGGGCAATAAACGATTATTATTAAAAAAAAAAAAATTATAAAAGTTATAACATAAAGTTGTGTTTTTTTAAATACAACCCTTAGTTAGCCTATGCCTATTTGATTAGTTTTTTTTTCTCTTTTCAACGATATACATGGTGTTTTAAATTAGAGGCTCACCATGGGGATCTCTCTTATTAGAAGAGATCGAGGGTATGTTTTAATTTGGCACTTTTGCAGAATTTTATGCTGATTAATAATCCACTGAGAAAAATTATTTAAACTGTTTTGTTTTTGAGTTAAGTCCAAAAAACTGAAAGAAACTGAATTTCGTTTATTCTTTGTATCTTCATTATTTGAGGTGATGTTTAAAAACGATAAAGACGTTCTTATAGCACTTTTTATTATCTAATAGATGGCATAAGATTTTTAGTTGTAACTTGTTTCGTTTCTTTTGAACCATCATCAACTTTCTTATTTCTTACGGACGCCATATTTAATTTTTACCGCTTCTCAATGCTTATTTTTGTGTGATGTTTACGCTTTCAGAAGGAAAACTGACCGAAAATTGGTTTGTTTCATACAAAACAATTAATTTCTCTATAAATAACCTAAAAGTGAGAAAATATACTGAATTTTAGAAAAATTATAATTTTTAATAGGTTTTAATAAAATTACAAATACAACCCCCACGTGTTATATATCGTTAAAAAGGGAAAAAAAATAACCTAATAAAATAGGCCTAAGACAACTATAGGTTGTATTTAAAAAAACACAACTTTTTGTTATAACTTTCATATTAATGAAGATATTGAAATTCTGTCAAGCTTATTTTATTCTTTTCAAAAAACCAAAAATCGCTTCTGGTCTTCGAACTTTCACCAAAAGCTTTCCAGTTCTTAAAATTGTCTAATAAAGTTTTATTTGAAAATCTCTATACATTTTTGATACACATTCAAACAGACGGACGACATACATATTTTACAAAAATGGTCAGAATGATCTCGAGGGACTTTATAATGGATATTTTCGTTGAAATTTGGAATTCGAAACAAATCTCGAATACAATACTTTTCCGTAATTGTAATAAGATATATGAAAAAAAAAATTACTATAGCTATAAACTAACATAACAAATAAGCCTAAATAAATTTAAAGTTTTGATCACCTTTAGGTTGGGGGCTTTTACAAAGTTTAAAAATATTTGTTTCTCATTTTGGAAGATATAATCTTGTCACATTTTTAGGCGATTTATTTGCTCAGACAGGTTTTTTAGCCTTGTATAATAATAAATAGTATTATAGTAAAGTAATCAGCAATTTTAAAATAAAGGTTAGTAAGCATTTATGACTGAGATAGTGACTTGTAATGGGTTTTTCAATAGCAACTTGACACTTTTGTTTTCTTATTGCGAACGCACCCTTAAATCAATTAATGCGGAGTCACTGTCAAAATACGCAGTAACTCAAACATTTTCATCATGCGAAGACTTACGAACGAAGAACGTTTACAAGTAATTAAAAATTACTACGAAAATTAGAGCAGTTACGCCAATTTTGGGTCGTCGTGTATACTGTACTCTCCTGAGTAGACAAGCAGTTCACAATTTGGTGAAAAAATTTGAGTCAACATATTCACTGTTGGATGTTCCCGTGCCAGTGAAACAACGCAGCGATCGCTGCGCCGATAATATTGCTGCCGTTGAAGCGTTCATCGCAAACGATCCAAATCAGTCGATTCCACGGCGTTTCAGGAATTGGGCATCAGTCAGGCCACACTATGGCGTATTTTGCGAAAGAATCTTGGCCTGCACCCTTGCAAGATCAAGTTAACTCAAGAACTAAAGCCACTTGATCATATGAAGCGACGCACGTTCTCAGAATGGGCTCTAGAGATGTTAGCCGAAAATGATGTCTCATCGCAAAATCATCTTCAGTGATGAAGCGCATTTTTGGTTCAATGGCTTCGTCAACAAACAAAACATGCGTTTTTGGAGTGCTAGAAACCCTCATGTGCTTCATGAAAACATCACTTGATCCAAAAAAAGTGACTGTATGGTGCGGTTTCCATGCCGGTGGCGTCATTGGGCCATTTTTCTTCGTTGATGAAAATGACCGTCACGTTACAGTCAATGGTGAACGCTACAGAGACATGTTGCAACGTTATTTCTTCAATCAATTGCATGGGATAGACATCAGTGTGGTTTCAGCAAGACGGTGCCACATCCCACGCAGCTGGAGAAACAATCGACTTATTGAAGTCCAAGTTCGGTGAACGTGTTATATCGAGAAGAGGTCCTATCGACTGAGCGCCGAGATCTTGTGATTTAACACCTCTAGACTTTTTTCTGTGGTCTATGCCAACAAGCCGGCGGCGTTAGAGGACCTAAGAGCCAACATCGAACGAGAAATAGCGGTCATTTCCGCCGAATTGTGTGGCCGAGTCATCGAAAATTGGCTTCAACGAATCGACCGCTGTAATCGTGCCCTTGGTGGACATATGACCGAATTTGAGTTCCATTCATAATTGCATTGATTGTACTTTAAGCCAATAATAAAAGTTTTGATATAACCCAAATGGTTTGCGAGATTTAAAAATAAAAGTTGTCAAGTTCTTATTGAAAAACCCATTATATTCATCTAGGGCTCATGATAGAATTTATTAAGATATTTGGTTTTGGAATAATTGCGATTAATAAATATAAAACTATTGCTTTGTTTGTATAACTTTATTATATCCGTGCGTAACGGAAATAATAAATTCAAAAAACGAAATATAGCCTGAATATATAAATATTCAACCTGTTCGTAACTCTGCAAGCAAAATTTAGTCTTACTAAGACTATAAACAAATAACTTATTGAAACAACTACTTCCCTGGCTAGTGCCACGCCGGATATTGAATGATACAACAGAAATTTGCGTTATTACTAGTACTAAGTACTAAGTGAAATAACATTGGTTTAAGATCCCTTATTTCTACCCACAGGACTAACTTGAAAAATAAAACTAAATTGAATTTGAAAACTTTAAATTATAAAACTGAACCCAAAAAAAATATGTAAGAATTAAGTAAATAGCCATCTGCAGACGCGTTTCGAGATTTATCTCTCATCAGTGCAGCTTCGCATTTAAATTGAATGTTAAATAATAAATCTTTCTAAGTTACACAAACAATGTAATCTTTAATTATATGAAATGTATAACGAAGTAGAAGCCTCCAGTGTAAACAAAATTATGTTTATTATGTACTTAATGAAAATAATGAAACAAAATAATATGTAAATTGGAAACAATAATAAATTAATTAAATTAATTAAATAAATTAATAAATTCTAAAATAATATGTGAAAAATAATGTAATGTTAATTACGTACATTCATCTTCACCTATAAGCTTTCGTATACATTTTGCAAAAAAAGAAGATATGTTAATAGTATTTTATAGTGTGACGTAAACGTATCAATAATTTATTGTTATAAAAAAAATTGGCCTAGCCGATGTAATAATAATAATAAGAATTCGACGATCCATATTGTATTTTTTTTTAAATTTGTGTCTTGCTGAAAACTAACTAAATAGTTTTGTAACTATAATTAAAATCAAAACTAAACTACCCCTAATATTAACTTGCGCCCGGCGCAGCCACCATAGCGTAAACCCGAAAATTCCTAATTACACACAACACACACCAGCAATAATTTCCCTAATAAACGTTTATCGCTGATGTAAATTTATAATATACCAGCACTATTTGCTATTTAGTACAGTTGTTATCCCAAAATCCTGTCATATTACAGGAGATCATCTAAATAAACACCGGCACAGCTGCTGCAGCCGAAACAGTGTGGTAATTCACCACCGTCGTTTTCTAAATAACTTCCAATCCCCTACATATAACTTGCATCCACTGTCCCGCCCCCTAATAAGCACTATATCCTTAAAGATTCTCCGAGATTGCTTGTAAAAGAATATTTATCACGCTAGAAGACCCATCGATCCGGATTCATTAGTTTTAAAAAGGGATTTAAGTGAAATGTGCTCTGCCTCATATAACCATGAGTATCAATATAAGCTGTCAATGAAAATATAGTGTGGAGGAACGAGGAAGTGCCTGCGACGGTGTCGAGATGAGGCGATTTTCCCTTAAAGACCTTCTCTTCCACTTTATATTTCTCCTGGGGAGACAAATTATATACGACTTTTGCGACGACGAAATCTACAACGTAATTCTGTGAAAAATATATGAGAACAAACATATGAAATACAGAATAGCAACATGAAATGAATACTAATGGAACCATATCAAAAGTAGGTTTGTTTAAAATTCTCGACTGGTTTCGCCTTATCAAAGTATATTCATATAAGAGAAAAATTTATAGACACGAAAATAATTTTACTTAAAGGATACTAGATTTAAAATGCTAAGTCTACTTTATAAACAGTGTTTAATATCTAAAAACATCTCCCAAATATATCTGAAACGAGCATATCATCAAATAATGTATGAACCCACCTGATTATGATTCTACTTATGCATAAATTGTACAACTAGTTAAGGTAAATCCACTTTATAATTAGTAGTATCTAGCAGAGGTGGGCGAAATGTCTCTTTTTGGTGAATTGCCTCCGCAAAAAGAGCTGGCTCATGACTCTTTTGCGAAAATTATCTCGGTGAAAAAGTAAATAAGGTCCTTGAAAAAAGTTTGATGAGCAAAAAAAAGCTCCTCACTTTTAAAAAAAATTTCATGACTCAGATTGAGCTGCAAATTTCCACTTGAAGTCACATGACTCCGTGACTCACTTTGAGTCGACTCGCTCATGAGTTACCCACTTCTAGAATTTAGTCCAGTGGTTTTTAAATTTGTTTGTCTGGCAGCACACATACATTATTAAACAAAATTCACGGCACCCCTATCATTATTTTTGCTTTTTTAGAGTTAGTAAAGATACGAAGGATGAGAAGTATTTAAAAATTTATTTCCAAACGACACAAAAACATAAAATATGATTTTAATGTGAAGCATGCGCTTGTTGGTGTGTATACAGGGTGTATTTGAAATAACGAACAGGCTCGTAACCACAAAGAGATTATTTTATTTTTAAACAATATTCGCAATTATTTTGTTTATAACTGTAACAAAAAGCCCGCATTTAACTATTAAAGTTAATAAGTGAAAATACGCAACATGTTTGGGGGCAGTGGTAATGTGACCTAATTTTTAAACGGCATCGGCTTCACGGTATTTGGCAATACCTGAAAAGTTTCAAATTACAGTTATTATTATTTGCTAATCAGATCTCTAAATCTGATTTTTCTCATTTTCCAAGAATACAATCTTTAAAATTCACAATATCAAACAATAAGATTAAAAAATACGAAATTAATTTGAGAAAACTATCTACAGAATTTGAAAGGAGATTTCAGGACTTTAGAAAAATGGAACCAGTGTTTAGTATTTTTGCGACCCTATTCAATGTTAATTACGAAGAAGTTGATGCAACATTTCAACTTGAGTTAATAGAACTGAACTGTAATACTCTCCTGAAATAAACTTTTCATACAGTACCATTACTAGAATTTTATAAAAAATTAAGTCCAGATAATTTCCCTACTCTAATTACTCATGCAATGAAGATAATGACAATGTTCGGCTCATCTTATATAAGCGAACAAATCTTTTCAACAATGAAGCTTAGGAAAACTTCTTTAAGAAACAGAATTACAGATGAGCACTTTTCATCAGTTTTAAGAATTTCTGCTTCGCAAATGGAACCGGACTATGATGAAATTTTGATGAAACAGTCTCAATTTCATCATTTTTTTCATGCACCATCAACCAGTAATGATACCAGAAAATAAAGTGATAATACTTCACATCAAGAACTACACTAAATTCATTTTATATTTTGTGCTTATAATTTTGTTACCTTTTGCTTTTTTACTATTAGAATAATAAGTGTATGTAATAATATATGTATATGTTTATAGAACACATAAATTAGTTAACGATTAAGCATTATTCTTTGGCCCGCTACGATTGTCTAGTTATTACAAATGGCCCGTCTTAGAAAAAGTTTCCACACCACTGTACTAAACAGTCACAGGGTGGTCACAGCTCATGTGCTCTCATACGTTTTTATTATTTCTGGCTTGAGTATTCTTATTCCAGTTTACATCTCTTCTTGCACTTCACTCTCTTATAGGTACTGTCTCTTCTTTGCCTACAACGAAAATTAGGACTTTTTCTGGAGACTTAAGAAAAGCACTTTCTGCGGTCAGTGGTAGAACTGGCATAACTCCGTCCTTTGATTCAGTGGACGATATTTCCTTCTGAAAATGAATCGCAATACATAGAAAAAAATCGCAATGCTATAAAAATATAAACAAAAACTTACATCACTGTTATTCCAATTTTGGCAATCATCACTTGATTGGTAGTCTACATCAACAATACTGTCATCACATGACTGACTATTTTCGTCTCTACTTTCATCACAATTCATTTTTGCCTTTAAACGTCACGGAGCCGGTAGCCATTTTATGTAGCTTGTCACGTTGTATCTAATTTTCTGCGTCAAATCCTTTACAGAATATCCAAACCCTTAAATGTAGAGCTTGTCATACTGTTTATAAATACAATGAACTGTTTACTTTTTTTTTAATAAAGTGTAGCTTGTCACGTTTTTCCAATAAGCCCTTCAATTGTATATTGTTTCATATTTTCCCCCATTAAGCATTAAACTTCTAATGATGCGCGTTAAGCCTTCTTAGAAATTATTGTATTTTTTTTAATATTTCACATTTATTTCCAAATTCTTTTTGTTTAGTTTTGAAATGTCTTTTTAGTTTAGCAGGTTACATACTTATATTTGCTAATTTATCCCTGTAATTAAAATGTAAATCCGTATTTAATAAATTCTTCTAGATATTTTCTCAATTTTTAATTGATCGATGTTTTGGATAATTTTTGTTTGGGTTTTCATCCACAGTTTTCCTAAATTTGTTGGTCGGTTCATCATTCTCATTTGTATTGTAGATATTTTCATTTTCGGGACATTGGGCAACTATTTTTGGCCATTATCCATTGTGATGGTATTAAAACTAAAACAAAATGTTAAATAAACAATATTTCTTGGGATTTTAAAACATTTTAAAACTGTGGTAACGTTTCCAAATAAAAGTTGAGGATAATTGATTTTCAACAGTAATCTAACGAGTGCCTATGATTTTGCCGGCAATTATTAGCGTGCAGGAGTGTCGATTTTCTAGAAGCAACAAGCAAGAGTGATCCAGACGCTAATAATTGCCTAAGAAAAATCAGTCGCGAGTTAGATTCGAGAAGAATATTAGCCGAACAGAAAGTTTACACTTCATAATTTGAAAAATTAAATTTAGTGACACCAACTGTCAGACGTGTATTAATCTGCGCCACAATAATTGTAGTAAAAGTGAGGTTACCAAGATTTTGAGAAATGCCCATGAATACTATTACTAATAAAAGCACATAACCCGAAAATACAAACAGATCGAATTCAGGAGCAAACGGTTTAATGGTCCGGCAATAACTGACGTTTTATACGTTATAGAAAATCTAGCAACGCGTTGCTAAGCAATACTAACATGAGAGATTATCTGATTAGATACCACCCAGGGTTAATTGCCATGCATAACATGCAGCGTGGTCTGTATTACGCATCGTAATTAGAATTTTATTGGATCATGTCATCAACATTATTCGATTTCATTGGTTAATAAGTAAATGAGGGCAATTGTCGAAATTATTATTATATTATATTATTATAATGAATTAAACTTAAGATTAATGAAATCTCATGAACATTACCAAATAAAGTTAATCTCGGTTTTGGAATAAACGTGTTAACTCGTAATTATGCGCTGTGTGTGAGTTTCAAGTTAGCGGTGAATTTGATTAAAGCCGAGGACAAATTGGTTGTGCGAGGGCTGACTACGGCCATCATCCCCTCGTTTGTTATGTTTTATATCGTTGGCTGGTTTTTCTCGGGGGGTGTCATTGTAGACGGCTTGCGGGTCGGCGGGATTAATTTTAAAACACGCACTAACACACATTAATCTCAGCTTTAGCAGTCGGGCACAGATTAATTAAAGCTAACTACTTGGAGAAGAGCGGTATAATTAACCGGAGGATAAGTAAATAGTAAGGGATGGTAAAGGGCGGTTGCTGTTTGGTAATGGGGACGAGGCGCATCCGGAGGAGATAAGGTGAACGCTCATAACGGGGCGATATTCAAAGTAAGGGATGTGTGTGTGTGTCTAGTGTGCATGTTAGGTAGGGTGTCAACAGAATTTCTCCAACAAGAGATAGTGTTTTACTGCCAAAGAGCGGTTTGATTACAAGTTGGGTTTAGATTACATCCCGCGGATTATACACTCGAGCTTGTTGGATGTTCCCTTTTATTAACCTTAGCTACACTGGCCATTTTTCACCCTTGGAACCGAAACGTCTGGGTTAATTAAACTAAAATTACGCAAGTTTATAATCTTGGAGAGGCCGTTAAAATGAAGCTCACATTCGTTTCGGTTAACGGAATTTACATTAGCACCACATTCCGCTCTGAAAGAAACGAATCTCTACAGTAAGACAAGAAAAAACATTTAATGTTCGAGGGAAAATGCTTTTTGTTCTTTCTAGGCTTTCACGTGCTAAAATCTGTTTGGATAAATTGATGAAATTTCAACAGATCCGCATGTAAGAGGACTCGGGTTATATAAATATAAGAATCTTCTCACTTGAAGATCAAGGATCAATTGCGCAATATCCCATTATCCGTGTCAACAACTGCGCACGGCGACAGATTACGCCACGTCGACAAAGCAGTCTTGGCACACATTAACATCGTCGTTAAATTATACGCGGGGGCCATTAAATTCTAAGCGAAGAAGCGATAAACATCTCTAATTATAAATGCAATACTTACCAAGGGGTCATTCCATGCCATTTCAACCAAAGGTTGTGCTGCACCATTTTTATTTATTTTTGTATTTTGCACAGATATTTATACATGTTTCTAGAGTTCAAAACTAATTTTAGAAAACAAAATCATTCTTGCCGTGTGGCAGATACGTCCCCAGATGGAGCTTAAAACATGTACATGTTTGTGATTACAAGCATTTGCGCAAAGTGGTATAACTTTCTTTCCAATTGAGCAAATTTAAAAAATTAAAAATCTCTTAACTTATATTAAAGTTGTGAATAATTTCGTTTAATTTTCTTTTCTAGTGAGTTCTATTTTAGTGCCGACTTCTAATATTTAAAATAAGATTTTAAATCTGATTGCATAAAAATTATTACAAATTTGAGCTTCAATATTTTTGTTACTACGCAAAACAAAGTTACCAAATCTTGTAATGGTGTTGCTACCGAATAGAAGCATTGATAGTACAAATTTCAAATTTGTACTGTACCCCACTGGAGAAAAATACGAATTTTGTCGAAAACGCCAATTTTCTCCAGTGAAAAACATTTCGAAGGGTTTAATACACTTCAATTTTTTTGCCTCAGGTAAAATCTATTGTTACTGTTGTACTTGCAAACTAAATTTGGTTTGAGCCTATTGCCCCCTTCCCAGTCGAAAACAGGGTCGAAAAAATGGAGAAAAAAATGCAAATCTCAATGGTAAACTTTCACGGCCATTAAATTAAAAAAAAAACATATTAAATGATGAGTCACTAATTTGCAGCCGAATAGTTACTTTTCTAGATAAATATAATATATTTAAAGATGAACAATATGGATTTCGCTACGGCAGATCCACGGAAACTGCTGCCGTAAATTTAATACAGAGCACATTAAATATCTTGGAATTAAAAAAGGAATGCTTTATTATAATGTTCCATCTAAAGAAAGCATTCGATTCTATAAATCATGATGTATTACGAAATAAATTATACGATATGGGATTTCGTGATTGTATGAACAACTGGATTATGTCATTTCTAAGCAACAGAAAATATATTGTCAAATACAAAGATTCATTATCGGATGAATACACCCTTGATATGGGTACACCTCAGGGAAGTAACTTAGGGCCGCTTATTTTTTTAATGTATGTCAATAATCTACCTGATCATATTACTGAAGGAGATGTGTTTATGTATGCAGATGATACTGCGGTATTAATCTCCGCAGACACTTTAGATGAAGCAAAGGATAAGGTATACAAAGTAATGACGCAATTTGACAACTGGTGTACGCAAAATAAATTAACAATTAATACGAATAAAACGGTATTGATGCACATGTCAAACATTTATAGAAAGAATATTCCACTAACTTTTAATTTTAATGGCGATGAAATAAAAACTGTAGCCTCCACTAAATATTTGGGCATTGTGATTGATCAACATCTTCAATGGAATAATCATATTGAAAACACCTGCATTAAAATTAATAAATCATACTATCTGATTTCATGAATAAAAAATCAATTTCATCAAGATTATATTATCAATATATATTATTATGCGTTAGTATATTCGCACCTATCTTATAATGTTTCCTTGTGGGGTCGATCCAGTGAATTTAATAGGTTATTTGTACTACAGAAAAGAATTATCCGTTTAATGTTTAACTTAAATTTTTTAGAAACCTGCAAAAATAAATTTATTCAGCACAAAATATTACCACTTCCTTGCATCTATATTTTAAAAATTCTTTGTTATGTCCATTATAATAAATCAATATTTAAAAAACATAGTGACATTCATAATTATTTAACCCGCAACAAAGAAAAAATTGTACCTCTTAAGCATAGCCATTCATTCTATGAAAATTCTCCACAGCAATCCGGAATTGACCTGTACAATAAACTTCCACAATCGTGGACAACGCTAACAAATATTAGATTTAAATATAAACTAAAATCATTTCTCCAGCAGCAGGCATTTTATAAATTTCAAAAACTGTACGATACCTGTTAACTTTTAATTTTGAATTTTGAATTTATACTTTTGCATCCTTTTCTGTTAGATTACTGACTTGTTTTTAAAATGTTTGTGATTTTTTTTAAATTTTTTAATTTTTTTAATTGTAACAATGTGTTTTTGTATTTTGTATTTTTTATAATGTATTTTTGTATTTTTTGTTGTGTATTTATATTTACTTGACTTGTCTAATGTTGTAAATCTACAATGTGATGGACCAATAAACAATTCTATTCTATTCTATTCTATTCTATGAAAGAAAATTAAACGAAAATATTCACCACTTTAACTTAAGTTAAGAGATTTTTAATTTTTTAAATTTGCTCAACTGGAAAGATAGTTATACCACTTTGCACAAATGCTTGTAATCACAAAAATGTACATGTTTCAAGCTCCATCTGGGGGCATATCAGCCACAAGGCAAGAATTTTTTTTTTTTCTAAAATTAGTTTTGAACTCTAGATACATGCATAAATATGTGTACAAAATATAAAAATCAATAAAAATGGTGCAGCACAACCTATTGTTGAAAAAGCATTGAATGACCCAAAGTTGTTGTTGGAATTGAATACTCCCCAGAAATTTATATTTTCATCGTTTTCAATAAACAGAACCAAAACTAGCAATTCTGATTGTATGGTAAGCTTGCAAAGGTAAACATTATTCCCAATAACGGACGTGGTACCATCGGGTATTGTCGAGGTGGTATACATGTTTTATTTCTGATCCTAAACTGTTACAATACTTTCTAGCATAAGGGGGGTGTTACCTTTTTTAAGCCCAAAAATGCATGTTTTTGGGATTTTTTTCTCAGGCTAGGTATAACATATTGAAACCGGGTTTTGACCACTTTGTTTATTAGACTTTTGTCTACAAAATTTAATTTTTTCGCCTACAAATATTGGTCCCAACGGCTGCCAATGAATAAACCGCAGAGCAACTCTTGTATGCAGGCCTCCACGCGCCGGCACATGGCGGCCCCTGGATCATCTGCAATCAAAAACAAGATACTGAAGTAGGATCAAGTCAATTGGTTAATAAATAACAAAATGGCGGCCATTTGAAAAAATTGTCATTTTTTCGGGTGTTTTTTTTTTGGTCTTCAAGAGGGCTAAAAAAATATTTTTTATGTATCGATTAAAAAGATCCTAGTTCAGTACCTGTAGAATTCAATTTGCAACAAATTCCGCCAAATTTCAATCGAATCGGTTAAAACGAATTCGAGTAATGTGCCGGCGCGATTTCAAAAATCTGGTTTCGAGAAAAACGCGATTGAAGTTTCAACTACATTTCATCGTAATATTATGAAACTTACGGTTAGTCTGCGATGCCAGGACCGTACATTAGTCCTTCCGCTTCCTCGTGGAAGGCGTCTTGCAACTGCTGCTCCATACGTCGATCCTCCATGGCGGCTCGAACCTCTGGACGTAGCCTCGTTTCTGCGTTGTGGACTCGGTGCTCGTCAGTGTTCTTTGCGAATTGTAAAGAAAAAGCGCCCACCTGGATTCCAGACACCGTCTTCAGGACATATGAGTAGCCCTCGTTGAAGATGCCCACAGCCAGGAACATGGCGACGTTCACGGTCTTGGAGCCAAAAGACAGATGCTTAGGGGCCAGCTTCCAGATACACGCGTTCAGGCTCTCGTTGGAATTTTGCTTGTTTCCTCCCAAGCACCGGTGCAGCAGTTCGTCATCCGAAAGGGTCTCGTAAGTGGGACGAATCGCAGTTTGGACTTCCTTGGAGAGTGGCGGTTCCTTGTCCCGTTGCCTCAGCGATGCGCCATTTGCACCAACTCTTTTCGCCAGCGGGACAGTTTTGCTGTTGTGGGTTGTCATCTTTGGAACATTTGTGGTGGAAAGTGGCCCAGACTTCTTTCTTCATCTCTTCTACCGAATCTGGATGCCGTCGGATTGCCAAGCCGTAGTACGTCGTGAGATCCTTTATTAATTTGTCAGTCAGCTTACCATGTCCCTTTCCGCCGATTCCTTTGTGTTATTTCTTCACATTTCGAAGACGCGTGCCCATCCTCTTCTCCACGTGTCCTATGCATTCCTTCTTCTCGACGAGCACATCTGGATACGGGTCCAAGTCAACCACGCCTTTGAATGTCTTCGTGTCGCCGTCCCCAATATAATATTTGTACTTTACACCGAATAATCCTTCTGACCGACTAAACATTTCCTCCACGGCGTCGACCTCCATTTTACCTGTACTTCCGTTATGATTTGCGCTGCATGTCTCTTTATGTTACTCGAACCAATCTTGAAACTGTGCAGAATCCATGGCCGCCCTTTTGTGGTTGCAAGTGTGCCAGAAGGACGACTTGACTTGACAATCAATGACCTTTTTCGAGTATTTGCCGATTAGCGAAGTTACTCCGAACAACGACGAGAATCCGCGTCTCATCCACGATCCATCGCCTGAGACAGATAAATGCGTTCGTTCGTTGTCATTTTCTTCATTTTGTTCAACTTCCCCAGAGGCTGCTTTCGTGCGAATAATCTCGAATACAGCCTTTGAAGCAGTGAACAAATTTTCCAGGCAAGCTTTGTACAACGTGGAAGAGAAGCCAACTGATAAATCCATCAGCCCTCAAAATAAGTTTATACCGTGGAAACCCTGTCCCAGCAGCAGTGGCGGTTTCAAAGGGGGGGGGGTAATCGGGTAATTACCCCCCCTAAGAATTTTTCGCGTAACAATTTTTATTGTTAAAAATTACCGATATTCCATATTCCAAACAAATAATATAACCGGTAAATTTTTCCAACGCTTTAAAACGTTGGAAAAGGATAGGGAGATTTCATAGAACAGGTGTATGCAGTGGCGGCTCGTGGAACATTTGGATGGTAGAGCCACTTAACATATAATATAATAATGCACAGTGGGTCAAAAAGAAAACGGTACAAATAGTTTTGTACTGTTATATCTTCGTGAGCTATTAGTATTTTAAAATAATTAATACAACAGTGAAAAGCCCAATTTTTACAGATAAGATGAAGTACTTTTGCTCTAAAAAAATAATACTTAAACTTGTGCCCAGAGCAGTAGCGGCTGTAGGAAAATTTTGACGGTAGAGCCACTTAGCACACACAATATATCTCACCGTCTTATTTTTTAGCAAATAAAAATCGATCAGAAGAAGCACTAAAAAAAAACCAAAAATAGCCAGCACGGGGCTGTTTCTCTATACGGCAGAGTTCAATTTGAAAATCGCATCCGCGAAAGCCACTATAGTGGCGCATAGCGTAATACTTTAAAAATTTAAAACTTATTTTTGGTTAAAAAACGAAAAATTATTTTTTATCTTATCTATATCTCTTTAATGACTACCTAAAGGAAAAAAAAAATTAGAAGATTTTAAACGTTGAGTTGTAGTAAGTTATTTTTAAGTTATTTTATTTAGTTTATTTTTTGGTAATGGTTTGTTAGTTGACCTAAGATACTCTTTATTTTGACGTGTCTCGCATTGTAAATACAATGCAAAAGACCAACTCTTATCTTATCTTTAAGAATGTGCAAAATCTTTCCTTTCGTTTAAGAATTGTCCTCAAAAAACTACAAATTTCTACAAATCTATTCGGCGAGTATAACACTTGGCTGAAAGAATTTGCCAAATTTGGTCATTCGTTCACAAGTTATCTTAAATAAATGATTTTTTTGGTCCTGTACATTTATTCGATGAGTAGAAATACTTTTCAGGAGGAATTTTTAAAATCGACCATTTTGTTCAAGAGCTATCTTCTCAAAACCACATAACTATTGAATTTTTTTTTATATGCACATACTTTGTTGAAAGATTTTTCAATATATGTTTATCCGTTCAAGAGTTTTCTTTAAAGACCAGAAAACAATTATATGACAAATTTAATTTTTTGGTCTTAACTGCATCTATTTGACTTTGCTGGAAGAATTTCCCAAATTCGATCATCCGTTAAAGAGTTATCCTCAAAAACCAGAAATCAATTGAAGGAAACATTGAATTTTTGTTTGGTCTTATCTGCATCCATTCGACAAGTACAACACTTTGCTGGAAGAATTTGCCAAATTTGGTCATACGTTGAAGAGTTATCCTGTGAAACCCGAAAAACAATTGAACAAATTTAATTTTTTGGTTCTTTTTTTTTATTTTATTAAAAATTTAGATATAGTACATAACAAATTATAACAAAATACATCATAACAAAATCAAATTCTACAGCTAATTGAAAATGTCACAGAAAATAAGAACAAAATCATTTGTAATTGATACAATCCTCTACTGAGTAATAATCTTTTTCCATCAGTCGAGACATTTTTTCTAAATCTTCCGGATGAATACAAGACTTTGCCGAAAGAATTTTACAAATCTCGTCCTCGGTTCAAAAGTTAAAATGTTGAAAATTAAAAAAAATCAATTTTTGCATTTTGTGTTAATGTCAAGAGAAAATTTCGTAATCCGTAATAAAATTACATAAAATTTGCCATATTTTGAAGTTTCAATCATCACAATTGAACAATGTGTGCGGCAGTAGTGCAATTTAAAAAGAAATCAAAATCTTGGAAATTTAAAAACTGCAATTTTGCATTTCGTGTTAATTTCACGAGAAAATATTGTCATCCGTTTCAAAATAACAGTAAATTCGCCACATTTTGACGTTTAAATAATTAAAATCGGACCACGCATTTGGCAGATGTAAAATTCCAAAAATTAAAATCGCGTTTTTTTAAATTCTGGAAATGTAATGCAATTTTTTACATTTTGCGTTAATTTCGCGAGAAAATATATGAATCCATTTTAAAATAACACTAAATTCGACATATTTTGACAACGTGTTCGGCAGGTGTGCAATTTAAAAAATTGAAATTTCGATTTTAAAAAGTAAGATTTTTGCTATTTGTGTTAATTTCACGAAAATGTTTTGTAATCTGTTTTAACATTACACTAAAGTTGCTACATTTTGACGTGTTTAAATCAGCAAAATCGGACGACGCATTCGGCAGGTGTGCAATTTCAAATATCAAAATCGCGACAAAAATTACAAATTTAACGATGGCTACTTTTAATTGTTAAAAATAATAATTTTGAGCTACAAAAAATGACAATTTTCAACCTCCAAAAACTACAATCTTGAAATGCCAAAATTGATCATTTTCAATAACTAAAAACTTATATTTTCAACTTGTAAACATGGCAATTTTTAACTGCCAAAAACCACAATTCCTAACCGTCAAAAATGACAAATTTTCAACTGCAATCAATTACCGTTTCAACTGTCAAAAACTGTAATTTTTATCTGCTTACAATGATCATCTGCTTACTGACAGAAATGACAATATTTTTGGACATTTTCAACTGCCAAAAATAATTTGAGCTATCAAAAATGATAATTTTCAACCCCCAAAAACCATAATCTTGAAATGCCAAAATTGATCATTTTTAACAACCAAAAACTTATATTGTCAACTGCTAAAAATGGCAATTTTCAACTGCCAAAAACCACAATTTCCAACTGTCAAAAATGACTTTTCTGAAAGAATTTTTAATATCTGTCATTTTGTTCAAGAGTTATGCTTTTAAAACCGCAAACAAATGAACGACGAATTTAATGTTTTATCTTATCTGCATCAATTTAGTGAGCACAATACTTTGCCGGAAGAATTTTCAAAATCAGATTATCCGTTACATGAGTTATCCTCAAAAAAAGAACGACGGGTAACACTTTGCTGGATGAATTTTTAAAATGTGGCCATCCTTTCAAACAATTAAACGACGAATTTATTTTTTGTTTTTATCTGCATCTATTCGATGAGTGAACAACACATTGCACCAAGAATTTTCAAAATCTGGTGATGCTTTCAAGATTTTTTTTTGCATATAACATTTTTTTGTGAGACTTCCAGGAACGAAGATATGCTAAATAACTTTAGTCGTAAATTGTGCTTAGATCGACTGGAAACGCCTAAAAAAACAAGGAAAAAATAGTTTTTAGCCACTGGGTGTATGAAAGCGGAAGCGCCAGTTTATTTATCTTTTTTTTTTATTACCCCCCCCTAGACTAGTTGGTTGGAAACGCCCTTGCCCAGCAGACGCATAATCATCATAAGCCGACGATTAATTTCGTAAGGTTGTTTGTTGACCTTCGGAGATGATTCAACGTGACTTACGTGGCAGTCGCAATGCACGGTTAACTTGAAACCAAGCCCTCGTTCAGCGGTCTAGTAGAATTTGATGTCACTGTTGCAAGTCTTGCATTTCAGTATACCTGAGAGGAAGTTGAACACAGTCAAGAAGTCCAGAATGACGAACGAATGCCCGCGATTTATCTCGATGTCATCGTAGTTGTGGGACTTGAGCTTCTTCGCCGACGTGCTCGCAAAGTTGGTTTCATTTTCCACGCTGTGACGATTTCCGTGAAAATTCCTCTTCGTCACAATTCTCCACTTCAGCAAACCTTTTTTTCCGGCTTTCCGCGGCATTTTAAACAACTTGGCAGATCTGCACATGTTTGTGTGCCGGTTACATGAAGTAAACTGAAGTGAGAAGCGATTCTCACGCAGTAAACGATATTAAACTGTCGGTACATTATTACCGACAGTCGGTACATAAACTACACATCTGGTGCCATCTGGCAACCCCTCCAGTAAGTTTTAGTATTTTACAAGTCATATTGAAGCATTTGTCGTGGCCAAAAAGGAACAATTATCAAGAAATATGTACATAAAAAAACGGCCGATTTCAGGGACATGTTTTACTTTGTTCAATTGAGAAAAAAAAATTCCGTTCCGAATTCGGAAAAATGGTTCCAGGGGTGAATACTAGACACTTTAAAGTATCCGAAAATGCAATTTATAAAAAATCGATTTTTTTTGAACAAAAAAGGTAACACTCCCTTGGCCAAGTCAACAATTTGACTTTTTTACTCCTCAGAGCTGCCGCCACCTAGCGCCACCAATTTAAAAGTTAGAGCCACCCCCACAAAAATTAGAAAATTAAAAAACATTTTTCACCCCAGCCCCCTGGTCACCCTATAATTAGTCAATTTGACAAGATTAGTGAAAAAAGTTCTGAAATAATTAACTTGAGGAGCCATATGTGGCTTGCGTTTTTGTTCTGGTAAAATCAATGTGAATTTTTTAATTACGCTTATTGACGTTTATTTAAACTTGCTATCATTATTTCAACTTTGCACGCAATTAATAAAAAAAAGTTTATCAAACTGCGGAATTTTTCCAGTTGGCATTTGCAGCCGTCGAACATTTACATTTCCCACACGCGGAACATGCAGGAAATAATAAAAGGAAAAAATAAAAAAAATACTTGAACAACAAGCCGCCGGAGTGGTCTCCGTTTAAAAGTTAGTTAGTTCGGAACTAACCGCAATTAGGCCGAAAAAAAGAGATAGGGAGAAAAAGTCGCCGCAGACAATGCCTTTTAATGAAAACATCGCGTTATTCCGTTACTCCGCTTTCGCGGGGCCAAGGGGCGCTCGCCCCTAAATTACCTCGGGAGGACGATGATGAAAAACTACCCGGCCACATGCAACGTTTTATAATTATTTACATAGCGGCGCGGAAGGGGTATCTTTTGCTCTTTTAATTACCATTTAATCTCGGTCGAGTGGCCCGCAGCGGAGGAACGGCGCAAAAAAAAATTGAGGACGGCTGGTGGGAAATTAAAAACGGGATTTTCTAGTACGGCTGCTTGTAATTGGAAATGCAGTTTGTTTTTTTGTTTGTTTATACATATTATTAAATTAGTAATTATTTGCGGGTTTCCGGTTATATTAGCCATTAGAGATATTTAATTAACCTGTCAGGGCATGTTTGATTATAAAATATTTGTAAATTAAATGTGGGTTAATTCAGCGATTATTTAAAAATAAACGCCTGTGGTAGAAAAAGCCAAGTCTGATGTTGAATAAATGACTAGTACCATTCGCTATTAGGATAGAATTATATCTTTATTTATTTATTATTATTTAGAGCGACGAGGTTAATCCTCGGAAGTAACAAGCTCAAACACACAGACGTGGCTTAAAGATGGTTAACCATTAAATGATTGCCTGATGGCAAAATTTCTTTAAAACAATTTTCATACGCTTATTACATAAACTACCAAAGGGATGTTTTAATACGTTTTAAGAAGCATAAACTAGAATCAGTTTTTAGTATTTCTGCAAATTTTCCAGTTTGTGGCAATTGTTTTTTTACTTTCTTCAAATTTTTCTAAGCACAGTTCTAATGCATTTAGTTCAAATTTTTGTGAAGGTGTGTTTTAATATTTTCTCAGATGCATAAATTAGTTTGTGGCAATTGTTTTATATTTTTTAAACGCTCGGAGAATTGCGCGTTCTTAAAATGACTTAAGCACAGTTCTTATGCGATTATTTCAGAAATTGCTTAAGGTATGTTCCAAGATTATTCCAGAAACATAAACTAGAATCAAATTTGAATATTTCTGCAAATTTTAAAGTTTGTGGTAATTGTTTTTATATTTTTTAAACGATCGGAGAATTGCGCGTTCTAAAAATGACTTAAGCACAGTTCTTATGCGATTATTTCAGAAATTGCTTAAGGTATGTTCCAAGATTATTCCAGAAACATAAACTAGAATCAGATTTGAATATTTCTGCAAATTTTAAAGATTGTGGTAATTGTTTTTATATTATTTTAAACGCTGGGAGTATTGTGTGTTCTCAAAATTACTTAAGCACAGTTTTCGTGCAATTATTTCAAAAGCTACTAAATGGATGTTTTGATATTTTTTCAAAAACTTGAGCTGGAATCAGTTTTGAGTATTTCTGAAAATTTTCCAGTTTATAGCAACTGTTTTTATATTTTTAAACGCTCTACGAATTGCATGATGCTAAAATTTTTCAAGCATACTTTTCACGCAAGACTACTAGATTGATGTTTTAATATTTTCTTAGAAACATGAACTAGAATTAGTTTTGAGCATTTTCGGAAATTTTCCAGTTTTTGTCAATTGTTTTTATATTTATTATTACACTATGTGCCATTAGGATAGAATCTATTTGTATTTCTACTTTAAAAACAAATGTCTATAAGCAAAATTTAGGCAATTATCTGATTTATCCCGGAAAACAATGACACAACAGGTTTTTTGCTATTTTTGAGTTCATATTGGAGTCGCCATGTTTCTTTTAGTAGTTTCTTAAAGTAGGTACATAATTTTCAGATTGTAAAAGAATTTTTAAGTCATACAAGTTTTTGTACAGAACAGGTTCATAAATTAGCTTGTGTTTTCTTGAAGATAAAACAGCCATTTTAAGGCCGCCATATTGGATTCTTCTAAAATACCACATGGCATTATAAAATAGATATAAAATAGGTAATTTTTCTGGCCAAAGGAGATTTTTTAACTAGTCTTCAATTTTGGTCGTGAAGCTGATCCGGTTGACGCGGGACGTCCCCTATATAAATAAAAATGTAAATGTTTATTTGTTCAAAATCTTAAATCTCAGAAAGTTCCTCATCGATTGCTTCGAAATTTTTACACAACCTACTATTATACAGTGCGCCAAAAATAGATTCTACATCACTTTTTTCGGAAAAATTTAATGAGATTGAGCCACAGTAACGTGTGGCCGGGAACAGCTAGTATGTAATAATAATTATAATACATGGCTGTGTTTGTTTCGGTGAGTATAAAGAGTTATACGAGAAGCACCAATTAACGACGTCTGTCGGATCAACTAGTTATAATATATTTTCTTAAAAATTTGTATTTAAAATTACGAAAATATGATATATATGTTTATACGGTGTCATTGAAAAAAGTGCAATCCAAAGTACCACGCGAACAAGAGATTGGTCCAAATCTCAATAGTTTATTGTTTGCCATCAATTTATCCTAAACATAAGCCATTACCATGTTTTTTTTTCAAAGTTATCTTTTATAATTTGTTCATTTAGACATTTTCTACAATCTTTGTTTCAATAAATGTTACGTAACTATTATTATTTCATAATTACAGACTAATTTTCTAATATAATTTTTTTTTTCTGAGAAATCAAGGAGTTTATGAATTACATTTTTTAACAAAAGATGTAAAGGTCTTCGTTATCTTCAATATTTATAGAAACATTTTTGTTATATTTTTTATATTAAAGTGTGAAAAAAAAAACAAGATAAACACTCACTCGCGGCTTTTAAATCTTTTTCAAAAGCTCTTCAGTTCGTCATATTTTCAAGTAAAAGCTTAAGCTTAAAGTTTGATTTATAAATCTTCATTCTTTTTTAAGATTCATCGCCCACATATGACACATAGGGCAGAAACACACATATATTTAAAAAAATGGTATATTATTTAAATGTAAACATATGTAATGTTTTATGGGTTAAGTGGTAGAGTAGCCTTAATGGCTAAACTTCGCCCATTACTAAATAAAGACGTTTATTATTATGATTTTTTTTATTTCTCTTCTCTCTCTACTCTTAAGTTGGTACTATGCATTGTAGTGTTTACAATGCCATCTTGTATATATGTATGGTATATATAGAATACCCTGTATAATGTAATTACATCTCTTGTTAAACGTTTAATGGGGTGATATTTTACGTGTGTAAATGGAGGCATTTTTGTGCGTTTACGTCGGCGCCTAAAGTGGGATTTTAATTATAGTGCCTCCCTTAAAATAATTATATCGCTCGATTAACATGCAAATTTTCACCCGGATCATTTTTTAAACGTGAAAAATGCAAAAGCCGACTACAATCTAAATGAAACGTTGAAACTCCCATTAAGGAGATAATGGGAAACATGAAAAGTTATGTTGAGTTTTGTAATTAATAATTAACTCTTATTTATATTTATCCATGGGGGCCGCGGTGGTCTGGTAGCATTCCTACTTCTGGGCCTAAAACTAAAAATGGATGTGCAGTGTTTATCACTTTATAATTTTATATGATTAATCAATACAAAAAATCGCAGAATGCCACAGTTGACTACGCAAATTTCCACACTCTCAACTCGCATTCTTCGTTTTAAAAACTGTTTAAAAACCTAATACAATTAAAAACAAATATGAGCCGGTGTTATGGCAATTTAAACCAGAGTAATAGTATATTGTACAACGAACATATAATGACTTGCTCGTTCCGCAAGGCGAGTGGAGTTCTCGTGATTAATAGCCATTATATGCGAGTTGAACACTATACTTTGTGCACAAAAATTTAAATTAAGATTACAATCAAAATAAAAATTTAAATTAAAATCAAAATTAAAGTTGTAATTACAATTACAATTGAAAAAAAATTCAAATCAAAGTTAAAATCAGTATTAAACAGGGTAAACAAAATATTATCATAAATCGCGTTCTGTGAATTGCGTGCGAATTAGAGTGTTTAATAACCTTATTAAACACGCAAATGCGTGTTTAATAACTGGATTAAACATGTAAGTGCGTGTTTAATGAAATTGCGTGTTAAACATTAATTAATGCGCTCATTATAACATTTTCGTGAACAAAATTTATTATTACCTTTGTGAAATTCACCAGACAGGGTGTTACAAATTCGATGCATTAGCAAGAGGAAGAGTTAGTTAAATGGAGGCAAAGTTGCGCAATTTAACGCTGTATGATTTATTCAAAGGAAATTTAAAATACTCTACCTACTACCAGGGATATTCGAAAAAAAGCGAAAAAATCAATTTTGGTTTAATTTTTTGCCTCTTTTTTACTAGTCATTTAAAAAAAACAAGGAAACTATTGTGATAAGTGTAACGTAGCATTTCTTTTGGTAGGCGAAAAACTACTCAAAAATTAAATCAAAATCCAAGTGCGTATTTATAAAAATTAAGTGGATGTGGGTATCTTAATAACGAAACGTCGAATTTGAAGAATGGAATTATTTTCTTGAAGATCTTACCAAAGTGTCTTTCAAAATAATAAAGTCATAAACAATACAAACCAAAATTTTTTTGTCGGAATATTTTTTTAACAAGTTATTCGGCAATAAAATGTGCTACTTTGCCCTTATTTGAACACTCATTAAGTTTACTGTAGTTAGTACGTTTACAGTTGCACCAACGTAAAAATAATCGACTTGATACAAACAGCGAACACTGACTTGTAAAAGCTAGCTTCTTCTTTCACTAGAAAACTGACAATCCAAAACTAATTAATAAATTCAAATTTTCCACCATAGAAGAATTACAATGCAAAAAGAAAGAATACTAAATGGAATTGAAAAAGAGATATTAATCAACTCAATGCACTAACCAGAAAGATCACTACGAATAGTAACATTTACACTGTTATAAAGAAAAACTGTAACAAAACAAAAAATCGAAAGCAGAAACACCAGAATTAAGTGACCACCATATTTTCTTATATACAGGGTGATATTAAACAGGTGACCGCGTTAAATTATAAGTATGTGCTGCTCTACAGACAGTAGCGTCCAAGTGGATATGTGTGAACAATTGCCTCAATCAAAGTATGGTAAATAAATACCTAATTTATATTCAGTTCATGTATATCATAAATTATGTTATAAAGTAGTAAAATATGTCACGGGGGCGGGTCGCCGCGCGGTGTGTGAAAAACCGCTCGTGATGACCTCCAGCTAGCTCATGAAGTCGGCGTCGCTATGAACACAGCACAAAAAAACACGAAGGATGGGGGTGGAGGCAGAGACAGTCTTATAGGCGCGATAACGATCGCTATTATTTACACACACAAAATTTTACAGTACAAATAATGTTCAAATTTCAAGAAAACAAAATATATACATGGAAGTCAATAAAACAAAGTCTCGAAAAATAAACAGTCAAAAACAATAGTCACCAACACTCAATGTTCACGAAGCACTGGAATGTCCGAAGAATACGGCGGCGGCGGCGGTGGCGAAGAAGGCGACAGCGGCGAAAAAGAAGGCAGCGGCGAAGAAGAAGGCAGGCAACGGCGGCGGCGTGGCGTTGTTGATGTTCAGACGGTGGTGTTGGCTGACTGATTGTTGTAGATGTTCTGAAGTCTGAGTCATGAATGACTCTGAGTCCGATAATTGTTAAAAATGACTGCCCTCTTGAGTGCGCTCCATGGCCTTTTACGGGGTCCACGCCCTAGTCTTTTCGGGTTACGGTGGTGGTGGTAGGGTGCGACAAGAGCGTCGAAGTCGGTGCACGTGTCCGAACCGGCAAATTGCACTTCCCAGAACAATTTGTGTTTGAGCCCATTTTGTCGGGTAGGCAGGCTTCGGGAGGCGGATCAACAGTTCATTGTGTTGGCACTGGCAGCTGCACATTTCCACTAATAGTTCTGCGAAATGTCCTAACGACGTCCTCGATGGGAAGATGCACAGCGGTGGAGGCTTATCCCTTCATTGTATCTTACTGGCAGCTGTGCTTCTTCGAAAATTATCTTGTTTGGAAATTTCAATAATGCGGAATTTATGTGAATATTAAAAAGGAGCAATGGTTAGTTCATAAGATGTAAATTAAGATAATTACGCATTTGTTAAGACGCGTAGATAAACTAAGCGCCGATGACAAATGGCCCCGAAAAATGAGAAAATTTTGAAGCACGTAGAAAGTATGTACAAGTGATGGCTGTCAGTTGAAGTATGTCATCACGAGGGTGGATCCTTCCGAGGTTGAGGTGTGAGGGGATTCAGTCTTCCCACGCCGATCCAAGTTTCACTGGGAACTGCTATTGGGGGTCTGGGGGGGGGGGCAGCACTGGCTGCTCTTCACGCTGGTCAGGACACTGGTCCTTGAGGAGATCCTTCCGCGGTTGTGGTGCGAGGAGATTCGGTCATCTCGACACCTGATCTCGGCATCGCTGGATGCCTGGGTCCTAGGATGCTGGCCGGGGTACTGGTCCTTGGAAATCCTTCCGAGGGTGAGGTGTGAGGAGATTCGTACATCCCACACCGGATCTCGGCACCACTGGATGCCTGGAGTGGCTGCATCCTAGGAGCAGTCACGTCTGGTCCGGCGGGGGATTAGCTGACATCCTGGCGTGCACTGGCACGGCGAGCACCATGCCGTGCGGTCTGTCTCTCCAGTCCTTGGGGCAGCTGGTGCATCGGACGCCGGGGCGAAGCACGGGGCGGCTAGAGCTGGAGATGTTCTGATTTGATGTTGTTGTCTATTCTGTTTACTGGGCGCCACTGGATGTGTTTCCGCATGCAGGCGGGTGGTTGTAGGTGGTGCGTCTGGGCTGGTGTTGTGGGCGGTGTTGGTTCCAACGCCTTGATGATTGGGAATATTTTCCATGATACAAGCCAGCGAGTCGGGGGTGGCGTCACGACATGTTTCTAGACGGTGCCTACATGTCGTCAGGCGGACGTGGATTGTTCAGGTGGTCGGGTCAGTGTTCATGACGCACTAAAGCGTTCATGGGGTCACTTAACATTAAACTGTTATTGTTGCGTCTTTTCGCGGGGTACTAATACTAAGTCTAATTCTGGTGGCGGAAACGGTCAATCGCGTCACGGCTCGCGGGTCCATAATCGTGGTTGTCCGGGTTTGCCGTCAGTAGACGGTGCGGTCGGTGCTTGCGGCGTCCGTACGAGCTGTGACGTCTTCTGATGTCAGAAGGTCGGCGTCTATAGATTTCGGGCTGTCATGGGTCATCCGACGGCTGACGGTTCGGCGTCTTCAGACGCGGCGTCTGTGGCTATCGGCCTGGACCGGTAGGCGGCGCTTTCTCAGGCGTCGTCTGCCATCAAGGGCATCAGGCGGAGCTGTGGGCTTCTATACGTCGTTAGAGGGGCCGTATATCCAAGCGGATATACGGCCCCGGTGCGGCCCTTGTTGGCGGCGGCCTGATTATCTGCGTATTAGCTGGCGGCTGCTTGGTCAGCTGGCGTCGTTTGGCGGGCAGTTTTGGCACCGCTGGCAGACGTCGTCTCGGCGATGTGACCAATTGGCTGCACGGCCCCGGCGATTCCTCCTTTAGTGGAGGCTGGGCTGCTAGGGACAGTGTCGGTGGTGGTACAGTCACGATGGTGATGGCTGCGGTGGTGGTGACTGCTGCAGTGATGGTGACGGCTGTGGTGGTAGTGACGGCTGTGGTGGTGGTGGTGACGGTCTTCGTCACGATGGCTGGCGGCTAAAAAAACCACGTCGTGTGTTCTGCGATTGCAGCAGCATCGATTGCGGCGGCAACGACGAGATGGTCCAAGACGTGGGGCGTCCCTTCCTCGTACTTCGGTTCGTCAAGTATCCCGTTGGAGCCGGTGCACATCCGCAATGGTGATGCTAAGCCCAGACGAAGACGTTCCTTACGAAGCTCCTCATATGTGCGGCGAATTCAGTCGCACTGGCGTCTGATTTCATCGCGCTGGCATCTGATGGCTTCTGTGTCCGCTCGGATCAGGAGAATTTCACTCTTGACCAAGAGGTGGCGCATCTGCTCTTCAAAGTTCTGCTTCATGGAGGCGATGGCTTCGTCGATCTCCATCTCTGTGTCGTTCTGGCATCCTCAGGTCGTGGGCTTGAACTCGACCTCGAGTTGGGCGACACTTGTCACGGGGGGGTCGCCGCACGGTGTGTGAAAAACCGCCCTCGATGACCCTCAGCTAGCTCATGAAGTCGGCGTCGCTATGAATACAGCACAAAAAAAACACCAAGAATGGGTGTGGAGACAGAGTCTTTTAGGCGCCATAACGATCGCTATTATTTACACACAAAAAAATGTACGGTACAAATAATGTTCACAGTTCAAGAAAACAAAATATATACACGGAAGTCAATAAAATAAAGTCACGAAAAATAAAGGTTTGGTGTCCGTTGCGTCCAAAACACTTGCGCCCCGTTAAAAATCGGGACACTTGTGCCCAGATCCGCATCCGGCGGATCATTTGCGCCCAACGCCTACACGGGAATGTCACCTGTCACCTTTGTCATTTTTTAAATGTAATTAAACATGACTTTTAACCGGAAAGTAATGACGATCGATGGCTAATCTACGCGGGTAGCATAAGCACCTACCATTTGCAACTATTAACTTGCAAGTAATGACGATCGATGTCTCCACTTCGCTCCGCCATCGACCATAGCGAGCCCGTATTACTACATCTTATGCATTCATGACGGCTTCGCCGTCGCCTACAGTTTCTTACAGTTTCTGGGCGCAATTGTCCGTCATTTTGACGGGTGGCGCAAGTGTCCCTGGCGAAACTGCCTCAACACCCTTCTGGGCGAAGTGTCCCAATTTTTTACGTGGGCGCAAGTTTTTTGGGCACAACTGAGCCTTCACCTAACTAAACAGTCACAAAAACAATAGTCACCAACACTCACGAAGCACTGAAATGTCCGAAAAATACGGCGGCGAAGAAGAAGGCAGCGGCGACGGCGAAGACAGGCAGCGGTGGTATCGTTGATGTTCGGACGGTGGTGTTGGCTGACTGATTGTTGTAGATGTTGGCGCCAGTCCTGCAGACAAGCCAGCGTTGGCCTGGGCCCTGTTGTTTAGACGAGGCCATTCATTCACGAATTTTTCTTCGGGTGTGCACACGTTTGAAGTTAAAAAAAATGAATTCGCGGCAAAGTTTGTTGAAAAAGAAATGTTTAAGGAACATCTCTGCACTATTAAGAGAAGAGTTGATTGATATATTAGTAAAAAAGAAAGCGAAACGACTTTGGATAAGAAACGGACGGTCGCCAGTGCCTGGCGAGATGCGTCTACATGTGTCCGCAGCGCTGGCGCGGGGGTCGAGGGGTATGCGGGCGGAGGTCACTGGCTAGAAAAATAGACGGGCGCTCTATTCTCGCCAGCGTTGGCAGCCAGCGCTGGCTTGGCTTGAAAAACTGTTTACACTAGGCAAATACCAAGCCAGCGCTGGCTGCCATTCTTATTGGCAGCCAGTGTTGGATTCGTGTAAACTATGCATGAGTGATGAATGAATCTGTGTCTGAAGATTGTTGAAAAATGACTGCCCACTTGAGAGCGCTTCATGACCTTTTACGGGGTCCACACCCTACCCTTCTCCGGGTTGCGGGTGGTGGTAGTGTTAGGGTGCGACGGGAGCGTCGAGGTCGACGCACGTGTCCGAACCGGCAAATTGCATTTCACAGAACAATTCGTGATCAAGCCGATTTTGTCACGTAGGCAGGCTTCGTGAGGCGGTCAACAGTCGATTGTGTTGGCAATGGCAGCTGCACATTTCCACTAATAGTTCTGCGAAATGTCCTAACGACATCCTTGATGGGAAGATGCACAGCGGTGGAGGCTTATCCCTTCATTGTATTGTTACTGGCAGCTGTCCTTCGAAAATTATCTTGTTTGGAAATTTCAATAATGCGGCATTTTTGTTAAAATTGAAAAGGAGTGTTGCGGATTACGGTGGTGTGGGAAACCGATGTACGCTCTCCAACAACTTTCGGCTGCATGCAGTGACGGAGAGCATGAGAAAATATTATAAAAAAAAAAAAGAAACTCTACTTACCTTATGCTTGTTGAGGATGTATCCGTATTGACGCGACACAAAAGGCGAATACGAAAGATTGCGCGAGAGACAAAAAAAAGGTTGAGTGATATTCGAAGTTGAGATATTACGGGCTTTATTATATTTAAAGTAAAAATAACAAACAAACAAACAACACGAACAACAAACAAGAACAATAAACAAACAAGAAAACGATAAATAAAACAACAAACAAGAACAACACGGGAAGCAGAACTGCTTGTTGAATTTTGAATTATGGCGAGGGGCGACACGAAGTACTACGGAGTACAAAAACTGCGAAAGGCGCGATTAAAGATGACTGTCGACTAGTGAGGACCACTGTGTACTGTCTTTTATAATGTTCTCCCCGTCGTATTATTTTGTGGGGGTGTTTTGCAAAATCGAGGGTAGTAGGGGGTAAAATTGTTCGGTTACCCTCTACGAGAGGGTACTACCCGTCGCACTTTGACATTAAATTAATCTAAACCTTATCCTATCCAAAACTAACTTAACTATATATACAACCCTCATAAGTACACACGCGGGCACGTACGTTGTACCGCGTAACTGCTGTGTGGTGCCACGCGAGGCGATGGATGTTGAGGTTAGGTTTGAGCGATGCATATGTGGTGTTTGGTATCAAAACGTGTGTTACGGCACGGGTATGATCATGACATCCAGCCTTACGTGATTCGTGAGTACGTGCTCATATGAATCGCGAGTACAGGTTTGGCAAACCTGGGATGTCATGGATTTGGTTCCCACGGCCGTAACAATATGCACCGCTCGGTTTATTGGTCATTTATTGGGCCCTCGCCGGAACTCGTGAAGGACAAGCTAGTTTTGGGGAAGTGCCTTTGTTACGAATTTTGCATGCCCTTGCGTCTTAATCAAGCTGTCACGTCTTGGCGTGAAATTGACGACGGACAAGGGCATTCGTAAGAAAAGAAAAATTTCTATAATAAAATTGTCTTTTCTATTTTTGTGCACTTCCCGGAGACTATTGCTTAGTCCTATTGTTCCTGTCACGTTCTTGTCCGAGGGCACCAATATTTTCAAATAATGGTTTATGACCAAAAAAAAAAAGAAAAGAAGAGAAAGCTAAATTTGATGCAGCTGTATTATGCTAATCGCGACGTGTACGTATGAGGGGATGTGTTGGCAATGTGTTGGCGATGGCGACCTAACTTTATGCAGCTTATGACTAACATGCAACCTATTTTGACATGCTTAGTCGCGCTGTGTCAATGTATGCATTACGAACGTAACTCATTTTTAATATCAAAAAAAAAAATGCTTATGAAACAATGAAATAAAAATAAAAAATAAAGAATGATGTATTGAGAATAGCGCGCGGTTTAATTGTAAAATAAGCATTGTTATGGCGTTCCCGGTAGAACGCCGATAACAATTCGGCCCCGTAAAAATGAGTGAAGTTCGCATTCCATCAAGATTCGCGGAATATACAGAACGACATACATTGACGTTATATAATATATACACAAGAAAACTGAACGATAAAGCAATCGCAGACAAATAAAGAAAAAAAACAAATTGATTGGCGAGGCGGATACTTCCCATGTTGTGGTGTAAGGGGATCGGGGCATCTCACCCCGGATCCGTGGGCTCTATGGTAATAAGAGCCCCTGCGCTCGATTGTAGCAGGTAGCAAGGCGCTACCAAGGAAGGAGATGGCTGGCTCTGCAGGACATGGTGTCCTCGTGGATGGGCCATCTCTCCGTGGTGAGTGCGAGGAGGTTGTACTTCTCGCATAACATCGGAGGCAGCAAGGGGCTATGGAAGTAGATGATATTAGCGGGTTCTGGGACAGGAAGTAATCCCGGAAGTAATCCCGGAAAACCGGAAGTAAAATCTGGGGGAATTTAGTGGCGGGAAAATCAAATCTGGGGGATTCTGGTGGGGATAAATTCAAATTTGGGGGAATTTGGGGGCGGGAAAATTAAATCTGGGGGAATCGGTTGGGGATAAATTCAAATCTGGGGGATTTTGGGGGCGGGAAATTCAAATTTGGGTAATTTTGAACTCAAAATGGCCGGCAACTGTCTAAATCTGGGGGAATTTAGTGGAGGGAAATTTAAATCTGGGGAATTAAAATGGCAACAGGGGAGCTTTAAGTTCTACAGTGTTGCCGAAAAGGCATCTGATTTCCGGGATGTGCATCCGGTTTCACTAGAAAACGGCAACGTCGCAGAGCTTTAAGTTCAATTAAGTAGCGGGAAATTCAAACCCCAAGTTTTACCGGTGTACCAACTAACATCCAAAGTTCTACAGTGCTGCCAAAGAGTCATCTGATTTCCGGGAGTTGCTTCTAGTTTCATCCTAAAATGACAACGCTGCTATGCTTTAAGTTCAACTAAGTGGAGGCAAATTTGAAAATGTTTGATGAAATGGTGATAAAAATTAATTTGGTACGTAAATTAGGGGTATGCTTAGAAAACAAAAGTGTTTATTTCTTTTGGCCAGGTGTTGATTTCTTTTGGCCAGAGCGAGTCTCGTTTTTTGATGACTAATGCAATTCTTGGGATCCGCATGATGCATGGTTGTGCAATAATGAAACGGGAATGGAAACATTGAAATTATGTAAATAATATTTGTGTCTATGTGTGTGTGTAGAAGTCTTCAAGGTTAAGAGAATTTGAATACCACAGAATATAACGAGTACTTATTATGAATTCATCTTTATTGATGTAATCAACTTGTAACGCGATGCATGATCTTAGAAGTGTGATTAATAATCGCAAGTTTTTGCGTAAGAAACAAAGTATTATTTCGGTGAAAATTGTCAAATTAGAAAAGACAATCGAAAAACTGCGGAGAGACCTAGAATTGCGAAAAATTATAAACAACGAGTTGGCGACACGATTGAAAAAATTAAAAATCTAAACGAATATTTTTTTTTCGTATGTGCTAATTTGTGTGTAAAAGTGCTCGAGGTTGCAATCGAAATCGTTAATTTGTGATACAGACCGGTCGTTGTGGTCAAGAAAACGGTTGTCACGAAGCAAGTATGAACAAGATTTCATCAGTTTGAGTCTAGAAACGGTCAGAGAATGTCGTCTAGTTCGGTAGTGATTGCCGAGTTTCTAACAAGAAAAGAGTCAAATTTGGCTGAAGATGAAGGTGAGAAAATTGTAATGGATTATTGATAAATTATTACCTTCAATTACGTTTCCAGAATATGAAGAAGGATACGATGGTGGTCGATGTCCAGTTTGTCTCACAAACGTTGTAAAGTATGTAATTAATTGCGGACATATGTTTTGTTCAGCTTGTGCGACGAAATTAGCTGATTGTGCTGTGTGTCGAATGAAGAAATATTTTCTGCAACGAGTGTTTTTACCTACATATAAACGACAAGATGAGTTTAATTCATCGAAGAAAAGAAAATTAGATGAGGAAACAAAAGTTTTCACAACAGTAACCCCCGTTAGGTATCTACCCCGACAACTATTCGCAACAGAAGAAGAAGAAGAAGATTCATGGGATAGCTCATATTCACCACCACCTGCTATAACACCCCTGCAAAGTCCTACACCTGAGCCTCCAATCCTAAACAGTGATTCAGTATTTATTGACGAAGATTCAGAGGAAGCAATTTTTTCCACACAAGATATTATAGACAGGATGTACAATTAAAGTGTGATGGTAAGTTTTTACTTATAATGCGCAGAATCTAATCAAAACCGAGGATATACTTAAGATTGCTCTGAGAGAGTAATCATTCAAGTTGAAACAGTCAACTAATCAAGATGTCTTTCTCTACAGTTGAAAGTGCTGCAATGGTCGATCCGCTAGAAAATGAAGTTAAGAAGGAGTCGACACTTTTGGGTCAATCTACCTATCCTCTCAATAAGTCGGGATCAAAGAGCGTGTCCATCGGTATCAGCCCAGCGGTAGGATTCACACCAATCGTGAAAATCTGGGGAGCCCATTCCTGCATCTTCTTCAGCGAGGAGGAATGGAACCAGTTTTCTGCAATCAACATCTCAGAGATGCAGCAGACCATCACCATCGGCGATCACAAGATCACCAAGAACGAGTATCGCGATATAATGGCCGTTTGGATTGAACAACGCGGCTTAAGTGTTGTAGTGTCGGAAGAAACACTTGGAAATTTATTCGATTTGAGAAAAGTTATTAATTACAAGTTGAATGTATTAAAAGCGTTGGAATTTAATATGTATTACAACATGATATTATCCTCTTGTTTAAAATTGGATGGTGATTTATATAACAATGTATCAACTCTAATTTCATCACACGTAAATTCGCAAAATGCTTATTTAATGTTGGAATGTATTCATATTCATTATAATAAAATGTGTCTCGATTTTGAAATAAATAAAATATTTCAATAAAAAGTATGATTTTAAAACTTATCTAATATGTTTAATTACACATCAAACCTCTTACTATTAAGTTCAGTGAAATTATAAGTGTTTATCAGTAGTAATCATACCTTGACAGAGTTAGAATGGAAAACAAAGTAGATGAGGCTATTGAAGCTTTTTATGAAAAGCGTTTAACAGAGAATCAAGTAAAATATTTACCCATTCATTATTTAAATAAGGTCGAAGGAGTTCAACTGTTAGAAATTTGGGGGGCGCTACCATCAGAATATAAACAGCAAGCAGAAGAGAGACTTCCCTGCCACAAGCATTTTAGTACAGGTGAACATCAGGTCGATGGTCCACCACCACCAAAGATCCGCTGTCTGGAGTGCATATATAAGATAAATCTCGCAACTTGTAACCACTCAAAATGAAGCTTCCAATTCAAGAAGAGAATGGAAGGAATTTTACTCATCCGATGATGTTGGATGATTTCGAGCAAATTTCTCTCAGCATGTGGATATCATTTTGGGCAATAGCAACAGTTATATTATTTATTATTATAAGTACAATATGTTTTATATGTAGAGGTTATAAAAAATAAAAAAAATGTATTAATGAAAAAAATGTTTTTATTTCAATATTATACAATATTAGATTTATTTATCCAGCTATTATGGGACTTGTCCAATCCTAACCACTTAACGTAGATCTTGCCGCCTTTCCTCCGTAAAACTTTTTCCACCAAATACACGTCCAAATGTTTCACCTTTTGAAGTTCTTCGCCGTAAAATGCTCCAGTAATTGGTGCATCTTGCATATCTTGAAGCAGGTAAGTTGTGGGATTCGATATTTTAACTTTCATAATTTTAAACAATTCAGTAGACCAGTTTGGTGTGTACCCCTTATCGAAAAGTGCTTTTTGCTTACTTATCCTAACCACGTCACCCACTCGAAATTTTACAAGTCCAGCGATTTTAATATGTGAATAAACCGAATTTAATAACTGTTTCTCCTTATCTTTAGTGACGTCAGAGGGACGCATTCCTATCGTGCCATGTTTACGATTGTTGTAATCATCCGTGATCTGATCCAGAATACTTAGCCAGCGGTATTTTCCATTCAGACTAAAGGCGCGATAAAGTTTCTCTTTAATAGTTCTAATTACACGCTCAGCCATCGAGGCTTTCATAATCGTGTAAGTGGAATAATGATTAATTCCATGTTTTTTCATTAAAGTCTGGAACTGACTGTTATAAAATTCTTTCCCTTGATCAGTTTGTAAATTTGTAGGCATTCGACCATCCTTCAAAAGTATACTTTTAAATGCTGATGTAACATTTATCCCAGATTTATCTTTTAGCGGCACAGTCCACAGATACTTTGAAAAACAATCAATCACCACGAGAATAAATTTATGACCTTTATTTTCTCTTGCATAAAGTCCAAATTCAGCTAAATCAGCTTGCCACAAATCATCCAATCCTTTAATAATTGTACGGCGACGTGGAAATTTTACTCTAGCAGGTCTATGAAGTTCTTTAACAATATCGCCTTTAATTTTACTCATTGAGAACCTCCTCTAGGTTTCGAAACGTTTTTAGAAATGATGTTTAAGTTCAGAACAACATCTTTTATTGCCTTTTCATAAATTTGTAAACGCTCCAAAATGTCTTTATGAGTGACATCATTTTTAATCTTAATTTCTTCTACCTGTTTTAAAACGTGGTTAATATGCAATTTTATGGCTTCCTCCAAATGAAATGTAGCGGCATCAATTTTCTTATTGTGCCCCTCACTCAGTTTTTTTGCATCATTTTTAATATTAGATGTAATCCCCTTTAAATCTTTAATGTCACTCGAGGTAGCTTGTAATATTTTTTGTATTGGATTCACTTTTCCATTTATCGCTTTTTCTAGAGAAGTTTTCGCAGCCGTAATTTTTTTATCAAAACCATCTAAAACACTCTTTTTAATATTATCCACGTATAATTTTGTAGCAAGATCGTCCGGATCTTGAGGATCTAATGCGCGTTTTAAACGTCTTCTCTCCAAATCAAAATGCCCATCAGATGTTATCACAAATCCCGGACCGGGTGGGCCACGAGCACCAGCTAAAGATTTGCTAGAGTGTCGTCCGAACTTGTCAACGCTCATCGTATAGGTTCAGGATGACGTCAGAGCTGGTTGACGACAACTGTACGAGTAATATATAAGCATTATGTTAATAGATTATATTAGCTTCACGTAACTCCTCCTCGATTGAAGCAATTTCATTGTTGTGAGAAGTATTTCCCGCACGTTGCGAAGCATGCAACAACCATAAGCGGTCAACCAATTCATTGGGATCATCCCAATATGTGTAACGGTGGGGCTTTTCATCTACGACCATTTTTGAATCAAATCCTTGACCCTGAGCGGAATTCTTACGATTCGTTGGACGGGGAATCGATGATTTGTTTACCGGCGTTGGATATTTATCCAGCAGAGGCTTTATGATTGTTCTGTATTTGTGAGATGGGTTGCCTCGTATCTGTTTCGAGGGGTCACAATCGCGGTGTAACGTATTTGTTCTCTTCAGAATATCAATGTAATTTCTCTCATCTTCAGTATGGAAAGCCGTAGGTTCCTTTCTAAAGAGTAATTCGTATAAACCCACTGTACCCTTATAACGCACATTATTAACAATTAAATCATTTCCATCTAGATCAATGTCTGTTTTTCCGATTCGAAACTTATCATTTTCAGGATTGAAAGTTACACCAAAGACAGCATCAAAATCATCACCTCCAGCGTGTACTAATTCTTCAATATATTGTCTGGGTAGAGGTGCAAATTTATCTAAATACTTAGCTATTTCTTCAGAAGGAGGCTCTTCTGCGGAGGTAATATCTCTAAGTGATGAAGACTCATTTGGATCTCGCTCAAAAACTTCTTCATCTCCCAAAAACTCCAACCGTCTCGGAATGTGTGCCTCCCAAAAATTTCCGCTAGCGGGCGACGTATTAGGTGTAGAGGATTCCAACCGTCTCGGAATTTGTACCATCCTAAAATTCCCCCTAGCGGGTGACGGATTAGGCGTAGAGGCGGGCATTAATTCAGGCTTCATCAATGATAAATTCACCTCTTCTTGAGTTTTTATGATTGATTTTAAAGGCTCTGTGATTGGTTTGTACAATTTTTCTAACCGCTCATCATTTTCATTACGATTTAATTTCAGAGCTAATGCCTTATTTCTAATAGCCTTTTGAACTGCTATTATTTTTCTTTTAACATCAGTCATTTCACAGAAACAGGTAGCTGTTATTTCAAATCAGGTAGCTGTTATTTAAAAACAGGTAGCCGTTATTTCAAATCAGGTAGCTATTATTCCAAAACAGGTAGCTGTTATTCAGAAACAGGTAGCTGTTATTCAAAATCAGGTAGCTATTATTAAAAGACAGGTAGTTACAAGAAGTGTGTAGCTTTGTACAGCTGTTTTAATACTGTAGCGAAACTATGATTACTTCAGTATTATGTACTGGTCAAGACCTTTCCTATATCTACCTTCGTCCGAGTTTTTATCGATAGTAATGAAACCAAATTTTTCTTTCCAGCACTCTACACATAAAGACTTAAATTTCTCAAATGTCATATCACTGCTCACGTGATCAGTGTACACATGTTTCAAGTTGAGGTCGTCTTGTTTGAATAATATAATAAAATTAGCATTATCCCGTATCAAATGTTTAGGAATTCTAGTATAGGTCTGACAAAGGTAAAACGAATCAACGTCTTTATGTCGCCCCATACTGAAAAATTCTCTAATTTTATCCTGTTTGTCACACGCTACATCGTCAAATATGAAAACGGAATTTTCTTTTGCCTCCTCAGGACTTATAATTTCAGCATTCTCTTTATATGGAAAATACTCAATTTCGGGGATAGCATCCAACGTCTTTTGCAAAAATGTATATTTTGGCTGATAAAGTGACTTAGAGTAAATGTACACGTTTTCAAATCTCAAACCATTTTCATTGAACAGGAGTGATAGCATTACATTCGATTTACCGCAATTAGATGGACCGCATATCACCGCTCTAATTGAATTAGGTAGTAGATCACCATGTCTTCGCATTTGATTTTTAAACCCCTCACCTACCCACTTATCTAAATTTGAAATAGGGAGAGATTGTTTCTGTTTGATAACCTTCATGGCACTAATAGCAATTTCATCTGTATGGGGGTATATATAACATTGTAGCAGTGATTGTCTCCTAAATGATAACTTACAGTGGTGAAGGTATCATTAATTCATTAATCAACAAGCTCCCGCTCGAAGTACATGTACCGGGGTATCAGTACTGCGGTCCAGGAACCAAGTTACAAAAACGTCTAAAAAGAGGCGACCCTGGTGTTAACCCACTGGATGCTGCCTGTAAACAGCACGATATTGCTTACTCGCAGAACAAAGACCTAAACGAAAGACACAAAGCCGATAAAGAATTAGAGGAGGCTGCTTGGGCTAGAGTCAAGGCTAAGGACTCTAACTTTGGTGAGAAAGCGGCAGCGTGGGCTGTTACTAACGTGATGAAGATCAAGAGAAAAACTGGAATGGGTATCAAGAAAATTCCTTTGAGGAGTGGTGTAGTCATGAAGGCTCGAAAAGCTATCAAAAGATTTAAACGAAAAATTAATAAACCTGGAGGTGTTAAAGCAAGTAGTAAGATTGCATTATCTGCAGCAAAGATTGCTATACGAGAGGTTGGCGGTAAGAAAAAAATTAGAGCTCCTAGAGTTATACCGATTCCAAAACAGGGTGGAATTCTACCACTAATTCCAATTTTTGCCGGATTGAGCGCCCTCGGAACCTTGGCTGGGGGTGCTGCTGGTATTGCTAAAGCCGTGAATAGTGCTAAAGATGCGCGATCAAAACTTGCGGAAGCTGAAAGGCACAATAAAACGATGGAAGCTATTGCTCTTGGTAAACCGGGGAAAGGATTATTTTTAAAACCATATCGCAAAGGTATGGGCCTCTTTATCAAACAACACAAGTCAAAAAACTGTTAAAATCGCTACCCAACCGCGCCCTAACCGATGTTGATTTGCTAAATGGGGCTAGAAACGTTAAACATTTTAGAGGAGTGTTTATGCGTGATGCGCTACCATCAAAACCACATTATAGAGAAGCAGGTATTATTAATTTGGATTCCAAGAATGGATTAGGAACGCATTGGGTGGCTTATAAAAAGGCTGGAGATACTGTTCGTTACTTTGATAGTTTCGGAAATTTATCACCACCTCTAGAATTGATTAAATATTTTAATAATTGTCATATAAAATATAATCATGATCAATATCAGAACTTTAGTTCTTACAACTGTGGACATTTGTGCTTAGAATTTTTGTATAAATAAAGATGATATAGTAAAGATGTTTTAGTCATGTCTCAAACTTTCACTCTGCAAGGTGTAAGTAGTGTGCTCTCCGTAAGCTATTATCCACCAATTGAACTTGATCCGAGTCGTCCATATTGTTTAGGATTAATAGGATTTCATACATATAATTCAATTCCGAATATTGAAGAGGACCGGAACAATAAATTTATTTATGGGAAAAATCAAATAATCTCAATTCCAACGGGATCGTACGAAATTAATGACATTGAATCATATTTACAACGTCAGCTGTTGATAAGCGAAGCGGCACAAACTGAAGCTGATAAAGTGTTATCACTTAAACCTAATAATAATACTCTAAAGAGTGAAATTAAAAGTAAATACGATATTGATTTTTCGTCGCATAAAGGCACTATTGGAAAATTATTAGGATTTTCCGGAAATAAAATTCTAAAAGCGGGGACACTGCATACATCTGATTTACCCGTGCAAATAATTAAAGTTAACAGTATAAGAATCGAGTGCAATATTACTAGCGGTGCTTATTACGACAGTAACTTGTCCCACACCTTGTTCGAGTTTAGTCCATCTGTTGATCCAGGTTTTGCTTTAAATATAGAGCCGAAAAATATTTTATATTTACCTGTAAAAACTCGAGATAGAATTGATAATATAACGTTGAGAATTGTTGATCAAGAAGGCGAGTTTGTAAATTTTAGAGGAGAACATATTTTGGTTAGACTCGAATTAAAGACATTGTGATGGGTATTGTTTTTGATAAAAAGGAGGGTGCACACCTAAAGACTATCACTTTGAGTTCATCACCCAAAGAAGTGACACGTATCAGTCTCGCTAAATTAATTTCTCTCGGTTATAAAATCAAATATAATGGATAAAATTGGGGTATTCGATAAAATTCACTACGACGAGAGTATTGCCAAATATCAATATCACACATATCAACCTAGAGCTACAAACTTTGGAAACAGCGATGAGATAAGGATAACAATACACAATCAAGATATTTATACCTGTCCAGCAGACAGCTACATTTACTTGAGCGGGGAAGTTGAATACAATTTATCTGCGGGTAAAAAATTTGAATTAGTTACAAATGCGTTCGCTTTCCTGTTTGAGGAAATTAGATATGAACTAAACGGTATTGAAGTCGATCGAACCAGGGATTTGGGAATTACTAGTACTCTAAAAGGATATGTTTCATATGATGATTCAGAAGACATGAAAGTGCTCGGTATTTCTGGATGGGCTAAGACTGGTCACATAAAAACATTTTTTCCAAACAAGAAATTTTATGCGCAAATACCTTTAAAGTGTTTAATGGGATTTGCTGAGGATTACCAAAAATTAATAATCAATGTAAAACAGGAATTGGTTTTATTGCGATCCTCCAGTGATGTGAATTGTTTCAAATGTGATGATGATGATGCGGTTGTTGCCCAAATTAAATTTAAACTTAATAAAATTGAATGGCGTGTACCACACATTCAACTGAATGATGAATTAAAATTGCAAATGTTTGAGCAAATTAAAAACGATCCAAATATATTAATTCCATTTCGAAAATGGGAATTGCATGAACTACCAACCATGAAAAAATCTAGAGATGATATATGGGCCGTAAAAACCTCAAGCAGTTTGGAGAAGCCCCGATACATAATTATCGCTTTCCAAGAAAATAAAAAGGGTGTGGGTAGTGCTGATGCTTCAATGTTTGATAACAGCAATATAAGAAACATACGAATTTACCTGAACTCAGAATCTTATCCATATGATCACTTAAATTTGGATTTTGGAAATGATGATTACTTAACTGTATACAACATGTATTGCCAATTTCAGCAGAGTTATTACAATCATACAAATAGACCGCATTTCTCATTTACGAATTTTAAAGATTATGCATTATTCGTATTTGATGTATCCAAACAAAACGAAAGCGTAAAGTCATCAACGGTGGACTTGCGCATTGAGATGGAAGCTATTGAACCATTTAAAGACAACACTCGTGCTTATTGTCTCATTCTAAGCGATTCCATTGTTGAATACACACCGTTATCTGGCATAGTTAGAAAAATAATTTAAGATGTTTAAAAAAGTGTGCTTCGATTTGGTCCCTGTCATTTTTACCTATGTGGTGGAAGAAGATGATAATGCCATAAACTGGATGCAGGTGGCAATAGACAGACTTCGATTTAATAAGAGGGTTCAAGAAATGGAAAAAACTTTGGAACCTGTTCTCTTGAAACGCATTACGTCACCTCCTCCGCCGAAAATATTATTTATTGACATCCAGGGATTCAACACACCCGACTTTACTCCGAAGGAACTTGCCGCTACATACGATGGAGAAAAATTACTTGCATATATATTCAAGCCACCAACACCGTTTTGCCGTCTAAATGAAGAACTCAAGAAACAAGTTAGGTGGTTGGAAAACAATTACCACGGAATCCCCTACAGCAGTGGTGAAAGTGATTTAAGTGAATTACCGAAACTGTTTAAAAAATTGTCAGCGGATATTGTGTACGTGAAAGGTAGCCAAAAATGTACTTACCTGGAACAGTTTTATGATGTTGTTATTAATTTAGAATATGATGATAATTGTCCTAATTTAAAAAAATCTATTTATTGTTGTCAATCACATAGGAATAACTTAAGTGTTTGTAGTATTGTTAACGTGCAAAAAATATTAAAATATGTAAAGGAAAATACTGGTTAAGGAAATAATAAATCGCTTTTTCAATTTTAACATGTGTGTTTTTTATTTAAACTTAATGTGTATAATATTTAACACTCCAGTGACAATACACATTACCCATAATATAAACAATATAAACGCTGTAGATAAAATAAAACAGGTGAAATTCATCTGTAAAAATTGTTATCATCAGTTAAATAATTAAATATATAATCATATGTTTACCGTTAAATTGAAATACATATAATAATGATAACAACTAGTAATACAATTATTCTTTCCATGTTGCTTGAATGTATGATAAACTTGTATTGAGGCAAATTATAATTTACAAATCTATTTATCCTAAGCTAACAAATATAATCCTATTATAAACTAAGCCATTGTATAATCCTATTCTAAACTAAGTCATTATATAATTCTATTGATTAAAAAAATATATCCCAATATAAACGAAAACACACAAATATATAGCGAAGCATATGAAACATGACAGATTTAAAGTAGCTACCTTTTAAAATGAATAACATCCCCAAATCTGGATTATTAGACAATATCTTTATGTCCCCAGGCTAGAGTTTGAACCCCGTCGGCGCATATGTTCCGTTTGTCATCATGAGGCGATAAGGCTAATTTATTTTGTGTGATGGAAAAAATTGTATGTTTAATAGATCTGAATAAATTTTGTTTTCTAAATGAAAGTTCATTTTTAAACAAACAATTTTTATAATCACTTAAATCTAAATCTTGCACGACAACACATTTCTTGACACCTTTAGCCTTTTTAATAAGTTGCTCGGGGGTTTCTACAGCATACATTTTAGCCCTCAACCCAACAAATTCAGTTAGCAATTTTCCCCCGAGCTCATCTTTAAAAAGCCCCAACACGGCTTTGTTTTGTAATGGGATGCCATACTTATTGTCTATGTCAAAATTACTCGTATCAAATTTATCCAAGTCCTGTTTCATGTCATCGTATAAGTCGTCCGTCGTAACACGCAATATAAGACTGTCCGTGTCCATGTAGCAAAGATTCACACCTTTGCCATACTTTGGTTTTAAATTTTCATAATAAAAATTATACATTAACAATTTTGACAAGTCCAAAACGCTAAAACCGACATAAATTGGTTTATTGTAAATTACTTTTAATCGATCAAGTTGGATTGCCACTAAATTTTCACTAAATATGGAACAACAATTGAAATTTAATTTTGCTATTAAGCTTTCCACGCCGCGGCGTTTACCAATATCCTCCCAATGATTCACTAATTTCACGTCTACACGCTTATCCACGTTTTCCATCGTCTTGCCGAAAACAGAATTGTTCATCAATTTGAAAAAATCTTTCTCGAAATCGTTAGCAGCCAATTGTCGCATGCTAGTATTCAAATCGATATACTTTTTCAGCCAATCCGATTGTTTAAAAGAAATAACTCGGTTAATTTTAGATAATTTCAAACCGTTTGATAGCGCCTGTTTCAAGTTACGGTAATGAATGATATATTTCGATTTATTATTTAAATTTGGAATTAATTTAGTGTTGTTAAATTTAGAGCCAGGCGGTACCATATTTTCAACTAGAAAAGGTAGATCATTGTGTAGATCGTGAAGGTTTTGAGGATACTCAATATCCACCTCAAGGAAGTAACCTATTGGAGAATTATCGGGGATGTTTTCAACATGAAAATTTTGAATTTGGTCCGCGCTTAACCATTCAAAGCCGCCGTATGGTAAACATTCAGACATTGCCCATCCATACAAATTATTAGCGTCCCAGTATGTCATATAAGTCGATGGTTTTGTCCTGTCATAGTCCTGCATATATTTATTATTCGCTCGGGCGTGGCGTAAAGAGCACTGACTTATACCGCCACGAATGCCCTTGCGAACAAAATGGTGCATGTCGATGTCCGTCAATAATTCCAATTTAATATCTGTCAATTTCAACATAGCATCCCACGACAAACCAGGAGCCGTGTAATAATGAGCCGGATCCAAGTTATACGCCTTTAAACAAACATCACGGAAATTTTCAAAAATATCAGCCAAAAGTAAAACGTCGGTCTTCAAATATAAGTCGGAGTATTCGCGCAAATTTCGACAATTGAAATGCTGCCAAACGTTTTGCGCATGTTCATATTCCTTAGCAGTGATGTCGGTATTTGCCAGGGAATTAAAAAAGAATTTTTGCGGCGGTAATTTTGTTTCCTCCAATTTCGACAACGAATCCATGTACTGATAAGGAAATACACCTTTTTTCGTTACCAGATCAAATTGATTATCAATAGGAAAATGTTTTCTAACATTAATCAATTGATCTGGTTTTAAATTCTTTGCTAATTTTTCAAGCGACGATGACATGAATCGAATTGAATCCAAAAATCTTAGTTTTAAATAAATATTGCGATCGGTTCCTCTCTTATCAGTATATTGATCCACTTTAATCGATTTTGAGAAAGAGATGTACTTCTCTTTATTTTGAGGAATTACATCAATTTTCTCATTGTCTAGACCAAATTCTTTAATAAACAAATGAGCGTCGTAGCCGGATAAATTGTGAAAAAATATTGGTAAGAATTTTGGAATTTTGTAGTTTAAATTACATTTGGAGTGAGCGGCTCCAACAAATTTTCCAGAAAGGTGACAATGGTCGGCTACTTTGTCACCTGCATCTAAATTTTTTTCACAAATATGACACTCGGTCGCGGAATCAAATAAATACTGCTCACCTGGACTTAATTTTGACATTGGAATAATCGGTTTTAAATAATTTTCGTAAATAAATTTCGCGTCCGCGGTTAATTTTTCCATAAAAATTTTTGAGCAGTCTAAACCCGTGTAAGTAACAAATTTATCTAAATTTTGATTAAACGAGCATTTAATATAATACGCGAAACTGTAAGGAGTGTGAACATGAGTTGAATTAGTGTACGATAAATTTGGATTCGGCTCACATGTTTCAATAGGGGTTAATAAAGATTCAAAATCTGCATAAACGGTGAATGCTACCCGCATTTTCGAATTAAAATTTGTAAATTGCGACAAATTGCCAGGTACCATGTCACCATTTTTATTTTTGATTAAATCCGTAGTGGGCATGACTGTACAAATTTTGTTACAGTCATGCTCACTGTGGGCTAAGAGTGCCACCTCGCTGGGGAAAAAGGTCAAGCAGCCATCACACAAATACATCTTGCTTTTATGTGATGACACTTGGGCTGCTACTAGTCTGGATAAGTGTTTTATCCAGACATAGTGACTTTTTTCCCCATCCTCGATGTACAGAAGATTAATGTGTGTGTCGCGTTTGGATTTTGAAAAATAAATCGGTCCTACCACATCATGACGATTATTCGCGGTGTTAAACTCTAACCCGTAAACATTTATCGACATGTTATTCAATAACTCAAATTTGGGGATGTTATTAATTTCAAAAGGAAACTCCATACCTGTCAAGTTCAACACCTCCCTATAATGGGGGTACGACGTCGCGCGTTGTGGGGCGTTTCCGTGATCCACAGGGTGAAGAGCCGCCGTCACTGCCCAGGCGAAGCAGGCCTCATCCTTATTCTGCACGTTGATGCAGGCTTTTTTCTTCTTAATCTCCTGGGGCAGCTCGATGTACGACGATCCGCGGATAGGGGTGTATTTATTAAGGTTCACTTCCAAATGTGAAACTTGTAGGAGAGCCCATCCGCTGTCTCGTTCCTGTGAACAAAAGCGACACATATTACTATTTGGAATTTTTAATAGGTCAGTTACTTACTTGAAACTCTTCACTCTTTGTTTTCACGGTGCTACACAATTGTCCATAAACCTCCCTCAATTCAGTAGCTGGTGTTATCACTTGAAACTTAGCGTTAAATTATTTCAATTCGGTTTGCGCCCCCTCATCTCCAGGCTTAGTGTACAAACCGAATAATTCAATGTTTACTTTCGCCGTAATATGTCCCTGACGTTCCACCAAACGGATGAACTTTTCCTCACTACTCTCGAGGAACGTTGGGATATCCGTATGGTCCTGAGGCGATGGAATCCGGTAACTGGCCATTCGGTTCCTGAAGGCTGATGCTATCCTCATGATACCCTTATCCTCATACGTTGCAATTATCTGGAGGTGCCTCTGAGACCTCACGTGTCCTGCAAAAAGTTGAGGCGTTGCAAATTCCTCCTGACACGCGTTGCACTTGAGGATAGGTTGGCTCATCTTAACCTTCTTCGCCGGGATCACGGTTGGAGAAGTGCTGGCTGCACGCTTGAGTAAAGGAATGGGTGGTACCGCTCTTGAACTTCCAGAAAATCCATTTAACGCTTGATTAGATGGAGCTTGAGGGTGATATTTCTTCATGTGCTTTGTTCTGTTATGACGCAGGGTGAAACTTGAACAACAAATCTCACAGGGGAACATGGTTGTTTATTTTTCGATGACTTTGAATAAACTGATTCATCTTTATCGCGGAGCTCGAATTTTATAATAAATTGCATTGGGTACATTACATATTCGATATTAATAGTCGATGACTTATTTGCGGTTGCGCTCACCTTCACACTTGGAATGTAAATTTAAATAATACGGAATTGCTAGCTGTGGTATTCAAATTCTCTTAACCTTGAAGACTTCTACACACACACATAGACACAAATATTATTTACATAATTTCAATGTTTCCATTCCCGTTTCATTATTGCACAACCATGCATCATGCGGATCCCAAGAATTGCATTAGTCATCAAAAAACGAGACTCGCTCTGGCCAAAAGAAATCAACACCTGGCCAAAAGAAATAAACACTTTTGTTTTCTAAGCATACCCCTAATTTACGTACCAAATTAATTTTTATCACCATTTCATCAAACATTTTCAAATTTGCCTCCACTTAGTTGAACTTAAAGCATAGCAGCGTTGTCATTTTAGGATGAAACTAGAAGCAACTCCCGGAAATCAGATGACTCTTTGGCAGCACTGTAGAACTTTGGATGTTAGTTGGTACACCGGTAAAACTTGGGGTTTGAATTTCCCGCTACTTAATTGAACTTAAAGCTCTGCGACGTTGCCGTTTTCTAGTGAAACCGGATGCACATCCCGGAAATCAGATGCCTTTTCGGCAACACTGTAGAACTTAAAGCTCCCCTGTTGCCATTTTAATTCCCCAGATTTAAATTTCCCTCCACTAAATTCCCCCAGATTTAGACAGTTGCCGGCCATTTTGAGTTCAAAATTACCCAAATTTGAATTTCCCGCCCCCAAAATCCCCCAGATTTGAATTTATCCCCAACCGATTCCCCCAGATTTAATTTTCCCGCCCCCAAATTCCCCCAAATTTGAATTTATCCCCACCAGAATCCCCCAGATTTGATTTTCCCGCCACTAAATTCCCCCAGATTTTACTTCCGGTTTTCCGGGATTACTTCCGGGATTACTTCCTGTCCCAGAACCCGCTAATATCATCTACTTATGGAGACGATGGCTGGCTCTGCAGGACGGTTTCCTCGTGGATGGGCCATCTCTCAGTGATGCGTGTGAGGAGATTGTGCATCTCGCACCACATCGGCGGTAGCAAAGGGTACCGAGACTATGGCTGGCTCTGCAGGATACGGTTCCTCGTGGATGGGCCATCTGTCGGTGCTGCTGTAGTGGGCGCCACAATGGGTAATTGTTATTTAGCTGCCCATTGTCAGCTGACTGGATGGCGAATATGGACGCCTTGTGATTTTGTAAAATCCGGAGAAGGGCGTCGGGTTTTATAATCGAAGGAGTAAACGCCTCCATCGAGCGGGATATACGGATTCAACTCTTATCCCGTAGAGTGACGTACATGAAGATAAAAAAGTCTATTTACACGAATGTGATTATGTGTATACTATTCACTACACTAAATATCAACTGTCCGGGGTCACAAGGCCCGGCGGTTAGAAAGTGTCTATTGTTATGTGCGTTTAAAACTGTCCGGGGTCACAAAGCCCGGCGGTTAGAGAGTGTCTATGGTTAAATATGGGGCACTTAATATTGTCCGGGGTCACAAGGCCCGGCAGTTCGAGAGTGTCTATTGGCATTAGTTAAACTATCCGGGGTCACAAGGCCCGGCGGTTAGAGAGTGTCTATTGTTATGCGCGTTTAAAACTGTCCGGGGTCACAAAGCCCGGCGGTTAGAGAGTGTCTATGGTTAAATATGGGGCACTTAATATTGTCCGGGGTCACAAGGCCCGGCAGTTCGAGAGTGTCTATTGGCATTAGTTAAACTATCCGGGGTCACAAGGCCCGGCGGTTAGAGAGTGTCTATTTCTGGGCGTTTCATCGTAGTGGCACTGTGGGACGACACTCCTCGCGAATTGTTTGTGGGGGGTGGCACTACACGAGTAATTGTTTGTGTCACTTTCATTGATCGGGGCGTCGATAAATGGCGTCGGATTCGGTGTCGGCATCGAGGATTTCGGGGGCGGTGCGGTGGTCGTCTTCCTAAAGCGGCAGAGGCGGGAAGACAGCTTAATTGCGTGTCTGCCGCTGTAGGTTTTCCGAAGCATTTGGGCAGTACCGGTGCCAATGGTTACCATTTCTGCAGATCCTGCATGGCGGTGGTGTACGCGGTCTGGCGGGTTTAGAATCCAGAGTTGGCGTCGCGTTTCGGCCGTCTGCTGTTCCGAGCGGTTTTGCTGCCTCTTGTCTCCTAAAACCCTCCTGATGACGTTCACCAACGTTGTTGGCTTTGGCCTTACCAGGCGATGCGTGCTGCCGGTACGATCCTCCGTTCGGTGGTGGAGGTGGGCGATTTTCCTCCTGATAGCCTCGGCCATTATTGTAATTTCTGGGTACATACCGTCCAGATTTGTTTGTGTACCCGTATCGAGGCGGGTGTTGTTTCTCATCTCTGGGCGGAGACTCTCTGCGCTGGGGGGGTTGGTAGGTCGGAATGGGGCGATTGGGTTTGTTTACGGCTGCGGAGTTGCTAACTGAGCTTCCTGGAATTTTCGCCGCTTTCCACACAAAATCCTCCACTGTTTTTGGACGGAACACCAAGGTCTGCTGGAGCGCTGGTGAAGCGAGGTTCCACATCACCTTAGTTTTAAACTCCTCACTCCAGGTGGTACCAAATCTGTCCAGCAGTACCTGCTTACGCACGGCGAATATTCCTGGCGGCTCATTCCCCTGTCGCTTGGTAAACATCTCCGTTCCTTCCTCGTGGTTGATCGCATCCGGATCCACCGCAGAAATAAAAAGTTCCTTAGACTTCTTCCAGGGAATTTCGGTGGCAAAATATCCTCCATATTTCTGTCTGGAATCGGCGTTCATTCTGGCAAGCGCCCGGTTCTTCTTCGTGGCTTCGGACACGTCCAGGTCCGCAAACTCCCGCTCTAGGCTCGCGATGAAGGTCTGTGGGTCACGTCCAGAAAACGTTGCGCGTTCCTCGGGCTCAGCTCTTCCGGCTGCGCATAGCATGGCTATGAGCTGACGACTTGCTGAAGCGGTCTCGCTACGAATTACTTCCTCTGCTGGGATATCTCGGATGGGTCTAGGTTGCGGGGGCGGTGGCGCATGAATATCGGCTTCCACCTGAATCTCATTAAACTGCAACGGAGAAGGGACAGTCGAACGGGCTCTAGTTGCAGCAAGTTCCCCGCGAAGCTCTTCTTGCATGCGACGGACTTGGTCGTGGTCGCGTCTGAGGGCTTCACGCTCATGGTGAAAGAGATCGTGGTCTTGCCTAAATGTTTCGCGCTCGCGGTCAAAAAGCTCGCGCTCACGCCTGATGGCTCCGCGTTCCGCTAATAACTGGTGCAGCTCTTCGTCTGACGCCATCCGTCTTTCGTGCTCCGCATGCTCACGTCGTTGATGCTCCTCCTGGTCCTGGCGGATGCGAGCTTCTTTTTCTTGGCGGAGGCAGCGCATTCGCTCTTCGCATTCTGCCATCTCGTCATCGATGTCGCTGGTTACCGTCATCGGTGATGAGATGTATCGTGACAGCGTCGACTGGCAGTCTGCATCATATCTCTGAGGGGATGGTGCTTTTCTGATAGCTGTGTGATTTGTGGCATCCACCAGAGTCGTAATCGGTGTTGTGTCTCGAACGTCCACATTATACTCCCTCGGAGTAAACCCCGCGAACGCGGAATGGGCACGTTGCCGCACATCCTGGGTCGACATCTTATTGTATGACTGTTTCGGCCCCGTCAAGTTTCCTTAAGGAGTCAAAACCAAAAATTTCTGATCTGACCTCGTAGAAATTTGGAAAATCAACTTTTAATTTAATTTAAAAAAAAAAAGAAAAGCAAAGAAAACTGAATTGAAGTGGTTAGCAGAACGTTTGTTAAACACAAAAAAAAATACACGAACAAACAACAAATAATAAAACGATAGGAGATTATGTCCGCTGAGAAGAAAAAAAATTATAAAAACATACACAATAATAAAATAATAGGAACACACACAATTCTGTAAAAAAAAAAAAAAAAAAAAAAAAAAACACGTAATCAAAAAAATAATTCAACGTTTGCAACCAATTCTACTATCAGTTGAAGAGAGAAAAAAAATTCCTTGCAAAACTAATTTTATTCAAATTGAAAATCATACAAAATCAATTGTTGCAAGTCGTGGGTGTGAACCGAATTATTAAAAAAAAATTAGTCACAAATTATAAAAAAAAAATTAATTTGAAAAAAAAAGAAAAAGTCACAAATTATTTAAAACAAATTAATTTAGAAATAAAATCTAATAGCATTCGGTAGTAGGTTGTCATTAGTTACATGCCACATAAAGCGGGACACAAGTGCGAATTAACTACTTTTAAAAAAATTAATTCAATATAAAAAGGGAGTAAGAGAAAAAAATTATACAGGGTTATGGATTCTTATAAAGCCACTAAGTTGGGCGGCACTTGTTGCGGATTACGGTGGTGTGGGAAACCGATGTACGCTCTCCAACAACTTTCGGCTGCATGCAGTGACGGAGAGCATGAGAAAATATTATAAAAAAAAAAAAGAAACTCTACTTACCTTATGCTTGTTGAGGATGTATCCGTATTGACGCGACACAAAAGGCGAATACGAAAGATTGCGCGAGAGACAAAAAAAAGGTTGAGTGATATTCGAAGTTGAGATATTACGGGCTTTATTATATTTAAAGTAAAAATAACAAACAAACAAACAACACGAACAACAAACAAGAACAATAAACAAACAAGAAAACGATAAATAAAACAACAAACAAGAACAACACGGGAAGCAGAACTGCTTGTTGAATTTTGAATTATGGCGAGGGGCGACACGAAGTACTACGGAGTACAAAAACTGCGAAAGGCGCGATTAAAGATGACTGTCGACTAGTGAGGACCACTGTGTACTGTCTTTTATAATGTTCTCCCCGTCGTATTATTTTGTGGGGGTGTTTTGCAAAATCGAGGGTAGTAGGGGGTAAAATTGTTCGGTTACCCTCTACGAGAGGGTACTACCCGTCGCACTTTGACATTAAATTAATCTAAACCTTATCCTATCCAAAACTAACTTAACTATATATACAACCCTCATAAGTACACACGCGGGCACGTACGTTGTACCGCGTAACTGCTGTGTGGTGCCACGCGAGGCGATGGATGTTGAGGTTAGGTTTGAGCGATGCATATGTGGTGTTTGGTATCAAAACGTGTGTTACGGCACGGGTATGATCATGACATCCAGCCTTACGTGATTCGTGAGTACGTGCTCATATGAATCGCGAGTACAGGTTTGGCAAACCTGGGATGTCATGGATTTGGTTCCCACGGCCGTAACAATATGCACCGCTCGGTTTATTGGTCATTTATTGGGCCCTCGCCGGAACTCGTGAAGGACAAGCTAGTTTTGGGGAAGTGCCTTTGTTACGAATTTTGCATGCCCTTGCGTCTTAATCAAGCTGTCACGTCTTGGCGTGAAATTGACGACGGACAAGGGCATTCGTAAGAAAAGAAAAATTTCTATAATAAAATTGTCTTTTCTATTTTTGTGCACTTCCCGGAGACTATTGCTTAGTCCTATTGTTCCTGTCACGTTCTTGTCCGAGGGCACCAATATTTTCAAATAATGGTTTATGACCAAAAAAAAAAAGAAAAGAAGAGAAAGCTAAATTTGATGCAGCTGTATTATGCTAATCGCGACGTGTACGTATGAGGGGATGTGTTGGCAATGTGTTGGCGATGGCGACCTAACTTTATGCAGCTTATGACTAACATGCAACCTATTTTGACATGCTTAGTCGCGCTGTGTCAATGTATGCATTACGAACGTAACTCATTTTTAATATCAAAAAAAAAAATGCTTATGAAACAATGAAATAAAAATAAAAAATAAAGAATGATGTATTGAGAATAGCGCGCGGTTTAATTGTAAAATAAGCATTGTTATGGCGTTCCCGGTAGAACGCCGATAACAGGAGCAATGGTTAGCTCATAAAATGCAAATTAAGATAATTAAGCATTTTTGTTAAGACGCGTAGATAAACTAAGCGCCTATAACAAATGGTAAGTAATAATGTAGGTAAAATGTTTTTAGCGTTATATTGCATATTAATTTTGTTCAAAAATGCACTTAAAAACACGCAAGCTGATGCCAATGACACTAATGGCATTTAATAGAATATAATTTGGTAGAAGGAATGAAGGTTTGACTATATTTTCTCATTTTCGTGAAGTTGATCTTAGATCCGGCCAGGAATTAAAATTCACCCTTTACTTAAGACATGTGTATAATTTGTAATCTATGGATTAAATTAAATTAAAATCGAATTTGTTTATTTGTGTATAATAGTTCGAGAAATATTATTTGAGCGGCCCTGATGAGACAGTGTGCTGAAATATCAAAACTGCATCCTATTCGGTTAAAATAATTTTTTTTTTTAAATGATGACCTTTTCTTTGTAGCTCTTTTCACTTCAAAATTAGTCGACTCTTTGTCAAGAAACGTGTTTCCCAAGCATTTTGGAGACGAGGACCTTTTTTTGCTCTCCACTATGTTTTCGAGATATATAGGAACATTTTTGAAGTGAGGACTGTTTTTTGCATATCAACACAAAAAAGAGTAATTTCTCTACTCTCAACACATAGTCGGGTTGTTTTCACGCTGAATAAAAAATTATAAAATTCCGATTTCTTCCGATATTTTCAAAAATCGGAAATTGAGAAAAACCTACATACCTCATAAAATGGTTAACCTCTTCGGATGTTATGACCTCTTAAAAGAATGCAGTGTGCTTTCAATTAGTCATCTCCTAAGTTTCAATGCCATTTCTGACAGTTTAACGAAATAACATTACAAAAAACACGTACTTGTTTTTCACCTCTAAACTAATAATAATAATAATTTATTCATGCCATCACAGAGTGTACACTAGACTAACTAGACAAGGGCGTTTCCAACCAACTAGTCTAGGGGGGGGGGTAATTAAAAAACTGGTGCTTCCGCTCTCATACCCCTATTCCGTGAAATTTATTTATCCCTTTCCAACGTTTTAAAGCGTTGGAAAAATTTACCGGTTATATTATTTGTTTCGAATATGGAATATCGGTAATTTTTAACAATAAAAATTGTTAAGCGAAAAATTCTTAGGGGGCTTACCCCCCTTTGAAACCGCCACTTCACTAAATTTATTTTGGGAAATACAAGTTTCTCTATATTCTGTTTGCGTTTATGAGGTTTGAGTTTAGTTTAGCCGATAAAAAAATGTGTTTTAGTGGTATTTTTATTATTTGAAATTATATTGCGTACAATTTTGTACACTTTATTCAACTTTTTAAGTGATAAGTGAGGTTCGAACATTTCTATTATATTATTTTATGTGTAAAGCGCACGAAAAGTAAATAAAATCGCAATTTGGCGCAAGTAAATTAAAATTTGTACGATACACTGTTTATCATAATCACTTAGTATATTTTTCAAACGTATACTTTATTAAAAATTAATAATGTTGGTAGCGTTGCTCTAAAATAACTAAAAGCTATGGATGATAAGTTCTGAGTCATAAAAGATTACTCTAACAATGTTTTTATTTTACAGATTTCAACCACGGATTTAAGTAAATAAAAATTACAGTTTTGAAGATAAATATATTTTTGCAGAACTTTTATGTCTTATTCACGTTACTGGTTACCCGAAATAAATAACTTTATTAAGGGTTGCGATAATGACTTCACGAACGTACTAGACAAAGTATGGCTATCGCTATCCAACCTCTTCTTCAAAATTCGAGTCAAATTGGCTCTAAACCCGCACCAAGATTAGTTCTACTAACTTGATTTTTTTTAAATGGAAACAAGTGGGCATGAGTTGGGTGCCAAAAAGAGTGACGGCGACTAGACCTGGGTTTTAGCCCATTTTTTTGGACTTCTAATTTTAAACTTTTTTTTTACCAAATAGTACTATACCATGGGATATTAATCCCAAATAAGTATTAAGATGAGCATAGGCACGTTTCCGGCGATACAAGGTGGTGAAAATGATGATCTCTAGTCGACACTTTTCTGTTAGATCGAGTGTTTACACAAAGTATCATATTATTAGACAAAGTCTTTGAATGTAACCAGAAAATGTTAACATACTTTATACGTGTCTGTTTCCAATAGATTAACAAACATTCGAAGATACGGTTTGATCAATGGATATTTGCGTGTACGGTATTACCGAAGACCGAGTTTTCTCGCCTTAGACGACATACGTACACAAGAGATTGCGCTTAATTCAACTTACCGAAGAGAGAGTAAACGCATGAAAATGTTGTCGGAGCTTAGGTTCAGCTATCTATGACGTGCACGCAAAGATCTATTAATCAAAGTATATTTTATACCATTCTATACTGAAACTTATTTTGTTATTTATATTTTAATAAACAATGTGTGACAGTTTTGTGTAAAGAAAAAGTTGTCTGTCGTTCAAAAACACGTCGAATAGGGTTCATTCGAAAGTAATAGGTGCTGCGTTTTATACCCTGACTGGAAAGCATCACTTTCACCTCCTTGTATCGCCGGAACGGTGCCTATGCTCATCTTGAAATTTCTCAGGAATGAATATATAGCACTATTTGGCATAAAAAAGTTTGAAATTCAAGGGCCAAAAAAATGGACTAACTTGGCCGTCACTCAAAATTCAAAATAGAAAAATTAAATCATTCGTTCTTGAGAAAAATCGAAGAATATTATTACAAAGGTTTAAACTAATGACAATAACATGTCAATGAACTAATTTCCATTCCGATCGGATTTTAATTAATGCATACTAACACAGATCATCGATTCAGCGGATGCAATTCTATGCATCATTCGGAACATGTAACATAATGCACGGACACAATAAAACGGGTATAATTTTTTTTTCTCTATCTATGTGTGTGCAGAATTTTGCATTTCCATTTATTATTCCATCCGTTGTCAACGCTAACACAATTCATCGTAATCTAGGCGAATGCGTGCGCGATAAATCCGATGCGGATAATTATGTTTTCTCTTTTGACAAAGGGATGCATTTTCATGGGGTGGGATTTTTTCTGTTGTTTGTGTGTGCATGTGCGTGGGGAAATATAAATAACCGGCGACTATCTAATTTGCATGAACAGGATGGGATAAAGGGGGTGGACGCGAATTAAAATATGTCCCTGTGAGCGGAGGGTGGTTGTGGGATTATTATATCCATTCTGGGTTCGCCGGTGCGTGGAATTTAATTTGTCGCTGAGATTTTCGCATCAAAAATTCTTGAAATATTAATGGTTATTTATGTATCAAGGGCGTAAAATGATAAGTTTTGGCCCTTAGGTAGAGGGCAAAACCCATTTTACGCCTGTGGTGCATATGTTAATAGAGATTTAAAGTCCTTTTTCTTACCTTAGGTTTATAAATAATATAAACTTTGAAAGCTATTATTATTATTTATAAACGTAGCAAACTGGGTATCTAGGGTCTTCCGTTAGAATGTGATTTCCTTTAGCCCTTTTAATGTGAAAATTACTCACGCAGCCAGTATTGTCAAAATGATGGACAATATTATAAATTGTTGAGATGGATGGAACTTGTCTGCTCGGATACTCAACCGAAAACAAATCTCTAACATGTCGAATGCTGTTCCCACTCTTGTACCAATTAATTATCTGTATTCTTTCTTCGGTGGTGTAATACATTTTTATTAATAACACAATTTTGACAATTAAATAAAACTGAGTGTAAGTATGGTTACCTACATTGCCAATACATTGCAATGCGTTGATGTGATTATTATAACATAGAACATAGACATTAACAATCATATGTTCCGAGTTAAAAAAAAGACCCTGTATATGAATTAAGTTCTAAGTTTTTTTTTGTGTTTTTTCCTCAAGATTATCAGAAATATTGGAGCTAATCATATATTTGTTTCGTTCTGTAATTTAATCAATTTCTAATGTAATGTATTTTATAAATCAAATTTCAATGTACTTTTGTGTCAATAAATTTATTTTTAAATTCTCTTTAAAATCCGCTATTTGCTCGTTTTTGTCTATCCTAAACTGATGACGTCTAATAAGGCTGAAATCTGTACACACTACGTTAATGTGGGGAACGTGTTGTTATTACTTATTCCGGACCCCTCGTCTGATCCGACGACAGATATACTGGATTAAGCCAATTTAGCGAAGCTAGTGTTGTACCTCTTCGCGAGTTTCCTGCTATAAATCAGGGGGTGATCAGCCTAAACGAAATCGGATAAATCGACACCCTCAGTCTTCAGAGACCTAATTAAGGACCGGGACGTGATACGCTTCTTGTGTGAGGAGAAACTAACTCTAGAGTTTGTACAAAACAAAATTAATATTATCAGATTTATAACTGCAAGTTTGAACAATGTATTAAATACAATTTTTTATTTGATAATCATAAATTCAGAGGCATGACGAATCATATTATTCAGAGGCTCACTAACCCTGTACTTTGTAAAAATAATATTATGGATAAATATTAGGAAACTAACAAAACAAATAATTTATTCCGATCACACCGGTAACTCAATCACCGAGCCGTTTAAGTTTTCGATTTAATTAACCAGTCGAACCCTAACCAGTGTTTCCAGGTTTTGATTAATTTGAACAAATCCCCGGCGGCGCATAACTCTTTCGCATCCGATAAGTTCCTCCCTGGCAGCATAAAACTTAACTGCACTTTGGGAAAGTTACTGCATTGGCAATTCGCAGGAAATATAAATTTATTCGACGGCTGCACAACGCAATGACTTCCGAAAGACTCTGCCAAACTTTGCACAGTTGCGAAAGTGATTTATCTTTCGCCTATTCAAGCACTAATCAATATAACAGGATCGAAACGTGAATTGTTGTCTTCCAGTCTACGACAATAGCGGACTGGATCATTTTAACTAATAAGTGTGACAATAAATCAGTACCAGACTTAAATTATTACCTTCTGAAGTGATTGAATGGTTTGTTACGCCATCTTGTTGTCTTCAGTGCCAAACACATATTATTTGGAATTGCCATTGATGAAAAAGAATAATGGGGGCGGCGTGTTCATCGGGCAAAACTGTTGAGAGTTTACTGCCTACCGTTGGGGATTTTTCTGATGAACGTACTGTAGATAGTCAACAAGATAGTCCAATGGCAGCCATCTTTGCAATAGTACAAATTAGACTGATTGGAAGTAAGCCCTGAAGATTATCGGGGATATGGAAGCTACGAAGAGTGATAAATTTAATAATATAGTTTATCATATCACTGATAGTGAGAACATTCACCAATTGCTAATAGGTAACAAAGTAAATTGAGTGGATATTTTTTTCTCTTTATAAAGCACTGCAATCAAAATGACCGAAGTAGCTTTCATCAAATACCAATATTCATCGTGAAAAAATAAACATGTTGGCAGTTGAAAAATCTAATGAAAACCCGCCTATTGATGCGAAATGAAGATGACATTATTATTTATGCGTTCTTGAAAAAGTAAATTGCGCAACTCCAATTTATACCGCCGATACTTCGTTCACAAGAAGATTGAGCGTGATTTTAAGCTTATCAAGAGAAAATATATTATCTTATAGCATTAGATGCACTTTCCATGCTTAAGGCTATCTCATGCTTTAACTATACCATCTTCCACTATAATGATAAGCTTAGGAAATTCAAAAATTACGAAAATAATACTTTTTTGTGCTTTGTAAGAAGAAAGTAAAAAACCGCTTATATTATGCTTAGAATAGATCGAAAAATTTCGGGGCAAATACCGAGGAATTGTCAGTTCTTCAAACATTTACACAAATTTGACGCCAAATAGGATAGCCCGTGTGTTAGAGCAAACCATGGGTCGCAACCCCCGGAGGGCTCAGTAGCAAGTATTTGTGGGTCGCCTGATTCAAAGAAATTTATTTGACAATAAAAATAAATGGCATTTCTTCAAGTATCAGGTACAAGTATATTAGTGAAATGAAATTATATTATTTATAAAAATAAATAGTTATTTGTTTAAAAGGGCAATAAAGTGACAGATTTACGGACGCGGCTGGAGTTTGACCGCCGAGCGAGCTTGCGGGCGAGGCTGTGAATCCAGCCAAGTGACTTGCCGAGTTAAACACATCATTTTTTCGCGGATTGTTCAGTAGAAATTAGTAATAACTTGCAATGCGATAATTTTCAATATATTTAATTCTATCAACATATCGCAAATTTCGTAGGTACCCAAGTAAAACAAAAATTGACATTTATAATGGATATTGTAGTGTCCGCATTTTGACAGTGTGTGTGGTGTAATCATTTATAATCATAATGATTCATAATGATCATGATTTTGTAAGTGACATGCAATGAATATTTAAATCGGACGGACCGTATAATTATTTCGAGTAAAACTCTTCAACACATTTCTTTACTGATATAGTTGATGGTGGAAGCTATTACGTTGTGATACATTTTGATTTAGGAATTCAGGAACTTTTCAATAAAATGCACTTTCTTGGTATCACACACATTTCTTGACGATTCAAAATATTAAAGTCATTATGTTCATATTATTATTGTTCAATGATTAAATTGAAATAAAACTTACATTATACGTAACCTCCAAATCCTTTTCGATCATTTTTCCGATTGCTGCTCGGGTTCAATTACGTGGGAAAGTTAGGTAAACACACTGTGCTCGGAGAAAACTTACGCTGGGTTGTTAATATTTCGCAGAAGCCGTTATTGGGTTTCTTTCGCAGGTAACATCTGAAGGAAAGTCTCTCATTCTACTGTGCCAGGAAATATGATTTTTAAATGTCAAATGCCGGGCCACTAGGAGCCGGTCACGACAAATATTTCGCCACCGTTCGGCGACTCGATTTTTGTATGTGGATAAGTTCGGGACTCGCATGGAGGTCAGGGAAAACACACTCGGTGTTATTAAAACTTCGGGGAACCTGTTTTGGCCTTTTTGGTACGGGAAATTAGAAGGCAACTCTCAATTAAGCGAAAAATTAATTGTAATATCAAACAAATTCCCGAGCGGCTATTATTGGTCGACGCGGTGTCTCATCTGATTGGCGAAATATCATGACGTAGTCTCACCTGATTGGCTCATTACTTTTACAACCTAGGCATAAATAAGTATTTTAAAGCCTAGTCCGCAAAAGGGATATTTCACGGCCTAAATACAGTCCGAAAAATCTTACATTTCATATCAATCCGTGAAAACCTATATTTTTGTAAGAAAACAATGATTTTAGAAGCCATTCGCTTATTTAGTACGGGTGTGAAGTTAGCAATAGACTTTAAATTACGTTTTTCCATCAAAACGAGCTACATAACTGATTTTTTTTATGATTATTATGAAACACATGAACATTGTAAACAAAAAAAATTTAACCCCTAATTGTCCCCTTTTAAAACTACCCCCACTTCGACTCAAAAATAACTTCCGCTATTATAACAAAAAGACAAATTCCACTATGAAAGCAAAAAATACAGCTGTATTCTGTGGACACCCTAGAATTATAATCATAAAAAACCGCAGGCACACCCTCATTTTTTTCGAGAAAAAAAAAAATTGCGTAACGCTGCACGACATTCACATATTTTCGCAAAAAATAAACAAGGAAGTCATACTCCCGTAGAAAAAATAAAATTTGATAAACGTTCCTTACATACGCCTGAACAATAATCATACATAAACCGAAGGCACACCCCCATTTTTTCGAGAAAAAAAAAAATTGCGTAACATTCACATATTTTCTCAAAAAAAACGAGGGTCATACTCCCATCGAAAAAATAAAATCAGATAAACGTTTCTTACATATTCCTGAACAATAACCATACAAAAACTGTAGGCATACCCCCCGTTTTTTCGAGAAAAAAAAAATAATTTGCGTAACGCTGCAAGTCATACTTCCGTAGAAAAAATAAAATCAGATAAACGTTCCTTGTTTTTTTTTTGCGAAATTATGTGAATGTCGAAAATGAGGTGGGGGGTGCCTGCGGTCCACAGAATACAGCTGTATTTTTTGTTTTCATATTGGAATTTGTCTTCATGTTTTAAAAGTTATTTTTGAGGGGAAGTGGGGGTGGTTTTAAAAGAGGACAATTAGGGGTTAATTTTTTTTGGGTTTACAATGTTTATGTGTTTCATAACAATCATAGAAACATTCAGTTATGTAGCCCGTTTTAATGGTAAACGTAATTTAAAATCAATTTCGGGAATCTGTTGCTAAATTCACACCCGTGAAACACGGTTCTACTATGGGCCAAAACATTCTAAAATTTACGTTACAAATATAAAGGGCAAACAATTAAAAGCATAAATAAAAAAACTCGAAAATATTAACTAAACAAAATTTTAAAAAGTGCGCATGAAAATCAATAATTCGCTTTAAAAATTCTTAAATATGGGCCAACAAATCTAAAATTAATACCAGAAATCAAAAACTACTAAAAATAAAAAAAATAATACCAAAATATCCAAAATCTCAACACGCAAATCGAAATTTTCCGGCCAAAATAAAAAAATAGGATTAAACAAAAATGAAAATACAGGCTAAAGATTTGAAATATAAACCAAAATCAAATATCCTTGTCTAAAAATAAAAAAAATTCAAACAAAAAATCAACAATTAAGTAATTAATTAAAATCATTTGCTCGACTATATTGTTTCCAGTAAATCAACGCCTTAATTAACAGGTAAAATTAAGTAAATAACCTGAAATTAAAATAAAACGCTTGCAGAAAATGCAGGCCGACAAATTAAACAATTCAGGAGTAAATATGAACCATCTAACAAGATGTGTGACACCGATTTTATTCATCTTTGGCACACGTGTAGGTCATGACTAGGAGTGTAATAGGTGCAAGTAATAGGCCTCACAATTCAGCCGTTTTCGAGAAAAAACGAGTTTTTTATTAGCTGTGTGTTTATGTACCATTTACGTTAATAAAACAATACCGACCCCGTGGCGTATTGGCAAAATCCACGCTTCGTAATCGCAAGGTCCATGGTTCGAATTATTTTGGCCAAGTTTCAATAGTTTTCTTTTTTTGTAGTTTTTTTATAAATCCGTGAGTATTTAAAAATGTTAGTTTTAGAATAAATTATATTAATTTCATTTTTAGGAGAAGGATTGTTAAACAAATTAAACTGGAGATTGAAAAATCAATATTTTTATTTCCAGTATTTTGTTCTTAATTTATTATCCTTGTTCGTGCAGTCCTTTATCGCCCGAAAAGCACAATAACATATAGAAAATAATATCGAACAAGGATTTATAAAAAAAAATAGTCTGGAAATACAATTATTGATTTTTCAATCTCCTGTTTAATCTGTTTAAGAATCCTTTTACCCCTAAAAATAAAATTAATATAGTTGATTAAAATTAAGATTTTTAAATGCACATGGATTTATAAAAACTATAAAAAAGAAAACGAATGAATCCAACTTCAACAATGGGGTTCGATCCTTTGACCTTCGTGTACGAATTGCGCTAAAAGCTCGGTAAATTTTCTTTGGCGCAAAAGGTATATAAACATACAAATAAATAACAAATTTAAAAAAAAACATTTTTTCTCGAAAACGGCTGAATAGTGCGCCCTATTACTTGCACCTGTTACACTCCCAATCATGACCTACACGTGTGCCAAAGATGGATCAAATCGGTGAGTCACACATCTGATCCTCCCCTTGTAAGATAAACAAAAACTCAAAAATACTGGCCAAAATGTCAAATACAGTATGAAAATAAATAATTCAAGTTTCAAAATCTGCGATATAGCTCAAAAAATCGAAAATTCTGACCAAAATCGAAAAATTCAAATAAAAACGTATAACTTTGTTGGTATCACTTTATTAATTATTCAAAATGTATCACGAAGTGAAAGCCTCCACAATTACTTATTCAAAATCGAAAACTAAAATATTGACCACAATAAAGAATAGGCCCAACAATAAATAAAAAAACTGGAGCAAAGAAATTGAAAATACATGCCTAAAATCTAAAATATGGACCAAAATCTAAAATCTAGTTGCTTAAAATAATTCCCTCATGACTATATTCTTTTAAGTTATTGTCAAATTTGAACTTGAAACAAGAAATGAACGCCGAAATGAAAATCAAAAATATGAAATTAAATAAATAATAGAAAATTTAAATAAAATACAAGCCTAAAAATTAAAAACTTGTGTCCAAAACCTCTAAACAGTATTTAAAAAAAAACCCTTTCCCATACTTCGTGCCAGAGAAAAAAATAGGTTTGTGTGTGTCTGCACAAGCGCGGTGTATTTCAAAAACAAATACTGAAATTAATATAAGACATAAATTTAAGATAACCTCACTCATTGCAGAAACTGAAATAAATAAAAACAAAAATAGCCTGAATATATGAATATTCAACCTGTTCGTTACTTTGCAAAATTAAGTCTTATTAAGACTACAAACAAATAACTTCAGTAGTTGTTTCAATAAGTGATTTGTTTGTAGTCTTAATAAAACTTAATTTTGCAGTCACAAACAGGTTGAATATTCATGTATTCAGGCTATTTTTGTTTTTATTAAGAAAATAATATAACACTTTGAAAATAAGCATTATTGGAAAATCCGAAGAACTGAAAAGCTCTTGGTCAAATTTTGTACACCGAAAGTAGGTTTATAATATGAAAAACATTAGAAACCATTTAAACAAATATTGAAGAAAAAGAAATGAACATCTTTTGTTTAAAAATACGAGGGGATTCGTAAAATAAGGTTCCCTATGCTGCTTAGAAATAATGCGACTTGCTGGGAGAAATGTAAAACAGTCTTACACTGTCAAATCTCCCTCTTTCTATTCCCACCTCTCCCGCTACGCTACATCGCTCAATGCCGGCCTAGCAGCCTTCGAAGATGGAGCTCCCTGTGGCTGTTACCGCCAGATGCGAAATTTGCGCTGTGATACGTTTTTTAAGTGCAAAACGGATTTCACCTATTGACATTCATCGTCAGTTAATCGAAGTTTATTGGAAAAATTGCATATCTGTTCAACATGTTCGCAAATGGTGCAGAGAATTCAGTGAAGGCCGCACGGAAATTCATCAAGACAGAAGCGGAAGGCCTTCAGTTTCAGATGGAATTGTCGAAAGAGTTGAGAGAATATTGCTTAAGGATCGGAGAATCACCATTAGCGAACTTGCTTTCCGTATTTCTGAGACTTCCATAGAGAATTCATAAGATTTTAACCGAAAAATTAGGCTATCACAAAGTGTGTGCACGGTGGGTACCGTGCATGCTCACAGAAAGCCACAACAGCAGCGTGTCGAGTGTTCCCGCCAGTTTCTGCAACAATGTGAAGACAACAAGGAAGAATTCTTGGATTCCATTGCTACAGGCGATGAAACATGGGCGTATCACTTTACCCTCAAAACCAAGCAGCAATCACGTGAATGGCGTCTCTCAACTTTGCCGAAGCCGAAGAAGGTGAAACAAACACAGTATGTTGGGAAAGTCATGGCAACCGTCTTTTGGGACAGGAAGGGCCTGCTTTTGATCGACTTTTTGCCTCATGGAACAACAGTAAACTCCGACAGATACTGCGACACATTAAGAAAACTGAAAACTGCGATCCAGAACCGCCGGAGAGGAAGATTGTCCAGTGGTGTTAGGCTTCTCCATGACAACGCTCCACCTCATGTCTCACATCAAACTCAAGAACTGCTGAGAGATTTTGGTTGGACTGTTGTGCCCCACCCCCCTACAGTCCCGACCTAGCCCCAAGTGTTTATCACTTATTCCCAAAATTAAAGGAACACTTGGGTGGTTTACGCTTCAATACTGATGATAAAGTCAAGGAAGAGGTTACTCGATTTCTGAAAGGATTGGCGGCAGAATTCTATAACATGGGGATAGAAAAACTGAAGCATCGTCTGCAAAGGTGTTTTAACAGAAACGGCGATTATGTAGAAAAATAGCATAAGTTTTAAGCTTTAAAATGATGTACAACACTAAGAACAAAAATATAGCTGTCTATTATTAAATTTAATGGGAACCCTATTTTACGACTCCCTCTCGTATTTTTCTCATTCAGAAACATAGGTGCAAATTCTAGCAATAATTTCACTTTAACTGCTTTAACTTTTAAGAAATATTCATCCAGTCGTGACAAAATTTTTCACAAAATGGGAGGTCGGAAACGAAAATAGTTTGCACACCTCTTTGTTAGAGGTAAGGAAGATCGTATACTACATATAAGAATTTTTGAGCATTAACTTGCAATATTTGCTAGATAGCGTATCCGTTAAGTATGCAACACATGGGAAACATTTATATTCGAAGTTTCTCAGAAAATGCTATTATGTACGAAACTTTGCACTTTATTCGAAACAAATTGAAAGCATATGGAAAATGTCATAAATAACGAAGATATTGGCAATTTCTATTATTTATGTCCTTTTCTGAGTATTCCTGATAGTGCGATGCGACTTTTATTGCTTTCAACTTATAACATCCAAATTTCTGAATCCAATGCAAAAAACAATATTCGCAAAAATCAATGGTGTGGAATTTTGATCAGAAAAACTATAGGGCCTTACTTTTTTCGACAAAGCTTCAATTCAGAAATGTGTTTAGAACTCTTACCAACGGAAATAGAAAATCAATATTTTGACAACTACCAAAAATTCCCTCTGGTTTATGAAGAATAGAGCACCTGCATATAGTTTCATTATTGCTATGGCTTACTCGTTTACCTTACTTAATCGACATGCACACACCGGCAAAATTAAAGGAACGCAGATAAATTCGATATATTTTTCTTCGTGCAACTTTTTCGTGGCAATTTCAGCGGCATCTCGTACAACCAAGTTAAACTAACTAATTGCAGTTCCTTTTTCAAAGCTATGAGAAAATACGCGTTTCAAATGCAAGCCAACACTTAACACATTACAATACAACTTAAAGAGATGTCAAATGCTTTTTGACAAATGTTTCAAAAAATGACATATGGTAGTAGGAAATGCGACGCCGTCTAGACAGAGCCAGTAAAAAAAATTAATGAATAAAATTAAATATTGTATCCGTTCCTTTAATTTTGCCGGTGTGTGTAGTTGCATTTTATAGAATTGGTTAAAAAATAGAGAAATAAAATGTATGTTGTGTTACATTGTCATCACAAAAGAATGAGCATTGAGATGCGGTAAAAATTAAATACGCCGTCCATAGGAAATAAAAAAGTTGATGATGGTTCAAAAGAAACGAAACATGTTACAACTAAAAATCTTATGCCATCTATTAGATAATAAAAAAGTGCAATAAGAACGTCTTTATCGTTTTTAAATATCACCTTAAATAACGAAGAAATGAAGAAAAAACTAAAATCATTTTTTTCAGTTTTTTTGGACTTAACTCAAAAACAAAACAATTTAAGTAATTTTTTCAGTGGATTAATAATCACCATACAATTCTGCAGTCAAATTTAAACATCCCCCATCTCTTCTAATTAGCAAGATCCCCATTGTGAATCTCGAATTTGAAACACCCTGTAAACCCGGGTCCCGCATGCGATATTTATTGTATAATTATGCAGTTCCTTCAGCGAAAAGGTTAATTGTAATTATTAAATAAAATTCATATATTATATGGCTTCTAATTGAATTTTCAAACATTCCATTTTTTATGGATCAAAGTGTATAGTTGCTGTAAAAGAAGTACTAATTAAGCACAAAATGATCGCTTAAAATCATCCACAACGTGCCGCATCGATTAATCTACCAACAATAATTCCAGATCGGAACAGATTTCCACTGCGTCGAACCGAAAACGATTTCAATGCTCCCGTTTTGTTTGCGGGTCTATTGTGCTGTAAATTAATTGTTTGGCTTTAATCACTGATGCGCGGATTTTAAATATGTTCTCCTGTAATAAATCAACTGCATATAATAGTTTTGTTTATGCACAGGTATATATATATATATATATATATATATATATATATATATATATATAATGTGGATCGATCCAAAGGTGACACGTGAACACAATGAAATCTTCCGCTTGAGCACCACCGCACACACCTTATCAGCCGAAGCATTCGCTTCGAAATTCACGGTGATGTAAGAAAAAAACGACAGGAAGGGATGAATGAGGATGTTGTTTTATTTTATTGAACTTTCCAGACTATCAAATAGATTTAAAAAGTGAGTGAGAGCTATGCTCGTGATAAAATTGTCTTCTTATACGATTGCTAAGCAAATGGCAAGAATTCAGCTCAATATTTTATTTGCATTTGATAAATTACAATGAAAACCCTTACTTGTTGCAGAAGCTTTAATTTAATTATATAAAGACGAAAAGTAGCCGGAATATATAAATATTCAACCTGTTCGCAACTCTGCAAATTAAGACTAGGCTTAAGACTCAATTTGCAGAATTACGAACACGTTGAATATTTATACATTCAGGTTACTGTTCGTATTTATTTAATTGATAAATCATGTATAAGTATACAGAAGAAATGGTTACGTAACATTTAATTGGGTAAATTAAAGACAAAACATTTCACGAACAATTAAATATTTTATCTGTTCGTATTTCTGCAAAATTAAGTCTTACAATAACAACAACTTACTTGGTTAATGCCACACCTGATATTGAATAATACAAAAGAAATTTGCATGTTAAAAATAGTATTGGTTTAAGATTTTCTGCGTACTAACTTGAAAAATATTTAAAAATTGAATTTTAAAAGTGTTAACCGGTTAAGCTAATATTAAAAATAGAAAGCTGTAACAAATAGTGAACAGAATTAATTTCAATCAAAACGATAGTACAAGCGTAACAAATGTTTCAGTTACTTGGCCGTACCACATTACCCTCATTTCGGCGTAGTAATTAAATATTACGAACACCTTCAAACAAAAATGTTGTAGCACTCGTAACTGTCACCTGATTGTGTACTATTCCATTTGCATGGTGTATATCGTAGGTATTTTCCAGAGGCGTTGGTCGGAGTCACTGCTGAGCAGTATTTCTCCTGTATTTGTTTGTTGTTAGGTTTTCTGCTTAAATATATCCCAAGTCTAATATTTACTTTTCTATATTCTATTCTAGTGTTTTTTTTTTCATATTTGGCCTTTTTGTTTTTTTTTTGTGTTTTTTGTCAGTTTCTATTTTGTTGTGTTAGGCTCATCTCTTCTACGCCACAATTCGTGCATTATGAAACTCCCCGAGGCACTAAAATATTACAAAATAACAACAGTTTTTTTACATCTCCTAATGATTATGTAGTGTTTTCTATAATTAGTGTTAAAAAAAAATCGATGACTGAAAATTGGCTAGCCAGATCGATAGTGGTCGTGTTTGCGACTATAAAAATATTCTCGTTTAAGATTAAATATTCCTGCGGCGAGCACATGACGTAAATTTTAAGTTCCCGGCGCAACCACCATGAGATCAATTACTGAGCTTCTTTTATTTGTCCGCAGAGCATTGGTTGCGACTAATATAAACTAGCTGGTTAGCTAACGGTTAATTGGTTTCTATATGAATGAAAATGAGGCAAACACAAGACATTCATGGACATGCACGACCAATCCTTATTAAAAAAATGACTACTCGGTCGGGACTCCATTCTGCGCCACCTGGGTTCAGAGACCGAACATCTAACCAGTGGCGGCTCGTGGAACATGTTGATGGTAGAGCCACTTATACAATATACCCCCTCCAACCGCCGCCTTTCTTGAAGAAAGAAAGAACGGTTTATCTTCCTGGACCAAAGTAACTGGCGAAAGTGTTTTAAGAATTAATTAAAAATTCTTGCTAAGCTTGAAACTACAGGTAGCATCATGACTCCTTGGCTCTAAATAAGCCCCTGCTACCGACAGCAAAATATACTACTCTTAACAGCTGAAAAATACAATTTTTGGCAATTCAAAAATGTTGAAAAAAAATCTATTTTTATTAGCTGAAAAATACTGTGTTTGACAGGTGAAACGTTCCATTGTTGACACACGAAGAATACAATTTTTGACAAAAAAAAATACAATTTTTAACAGCTGAAAAATACGAATTTTCAACAGCTGAAGAATACCATTTTTGTCAGCCGAAACATACCATTTCTGACACACGAAAAATATTATTTTTCACAAAAAATACTATTTTTTACTACTTTTGATAGCATTATATACTACTTTTGACAGCGAAATATGCTACTTTTGACAGCTGAAAAATACAATTTTTGACAATTCAAAAATGTCGAAAAAAACTATTTTTATTAGCTGAAAACTACTATTTTTGGCAGCTAAGGAATACAATTTTCTACAACTGTAAAATACAACTTGAAACAGCTGAGAAATACTATTTTCAACAGCTGGGGATTGCCATATTTGACAGCCGAAAAATGCCATTTCCGACAGCTGAAACATACCGTTATTGGCAGCTAAAAGATACAATTTTTGACAACAACAAAAAAAATCAATTTTTGACAACAAAATACACATGGTTGAAAAATGCCATTTTTGACAGTTAAAAAATGTCAAAAAATGCTGCTTTTGATGGCTGAGAGAATACCATTTATATAGGTGGGAAATACCATTCTTGGCAGTTGAAAAATATCATTTTTGATAGCTGAAAAATTACATTTTTAACAGCCGAATAATACAATTCTTAATAGCTGAAAAATACGATTCTTGATAATACCAACACACTATTATTGACAACTGTATCATACCATTATTGTCAGCTAATTTTTTTTTGAAAACAAAAATTACAATTTTTGACAACAAAAAGTACACTTTTTGACAATTTAAAAAATATTAAAAAATGCTGCTTTTGATAGCTAAAAAATTACATACCATTGTTGACAGCTGAAAATATAATTTTTGACAGCTGAAAAATATCATTTTTTACAGTTGAATAATATTCTTCTTAACAGCTGAAAAATACCATTTTTAACAACTGAAAAATACCAGTCTTGACAGCTGCAACAAGCCATTATTGACGACTGTAACAAATCATTATTGTCAGCTAAGAAATGATAAGTTTTGACAGCTGAAAATGCCATTTTTGACAGTTAGAAAAATGTCGAAAAATGTTGCTTTTGATAGCTTCTTATAGGTTGGAAATCGCATTTTTGACAGCTAAAAAATACAATTGTTGACAACTGCAACAAACCATTATTGACAACTGTAACACGCTAAGAAAATACAATTTTTGACTACAAAAAGTCAATTTTTGACAGCTGAAAATGCCATTTTTGACAATTAAAAAAATGTCGCAAAATGCTGTTTTGATAGCTGGAAAATAACATTTTAATAGGTGAGAAATACCTTTTTTGACATTAAAAGAAACATTTTTGACAACTGAAAAATATCAATTTCTACATTTGAATAATACACTTATTAACAGCTAAAAAATACAATTTTTAACAGCTGAAAAATACCATTCTTCACAATTGCAACAAAACATTATTGACATCTGTGACAAACCATAATTTTCAGCTAAAATATACAATTTTTGACAACTGAAAAATGCAATTTTTTGCAATTAAAAAAAATTTCGAAAAATTATGCTTTTGATTGCTGAAAAATAACTGCAACGAACCATTATTGACAACTGTAACATGCTAATAAATACAGTTTTTGACTACAAAAAGTCAATTTTTGACAGATGAAAAATGCCATTTTTGACAATTAAAAAAAATGTCGAAAAATGCTGTTTTTGATAGCTGGAAAATAACATTTTAATAGGTGAGAAATACCTTTTTTGACATTAAAAGAATTATTTTTGACAACTAAAAAATATCATTTTCTACATTTAAATAATACACTTTTTAAGAGCTAAAAAATACAATTTTTAACAGCTAAAAAATACCATTCTTGACAATTGCAACAAAACATTATTGACAACTGTGACAAACCACAATCGTCAGCTAAAACATACAATTTTTGATAGCTGAAAAATGCCATTTTTTTGCAGTTAATTTTTTTTTGGAAAAATGCTGCTTTTGATTGCTGAAAAATAACATTTTTATAGGTTGTAAATCGCATTTTTGACAGCTGAAAAATACCATTGTTGACAACTGCAACGAACCATTATTGACAACTGTAATATATTAATAAATACAATTTTTGACTACAAATAGTCAATTTTTGATGGCTGAAAAGTTCCATCTTTAACAATTAAAAAAAGTCGCTAAATGCTGTTTTTGATAGCTAAAAAATTACATTTTAATAGGTGAGAAATGCCTTTTTTGACATTAAAAAACATTTTTGACATTAAAAAACATTTTTGACAACTGAAAAATATCATTTTTGACATTTGAATAATACATTTCTTAACTGCTGAAAAATACCAATTTTAACAGTTGAAAAATACCATGGTTGACAATTGCAACAAAACATTATTGACAACTGTGACTGTAACATGCTAATAAATACAGTTTTTGACTACAAAAAGTCAATTTTTGACAGCTGAAAAATGCCATTTTTGACAATTAAAAAAATGTCGAAAAATGCTGTTTTTGATAGCTGGAAAATAACATTTTAATAGGTGAGAAATACCATTTTTGACATTAAAAGAAACATTTTTGACAACTGAAAAATATCATTTTCTACATTTAAATAATACACTTTTTAAGAGCTAAAAAATACAATTTTTAACAGCTAAAAAATTCCATTCTTGACAGTTGCAACAAAATATTATTGACAACTGTGACAAACCATAATTGTCAGCTAAAACATACAATTTTTGATAGCTGAAAATGCCATTTTTTGCAGTTAAATTTTTTTTTCGAAAAATGCTGCTTTTAATTGCTGAAAAATAACATTTTTATAGGTTGTAAATCGCATTTTTGACAGCTGAAAAGTACCACTGTTGACAACTGCTACGAACCATCATTGACAACTGTAATATGCTAATAAATACAATTTTTGACTACAAATAGTCAATTTTTGATAGCTGAAAAGTTCCATCTTTGACAATTAAAAAAGTCGCTAAATACTGTTTTTGATAGCTGAAAAATTACATTTTAATAGGTGAGAAATGCCTTTTTGACATTAAAAAACTTTTTTGACAACTGAAAAATATCATTTTTGACATTTGAATAATACATTTCTTAACAGCTGAAAAATACCATTTGTAACAGTTGAAAAATACCATTGTTGACAATTGCAACAAAACATTATTGACAACTGTGACAAACCATAATTGTCAGCTAAAAAATACAATTTTAGACAACAAAAGAAAGAAAGAACGATGTATATTCCTAGACCAAAGTAACTGGCGAAAAAGTGTTTTAAGGGTTAATTAAAATTTCTTGCTGAGTTTGAAACTACTACAGATAGTGCCAAGTCCGTTATAAAATGTACAGTTTTTTCATTAATTTTGGTTCATAAAATATGTGATTCCTGAACCCTACAAACAGCGTGAAAGAAAGTGCCATAACGGTTCACTCTTTTGCGTGAAAAAAAAGTGGCGTAGCGGTTCATTTTTTAACGCTACTATAAAATTGTTTGCGCAAAGTGTGTCATAAACGCTTCGCAACACGTCGCGAGTTCCGCCGACACATTCGTTTCCGATCAATGAAACTTGATGATTATTATTATTTTCTTCATTTAAAAAAAGTATCATTACTTATAAAAATTGATTAAGGTTTTATCGAATTTATTTAAAGTTATAATAATAATTTTATTCCTTCAAAAAATAATGTTTACAGTACACATAATTACAAACCAGACATTAAATATGAAAATCGTCACAAATCGTTACTTAGAACTAACAAGAATAAATTCCTTAATTAAATTTTAATTAAGGAATAGAACTTAAATACTATGGTTAATATATCTAAGAATGCACAGTGTTTTGTTTAAGAGCACAATGAAGGAATGTAAGTTACGGACGTAGAAAATGTTTTGTATGAAACTCGAGAGTAAAACAATTTTTTTTTACTTGTTCGTACTCGTGAAAAAAAGTACTACTTTGCTCACTTGTTACATAAATAACTATTTAAAACTTGTTTTAATAAGCGATGTTTTCTTAATATATTTAAAGAAAACAGTATTTAAATTCTAAATATTCGAGCTAAACGTTTCGTTTTCATTTGAATTTATTTAATGCATCGGCAAGAACTCAAGTCGTTCCATTTTTAATTACAGCAGTGTACGCGGATCAAAGGGAGCATGTCGCATTCGATTAGCGAGAGAGCTAGAGACTGGCGTAAAGAGAAAGAGTTTGTTTATGTTAAAATCTCTCCCGGGGCATTTTTCTTGCTGCTCTCGTGGAAATGCGAAGGGGGCGGCAGGTCAGGCGACGCGGCGGCGCACGGCTCCGTGGCCTGGGGCACACGTCGGCCCCTAAGATTCCCGCGGAAGGTAAATACGGCATCGGAGGCCCGTGCTCGCCCTCGTCTTTCATCGCACGCCTGCCGGCCCCTCGAGGGCCCCAGCAGGACAAAACACCGCAACGCCCCTCTGCAGTGTGCAAATTTTGTGACACAATACACACAGTCACGCATCCGAGGATGTTTTCTCCACATTATACGACATATAAACATCAATATTGATGTTAACACACAACATTTTCGTTCACTAGTTACTATTCTCTATTTACATAAAACGGCCTCCCTACTTCTGTTCCTACTTCTGTTCCAGCTTTCTGTCGTAAATTTACATATCCACTAACAGTAAAGTAGATTAATTTCCATAAATGAGAAAGCGAAACGATTTAATTCAAAGTAAACAAAACAAAAACTGCCACGTGGGGTATACTGCAGTGACGGTTCGCGGGTTTTTTTCTGGTACGGCCTAGGTAACAAGGGTGGCAATACAGATAGGTAGGATCAGTTGCAGAGACGGCTGGCTGCGTGACCGCACGGATCTGTATTACCACCTCTTGTTCCTCGGCCGTACCAGAAAAAAACCCGCGAACCGTCACTGGTATACTGAAAGAATCTAAAAAGTGACGAACTAATCCTGGTTAAGATTGTCTGTTTCGCCCGAAATTTCTTTAATGAGTATGCAACCGTGTAGATGCTTCTATGTGGGTTTGGTGATGTCAAGTCTGTCTACTTCAAAATTATAGCTATAACCGTTACAAAATGTCGTGACCCGTTGCTCAGTGAACATCTTAAATTTCAAGAGAAGGGACGCTGGAAACTCATACTTATCCAGCGGGCGCCGCGATGATTCATCTTAATAAGCGGCCACGCTTATATTTGTTAACGCCTTCTCTCCGTATACTTTCTTACTCTGGACACACAAACTTTACTCCCCGGTGTCACGACATTTTGGAACGGCTCTACATTGTTTTAAACTAGAAGTTAATAATATCCTAATATTAGGACTATGTGAATTCGATCTTAAGCGGATATCATTTTTTTTCGTCAGAGCGGACCGCAATCATAATTTTCAGGATAAAATTCTCTACACTTCATTATTCGTGTAATAAAAATTATTGGAGCCACAAATATCTTTGTCATGTTCATTAGAAAATAAATATGTCTATCCTTTTAAAGACACCCATATGAAATTGTGTAGGCCCAAACTTGTTCATCACAGCCATTCTTCAACTGTGTCGATGGTTCCTCGACAGAACGCCTTATCTCCAGATTGTTTACATTATTATGAATTATGACTCTCAACCCGGAGTTGAACGCGAATAGAAAATTATGAAACCATTCATTTAATTGCTTCTGATATCATTTTGATAGCATCACTCATCAAATAGTTAACTTTTTCAGATGTTATACCCTCTTGAAAAATGCTTTGTGCTCACGTATGGCCAAAAATTGAAAAATATAAATAGTGTATGATAAAATTCTGCAAAATTTCAGTTCTGGAAATACTATTCTTGCCAAATAATTTGGGTTTCTAGCAATGCACAAATTTTCTTGAGAATTTTTCAAAATTCTGGGTTTTGCTTGACATTCCAATAAACAAAATTAAATAAATATAAAACCCAAAGATAAAACTCTGCAAAAATTAAATTCAGCTCACGAAATAACGTCCTTTCTAAATCATTTTGGTTTTTTGAAATATCACCTATTTTTTTTTTACGAATAGGTTGAATATTCATATATTCAGGCTACATTTTGTTTTATTGAATTTATTGAATTAATTGTTTTTTAGTTTAGACACATTGAACACTCGAGCGAAAAAGAATTAAAATAAACACAAAACTCCGGAACAACAATTCAATTTAGCTCACAAAACATCACGTTTTCGAAATAATTTTATTTTTTTCATTTTTAGCTTTGATATGAGGAACACACAGCGAAAAATAAATTCAAACAAATATAGAACGCCGAGTTAAAATTCCACAAAAACTAAAACCAGTTCAGAAAACCTCATTCTTAAAAAATATATTTTCAAAAATCCACTTTTTGTGATAGTTTTAATTTTAGTTTATGTTTTTTGTTGTGTATATTTTGTTATTATTTTAGTTTTTATATGTTAACACATAACGAAAAATAAATTGAAACACATATAGAACGCTGAGTAAAAATTCTAGAAAAAAACTAAAATCAGTTAAGTAAATCTCATTCTTTTGTAACAATTTTGATTTTCAAAAATCCACCAATTTTTTATATTTGTTTAAATTTGAGTTTTAATGTTGACATACAGTTATATTAAATATAAAACGTCGGGTTAAAATTGTACAAAATTTTAATTCAACGCAGTAAACGCCATTTTTTAAATTAATTGTGGATTTTGTAAATCCGCCGATGTTTTAACCAGTCGCGAATTTTTTAAAATTCTAAATTTTGAATTGTCGAATCTGCAATGAAAAAAAAATTGAAATAAATATAGATCGTGCAGATTAAAATTTATAAAATTTTTATTTAGTTCAGGAAACATAATCTTTTCAAAATAATTTCGATTTTTAAAAATTCAACAATTTCCTTGCGAGTTGCGATTTTATTTTAATTCTAAATTTTAAATTTTTGAATCTACAACGAAAAAAACTGAAATAAATATAAATTTTGCATTTAAAATTTTATCTAGTTTAGGAAATATCATTCTTTAAAATTAATTTTGATTTTTAAAAATTCATCAATTTCCTTGCGAGTTGCGAACTTTATAAAATTCTAAATTTTAAATTGTCGAATCTACAACGAAAAAATTGAAATAAATATAAATTGTGCATTTAAAATTTCTCAATTTTTTTTATCTAGTTTAGGAAACATCAGTCTTTCAAAATAATTTTGGGTTTTAAAAATTCAATAATTTTCTTGCGAGTTGCGAATTATTCGAATCTACAACGAAAATGATAGAAATAAATATAAATTGTGCTGGTAAAGTTTTACAAAAATTGTATTTAGTTTAGGAAACATCATTCTTTCAAAATAATTTTGATTTTTTTAAATTCAATAAGTTTCTTGCAAGTTGCGAATTTTTTAAAATTCTAAATTTTGAATTGTCGAATCTACAACGAAAAATAAATCAAAATTATAATAAAATTGAAATAAATATAAATTTTGCATTTAAGTTTCATAAAAATTTAATCTAGTTAAGGAAACATCATTCCTTAAAAATAATTTTGATTTTTTTAAATTCAATAAGTTTCTTGCGAGATGCAAATTTTATAAAATTCTAAATTTTGAATTGTTGAATCTACAACGAACAATAAATAATAATAATAATAAAATTGAAATAAATTTAAATTTTGCATTTAAAATTTCACAAAAAATCAATCTGGTGTAGGAAAAACAACATTTTTTCAAAACAATTTTGATTTTTTTCAATTCTATAAGTTTCTTGCGAGTTGCGAATTTTTTTAAAATTCTAAATTTTGAATTGTCAAATCTACAACGAAACATAAATCAAAATTATAATAAAATTGAAATAAATATAAATTTTGCATTTAAATTTCATAAAAATTTAATCTAGTTTAGGAAACATCATTCCTTCAAAATAATTTTGATTTTTTTAAATTCAATAAGTTTCTTGCGAGATGCAAATTTTATAAAATTCTATATTTTGAATTGTTGAATCTACAACGAAAAATAAATAATAATAATAATAAAATTGAAATAAATTTAAATTTTGCATTTAAAATTTCACAAAATTTCAATCTGGTTTAGGAAAAACATCATTTTTTCAAAACAATTTTGATTTTTTTAAATTCTATAAGTTTCTTGCGAGTTGCGATTTTTTTAAAATTCTAAATTGTCGAATCTACAACGAAAAAAATTGAAATAAACATAAATTATGCAGGTAAAATTTTACAAAAGTTTTATTTAGTTTAGGAAACATCGTTCTTTCAAAATAAATTTAGCTTAGAATATAATTCTGCATACGAGGTTTGATTTTTTTACACCGTGTTTTACAAACCACCCTGTATACAGGATATTTAAAAATTTCACCGAACTATTTTAGGGATGTTTTCTTTAGCGCAAAGTAGAAAAAAAGAAAAAAATCATATGAAAAGTGTAAAATGCGCAATCGTAATAGTTTTCGAATAAAAAAGTAAAAATGAAAATTGAAATTTTTTATTTTTATGCGATTTTTTGAAAACAAAAAAAAGTAACTCCAAGTTCTCAACAGATTATTAATCAACGTTATAATACACAACTTTTTCCTGATTTAACCAACTTCGTATCTCTTAAGATAACTGAAATCCCAATGGTGCCGAAAAACGGGCACCCTGTAGATCGTGCAGGTAAATTTGTACAGAATTTTTATTTAGTTTAAGAAGCATCATTCTTTCAAAATAATTTTGGTTTTTAAAAATCCTACAATGTTCTTGCGAGTTGCGTTTTTTTTTTATATACTAGGTTGAGGCTTGCCGACATTCGAATGAAAAAATTATATAAATGTAAAACTCAAAGATAAAAATTTACAAAAATTTAATTCATCTCAAGAAAACCTGTCCTTTCGAAATAATTTTGGGAAATAAAAAAAAACAAGAATTGTGGAATGATTACAATTTACATTTCCAAGTCGACCACTTATCTCCAGAAAATATGTTTGTTGTGTTTAGAATACCATAAATCAAGTGTAAAAATCAATTATCGAAAGCAATCGGACACCGGATCGAAGAGAGAGAGAAAGAGAGAGAGAGAGAGAGAGGAGCATCTGCGGCGGAATAGGACGAAGAAATGGCGATCGCCGGATTATAAGACGAAAATGAAAATTAGTGTTATTAGTTATCTCGAATTATGGTGAAATAATAAGTATATTTTTATACCGCAATCACCACATTAATCACAAAATTCTTTATCAGCCATTCTATTATTTAAAAATTTTAAAATACATTCTAAATGCGGTTAAATTGTAAAAGAAAATAGGCTTCATATTGAACATTTTTGTAATTATTTTCCACCATTTCAAATACTATTTTCAAGAAAAATAAATATTAGCAGCATTCTTCGACTTTCTTGTGTTCAAATTTCAGCAATGTAGTATAAATGCTGTGGTTGTAAGATAGAATGAGCCGACATTTAAATTTCACTTCTTTTTTCAGAGAGTGATCCCTCTTAAGAGAATATTTTTATTGCCACGAACGTGGCAGCATTCGATCTTACATGAATATTATTTGTTATCGCGAATATGTCGGCATTCATTAGGTTAATCAGTAATTTCCAATGCTAATTTTTCCTTGTTAATAACAACAGTAGACCGATTTCAGCCTATATTAATCTTATCAGCAAGATACAGGGGTGGTTGATGGATAAACGCAGAAATGTGGATGGCTCCATTGAGAGCAAATATGAAGTGCGTTGCTGGTCACTTCTGTTATGTTCTAATAATAAAATAGACAACAAGAATAGCCTCTGTTAACCGAGCTAAATCCACCTTAAACTATTATATTAAATGTTTTGTTTTAGTGTATTTGGCTCAAATTTACATTTTTTGTTGTTGGAGTTCGTTGGCTATATTAATCGCAATTGCAACTATGGAGTTATAAGCCAACTAAGTAATCGTAAGAATTAAAATACCATGAAGGCGACATCTACTGTCTAAATCATTGCACTAATTTCAGTAATTGAGTGTCCACCAACAATTAAGAAGCGAAGGTTATAATATAATAATAATAATGGGAAACAATGCTACTCTTACTTTGTAATTGCATTTTTAACTTTCTAATAATAGAAGATGAACAGACTTCAATGCGATACGTGTGATTAATGCGCCCGCCTTATTTACGCAGAAGAAGAAGAAGAATTGCACGTAACTGCAAAAAGCATTTAATTCTCTCGACTAGAATATCAGGCTTTATTTTCCCGGAATGCACTCCATCACCTGATGCGGCGATTCCTGCAGAACGGAGACAAACGTTTTTGTAGGGTTTTGTGTCCAGACTGAAATCTAGACAATGTTCGTGCTTTCAGTGAGCCGACGCGAACATTCCTGCAGGAAGTCGGCCGACAATAACGCCACCTTATTACTGTTTCCCACCAAAGGGATGAATGAGCACGGATGGTGCATTATGATAAAACATTAAAGCTAGCAAAAATCTTTGCATTTCTCGAGCTTGTAAAGTATGACATGCATGAATAAACAGACGATCGCGTGCGATTTAAAATGTCATTGGAACAGCGCAATAGTGAATTTTAAATTTAAATTTGTATTGGTATTGGCCGAATTCATAATTCACTGCAGTGAATTATGAATTCATTATTCACTACAGTGAATAATAGGTGCGATTTTTCAAGAAAAATAAACTAATAATTGCATTATAATAATTGAATTAACACTACACCAAATCTTATAAACATAGTTACTACAACGAATATTCATCATTCATTCGCTTCAACCCAGAAAACATTTTTTTCACATCTTATTAAATAATATAAACGTTGTTAAATCGTTTTTGATTGAGAAAGTTGACCATTATTCGGCCGAATAATTTTCTCCACAGGTGACGTCCAAATGATAGCGGTTTCATTGCCCAACAGTTTAGTTGTTACTATGGTTACGATTTGTTTTTTGTCAGCGAACTGCCGCAATTTCCAAATAGAAAAATTATTCGTTATAATTTAATACAAACAGAAAAATCTTTAGGTAATTATTTAATATGATGCGAAAAAGTATAATTTTCTACACGAGCTGTAGGCGACTCGTTTAATAATATACTATTGTTAACTATCTCACCTCATTCTTTCTGTAAATTCTTTATGTAAATCGGGTCAACGCAGGGCAGAAAGACCTGTGATCTATAGCCAATTCACACAATTGTTTCATTTGTTTTCCATGTATGTACTGTCATTAATATCTTGTATTTTAATTTGTAAAACTCATTTCCGTAAATAAGTATTGTTTAGTAGTAGCAATTGAATTATAAATTCATTATTCACGGCAGTGAGTTATGAATTCATTATTATTATTTTTTTTTTTTTGACTTAGGTATTACCCATTCAGTCACGACATTTTTGCATTATATACATAATTTTAAATACTATTTATATAACTATTTAGACTGGGATACATAACGGATAAGGTAGTCGATGAGGGCCATCATGACATTTAGATTGAGACAAGACAGGAGGGAGCCCCTGGATAATATTTAACAAAAGAGGATGAAATTAAATCTAACTTAAATATAACATACCGCTATTTCTACTTATAATTTTATATTGGCGTTTTTAACTAATTTTGTTAATTCTTTATATATTTCATATTTGTCCAATGATAGAATATGTAGCATGTTTGTTGGACGTTCGCAATATTTGTGTATTGTATTCATAAAACTATCAATATGTGTTTTATTATTTTTGCATGCTAGAAATATATGATTAAGATTGCCTACCTCCCCACACTCACAATTTTTGTCATCCTTTAATCCTATTTTATTTAGATGGACCGGGAAGCTCCCATGATAGGACTTTATACGTATAACAGCAGTTGTTAAGCAACGAGGAAAGTTGTACTTGTATATATAGGATTGTTTTGTAGGGAACGTTGGATGTATATATTTATAATTAGTGTGTTTCCTATTTATCCATTCTTCTTCCCATACTTTTCGCATATTATTTTTCAGAACTATTTCGTAATCCGATATGGGAATAGCTATATCGGTATTTAATTGTTCATAATAGACTGCATATTTTGCATACATATCAGCTTGATCATTGCCATATACACTAGAATGTCCCTTCATCCAAACAAATCCAATAGCTACGTTTACCGTTTTACATAATTTTAATATACTTTTAATTTCCATAATTATATAATGTTTACTATAATTATTTTTATTTGCTAAGGCTTTCAGTGTTGATTGAGAGTCTGACAGTATGACTATATTATTTTGACAATTTTGGATGGCCCACTTCAATGCGTGCAGTATAGCTAATGCTTCAGCCGTAAATATTGTTGCTATATCTTCAATCTTGACATACTCTTTATATTTAATTTTAGGAATAACAAAAGCAAATCCAGTGCCATCCATTGATTTTGATCCGTCAGTATATATATGCAAACTGTTGGGGAATTTACTGGACAGGATGTGTTTGATAACAGTGTTATTCATATTATGGTTGAGGGAGTAATTTGGGAAGATCGGATAAACAGGGAACAAGCCGATATCATAGTCATAGTTAAAGTTATAAAATTTGTCACTTTTTTTTATATTATAATTTGTATCGATAGCTTTAGAGAAAGCTTCAGCCAGCGGAGGGTAGTTCTTGCGGTGCCAATATTTATTAGTTAGTACTTCAATATTAACTTTTGTTATTGGGTTTAATATGTGGTATTTGTTAAATGCCATATAATGTAGTATTTTTTTACTGGCTAAATATGCGCGTCTAAGGTGCAGAGGTGGTTCGTTACATTCAGCTAATAATACATGCGTTGTAGTGGATATCATAGCCCCAGTAGCAATTCTAAGTGCTTTGTATTGTATTTTATTTACTTTATCCAGCAGAGAGTTACTTGCAGATCCATATAATGAGCTCCCGTAATCTAACAGAGACCTTATATAGCTTCGATAGAATAATATACCAATGGAAGCATCACATCCCCATTGTTTTTTACATGTAGCTTTCATAACATTTATGCCCCTTTCACAGTTAGTACTAAGATAATTGATATGATTTTTCCAAGATAATTTTATGTCCATCATAACTCCAAGATATTTATATTGTTTTACATTATGGAATTTTATTCCACATAGTGTTATTGTATTATTTAGTGTTGGATGGTGCCGGAAAAACATAACTACACAGGATTTTTCATTAGATATTGTAAGACCATTATCAAACGCATATTGTTTTAATTTGCCTACGATGTTTCTAAGTGATTGCTTGGCTTTAATTAGAGAGGGGCTTGAGGCATGGAATGCTATGTCATCTGCATATTGTATACACATAATTTGTTTGTCAAAAAAATTATGTATATCTGCTGTATATATATTAAACAACAGAGGAGCCAGTACAGCTCCCTGTGGTAGTCCCATTGAGGCTATCCTAGGTCCTATCGCTGTTCCTTGATTGTCCAATACATATACTGAACGATTTTTGTAAATAGATATGATATTAATGCTAACTTTTGTAGGTATGCCCATTTCAATCATTTTATTTTGCAGAATATCTAAATTGACACAATCGTATGCTCCGTGAATATCTACAAACAAACATGGATGGTACCCATTTGAAGAGAAAGATAATTGTATGTTGGACGTAAGCTCATTGATTGCATCTAAGGTTCCTTTATTTCTTCGAAAACCATATTGCCTCTCTGGTAATTTATTATTGTATTCAAGCCACCACTCTAATCTTTGCTTGATCATTCTCTCAAAAGTTTTAATCAAGGTGGACATTAGAGAAATTGGACGATATGATGTAGTTAAATTAGCATCCTTGCCGGGCTTTAATATTGGGATAACTACTGATGTTTTAAATTCATCGTAATATTCATATCGATCCACCATGAGTTAAACAATTTTAATGGCATACATTTCGCGTTAGGTGGTAAATGTTGAATCATACTATACGTTATGCCGTCTATTCCTGGAGATGTTGATTTGTTCCTACTAATGGCAGATTCCAATTCAGAAATGTTGAAAGGCTCGCTTAGGAAATGATGATTAGAGGTATGCTCTTGTATGTTTTCAAGGGGAGGACATGCTGGAACTATATGATTGAGGTATGGTTCAATTAGTGTTGTGTGGATGTTGTATGCTGGGGTCTTCTGTCCTTCTATTAATTTTGCTTGCTTCCAAACTTGCTTAATTGAAGTATTTTTATTCATATTGGAGCAGAAGTCTATCCAACTTTGCTTGGCTTTAGTTTTAAACATCTTTTTGGCAATTGCAGCTTGTTTCTTTGCATCTATTAAGTTATTCATTGTAAGGTTTTGTTTATATTTTATAAGTGAAGTTCTTCTCATCTCGACTGATTCTTGACACTGTTTATCCCACTAAACAGGTTTGAGTTTTCTCTTAGTTGTTTTTTTAAGTGGTATATAAGCATTGGCGGCTTCTGATATGGTTGAAAGGAATACAGTTGGGTTTTCAAAATCGTCATTTCTACGATTTTTAATTTCATTCTCAATTTTGTTTGTATAGTGTGGCCAATCTGCGTAATTTGTATTCCAAATCATCGTTGTCGTTCGTTTATGGTGTATATTTATGTTGGAGTTAAGTGTAATTAATATAGGATAATGATCTGATCCTAATGTATCGGTTAATACTTTCCAATCGATCTTTGTGCATATATTGGGGGAAGAGGCTGAAATATCCACAACCGACTTTCTTTGGTTTGGTGGTACAAGTCTGGTATCATTTCCATCATTATGAACTATTAGGTTAAGTTCATTTAATGCATTTAGTAGGTTTATTCCTTCCTTATTGTCTATATCTGATCCCCATAATGTATGATGCGCATTAAAATCACCACCAATTAAACATGACTCCTTATATGGTTCAATTATATTCTTCCAATCATTTGATGTAGCATTAATTGATGGAGGTTTATAAACAGATAGTATATGGACTTCCGAATTATTACATAAAATAGTTGCACCACAGCATTCAATGCCCCTGTTGCTTACATTTATGGTTTTAATTTCTGTAAACTTTATGGAGTTGCGCAAGAGTAGCATAACTCCACCCTTGCCATCTTGTCTGTCTTTTCTAATTGTTTTATAATTTCTAATATTAAATAAAGCACCTGGCTTAAGCCATGTTTCTGATATAATGGCTATGTCAATGTTGTTAGTTGTCAAAAACTCGATAAAACTATATTTATTGGATCCAATGGATCTAGCATTCCATTGCACAATTTTGAACATTTTGATTATGTTTATGTTCGTTATAATTTGTTATTGCATTCAAGCTGTTAATATTAGCATTTATTGTTTGTGGGTCAGCATTCGCCAATTCTTGTATAAATTGTCTTAAATTAGATTTTAATTCTGTTTCAAAATTATCAGTTTGAAATAAATGGGAATGTTCGATAAGATTTTTTATTAATGATATAATACCCTCAGTTAAGTCTTCTTTAAATTTAGGGAATTCATTTCTATAAGGGTTTGGAAGAACGCACCTTGCTTCTATATTTGGGTTTATTATATCTGTTTTGCGTTTATTATTTTTATCTGACGTAGTTGGTTGCGTTTTTTGTTTGTTCTGTTGTTTTAAATTTTTTTCAATTGTAAAACTATTTCCGCTATTATTGTTTTGGGTAGTATTTCTGCTTGTGGATACAAGGGAGATTTCAGGGAAATCAGTTTTACTTGATAAGCTAAAAAATCTGTTTGATCCTAAGATATTATTAAAAGCTGCTGGATTTTCGCTTATTTTTTCGCATTCTTTATAAGATAAATTAGTGTCCGCCATAATTTTTTTAATTTTTTGTTGTGATTTATACCTAGGGCACTCTTTGGATGTGGTTTGGTGCGCATTGTTTTTACAATTAATACAAGTAGGCACATCAGATGTACATTTATTTTCATGAGGTAATCCGCAATTTAGGCATAATTGTGTGGCACTGTTGCATTGCCTGCTTGTATGTCCGAACCTCAAACATTTAAAGCACTGTATAACGGGTGAAACATAAGATTCTACTGGAAAATTAACGTAATTTATTTTAATATCATTTGGTAGTTGGAGGCCAGCAAATGTTATTACCATGGTTTGACGGGGAACGTATATTGTTTCGCCACCAGATATCATTTTTCGGGTAAATCGATGTACATTTAGGACTTTAATTTCGGATTCTATATTATTAAATATATATTCGTCAGTAAATATAGTATCAACCAATCGGATGATGCCCTTTTTCTCGGTCATGTGCCTAGGGATATAGGCTATCATATTATGCGATTCAAAGAAAACATTATTTTCTACCATAGTATTGGCAGCCGCTGCCGATTTTAAAATCACCTTGACGCGATTTCTTCCTACCCGAGCTATTTCGGATATTTGTTGATTGATGTTGTTATTTGAGTATATAATAGATCCAACTTTCAGAGGATGTAAATTCGCCATATTTTTTTCCAAATGTTCTATGTATACCACAAATGAATTGTAACGCAAATTGTCGCGATATTTTAAGGTCGTGTCAATGGAATTAAAAGAATGTCCTTTTTTTGCAGACGCACTTGCGATGTCCGCTTTATTTATAGAATTCTCATTACTTGTACCTGCACTAAATGCATTCTTATTTACATTATTATTGTTACGTCTAATATCATGAGCATCAAATAATTCCTTTAGAGGATGAGTTTTATCTGGTACTTTTGGCTGTTTATCTATGTCCATTGCGTCCGCCATGACGGCGGCGCGTGGAGGCGGAAAATGTTAGAAACCTATATAGGCGTCTATTGTTATTTAATAATTAGTTGCACTAATTCTATTATTGATAGGTATAAATATTAATTGTTCGATTTAGCTCACTGCTTGACCTCGCTGTCGGGCACAACACGTGTTCACTCACAGACGGATCGCGCACGAATGAATTCATTATTGACTACAGTGAATAATAGGTACAATTTTTCAAGAAAAATAAACTAATAATTGCAATATAATAATTAAATTATGGATTCATATTCACGACAGTGAATTATGCATTCATTATTCACTACAGTAAATAATATTTCAGAAGATAAATATAGTAATAATTGACGTATAATAAAATAAAAAAACTTAATGTCTTACATACATGTATTTGTTTATTTTATATATTTTCTTTTAAACTTTCTCCCTAACTGATAAGATTGGATTTTAACCCTCAAACTTGAAACCTTGAGCCAGGTCTTTTAACTGAATTTATACTTGAGAATAAAATAATTTCACAATAAACTTTATATCAGAGATTAAAATATGTAAAATACATTCAAAGTGGATAATTTAATAATATCCCTAAAATTACAACTATTTAGCAGATAAAGGGCCTTACAATGTGGCGCCTGCAACTGTGAAACACCCTTAAACTGTCATAAAGTAACGTTCTCGATAAAACGTGTAATTAATAAGTTGACCACGTTCGGACCCTTAATCCCATTTTTATCTCTCCCTTATAGCCACCCGGGACGACCCCTCCTTTATATCCCGACTCCCTTATTTCCAGGTAACAGCTCAAAGTTTGCTATGTAATTAAGTTCTTTGAGATCGCTTCAGTTTCTAATAGGTCCCTTCAGCCCACGCCTAACCCCCCCACCCCCAGGTTGGATTTAACGTTAACTTTAACGATGAGTTATTTAATGAAGAGTTCGCGATTTCTAATCACCTTGTAGAAAGAGCGGAAACGGCACGGCACCCCTCGGGGCGCCGTTTTATATCGCACCACCCTGGGTGTAAATGCAATTATAAATAATTATATTGAGAGCGCGCGCGCCCTCTTGTTAGGGCCAATCAATTATGCTTCGACAAAGTCAAATATCGAGGAGGAAATCGTGTTTCTAATATGGAGTTTGTATAATTTCTTTGTTTTAAATAACATCGCAAAAATTATATTTATAGATAATAGATAATAAAAATACATTTATTACAGGTATCAATTCACCTTATATACAGGGTGATTTCTAATGAATGTAAGAATTAAATTTTGTATGCAGGATCATATAATAAAAAAAAATCATTGATTTTAAATAATACACTGGTGGAAAAAAATGAAACTCTTGAAATTCGTGAAATTTCGACCATTTTCAAAACGCCATAGCTCGGCGTATTTTCAATCGATTTTGATGAATCTTTGAGGGCAAAACACTTTCATGTGTCTTCTTTAAAGTCATGCATGCGAACTTAAGCGTAACCCCCTCCGTCCCCCTCTAGCGCCCCTGCGAAAAAGAAAAGTTTTTTCAGGAAACCATGTCCAACTTTGACGATGTCTACGGAGTTGGAAAAATTTTGTTGACTCAATCCACCATAAAGGCATTTAAATTTTATCAATTCCCTATGCAGGACTCAAATAACGAAGTTCTTACGATGATTTGGCACCAAGGTTTGAATGTTTGAAAAAAGTGCATTTTGAGGTTTTTCGCACATAACTCAGTGACTTTTCAACCAAATATGATGATTCTTTCGGGAAAAAATCCCATTTTGGCTCTACTTTAAGGAGGTGTGTCAATTTTGCAATGGAGATCGCAGCACATACCGTTGTTAACTTTCCACTTTGCAAACCGCCCCCCCCCCCTCTAGCGCCCCTGTGAAAAAAAAAGTTTTTTTTTTTCTGGAAACCGTGTCCAACTTTGACGATGTTTACGGAGTTGGAAAATTTTTGTCGAATACGTCGAGACATGGCGGTTTGAAAATGGTCAAAATTTCACGAATTTCAAGTGTTTCATTTTTTTTCCTCCAGTGTAGTTACTAAATACATAATTACATGCATTCATAAAGACACTTTAATTTAATGAAGATGATGGTTGCGACTGTTAATACGCGGTAATCCATAATTAGACTGAATTGAAAAATTCACTTCAGAGTAGATCCGTTGGTGAAACCGGGCGTAATTTATTGATGCCAATTTGACGTTTATGTTTATTGACAATTTTTTACTTCTCCGTTACGAAGTACGGGAAAGTTTTGTGACATTTAATTTTTTTTCAAAAATGTTTTTAACGGAAATATCTGTTTTGAGGTCCTAAAAGCGGATTTGAATGATTTCTGTAACAAACAAATTGTGTCTGTGTGTGTGTACCTCCTGTCTGTGTGCGTGTACGAAGTGGGTATTTTCCTTAACCATTTTTTTTGTTTTTTCCAGTGATTTTTAAAATACGAAAAATATTACAAAAACATTTAAACAAATATTCAAAACAATAATAAAATTAAAATCTTCTGTTTGAAAGTATTTTTCATAAAATCATTAATTTTTGATTAAATTTTAATTTTTTTTTTAATTTTTGGTTAATAATTTTGAAACGATAATTATTACATCAAATTTATATTAATTATAATAGTAGGCAATGCTAAAATGAACAACTTATAAAGAATAAGGCTCTTTCGTAATTAATTTAGTTTTTGACTAAACTGACGGTAAACTGATTTTATTTCGGCGGTTTCATATTTTTCTTCAAATCCTATTATCTAGACGCTTCCACAACTGAAATTAAATTATTTTAAACATTTATAACACGCTTAGAAATTGGTGTTTTTTTTTCAAGAACAAACATGATTTTGAAAGAATTTAATCTGTTTTGAATTTTTGCATAATTTTACATACATCAAGATCTTTATTCAAACAAATAATTATACATAACATTTTAATACATAAATAACTTAAGGGGTTAGTCTGTCTGTGCTATCGACCATCGGTCTTTCTGCCCATAATTTTATTTTTTCGTATTTTTTCACACAACGCTGCCTCAATTCAATTAAACAATTTGTAAACATTCATAACTCACTTAAAATTTTATATATTAAAAAAAATTATTTCGAAAAAGCCATCTCTGTAGTTTTAGCGTGTCAAATTTTTTCGATCTTTTCAATCTTTGCTTCGACAACTCAAATAGTTTTTTTTTAACATGCATAATTCTTGATTCTTCCTAGTCATAAAAACAAAAGTGGTTTCGAAAAATTGAAGCTGTTACGTTTGTTTCAGCGTTTCATATTTTTTTTCCAATATTTTCAATCTCCTCTTCCACAACACAAATAATTGTTTTAGAGCATTCATAACTCATTTAAAAATGGAAATAGTTTTTTTTACTGATTTCCAAAATATAAAGCCGCTTTTGGGATTTTAGCTTTTCATATTTTTTTGAAATTTTTAATTTCCTGTTCCACAACTTAAATAATTTTTCTAAACATTCATAATTGACTTAAAAATTTAAATATTTTCAAAAACCAAAATTATTTCGTAAAAATGAAGCTTTTTCGTTTTTTTTTCATGTTTATATTATATTTATATTATTTGTATTATATAACTGGATCCAAATTGTGAACATGCCTCCGACAGGGATTGAACCTGCAACCTTCAGATCGAAACTGTGTGGCTTCTGTGGCGCAAATGGCAGCGCCCCAGACCAGAAATCTGGAGGTTGCAGGTTCGATCCCTGTCGGAAGCATGTTCACACTTTTGATCCAGTTATATACGGATAATTTTCTCCATTATTTGTTTACAAATAATGTAAATATAATTATTTTTATAACTTCGTAAATGGCGTTTCATTTTTTTTTTCGATATTTTCAATCTTCGCCTCCACAGCCCAAATCATTTTATTTAAAACATTCATTTAAAAAGTGGTGTATTTTCAAGAGCAAAAATCAATAAAACTTCTTAGCTGATTTAATTTCTGCAAAATGATTTTTAAAGAATAGAATCTGTGATTACCGTGTAATTGAAACTAGTCACGTAAAGTAAAATAAAAGTGGTATAATTAATTTTTCCATAATTTTATTTTGGCGTTTAATGTTTTTTTTTCTCACACAATGCTGCCACATCAATTTAAAAAATTGTAAACATTCATAAATTTAAGTATATTTAAAAACCAAAATAATTTCAACAAAATAAAGCTATCTCCACAGTAATATTTTTTCAATTTAGTATTCCCTTTGTTTTTGATTTTTTTCACGCAACATTTATAACTCATTTGAAAATTAGAATATTTTTAAAATTCAAAATGATTTTTTACATAATATAGCCATCTCAGTTGTTTTTAATTTTTGCATAATTTTATTTCGGTTTTCATATATTTTTTTCGACAACGCTTTCACAATATGAATCGAACTTTTTTAAACATTCATAGTTCACTTAAAAATTGGTGAATTTTTTTAACCAGAAATAATTTTTTTAAAGAATAAACACGAATTTGTTGTTTTTAATTTTTGCATTGTTGTATGTCGGCTTTTTATTTTTTATTTTTCACAATGCTTCCACAATATAAATAATTTTTTGAAGAAATATAACTTTAATATTTTGGAAAACCATAATAATTTTGATAGAATACTGCCTTATTAGCTGCTTCTAATGTTTACATAATTTTATTTCGGGTTTTCATATATTATCTCGATGTTTTTATCAACTTTTTCAAAAATTTTATATTCATAACTCACTTAACAATGGTTGTATTTTCAAAAACAATCAAGAATTAAGACGTCTTAGTTGTTTTTAATTTTGACATTTCGGCGGTTAATATTTTTCATTCATTTTCGATTTTTAATATTTATAATTCACTTAAAAAATGTATTTTTAAAAACAAAAATGATTTAATAAATATAACCTCCTCAGTTATGTTTTTATAATTTCATTTCGGCGTTTTCTTTGAAATTCGTAACTTTTTTCAACTCTGCAAAATGTATTTTACTTATTTCGTACGAAGTATGGAACCATCGATAAATACGAAAAATATAAGAAAAAATGTTTTCGGAAAAAGTTACGTAGTGGACATCATCATTTTTATTTCGAAATAATGGGTGGCAAATATTTTTTCCCACCCAAGGGATATGCTTCTATAAAGGAAATCGCTAAATTCCCGACTTTTTGATTGTGAATAATAGTTATTTATTAATTAGCCACGCAAGAAAAAGAGAGCTCGAAGCTCTTAAGTGACTAATGGGTAATTCCACATGAGTAAAACATTTTATCCAAAATCGTCTGTAAGTAAATTAAATATTGAGATAATATTTATAAAATTGTGACCAGAACATATTCCAATTTAGCTGTGGGATGGTCGTTATAATGACATTCTGTATAATTATAATAATAATAAATTGTCTTTATTCATGAAAAGGTAATTACAAATATTAAATATACAAGAGTGGGTGAAGTTCAGTTTGTTTATTCAACTATTAACTGTTCTTCCACTTAACCTACTATATCAATTAAATTAAAGTTAATATTAAAATCAAACATTTTAATTTATTAAAATAAAAAATTTAAAAAAAAATTATGGTACTGTTTAAAAACGAATGCACTGTACATGCTTAAAAAATTGTTTCTATATATGCTGATATATTTAAAACTCATTCCTCATCAACTTACAACGTATCTCATTAACAAAAGTTTAAAAAAAAAACGTACATGGTGTCGATTTGAATTATTTCAAAAATCTTTCGAAAAACCCAATTATACCGTGAATCTGAGTTTTTGATCAACGTTCTTTCCCTCAAATTACTATTGTAATTCGCTTATTACACACGATTTTCGATAATAGTTATCTTATGATACATCACTAAACTCAGAATTTAAAGACGAATTAAATTATGTAAAAATATATAGGGTGTTCCATTTGAAATAAAAAAGTTAAGGTCATTTCCGTTTAAACCGGAAACAGAATTTTTATTAAAATTCCACTTGCTGACCCACATTATTCTCTTAAAACATCATACTAAATTTCAAAAAGATATATGTAAAAATAAAAAAGATATTCGGGATCTACCAGAATTCAGTTACATCCGGTATACCCTGAATCCAAACAAATATTCACGACTCGCGTGTTACCGTCATTATCAAATGATTTACTTTTCAATTTGTTAATATTATGGAAAGCACCACAAATTTGTGAAACAGGCATGCTCTAAATTTATGTTTTAGTCCGACTACAAACTCTTTCATTATTCTAGCACCACTCCCTTCCAGTAACAGACCTTACTATTTGATTATTCCGAATCTAAACCGATTACAGAAAACCCACCACTTTGAATGCCGTAATCTGAATTTAAATCTGCATTCGGGTCCCCTGAATTCTCGCAGGTTTCTTTTCCGTCCCTTTGCTTTATCTCACTCCCTCTCTTTCTCTCTCGCTCTCTTTTGATTTAAGATGCAGCTCAGGGAGCCGGCCCTTCAACGCCGGCTCACGAGTCCGTCCTGCTGCGTGCAGGGCGAAATTAAGCACTGCAAAACTGGAGCATGTTTGTGTGTGTGTATATTATATTGACGGTTGAATTACTGCAATGCAGTAACCCACTACAGGTTGCATTCAATGTAGTTTTTAAAAATTAAATGGTAATTTTTAGTGTAACAAGCTAGAAATTTAGATCTCTAGCTCTAATATGGCTTTAATAAATACATATATCTATTAAAAAAGAGGATGAGCATAATAATTTTCTTAAATTGCTAAATTAAATTATTAGCAGAGTATGAAGATGATGGTTGCGACCGTTACTATGTGGTAGTCCATTGTCAGGTAACTTTGAATTAAACAACTTTCGACGTTTTTTTACCACTATTTATTTATTGCATAATACAGACAATGTTTTATGATTTTTACACTTGATTATGACCTGCAAAGGTCAAAACTATAGTTTTGTCAATATTGTCAATAATAGTGTTGTACAACACTTGATAATGACCTGCAAAGGTCGAAACTATAGTTGTGTCAATATTGTTAATAATACATATTAAAACATTGTGTTTTACTGTATTATGCAATAAATAAAAAGTGGTAAAAAAAACGTCAAAAGTTGTTAAATTCAAAGTTACATGAGTAGAGTAGTTTTCTAAAATTCCAAAATCATATATTTTTAAAACTGTATTTTATGCAACATTATTTATATATGTTATTACATAACCTAACTTTCTTGTTATAACATAAAAAAGCCTTTGGATTTTTTTTTACAAAAGCCAACGTCACGCAAAAAGTTAAATAACCAAAGTTCTATAAACTAGACGTTATCCACTAATGGTATTTTAATAGTGATTTGACTTAATTTATTTTAAGATTCTCTGTATTTTACCGCTAATTTAAGAGTAGAAAACTATAGTTGTTTCTTTAATCTATAACTAAACCTGATTATTAAAGAAAAACATTTTTAACCAGACCCATTTCGGAAAATGGGCACATTTACGAATTGGCGATATTCGGATAATATTTCCTTCCCATCTCCGCTGCTGCCACAAGTCAGACAAACAAATGCTGCGAGAAATGCGATTAAACAATTTTATTCTGCTATTAATATAATAATAATTGTTTTTAATTATTTGACACTCAATACAGTAAATAAATATTTTCCAGGAGCAGATGCATTGATATTAACAGAAACTAGTTTTAAGTCAGTTGAAGAATACTTATTTCTATGATTACATGTGACTTTTACTTATTTTTGACAGAACCATGCTTCCAGATTCTATATTCAATTAAATCTGTCCAAATAACCAATTATAACTATAAAAATATTGGTGTCGGTCAAAACTAAAATTAAAAATAATTTTAGATTAATCGTAAAACGTTTGTCTTTACAAGTCACCAAGTCAAGCTGCTAACTTCTAACTTTACCGAATGATAAATGGCGTTGTTCAGAACTGAAATTAGATCATTAAAACCTGACTTTGCTCAGAAATATGATGTAGATTCTCTATTCAATATTACATTATCATCTAACACCGAATAATTCGAAGAAGTGAATCTTTTCAAACTATAAATTATTCTTTAGCTCTTAACTAGCGAGTTAGATTATAATAGTAGCAATAATTGCATAATATATAACTAAAATGTGCTCAATTGTGAATTGGTCACCTTATGTTAAATGCGCCGGGAAAAACTCAAATATAGTAGAAATATGATGTAAATTTCATCTTTATTGCGACGATAAATGAAACGGTAACAAATTATTTCTGAGCAATGTATCTTTACAAATTTGGAACAATTTTTGTTTTAACTACACAAGAATAAAAAAGACGCTGGTAAAAACTGAAATTTGATGATAAAATCTGACTTTTTGTCGAAATATGAATGTAAATTTTATATTTAATGCGAGAAATACAACGATAACAGAATAATTAAATAATATGTGTATTTACACAAGAAAATTGCGCTGTTAAAATCTCAAAAACTGACTTGTTGTAAAAATATGAACGTAAATTACATATTTGCTGCGATAAATGGAAGAAACTATGACAGATTCGTCTCAAAAAGTGGGTATTTACAAAATACCAACTGAAACTTATATAACTCCACTGAACGAAAAATGGCGCTGTTAGAAACTCAGTTTGTAATTAAAAACTGTCTTTTTGCAGATATATAAATGTAAAACCCATATTTATTCATACACATGAATGAAACTATGACAGATGAATCCCAAGAAGTGTGTCTTTGCAAATTGCTGACTGAAACTCTTTTAACTTTACTAAAAGAAACATTGCGCTAAGTTTATGATAAATAGCTGAAATATGAATGTAAATTCTATGATCAATGTGACGAATGATTGAAACCATGACATATTAATCCTAAGAAAAGTTTATTTACAAAGACTAAACTAATACTAACTAAAACGTTTTTAACTTCACTGGAAGATAAATTGCACTGTTAAAAACTGAAATTTCATGTCACACCTAAAAGGTGGGTCTTTAAAAGGTGTTTATTAAAATTTATTCAACTTTACTGAATGAAGAATGGCTTATGATCAAAAACTGACTTATCGGAAAAATATGAACGTACACTTCTGTGCAATAAAATTAAGCACACAAAATATGTTATAGTTTAAAGCGGACTTCCCTGTTACGAAAATATGTGAATTTGTCAATTGCCTTAATGTCAAAATGCCTCGCCATTTAGACAACAATTAAAAAAATCGAATTTTAACTAAAATATGGTTTTTAGTCTCTTAGTCTTAGTTTTGGCTTTTTAATAAAGGTGATTTTCAAGTTATGGTGTTTTATCATTTATTAAAAATGTTCCAGACCCGAATTACAACTAGAATGTTGTAAAAAATACTCATAAGACTTGCTTAATTTTATTGTACAGAAGAGTACATTCTGTATAGATTGCGACAAGTAAATGAAACTATGACAGATTCATCCTAAAATGTGGGTATTTATAAGGTACCAACTAAAACTCCACTGAAAGAGAAATTTGCGCTGTTAGAAACTCAAAGTTTATGATCAAACGCTGAGTTTTTGCAAACATGTGAATACAAAGACTATATTTAATCCGACAAAGGAATCAGGCTATGACAGAAGAATCCTAAGACACGTGTCTTTACAAATTGCTACATAGAACTTCTTCAACTTTACTGACAGAAAAATTGCCATGTTCAAAACAAACAGGGGAACTAACCCAAGTGTTCCTCTCCAATTTTAATGAAATTTGGTGGATTTGTAGAGGCCAAAATATTCGAAAAGTAGTTTTTTGTTTCGGCTAAAAACATGTTTAGCGGGTGAGCTCGCCTCTCGAAAATATTTTTGTTTTTTGGCTATAACTTCTAAACAAATCTTGATAGCGTAATTTTGTAAATGGACAACACTTTAAAGCCTATCCACGGGTGTAACAAATGCATGTATTGACTCTTTTGGGACTGTAAAAAATATTTATATTTATGGTTTGTATTTGCTGCAATAACGATATTCGTTAAAAAATGATCCAAGACATAAATGATACATAAATGATAATGACCAAAAATAGTTTAATATTGTAGTGCCTTTCCAGCGAAATACAAAAAAGTTATTGGTTTAAAAATATTTATGCCGTAAAATTATTTTTAAACATAAACGGTATCCCAATTTTGCGGTATAACAAAAACAAACATTTTGTTTAAATGGAACATCCTGTATTTATTCAAGTTTTCTGATGACATTTTTTAACCTCTACATTTTTTGTCCATTATGTTACAGTATTGCAAATTTACATTTTTTTCTCAAAATATCATGCATAAGTAAGCTCAACTTTAAAAAAATCGTGGCTATCTTGTTTTTTGAAGGTAAGAATAATTTTAAGCAAAAATCTTAGTGTGGTTAATAAGCAACGTTTTGGTAATGAGCAATTTGAATTTAGTTTTTTTCAAATTGCATACCCTGTATTTAGTAACGTATTCTTAAGTAGAATCCAATTACCTTTCAGATTAGAATAATTATTCCTGATATGATAATCGCCGAATACAAGAAAACTATTGAGATTAGGAACAGGGAACCCTTACACAATCTGAAAGAGAATTAGATTCTACTTAAGAATACGTTACTAAATACAGGGTGTGCCATTTGAAAAAACGAAGTTACTTAACTTTATAAGTTCGGTTTTTCTACCGCATATTTTTATCACCCTGTATAATTTTTTGTATGAAATCATGGTTGGCTCTATAGTTCTAACTTTCAATCAAATAATAGATATGATTTTAATCGTTCAACGTCAATCACTGGGGCAAAAATAAAATTTCACCCAGACCTTGCATTTCAACAAATCTTCAAATATTTCGAAAACTGCAAACAATAAGTATAGGGAGTATTGAAGTAACTCACATTTATTTGCTCCATATAATTCAAAAATGACAAAAAATACAGGGTGTTCTATTTAAAAAAACATAAGTTTGGTCTGTAACTTTGTTATGAGACACCCTGTATAAATTTTAATATTTTTAAGGCGTGCAGCTTACTATTATACACAACTTTTGTATAAAACATTTTTCGAAATTTTGAAAAATAAGCACGTGATTGACCGTTCCCAGAGCTCTGAAATACCCTGTATAAACAGTGCGATAAAAAAATTTATTTAAAGACATTGACGTTATGCAGAAGTATGAAATTAGTTTCTATATATATTTAATACGATAAATAAATGCAAATTTGACGGATTATTTCTAAAAAGTGGTTCTGCAACCTTATGCCGTTACTTCACTGCGGTTAATTGCTAGCAATTTATCGCCAGAAATTAATTATTTGAGGTGTAAGGCGCTTCGGGTTGAGTTATCTTTCCTTCTTGTGCATTTTTCTCTCCACAGTTTTCTGTTTTGTTGTTTTCTCCATTTTATTGCTCATTTCCTCCTCCCATGTTTTTTGAGGTCTGCCCCTCAGTGTTTCCCCTGATATTTTTGTTTCAAATATTTTTCTTGAGAGTCTTTCTTCTGGCATTCTGTATCTATATCCTAACCATCTTAGCTGGTTTTCTGCCATTTTATCGTTAATTCGATTCTTGGTTTCGTTTCGTATTATGTCTCTTCTTGTTTTGTCTTTGATCTTTCTAAGGTATCTCATTTCAATTACCAATTGAAACTCTATTTTACCCAAAGGGAAATAGCTCTGTTCAAATATTTTACCCAAAGGGAAATAGCTCTGTTCAAAACTGAAATCTGATGATGAAAATCTGACTTTATAAAGAATCATGGGGCTGGTGTAGTGGGTAGAGCTCGAGCGTCTGCCGGCTACACTAAGAGCCGGGTGGGTTCGATTCCTAGCCCGGACGAATTATTTTTCTGATCGCGAAATATTTGCTCGGAACCGTGGTCGTTGTGGTTGCCTATCATTATTGAGACACTTTTATAAATGACCTCAATCGGCAATTAACCAGAGGTGTTTCAGCCTAGTAATTATTCATTTAATTCCTAATATATTATATACAAAACAACTGTTTTGGCAGATGGCCTAGTAGTCGACGCCAATTTTCCAAATCAATCACTCTACTTAACCCACAATTCCATCCACGTACTTCCTTTTTTTAAATTAGAATAAAATTGTAGATTCCATACTCAAAACAAAAATTGAATGTAGGTGTTATAGATTATTTCTTAGAAGTATGTCTCTGGAAATCACTATTTAAAACTCTTCCAAATTTTAGGGAAACAAAAATTGCGCTGTTCAAAACTGAAATTTTATAATGAAAAACTGTTTTTTTTTTGCATAAATATGATGCAGATTCTATATTTAATAAAGTGTCTATGAAATTAATTAATTATTTCATTATTTGCGCCAGTTTATTGCATTCAATGCTCAATTTTGCTAGACCCATTTAATAGATTAAATGAATTTAACTGTGACAAAACAATCCCAAAACTATTTATACGCACACTTGCGAAATAAACCTCTTCCTCCTGCATGAACCCTTGAGGTTTTTTTCATGCATCGTAATATACCGTGCTTTCAATAATTCACCAAACATAGGGAACGCAGGAGACGCAATCGTCCCACTACGAAGTACAAGTATCGAGTATCGTGATTTTTAGAAAGCTAAACGACGGGCGACGTTTAGTATCGAGTTAGAATCGATATTTAGTCAGCAGAGCCGTAGTGGAACCCCCACTTTTATTCTTATCATCTCCTGCCTTCTCTATGTTCAATGAATTCTTGAAAGCAGGGTATATTTAATTTAAAAAATCAAATTACGTCAGATATTACAAGGAGCATAATAACCTCACCTAAAAAGAAACATGAAAACTAATTTTTCCATTACATAATTTTCTTACATAGATAATTTCTTCTTTTGTGTGGCTTTCATGAAAAATGTCACAACACAATAAACATAAGTCCCTCCGGATTCCGACAAAACAAATCTATAACAATTTGCCAGGGCACACCCTTGTATCGCCCATAATTTACGGAAAACTCCGCATTTTTTATTCAATATACAGGAACCCGTATATTTCATATAATTTTTTTCGGTCCGGCCTGAGAGGGTAAATAATTCAAGCGACGACGTGCCGTCGCGCCGCTTCTTTCTCTTCGCCACGAATCGAATATTTACTATACTTATTATTATTTATGTTTAACTTATTCATTCTTTTAGATTATTTACGCCTGCAATATTTATAAACATATCATACGAGCTTATAAAAACTTGGACACTTTTATTAAAGCATTTTTTTTCTTTTAAATTTCTTCTTTAATTATCTATCACTCTTTCGTTTCGTATTAGGTATAAGGTATTGTACATAGAGAGATACAATCTATTTATTTAAACATCTTTACATATGATTGACTCGCGGTTTTTCAATCTTGGGTAGTATATATTTGTATACAATTATTGAAACTTTACACATACACAATACTAATAATAATAAACATTTGTTACTGTTTTCTCGCCTACGACCAGGGGCGGCTCGTTATGTAGAGCCAAGGAGCCATTGCACTACCTGTAGTTTCAAGCTCAGTAAAAAAATGTAATTAATTCCTAGAACACATTTCGTCAGTTTAAATATTAAACGCCTGCAAATTTAAAAAAAAAAGTTTTGCTATTAAAAAAAATATATTTTAAACAATAGAGTGATTTTTGAGACTGATTTAAACAATTTTCTTACTAGAATATTCTCCATTTTTATCATTAAGCCTGTATTTTCGATTCTTTTGGATCTAAATATTTTTTATTTTGACCTAAATTTTCAAGTTCATTGTTAAAATTTTCGACTTTTCACTCCGCATTTTAAATTTTTCGGGCCGAATTATTAATTTTTCGATTTTTGCGTCTAAATTTTTTATCTTTTGACTTAAATATCCTTTATTTTGACCTAAATTTTTGATTTAACTGTTTTAAATTTTCGATTTTTTTGTCCGCATTTTTGATTTTTCGGGGCGAATGTTTAATTTTTAGATGTTTTGCCTATATTTTCAATATTTTTTTTGGTCTAAATTTTTCATCATTTGGCCTAAATATTCTTTATTTTGACCTAAATTTTCAATTTAATTGTTAAAATTTTCGACTTTTCAGTCCGCATTTTTGATTTTTCGGACCGAATTTTTAATTTTAGTTAAAAAATTTTGATTTCCTAAACATTTTAACCTGAATTATTGATGCGAGAATTTTTTCTAGTTTTGTTTGCTAAAATATTTGATTTTTTTGGTCACCATTTATTATTATTATTATTATTATTTATTAACATTTTGTTTTGTTTGTTTGTTATTTTTTTTTGTACTCTTGGACCACCATTTTTACTTTTTTATCTAAATTCGGGCCGAATTTTAGATTTTTGGTCTAAATTTTATATTTTTTGTCCTATGTTTTAGATTTTTTTAACTTGAATGATTGATTTTATTATTCGATTTTTTGGCTATTATTTTCAAATTTCTGGTTAGAAACTCATTTTTGGGGGCTGAAAGTGGTAAATTATTTTGCTTCCACCTAAATTTTCGATTTTTTTTGTCTGCGTTTTTATCCTTAGATCCGGATTCTTAATTCTTTGGCCCATATCTTAGATTACCTTATTTTCCATTTTCTTCAATTTTTGCCCAAATTTTCTTTATTTTGACTAAAATTTTCGATTTTTTGTCTGCATTTTTATCTTTACGCCTTTTGGTATTTTGGCCGAAATTTTCTTTATTTTGACTTCAATTTTCGATTTGTTAGTTTTAATTTTTGGATCCACCCACATAGATTTTTGGGTACGAATTTTAGATTTTTTATTATTTGTCACATATTTTAGATTTTCTTAACTAGAATTAAGGATTTCGATAAAGACGAAAGTAGCCTGAATATATGAATATTCAAACTGTTCGTAACTCTGCAAAATTCATAATAAAAATAATAATAATAAAATGCTTTATTTTCCGTACGACAATCAATACAATTATTATTATTATTAGTTATTATGACTACAAACAAATAACTTATTGAAACAACTACTTCCCTGGCTAGTGCCACGCCGGATATTTAGAATTAATGATTTTATTGTGCGGTTTTATAATTTTGTTTGCTATTATTTTCGAATTTCCCGTCGGAACTTATTTTAAGCTAAAAAGTATTATTTTTAGACCAGGATTTTTTTTGTTTTTATTGTTTTAGTCAAAATATTAGAAGCGTGTCTAGAAATTTTGGATGTCTTGGTTTGCATTTTTTATTTTAAATAAATTTTGACAAAACGTCGAAAACAAACAAATCTAATATTTTGGCCAAAAAAATCAAAAATTTGGAGCAAAATAACCGAAGATCTGAAATGTCGGCCAAAAATATCAAAAATCCTGGTCGAAAAATAAAAATGCATACCAAAAAACTTGAAAATACAGGCAAAAGAAAAATAATTTTCTACGAACTTCTCGCATAAAAATCAATAATTCTTTATTTTGGCCTACATTTTTGATTAGTTTGTTACAATTTTCAATATTGCCGCATTTTCAGGCCCGACGTTTTGGTTAAAGTTTTTGATTTTTTTTGTCATTTACATTTTAGATGTTTTAACCTAAATGATTGATTTTTATGCAGATTTTTTTTGTTTTTTTATTTTTTTTTTGTGTAAGTTTTTGATTTCTGTCCTTTGTTTTAGATTTTGCAACCTAAATTTTTTAATTTTTTGACATGGATTTTCAAGGTTTTTTGTTTTAATTTCAGGTTATTTATTTAATTTTATGTTGTTTGGTTTCGTGGGTTTTAATTTAAATGTGGGGTTTATTTTTAGATAAAATTAATTTATTTTGATATTTATCTGAAAAATATAATCTGCGGGATGTTTAAAGAATTACTTAACATTTAATATTTGTTGGAATTTCGGATTAAATGTCTAATTTAGGTTTTTCGTCTGATCTAAATTTATTTGCCAAGTACAATACTAGACGTCATTCATCATTCGTTCAAGGCAGCGGCGGCTCGTGGATCTGTAGAGAGTTTATCTTATAGAGGGAGAAAATATGTCGCTGTTGTTTTTGGTAAAATTTTCTTCCGCAGCCTCCTCGCCGAACATCCACGAGCCGCCGCTGGTTTAAGGGCTATCCGAGAAAAACAAACTATTAAAAAAGAGGAGGGGGGATATATTGGCTCTACCAACAACATGTTCCACGAGCCGCCACTGCCTACGACAACTGCAGACCAGTTTCGAACTCCTTTTTCTTGTCAGCACAGTATATGGACAAGGAAGTGGTGAATTACTTTGGAGTTATAATTCTTTCAAGTATTTATCAGAGAAAGGCGCAAATATTTAACATTACACATATATCCGCTCTGTGTGACAATAGATGTCGCCATAATGGAATATCTATTCTAATAATAATAATATATTTTAACAAAAAATCTATTTGGCAAAATACCAGAAATAAAATAAACTATACATTATTTAACTTAACTCAAAATTATTTTTAAATTACAGGTAATTAATGTAAGCATTAGTTATCGTTCTTAACGCTAGAGACGAACAAATGGCGGTAAAACGGTTCATCGACGAATTTCAGTAATAAATGTGTTTAATAAAATCTACAAAAATTTCAATCGTATGTGGGAAGGTTTTAGTTTATAATTAAATAATATTTCGATGTTACTATGACCAAACTACTGTTCATTTATGATCATTTAGATGAAATACAATCCAAATGTTTTTAATTGTCTTCCTAATATTCACGCTGTTGTTATAGTTTAGCTATTTTCTTATCTACTTAATACTTCTACCTCATTTAGCTCTTAGAATCTATTAGAGATGGGTTAGCCATGAGCTGACTCTCCGAGTCGACTCTTTTTACTCAGTCAGATTGAGTGAAGCAGATCACAAGAAAGAGTCATTTTGTTCACCCCTTGTACCTATGATATAGTAACGTCGATGAATGAGCATCTGTCAATTATAGGGATTGAATACATTTGATGAACTTGATGGCTGTGTATTTTATTCTTATCCTCTCCTAAAATTGTGGATAAAATACATTGTTTTCATCTGAATCCTGACGACAGAATTCAAATTTATTTCCTCCTTGATTCCTCATTCATCCGGAACCTTTATTTTATTTAACGCCATTGATCCCCGAAATGAAATAACGTACGTCTGTGCGCATTCAGGGAGTAGGTGGACGCCGTCGGGGGGTTGGTAGGCCCGATAAGGCCGGTTCCTGTTGAATATTTTATGAGGCGTCTGCGTTCCGCTACAGAACCGACATTGAATCCCTAATATATCGAGCGTTAAATGTATTAAAATTATATCCAACCTTATTTAAATTTGTAATTCAAGTTTTTCTTCCGGCTGTGTGTGTGTGTTGAGATTTCTTTCGTGCTCGAGTGCCGTTGCTTGCTCATTCATGGTGGGCTTAACAATAAGCGTTCGGAAGGTAAAGGAATAATGCGCTTGAATTTTTATGGATTTACTTTTTACTGAATTCTTATTATGCATTGTTGTCTTTGAAGAAAAAGCAGCAATGTATAGCTTGTTGAATGTTTTGAAAATATCATTTATTTATACGAATAATTTAAGAAATAAATTCGGGTCTGTAGGTTTTGCTGTCTGACCGTTAACACATTGCAACAATAGAAGACTCGGATTGGAGTGTTTTGTGTTTCAATTGTTCCTACAGTATCTTAACACATTGTAGTCGGGCGTTTTGTGCCGGTACATTATGGCTAGAGTGGATAATTTATTTATAATTTGGTAATAAAATATCTAATTGGCGAGCAGGTGAATTTCCAGGGAACGCCGGAAGAATTTTTCAGTCAGTTTGTATTCAATTAGCTTTTGTTTTATGCAAAAAATTAACCAATAAATAATAATCGATTTCTCTAGAAAATATGTGAGCAAGTCATCTCCAATAAACAAGTTCGCCGCATCGGTTATGAATTTGGGAACGGTATCAACATTTATCCAAGGGTAATCTAAAAGCTCCTCCAGGTCACGAAAAACGTATTTTTACGTACCCCGGCAACAATGTGTTAAAAGAAATCATTTGTCAACATTTTTGTCAATTTATCTGTTTTGCAATTGACGTGTCTATTTTTTTTTATTTCAGACCAATCAAATTCTAATCTAACAAATTTTGATTTGGCCATCATATACATTTTAACAATGTCTCAGATCATGGGCGCGTTCATTAGACAAAAGAGTTTGGAGTACTGCCAATCGTTGGGGTATTTTCTGATGAACGCACTGTTGATCAAGCGTGCAAATTAGACTGATTGGTAATGGAATTAAGCATTGGAGTTGTCGAAGTCTTGGAGAGTACCAAAGTTACTATTATAAAATTTATCATGTAACTGAAATTGAGACAATGCACGAATTGCTGATAGGTAAGAAAGTAAATGCTTTTGTGTAAATGGTTTAATTTAAATTATATTAAAAGACCGACGAGAAGTTAGCCATAAAAATTCCAGCCATAGATTTCCCGGCGCATTCACAATTTCGATGCGATTTTTAATTTTTATTTGTGTAGTGCCTTTCCGTGGGTGTATTTATCAACTACAAACTGTCAAAAGGCCATGAAAATTAAAACGAAAAAACAAAAATTATCCAACAGGCGTTTAAAAAAATCGTAACTCAAAAAGGGCATTGCAAAAAAAATATTTTATTTTCGCAATGCCTTTCTGCAAATACGGTTAACAATTACAAATCATCAAATAACGGTGACGAATTTTTCTTATATTTTTTATTTAACATTAACGGAAAATCGTGGCCGGCCCATAAAACAACAAAGGCATTGCAAAAAAAAAAATTTTATTATCGCAATGTCTTTCTGCAAGTACAGTTAACAATTACAAATCATCAAAAAACCGTGACGAATTTTTCTTATATTTTTTATTTAACATTAACAGAAAATCGTGGCCGGCCCATAAAACAACAAAGGCATTGCAAAAAAAAAATATTTTATTTTCGCAATGCCTTTTTGCAAGTACAGTTAACAATTACAAATCGTCAAAGAACCGTGAAGAATGTTTCTTATATTTTTTATGTACCATTAACCGAAAATCGTGGCCGGGCCATAAAACAACAAGAGCATCGCAAAAAAAATTATTTTACTGTTGCAATGCCTTTCTGCAAGTACAGTTAACAATTACAAATCGTCAAAAAACCGTGATGAATTTTTCTTATATTTTTTATTTAACATTAACGGAAAATCGTGGCCAGGCCATAAAACAACAAGGGCATTGCAAAAAAAATATTTTATTTTCGCAATGCCTTTCTGCAAGTACAGTTAACAATTACAAATCGTTAAAAAACCGTGACGAATTTTTCTTATATTTTTTATTTAACATTAACAGAAAATCGTGGCCGGCCCATAAAACAACAAGGGCATTGCAAAAAAAAATATTTTACTGTTGCAATGCTTTTCTGCAAGTACAGTTAACAATTACAAATCGTCAAAAAACCGTGACGAATTTTTCTTATATTTTTTATTTAACATTAACGGAAAATCGTGGCCGGCCCATAAAACAACAAGGGCATTGCAAAAAAAAAAATTTTATTTTCGCAATGCCTTTCGGCAAGTACAGTTAGCAATTACAAATCGTCAAAAAACCGTGATGAATTTTTCTTATATTTTTTATTTAACATTAACAGAAAATCGGGGCCGGCCCATAAAACAACAAGGGCATTCCAAAAAAAATATTTAATTTTTGCAATGGCTTTCTGCAAGTACAGTTAACAATTACAAATCGTCAAAAAACCGTGATGAATTTTTCTAATATTTTTTATTTAACATTAACAGAAAATCGTGGCTGGCCCATAAAACAACAAGGCCATTGACCGAAGTCTTTCAGCCTTTTTGATACAATTCTGGCGTGTAACATCTTAGTGAATCTTAAATTAAATTAATGAAATGGTCTTAAAATTAATGTAAACATAGATTCTCATTAATTTAAATTTAACAATCTTTGATGAAATGTGAAAAAAAAAATATATATACATATGTACTAACATTCCCTTAAAAATATATAGCAGATTATACATTGTTTAATGATGCTCCCTAGCGCTATCTTTTAAGTATTCATAAAGTGGTTTAAACGGGTACTTGTAAGTATTTTGCATGACCCTATCTCGTTTTATCACCATATTGTCTAACGATTCGTGATCCATACCTAGTGCAAATTTTGCGATCAGTTTGTCTATTCGGGATTGATATTCTGGAACTTTTGTTAATTCGTAAAGAAGGATATTGGACGGGTTGTGAAGAGGGTTAGTAGGGTTTCTTATTCTGGTTAGGGTGCGTAAACATGATGTTTCAGCAACGGATAGTTTCATTTTAACTGAGGGTCGAGATGTGGAAAAGAGGATGTGGCCATAGTCCAACATAGGTCTACATATCATTTTGTATATAGTGGCTGCTGTTTTAACATTGATTCCTTGTTTGCTGTAAGTCAGTTGTTTAAAGCATTTGGCCCTCTTCAAGGACTTCCTTTTCATATTGTTGCAGTGTTCTCGGAATGACAGTTTATTATCCAAAGTTATACCTAAATAGTTCACGGTATTGGTTGGTTTGATTTCATGATTATTCATAACTATTGATGGGGAGTTTATGTTGATGCGATGATATGGTAAAAATAGCTGTGACTTTACCGGGTTCAGTTTGAGCCGCCATTTTTGGTACCAGTCGCTTATTTTATTTGTAAGTTCCTGTAATGCACCAATTGCATTTATTAGATTATTTCCATGCGCTATGAGACAGTTTTTCTGTTAATGTTAAATAAAAAATATAAGAAAAATTCGTCACGGTTTTTTGACGATTTGTAATTGTTAACTGTACTTGCCGAAAGGCATTGCGAAAATAAAATATTTCTTTTGCAATGCCCTTGTTGTTTTATGGCCCGGCCATGATTTTCCGTTAATGTTAAATAAAAAATATAAGAAAAATTCATCACGATTTTTTGACGATTTGTAATTGTTAACTGTACTTGCCGAAAGGCATTACGAAAATAAAATTATTTTTTTTGCAATGCCCTTGTTTTTTATGGGCCGGCCACGATTTTCCGTTAATGTTAAATAAAAAATAAAAGAAAAATTCGTCACAGCTTTTTGAAGATTTGTAATTGTTAACTGTACTTGCCGAAAGGCATTGCGAAAATAAAATATTTCTTTTGCAATGCCCTTGTTGTTTTATGGCCAGGCCACGATTTTCTGTTAATGTTAAATAAAAAATATAAGAAAAATTCGTCACGGTTTTTTGACGATTTGTAATTGTTAACTGTACTTGCCGAAAGGCATTGCGAAATTAATTAATTTTTTTTTGCAATGCCCTTGTTTTATGGGCCAGCCACGATTTTCTGTTAATGTTAAATAAAAAATATAAGAAAAATTCATCACGGTTATTTGTAATTGTTAACTGTACTTAAAATAAAATAATTTTTTTGCAATGCCCTTTTTGAGTTACGTTTTTTTTAAACGCCACCCGTGAATTAATGAGCTGTTAGATAATTTTTGATTTTTTCGTTTTAATTTGCATGGCCTTTTGACAGTTTGTAGTTGATAAATACACCCACAGAAAGGCATTACACAAATAAAAATTAAAAATCGCACTGAAATGGTGGACGCGCCGGGAAATCCATGGCTAGAATTTTTATGGCTAACTTCTCTTCGTTATTAAAAGTACACAAACAAAGCACTGAAATCAGAATGGCTGAAGTAGCGTTCATCAAATACCAACATTCAGCGTAAATGAAAATAACCATGTTGACGGTTGAAAATTCTGACGAACGTGTCCAATATTGAACTAACATATCAACTGCTGATTTTCTCTGAAACATTATTTCAATAATTATGATATTAACATTAATAACTCGTGTTAAGATTAATTATATCGATGATATCTAGTCGTTGAAGCTTAAGTAGCACAGACGCTCTAGTTAAATCTGCAGATCGGTTTCAACTATTTCTTCTATAATAATCATACCAATTGTATATTGTGGCTAATAAATAATTAATTAGATTTAACAAACGAAACGAAATACACAATTATTTGCAACAATTCTGAGTTCATTTTTATAAACATAACCCGTAAATAAAGTTCGATCGGAATTATTAAACGAGGCGCCTCCGCCAATTCTGGACGGCGTACGTTAACCAAGTGAGGTTAAATTGAATATCACCCCAAAGCCACCCCCGATGCCGTTATATTCAATTATGAAATTATCCAGGTGAAACTGCGCACGTCCACCCATCCACCCTCCGCCCACACTCGCTTTTATCAATATCGCGAAACTAGGCGTGTTTCGTGCCAGCTCACCTGGCTCGTGCTCCTTGCGACCTCAAATCCACCCCCGATACTCTTCACAATGTGTCACTTTGGTGTTTTCTTTTCTGTTGGCATAAACTAACTTAAAAAGCAATTATAGTCTTATACTGGGCGTTTCAACGATTTGAGAACGGTGAACTATAGAGTTATTAATCAGAATTACAAAAAATGTTTTAAACATAAGTTGTGTACAATAATGAGTTCTTAAAAATACATAAACTTTATACAGGGTGGTTCATATCAAGGTTACAGATCAAACTTTTTTTTATGGAACGCCCTATATATTTTTGTTTGTTTTTTTTTTCTTTGATTCTATATTACTACAGAATTAAAATGATATGAAGGATGTGTAAGGGTTGAAACCTAACCGTATCTTTGGTATTCAGATGATTATACAAATTGTAATTTTATAAATCGTTCTTGCTATTATTGACCGAGATAATAAACCCTAATTCTGTGTATAGTTTTATTAATAGCTGGCCTTCAATACTAAATTTTTATCACACACCTTATATTATACCTATAAGGTGATCGATATTTGCAAACCGAATCATTTCTTATTTTTTTAATGGAATATGTCGTACCTTATTTCATAGTATAACAGTTATTTTATACAGGGTTTCCCATTTTCAATTGCCACCCCAATTATCTCGAAACCTGAACAACATGGCAAAAAATGTTTCAGATTAAAGTTGTAGGGTTCGGAGGGGGACATACCGGGTGTAACATAGGAAATCGCAAGTTAATTTTGAAGTGTTCAAATATTGGCTCCCCTATTTATTTTAGAAACAAAATGTATTTAACTTTTTTGCAGAGTGAAAAATTATGATTTTATTAATGTTTTTACATAACACTTTACGTTTCTCTAAGTTGAAATAATTAAGAAAAATTATTGTAATTTGATAAAAATAATGGCATGCCATGGAATTGAAACAACAATTGCGGATATCAAAATAGCACAACACATTGCTGTCGTTTGAGTAAAGTAAACATTGTCGAAATGATTTACAATACACAAGAAACAATCCTCCTGATTAAGTGGTGCTTTGCAGACCACAGTTATCAGAATCTCTGCGATATGCTTTCTATCCAGTTTTCAGACAGACCGATACCTGATAAATCCACTGTTCAACGATTGGTAAGCAAGTTTGAAGCCAGGGGAACAGTTTTGAATAACTGAAAGTGTGAAGAACGAGATCCAGCAAGACAAAATCAAAAGGAATTAGATATTTTGCTGTCCAGTCCAGTTGAAGATAAACCATACAAATGCTTTTAAGGTTTTAAAGAAACACAAATTTATTTCTTTTAAGTATGAGTGCCATCGAGAATTAAGAGAGGGTAGTCTAAATCATTTCGAAAACATTTACTTTAACGAAATGACAGCGATATATTGTGCCATTTTGATATTCCATGGCATGTCATTCTTTTTATAAAATCACATTACTTTTTCTTAATTATTTCAACTTAGAGATACGTAGGGTATTAAGTGTGAATATTAGTAAAATCAGAATTTGTCTCTCTACAAAAAAGTTAAATACATTTTGTCTCTAAAATAAATAGGGGAGCGAATATTTGAACGCTTGCTTCTATTCACAAGCGATTCCCTATGTTGCGTCCGCCAAGTCAACACCCTGTATGTTGGTGACCTTGAAAATGACCTTGGGGTCAATTTTCAAGGTCATTCGTTTGACCTTTGATTTTTTAAATTGAACCCCCTATTTTTTATTGCGGTATCGTATTCTACGGGAAAATACAAAATTTTGGTAGGAAAGGTTTTTTCGCAAATGCTTTATTAAGAGTTTTTTCACGAATTTTGTCAGTTATGTTGTTTGAAATCTCAGATGAATTCAGGCTGTAATTCATGCGTAGCGTCACCCGATGTGCACCACGTGGAAGTTGCCGATGGGATTTTGCACATCATTGGCCCTGAAAAGCGTCCGCAGATGGCTATTTACTTAATTTTTACATATTTTAGGGTTCAGTTTTATAGTTTAAAGTTTTCAAATTCAATTTAGTTTAATTTTCAAGTTAGTCCTGTGGGTAGAAATAAGCGATCTTAAACCAATATTATTTAGCTAGTAGTACTAGTAATAACAAGCAAATTTCTTTTGTATCATTCAATATCCGGCGTGGCACTAGCCAGGGAAGTAGTTGTTTCAATAAGGTATTTGTTTATAGTCTTAGTAAGACTTAATTTTGCTTCCAGAGTTATGAACAGGTTGAATATTCATATATTCAGGCTATATTTCGTTTTATTGAATTTATCCATTGATATTTAGTTTAAAAATACAGTTCATATGCAGTATGAATAAGAGTGGCCCTAAAACCGACTCTTGGGGAATACAATAATCAACAGCCCTAAAAGTACTTGTACGTGATCCAATTTGAACAGCCTATTCTTGACGACAAGTAGTTTTGAAAAAGATCTTGAGCTTTACCTCGCGTTTCCATCATCTCCAGAACATCAAAAAGGTGTTTGTGTTCAACTTTATCAAACGTTTTCTCTAGGTCTATGAATACGCAAAGCGCTTTCTTATCGACATCAAAGGAATTATATATTATGGCACTTAATTCAGCAATGGCATGTTTCGGTGAAATACCATTCTGAAATCCGAACTGAAATTCCGAAATAAACTTCATCTTTGCAAAGCTCAAAACATGTGATTTTATTATTATATTTAGGGGAGGGTAGGCCACAGTGAGACAAAGAAATGTTATTAATTTATATTTAATAGCCAACTCTGATTAATAAAAAAACTGAGCATTGTTAATGAAACTCATATTGCAAAAGTAATCCCATTTGCAGATTAGAAAAACATAGAAAATAAGTAGTAAAAATTAACTGATTGAGGTTGGAGGCCCTTTCTTTATTAAATAAAACACACTTTTACTTAGTTAATATCACACTGTTTATTTATTAGTGACTGCAGTTTTGATCAAACAATGATCATTATCAAACTTAAGTGAAAATTAACAGACAAAAACATGCTATAACTGTTTCATTGTAACCAACTGATGGGCCACAATAAAACAGGCAGTAGGTCAGAATGAAACAGTTAATTGTTCTTAACGTATGTTCAATAATGTAAAATCTAGTTCAAATTTCAAGGATGACTGAAGCCTTTGTGTGTTCCCTAAAATAGTGTGTGCTGGTAGGACAGTTTTTATTTCGTCTAGTGACACCGATGCCACGTCCGGAACAACAGGAAACACAAAGTGACGTTCATCTTTCAAACTTTTTCTGAGGAAATTCATTTCTTTTCATTTTCAGGTTTTTCTTCAGCAACTTGTCCTATATAAAACACTGCTAAAATTGGTTTGAAATGCACTAGCACGAAATCACCAGGTATGGGTTCCCTATCTAATTCCTCAAATCCAGAAGAATCCAATGTCGCTGACCATTCTGTATCCTCATCCGAAACCTCCAGAGGGCTAGAAGGCGACGATATGTCACTTATTGATTTATTTGTACGTAAAAGTGTACTTTTCTTTAAGGAAAATTTGCGTTGCTTTTCAGTTTCCTTTGCCTCAAAGAAGCTTTTTTCCGGGGCTTTTTAGACTTTCTTGCCCCCGCTTTTTGAAATCCTTTGTACTGTTCTGGAGAAATAAACGGAGTGTTCGGTTTTCTACTGGTTCCTGAACTAGAAGTAACAGCTATATTTTGTTTTGACGTTTCTTTCATGTTAAGTTGAGTTAGTTCTATACGTGTTTGTGGAATTTCGTTTGGAGAAGGTATCCTCAATTCTTCCTCTCTCACAGTATTTTTAGTTTCTATATGTTCTACTTCTATCAATTCTCCAGATTCGGCGGGAAAATCACGATCGGTAACGTTGGTAACTAGAAAATCGTCATCCGAAGAAACATTACGACCGAAAGGGTAAATGCCTGTTTTCTTGAATCCAGATATGATATTCGCAAGTCACAGCTGGCAACTTCATAAATACTCACAAGGGGAGGATCAGATGTATGATTTCATCCATCTTTGGCACATGTGTAGGTCATAACTAGGAGTATAACAGGTGCAAGTATTAGGGCGCACTATTCATCCGTTTTTGAGCAAAAATAGTTTTTTTATTTGTTATTCATTCGTATGTTAATATACCTTTTGCGTTAACAAACATATACCGATCTTTTGGCGCATCGATAAAACCTCCGATTCGTAGTCGGAAGGTCGAAGGATCGAACCCCATTGTTGAAGTTGGGTTAATTCATTTACTTTTTATAGTTTTTATAAATCCATGTGTATTTAAATATCTTAGTTTTAGAATCAATCAATTTTTTTCTCGAAAACGGCTGAATAGTGCGCCCTATTACTTTCACCTGTTACACTCCTAGTCATGAGCTACACGTGTGCCAAAGATGGATCAAATCGGTGAGTCACACATCTGATCTTCTCCTTGTCAGTGGAGTTCCAGGATTGTGAAGCAACCATGAGTCGATTGCTGTGTTATAATGAGACTTGAACGAATAAAATATAGAGACGTCAAGGAGCTGTAGCTTATTGCTACAATTATTTAAGGTAACAATAGTGAGTGCACTGTATTTGGCTACGTTCAAAGTTTCGATTGTCAAATGACTTTCATGGTTGTCATCTATAAGGACACTTGGATTATCCTTTGATGAATTGCTATATCTTATGAAATGACTCATAACTGATGGAAACATCCACCCACCTGTGGAGCCTAGACCTAAAGTCCCTGAGGGAGCGCTGTTGATCATGTTGATAACTTGTTTTTGACGTGTAAGTGTTTGTACCGTAGCTGTTGCCGGTTTGTCGAGATTATACTTATATTATACGACACCCATCTGCAAATTTGTCCGAATGTCTGTAGATCTCTGCTAGGTTGTCAAAAAATATAAAAAACATTCTGCTTATTGAATGAAGTAGCTCTGGATATACTGCATCCTTCTGGTTGACGAATGCTCATCTGCAGATGACGTTTCAAGAACCCTGCATCCAGTCAACACCTGCTCTCTTATTAACTTCCTAATTGTCTGGTGTTTTAATTTTATTAATTTTTCCCATTTCGTACGCCAGTTCCCGAAAGTCTGGTTGATTTTCCATTACACATTTAGGAGTAGGTTATGATATATTCTTTTCAAGATGTTTCTTGCTCATGTGAAGATTCTAGGCGACATTGATAGTTCGGCGTCAGGCGAATGGGTTCATTTGGGTTCTCAAAACTGCTTCAATAGTCTGTCTCATTAAGACTTCTAAAAACACTCCATTATCAGTCTTCCTCTTTCGTCCCCTTGACATCTGTCTACTGAAGCGATAATATAAGAAGCAATCAAGCAAAACCAGATAAATGCACTTTTGGGCAAAAATGAGTTAATTATTGATTCCTAATTCTTTTGGTCAGATAAATCCAATGGTAAACTCAGATTCAACCTAACTGTGTTAAGTCCCCTTTAAAATCGACCTTAAAGTCAAGCAATTCAATCAAAACCAGATAAATCCACAAAATAAAATTGCATAGGCATTTTTTAAGCAAAAAAGGACAAATCCATCTGCGAATGTATTATTTTGATATTCCTATCCGTGATATTTTGCACACATTTTTACTAGTCAATCTATTTTTGGCTTTCACTGTCCAAGGTCCACAAGAAGGAATTTGGGCATGGGAAATAATGCTTTCGGTTTCAGTGCAGTTTGTTATTCCAGTTAGTGTGGTTGATGTGCGAGAAATATTATTATTGTTTTCGGAGATTAGTGACAGATGATGGACGAGCATGATGATGGTGTTGATGGCGAGTTTGACGTATCTGTTAGAGTAGGTAATTCAATTTGTATTGAGTTTTTTTAAATTTGTTTCTAAGAGTGATTTTTTAGGCAATACTGGGACCCGCACCAGAAAGTCGAAAGCTCCCGAGAAACAAAGATTGCGCAAGCAACAAAAATATGTTGATAAGGATCCTGAACAACTAAGATTTATGAGACCATGCAATCATAACACTACTAGTTATAAATGCAATACTGTTACTTTGCGTGATATCAAACTCATTCTAAATAAGTTTTATGCTGTTCCGGAGAAAATTTCACAGGACATTAAGTTATGTCATATGCTGGGTGTTTGTGGAAAAGCAAGGAATCAGCCCAAGAAAGAAAATGCAAGAAATTGCCTTCTTCATATTACGTATCATCTTCAATCACATCAAAAGAAATCCATAAGAGTGTGTTAAGAATTTTTTACTGGAAGTTTGGGTATAGCAAAAAATCGAGTCAATACAGTTGCAAAAATTATTCACGAAGGAAGAGTGCCAAAGGAATCTCGCGGTGGCGATCATATGTCCAGAAAAACAGAAGATAAAAAAATAAAATAAGAGAATTTATTAGAGATTTAAGGGGTACACTAGAAAAAAATCTGTGAGATTATACTTGCCAGCTAATTTGAGTATTGCAAAATTGCATAAGATTTATAATAATTCAGAGCAGGCTGCACAACATAAATCAAGTTTATCAATGTTTTCAAGGATGTTTTGTGGAGAGTTTAATATCGGGTTTTCATCACCCGCGTCAGACTGTTGTGCTCTATGCATATGTCTTAAGGACTATATAAGAAAAGAAAAAGATCAAAAGAAAAAATCTGATGATCTTGATGATCGAACGTCGACTACATAGAAAAAGGTCAGACGCTTTCTAAAAACTTGCAAAGGAAGATCCTCAAAATTCAATACGTTGTACAGCAAGTACAACCATTGCCTCGCTCTCCAATTTCAGATGCCTTTTACTCTCACCAAGTTAGCCTCTACGTATTTTGCTGCGTCGGAATGGATTCAAGGCATCCTACCTTCTACACCTGGACTGAGGTAGAAGCTGGACGTGGCTCAATTCAGATAGGTTCTGCTCTCTTAAATTATCTGAATTCACTGGAACTCGAAAATATTGAAGTATTGAGACCATTCTGTGATGGCTGCGGGGGCTAAAACAAGAACTCTCATATTGTACATGCTCTTTATTTTTGGCTCCAAACTAAGCCCCCTGTTGTTTTAAAAGAAATCCAGCTGATATTTCCAGTTCGAGGCCATGGCTTCCTTCCAGTGGACAGGGTTTTTGGTCATGTGGAAACATGTTTACGAACAAACACAACAATAATAAACAAGGAAGAATACTTTGATATATTCTCAGTTTGGAACAGTAATACAACTTGGCGTTGACTGGAAACTGTACAATATTAAAAACCTGCAAAATTGTTTTCGGAAAATCACAGGTATTTCCGACATCAAGCGAATTCGTATCAAGAAATCTCATAATAGAAAAAGGAGAAGATATCGTAAAAGTACAGTGTCATCAGGATTTAGTATTGTCGTTGTTAAATGAGATACCCCGACAGATTCTTAAAGCACGAAGAGAAGTTCCAAAGGTATTAGAAGAAATTCCTTAAATGCGATCTTTGCCTGAGAAAAAGAAAAAATCCCTAGCTCATTTGCTGGCTCAACAGTTTGGTCCAACTTGGAAAAATGGCTAGCGTGGTACAAAAAGATATTGAGTGAAGCTCCGCTTGAAACTTGCTGAAGCCGTCGAAACCGACATCGAAGGACAAGATCAAAACGAAGTTTGCGATTGCCTCGAGGATGACATAGGGATGTATATTTGAATCGTTCCAATTTGTTACTTTTTGAATTTGTTTGAATGAACGTTTTTTCCTTTTTTTAAAATTGTGAATTTAGAAATAATAAATGTGTGAAAACTAAAAAAATAATCTTTGTTTAATTTGAAAATGTATTAAAAAGTTTATTATATATATTAACAAAAAAAAATAGATACATTGTTTTTAACTTAAAAAAGTTAGTAAGGAAGTTATGCACAAAGTAATGGCTTCAACAATCAATTATATTAAAAAAGTTAGTCAAAACATATCTACATTGAAATAAACAATTTTATATCATAAAATATTTTTTTTAATTCTCAGCTCAAGCAAAAACAGATAAATCCTTTTTGTAATTGTTAATAATTTTTTTTTGGAAATTATGAAATTGAAATGTGAATAGTGTATAAGAGATCTATAATATCATACCTTTCACGTACGCTATATTTTTTTTTTGGTTACGTTTAAAAACCTGCTAATGGCACGTTTTTGCGATTATCTTGAAACTTTATAAAATGGATTTATCTGGTTTTGCTTGGTTGCTCCTCATATACTGTAACAAATAATAAATTTAGCATTTAAAAAACAGAAGTTATTGCAGAAAATTATTTAAATTGAAAAAATCCATTTGGGCCACAATGAGGCATGTTTCATTGTGGCCCCTAAATTTTTCCATCCGAAAATGCTCCAATATCTACAAAAGTTTATGGATGTAATTGATATAAGTGAAATAATTAATATTAACATTAATTTAGAGGCGATGGCTTTTATTAACCAAAAATGTATCGTTCGGGTCCACGGATGTGTTCAGTATACGTCCCATTTATTACAAAATGAATTATAATTACTAAAAATCGGTTGCTTATGCCAATTCCCCTTAATCATTCACTTAACGCCCGAATTCCTTAAAAAAAAATCATTTTTACAGATATCTTCATTTTAATCTCAAGTAAAGTTATTACAACGGCACTTGAATATAAAACAAAAGCTTATTAAAGGTGAAAAGTGAAGTGGCTCTAATTTTTCCGACGCCCTCTACATCCGGCGCCTCGACGGATTAAGCCCAAGCACCTTACCTCTTGCACCTTAAACATCTTAATAAATGTTGCGCATGATTTATGAGGGCAGCAAATTAATTACTGCAAGAGTTCCCTTCGGATACTCCCTTCCATGTACACCGCCTCTCTCCGATAGTAATCAGACCTAATTACGTAGAATCATTTTGTTCTACGGGAATTTCGCTTAGTCCACCATTGTTCCTTATCTTGAATATAAGCTATTTAATCCCGAAAGTTCCTTACAGTGTTTCAAACTTATTTAGATGGTATTATAGTTAAATAGTGTTAAATTTAAAGGCAAATATTATTAGGCTGCAAATACTTAATTGAGTCGTATCATCCGTAATATTTTTCGGAAGTTATTTTATATTCAGATTCACTTGCAATCGACTATTTCACTAAAATTGACAGGAGCTTACAACCTACTGTACAGTTTATTTTAAATTGGCATTGAGGCACAAACTTGTTTAACTTTAAAGGTGTTTCATTGTTCTTAAGAGAAACCTATCCCTATTAGTTGAACAATGTTTGTAAGAAATTACAGTCGTTTTTCGACTTCTGAATTTTAGTGCTTGAAAAACGAATTGGAGGCATCATTTTTATTATTATTGTAATTCATGTTTAAAATTTCAGCTTTTACAGAAAAGGCAGAATTGTACATTTTATGTACAAAACAATACTTCTAAATACGTGGCATGATAATTATTATAACGTTGAACTATAACATTACCAGCGAGACTCTGACCTACCATAAATTAATTACATGTTTCCAATAGCTAAGCTTTCGTTTTACTGTAGAGATGCAGTTTATTAATTAGTAAATTAATCTGTAATATACACCGACATCATTAGCAGTTATTCAGTGTACACCTCAGTCGACTGCAATAATTCGGTCAACGAGCTGATAGCTGTCTGAACTAGTTTCCACCCTGTACATGAAAAGCGATGATTTGACGTAAATGGCAAGGATTATCAGTCCCACAGGCACGTTATCCTCTGTTGACTTTGTTCACTCGACGAATTTACCCATTCAGACACAATATTCAGGCCCGCGTAATATTACCTGAATGTGCAGCCAATTGCTATTAATCCTGATTGATGGATTGATTTTGTTTAATTAATTTCGATAGAATGAACTCAATTCAATAAATATGAATAACGTTGTAATTAATGATAGGATGACTTGTGCATACGCAAATATATACTAAAAGCATGTTTTGTCAAAAATTTTAGTCCAAATAATTTACTTCAAAATTAAATTATTGTTATGACTATCACCTTTCCTAGCTAATAATTTAAAATAGTAAGAATTTTTGGAAACACATTAAATATTATTCTCTAAAATCAGGAGGAGGGTATAACCCTGCACCCCCCTCTATATATGCCACTGCCGCAGATACGCGGTCGCTCGAAAGTCTCAAGAGAAACTGGGTGAGTGGCCTGGGCATCACGCAACTCTCACCACGCTGAAGGCTATGGTGCGTTTTGCATCTTTTTCCTACGCAATCAGTTATACAGGGTTCCCCATAAAAGACTACCCATTTTATTTTAATAATTAATTCCCTAGGAGATAACTAAATAAGTTTATCTCTGTGGGATTATGTTCTGTAGTCTTTGGGAATTAAGTTAATTATTTATCAAGTAGGCACCTGTCACAAATAAGTTTTATATTAATAATTTTGTGGAACGTTATTTTTCTACGAGAAGTTTGTTAGTTTTCATCATAATTATTTAACTTTCATGGATTACTCAGTCCAACAACGTGTGTTTTGTGTAGAAACTTACATAAGAAGCAATTCGATAGAAGAAGTTAGGCGTGCATTCCGCCGCCAGTTTAATAACAACAATAGAGGTCACGCGCCAAATCGTAAAACTGTTAAGTTATGGATTCGTCATTGGCGTGAAAATGGTTCTGTACAAAATTTGAAGAAGCCTGGACGTCGAAGAACAGTTCGTACACCAGAAAATATTGAACGAGTTAGAATTGCGTTTACGAGAAGTCCTAAAAGGTCTGCTAATCGACAAACCCTTATCCTAGGAATATCAAAGGGAAGCTTAGATCGAATTCTTCAAAGAGATTTAAAATTTCATCCCTATAAATACCAAATGGCACAGTAACTTATAAATCAAGATAAAGAAGCAAGTTTAGCATTTTGTCAAGAATTTTTGAATTTACATCAAGGAGCAATTCACAGTCTCTTAATGAGCGACGAAGCAAATTTTTATTTTAACGGCATGGTTAATAAACATTTTAGATACTGGTCAAATGAAAATCCTCGTGAAATCTTTACACAGAACCTCCATACATAATCCAAAAGTTGTTGTGTGGTGTGGAGTAGGATCTTTTGGTGATATTGGTCCATATTTTTTTGAGGATGAAAATAACCGCGCTGTAACAGTAACATCCGAGCGCTACGTAAACATGCTAGAGACACTCCTCATTCCAGAATTAAATAGACGAGGATGAAGAACAATGCCTTACTATTCCAACAAGATGGGGCCACAGCTCATACCGCCAGAAACTCAATGCGGGTTCTGCGAGAAACGTTTAATGGCCGACTCATTTCTCGATTTGGAAATTTGCCTTGGCCTTCGAGGTCCCCCGACTTAACGGCACCCGATTTTTTCCTGTGGGGATATTTAAAAGCCAAAGTGTTTGCGAGTCGTTCAAGTACAATCGAGTCAAAATTCGTGAAGAAGTTGAAGGAATAGACAAAGGTTTGCTACGCCGTGTAATGAAACACTTTTTTGAAAAATGTGTTGAAGTTGATGAAGGTCATTTAGAAGACGTGATTTTGAAAAGTTAGAATTAAATTAGCCAAATATTTATGTCATCATAAATCCCAAAGAGTTAGCTGTAATTTAGTATAATAAACAGTTTGTTTGGTTAACTGAAAAAAAAATAATTCAAATATTAAAATGGGTAGCCTATTATGGGGAACCCAGTATAATTACATTTGATTGTTTTTAATAAATTTGTAAAATGTAAAATTATCATTTTTGGGGTTAGCAGATTTGTACTTTAAGCCTTCAATATATAATTTAGACTTTAAGAATCCTAACCAAAGTTCATTCTCTTGACTTACTAAATCTTATTGGACTTTAATTTCAAGCTTCCATAACACCATTTATTCCTTCATCGGTGAATATTCTTGCAACACTACACATCTGACACATTCAGAGCAAGTGTCCTGACTTGCTGTTACCAAAACTTAAAGTAAATTTTAAGTTTTGTAATGGCAAGTAAATATTGATTGATGAAAACACTTTTAGTTTCACTGTGAAACTAAACCAAGTGTTTTAATCAATCAATATAATACAGAAATGGGTTAAGTGAGCAACTAATTAATCATATGGCAAGTTCAGTTACGGAAACTATAGTTAATGAATAGATTAAAATATTACACAAAGAAAGTAAAACGGTTTTATTGTTTTATCCAGCATGTATAACAAAATAGTAAAATTAATTAAGTTATAACTAAAGTTTGACACTAACATTTTAATATTGAATAATGAAAAGTCGCAAATTAATATTATCCTACAAAAGGTTCTTAAAGGATCCGCCTAATATGTAATACGACACTATAAAATCCCCGACATATTCGCCCTAATGACGAATATTGTCAATACTCCTTAAAAATGGCATCCTTTGATGTTCGCTACGGCAAACGAGATAAAATTGAATCCGTGCCCTGCCACATATAAGCATTTTAAAATCGCTCGTCCTCCTTCTTGCAACAGCGTTCGTGGATTCCTTTCGAATGCGTCCTCCTCTACGCTAATAAAATGTAAGTAGCCACGTGGAATCACCGAAAAGCGACTTTTCGTGTACTCCCTTTCTCCCCCATCTCTCCCCCTCGATTCCGAAGTGAATTACTCGCGATAAAGATTAGAGAAAAACAGTGGGCGCTCGCAATTAGAGATAAGCGGACCGGACTCCGGAGTTTACTGCTTACAAGTAGATAAAGATGCGACTGGATGTCTGAATATACTGCGAACTTTTTGGTATTCGCAAAGGGTTTATTATATTATAATAAAGTAATAAATAATGATATTAATTTTAGCAACTTATTAAATTTTACAACGTTTTGTTTGCTTAAAAATCGTTTAAAGATACATCTATTTTAATAAAAGTGGGATTTATCCAGAAGTTACTTCAGTTAAATGAAACTTCATGTTTGGCATATGACATAGCGTAAGATGAAAGAGGCATGAAATATTATAGCAATTGAAGTGTCAGGCCACATCTCTTAAGTAATCAGCGTGAACCTATTTTGTATTCCGGTTTATCTCTCGTTCTCTTCGAGAATTTTGTTCATAACGAATTTTTCTCGCGCTGTCGCTCCATCTAGTTAAAACCACGTGAAACTTGCTATCCATTTTGAACCAATTGCCACCATCTACTCATTGATAATCAGTAGAGAGAGGATTTTATGCGTTATAAAATGCTGAAATATGTGCATATACAGGGTGTTTCAGAGCTCTGAAAACGGCCAATCACGTGCTTAAATTTCGAAAAATGTTTTATACAAAAGTTGTGCAAAATATTGAACTGCATGTGCTAAAAATATTTAAATTTATTCAGGGTGTCTCATAACAAAGTTGCAGACCAAACCTATGTTTTTTTAAATGGAACACCCTGTATATTTTTGGATTTCTTGTTACATGAGGTTTGAATTGATCTAGGTTATGGCGATTGAAACCGTGCTGTTTTGTGTTATTCCGTTGTTTATGCAAAAAATTTAAAAAAAAATGTTAAATTGTAGATAATTAACAAATTACTTTTAGAAACAACTACTTTCTTGGCTAATGTCATGACGAATATTGAATTATACAAAAATCGCAAATCATATTTTGCGAAAATTTAGCTTTCTTCAGTGCTGCATAATTTCAGATTTTCCTTCCTGTGTGTTCAATCAATATTACAATTGGATACAATTTTAAAAATACTGTGTCTAATAGATTTCGTTATAAATAATAATAATAATATATTTAACGGGATTCACCCTGTACATTTAAGAATTCATTAGAATATAAAATATAAAATAAAATATAAATGCAAGTTAAAATTACAATTTAAAATTTAAAATTCAACTTTGAGATAACAAACAAAAACAAGTAAAAACAATATAATACAATACGCTAGACATAAATAATGAAAATGAAAACCCGCAAGAAAGTTGCAATTATCTAAATTTGACCATAAACGTTTTGTATTCCGTTCATATGGTATTATCTCTAAAATTAGGGAAGGATTTTTTAAATATAATTTCAAAATCGTAATCTACAATGATTTTTGAATAAATTTAGAAAATTTTAAGCCAATGGCAATTGTTTTTATATTTGTTTCTGGTCGCCAAAAAGATTAAAATTTTTCACAATTTTGCGTTCCATTCAGGTGCAATTATTTCTAAAATTAGGGAAGGATTTTTAAATCTTATTACAAAATCGTAATCCACAATGATTTTTGAATAAATGTAGAAAGTTATAAGCCGATGGCATTTTTTTATATTTTTCTGCAGACGTTGAAATTGTTACCATTTTTTTACACTAAGATTTTCTCAAAAATTAGGGTTTGCATGCTTACAAATTTTACATCATAATAATCTAGAATGAAGTTTAAGTAAATTTTAAGAGTTGGAAATTGTGTTTAAATTTTTTTCCAGTCGCCGAAAAGATTACAATTTTGCGTTCCGTTCATGTGGGATTTTTTTCTAAAATTAGGGAAGGATTTATTAAATATTATTACAAAATCGTAATCTACAATTATTTTTTAATAAATTTAGAAAGTTTTAAGCCGATGGCATTTTTTTAAATATTTTTGTTCTGTATTAAACTAAGATGTTCTCAAAAATTAGGCTTTGCATGCTTACAGCTTTTACACCGCCATAATCTAGAATGATGATGAAGTAAATTTTAAGTGGTTTGCGACGATGGCAATTGTTTTTATATTTTTTTCCAGTCGCCGAAAAGTTTAAAATTTTTCACAATGTTGAGTTCCGTTTATGTGGGATTATCTATAAAATTAGGGAAGGGTTTTTTTAAATTGTATTACAAAATCGTAATCTACAATTATTTTTGAATAAATTTAAAAACTTTTAAGCCGATGGAACTTGTTTGTATATGTTTTTCCAGTCGCCGAAATGATTAAAAATGTTAACATTTAATTCATGTGGGATTATCTCTAAATTTAGGAAAAGATTTTTTAAATCTGATTACAAAATCGTAATCTGCAGTGATTTTTGAATAAATTTAGAAAGTTCTAAGCGATTGCAATTGTTTTCTTTTCAGTCCCCGAAAAAATTATATTTTTCACAATTTTACATTCCGTTCATGTGGGATTTTCTGCAAAATTAGGGAAGGGTTTTTTTAATCTTATTACAAAATCGTAATCCAAACTGGTTTTTGAATAAATTTAGAAAGTTTCAAGCCGATTGCAATTGTTTTTATATTTTTTACCAATTGCCGAAAAGATTAAACATTTTCACAATTTTTCATTTTATTCATGTGGGATATCCCGAAAATGTAAGGGGAGAGGTAAAATCAGCGAAAATCGGGGATCACCGGTCTCTAACCTTCGGAGCTGGGTACTGCTCGCAGGGAAGATTTTCGAGCTTTGGGCCCGTGGAGACTTTTGATCTGGACACCGAAAGGAACAACATATCCAAAATTTGGTTAATTTCACCGAAAGCCAATTTTCATTTGGTTTGTGAGGGGTCCTTTAGAAAGTTAAAACATCTTATTTTCTATCAAACACAATTTATAAGATGCAAGTCTAATACAATTGTCTAAATTGATTATAGTCTTTATAGATCGTGTAAGCATTTAGATTTTAGGTATAGATCCATTCCATGTATTTCTTGAATCTGTATATCCACTTAACATGTGATATTTATGAACTTCAATCAATTATGCCTTAATCAAAGACATTATTACAATTTTCATGAATAGCTAGACCTAAAATTTAAAAGTTCATTAAAAATTGTGTTTAAAGTAATTTATCATTTTTTTCACATGCGGTACAAAATACTAATTCGCCGTCTAAGAGCTCGGCTATATTTTTCATCCATACCGGTTCTAAATTATTTTTTTTTCCTTCGACCTTAATGTTAGAAAACTTCAAAACTAATTTAGATACACACGTGTTGCGTGTTACCGTGAGGCAAAATGTTAAATATTACCATTATATGTTAAAATATGCATTATGAGGGAAAATATGCAAAAATAAGCATTTTGCATAAAATCCTCTGTCTAATAATCAGTTTTTACAAACTTAACAATGAATGTATAAAAATAATAAAAATGTTGACGTGGCTAACTTCTTCCGATTTGGTGGTATAAAAAAGGTTTTTCCGATATTTTGAAAAATATGGCAGCTTTGTAAAGTCAAATTAAATGTAATAATGCCTCTAATTGAAACTATTTTATGTTGAATTTTAATACCATTTTTATATTTTCAGGGATGTTGAATATTATTATTTTTTGTAACCACTGTACAAAATATAATCAATATGCTTAAAATTTTCGACTAGTTATTAGCGCATGTATTTTTTAAGAGAAAATTTGATTTGGCAGTACTAATTTTTCTTTCAAATTACTATTCATAATAGTATGAATTGCCAACAGTGCTGGGCAAGTTCCTACCTTCGGCCCCCTTGACCAGTCGTGGCGAAACTATAACACGCGTGCCAGAGGTGGCACGTAACAAAATGTTGCTGGCACGTGAACGATTTACAAGTCATATCATTTTATACATTTGTAAATTATTCCGTTATTAACGTCATACACTGGTACTCATGACGTCAGTTGTTACGTTGTTATATCATGCCTTTCCAATCGAGCAATTAAAAATAGAAATACTCGGTCAAAATCTCCCTTAATTTATTGACAGTCGTTCAAATATATCCATTGTTAGTTCCTTTGCATTCAAAAAGGTATGGCTAAAAAGTGCACCAATTCAGTTGGAAAATTTTAAAAACAATATTTATGCAAAATTGTCTGTAATTGAATTTAATATTGAAAAAGCCACTCTTGTTACTAAATTGGTACATTTTATATCTGCATTTTCAGAATTACTAAATGAGGTAAAGTCAGTGTACAATGGTTTACTCATGTACAACAACGTCTTGTGGAACAGTTCTTCAAAGATTATGAGTATTTAGATGAATCTTCTTCTTTTTTACATAAAGAGAAGATTATTAAAAAAATACAATTTATTAATGGGCGTCCAGAGGCTCTCCATGTTTGATTTAATCAAATCATTAGAATGCTAAACTATGAATTTTCAATCGTGGTATATTCACAATCCAGCATACACATATTTTTCAAATACAAAAAATCTTTGCACAGCTACACTCTCATAAAAACCTAGAACAGGTTGAATTCAGAAAAATTTAGTGCAGTTTAAAGACGGATAATATTTATCGTGACGTTTCACAGAACGTCAAAATTGCATGTTTTCAAAGTCCAAATATTTAAATTTGCGATTTTGATTCTTTTTAAATTGAACAACTTCCCAACGTGTTCTTCGATTTTGATTTTAAAAATATATGGATTTCAAAAGTTCATTTTCTCGTGAAAATAACACAAAGTGCAAAAATCTCACTTTTTTTGGTCATTTTTTTTTTAATTTTTTTGTCCTACATTTTAGATTTTTTAACCTGAATGATTGATTTTAACGAGGCCTTTTTTTTTATGACGGATTTTTTTTGGTTTTTGATTTTTGTCCCTTGTTTTAGATTTTGCAACCTAAATTTTTGATTTTTTGACCTGTATTTTTAAGGGCTTTTGTTTAAATTTCAGTTTATTTATTTAATTGAAATTGTTTGGTTTCGAGGGTTTTAATTTTAATGTGGGGTTTATTTTTAGATAAAATTAATTTTTTAAAGTTAATAATAATAATAATATATAATACAGGGTATTTCAGAGCTCTGGGAACAGTCAATCACGTGCTTATTTGTCAAAATTTTGAAAAATGTTTTATACAAAAGTTGTGTATAATTGTGAGCTGCACGCCCTAAAAATATTTAAATTTATACAGGGTGTCTCATAACAAAGTTACAGACCAAACTTATGTTTTTTTTAAATAGAACACCCTGTATTTTTTGTCATTTTTGAATTATATGAAGCAAATAAAGGTTAGTTTCTTCAATACTCCCTATACCTATTGTTTGCCGTTTTCGAAATATTTAAAGATTTGTTGATGCAAGGTCTGGGTGAAATTTTATTTTTGCCCCAGTGATTGACGTTGAACGATTAAAATCATTTTAATTATTTGCTTGAAGGTTCGAACTATAGAGCCAACTATGATTTCATACAAAAAATTATACAGGGTGGTGAAAAAAATGCGGTAGAAAAACCCAACTTATAAAGTTGAATAACTTCGTTTTTTCAAATGGCACACCCTATATTTAGTAACGTATTCTTAAGTAGAATCCAATTATCTTTCAGATTGTATAAGGGTTCCCTGTTCCTAATCTCAATAGTTTTCTTATATTCGGCGATTATCATATCAGGAATAATTATTACAAATTTCGATTTTGATTTTTTTTAATTGCACAACTACCCAGCGCGTTCTTTGATTTTGATTAAAAAAAAATTTAATTGTAATACTTCTCGTAAAATTTTCTCGTGAAATGCAAGTTTCTCTTTTTTTAAGTTCCGATATTTTAAATACGCAATTTTAAATTTTAAAATTGCACAACTGCCAAACGCGTCGTCAGATTTTGATCAGCCTCATGTCATAATGTGGAAAATTTAGTGCAATTTGAAAAGTGGTTAATAAATTAATTATACTCATCCAACCACTTTTTATGTATAACTTAAATAAAAATTCTTTCGGAGCTTCGACAATGCGACCTACCCCGCGTGCCTTATTTACACTCAGCCCTCCGGGCCTCTCCGCCCCTGGCTGCCAACCCACTCGTATTATAATATACGTTTTTTATATTTAATATGATTTATACATAGATGCTACGATTTTGCATACAATCCATTTTTTTCTAAGATCAAGTTTCCCCATGATAGATTACCACATCAATTACCTTATTATTAATTATAGCCATTTTTTAATAGAATACCACATTGCGGACGAGCGATGGGGGAACTGGAATGATTGATCGTGCCACCGGCGTCGCTAAAAGTTTAATAACTATAATGTATGGCTGCTCCTCCTTTGCATATTATTGCCGGCGGCGATTCCTTTTATATGGGAAGCGTTGCGGGAAAGGGAACAGACACCCCCCGTCCTAAATAGTGTTATTATCGCGCAATACGAGGGCACGGGATATATGCCGCCCCCGAAGGACAGAATTAACGTGGAAAGTTAATTGAACGATAATGAAATTCGCCTTTCCTGTGCGTCGGATAAAGGTGGCGAGAGGGCGGATGATGGGTCCTTGAGGAATACCTATGTATGTAGTTCATGGAGAATGAAATAATATAAAATAGGAGTAGATATTACTTCCACCAAAAAAAAACTCAGAATGTTTAAAATTCTCGACTAGAGTTTTCAATTTTAATATTATGTCTCGACGAAAATAATAATAATCGATATGCCAAATAAACTCAAAATATCATTATAATGTAATAATAATAATAATTTATTTTGATGCACTACATAATAATGTTTGTTCTCGAAAATGTAATGATGTGCGCATTAGTTAATTCTACGGGCAACATTAATGGGGTACATTTAACACTCAATTTCTTAAACACGCATTTGCTTGTTTAATATGCTTATTAAACACGCACACGCATTTGCGTGTTTAATATGGTTATTAAACACGCTAATTCGCGCTTTAATTCACAGAACGCGATTTATGATAATATTTTGTTTGCCCTGTTTAATACTGATTTTAATTTTTTTTTCAATTGTAATTGTAATTACAACTTTAATTACGATTTTAATTTTGATTTAGATTTTGTTTTTGTTTTTTTATTTTTATTTTTATTTTAATTTTCGTATAACAAAGTATAGTGTACAACTCGCATATAATGGCTATAAATCACGAGAACGATGTTTGCGGAACGAGTCGTAGGCGAGTGGAGCAAATCATTATATGCTCGTTGTACAATATACTATTACATTATACCAGTACAGAGAACAAAAAACTAATTAATATTACAAAATGGTGTTGCATAAAGATCACAACTGTAAAAGTAAACATATATGACAAAAAACATTGTATAATAATGATATAATAAAAGCATTAAAAATTAACACAGAGAGACAATAAAAATATCTAAATACAATAAGAATAACAGTTGACTAACATCTTGAAGTAACAACTAACATTTTAAAACCATATTAAAAGAATCATATCGTCATGAAAATACTCATTCAATGATTAATACGCTATTAACAATATTATTTTATCAGGGAGTATATTTTATAGTTTGACACCATTGTATCTAGTGCCACGGGCAAGTTTTTTTTTTTATTTGCGAAAACATTGTCTTGTAGTGATCATGTACCGTGTGATCAAACAGTCAAAAATAGTTGGCAGCCGTTAAAACATAACCTAACTAACAGATTTTTTTACAAAACAATTTCTAAAACAATTAACCTTAAAAAAACACAAGACGTCAAAATTACCAAAATGTACAATGCACTGCATTGGAGAATTCCAAACAGCCAATATAATTTTACTTGAATTATTATAGGGATTTTCAAAAATTGTGCTGCCAACCAGTGGCGGCTCGTGGAACATGTTGATGGCAGAGCCACTTACACAATATACCCCTCCACCTCTTTTTCAATTGTTTGTTTTTCTCAGATAACCCTTGAACCAGCGGCGGCTCGTGGATGTTCGGCGAGGAGGCTGCGGAAGAAAACAGCAGCGAAATATTTTCTTCCTCTATAAGTGAAAGCAGTTCAGCACGAGAGGTATGCGTCTCTGTCATAGCCTCCTCCACAAAAATCCACGAGCCGCCGCTGCCTTGAATGAATGAAGTCTATTATTGTACTTGGCAAATAAGTTTAGATCAGACGAAAAACCTAAAGTAGACACTTAATTGTTTGATGCAAAAAATCCTAAATTCCTACAAATATTTGAATATTAAATAATTCCTTAAACATCCCGCAGACTATATTTTCCAAATAAATATCACAGTAAATTAATTTTATCTAAAAATAAACCCCATATTTGAATTAAAACCCACGAAACCAAACGATATAAAATTAAATAAATAACCTCAAATTAAAACAACAAAAACCCTTGAAAATACACGTCAAAAAATTCAATAATATAGGTTGCAAAATCTAAAACAAAGGACAAAAATCAAAACCAAAAAAATTCCGGCAAAAAAATAAAAAAAATCCTCGTAAAAATCAATCATTCAGGTTAAAAAATCTAAAATGTAGGACAAAAAATCAAAAAATTGACCAAAACGTCGGGCCTGAAAATGCGGAAATATTCAAAAATGTCGGCGAAAATAAAGAATTATTCATATATACGCGAGAATTTTCGAGTTTTGTTCGTTAAAAATATTTTTCCTTTTGCCTGTATTTTCAAGTTTTTTGATATGCATTTTTATTTTTTACCAGGATTTTTGTTTTTTTTTTGCCGATATTTTAGATCTTCGGCTATTTTGTTGGAAATTTTTGATTTTTTGGCCAAAATATTCGATTTGTTTGTTGAAATTTTGGATATTTTAATCTGCATTTTTCATCTTCAGGCCCGAGTTTTTGACGTTTTGTCTAAATTTAGGCCAAACGGTCGAAAACTCAATCCAAAAATAAAAAATGCAAACCGAGAAATCCAAAATTTCAACAAACGAATCGAATATTTAGGCCAAAAAAATTAAAAAAAAAGGAACAAAACAACCGAAGATCTAAAATATCGACCAATAATCAAAAATCCTGGTCTAAAAGTAACACTTTTTAGCTTAAAATAAGTTTCGACGAGAAATTCGAAAATAATAACAAAAAAATTACAAAACCGCACAATAAAATCATTAATTCTAATTAAGAAAATATGTGACAAACAATAAAAAATGTATGCAAAAAAAATCGAAAAAAGCAGGTCAAATATCTAAAAATTAATAATACGACCCGAAAAAATTAAAAGTCGAAAATTTTAACAATGAAATCGAAAATTAAGGTCAAAATAAAGAATATTTTGAATAAGTAATTGTAGAGGCTTTCACTTCGTGATACATTTTGAATAATTCAAATAAAAACGAATAACTTTGTTGATATCACTTTATTAACTTGGAGTAGTTACTATAGTTTCGACAATTTCAGCTTGTCAAATTGTTCAAATAGTCGAATTTATAGTAACTACTCCAAGTTAATAAAGTGATACCAACAAAGTTATTCGTTTTTATTTGAAGAATATTTTGGTCCAAAAATATCGAAAATACAGGCTTAATAATAAAAAATGCAGAATATTCTAGTAAGAAAAATTGTTTAAATTAGTCTCAAAAATCAGTCAGAAGTGCTCAAAATATTTTTTTTAATAGCAAACCATTTTTTAAATTTTCTTTTTGATTGATCAAAATAGTGAAGCTAATTTTAAAGAGAATTAAAATAAAACAATTCACTTTCACTAGCGGCTCGTGGAACATGTTGATGGTATAGAATATGATATACTCCCCGCCCCGCCTTTATTTTGAAGAAAGAAAGAACGATTAATTTTCATAGTCCAAGGTTATTTTGAGTTGTAAAGTAAAGGTTCATAATTTCAAACAGCCAAATTCAAACAAGCTAAAAATATGTTTTATGTGTATTTTCGATTTATCGTGCGTTCATATTTTACCATTCTTCGTCCTCGTAATCTCACCATAAAACAATACACACGGAAAAAATATGTTTTACTCTCTGCCACCAAAAGCAAGTTTCACATGCAGGGGAATTTATCGCAGATTTTCTGCCAGAAAATGGTCATTCTCTGCCTCCCACTACCACTGGATTCCTCACCTGACACCACTGAGAACTATTTGCTGTATCATCCGGGCCTCGGCCTTGGTGGACATCAAGACACCGCCTAGATATATCCTGAACAGCGTTCCTCCACAAGTGGTCTCTGAGTTAGGAGTGAAGTTAAGTCGGTGGGCACATTCAACTTGAAATCACCTTATCCCCCATCGGGGAGAGTGTTTATAAGATTCTTAACTTCGTCAACAAACAGAAAATGAAACTCCTTAGGATGTATAAAACTTGTATTTGCATCGTCTTATGATAGGGTTTCTATGTATATGCAGCCATTATATGGGTTTCATGTGTAAAGGTAAAAAAAATATCACTTGTAATACCATAAGTAGTCAAAGTTATGTCGAATATTTTTGCAGAGGTATCACGAATATCCATTGCGCTTGGCTGGTATTAAGATAAGTGTATCAGCACGACTTCTAATCCCAAGCACATTGGACACGAGTGATAGCTATATAAAAATAATGATAACTTTGACTTATTCAATGAAGCAACTCAATCAAAACAATGTAATCGTTTCCAATGTGAGTGCATGCGTACCTGCCTGTAACTGTCAAAAGTGACAAATTACCTCAAAGTATTGCTTTTAACAATAACTGACAATAATAAAGTCTTATAATATATATTTAGGTCAGATTGAGATGCCAATGCTTCATGTTCTATAAGACAAAAATGCTACGAGTACAAGCTTGTCCTGAGAGACGATAGATGAATTGACGTATAAATGTATTCACTTGCTTACGTATTACTTCTTGTATTTGTCAAAAAAACGCCATATGCTAGGTTTCAATTTTTTAAATATGTCAGGTGAATTGAACAGTCTTTTATGACGCGCCCCGATACTCAAAGGTTCCTCTTTAGAATCAGGAGGTTTAACCATTTCAGCATGAAAAATATATTTCCGGATATGAAAGAAAAAAGTTGCTAATGAGGCATCAGGCTACTTTCAACAGAAAGTTCATCTTTTTATTAAAGTAAGAAAAATATTGCGTACATGTCAGCCTCGAGCACAAGATACAAAACTGTTTCATTTACTTGTACAGAAAGTATCGCCTGGGCATTTTAAACTTTATCATATGAAATGAGATTTGAACTGAATTTTTAATAAAAGGTGTAGGGCCCTTATAAATTCACCAAGTAACGTGCGGACCTTCCAATGAATGATGCAGTTTTATCGACGGTCGCTGGGCTCCTAATTTATAATGGTCCTGGGGTAGTTTACCGACGCATTATGGTTCTGCAAGTTTCAGTCCTCTTGGGTAATTAATGAAGTGTAAGTTCTTACTTAAGTATATCTTCACAAAAAATGTAAACATTTTTATATGTACAATGATTAGTAGATGCTAGTGTAACCTATTAACAAATTGCGAGTTTGATAATAAAAATATCAATTTCTTGAAATAATCTTGAAGATTCAATGAATTGGGATACACAGAGTTACTTGTATTGCTCGAAATTTCTGATAATCTTATTGTTTGAATAACCTAATTTAAGTTTTATTTTTAAAATTACTAGCCTGTCAAATTAGTATGCAACTATATGTACGTAGTTACATGCATGTGAGTGAATACGATGCATCCCATCGGGGATGGGAAACGAGCAAAACATATTATAATTACATACATAGATAGTTCCACTCGTCCTGGTGTAGTTGGAAATGATTTTGAGTGATTATGATAATAATAATGATATTTAAATAATGCTAACAGAGATAAACATATTACACATATCGTATAAATTAAATAATACGCGTAAGCGAAAAACGAAGACAAATAAAGTGCCTATAGGTATTCTAACATTTGTATATGCTATAATAATGTATGTTATCCTAAACACGTTATATACGACTTATACTTTGCCAATTACTCGTGTAATTATATTATTATTACCAAGATATGGAAAACAAAATTTACTCAATTTGAGTTTTCGCGCGAACAAGTGAAGATATTAACACGCGGTTAAGGGGATAATCAAGGTCATTAATATGGCTACTTATGCTATTTGGCCCCTTTTTGTAAGCGCACAAGAAAGCTTTTAAAAAAGAAATATTTTTTAAAAACCTATTTTTTCACGTTTTTCTGCTGTTTACACCAAGTTTTTGGAGTTCCATGACCCGTAAAAAATCTGGAAAAAAATGCCGTTCTCTGGTTTTGGGTGTAATAAAATTAAATCAATTAAATCCGATCACGCGACTGACCGGAAAAAAATACACACAATTTTATACTGGAATAATTTAAGAAAAACGCATTTTTTACCACATTTTTGGTAAAAGTCGAAAATGACAGTTAATGAGCATGCAAATCTTATTTTTTTAATATTTAAAACAAGGTTTCTACACTTGCAACTCAAATGGCGCGGGGGCCGCCACACCCATCTTATCCCGCTACCCCCTTTCTGAGTTATTCTTTGTTTTATAGCAAAAAGAAATCAATATTTGAAAGGTCACTTAAAAATAATAAGTTAATATTTTAAAATGATCGAAGCGTTTCTTAACAGTAGAAATTACCTTTTTAGGCGATTGGGTTTGCTAAAGTAATTAAATGCTATTTTAATGACGTAAAAAGACATTTGCTAAATCTAAATAAACTTTTTTTTAATGGAGTACCGAACACCCAGTATATTTTATGAGAAATTTAAAGTCCTTTTTCTTGCCTTTCCAAAATATCTGGTTTGCTAGGTTTATAAATAATAATAATAATAACTTTCAAAGTATTATTTATAAACCTAGCAAACTAGGTATTTTTTGAAAGACAAGAAAAGCAAAACATATGAAGAAAGCACCCACTTCCGGTTTACGAAATATTACCAAAAGCTTTTCAGTATTTCATGCTGTCAAATAAGGCTTTTGTTTTCTTCAAAAATGATCGGAAGCGACTCTTGAAATGGATATTGAAATTTCGAACTCGAAAAAAATCATGAAAACAATACTTCGTACGGAGAGAATTAATTTATACAGAAATAATCACCGGACGAATTTGCTTCAAAATTACTGAAATCTATTAAGAAGTACTTCACCTTTGATACAGTAAAAAATAATCAACATAGTACTCCTGGAAACAAAATGGCAGCACTCAAAACAAGAGTTGCTGAAAAATGAAAATTTGTCGTGATTGAAAAAATTATAAAAAAATTGAGCCTGAGAATTTGCTTGAAAGTTACAAAAATTTATTGCGAAATAGTTTATCTTTGATGCAGTGTAAAATGGTCAAAATAATACCCCTGTAAACAAAATGGCAACACTCAAAACAAGAGTTGCAGAAAAATTCAATTTGCATGTCGTGATTGAAGAAAATTCTAAAAATATTGTCAGCCTAAGAATTTGCTTGAAAATTACAAAAATCTATTGCGAAATAGTTTATCTTTGATGCAGTGTAAAATAATCAACATAGTACCCCGGCAAACAAAATAGCAGCACTCAAACAAGAGTTCCAGAAAAATGAAATTTGCATGTCATGATTGAAAAAATTGTAAAAAATTCAACCTAAGAATTTGCTTGAAAATTACAGAAATCTATTCCGAAATACTTTATCTTTATCTTTGATGCAGTGAAAAATAATCAACATAGTACCCCTGGAAACAAAATGGCAGCACTCAAAACAAGAGTTGCAGAAAAATGAAAATTTGCATGTCGTGATTGAAAAAATTATAAAAAAAATTGAGCCTGAGAATTTGCTTGAAAGTTTCAAAAATCTATTGCGAAATAGTTTATCTTTGATGCACTGTAAAATGATCAACATAGTACCCCTGGAAACAAAATGGCAACACTCAAAACAAGAGTTGCAGAAAAATTAAATTTGCATATCGTGATTGAAAAAAAATTCTAAAAATATTGTCAGCCTACGAATTTGCTTGAAAATTACAAAAATCTATTCCGAAATACTTTATCTTTGATACCATAAAAAATAATCAACATAGTATCCCTGAAAACAAAATGGTAGGACTCAAAACAAGAGTTCCAGAAAAATGAAATTTGCATGTCGTGATTGAAAAATTTGTAAAAAAAAATTCAGCCTAAGAATTTGCTTGAAAATTATCGAAATCTATTCCGAAATACTTTATCTTTGATGCAGTAAAAAATAATCAACATAGTACCCCTGGAAACAAAATGGCAGCACTCAAAACAAGAGTTGCAGAAAAATGAAAATGTGCATGTCGTGATTGAAAAAATTAAAAAAAAATTCAGCCTAAGAATTTACTTGAAAATTACTGTAATCTATTAAGAAGTACTTTACCTTTGATGGCTGCCGCCACTTCTGTCGCCGCCTCCGCTTCCGTCGCCGCCGCTTCCGTTGCCGCCGAGCCACCAGTCGCGAACTCGCCTGGCGGCCCCGTCTTTCACGAACATTGAGTGCATTGTTGGTGACTATTTACTTTTCGTGACTGTTTTCTGTTTGTGACATTATTTTTTGACTTTTTTTTTTGTTCCCGCGCCTATATATTTTTATTCTTGAACTTTGAATATTTTTTGTAAATTTTTCCGTGTATAAATAATAGCGATCGTTATTGCGCCTATCAGAATTTTTCTGCCTCTGCCCCCATCCCGTGTTTCTTGTGCTGTTTCATAGCAACACCAACTCCGAAGAGCTAGCTGGAGGTCATTGAGGACAGTTTTCACCCCGCTATGAACTCTTCATATGACAGAATATTTTTTCTATGTATTCCGCGGACGGTGTAATTCATCTGATGTGTTTCAATATAATGCTTACCGATCTTCGGCGGTAAATCCAAATGCGGAAGATGAAAGAGACTTTAAGCGCAGAGTTCCGCCCGATGGATTCACGAATCCTCCCCGTCGACTACACCGAGAAAGTTATATGAAAAAATGTACTGGCGTTCCGCAATGTAAAATCCGTCTAATGTGTTGTTAAATATTTAGGTGCATTACCATGTAGCGCTTAAAACTTGGTTTTAAAAAAATTATACAATTTTTTTTAATTATTTATTTATTTAAAATATATACGGGAAACCCCTATTTACAAAGAAAATACAATTTGTAGGTGTGAAAAAAAAACTACAAAATTCTACCGCCAAGGTTATTAAATCATGTAAAAGTATGTATATAATATGTGCGTGAATATAAAAGTAATACAATTTATATTAGTGATATAAACAAAGTAATGTATAGCAGATAACTGCTGTAGTAGTGTTCCCAGAATTCGCGCTTTTTAGGATTAACAATTTCAAAATATTCTTTTCTACAATGCAGTAATTCATTTTTCAAACCTTGAAATCCCCACTTCATCAAAATCTTGAAACTTTGGAACCTATTCTTTAATTAATGTAATGCATTTATTCACTTTTCACTTTAATCAAAAGTCGAAACAAACGTTTTAATCAGTGTACAGTAAAGAACAAGACCATATAAAACAACTTCCTCATTTTTAAGATTGAGAAATTTCAATCACGCAGACACGTCAGTTCAAATTGAAAATTGTGTTTCTCTCTCTGTTTTAATCTCGCCGGTGCATAGCTAGAGCCAAGCCGGGGGACGGATAAAATATGCCCGTGGCACGCGATAGCGACATAAAGGCAATTTGTTGACATTTCGGATGTAATTTAAAATCGATGTAACGCGGCAGTTAAATCCTAAATCCCCCCTACCCCCTTCCCTCGACGCCCCTCAACCGCCCCACCCACATAATATCGCGCTAATTCCGTATAACATGTATTAAGCATGAATTTTCGTCGCAACCCGAACAGCCGGCTATGAATACGACGCTGATTATGTAATGTTTTTTATTGAGTTAACGCCCGAAACGTTGCAAAGTTTTTGGGCGAATCGCGGCGCTAATTGCGACGAAAATTTAAAATTAGATTTAGCGCAGCGCGCGCTCTGTCCGCTCCCATTCGATCATCTCGATCCGGAAAGTTTTTGCTCGCGTTAATCCTCTTTGGATTTAACTAACGAAGAATTCCATGTGTTTTATTTATACTAAAGTTTCTGTAAGTGTTTAACGAAACCAGTCGTTAAATTAAAATTGAAATCTCTCACTTATTACAGAAACAATTAATAAATTAAATAAAGACAAAGAATGATCCGAGTAAATTGTTATTATAATATTGTTGAAAGAATTAATTGCTTGTCGTAACTTGGGTTAGGATAGTTGAGTGCACCGTCAGTTGTCCATACTGTTCGAAATGTACTAGGATTTTTCGACACAAAATCTCAACAGAGCGATCGCGCTGCTTAGGACTCAAAGGGTTAAATCGAGATTTATCTATAACTTAACTTCAGATATTCAGCTTTCATGTTGTCGGCTCAATAGATTTAATTTTTACGTTACCCAATCCTTGGCTGCTCGTTGATGATGGCATTATGTTTTTCAACTTCTGTTAATTCCTTTAGCTGAATTTATGTCACCCAGGCCTCACCATGTCACCTGCCGCCAATGGGTATACCTACCGAAAAAAAAAAAAATTTGGTTCATGATCGCCCTTAAAACTTATTTGACCTTGAAATTCGCATTTCATCAAAATCTTGAAACTTTGGAGCCAAAAATAAGCGACCCAATATTCGTTTCTCTGTAACTGTGACTTTTGATAACTATGCTGCCGTCCTTAGGAAGTGCGCAGTAACTCCAAAACACTTTTATGCGTATGAATACGTACATACTGCTTTACTCCCATGTAGTAAACCTAAATGTCGAAAAAGTTTTTGACTTATAATTTAGACATGATACCTTTATATTGAGTTTTTAACTGGTAACTGATAAAAAAATCCTATGATCCTCATATCTTAATTTTCAATTTTTTGCAGTTACTGCTTTTTTTCTGAAGACGGCAATATAGTTCTTAAATTAAATAATGTTTTTGAATTCGCACTTTATATTTTATACTTATGTTTGTTAATTTATACCTCTATTTAATTTAATTTTGTTTGTTTCAGTGCTGTGCGCGGTGCAGTCCACGGGGGCCGCGGCAGGAAATTCCGTGGCAGAAAGCGCCAGCGCCAGAGGTCCCCATTTCGACACAAGCGCGTCCAAGAATGTCACCGCCCTTTTAGGGAAGACCGCTTACCTAAATTGCAGGGTTAAGAATTTGGCCAACAGGACGGTAAGATTGTCGAAATGCATGTTTTCTTTCTTACATTCCCTTATTCACCAACTCACATTGATAATTATCATGAAACCTTCCATCTATAAAGTAGGCGATGAAAAATAATCATTTTAACAGTTGAATTAAACAACGATTACCGGAATAGTAATATAAAAGATCACCTGGGGTGTTACTAAATCAGATGGGAGGAGAGATTGAAATATAAAATATTAACTTTGACACTAAATAAAAACACTGATTCGATTAGGAAGTTGGGATTAGATTAAGAAGAAATTGGGAAACGTGATAGTGGCGCCTTCTGATGAACAGAAGCCAATACATAGATTAGATTCGATAGGGTCAATTTGCTGCGGAAAACCTTACCGTCTTTTGTATCCTACTGCTGGTAGATTCCCAGAAATGAAACTTTCTTGGTGAGGTCAACTAATTTCCTTGGCGACAATGCCCTTATCCGTTTTGGCGTTATCGCCATTCCTCTGATTAGGGTCATGGTGTTAGCTAATGCTACACACTTAGCGAATGCACTTAGTTCATTTTAATTCATCGCATTTGAATGTATTTAACTAACAAGGGAACATAGGGCCCGTAAATTTAAAAAAATCTTAAACATTGTGTGGAAGTAAAGTAATTCATCCGTAGCACAAAACCATTTTTTATTTCTCCGGAATTCCAGTCTAAGGGGATGAAACCACTCCTCAAAGAAAAATGACAGTTTTTTTTAGCAAATTTCTCAATACAACAAGACATGTGAAAAAATGGTTCATACAAAAGTTGCAGAGTATTTTATTCTCTTTGCTACGGTATATTCAGATTTTGCGAAAATTCAAAAGTTACCCCACCTTCAGTTATCACACCCAACAGAAGAAAAACAAAATCAATAAAACTTCTTCCTGCTATCAGAAACATCATTCACCTAAAAATATCAAAAAACTACAAAATAATAACATTATTATAAACCAACAATTCGGTTTTCGATCCCAACACTATCGCCCAACAACTTTTTTGTTTTTGTGTGGTCGAGATGATCTCGAGGCCAACAGACGACAATAATCACCATAAACGTCGAAACGGCTTTCGACAAGACCTTTCTACTTTGTAGACAATTCCAATTCCCTGTACGCCTAAGACCATTGACATTCTCACAACTAGAAACAAAATAGTGACATTCAAAACTAACTTGAATTAGAGGAAGCGAAATTTGTATCTTATCAAAATATCTTAAAAAATATCTTCAAAACGTCCACTCCAAAATAATGTCTTCTTGATAAACTACAAAACGATTGACATCCTCCAGCTAGAAACAACATGGCGTCACCCGAAATTAAATTTGTGGAAACGAATTGAGCATCACTTGATTAGAATAACTGCAAAAAAATTATTGTCTTCCACATTTCAAACCCCACTTAGAAATCATAGTTTTCTAACATATCATGAAACAATAAACATCCCTATCTAAAATAAAAATGGCGACACTCGAAAGTTGTATTAAAGAAAGCGAAATTTGCATCTCGAAATTAAAAAAAGTCCTAAAAAATATAACAATTCAGATTGTTTTTAAAATCACCGATCCCGCTTCAAAATAATATATTTCTGATATACTATAAAATAATTAACATCCCCTATCTAAAATCAAAATGGCGACACTCGAAAACTGTACAGATAGCGCAATTTGCAACTCGTAATTAAAGATATCCTAAAATAATTATTTGTTTTTAAAATTTTCGATCCCACTTTAAAATAATGTAATTCTCATATACTACAAAACAAATTATATCCCTTATCGTAAAACAAAATGGCGACACTCGAAACTTGTGTTGTAGTAAACGAAATTTCAAAAAACATAAAAAATGATCACAATTCAAATTGTTATTCCTTATCGAAAAAACAAAATTGCGGCACTCGAAACTTGTATTGTAGAAATCGAAATTTGCATCTCGTAATTAAACGAATCATAATTTTTTTTTTCAAAATTAAAATTGTTTTGAAAATTTCCATTCCCGCTTCAAGTAGTAGTAGTTCTAAGATACTAAAAAAACAATTAATATCGCTTATCGAAAAACATGATAGCGACACTCGAAGCTTATATTGGAAAAAACTAAATTTGCATGTCGTAATTAAAGAAATCATAAAACATTTATGGCAATTCAAATTGTTTTTAAAATTACCAAACCCATTTTAAAGAAATGTATCACTGACATACTATAAAATAATTGATGTCATCAAGCGGAAAAAAAATGGCCATAAGCAAAAAGTGAATTGGAGGAACCAAAATTTGCAACTCGCAACTAGAAAAATTCGTAAAAAAATTCAAACTGAATTGTTTTCGAAATTTCCAAATCCACTTAAATATAATGTATAAACTTGAGAACCATACTTGTTGCAGAAGCATAAATTAGTTTAAAAACAATGTTTTTTTGAAATAAAATAAAACAACTCTTAAAACTGCAATTGGAGGAAGAAACATTTGCATCTCGCGATTAGAAAAATTGTAACAATCTTATCCCAACTGAAATAGTTTTTAAAATTCTCAAATCCACCTAGAAATTATGTATTGTTGATATATTGTAAAACAATCGTCACCTCGATTTTCAAAACTTGAATTGGAGCAAAAAAAATATCACCAGCAAAAAAAAAATTAAAATTTCCCAACACTCTTGGAAATAATGTATTTTTGACATATTGCAAATCAATTGACTATCACTAGTTAGATATAAAATGGCGGTACCGGAAAATTGATTTGAATAAAGTCAAATTTGCACTCGCGATGAGAATAATTTTAAAAAATATCACTCGAAAAATTTCCTTTAAATATAATCTATGTTTAATAAGTATAAAACGATTTATTTTCGAAATTAATTTGAAGGAAGCAAAATTTGTATCTTGCGGTTTGAAAAAATTCTAAGAATATTATCTCTGGCGGAATCATCTCTATAATGTCCACATCGACCTAAAGATTTTTGACATATCATAAAATAATTGGCGGCCCCACCATGTTTTATCTACAATCAAAATAGCGGTTCTAGAAATTTCAATTGGAGGAAGCAAAATTTCCATCTCGCAATTATAAAAATTCTAAATAACTGACCCCAAATAAAATCTACTTGAAAATAATATATTGTTGATATACTATAAAGCAACCCGTATCCCCCTGCCAGAAACAAAATGGCGGCACTCAATACTTGAATTATAACAAGCCAGATTCGCATTTTGCGAATGGAAAAATTTTAAACAAAATTATCATTTGCAGAATTTCCTCCAAAATTTCTCAATCTACTTGGACATAATGTATTTTTGATGTACTGCAAAACAATTCACTTTTACTGGCTGGATACAAAATGTTGAAACTCGAAACTTGACTTATTGTTAAATAAAGAAAAATTTGCACTCGCAATCAGAATAATTAAAAAAACAAATATCACGCGAAAAATTGTCTTTAAATTTATAATGGACTCAAAAATTATATTTTTTTAGCCAAGTTCAAAAAATTACCTCAAAATTATCTGTATAATTTCCAAGTCTACTTAAAGATTTTTGAAATACTATAGAATAATTGGCGGCCCCTATCTAAAAACAAAACAGCGACACACGAAATTTGAATTCAAAGAAGCAACATTTGTATCTTGTGATTAGAAAAGTTGTAAAAACCTCTCCCATATGAAACTGCCTTTAAAATTTCCAAATCCACTTAGAAATAATGTATTGTTGACATACTGTGAAACAAGTGACATCATCCTGCTAAAAATAAAATGGCGACACTTAAAACTTGAGTTGGAGTAACCGTGATTTGCAACTTGCGATTAGGAAAAATGTAAAAAAATGATCACCAATAAAGTTTTTTTTTTTAATTTCCAGCTCGGTATAATGTATATGCGAGTTAGTGCAAAACAATTGACTTTTACTAGCTAGATACACAATGGCGGTACCAGAAACTTTACTTGAAGAAAGTAAAATTTGCAACTCGCCATTAAACCATTAAAAAAAAACATATATAAAACTCGAGAAATCGTCCAATCCTCTCAGAAATAATATTTTTTAGGACACCAAAAACAATTGACACTAGAAATTGGCGTTGGAATTCTTCATCGATGATTTCCAATTTCGTAGGTTCGAAGATTCGAAGATACCTAGAAAATCTTCTAAGTTTCAAAGATTTGTAGAATGGATTGTCGTGTATTGACAAATAAGAAGTTAATTTGTATCAAATTATTTCAAAAATGATTCATTTTGCAAGATATGTTATTGTTTCTTGCCTTGCCAATACATTAGTTTGATGTTAGTTTATTATTACCACAACTCAGCATGCGCATCTTAAGTTTCGTCTTGGGTTTTCAAGGTAAACATTTTGGTATTACAAGTTTAAATCCCTAACCGTTTAGGGTTTTGGGATTGAAAAATTCAAAAACTTCGAAACTTCACAACTTCGATTCTTCGAAAAATTTGAAAACTTTGAATCTAGTTTGAATCTTCGCAACTTCGAAAACTTCGATATTCGAAGTTATCTTCGTATTTTCGGATCCTTGAAAGCTTTGAAGTTACGAGCTTTTAATTATTTGGACTAGAAATTAAATTGTGGAATGTGATATTTGTTAAAGAATTCTTGAAAGTTTGTTACTGGCGGATTTATTATATAAAATTTCCCAATTTTCTTAAAAATTCCTTACATAATTTAAAATAATTGGTATCCTCTATCTAAAAACAAAACAGCATCATTCGATACTTGAATTGGAGAAAGCAGTATTTTCAATCAGAAAAATTCAAAAAAATTGATCACAAATGCTTTATTATTAAAATTTCCAAAACCACTTAAATATAATGTATTGTTGCCATACTATGAAATAACTGACGTCTTCCTGCTGAAAACAAAATAATACCTGAAACTTGACTTGAAAAAATGAAATTTACATCATGCGATTAGAAAAATTCTAAAAAAAAATCAATTAAATTTTTAATCAATATATGAAATGCACTAAAAAATAATTGAATTTACAAAAACCCAATTGATTTTAAATTAGCTGTACTTCGGCCATTGAGGATGATTTTTATATAATAATAATAATAATACTAATACTTTATTTCCCAACAGATTATAATAATATCTTGTTGACATGCTAGGAGACAATTGAAGTCGTCCTGTTACAATTAAAATATCATCAATGCTGGAAACTTGACTTGGAGTAAATGTAATTTGTATCTCGCAAAATATTAGGGATGGAATTATAGTTAATATTTTTAATATCGAAATTTTATTAAAAGTATTAACTATAATTCCGTCCGTTATATGTTTTTAAAATTTTTCTAATTGCGAGATGCAAATTTCGTTTACTCCAAGTCAAGTTTGAGTGCACCCAGAAACAATGTATTGTTGTAATTGACGTCCTCCTGCTGCAAACAAGACAGCAACACTCAAAACTTGACTTGGAGTAAATGAAATTTGCATCTTGCGGTTAGAAAAATTCTAAAAATAATATCACGGTTAGAATTATCGTTTTATTTTTAATAAAATTTCGAAATGCACTTAAAAATAATATATTGTTGGCATACTGTGAAATAACTGACGTTCTTGTGATGAAAATAAAATAGCAATCATCGAAACGGAATTATCATTAATATTTCTAAATTCATTTGAAAATATATTATTTAGCAGACACGCAATAATTGATAAGCAATATGGGGGCACTCGAAATTGCACTGGAAGAAGCGAAATTTGCATCTCACAATTAGAAACCTCTGATATAAATTTGACGGGCGGAATTGTTTCGTTAATTTTTGAATATTTTATAAATTCTGTATTTGGACATATTATCAAACGAAAAATCGCCGTGGTTCATGGTCGTTAATTTTTTTGTTCCATTTTCATTAAAATATGATATATTAATCGGTCGTGATAGAAAGCCCTAACTGGCTAAGCCAATTTTCTATCAGCTGCGCTTCCTTAACTTCTTCAGGGACAAATTAATTTTGAAGTTTCAAATCCTTTAAGAAACAATTGATATCTCAACATTAGAACCGGACAGGAGGTATCTGCATGGAAATCTGCAACTGTAGCAGCTTTCAGAACTTGACATGAGATGGCAGTATTGAGCTAAATTAAATTTGTTTGAAATGTGTTCGTCATTTTTTAAAACGTGCACAAATGTGTTTCTGTCCCTGAAGAGGTTAACTCGAGTTTGGTCAAGTGAAATTTGCATTTAGACAAAAAATCTAAACAAAATACCATTAGCAGAATTTTCTTCAAATTTTTAAATCTACAATGAATTTAAATATTTTTGATATGCTGAAAAACAAGTGATACCCTCAGACAGAAACGATATGGTCACAATCAAAACTTTAAGTAGAAGCGAAATTTTGAACTCGCATTTAAAAGTATTTTGAATTAAAAAAAAATAAAAAATTTATTTTAAGTTTAAAGGCGGTACAGGTTTGCTGAAATACGTGAATTTATTTGCGAGCGGACCATGTTGGATAATAAATTATTTTGATTTTCAAATTTTGGTTATAGTAGGCTAAGAATATATCAATAAATCCTCGTAACTCGGGGCCAGGGTCGACGCCGAATCTTCGTGCGTGACCGCTTTATTGCCACCAATAAAATTTAATAGTAAACTTATAAACATTATCCACCAATATAGAAATATCAAAATTACACAGTTACTTTTTAATATGGAAATATCAAAACTATAAACAATATTAATTATTGCAAAATAAAATTTAATTAAATTAATTAATTAATTCTGAAACTTTAAAAATTACTTTAAATTTGAAAGATGATGGAAATGTTTAATTAATTGCGGCACGTACAAAAATGCCTAATGAAAGCAATCGAAAACAAATCTGTTGTGGTTCGGCGTTAATTAATTAACGCTCTTAAAATACTACTTAAAATTAATTTTCTGGAGAGTGGTCGGAGCCGAAAAATTCGCAATGAACGGTCGCTTGTCATCGATTTTCATATTCCTGTGCCGTCGCGACGATAAATTGAGGCGAATTAATGTAAGGATCCGACACATTGAAAAGGATGGTTACTACGTGGTAATCCATAATTTAGATGAATTGATAAGTTTACTATGTTTTAATAACAATTTTTATTTGTATAGCGACATAGCCACGAATTTAAAATAAATGCGTTATCACACGAATAGCAATACTGACTAGAAGCGGGCATGTTGCGGGCGCGGATCTCCACGTGTACTACATTACTGTATCATCGACTATAGGTCCTTCTGCAGTAAATAATTATACAGGGTATTTTTTTAACTCAGAACATATGATTGTTAATGTCTATGTTCTATGTTATAATAATCACATCAATGCATTGCAATGAATTGACAATGTAGGCAACCATACTTACACTCAGTTTTATTTAATTGTTAAAATTGTGTTATTAATAAAAATGTATTACACCACCGAAGAAAGAATGCAGATAATTAATTGGTACAAGAGTGGGAACAGCATTCGACGTGTTAGAGATTTGTTTTCGGTTGAGTATCCGAACAGACAAGTTCCATCCATCTCAACAATTTGTAATATTGTTCATCATTTTGACAATACTGTCTGCGTGAGTAATTTTCACATTAAAAGGGCTAAAGGAAATCACATTTTAACGGAAGAGATGAAACCCAACATTTTATGTTACGTAGAATAGACCCCATATCATTGTTAAGTGTTATCGCAGCACAGTTTCAAATAAGTTCAGCTTCCGTTTACAAGACATTAAAAGAATTTAAATACAATGCTTACAAGTTTTTAAATCATCAGCAACTATCAAATGAAGACAAAGGCAAATGAACAGAATTCTGTGAAACCGTATTCAATTTAATTAATAATGATCAAGAAATTTTACACAGAATAATATTTACTGATGAGGCATCATTTTCCTTAAATGGTGAAGTTAATCCACAAAATTATAGGTTAGTATTCTTCATTCCTTATCGATACCCATTCCTTCACCTTTTAGATTTTGGGCGTGCAATAATCCTCGCTAACAAAATTTGACGCACACACAATACTATGCGAGAATTAATGTGTGGGCTGGACTAATTAATGATACCCTTATCGGTCCTTTTTTATGAATGGAAATTTAAACAGTAATGTTTACTTAGATCTTCTGCGAACTCGTATAATGCCAGAAATTCATACACTAAACATTGCGGCTCCTTATTATCAGATGGATGGAGCGCCTCAACATTATACAGCTGCCATTAATAATTATTTAAGTGAATTACTTCCTGATCGCTGTATAGGTAGATTTGGTCCAATGTCTTGGCCACCCCGGTCGCCTGATTTGTCTCCAAACGACTTTTTTGTGGGGGTATCTAAAAAGCAATGTTTATAATAACATTTTTTTTTTTTTTTATTTTTTTTTTTTTTTGCTTGGGATGCATGTCCATGTGGCCAGCTCTAGAATAACATTATTATAAACAATACTTCAGAGTTAAAAGATCGTATAATTACTGTTTGCGATGAATTAAGAAGAAATCCGCAACACATTAGAAATGCTATTCAAGGATTTTATAATCGACTTGGCCACTGCTTAGAACATGAAGGTGGTCATTTTGAATATTTATTATAATTGCTTACGATTTATCATTGTTTGTCTCATTAACCTCAGTTTATTCGTAATAATTTTAAGCTTTCACTGTACTGTGACAGGTCGACGGGGCCGAGAGAAGAAAAAGAAGAAGCATTCACTGTCACCTTTGTGTACTTGGTTGCCTACATTGTCAATACATTGCAATGCGTTGATGTGATTATTATAACATAGAACATAGACATTAACAATCATATGGTCTGAGTTAAAAAAAGACCCTGTATAATTACAAAATTTAAATATGTTCCACTAATCGAAATACTAAATTTCTTTATTATTATCTTGACTATTATATATCGGAAAGTAGGTACCCCCCTTATTAAATCCAGCAGAAATATTACTTTATTTACTAGCACTAGTTGCAATCTTTCGTATTTTTTTTTCACGAAAAATATTCCTTCGTCGATTCTTTTGCGTCGCCCTCGGAACATCCGATTGTTTACAATTTGGCGCACAGGCGCCACACAGAGTCTCCTACGTTCGGGAAAGGGCGATAAGATCCGTTATCTAATTTCGAAAGTTAGATTGAATTTGTTGCCGAATTGTTGTAACGAAAACGTAATTAAGTGTAGGATAGGCGGTTGTAATTATAAATTTTGGCAGGAAGGAAGCGTCTAATTAAATAACTTAAATATAATCAATTTGATTACATAGTCACCAACATAATTTACACATCACACGCATCAAAATATATATTTTAGCCTATTTTTATATGTTTAGAGCATTTGAAAAATACTTGCAACGTGTCTGTTATCAATTTTTGTTAATTCACATAAAATGAAACTATGGCTGCAGAACTATCTCTCCCAATAAATATGGCTGTATAATGGGCCTATATAGTGACCTCGCCACCCTTTTATCTAAATATTATTCTAAATAATAGTTCAGTGTTTCTCAACTATTTGGGACCAAACAACCTCTTTATTAGGTGCGCGTCTTAATTCACACCCTTTAATTTTTAATAGTTTAAAATTACATGATAATCCCTAGAATAATGTACCTTAGGTGTTTGCAAGACATTAACGAAATAATTGAAAAGAACGAAGTAAAACAACATTTACTACATAACATAAAAATAATATTCTAAATGAAATTTGAAATTTTAATGAGAAGCTTGAGGTATTTAGTGCATTTAACAAAGGTATTAAAAAGATCTTAAATCAGCGTAAATTGACAATATCGCAAGTTTTCTACGTTGAAAGGTAACAAAAGCGCATTTTGAATTTCTGAAATTTGACGAGTTGTTGAACGCGTTTTTTTTTAATTTAAATGATTTATAAGTTGAAATATAATAAAGGACCCCTCACAAATCAAATGGAAATTGGCTTTCGGTGAAATTGACCAAATTTTGGATATGTTGTTCCTTTCGGTGTCCAGATCAAAAGTCTCCACGGGCACAAAGCTTAAAAATCTTCCCTGCGAGCAGTACCCAGCTCCGAAGGTTAGAGACTGGTAATCCCCGATTTTCGCTGATTTTACCTCTTCCCTTGCATTTTCGGGATATACACTGCTCAACATTTAAACTGGTACACTTATATAAAATGCAGTAAAAGCAAACAACCATTTTTAGGCATTTGGCATGAATTCCTAAATGATCAGGGCTATCTTTCGGAATGCGAACAAATGCCTAATGCTTATACTTAATCAAGTTTTAAGAGAATTTTTGCTAATTTCTCGAATGGCTAAATATTCCTCAGCATTACATTCGGGATTTGATTTCCAGCATGCCAAGACGTTTCCAAGAGGTCATAAGAGCTAGAGGAGGTCCCACGCATTATTAATCTTTAAGTGTTTGTTATAATTTCTTTCCAGAGCAAACTTTTCTGTAATACTAAAATGAAGATTTAGTTATTTTTCTATTAGAACATTTTAAATTCGTAATTTAAGTTTTATTCTTTTAATTCATTGCCCTAAAAGTGTTTCCAGAGCCATATACTATCAATTAAGCAAGAAGGTGTTGCTCAAAAAGTAGTAAATTGTTTTTTTATATATTTTCTTGTAAGTGTACCAGTTCAAATGTTGAGCAGTGTATATGCAGATTATATATATATATTCCGATTATCTTATAAATATCCCGAAAATGCAGTGGGAGAGGTAAAATCAGCAAAAATCGGGGATTACCGGTCTCTAACCTTCGGAGCTGGATACTGATCGCAGGGAAGATTTTTGAGCTTTGTGCCCATCGAGACTTTTGATCTGGACACCGAAAGAAACAACATATACAAAATTTGGTCAATTTCACCGAAAGCCAATTTCCATTTGATTTGTGAGGGATCCTTTGGTGTGTTAAAAAAGTACTAAAATACATTCATGACGAGTCAAGTTAAACTGGTTAAAATCGAAGGCAACAAAATTCCGGGTCTGATTTTTAAAAATTGCTGAGGTGTTAACTCTTTGCTGCATATGGGACCACAATTTGAACCACCAAAATTAAGCAAGTTATGACATATCGGTCCACAAAATAGACCATTTACAAATCTGTATGTACAACGCTGAACCAAGACGCTAATTATGAACCACCCATCCCCACCTCATTTTAACACTTCTAGTGCCAACTGAGATAAGTGCACTTAAGCTCTTTAAAATGTGTGAAATTTCGTATAGCAAATAGTTAAACGCATTTTTTAATTTATATACTAAAATTCAGAGAATGTAGTGTGTTTTAGAAACATATTAAGACATATTCATGTTAAGTCAAGCAAATTACCAAAATTCGAAATTTACCATGTTTAAAGTCCACACAATAGCGTTTTTGATTTTGCAAAATTGTCTAACTTTAGAACTTGTTAATTGATATATCTATTAGCCTATTTTAATTTGTTATTAATGTGTAATTATCCCTGTACCAATTTATTTAATGATGTTCAATTATGACCTGTGTAAGCAATCTGTTATCACACCAATAAATACTCTACTCTACTCTCCTCTATTATTTTGATGCCAAAATGCAGAGGGGTATTTTAAAAATTCATAGTTCAAAGTTGTCAAATTCGCGTTTTCGATTTTTAAAAATTGGTGAGGTGTTGACAACATTTATTGATTATAATTTATATGCTAAAATGTAGTAAATTGAGTGTGTTTTGAAAAAGTCTAAAGGAATATTTCAAGCAACGAAAATTGCCAAAATCTGAAAGTTCGCGGACAGCAAAATCGTTTTTTGATCTTGTTAAATTGTTTAACTTTCGAACCCGTTACTTGAATTTGATGATTTAAATTCCAAAATATAGCGAATTTAGGGTTTAAAAAAATATAAAGAAATATTCATGTCAGGTCAATGAGATTTTCCAAAATTTGAAATTTTTTACTTTAAAAATTTGAAATTTTTTATTTTAGAAATATGAAATTTTTTATTTTAAAAATTCTCTGAGGTGATGAACGTGTTTTTGATTATGATGATTTTTTTGTTAAAATTAAAAGAAATTATTGTATTTTAAAAAGTATTGTGAAATAGTAATAAAAGGTTAACGAAAACAATCAAAACCCTCCAAGTTCAAAGGCAATAAATTGGCGATTTCAATTTAAAAAATTGCTGAGGTGTTAAAAGCATTTCTTGTTTTTGATAATTTAAATATAATCATGCAGAGATTTTGCGAAATTTTCCAAGCTCAAAATCAACAAAATCGAGTTTTTGATTTTAAAAACTTGTTTAACTTGCAGACGCGGTATTTGATGTTGATGATTTAAATGCCAAAATGTAGCGAATTTAGTGTGTTTGGAAAAGTATTAAGAGATGCCCATGTCGAACGTCAACAAACTGTCGTTTTTAAATTTAAAAAATTGCTGAGGTGTTAAACGGATTTTTTGATTATGATATTTTATATGGTAAAAAGTAGAGAATTCAGTGTGTTTTAAAGAGCATTAAAATTATAAGAAATATTCATATCGAGACAATGTAAGTCACCAAAATCCGAAATTCAAAAAAGTTCAAAATCAAGTTTTTGATGTTGATAAATTGTTTAACATAGGAGCGAGGTATTAGATTTTGGTAGTTTAATGTAGCGAATTTTGTGTTATTTTAAAAATGAAAAAAAAATCATGGAAAATCAACCCAAATTTTCGAGAGACATAATTATAATTTTGGCGATTTGAGCCATCTCTGCAGGCAGGTAATCAAAATGCATTCGCCCCCCGCAAAATGAACATCGCCCCAAATGCGGATTATCAGAAAAACCCCCGATTTAAACGTCGATAGCCCACCAGGGAGTTTTCAATGTGCATCGAACGATTCGTAGACTCAGATGAAACTGACGTTTAAAACGTCAAAATTATGAAAGATGGAAAAATTATACTTCAAATTCAAAAACTCAGTTTGGCATTCTCTACAAACTAATCTTAATAGTTCTCTTGTATTCGGCGATTATCATATCAGGAATTATTATTATAATCTGAAAGATAATTGGATTCTACTTGAGAATACGTTACTAAATACAGGGTGTGCTATTTGAAAACACGAAGTTATTCAACTGTATAAGTTGGGTTTTTCTACCACATTTTTTTATCACCCTGTATAATTTTTTTTATGCAATCATGGTTGGCTCTATAGTTCGAATCTTCAACCAAATAATAGAAATGATTTTAATGGTTCAACGTCAATTCACCCAGACCATGCATTTCAGCAAATCTTCAAATATTTCAAAACGACAAACAATAGGTATAGGGAGTATTGAAGTAACTCACCTTTATTTTCAGGGTGTTCCATTAAAAAAAAAACACAACTTTGATACTTTTAGGGCGTTTGGAACACCCTGTATAATGTGAAATTAATTTTAAAAAGTAACCATAATAGGCCCCTATATATCCCAAAAGTCAAACTTTTTCAAAGTCACGTATTTGGCCACAATATTCCGTGCCGTATGGCGTCAATAACCCTGTATATATTTTTAAATTACATGCTATATATTTTATTGCTTATTTGGGTACCTTTTATGGTTGCCTACATACTCCTATAATTTTATTGAAATCCATTCATTGAAATCAGCAAAAGAAAAAAAAACTTAAAGATACCAGTTTTGTACTATTAGTTTAAAAAATAAATAAAAAATAAAAATAGTGCCCCGTTAATAAAATCATACAAGGTACTTATTAAATAAGGTCTGATAGTCCCGTTAACCAAGTTTTATTGATATGAATTATACAGGGTGTCCAAAATTGCGTGTCAAACATTCCAAACTTTAAAGCACGTTATTTTTCTTATTTTAAATTGGAGCCCCGGTATATTATTATATCATTCCATGCGGAATTTAAGAAAAACAAACATTTTTGCGGATGATTTGGAATTGGCGTAAACATGTACTATTCGGCCACTAACGATAATTACGTTGAGATTTCATTTTAATAATGAATGGGACATACACTAGACATCCATGGACCCGCACGGCCACTTCTTCGTTCCAAAAAAGTGACCGCACGGATGGGATTCGAACCCACGACCACGAGGCCCGTAAGCAGGTGCTCTACTCACTAGGCCACCGCGGCCCCTAAAACTCGTTTTATCAACTATTAGAACAGTCATTTTATTCAATAAAAATCGAAGGTGGCTTTGAAAAACATTTTATTAGCATTAAAATTTAACAAAGTAACAAGAGACTATTTTGACTTTAGTAATATTAAAGTTTAAAGCATTGTTCGCTTAAGCTTTTTATAATCAAGAATTATATTTTGTCATGGAAAAAAATAATTTTTGAGTATAAGGAGCTTAAGTTAACAATGCTTTAAACTTTTACATTACTAAAGTCAAAATAGTCTCTTGTTACTTCGTTAAATTTTAATGCCAATAAATTGTTTTTTAAAGCCACCTTCGATTTTTATTTATAAAATGGCTGTTGGAATGGTTGATAAAACGAGTTTTCTGCAAATAACTTCTATTGTGTTAGGAATTTGGGATAGGGTTGTTATTAGAAAAAATGTTTGTTTTTTTAATTTCGCATGGAATGACATGAAAATATACAGGGGCTCAAATTTAAAATAAGAAAAATAACGTGCTTTATGTTTGGAAAGTTTGACACTAAATTTTGGACATCCTGTATAAAAATTAATATCAATCAAATTTGGTTAACGGGACTATCAGACCTTATTTAATAAGTACCTTGTATGATTTTATTAACAAGGTATTATTTTTATTTTTTATTAATTTTTAACCAATAGTGCAAAATTGATTTGTTTTAGTTTTTTTTTTGTTGATATCACTAAATAGATTTCAATAAAATTATAGGAGCATGTAGGTAACCATAAAAGGTATCCAAATAAGCACTAAAATATAGAGCATGTAATCTAAAAAATATATCATCATGATGTCACTTTTTTGGGACACCCTGTATAATCAAACATATTTTCCTGAGTTGCATTCTAAGATGCAAAGTTATTCTGCAAAATATCAAAATTCCAACTTAATTAGTAAATGAGCTATAGAAGACGGAAGGTGAAATGCAGGGTCCTGCATACTTAAACATAGTGAGTTTTATCTTTTATCATGTGGCAGCACTGAAAACATTTGATCCTTTCTAACGAATTTAATATTTGACATACGTATTCTACGGCGATTTCAATTAAATATTGAATCAAGAATATTACTTACACAGCGCCAGAAACAAGGGAAGTTGCTAAGGGTGCTATACACAAACTATTTCCAAATAAGTTGTAACCAATTTAAGCTTACAGAATAATGCAACGCACTTGCCTAAATGTTAATCGACATTTAAGGTTATGTTTACATTTGTTTCTCGTTTCTCGTGTCAGGCATCGATCGATGCTAATAAAAATCCAGACCGAATTAACACACCGACTCAAGCGGCTCTTTTTCGCCGCGAATAAAATATACATTACACTCTCGCTGTTTCTTCCATGATATTCGTTTTGCAAACAAAATAATAATATTTTCAATTACAACCTCTGTGTATGTTGTATTGCCGTGAAATATCGTCGCCGATCGCTGTGTGTATCGTGCGTCCGGCCGTTCTATTGTCACCGAGTTTTCCACGCCGGTAAAAAGTGAACAATATCACGCCTCCGTTTTCTTTAACCTTAGTGGCACTAGTGGCGAACTCCCCAATATGCATTATCGAACATATTCAGTATGTAACGCATTGGAGGGTTCCAATTATCCTATGAATTAACAGCAATTTTACATTTAGATGTCGACACATTAAGTACAAAACAAATTCAATTAAGACGAAAATAGCCTGAACATATGAATATTCAACCTCTTCGTAACTGCAAAATTAAGTCTTATTAGGACTACAAACATTCATATATTCAGGCTATTTCCGTCTCTATTGAATTTATTTAATGCTTCTGCAACAAGTAAGGTTGTCTCAAATTTAATGATATAAACATTTCTTATACATTTCGCCGTCGAAATAACTGCCAGCCCAATTTAAATGAAAATTTTAGAACAGGTGAAGCAATGATTGCAAAAATAATTATACTTATTTCAATCATCTCCGGACCACCCCTGCGCCTAGGGGTAGTGATACGCATAGGTGTTTCGAATTAAAAAAAAAAACTAATATACATTCTGCGCATCATCAAGACGAGAATAATATCGATTCGTCGTGTAAATTTAGAATTCGCATAATAAAATATGCATAAAATATAAAAAACGGATATTTAATGCTCGCATTAATAAACGGCTCATTTACAAGCCCATTTACGCCGTCAAAGGGAGGCTGTTCAGAAGTCTATCAGTTAAAATTTAAGTAGACCCTCGCGTTATTTTTTCCCCTACATAATATCCCTCTGCCCCTTTCAAACAGTTTACTCCCCGTGTCAGCCAACTGGGACGTTAAATACAGCCCTCTTGTTTTTAATCTGCCTGCTCACCGGACTGAAAGACCACTGGAAATTTAGACAGAGGGAATATATTACAAAAAAATACATTACTTTCAGACCTTAAAACTGGCAACGTTTGATTTTATTTCCTGCTTTCAGTTCACAAATCACCCCAAAACTTCTGCAAAGATTATCCATTATATCTTTTCGTCGGTGTTTTTTTTTATTATCCATCCTTGGGGGTTAGCAGAACAGTATGATAGATAAAAATGATTGTTCGCACTTCGCGAAAGTTTTGACGGGGACCTACAATGGGGACGATAAATCTTTATAGATGGATGGTATCGCGGCATGCAATTAGGAAGGTGTTGAGTGATCCGAGACTACTGAAAAGAAATTCGTAATACTTCATTGAACTACATAATATATAATAGAAACTTTATATCACCTTGTGGAAACTTTACTTTCTATTCACAATTTAAAATTTGGAATATAAATTGATTATCCTGCGATTCCTTCCGAAAGCAGATTTTTCATCTAGTTTACAAGCGCTAAAAATTCATAATTTTGCAACTGAAATTTAATAAATAACGGAGACGATAGATTGCTATGAAGTTATAGATAGTCTATTAGATACATTATTACGGCGACATCTATTGTCTTAAACGGTGCACAATTTTTTCACCGATGTGAAGATAGCCACGGATTTCCAGGCGCCACCGAATGAAATGTTTTTAATTTTAATGATTTATGATAAATCAAACGATAAGAATGTAATAAACATAAGCCTATAGATGTACAGTCAATCCCTCCCTCTTTAAAATGAGAAGAATTCAAAGTCCAAAATGGCACTGTTTGACGCGTTTCAAATTAATTTTTTTAACAACAACGTGTAGAGAAGAGTCTTCTTAATCAATTTAAACGATGAAATTTTGGGTAAAATTGTTTATAAATTTTTTATGATTTTTTTTGCAAACTTTCAAAGGCCAAAATGGTACTGTTTGACGCGTTTTAAATTTAATTTTTTAACAACAACGTGTAGATAAGAGTCTACTTCAACGATTTAAATGATGAAATTTTTGGTAAAATTGTCTATAACTTTTTAACAATTTTTTTTTCGCGGGTCCACCCAAACCATTTATATAATATGGCAAACTTTAAAAGTCCAAAATGTGACTGTTTGACGCGTTTCAAATTTATTTTTCTAACAACAACGTCTAGATAAGAGTCTACTTCAACGATTTAAATGATAAAATTTTTGGTAAAATTGTTTATAACTTTTTTATGAATTTTTTTTCGCGGGTCCACCCAAACCATTTATATAATATGGCAAACTTTCAAAGGCAAAAATGGCACTGTTTTACACGTTTCAAATTTAATTTTCTAACAACAACGTCTAGATAAGAGTCTACTTCAACGATTTAAACGATAAAATTTTTGGTAAAATTGTTTATAACATTTTTATGATTTTTTTTTTCGCGAGTCCACCCAAACTGTATATAAACTATGGCAAACTTTCAAAGGCCAAAATGGTACTGTTTGACGCGTTTCAAATTTAAATTTTTAACAACAACGTGTAGATAAGAGTCTACTTCAACGATTTAAATGATGAAATTTTGGGTAAAATAGTTTATAAATTTTTTATGATTTATTTTTCGCGGATCCACCCAAACTGTATATAAAATATGGAAAACTTTCAAAGGCCAAAATGGTACTGTTTGGCGCGTTTCAAATTTAATTTTTTAACAACAACGTGTAGATAAGAGCCTCCTTAAACGATTTAAATGATGAAATTTTGGGTAAAATTGTTTATAAATTTTTTATGATTTTTTTTTCGCTGGTCCACCCAAACTGTATATAAAATATGGAAAACTTTCAAAGGCCTAAATGGTACTATTTCACGCGTTTCAAATTAAATTTTTTAACAACAACGTGTAGATAAGAGTCTCCTTAAACGATTTAAACGATGAAATTTTGGGTAAAATTGTTTATAAATTTTTTATGAATTTTTTTTCGCGGGTCCACCCAAACCATTTATACAGTATGGCTAACTTTCAAAGGCGAAAATGGCACTGTTTGACGAGTTCCAAATTTAATTTTTTTAAAAACAACGAGAAGGTAAGAGTCTCCTTAAACGATTTAAACGATTAAATTTAAGGTAAAATTGTTAATAAATTTTTTATGTTTTTTTTTGCGGGTCCACCCAAACTGTATATATAATATGGCAAACTTTCAAATGCCAAAATGGTACTGTTTGACGCGTTTCAAATTATTTTTTTTAACAACAACGTGTAGATAAGAGTCTACTTCAACGATTTAAACGATGCAATTTTTGGTAAAATTGTTTATAACTTTTTTATGATTTTTTTTTCGCGGGTCCACCCAAACTGTATATAAAATATGGGAAACTTTCAAAGGCCAAAATGGTACTGTTTGACGCGTTTCAAATTTGATTTTTTAACAACAACGTGTAGATAAGAGTCTACTTCAACGATTTAAACGACGAAATTTTTGGTAAAATTGTTTATAACTTTTTTATGATTTTTTTTTTGCGGGTCCACCCAAACTGTATATAAAATATGGGAAACTTTCAAAGGCCAAAATGGTACTGTTTGACGCGTTTCAAATTTGATTTTTTAATAACAACGTGTAGATAAGAGTCTACTTCAACGATTTAAATGACGAAATTTTTGGTAAAATTGTTTATAACTTTTTATGAATGAATTTTTTCGCGGGTCCACCCAAGCCATTTATATAATATGGCAAACTTTCAAAGGCGAAAATGGCACTGTTTGACGCGTTTAAAATTTAATTTTTTAACAACAACGTCTAGATGAGAGTCTACTTAAACGATTTAAATGATAAAATTTTTGATAAAATTGTTTATAACTTTTTTATGATTTTTTTTCGCGGGTCCACACAAACTGTATATAAAATATGGCAAACTTTCAAAGGCCAAAATGGTACTGTTTGACGGGTTTCAAATTTAATTTTTTAACAACAACGTGTAGATAAGAGTCTCCTTTAATGATTTAAACGATGAATTTTTTGGTAAAATTGTTTATAACTTTTTTATGATTTTTTTTTGCGGGTCCACCCAAACTGTGTATAAAATATGGCAAACTTTCAAAGGCTAAAATGGTACTGTTTGACGCGTATGAAATTTAATTTTTTAACAACAACGTGTAGATAAGAGTCTACTCAACGATTTAAACGATGAAATTTTTGGTAAAATTGTTTATAACTTTTTTATGAATTTTTTTTTCGAGGGTCCTCCCAAACCATTTATATAATATGGCAAACTTTCAAATGCAAAAATGGCACTGTTTGACGCGTTTCAAATTAAATTTTTTAATAACAACGTGTAGATAAGAGTCTCCTTAAACGATTTAAACGATAAAATTTTGGGTAAAATTGTTTATAAATTTTTTATGATTTTTTTTTTCGCGGGTCCTCCCAAACCATTTATATAATATGGCAAACTTTCAAAGGCGAAAGTGGCACTGTTTGACGCGTTTCACATTTAATTTTTTAACAACAATGTGTAGATAAGAGTCTACTTCAACGATTTAAACGATGAAATTTTTGGTAAAATTGTTTATAGCTTTTTTATGAATTTTTTTTATCATTTTTATTAAAGAAATTTTTATTTTGTGTGGATGCGCCGGGAAATACGTGGTTGAAAAATCCGTGGCTATCTTCACATCCGTAATTTTTTCGAATTAAGTGAAGTTATCCACCGACAATTTAAGGGAATAGTCAACAGGCTGCAATTAATGTTCACATTATTGTTGTAAAAATTGTCGTTTGTTGGCCCTTAAATTGTACTTTCAAAACTCCTCTTAATTAGAGAAACTTAGACTTTATACAAGAGATGTCGCCGTGGTGGTGTATCAGTCCTAAAACAAAATATATTGCGAAAGTCTACAGTATGACAAACCATTTTGTTCTATGATGGTAAAAAAAAATTGCAATTAAGTGTTATCTCTTTTCAGTAAAGTCTTAGGTTATGAATCATCAATCTTATCATTTATTTATCTTATCACCCTGCACATGCTTTCACCGCTTTTATGTAAATAAACAATTTTGTGGCAGGCTTGCTCTCTGTGTGACTAGTTAAACCTTTCAGATATCTCTGCAGGTGTCCTGGGTGAGACATAGGGACGTCCACCTTTTGACCGTCGGCCGGTACACCTACACATCAGACCAGCGGTTTAGGGCCATCCACCAGCCGCACTCGGAGGACTGGACCCTTCAGATTAAATACCCCCAGCACAGGGATTCGGGCATCTACGAATGTCAGGTGTCTTCCACACCACACTTAAGTCACTTCATCCACCTCACAGTTATAGGTAAGGTATATTACTCTAAAAAAATAACAACTACACATAGAGAACTACCACACCAAATAGTGGTTGCTGCGTTTAACTTCAGGACTAGCGTTGAGCAGGAAGTTGGTGCTGGCGTGAGATCTATTCGATTAAGTGCCGAAGCAAATTGTACGCGCCTTTGTATCTGACGATATGAGTGGTGCGTGCGCACAGTTATATTGGAACGGGTATTGATCATAGTCGATTTGTTTAAAACATTGCACGTTATAGCGCAAAACGTGCACAAGAAAATAATCCCGAAACAGGCTATAAAGGTTGATAAATAGACAGTTGTTGATTTGATCCACATATAAATGTTATATATTATAATTTAACTTATACAGAATAACTAAACTGTGTAGTGCCTTTTTTCTCTCTTGGGAAAAGATGTTTATATATTTAATACATTTATTTATCTAACACAGCTCTCTTATAATTATCAGAGTAACTAAACTGTATAGTGTATTTTCTTTCTCTTATGAAAAGATGTTTATATATTTAATACATTTCTTTATCTAACGCAGCTCTCTCATAATTATCAGTATCTTCATTATCTTACGGAACCTACAACAGTGATGAATATGTACGTCTGCAACCTCCATATATCACCACCTGAACTAGGACTGTTTTCCATAAATAAAGAAATTTCACGGATCTGAGTTTTGGGGAAGTAAATTACATACGATTTGGCGCTGTTTACTTGGCCCGAGATATAATACTTGCGCTTCGACTCGAGTCGCCAATAAATCTCCCGTAATCAGTCCATCCCCATACATTTACTTACTTATCAAAAAATTACACGAATTTATTACATTTTAAAATTCCCGACGTGTACATAGTAAGATGTACCGTGCACTATTTCAATGCCTCAAACTTTATTCCCGAATACATAATTACCATCACATAAATTCTCGTCTGTAATTTTCGTGTCCGATGTAGATTCGATTATCGGATGTGTAAAAATCGGTGTCATGCAAATGGGTAATTAAATGATAAATCAGACACGAGTCGGATTTGCCGCGACTATTAATCATTGGATTGTCTAATTTTATAAATGTTCCAGATTTATCATTGTAATGGCATAATTATTTGTTAAATGGTAGTTTACATGCAAAGTAATTAATTGCATTTTATTTTATCATACAGCATATGACATAGATAAATGAACAGAAAAATGCATTACTTGGTTTATAAGGAATAAGGTTTTAGATTTAAAATAAAATTAATAAACATGAAAAATACAACTAAAATAAGCCACAGATCGCTAGCCAAATTGGCTTCCTGTAATACCAAATAATGTATCTAATATATAAAATTTTCGTGTCACAGTGTTTGTAACAAAACTCCTCCGAAACGGCTTGACCGATTCTTATGAAATTTTGTGTGTATGTTGAGTAGGTCTGAAAATAGGTCGTAAACTATTTTTCATACCCCTAAGTGATAAGGGTGGTCCACCGCAAATTTTTTATTTTTATTTTTTGGACAAATTTTTTTATTTTTATTTTTTTATGATTCGGCATTAAAAAATTCATACAACCCTAAATTTTCACCCTTCTACCACCAACCCCTATTTTTTAATAGCGATTTTAGTACTTTAATAATTTTCTACTCTCGGCGATCGACCGCTCGATCAGTTATTCCTTTTCCATTGTTTGCGCCGACGGTTATTAATGGGTTTTAATGGGCTTACCCTGTAGATTCGTATCGATAAATGTAAATAAATAAGTAGCTGAAATTATAAAAAAAAAAATATAAACAAAATATTAACAGCAAATGCTGCACTGAGCTCAATTGCAACACTTGCATCCGATGAACAATTAAGTCGGCTTTAAATACATAAATTGGTGATAACGATTGATTTATAATACGCGCGCCATCTCTTGGTGGTTGGAATGTCGCTCGCGGTGGTGTTACGAAAATATTCTGCGGAAGATTCTGTGCGCGGTTGAAAATTTTTTAAATAATTTTGCCATTTAGTTCAAATTCGTTGATTATTAAAAAAAATATGAATTTTTGAAGCAATAATTGCATGTTAGAGCGATCATGAATTTCAAAAATTAAAAAAAAAATATTTCAACTGGCGATACATGTTTTTATTAGTAACAATACACTTCTTACATTCTTTAGCTTTAATAATTTTGTTATTTAGTTCAAATCCGTTGATTATTAAAAGAGTTATGAATTTTTGAAGCAATAATTGCACGTTAAAGCGATTATGAATTTTAAAAATTCTAAAAAAAATATTTCAACTGCCGATACATGTTTTTATTAGTAACAATACACTTCTTACATTCCTTAACTTTAATAATTTTGTTATTTAGTTCAAATCCGTTGATTATTAAAAAAGTTATGAATTTTTGAAGGAATAATTGCACGTTAAAGCGATTATGAATATCAAAAATTCTAAAAAAATATTTCAACTCGTGATACATATTTTTATTAGTAACAATACACTTCTTACATTCTTTAACTTTAATGATTTTGTTATTTAGTTCAAATCCGTTGATTATTAAAAAAGTTATGAATTTTTGAAGCAATAATTGCACGTTAAAGCGATTATGAATTTCAAAAATTCTAAAAAAATATTTCAACTCGCGATACATGTTTTTATTATAACAATACACTTCTTACATTCTTTAACTTTAATGATTTTGTTATTTAGTTAAAATCCGTTGATTATTAAAAAAGTTATGAATTTTTGAAGCAATAATTGCACGTTAAAGCGATCATGAATTTTAAAAATTCTAAAAAAAATATTTCAACTGCCTATACAGGTTTTTATTAGTAACAATACACTTCTTACATTCTTTAACTTTAATAATTTTGTTATTTAGTTCAAATCCGTTGATTATTAAAAAAGTTATGAATTTTTGAAGCAATAATTGCACGTTAAAGCGATTATGAATTTCAAAAATTCAAAAAAATTATTTCAACTCGCGATACATGTTTTTATTAGTAACAATACACTTCTTACATTCTTTAAATTTAATGATTTTGTTATTTAGTTCAAATCCGTTGATTATTAAAAAGTTATGAATTTTTGAAGCAATAATTGCACGTTAAAGCGATCATGAATTTTAAAAATTCTAAAAAAAATATTTCAACTGCCGATACATGTTTTTATTAGTAACAATACACTTCTTACATTCTTTAACTTTAATAATTTTGTTATGTAGTTCAAATCCGTTGATTATTAAAAAAGTTATGAATTTTTGAAGCAATAATTGCACGTTAAAGCGATTATGAATTTCAAAAATTCTAAAAAAATATTTCAACTCGCGATACATGTTTCTATTAGTAACAATACACTTCTTACATTCTTTAACTTTAATGATTTTGTTATTTAGTTCAAATCCGTTGATTATTAAAAAAGTTATGAATTTTTGAAGCAATAATTGCACGTTAAAGCGATTGTGAATTTCAAAAATTAGAGCCTAAACCGTTTTCGGCCATTATCGTCACCACTTTATTTGCTTAATTTCAATGGGGCACACACGGACGATGGCGCAGCGCAGTGGAGCCGTCGTTCGTCACCAGTAATAAGCCACGTATTGACGACGACGCAGCGCAGCGGAGCCGTCGTTCGTCACCAGTTACCTTTCTTAATTTTTAAAGGTTACGCACGGACGACGGCGCAGCGCAGCGGAGCCGTCGCTCGTCACCAGTTTATTTGCTTAATTTTAATGAGCGTCACCAGTAATAAGCTACATATTGACGACGGCGCTTCACAGCGGAGCCGTCATTCGTCACCAGTTACCTTGCTTAATTTTTAAGGGCTACGCACGGACGACGGCGCAGCGCAGCGGAGCCGTCGTCTGTCACCAGTTATCTGCCTTAATATATATATGGACCATTCGCGGTCGACGGCGCAGCGTAGGGGAGCCGTCGTTCGTCACCCTTGCTTAATTTTTAAGGTCTACGCACCAGTTTATTTGCTTAATTTTAATGGGCCACACACGGACGTCGTCAGTCACCAGTTATCTGCCTTAATATATATAAATATATATGGACCATGCACGGACGACAGCGCAGCGCAGCGGAGCCGTCGTTCGTCACCAGTTACCTTGCTTGATTTTAAAGTACTACGCACGGACGACGGTGCAGCGCAGTAGTTACTTTGCTCAATTCATGATTATGGTATCTATTTTAATACGTTGGCAGAAAATAAAACGAAGAATGTTGTGTATCATAGAGCATTACAATAACAAAGACTATGTTTTTGAATATTTTATTTTATGAATTATACAAATTCGAATTCAATATTCATAGTTAAGGACAATGTCTGTCGGGTCAGCTAGTTATATTATAAAATAATGTACTGTAAATAAATGTATGGATCTTTGTATGCACGTCATAGATACCTGAACCTGGCTCCGACAACATTTTCATGCGTTTGCTCTCTTAAATAAGTTAAATAAGATGCAATCAATATGTGTACTCGGTCTTCGTTAATGACGCATACGCAAACATCCATTGATCAAACCATATATATAAGGTCGTCAAGTATGAAACTTGTAGTTGAAAATATTGCCAACTTTAACAGCTGATTATTTGACACTGGCTTAACATTTTGCTGTTCTGTTTTCTTTGTTAGAAAGTTGCACATCTGGTTTATTTAAATAATATAATTATAATCTCTAAAAAATATTAAACGCATGTTAAATAAATTATTTTTGTTGAAAATGGAACTGTCGACAATTCGCAGTATTATAAAATATGAGTTCTTGCGTGAAACTACGGCATCGTAGACCGCGTGAAACATTAATCATGTATTTGTCTATAGTGTAAATACGCAACAGACAGTGTCAAGTTGGTTCTCAAAATTTCGTAGAGGTAACTTTGACTTTACAAATGAGCCACGCGGTCACCCAGAATCAAAGCTCAATAATGATGAACTAAAGGTCACCGTTGAATCTGACTCATCTCAAAATGCTTCTGAATTATCGTTAAAATTTGTTGTTAGCAAACAAACAATATTAGCACATTTAGTTCAAATCGGTGAGGTGAAAAAGTTGGATATGTGGGTTCCACATGAGCTGGCAGAAATACAGAAACAAAAGTGTTTGGAAGCCTGCTTAATGTTGCTTTCTCGTCACAAATGATCAATTTTTGAATTGAATTGTCACTTGTGATGAAAAATGAATCCTATATAACAATCGCAAACATTCAGCGCAATGGTTGGATGAGGATAAATGTTCATCAAAAGAAGTTGATGGTAAGTGTTTGGTAGTCCAGCGTAGGTGTGACCCATTATGATTTCATGAAATCTGGCTCATCGATCACGGCAGACATATACTGCAACCAACTGGACGAAATGATGCAAAAACTTAGGGAAAAACAGCCTAGATTGGTCAAAAGATTGACTCCTATCTTATTGCAAGATTACTCTAGACCACACACTGCACAAATGACGGTGGAAAAACTGCAGGAATTGGATTTGTAACTTCTTCATCGTCCTCAATACTCACCAGACCTAGCACCCACTGACTACCACTTCTTCCGCAATTTGGACTATTTTTTAATTGGAAAACAATTCAATTCCGACAATGCTGTAAAATTGGCCTTCCAAGAATTCATCGACTCCCGTCCGCCAGGGTTTTATACCACCGGATTGAATAACCAACCGCTTAAATAGCAAAAGTGTATAGATAATGTGGGTGCATAATTTGATGAATAAAATAATTTATTGTATTTGTAAATTACGAAAGAACTTTGCATTTTTTTCTACAAGTTTCATACTTGACGACCTGATACATCTAAAAACCCTATTAACATAAAATTTGGAGAAAGTAAAGCCGTCCCGAAATGTCGCCTGGGGGTAAAGTTTTAGCAGAGTGAGAAAGTATTCGGAGTGAACGCGATAACAAATATACGCGTTGCTGCATCATCGAATTGAAGATGAATCATCACTTCGCAACGGAGTCTGCCTATTTCTATTCACGCGACGCTCGCTGAATAATTATAAATGCTGGCGTGAAATTTAAGATGTTTACGCCGCAGTGTGTCACGACATATTGGGATGGTTATAACATAATGGTCACATTCAAGTTATTCTTCATTAAACGCCTCCAAAATACAAATCCAAATATTTTAAACAGTCATAAATCACTTAAATATTCATGTTTTCGAAAACAAAAATTATTTCTAAAGAATTAAAGTTTTTTTTTATAATTGCGTAGTTTTATTTAGGCATTTCATGTTTTCTCGATTTTTATTCACTTTACGTTTCACCACTGAAATCAATTTTTTTCAACATACGTAACTCAATTAAAACTTATTGTATCTCAACCAACCAAAATCATTTCGAAAGAATAAGTCCCTGTCAGTTATTTTCAATATTTGCATGATTTCGGCAGTATCAAATTAATTTTTTAGATTTTTTTCGCACTACCCTTCCACAACAATTTTTTTTGTATATCTTCAAAAATAATTTTTTTTAAGAATACAATCTTCTCACTTTTTACTTTCTCCGTTACGAAGTACGAGAAAGTATTGTGATCGTGATTTTTTTTCCAAAAATTTTTTTTACGGAAATATCCGTTTTGGGGTCCCTAGATGCCATTTCAACAATTTCTGGAAAAAAAAATTTTGTGTCTGTGTGTGTGTGTGTGTCTGTCTGTGTGCGCTGTATCCCAAAAACTAATAGAGCGATTCATACGACACTTTGAACATACGTCTTATTTGATAATCTGAAGAACTGAAAAGCTTTTGGTAAAATTTCGTACACCGGAAGTGGGTGTTTACCTTAACTGTTTTTTTGTTTTTTGCTAATATTTTCTTAAATATGAAAAATATCACAAAAACATTTAAACAAACTTTGAAGACGACAAAGAAATGAACATCTTTTGCTTGAAAATATTTTTTATAAAATCATTGCTATTCGAAAAAAAAATATTTAATTTTTTTTTAATTTTTGGTTTATAATTATGAAACTATAATAGTTACAGCAAATTTATATGAATAATAATTGTAGAGAATGCCAAAATTAACAACTTCTAAAGAATAAGTTTTTTTCGAAATCTCGTTAGTTTTTGAGTAAACCTAGTTTTTGAATTTGAAGTATATTTTTTCCATCTTTCATGATTTTGACGTTTTGAACGACAGTTTCATCCGAGTTTACAAAACGCTCGATGTACATTTAAAATATGATTTCAATTGAAAATAAACCCATGAACACGTAAATATAAAGTCGGAGAAAGTAACATGATGCCCACATCACCATTTTTTAAATTTATTTTCACACAACACATCCACAATTCAAATCATTTTTTTAATCAACCATACCTCAATAAAAAAATTAAATATTCTTCTCAACTAGATTACTTTTTAAATAATAAAGACTTGTCGGTTTGTTTTAAATTTTGGCATGATTTCATTTTGGCGGCTTCATAAAATTTCTTCGATTTTTTCTCTCGAGGTTTCCACAACTAAAATTAAAATATTCGATGATTTCCCCAATTACGGAGTATTAATATAATTAAATAAAAATGGAGAAAATACTGAGAATCTTCGTCCATTATTTGTTTTATTAAAATTAAAATGTTTTTTAGCATTTATAACTCGCTTAGAAATTCGTATACCTTCAGAAACAAATATTATCTTTAAAGAATGGAATCTTCTTAGCTTTTTCTAATTTTTGCACAATTTAATTTAAGCGTTTCATATACGAGTACGTATTTGATTTTTTCACAAAACACTTCCACAACTCATATCAAAATTTTTTTAAACAGTCACAACTCTCTTAAAATGTTTTCAAAACTAACATTGTTTTTTGAAAGAATAAAGTTGTCTTAAATTTTTCCGTGATTTTATATATACCGCGTGTCTCACGAAAAAGGCCCCAAGCTCAAACGACTTTATTTTTGACTTAAATTTAACAAAACAACAATAATATTAAATCGCATTTTAATTGCTATAATCTGCCTGTAACAGATTTTTTTAGAGAGCGGCCATCTTGCCGTCTTTGGCCATTTTTTCCAATGGCACCAAAAAAAAATTATTAAAACTTTTTTATAAAAAAAAATTTGTGCTATTCAACGATGTAATCTTTTATCGGCTTTTTATCTTTGAGATAAATGCAAAACCAGAACAAAAAAAGTTGGCCATGAATTTTTTATTGATTAATAAAAATAAAGTAAATTACAAGAAATGATGTACTACGAAATATAAAACTAAAAAGTAAACTAAGAGCTGGGTAATTTAGTAATTGTTAATATAAATTGCAGAAAAAAATCACAGAAAAATTCCATGGCCAATAGGTTTTGAGTTTTTTCAAAGAAAATGTAATTGAAGCCTATGAAATTATTACATCGTTGAATAACACAGAAAATTATCTATAAAATAATTTCAATAATTTTTTTTGGTGCCATTTAAAAAAATGGCCGATAAAGTCATGACGGCAAGATGGCCGCTCTCTAAAAAATCTGTTATAAGCAGATTGTTGCAATAGAGATGCGATTTAATATTATATTTGTATTTTTTTTTCAATTTAAGTCAAAAATAAAGTTGTTTCTAATTTTTGAATAATTTAATTTTCCGTTTCAAATATGTATTTGTTTTTTTTGCACCAAACGCTTCCAGATTTGAAATTAAAATGTTTTAAACATTCACAACTAAACCAAAATTATTAAAGAATAAAGCCTTCTCGGTAGTTTAAAATTTTATGTTAGCATTTTTCAGTTTTCGCTTCCCCAACAGAAATCAATTTTCATTATTTACTTAAAAAGTTGTGTATTTCCAAAAACAAAAATGGTAAAAAAATAAAAACTCCATAAGTGGATACCTAATTTAAGAAATACATTTTTTTAAATTTAATTCTTGAATTATTTTATTTTGATTTACATTTTGTATCTTTTTTTGTTTGTTTTTTTTTTTCATTCAACTTAATTGTTCATAACTCCATTAAAAGAATTCATCAACCAGAGTGGTTTTTCAAAGAATAACGCCTTCTTGGTTGTTTTAAATTTTTGCAAGATTCATTTCCGTAACATGTTATTTCTTTCTCTTGAGATTTCCACAACTAAAATTAAAATATTTTAAACATTTATTACTCAGAAATTCATGTAACTTTAAAAACAAATATTATCTGTAAATAATGTAATCTTCTTAGAAAAAAAAATGTATCTGTGTGTGTGTCTGTGTGTGTGTGTGTGTGTGTGTGTGTGTGTGTCTGTCTGTGCGCGCTGTATCTCAACAACTATTAGAGCAATTGATATGAATCTTTAAACATACGTCTTATTCGATAAATCTAAGAACTGAAAAGCTTTTGGTAAAATTTCATACACAGGAAGTGGGCGTTTACCTTAATGGTTTTTTGTTTTTTGCCAATATTTTCCTAAATATGAAAAATATCACAAAAATATTTAAACAAACTTTGAAGACAACTAAGAAATGAACATCTTTTGCTTGAAAACATTTTTCATAAAATCATTTTTATTTGAGAAAAAAATTTATTCTTTTTTTTTGATTTTTGGTTTATAATAATAAAACGATAACAATAAATTTATGTGAATAATAATTGTAGAGAATGCTAAAATGAACAACTTATGAAGAATAAGTTTTTTTTTAAATCGCTTTAGTTTTTGAGTAAACTGAGTTTTTGAATTTGAAGTATAATTTTTCCATCTTTCATAATTTTGACGTTTTAAACGTCAGTTTCATCCGAGTTTACACAACGCTCGATGTACATTTAAAATATGATTTATATAGGAAATAAACAATGAAAGCGTAAATATAAATGACTATGATATCATCAAGTCGGAGAAAGTAACATGATGGCCACATCACCATTTTTTTCTCTGAATGGAAGACTCCTTTATAATTGTGCCAAACGTACCTGATGTTTGATAATTTTTTTGAGGAACTGTAATGACTTAGACATCTGCGCTTTTTTGCAAAATGTTTATTAACCTTTGGTCTACAAAATAAAAATTTTGAGTTGTGGTTTTTCCAAAATGGCGTCCAAAATTGCGGCTCCAGGAAACGTTGTTTAAAAAAAGCTTGGACCCCAAAGAATAGAATAGACCAAAATCACGAAAAAAAATCGTTATAGAAACAAAATGGCGGCCACTTGAAAACAAAATATCGTTTTTCGCATGATTTTTCGACTTTGGCCTGCTGTAAAAAAGGAGAATTTTGTTTCCTTTAAGATTTTCCAAACGCGAAGTTCATTAGTTGAACGATTAAAGAGTTACAAGGTCCGCAAATTTGGAAAATCTTGTTTCAAGGAAAACGCGTTTCAAGTTTTGGGAACGGTTTTTGCTCGTACAATTTGAATTACTCTATCAATTTGCAAAAGAAGAAGTGAATTCATTAGTTTTTGGGGTCGCTGAATACGAATTTGAGGTCAGATTTAAATAATTCAAAGTGGCAGATCTAATATGGCGGACCAAAAAAGTGAAATATATTAATCAATTGTATTGAAACTTTGAATACAAGGGTTTTTCGGGTCGCTGAACACAAATTTGGGATCAGATTTGAAAAATTCAAAATGGTGGATCCAATATGGCGGCAAATCTTAATCCATTTTTATGAAACTTTGAATATAGGGGTTTTTGAGGCCGCTGACGTGCTTACGAAAACCGTATCAGTTTCGGTCGTGTATGGATTTCCTTTGAACTGAGGTATGTTTGTCCTCCAAGGGCATCTACTGGCCTGTCGGCCACATATTTTTCGGTGCCATTTCACTCCGAAAACACGACCGTTTTTTGAACAAGGACTACTCCGCTTTCACGAGGACATCACTAACTTTGTAGGTTAGAGCATGCCGGCAACTTGAAAACTCAGCAGTGAACACTATGCCATCTATAGGAAGAATGTGGACTACTAGAATTATCATCTTGCTACCTGAGCGCCCCTCAGCGCTCGGGACACGCCGGTCCGTTCAAAGCCGTATAGCGACGAAACTAATTCACGGATCACAAAATCATTTTACTCACATATTCTAGACACAGCATTCGATTGATGCAATAAAAAAATAGATTTTTTGAAAAAAATTAAGGCTTTAAACATTCATAACCCATTTGAAATTTAAGATATTTTTAGAAACGAAAGTAATTTTGATATAATGTAGCCTTCTTAGTTGCATTTACCTTTTAATTACGTTTATTTCGGATTTTCATATAATCTTTCTATTGTTTTTTACATTTTTACAATTTAAATCATTTTTCCTAATGTTTATAACTCACTTAAATTTTGGCATGTTTTTAAAATCACAAATATTTGTTACTTTCATATATTTTCGATTTTTTTCACTAAGCACTTCCACAACTCAAATTAAATGTTAATCAGTTATAGCTCATCTAAAAATAGGTGTTTTTCTTTAATAAAAAAATATTGTTAAAGTATAGAACCTCCTCTGTTATTTTTAATTTTTGCATAATTTTATTTTGCTGTTCCATATTTTTTCGCACCGCGGCCCTTTGGGTTCGATTCTCAGCCGGGACGAAAGACTTTTCTGTCGAGAAGTATTCGTTCGGGTCCGTGGTTGTTTGTATACGTCTTTCATTATTCATTTGTTCATTTATTCATTGAATTTATAACTTAAATATATACATAAAATTGAGGATGGCTAATGGTCAAAGCACCAAAGCCAGGCATAACGCCGAAAACAAAACAAAAATTATATTTAGGCGTTTCACGTTTCTTTTTTGATGTCTTTTATTCTTATTCCGCACAAAAAAATATTATTGAAACAATATAACCTTCTTAGTTGTTTTTCTGTTATTTTTTTGCATAATTTTATTTTATTTTTCGACTTTTTTCTCAACCCAAATAATTTTTTTTTCATAACTTACATATAAATTGGCATTTTTTTCAGAAACAAAGATGGTTTTAAGAGAATATAACTTTTCCTGTTGTTTCAAATTTTTATTTTGCCGTTTCATATTTTTTCGGTTTTGTATACTCAACGCTTCCACAAGATGAATAAAATATTTTTTTAGACATTTATAACTCACCAACAAATTGGTGTATTTTTGAAAATAAAAACCTTATACGTTTAATTTTCGCATAATTGTATTTCGCATATTTTTCCGGATTTTTTTTTTCATTTACGCTTTCACAATTTGTCTAACATTTATAACTCACCTAAAAATTTGCATATTTTTAAAGCCCAAAATTATTTCTTAAGAACAGAACCTTTTCAGTTGTTTCAAACTTTTGTATAATTACATTTCGGCGTTTCATGTTTCCTTTTTTGGTGTCTTTCACTCTATATTCGCGCAACTTTAATCAAAATTTTTAAACACTCATATTTCACTTAAAAATTGATGCAACTTCAAAACTTTAAATGGTTATAAAAGAATAATAATTAATGGAGTTGTTTATTTTGTGCATAATTTTATTTCACCGTTCCAATTTTTTTTCGATTTTTCTCGCCGTAACTTCCACAAAGTAAATCAAAATTTTTAAACTCATTGTAAATAAAAACCCTCATTTATCGCAGGAGCATTGAAGCAATGTAATGTACAATTCACTTGAAAATGGAAGTATTTTTAATTTTTGCATAATTTTATTTCGGCGATTAGATGATTTTTCTTTTAGCTTTTATAAATCAAACTTTTTCAGACAATCATAACTCAAGTCAAATTCGTTGTACACGTATTTTAAAAACCTAAAATGTTATTGAAACATTTATAACTTACTTAGAAATTGTGTATTTTTAGAAATAAAAATGGTTTCAATAGAATATAACCTTTTCTCTACGACCACTGTAGAATTTAGACATTCTGAAATCAATTTTGATCATAGAACATTTATATTCTCACTCTTGTTATGGAAAAAAACACTAAGCGCTTGTGCGTTTTGCATATAATTTATTCCATAACAAGGTATAGAATGAATATTCTGTTGTTTCCAATTTTTGCATCATTTTATTTCGGCATTTCATTTGAAACTTATAACTTTTATAAACATGATTTCAAATCTGCAAATGATTTTTTTTACTTTTGATGGGAATCGATACAAAATTCTGAAAATTCCCTTTAATACCATCATACGGAAGAAAGTTACATGATGGCCACGCCAATATTTTTATTAGTAACTTAATTTTTGAGTTTCGTTTTATCTCATCGGAATCATAAAGCGCCTAAGCTCGTGCTTCGGAATCTATGGATACGACGCCTTTGGTGAAAATTGAGATGTAGAGATTACTCCTTTTTAAAGACTTAAAATAGTTAACTTAGTCGTGTTATTTAACCTAAATAAATTGAGTCAATTAATTCTTTTAAACTATACACAAAGTTTTCTACTTTCCAAAGATTTATACCTAATAATAACTTGTTCGAACATCAATTTTTCTTTTCTAATATAATCCCCGAACTCCAGAAATACATATTCCTCGCAAATTCAATTACATCAATCTATAATAGGTATTTTCTTTTCGATAACGTGTAACATCTGGCAACTAAATTTCGTACACGAAAACCCTTTATGCCCTCGAAGGAATCATAATGTGCGGACTAATAATTTCTAACACGTACAACGATACCCCATCATGTGGAATAACGAATTGATAATACAGAATGCTCGTGATTTGATGGTGGCTGCGGGCGCTCAAACGGCTATCGACCCGGGAGGTCCTCCTGCGAGACTTCGCAGGCCACGACTAGATGATCCATTAAAATGTTAATTAAGCTCTGGGAGAGCTCGTGTAACGAGAGGCATGTCTCAAGGACTGAATTTAAAATTAAATCACTTGAATTTCGAATAATTGAAAATAAACAGAAATTGCATTGGGTGGAAAGGGCTATTGTATAAAAACAAGTATCAAGGAAATTAAAAATAGGTAAAATTTAAAAGTCCTCGCTTTTGAATTTAATTGAAAGTAGTCTTTACAAATGGGCGAATAGGTTGATAATTTTTATTTCAATTTAAGTATTAAGGATTGATTTATTGAAGATGGTTGCTACCATTGCTATGTGGTAACCCATAATTAAACTAAATGAAACTAACCACAAATTTATTGTTAAAAATCTTTTATATTCATGCATTGTGCTACTTCCACAATTAAAGAGTTGAACTGCAAAACTCAACAAATCGACTTTTATAATTTGTTCAGAAAAACGTTCAGGAAGTATATTTGTTGGTTTACAAAAATGAATGTTTAGCCGCATTTTTATATATGATTTGTTGCGTTTTGAAAGGTAATTCACACATATTCGGATTTATCTATGTTTGGACAGTAAGAATCGATACCAAGCTCATTTTGGTCCAAAATTGGGTTAGTTGAGTTTTGCAGTTCAACTCCTCAATTATTTTTATAAAAAAGTAAAAGAGTAAAAATATGTCAAAAATCTACCAAATCCCATTTAAATTTAGTATTATCGGAGAGAATATTTACTATCGTTGTACGAGTATTATCGGAGAGAAGAAAATTAATTGATGGTAAATACATGCTCTTTATTGAGTTGTTACACTTAGTAAAATATTTTAAGTAATGAATTGATAAAGCTTATAAATAAACAACAATTTTAAAATCGTAAAACAACCAAGTGCTTTATCATTTCATTTTGTTAAATACATGCAAAAATAGCAGTAGCCATTTGAATATTCATTTAAAATCGTTGTTTCTATAAAGTTATTACTTCTAATTAATTATTTAATAAACAGAGTGGAAATTCCACTACGTCTATTACCTAAAATAGATTCAAGAATGTTAATGTAATTACAAACTCATACTCTCATCGCGTGACCTGTGCTGTGTAACGTACGGTTATTTCAGACAAAAACATGAATCTCGGATAATTTGACTTTGATTAAAGTCCGTAATTATTTCAGATGCTAGGGCGGTCATAAAAGGGTTTTTTTATTACTGCGAAAATGATGTGTTTGTGTTGGTTATTCGGAAATTACATCCTACTTTTAACGTTATTTACACATTTTTGTAATTATGTTGATGGAATATTTATAAACACAAAATGTTATTATTTAAGCAAAATAACAGAAACAAAGTATTGTATGTTTAATTATCTGAATATATTTTGATCTTCAAATTTTACCAATTTTATGATACCTGCAAACATACGCGTACATTTTTTAATGACGCAATATCGTTAGCATAACAGCATAACAGAATGGTATACATTTATTTCTGATAAATTCAGCAAAAATTATTGAAATCTAATTTTATATTGGTACTGTTATTTACGCATAGATACATTCTACAAGTAGTTCATCTCTACTTTAAACTCATAAGTGAGTCGATTCAAAGAGTCTACTCTTTTCCTCGAGTCGACTCACAAAAAGAGTCATTTCGCCCATCTCTAGTTTAAAGCCTGTTTCCAACTAGACTATCGACCTAGCGCTCTCCATTGATTGGTTAATGGTGGTATTTGTGGCTATGAAATAGAATTGAAGATATGTTTATAATAGCAATTAAATTGATTACATATGTTATGATAGATGTAATTACGAGGAAAGACAGTTTGATAATAATTATTATTAAAGTGACGTGTTACGTATTTCCGTAGAAATTGCGAGTTGGCACAAATGATTCGAAAAAGTTTTAAATTTATTTCGGGATTACGGGTATTACAAAAATGGATATAATTGGGATATTAAGCAAAGTTTTCCACTATAAATTAATGGTGCTCATCAATGGGCAAGATTTATGTAAATTCGTACTGGAATTTACTGAAGGAATTCTGCCACAACAATGGTATTTAGGAAACGAGAATGTGAGTTAATTAATAGACTCTTTGATGGCATATACAATTATAGATTTTGACACCCTCCTCACCAGAAATACCTGCATTTTTGTGTGTCAGACATCTAAAATGCGTGCATTTCTTTTCACGGATGTTTTAAGATGTTTTGTACATTCTAGAAAGGAAAGGTTGATATAGCCCATTCTCTAGAATCTGGCGGCTGTGGTCATAAAAGAGGGTCTGAGCTCGGTAAGCAGGGGACGTAATATTTTTTATCTCAAACCAATCTTAGTTGAGAAGTACTGTTGTAAAAGTGCGTATACCAATAGGAACAAAGGACAGTAATAAATGTATGCTATGCAATTAGACGAACCACCAATACCTTTTCTTCGAGGGTGCGTCGGTCGTCAGGACGGACCGACCGTTTTACGACCTCAGCCGCCAGATTCCACCAAAAAGACTATACTCGATTATTTATAAGTTACAGATCTTTCTATTTTGCCATTGTTAAAGAAAACTGAAGGAGTAGGTTAGAGGCAGTGGAATTGGATTAACTTTTTAAATTCGTTTGGGTTATTTGATATGCACCAGGTTTTAGATGTTGCATGCCAAGGATTGCAGTGAGTCCATAGTCATGGCTAGCGAAGCAGCATGGGCAACAATAGCTGTATAATCAGCTATTTATTGGTTTAAATGATAGAATATAGTGTCAGGAGTCTTCTAGCAGAGCAAATTGTAAAAGGAGAGACGATTATTGCGAAATCCACTACTAGAGTTGAAAGGAAAAGGAAAGGGTCGTTAAATCTAACTTGAACTAGTTCAAAGCGCGCTGTGTGTAAAGCTGCTCTATTTAAAAAGTGTGACAATTTCGCAGGTAAAATATATTTCTCGCTGCCTTCTTAGAATTCGCAAAAATATAAGAATTTCATTCATTGAAAATGCAGAATCAATGATTAAACAATGATTTAAAAGAATGATTGCAAAAAGAGTACCTCACGGGCCTTCTCGGCATTTAGTTTAAATTTGTTACAAGCAAACCATTGTTATTATGATTCGTTTAACAATTTGTTACATAATCTGGTGTAAGGTTTTTTCTGTCCCTTGCAAATTCTTCTGCTTCTCTGCAGCTTTTCCCTTATTTTCTTTTTATTTCATCCCATTTTTTTCTTGGTCTTTCATTTTTCATATATTTAATTTTTGCTCTCCATAATCTATTTGCTGGTGTTTGCCTTTCTTCTATGTATTCTGCTGTTGCTTTTACTTTAAATTCTCTTAATATATTCACGTTCTTCATCTTTTCCTTTTGTTGCTCATCTAACTCTTCGTCTTCTAATACTTCATTTCCGCTGACTGTATTCTGCTATTTTTTCTATTATTTAGTGTCCATCTCCCACATTCAAACGTTAGTATCGGTCTCATTATAGCCTTTTATATTTTTATTTTTGTTTATATTGCTACATATTTTCGTTTGTAAATTTCTTATCCATGGCATAGTACATTTTCATAGTTTTTTCTATTCTCTGATTGATCTCGACCTCTTGTCTCCCTTCCCTGTTTGTATGCATGTATATATTCCTAGATATTTAAATTAGAGGTAAGCGAAATAACTATTTTTGTGGACTTAAAAGGGTCTACTCTTTACATGACTCATGACTACAGAAAAAGTAAATCTAAAAATGAAAAAAAGAAAACTATGTAACCCCTCCAAAGAAGACTTTTTCGAAATCAACGAAAAGTTTTAAAACTGTACGTTTTGAGAGTTAACCTTGGAATCTAGTTTTTCGCTTCTAAAAAATTAATTTAATTTTAAAGAAATAGTATATTTCATAACGAGGGCGGAAAGTGTCAAATATCTAGCGAGTGTGAAGTTTGACGAACGAGGCGAAGCGCAGCGTAGCCGAGTGAGGAAAACACACGAGCAATAAGATGTCACACTTTTGCCAGAGTTATGAACATAATTTTTCCTACGACACTAAACAAATCTATTTCTTCAACGTTTTATTAATATTTAACATCATTAACAAATCTAATATCCTGTTTCGAGCTGGGTTACTCACTTCTGGTGGTGTACAGTCAATTGATGAATCAATTTCCTCCGCACTCATATTTTCTAAAGGTCTATTAGTACATACTATAAATTACAATGAAGCAAATAGCAAAAGTTTTCATTAACTTACCTGAATATATAATTACAAACACAACGATTCTGACTGACGGAAACTGTCAACATTTGATAGTTCGTATGCACGCTTGATAAATGCAACCTCTTACGAAATGATATCACACAAGTGACGATATGGGATTTTTAACAGAAGAATGATATTGTCATGTTTCTAGCCCACTTAATGGTGCGCTATTGACAAGTTTCTTATGGTGTCGTAGGAAAAGTATGTAACCCATCTAGAATATTGCTCTACCTATATAATATACTATTGGATTTGCAAGCACCACCCCATGTACTCACTCCAGAGACGTGAAATGGGCACTTGTTAAAAAAGTTGCTCATTATTGCATCAATTACACTGAAAACAAATTTTTGTTTTATTGATAAAATAACTTGTTCTAACATAATTTGGTTGTGCTGAATCCATATATGACGTTATTTTATGCAATTCAACAATTAACATTTTTCGAAATTTGTATATTTATTATACATATCACATGCATAACAAGTCATAAATTACATATGAGCGTAGAAATATAGTCATATTATGTGCCCAGTATGAAGGTTAATATCTTACGATTTCGCTATATTCTATTCCGGTAAAAAAAATGCGCTTGTCGCTCTTTCGTTTATTCACTTGCTCAGGGCAATCTCCTTTTATACTCCAGCTGTAGTCCGCTATTATATTCCTGCCCCATCACCCTTGATAGAACTCTTTCATGATCATCAGGTCCTGGTGGAAGCGTTCACCTTGTTCGTCACTTACAGCCTCAACGTTTTCTGGGAATTTATCAAGGCTGCTGTTCAAGAAATCGACCTTGATACTCTTGTTGCACCCCAGTTAGCGAAAAGACAACAACTCCCAGTAAACAAAAGATCGTAGTTTACACACAAGTCACACGTCTAATGATTGTTTTCCTTTCAGCGCGCTTGAGAAGAAATGTGTGTTTTCGGGTCGAAGAAGGTGACTAATTTCGAGATATTTACGTGGCAACTAATGATGCGACCGTACACGCTAGCTCAACACCTATTCAAAATATCAACAAAAGGAAAACACCAGATTATTCATGAGGTTTCTTGCTACAAAAGTATGCTGAACTAAATTTAAATAAAACAGAAAAATGAGGTGAAAATTTTAGATGTCGAATTTGGCCAAACGCGCGCGATTGGACAGCTATTCCTCGGCACTTGGGTAAAATATTAAAAAAACCGGAAAACGGGAGGTTGTTCGTGAGGTTTCTTGCTACAAAAGTATAGTGAACTAAATTCTAAGAAAACAGAAAAGTGGGGCAAAAAGTTAAGATATTCCTCAGTGCCTATGCAAAATATAAAAGAAAACTGAAAACGGAAGGTTATTTGTGAAATATTTGGCTACAAAAGTAGGCCAACCCCATCGCTCTAACGTGTTTCATTGGGAACAATTAAATAAATTCAACACCAAACCACAGAAATAATGACAAATCAAAATGTCAAATTGCATCATAACCGTAGCTTGCAAAAGAAAACTTATTTCAGATTTGAAATCAGCATTGTCGAAATACTCAGAATCAGCTGAAACATCAGTAACAACAGTAACAAAAAATATGGCATCAGATGCGTTATGTGTCATTATACTTGCCTGCAAAGTTTCATAAATTTAGCCCTTTTTGTTTTAAAGATATTTACTTGGTTCCATACTTTATTCCAACCCTGTATACGACAAAATAATTGAAATATGGATTTTATATTCGGTTTAATTCAAAATCATGTTGCAAAATATAAAAAAAATACTAATAGCAACAGATGATAAGTTATTTATTGGAATTACAAAGTTGAACCAAAATTTGATTTTGATTTTCATTTTCAGTAAAGTTAAATGACATGGGGTTCATGTTAAAATGTATTATGTCCTCCTCAGTCTCGCTTTTCAAAATTTCATAAATCATTTCAATTTTTTCGTATCCCGGATTTTGATATAATACTCATCAAATTTTCGCAAAAGTTAGGGAATTCATTTTCGCAGTTCTTCAATAATTTAAAAAGCCTCAATTAAAGGTATTTGAGCTGTTTCTAAATTTTTAAATGCAGTTATTGAGATGCAAAAATGAGCAATAAAAGCTAATAATAACAAAATCAATTGCAATTAATGGAAATATTGACTTTATATGTAGTTATATGCGGATTAGAGTGGTCCTTAATCATGCAACAGAAAATATATTTTTTTTTGTTGCCAAGAGACAAACCTGAAAATAGCAGACAAACTGACATCCAGTTAAATAAACACATGTAACGAGGAAGTAGAGTCGTCGAAACATGTTCTACTCCAGCTAACACGAGGAAGATTCTGCTGGAGACATTATGGCCAAGACCAGCCTACCTGGGAGATCTGTTATCTGGCAAAATCTCTATAGAAAGGGTAGGGTGGGTAAAGATCTATCTCTCCTAACAAATGTGTGTACAAGGGCCTGTATTTCGTAACCTTGGCACCCACTCTTTATTCTGAATCTGACTACCCTTTAATCTGAATATGACAAGCTCATAGCTAAATCAAAAATAATTTATTATCCAGCTACTCCAATCTCGTTTTCTTAAAAATTTTAACTCTTTAACCAATGAGCTGACTTTGATCATTCTAACATAAAAAAAAATTCTAAACAATGCTTTAACAGAAACATCACTAACATTTTATTGTTGTTTTTTAAATAAAAATCTTACTAAATCTTTGGTGACTCAAACTACAATTTGATTGGAAAATATTTATAAACTTTGATATCAGTAGAAATTTAAAAAAATTCAAAATTATAATTTGAAGAAGAAATATACCCGAGCCTCGTACGAATTACCACATGACTAAATTTTTAGCCGCCCCTAGAACGGTAGAATGAAGAGTAGCGTGAGTTACGTTTACTTATTTACTTCGTATGTCGAATAGTAAAGAGCTGTTTTATTAAAGCATAATTATAGCAATTAAATCCAATTAAATTTGAAAGCCCTTACCAGAGCATTTCGTCTTTCTTTTGATGATAAGTTTTTTTTCTAGTATCAGCTACAAGTGGCAGAACTTGGTATAACTTAATTAAATTTTCAACCGTAATACAACGAGTGGTATGATTATTACCGATGATATTTTGGAGTTGAAACCGAGCTGCAGATTTAAATGTGCTGCTTCGGTTTCAACGACTAAATATCATCGGTTACTAATTGTACCACTAGTTATATTTAGTGAGAGAATATAAGGAACAACATTTTATAATTTTGATCACAACTCACATATTGCAATGTTTTAATTTGTCTTGTAGTTTCTTGCAGCACAAAGACTCCTTAAACTGTCGGCACTGCAACTCTTTATTCCTCGCGGTGTTTCTGGGCGTCGTATTTTTCACCATTTCACTGATTTCACTGTAAGAAACTGCATCCCAACGATTTTTTACGTCTATTTTGACGATTGAAATTCTGACATGACCACAATAAATTATCACCGCCACTTTTGTTTTTTTTATCATCGCGGTGATACACATCCTGCTATGCATTTCCTTGCATCTGATTGGCTCAAAGTACATTCTAGTAGGCCATGAGTTGTATTCTCAGCTATAATATCCCAAGGGCAATGATAATTTCGCGATAATTTTGACTAAACCCCGAAAGAGTGTTGCTTAAAGCAACACACTTGAGAGAACTAGTCAAAATTATCGGGAATTTATCATTGCCTGAGGTACATTCGGTAAGATAAGTTCTTGAATTATGTACAAAACTTGAAAAGCTATTTATTAAAAGTACAATTTTTAATTCGTATTTTCTTACCTCACAAACATGCTGGAACAGTTTCTATACGTATTTTTTACTGTTGACCATGTTTTTAGGTGTTGTAATTAAATTATTAACTGCTTAATCGCATTCTGTCGCGAAGCGTGATTCAGACATGTTTATACGTTGACAGATCGATTGTAATTTTTTATTCAAGGGTATCTATGAATATGATATAAATCTGAACATCGACACCGAGAGCGGGGGTGTTATCAGCCTAATTTTAACAAATCGCCCTGACGCGCGGGGTGTTACCGTTTCTCAGTGACATTGACGTTCTAAGTTTCTGTAGCGTGCGGCGTTTGACAGCAATGGACCAATCTGATTGGTTGTTTATTTATGAAAGAACTTATCAAGTTTATACGACTTCTAGTTATACCGGACGTACTAACTTCCTTATTTTAAATAGAACACTATATTTTTTTTCGTCAACCGCCGTGAAAGTGTCGGCTTTCCTACTTGACACCATTAATCGAAAATTGATAATTCGAGTACACCGAGAGGTTGCTAGGCTCCGATGAAATAACAGTCCGGGAAAATTTTTGTCGGACAGTACGGGAATTTTCCATATGATAGATGTAGCGATTGACGAAAAAATAGTATGTGCGTCACGTAGGAAAAATGCATTCCCGGACTACTGTGATTGTTGGACTCGGCTAGCGCCTTGCCCAACAAACTTCACAGTCGTCCGGGAATACTTCATTTTCCCACTAGACACACAATCTACTATTATTGCAAATATTAATTCTACATGAAATTCTATTGTTATCGGCGTTCTACCGGGAACGCCATAACAATGCTTATTTTACAATTAAACCGCGCGCTATTCTCAATACATCATTCTTTATTTTTTATTTTTATTTCATTGTTTCATAAGCATTTTTTTTTTGATATTAAAAATGAGTTACGTTCGTAATGCATACATTGACACAGCGCGACTAAGCATGTCAAAATAGGTTGCATGTTAGTCATAAGCTGCATAAAGTTAGGTCGCCATCGCCAACACATTGCCAACACATCCCCTCATACGTACACGTCGCGATTAGCATAATACAGCTGCATCAAATTTAGCTTTCTCTTCTTTTCTTTTTTTTTTTGGTCATAAACCATTATTTGAAAATATTGGTGCCCTCGGACAGGAACGTGACAGGAACAATAGGACTAAGCAATAGTCTCCGGGAAGTGCACAAAAATAGAAAAGACAATTTTATTATAGTAATTTTTCTTTTCTTACGAATGCCCTTGTCCGTCGTCAATTTCACGCCAAGACGTGACAGCTTGATTAAGACGCAAGGGCATGCAAAATTCGTAACAAAGGCACTTCCCCAAAACTAGCTTGTCCTTCACGAGTTCCGGCGAGGGCCCAATAAATGACCAATAAACCGAGCGGTGCATATTGTTACGGCCGTGGGAACCAAATCCATGACATCCCAGGTTTGCCAAACCTGTACTCGCGATTCATATGAGCACGTACTCACGAATCACGTAAGGCTGGATGTCATGATCATACCCGTGCCGTAACACACGTTTTGATACCAAACACCACATATGCATCGCTCAAACCTAACATCAACATCCATCGCCTCGCGTGGCACCACACAGCAGTTACGCGGTACAACGTACGTGCCCGCGTGTGTACTTATGAGGGTTGTATATATAGTTAAGTTAGTTTTGGATAGGATAAGGTTTAGATTAATTTAATGTCAAAGTGCGACGGGTAGTACCCTCTCGTAGAGGGTAACCGAACAATTTTACCCCCTACTACCCTCGATTTTGCGAAACACCCCCACAAAATAATACGACGGGGAGAACATTATAAAAGACAGTACACAGTGGTCCTCACTAGTCGACAGTCATCTTTAATCGCGCCTTTCGCAGTTTTTGTACTCCGTAGTACTTCGTGTCGCCCCTCGCCATAATTCAAAATTCAACAAGCAGTTCTGCTTCCCGTGTTGTTCTTGTTTGTTGTTTTATTTATCGTTTTCTTGTTTGTTTATTGTTCTTGTTTGTTGTTCGTGTTGTTTGTTTGTTTGTTATTTTTACTTTAAATATAATAAAGCCCGTAATATCTCAACTTCGAATATCACTCAACCTTTTTTTTGTCTCTCGCGCAATCTTTCGTATTCGCCTTTTGTGTCGCGTCAATACGGATACATCCTCAACAAGCATAAGGTAAGTAGAGTTTCTTTTTTTTTTATAATATTTTCTCATGCTCTCCGTCACTGCATGCAGCCGAAAGTTGTTGGAGAGCGTACATCGGTTTCCCACACCACCGTAATCCGCAACAAGTGCCGCCCAACTTAGTGGCTTTATAAGAATCCATAACCCTGTATAATTTTTTTCTCTTACTCCCTTTTTATATTGAATTAATTTTTTTAAAAGTAGTTAATTCGCACTTGTGTCCCGCTTTATGTGGCATGTAACTAATGACAACCTACTACCGAATGCTATTAGATTTTATTTCTAAATTAATTTGTTTTAAATAATTTGTGACTTTTTCTTTTTTTTTCAAATTAATTTTTTTTTTTTTTATAATTTGTGACTAATTTTTTTTTAATAATTCGGTTCACACCCACGACTTGCAACAATTGATTTTGTATGATTTTCAATTTGAATAAAATTAGTTTTGCAAGGAATTTTTTTTCTCTCTTCAATTGATAGTAGAATTGGTTGCAAACGTTGAATTATTTTTTTGATTACGTGTTTTTTTTTTTTTACAGAATTGTGTGTGTTCCTATTATTTTATTATTGTGTATGTTTTTATAATTTTTTTTCTTCTCAGCGGACATAATCTCCTATCGTTTTATTATTTGTTGTTTGTTCGTGTATTTTTTTTTGTGTTTAACAAACGTTCTGCTAACCACTTCAATTCAGTTTTCTTTGCTTTTCTTTTTTTTTTAAATTAAATTAAAAGTTGATTTTCCAAATTTCTACGAGGTCAGATCAGAAATTTTTGGTTTTGACTCCTTAAGGAAACTTGACGGGGCCGAAACAGTCATACAATAAGATGTCGACCCAGGATGTGCGGCAACGTGCCCATTCCGCGTTCGCGGGGTTTACTCCGAGGGAGTATAATGTGGACGTTCGAGACACAACACCGATTATGACTCTGGTGGATGCCACAAATCACACAGCTATCAGAAAAGCACCATCCCCTCAGAGATATGATGCAGACTGCCAGTCGACGCTGTCACGAAACATCTCATCACCGATGACGGTAACCAGCGACATCGATGACGAGATGGCAGAATGCGAAGAGCGAATGCGCCGCCTCCGCCAAGAAAAAGAAGCTCGCATCCGCCAGGACCAGGAGGAGCAACAACGACGTGAGCATGCGGAGCACGAAAGACGGATGGCGTCAGACGAAGAGCTGCACCAGTTATTAGCGGAACGCGGAGCCATCAGGCGTGAGCGCGAGCTTTTTGACCGCGAGCGCGAAACATTTAGGCAAGACCACGATCTCTTTCACCATGAGCGTGAAGCCCTCAGACGCGACCACGACCAAGTCCGTCGCATGCAAGAAGAGCTTCGCGGGGAACTTGCTGCAACTAGAGCCCGTTCGACTGTCCCTTCTCCGTTGCAGTTTAATGAGATTCAGGTGGAAGCCGATATTCATGCGCCACCGCCCCCGCAACCTAGACCCATCCGAGATATCCCAGCAGAGGAAGTAATTCGAAGCGAGACCGCTTCAGCAAGTCGTCAGCTCATAGCCATGCTATGCGCAGCCGGAAGAGCTGAGCCCGAGGAACGCGCAACGTTTTCTGGACGTGACCCACAGACCTTCATCGCGAGCCTAGAGCGGGAGTTTGCGGACCTGGACGTGTCTGAAGCCACGAAGAAGAACCGGGCGCTTGCCAGAATGAACGCCGATTCCAGACAGAAATATGGAGGATATTTTGCCACCGAAATTCCCTGGAAGAAGTCTAAGGAACTTTTTATTTCTGTGGTGGATCCGGATGCGATCAACCACGAGGAAGGAACGGAGATGTTTACCAAGCGACAGGGGAATGAGCCGCCAGGAATATTCGCCGTGCGTAAGCAGGTACTGCTGGACAGATTTGGTACCACCTGGAGTGAGGAGTTTAAAACTAAGGTGATGTGGAACCTCGCTTCACCAGCGCTCCAGCAGACCTTGGTGTTCCGTCCAAAAACAGTGGAGGATTTTGTGTGGAAAGCGGCGAAAATTCCAGGAAGCTCAGTTAGCAGCTCCGCAGCCGTAAACAAACCCAATCGCCCCATTCCGACCTACCAACCCCCCCAGCGCAGAGAGTCTCCGCCCAGAGATGAGAAACAACACCCGCCTCGATACGGGTACACAAACAAATCTGGACGGTATGTACCCAGAAGTTACAATAATGGCCGAGGCTATCAGGAGGAAAATCGCCCACCTCCACCACCGAACGGAGGATCGTACCGGCAGCACGCATCGCCTGGTAAGGCCAAAGCCAACAACGTTGGTGAACGTCATCAGGAGGGTTTTAGGAGACAAGAGGCAGCAAAACCGCTCGGAACAGCAGACGGCCGAAACGCGACGCCAACTCTGGATTCTAAACCCGCCAGACCGCGTACACCACCGCCATGCAGGATCTGCAGAAATGGTAACCATTGGCACCGGTACTGCCCAAATGCTTCGGAAAACCTACAGCGGCAGACACGCAATTAAGCTGTCTTCCCTCCTCTGCCGCTTTAGGAAGACGACCACCGCACCGCCCCCGAAATCCTCGATGCCGACACCGAATCCGACGCCATTTATCGACGCCCCGATCAATGAAAGTGACACAAACAATTACTCGTGTAGTGCCACCCCCCACAAACAATTCGCGAGGAGTGTCGTCCCACAGTGCCACTACGATGAAACGCCCAGAAATAGACACTTTCTAACCGCCGGGCCTTGTGACCCCGGACAGTCGATATTTAGTGTAGTGAATAGTATACACATAATCACATTCGTGTAAATAGACTTTTTTTATCTTCATGTACGTCACTCTACGGGATAAGAGTTGAATCCGTATATCCCGCTCGATGGAGGCGTTTACTCCTTCGATTATAAAACCCGACGCCCTTCTCCGGATTTTACAAAATCACAAGGCGTCCATATTCGCCATCCAGTCAGCTGACAATGGGCAGCTAAATAACAATTACCCATTGTGGCGCCCACTACAGCAGCACCGACAGATGGCCCATCCACGAGGAACCGTATCCTGCAGAGCCAGCCATCGTCTCGGTACCCTTTGCTACCGCCGATGTGGTGTGAGATGCACAATCTCATCACGCATCACTGACAGATGGCCCATCCACGAGGAACCGTATCCTGCAGAGCCAGCCATCGTCTTGGCACCCTTTGCTACCTCTGATGCATAATCTCCTCACACGCATCACTGAGAGATGGCCCATCCACGAGGAAACCGTCCTGCAGAGCCAGCCATCATCTCCATAGCCCCTTGCTGCCTCCGATGTTATGCGAGAAGTACAACCTCCTCGCACTCACCACGGAGAGATGGCCCATCCACGAGGACACCATGTCCTGCAGAGCCAGCCATCTCCTTCCTTGGTAGCGCCTTGCTACCTGCTACAATCGAGCGCAGGGGCTCTTATTACCATAGAGCCCACGGATCCGGGGTGAGATGCCCCGATCCCCTTACACCACAACATGGGAAGTATCCGCCTCGCCAATCAATTTGTTTTTTTTCTTTATTTGTCTGCGATTGCTTTATCGTTCAGTTTTCTTGTGTATATATTATATAACGTCAATGTATGTCGTTCTGTATATTCCGCGAATCTTGATGGAATGCGAACTTCACTCATTTTTACGGGGCCGAATTGTTATCGGCGTTCTACCGGGAACGCCATAACAATGCTTATTTTACAATTAAACCGCGCGCTATTCTCAATACATCATTCTTTATTTTTTATTTTTATTTCATTGTTTCATAAGCATTTTTTTTTTGATATTAAAAATGAGTTACGTTCGTAATGCATACATTGACACAGCGCGACTAAGCATGTCAAAATAGGTTGCATGTTAGTCATAAGCTGCATAAAGTTAGGTCGCCATCGCCAACACATTGCCAACACATCCCCTCATACGTACACGTCGCGATTAGCATAATACAGCTGCATCAAATTTAGCTTTCTCTTCTTTTCTTTTTTTTTTTGGTCATAAACCATTATTTGAAAATATTGGTGCCCTCGGACAGGAACGTGACAGGAACAATAGGACTAAGCAATAGTCTCCGGGAAGTGCACAAAAATAGAAAAGACAATTTTATTATAGTAATTTTTCTTTTCTTACGAATGCCCTTGTCCGTCGTCAATTTCACGCCAAGACGTGACAGCTTGATTAAGACGCAAGGGCATGCAAAATTCGTAACAAAGGCACTTCCCCAAAACTAGCTTGTCCTTCACGAGTTCCGGCGAGGGCCCAATAAATGACCAATAAACCGAGCGGTGCATATTGTTACGGCCGTGGGAACCAAATCCATGACATCCCAGGTTTGCCAAACCTGTACTCGCGATTCATATGAGCACGTACTCACGAATCACGTAAGGCTGGATGTCATGATCATACCCGTGCCGTAACACACGTTTTGATACCAAACACCACATATGCATCGCTCAAACCTAACATCAACATCCATCGCCTCGCGTGGCACCACACAGCAGTTACGCGGTACAACGTACGTGCCCGCGTGTGTACTTATGAGGGTTGTATATATAGTTAAGTTAGTTTTGGATAGGATAAGGTTTAGATTAATTTAATGTCAAAGTGCGACGGGTAGTACCCTCTCGTAGAGGGTAACCGAACAATTTTACCCCCTACTACCCTCGATTTTGCGAAACACCCCCACAAAATAATACGACGGGGAGAACATTATAAAAGACAGTACACAGTGGTCCTCACTAGTCGACAGTCATCTTTAATCGCGCCTTTCGCAGTTTTTGTACTCCGTAGTACTTCGTGTCGCCCCTCGCCATAATTCAAAATTCAACAAGCAGTTCTGCTTCCCGTGTTGTTCTTGTTTGTTGTTTTATTTATCGTTTTCTTGTTTGTTTATTGTTCTTGTTTGTTGTTCGTGTTGTTTGTTTGTTTGTTATTTTTACTTTAAATATAATAAAGCCCGTAATATCTCAACTTCGAATATCACTCAACCTTTTTTTTGTCTCTCGCGCAATCTTTCGTATTCGCCTTTTGTGTCGCGTCAATACGGATACATCCTCAACAAGCATAAGGTAAGTAGAGTTTCTTTTTTTTTTATAATATTTTCTCATGCTCTCCGTCACTGCATGCAGCCGAAAGTTGTTGGAGAGCGTACATCGGTTTCCCACACCACCGTAATCCGCAACACTATGAAAAAATAATTTTATAACATAACCTCAAAATTCAAAATTTTTCGAGATATTTGACGTTTTTAAAAATTTAATGCTTTTTCATAATTTACTTTAAAAATATGTATCTCCGGACGAAATAAAATTGGGTTTTTTTTTGAGATTGAGATGTTTGGTTGGCTATAGAAAGCCAATAGCAGAAGGTTTATTTATTTTTGGAATGATAAAATACATACTGTTCAAAATTTCTTACCACATTTAGTCAATTTTAAAGGATTCAATTTCGATTTTTTTTTAAGATTCTACATTGATCTATACTAGTATTCCCTATACATTTTTTGATTTTCAAGATATTAACATATTTATCAAAATTCGTCAATATTCTGTGCAATTGAAAAAACAATGGGAATGTAAATTATCAAGTGGACCCAGAAAACTAAAAATAATGGTTGTCTTAGAATCATATCCTTAGCTAAAAGTTATTCCATAAATAGTTATTTTTGTATAAAGGGCGCAAAGGTGTTATCACTTTTGTCAAGACCGTAAGTTTGAGACAAAAAGGCATTCGAATGCGTCAATGTTACCCTTTTTTCGACGGTTGTAGAAACAATTTGTTACAGAAAAATAACTAGAACACATAAATGGTTATGTAAGAAAAATATGTATTGCCTTTAACAGTGGTTTAAAATATCCTTTTTGGACTCGAATGCAATGCAAGTATGACATTAGCGAACCATTGAGTCATAAACACGCGCAATAGTTACACCATCTTGATCAATTTCATTCAATCCAATTAGTTGGCCAAGTAACCCCTGCGACCAATTAAGTGAGCAAGTTCAGCACCATCATGTTAAAACCACATTTGTTGAAGATCGAGAAGCAGACTATGTTCGACCTCAAAAAGTGTTTTCTAGTTCCGCGTGATAAATTACATTCCTGATTATCGACATATTTTTACAAATATGTGAATATCTTAAAAACTAAACAAGTAGGTATAGGAAAAGCTAATGTAGATCAATTCAAAATTGTATTCTGCGTCAGAATATGTAAGAATATACAGGATGTTCTATTTAAAACGAACGAGATTTAATGTTTTAAGTTGACTAAATGTAGTATTAAATTTTAATAATCATAATAATAATTTATTTACGGTCTACCACCTTTTATATAAAAAAATATCTAAAATAGAATATATCATCTTAAACTACTAAACCTTACAATAACATACATACTGTTAATCAGATGTGCATCCAATCCAAAATAATTTACAAATATTTGTAGAAATAAACGAAATTAAAAAGTAATATTCAGTTAATTTACGTTTGAAATGTTTATAATTATCAAATATGTCAAACCATGAATAATTGCAATTCGAACGAGTTCTTGTGCTTGGGACATATAGTGAGAGATGCTGCAATAGGATCGGCGGGTCAAGAGAACCATTCAGGAATCGATGTAATACACATAAATCCATTTTCACTTAGCGAGTGTGTAACGTTTGTAAATTTAATGTGTGCAATATTCCAGAGTATTCACCCGGGACATGCTGTAGTCCGTCTTTGTACTCCATGCATCTAAGAATTTGTTGTGTTCCAGACAGTTAATATTCAGAGCCGTAAATGGTGACCAAATTGTAGATGTATATTCCAGGCGGCATCGAACAAGTGCACAGTATACTGTTCTTAAACAATCGTTTTTTTTTTTGAAGAGATGAGATAAGATCTTTTATAGACACCCCTATAGTGGGGCAGTGTTGGAGTCCTCCCCCTAAAGGGCGGGAGTATACCAACTAAAAACTCTCCTCAGAGTAGAGCGGAAGGAGACCGAACCTTGACCGTGGTCAACCGCAGGGGCATAACAATAAACAATCGCTGTCAAGATTCTTGCTTATATACCACACGTACCCCACATCTGTAGAGCTTTTTTGCTTATATTTAAAATATGCGCATTGAAGGAGAGGTTGGTGTGTCAAATGTGACTCCCGGATCCTTTATAACCTCTTCTTTTTTTTTCTAAAAAATGGCGGGCGAGACTAGTGCGCCTGAAGAAAATGTAACTTTTCTAAAATGTTGCGTTACCAAAACAAATAAAGTGTGGAAATTGCTACCATCGCAGCTGCAGTAAGAAACACGACCTTGAATTCCTGGATAACACAAGAGTTATATGCTGTGGATCATCCAATGAAGTTGAGGTTAGACCAACAACACTGATCTTGGAAAATGCCGCATTAAAAAGGCAAGTGGAGTTGCTAAATAAAATTATCATTGAATTAGATGATAAAAATTCAGTCCTTAAGGAAAATATAATTCTTAAAGAAAAATTAATTACGCTCGAAAACGAAAAAACAAAATCGAGTTTACATAAACAAAACAGTGACATCTCTGAATCAGCAAATAATTCAGTACGTCCTAAAACAAGGCCTCTATCCACAAGTGTTTTTGAAGCAAAAAAACATGAACAGATCACTAATAATCCGATCGCGGAAATAAACCATAGCTATGCAAAGGGAAGTCACCCGCGAAATATTCACGCGCAAAACAAAATGAGCCGACAGCTGAGGCAACCCCACTCACAATGAACATTAATTCGCAAACAAATGAACTCCTGGAAAAAGTAGAAAATAAGGAAAGAAAAAGGAGCAATAAGGGACAAGCACCAAAAAAAGGAAGGAAATCACAACCACCTGCTATAGTGGGATTATCTACTAAGAGACATTGCATAAAAGCCGTTTCCCGAAAGACGTTTTTATTTGTTTCACGCCTTGACCCATCAACCAAAGACGAGGATCTTACTAAGCACATGAAAACGCAATTTCCCGAAGCAACGTGTACACAATTGGAGAGCAAATTCCCTCAATATTACAGTTCTTTTAAAGTAACCATAGACAGAACCAACTTTGATAAGGCAATGGACATAAACGTTTGGCCATACGGAGCTTATGTAACTCGTTTTTTCCACAGACGCAATGTACCCCAAGACGGTATATAGCACCCATCTCAAATGTGCCAGACAAGCAAACACTTACAGTATTTCACCAAAATATGCAATCAATCAAAAATAAAATAAACGAACTAGATATAGTATTAAATGAATTTAATGTAAATTTTGTTTTAGTCACTGAACATTGGGTCACTAATAGTGCAGACTTTCCTAACATAGGTAACTATAGTCAAATATCTATTTATAAACGCACACAATTTAGTCATGGCGGTGCAGCAATCTTAACGTCGCGTAACATCAATAGCAGCAGCAGACACGATATTTGTGCGCTCTCTAAAGAAATGACTTTAGAGATAGCATGCGCGGAATTCTTATCAAAAACTAACCGTAAAATTACTATTTTATGTATCTACCGTCCTCCTGGCGGCGTATTTGATGATTTTTTAGATAACCTTGAGAATATTTTATTTACAATAACCATACAAGAAAAATGTGAAATAATAATTGGTGGCGATTTCAACATTGATCTACTCAACACAAATGATCAAAAAACAGCCATGTTTATAAACTTACTAGATAGCTACAATTTGGAAATTAGTATAAATTCGTACACACGTGTTACTCCAACGAGTGCAACTTGCATTGATAATATCATAACGAACATCAACTATGATACTGCCACAACAGTCGAATTTATCAGATCACAAAGGTCAAATACTGCGATTTAAATGCTCCATGGAGAAGAATAAATGCCCAATTAGAACCAGAGTAATTACACCAAACTCTATGCAGAACTTATGTGCAGAATTGGGTAATAATAACTGGGATGAATTACTTATTCATTGTGTAAATTCTGAAACCTATTTCAATCATTTTTTTAATATCTACCTGGCAGCATTTAACAAATGTTGTCCAGAAAGAACAGTATACTCAAATAATTTCAAATTCAAAAATCCGTGGTTCACAGACGAACTAAAAAAAATGAAAGACAACGTGGAGTTTTTATATAAATTATATCTTCAAACCAATAGCGAGCAAATCAATAATAGATATAAATCTCTGAAAAAACAATATAAAAATCTGTTACAAACTGAAATTACAAATTATAACTCAAACCGCATTCAAAATGCAAGCAACAAAACAAAAGAACTATGGAACATACTAAAAAATAAAAAAACAGATAAACGTAAACAAAAAAATGGACTACCTGAATACATGTATGATCAAATAAATACAAAAATAGATGATCCTGAACAGGTAGTTGATACAATCAATAATTACTTCACTACCGTTGGAAATTCAACAGGGTTACATAGATCCATTAGTTATAATATTGAATCTAATATACCAACATCAATCTTTCTCCATCCTGCATTGGAAATCGAAGTTAGACAAATTGTATATGATATGAAAACAAGTAATAGCAAAGATGTCGATGATCTAACTACCTCGATAGTAAAGCAAACAATAGATTATATCATTACACCCTTAACACGGGCTATAAACATGGCATTGGTAGAAGGTATTTTTCCCTCATCACTTAAAATTGGTAGAATAATCCCCATTTATAAAAAAGGAGATCCACACTTAATGGAGAACTACAGACCTATCTCAATACTACCAGTGTTCTCAAAGATTTTCGAAAGAATCATCTATAATAGACTTACAGATTTCATAAAAAATAAACACATACTAAATAATGCACAGTTCGGTTTTAGGAAAGGCATCACTACTGCCCATGCCATATTTAACTTCATGAATTTTGTATTAAATAACCTTGATAAAAATGTAAAAGTTTTTTCGATTTTCTTGGACTTGTCGAAAGCATTCGACTGTGTACCTCACGAATTGCTTCTTGATAAATTAAGTATCTATGGATTCCGAGGAAACTGCCATCGACTCCTGTCGTCCTATTTGTGTGAAAGAAAACATATTACAACTACATATATAAAAGACAAGTGTTATATGTCGAACATTAAAAATGCAACTGTCGGTGTACCTCAAGGTAGTATTTTAGGCCCTCTGCTATTTTTACTATTGTAAATGATATGCCATTAGCCATAAATGGTCACGTAACAATGTTTGCCGATGATACGACCATTAATTTAAATGGTGACGGTTTAAACGAACTAAATGAAGCAGCAAATAATATGTTGAGCGAACTAAATACATGGCTTAACATGAACAACTTATTAGCCAATAGCTCAAAAACACATGTCTTAAACTTCAGGGCACCAATGGGTCTAACAAATATTAATATAAATGGTGAGACAGTATCAGAAACGGAACATATTAAATTTCTTGGATTAGAAATTCAAAATGAGGATAACCATATAATAACTTTGTGCTCAAAAATATCAAAATATTCATTTCTTATCTACTCAACAAGACAGGATATACACGAAGAGGCTGCTCGAGTAATATATATGGCTTATTGCTAGTCACAATTGGCATACGGCATAATATTTTGGGGTTGTACAAGCGAAATAAATATCCACAAAATTGTTGTATCTCAAAAACGACTTATACGAGCCATATGCAATAAAAAACCTAATACTAGTTGCCGTGAACTATTTAAAAAACTAAAAATTATGCCAGTAATAAGCTTATATATATATATGAGACATTAAAATTTGTGAAAACAAATTATCACCTATTTAGCAACTATGAAACACAGCATGATTACAATGTTCGACATAGATCACTTAAAATTCCAAAGCACCATCACAGCTTTTATAAAAATTCGTGTATTGTCCAATGCATAAAGCTGTACAACAAACTTGTACGTCTCAAAAAATGTTCATACGAAACATAAAACAGCTTATCCAGGAAAACTGTTACTACTCTATCCAAGAATACAATACATACTGTGATTTATTTTAAAAACGATCCATTAAAAATTGTAATGATACTTAAATGTGATATATGTGATTAATGCTATCTCTGTGATTAAAAAACAAAGAATCTTGTCTTATTCGATACAAATGTATTTATTTTTTATCATTATATCTTTTAATATGTCTCTACATTAGCTATTAAGTTTTATTTATACATTAACTGTTTTAATTTGTTTAGAATTTAAGTTTAGTCTTACGTCCGTATAGCTCGTGTATCCTTAATAACTCAATTATTTTATACTTAGTGACATTATTTATAAGTTTAACGTGTTCTCTTAATTTAGTGAGCTTGCTCGATTATTAATATCTTTTATCTATACATCAATAGTTTTTAAGATTACCTGTGCTGACACATCCATGAATGTAAACATTCTTTTCTGGAAATATATATTAATTAATTTACTGACTCCTCAATGTTAGACATCGCATAACATTTGTCAACATTAAGCGATAGACGATTTATCTTGCACCACTAGTTTAAATTTAACAGGTCTGCTTGCATTGCGTCACCGCCACTAATATCATCAACAATCTTAAATAATATTAAATCATCTGCGTATAGCAAAATTTCACAATTATGAATTATATCCTGTAAGTCATTGATAAATAATGTGAATAATATTGAATCACAGTGCGAACCCTGAGGTACCCCCGATGTAACGTTATTGGCATCTGATATGAAATCCTTAATATGGACGTATTGAACACGATCCTTAACAAAAGATGATAACCAAAGAATCGTACTGCTGCAGAATCTATATGACTTCAACTTGGCCAATAATATGCCATGATCAATTGTGTCAAATGCCTTCGCAAAATCAGTGTTCATAAGGCAAGAACTATTCCCGTGAGTGATTTAGAAAATAGGTTATAGATAACACAACGAGAATACACATTTTTGCAAAACATAACTCGATGTTCTGAGTTTAGACCAATAATTGCGTTATAAACATCCTCTACAGTAATAATTAAGGGATTGCCATGAATAATGCTGACGGTATTTATAGCCTCAAACTCTTCCATATCTGTAGAGGTAGTATACACCGACGATAAAAGCCAGCACCGTCCACCACAGTACTATCCTTAAAAGAGATTGCTTTCGAATTCCTTTTTAAGCACTCTGTATTTTATAATTAACACATTGACTGCCAGGACCTTCAAACTGCATTAGAAAACTACGAATATTCTCGTTGTTGGCAGTCAACGTGTTGCTTTGTACTTTGTACTTGTACTTGTGTACTTTGCCACTGGGTATCTTCGGGTATTGGCTTTCTATAGCCAACATTGCAACCCTTAGATTTTCTTTCGTTCAGAGATACGTATTTTTAAAGTGAATTATGAAAAAGCACTAAATTTATAAAATGCCTAATATCTGAAAAACGCTTAAATTTTGAGTTTATTTAATGATTTTTTCCGTTGCTCGTTGGTTAACGGCCAACTTTAATGTACTCCAATGTATCAAAAATCGTTCATTAATGACCCCTATTAATGAACGATTTTTAATTAACAAACGATTTTCATTAATAAACGGTTTCTAGGGCCGCGGTGGTCTAGTGGGTAGAGGTACAGCCTCTAGACCCCGCTGGTGCGGGTTCGAGTCCCGGGCGGTCACTCTTTTTTACTTTTTTTAACATGAAAAAATGGCCGTGCTGGTCCCTGGATATATTTAGTCTTTGTCCTCATTTCACTTAAATGAATTATTAACTACTATACATCGGTTGTGGCTGAATGCCCTAGCTGGCTACGCCAATTCCCTATCATCTTCGATTCCCTAACTTGAATTCCTATCAATCATATTTCCTAGAAAAAAAGAACGATTTCTAGTTAAGCATTACATAGCTAATTCATGAGTGGCTAATTACTCATAATTACTGGAAATGTAACTGATAATAGCGAGAAAACGATCTATAATTTGTTTCATATGTAAATGCAAAAGTATATCAATTCTCTGCGTTTTTGCGATTTTGTTATACAATAATATCAAAGTGTAAAACGTCAAATCTATAAAACGCATGTATCAAGTGAATGTCTGCTACTATGGATAGTGTCGAGTTTAAATTAACACCACACCGCCAAAAGTACTAGCCATTGCAAATAATGCAACATTAAATTTGCTTCCGGAAAAGAGTACACATTTTTACGAAAAAACTTACGTAGAATTTATTTCCTAGTGCGAGGAGTAACAGGTAAGACGTCATTCGGAATCTGCGCTATTCGCATGTTTTGCCGATATTGCTGCAAAGGGCTTAATAGCAAGTTTATTTGTTTGTTTTGTTTGGATTTTCTTTAATCTAATTTCTAATGTTGATCTAAGTTACGATCAACGGAAAAATCTTGTAACCAATTCGTGTGTTAATTGGCGATTAATCGCCATCATTACCACACTTGTTGGTTAAATAACTATTAATTGCCAACATTGCAACCCATTGGCATTGTTGCATATTTTGTTCAGATATACGTATTTTTAAAGTGAATTATTAAAAAGTAGGAGGTTATTTAATGAATTTTTGACAGAATTTAATGGAATTCAAATTTGCAATAAAAAATATATAATTCTATTTAAAATAATGAAGTTGGTGTTTACATCCGGTGCAACCGGAAATCGTATAAACTTGAAAATATGTTCATTGAAAAAAGCATAATCAAATCAAAAATCAAAACTTAATTTATTCTCAAGAAATAAGTATATACAACAATGCAATACATATAAATGAAAATATGTCAAACAAAACAATTTGGATAATAATAATATATTACATAAACGCTGAAATTCTGAGTACAATATGTACATTAATAGTCGATATACTTTTAATGTGAGTTTTCGGTGGGACACCCTGTATATAGAAGATATAAAAGTTAAAATTACTTTTAAAGTAAAATTTTGTTCCATTTACACTATCATATCTACCGCCACATTTCAACATATTGATTAGATTCTAGGTGTAAACGTTAATCAAGAAAATTGGATTTTCTCGCCTCTAATGCGATTGATCAAAATTACTTGATCTGAGACCCCAACGCAGCAGATTATCACTCCCCGATACTTAATCCACGAACGCACTTTTACGACATCCATCTCAGATATAAAGTCCACCTCCTCGCACACGTATTAAGATAACAACGCCGGCCCCAAAATACGCGATAAACAAACGAGCCGCCCTTAATGAAAACATGTGAAAACACGACGTAGGCGATTTGTCGGGGCGAACTTTTGCATCGATACACGATTTGCCGGGAGAGCAAGCAAACTGGGCCATGTTGGGCTTTAATTAAAATGTTTATATTTATCATCGCGAGTCGATATTTTGAATTAGAAAATGGACGCAATTATCGTTTTAATAATCGGATGGGCTGCGTAATATTTTTGCGGTGGGCAAATCCAATTTTTGTTGTTTACACGCCCGCACTGCAGTGATAATGAATTCATTTTGTTCACAGCCAATTGATATGAACGTTTATTGTTTTGTTGTAATTAAAAGTTCGTAGTGTATATTTTGGTTTGGTGAAAAATTATTGAATTTACTTTGGTGATTGCGGGTCTAAATTTACTATTTGTACAGTCGATTACATTAAAAAGTGTCATTCAGTAATTTCAAACTCTATTCCAGATTGAATTTTGGGAAGAAAATGGCTGTTTAAAACCTAAAATAAGAAAATTAAATAATACATCGGTTTTTCAAAATTTTATACTGTAATAATAATTAATAATAATAATAATTCTTTATTGGTGCATTGAACAAGTCATGTGCGTATAACGGTTCGGTTAATCTAAAGGGCAGATATAATATGTAACATTTTAAAAGCTGGACTAGATATAATTGTATGAAATCAATAAGCAAGTAAGCGTATTACAAAACAAACAATTAAAAATGACTTAGGAATTGACTATGTCTAAATAAAACATAGTAATAGATACATTTGATTTAAAAATGGTGATGTTCCCATCATGTTACTTTCTCCGGTTTGATAGTATACTTGTTATTTATATTTATACTTTTATGGTTTACTTTAAATGATATTTTAAATGTATATCAAGCGTAATGAAGGATCTAATGAAAGTAACGTATGAAACGTGAAAATTATGAAAGATGAAAATGTCAAATTCTAATCATCTTTACCGTCAGTTTACTCAACAGCTAAAGAGATATCGAAAAAACTTATTGTTTATAAGTCTTATAGTATAACCATCTTCACAACTGATAATTAAAATCGATTTTCGTTAATAAACAATCAAATTAATTTTCCACAATCTGCACACTAAAACACCTCAACAATCATTCGCCGGAAGATAAACTGCCGAACTTTCGATGAAAACAGGTGTTGCATCTTTGTCTATCTTGTGTGCAGATTGAAATGAATTTTATTCGAATCGGAGCTGCGTAGATAAGCACTGATAACAGGTGAAGAAAGAATGCGGTCTCGCGATATCTCCGCCGGACGTGAATTGCCCCCGAGGCAAAAGATGATTAGGCTGTTAGCACCTGACGAAATTTTCCAGTTCCGTGCGCGAGTTCAGTGTTAAAAGAGTTTAATAATGTGGTGGAGTGTTGTTTTTGGATTATCAGTTTCGAGTCAATTTTTTTAAGGATGGATGAGGGGCAGTTGTCTTATAGACATTATTTGATGAAGGTAAGGGCACAGAGTCGAGTATTGGAAATGTTCTCAAACAATTAATAATCGAACAATAGTAAATTTTCTCAAAAACCAGAGTTTTCGAAAAAAAAATGTATTCTTTATAAGTTGTTCATTTCAGCATTCACTAAAATCATTATTCACCGTTTCCGTTTCCTTATTATAAACTAAAAATGACAAAGAAATTAATTTTGTTTTTTGAAAAAACACATTTTAAGAAAAATATTTTGAAAAAAAAGATGTTAATTTCTTTGTTGTGTTCAAGATTTATTTAAATGTTTTTGCAATATTTTTCATAATTAAAACTTTATCGAAGAAAAACAAAAAAACAGTTAAACAAGGTAAACAGCCAGTCCGGTATAAAAAGTTTTACCAAAATTTTTACAGTTCTTCGGATTATCAAATAGGGATTATGTTCAAAGTTTCATATTCATTCATTTAGTAGTTTTTGAGATACAGCGCGCACAAACAGACACACATACATCTTAACAGGAATGCTTATTGAAAAATGATCATGTGGCCATCATGTTACTTTTTCCGATTTGATGGTTTAATAGCAGTTATATTCATACTTTTACGGTTTATTTTAATTTTAAATTATATTTTAAATGTACATCAAGCCCATTGAAGGGTCGAATGAAACTGACATTTAATACGTGAAAATTATGAAAGTGAAAATAATAAATACTTAAAATTCTAATTATAATTACCGACAATTTCCTCAAAAAGTATCGAGATATCGATAAAAGAAAACTTATTCATTATAAGTTGTTCATTTCGGCATTCTCTACAAATATTATTAATATAAATTTGATGTTACTATTATCGTTTCCTAGTTATAAACCAAAAATGACAAAAATGTAATAAATATTTTTTTCAACATTTTATGAAAATTATTTTCAAACAAAAGATTGTTTGTTTTTTCCTTGTTGTCTCCAAGATTTGTTCAAATGTTTTTGTAATATTTTTCATATTTAAAAATTTACCGAAGAAAAACAAAAAACGGTTAAGGTAAACACCAACTTCCGGTGTACGAAATTTTGGCAAAAGCTTTTCAGTTCTTCGGATTAACAAATACGACTTATGTTCAAAGTTTCATATCAATTGCTCAATTAGTTTTTGAGATACAGCACGCACAGACACACACATACACACAGCCACATACATACATACATACATACATACACACAGACACACACACAGTTACACACACATACACACACACAGAGAGTTACAATTTTTTTTCCAGAAATTGTTTAAATGGCACCTAGGAACCCCAAGACGGATTTTTCCGCAAAAAAAAATTTGAAAAAATTTTCACGATCACAATTCTTTCTCCTACTTCGTAACGAAGAAAGTGAAAAGCTAATGGGTATACACAATAACATATTAAATCGTACACCAGATGCGAACTTATATAGGGTTGTCAAATCCGGTCTGGGAATATTTGAAAATTGATCAAGAGAGTAAAATGCATGTTTCAGAAAATATTGTCTAATGCTATTTTTATAGATTTTAACCGGAAAATATGTTATACTGTCTGGTAGAAGGTTAAAGAACGTGATACAATACTAACGTGTACCAGTGATAGATGTATTTAGTAGGAAGGGATTGACCCTCAGATCATGTTTATCGCGAGTGGGGTAGCGATAAAAATCCCATTATACCGGATGTACACAAGACACTCTAGCATAAACACACAAGGAGCTTTTAGTATATTTAGTTCAGTAAATTTAGATCTACAGTCATTACGGTACGAAAGTGCGCGACAATCCGTACTGCTCTTCTTTGTAGTCTGAATATGTCAATAAGAATTTTCGAATGACCCCATATCAGGATCGCGTAGGATATACAGTGCGATTTTTAAATCTCTGAACATGCTAATTGCGAGGATGTAAAACTTCGTATGTTCAATTTTAAAAAATACACTTCAACAGCATTGTCTTTTGGCAGTTCGCAACGAACCATACAATGAAGCTGTGTGTTGCCTATAGTGGTACTAATTTGATTTAATCCCCTCTATGGGACCCCGTTAAGTGTAAGGAGTTACTGCGCGTTACACAAGGAAATTAGATATTAGTAAAAATACTTAAAAAATACAAAAGTATTAATATAAAAATAATTTTAAAAAGCGACAGAATACAATTTCAAAAAATATAAATAATAAACAATTTACAGGAGATGTTCGAAGTGCCCTCCATTTTGTTCTAAACAATAACCCAGACAATTTCTAAAAGCTTCGCCACAGTTTCTTAGAAAAAGTATATATTTTATTACAGTCTGTAAGTATTTTCTATTTTAATTATTCGGTATTCCATTTAACAACATTATTGTAAATTTTCGATCTTAGATAACCCCAAAGCATAAATCATTCTGTGATAAATCAACTTACCGTGGAGGCCAATTGCACCAAATTTGCCAATCGAGCGACCTGGAAATATTTGGTGGAGATAACGAGTAATACTCCTGGTAGAATCCATTTAAAAAATCGCATTTCGTGTATAATATGTTAAAGAGTCTTAAATATTTACTTTCATTGAGATTTCCTTTAATAATTAAAGAAATTCCTGTCCAGACGTTTTCCGGGTTCCTGAGTATGGGCCAAGTTTTGCACTTGATCGTTTGTGGATAATAAGAAAAGTGGAATTTCTATTTTTTCTTTCTTTATATACATTATTATTTTGAAATAAACAAATAAATTTGAGGCAACCTAACTTGCAGAAGCGTTAAAATTGAAATAATCTTATTTACGAAATAATACGACTTTTGAATTGTCAAATCTGACAAACTGATTTGTTGTTATTATATAGCACACAAAGCATAATGCGATTGAAGTGTGTTTTCTAAGATTGAACATACGAAATTTTACATGCTCGCAACTAGCATGTTCAGAGATTAAAAAATCGCACTGTATATCCTACGCGATCTTGATATATAAGCAAAATAGGCGTGTCGCAGTACAACATCCGGTACTGAGCGAGATAAACTACGCAATGGAAATGTGTTTTTTTTTTGCTAATATAGATGTCGGGTCTTTTGAATGTGCTACCCAGCTAAGATGTGAATCAACTGTTAACCCAAGAAATTTTGTGGATCTTGTCTAGATCAAGTTTCGTCTGCACTCCGTCTAATGTGTACCTCAGGGCTCGCATTGCGGGCCAACGTATTGGCATTTGTTGCGCAATTTCTTAACTTTTGACCGTTCGCTTTTTCGTTCTCGGAAATAAAAAAAAGATGGTTGTCCCTATTGGCCACAATTTAGGGTTCTGCGTTTTTTCCAATCGACTAAATGGAACGAATAATCTAAAGGATGAGTATTCATTTGGGTGCTTCGATACTAACTGCTCGCAATCAAGGACATCCACTTCAACTGATTCCAGGAAATCCTGGAATCCACTGTTGTGCCAGGTGCTAGATGATATAAATGTAGGTGAGCCTTCTTCGGTATTCCTCTTAGCATTGCGTTTTCCGCTACTCCCCTAATTTTATTCCCTTGATTCTTGTGGTGAATCTTTGCCCATGGATTATCGCCTTGATTGGAACCATCTATAATTTGTACATTATTGAGGTTTTGTCTATAATTTTTATTATTACGATTTTCTGATGGCTGTGAAATTTCAGTTGAATTGTTGATAATTTTAGTGTTGTTAACCTCACTTGAACTAGGTGCCGCTCATTACATTTCGGGTGGTACATTATGGAGAACAACTGCACGGGTACGGCTTCGCAGCCGCACTTTTGCAGATTGAGCAAACATATTTGGTTTTCACAATATTAATTTCACTTAGAGAATCGCGACGTACTACGTCAGCCATTTTCATTAATATTTAATGCGTTTAAACGAGATTTATTTAAATTAATCTTTCGCCATTCAGTCACGACTGCTTTTATGAATACTATGCAAACAATAATTAAAGATTTAATTTGGAATTGGTTTATTGAATTATATTATACTAGTGATGGGCAAGATCGATTACTCGATCTTTGCAAATGATCGAGCCGCTCGATCTTTTCAAGCCGCTCGATCTTTTGATCAATCAACGTCGCTCGATCTTTTAATCGATCAACGCCGCTCGATCTTTTAATCGATCAACGCCGCTCGATCTTTTGGTCGACCAACGCCGTTCAAGCAGATCGAGCAAACGATCGAGCGACTCGATACATCAACTGATCGATCACCGATTGATCGATCTTTGAGATACTCGAACTTGCCCATCACTATATTATACATTGCTCAATATTGTTTGCAATTCGAAATTGAATATTTTATTTGATCTGTGGCCATTAGGTGTTACACAAATCAAAATTCAATTCTTGTAAGTAATTGAAGTGAACCAAAATAATACTAATAGGATACAGTAGTAATACAGAAGCCGGCTGACCCGTTCAAATCATTAAACAAATAAAAAGAAAAAATGGGTCACTTGTTTTTCCTACTTTGAAAAAATAATAAAAGCAATCAAATTATTATGTCAAATAACTACCCTTGTCAGGTATGAGTGAACGTAGCAATAATTATGATTATAAACTAATCATTCTTGATAAATCGGCATACATAACTCTAAAGGTACGGCATATAAAAATAAAAAATCGGGCGTCCATTTGCAACAAATATTTGTCAAATGGATAGAACTTGCTTTACTCAACTCTACGATAACCAAAACAACTAGTTCAAAATATAAGATATCGAAACCAGTCGGAATAAACTTTGTGACTAATTAACTATCTAATTTGTGGACCAACTGCTTTTTTCAAAGAAATCTTGTTCATTTTCAATTATATTTGTACCTATTATTAAAAAAGAATATTCACGTACAAAAATAAAATACGATCAGGTAGCAGCTATAAAAGTGTTAAATGTGCAACGAGGAATCCGGTCATGCAGGCAGTTAAATCTTCCGGCGACAGTATTGCACCGTAAAATAATTGACATAATAAATATGGGGGACGCTGCCGGAATGGCCCCATTCAAACGTAAAGGGGTCTACATTAAATTTACGGCGCGCACCATTCCATCCGCCCCATGAATAAAATATTAACGCATCGTTCCGGGGCAGCAATAATCGCGCTCCCCTAATTGCCCCCAAGCGCATTTTTCCTTGCGCGACGTGACAACAATACAGGTATGAATACTGTATGAACAACCCGGACACGATTTTTTTTTCACAGTCCACATCAAGCAAACGAAAAAACAAGTGAATCTCCCGGCGCCTCCACTAGAAGTGCATTCACATTTTTAATTATGAAACGATTTAAATTTCAATTAGAACTACTTCGCTGTTTCACTTTCGAAAATGTGGGTGCGTCCGTGTTAACCGAAACCGCACCTTGCCGATTCAGTGATTCCGGAGGTCGACCCTATTACGGGCCTTTCTGCAGGCATCCGTATTTCGGAAATGCATTCACGGCGTTGCTTAATTAACGGCCACGGCCACAAAAGCCCTTCCATGGTTCAACACGCAAATCGGATCCGCATTTAGGGACATTTCTGCTGCAGTTCAGGTTGGTGTGAAATTAGCGCGAAGCCGAAGATTGTGGCTGTAAGTGGTCTTTTAATGAATGTTCTCATATATTCGATAACAGTTGAAAATTGAACTATTTATTACGAATATATTTATTTATTTATTTCTTTTATTTCCAACAGATAACACATCTAATTACAGGGTAAACTTAATACTAATTTACAAGTGTACTTAACATAACATTCTAACAAAACTAACTTAACTTATAATCATCATTTATAATCATCATTGCGTGAGTGAATTTAGTGTGGACTTGAGTGTAGAGAGGTTACTATTAAATAAATCAATGCAGGCAGTTGTATAATCGCATCATTGTGTTTATGGGAGAGTTAAAATAGAGGTTTGAGTGACTTGTTCTGCATCTGAAAGTATTCCAATTGCGTAAGTGTAACCGTGGTGTATAAAAGTTAATCAAAGATAATAAATTGGGATCATCGATATAATAATTAACTATTTAATATAGAGTGATCAGATATAAATTATTCCTGCGATTTGCGAGCGGTTCCATATTATAGTGTGACAGTAATTATTGATACGTAATACCACTATTATAACCTGGATAAATTCCCATTTCCTTAAAATAAAGAAATTTTAAAAATCGCTTTTGCACTCTCTCTAGTGCTCGACTGTGTATAATATATGTAGGCGACCATAAAACACAACCATATTCTAATTTACTTCGGACAAATGAGAAGTATAACCATTTTAAACATTCGGTATGTTCTTATGATAAAACCCAGCATCTTTAAACTATCACCGCAAACGTAATTTATATGCGAAATAAATGTCAGTTTATTATCAAAAATTATTCCCAGGTCGTTCAAGTTAGTGCAGAATTCCAAGTTAATATTATTTATTTTATACCCATGTCCAACTATTGATCTTTTTTTTGTAAACGTTATATATTTACATTTACTGATATTAAGGTGTAAGTTAATTGTGCACCATAATTGAAGTTTATTAAGATCATTTTGTAACATTTCACAATCTTCAATTGTGACTTATCCGAATAAAAAAACATTATATTAAACTTTATAAGAAACGTAAATTTAATTAATATAAATACAAAATATCTAATTTGAGACGCGAAATTCACTTCACATCTAGAAACTCGGCAAATAACCAACATAAATTATTCAAAATAAGGCGAATTGCATTTTTTCTGTAAATGCTAAATTAAACATTACGAGAGGTGTTACATTCTTAATGTTATTTTTACTTTCTTTGTTACGAAGTACGGGAAAGTATTGTGGTCTTGAAAATTCGTTCAAATTTTTATTCAATTTTTACTTTCTCCGTTACGAAGTACGAGAAAGTATTGTGATCGTGATTTTTTTTTTCAAAAATTTATTTTGCGGAAATATCCGTTTTGGGGTCCCTAGATACCATTTCAACAATTTCTGGAAAAAAATTTTTTGTGTCTTTGTGTGTGTCTGTGTGTGTGTGTGTGTGTGTGTGTGTGTGTGTGTGTGTGTGTGTGTGTCTGTGTGTGTGTGTGTCTGTCTGTGTGCGCTGTATCTCAAAAACTAACAGAGCAATTGATATGAAACTTTGAACATACGTCTTATTTGATAATTTGAAGAACTGAAAAGCTTTTGGTAAAATTTCGTACACCGGAAGTGGGTGTTTACCTTAACTGTTTTTTTGTTTTTTGCCAATATTTTCTTAAATATGAAAAATATCACAAAAATTTTTAAACAAACATTAAAGACAACAAAGAAATGAATATCTTTTGCTTGAAAATATTTTTCATAAAATCATTGCTATTCGAGAAAAAAAATTATTAATTTTTTTTTAATTTTTGGTTTATAATTATGAAACGATAATAGTTACAGCAAATTTATGTGAATAATAATTGTAGAAAATTACAAAATGAACAATTTCTAAAGAATAAGTTTTTTTCGAGATGCCTTTAGTTTTTGAGTAAACTGAGTTTTTGAATTTGAAGTATAATTTTTCCATCTTTTATAATTTTGACGTTTTAAACGAGTTTCATGCGAGTCTACAAAACGCTCGATGTACATTTAAAATATGATTTAAATGGAAAATAAACCATGAAAGTGTAAATATAAGTGACACCATCAAGTTGGAGAAAGTAACATGATGGCCACATCACCATTTTTTTTTTAAGAATAGAATCTAGAAACGTCGGTGTCATCCTCTCGGTGTACATTTAAAATATGATTTAAATTGAAAATAAACCATGAAAGCGTAAATATAAATAATACCATCAAGTCGGAGAAAGTAACATGATGGCCACATCACCATTTTTTATGTATGTGTGCTATGCGAGCTATACTCAAAAACTAATATAGGAATTTACTTGAAACATTATAGATAAGCGGGTCAATCCATCTGAAATCACCCTAATAGAATAAAATTTGTTGGTCAACATTTTCAATTTTCCTAATTTTTTTGCCAGTTACTCCCCAATATTAGTGTGAGGTGAGTTCAAAACTATAGTAAGAAAAAATTTTAGGCTCATATTTTTTTTCAGCCGAAAACAAATTTTGCGTAAATGTATCTAACTCTGTTAATTTTATAGATATCAAGGCCAAATATAAACAAAAATTATCAGAATGATACTCTAGATTTTTTTATCCTTACCTAATACTTCCTAAGTAGTGAGGAAAGTGAAGAAAGAAAATGACAACTATAAATTAAAAATTAACCTAAAAAGTGAGTTTTAGTGTTGCAAAATTATTAAAAAGAAGAAAGGCTCACCTTTATTTTTTTCTTGCAAAGATTTATTATATGAATACTTGCTGTAGAAGTTTCAAACTTCAAAATTTTGTTTTTTACTTTCTCCGTTACGAAGTACGAGAAAGTATTGTGATCGTGATTTTTTTTTCAAATTTTTTTTACGGAAATATCCGTTTTGGGGTCCCTAGATGCCATTTCAACAATTTCTGGAAAAAGAAATGTGTGTCTATGTGTGTGTGTGTGTGTGTGTGTGTGTGTGTGTGTGTGTGTGTGTGTGTGTGTGTGTGTGTGTGTGTGTCTGTGCGCGCTGTATCTTAAAAACTAATAGAGCAATTGGTATGAAACTTTGAACATACGTCTTATTTGATAATCCGGAGAACCGAAAAGCTTTTGGTGAAATTTGGTACACCGGAAGTGGGTGTTTACCTTAACTGTTTTTTGTTTTTTGTCAATATATTCTTAAATATGAAAAATATCACAAAAACATTTAAACAAATATTGAAGACAACGAAAGAATGAGCTTATTTTGTTTGAAAACATCTTTCATAAAATCAATGTTATTCGATAAAAAAAATTATTATTTTTTTATTTTTGGTTTATAATTATGAAACGATAATAGTTACAGCAAATTTATGTTAATAATAATTGCAGAGAATGCCAAAATGATAAAGAATAATTTTTTGTCGAAATCTCTTTAGTTTTTGAGTATACTGAGTTTTTAAATTTGAAGTATAATTTATAATTTTGACGTTTTAAACGTCAGTTTCATCCGAGTTTACAAAACGCTCGATGTACATTTAAAATATGATTTAAATAGAAATTAAACCATGAAAGCGTAAATATAAATTATACCATAAGTCGGAGAAAGTAATATGATGGCCACATCACCATTTTTTTTATATAATTTTTCAAAAACGGCCAAAATTTAAAGTAGAGTATCTAAAAGGGACTGTGTGAAAAATTATGAAACTAATACAGATAGCACCTCTTTATGGCATAAATATATATTTCAAATTTGGTGACTGAGACTCAACTGATTCCAGAGTTATATTGCATCAAAGATGGTCAACAATTAACTTATACGCATACAAAATTTAACGGTAATTAATGGTAAGAATTCTCTTAAAATACTAAATTTCATTGAAACCAAGTGCATTACACATAAAAAGTTGTTTATGAACATTTTATCAATTAGCATGACAAATTTATAATTCCCTCAAAGTATTGAAGAGTGTCGCAATGTCTGTGCATAGTTTTTCTGTTATGTTGTGTGTTCCGCCCGAAACCGTTATTGATTCTGTAGAGGTAATCTTCCTCACAACTTTACGTATTGGAACCCACACCATGTCTTTTGCAGATATCTGGAAGCCAGTTTTTGGGCCAGGTGGATGGAAAAATTGTACTAATAGATCGTTATTGTGATCGCACTTGTCTTTGAGTATGCCCAGCCATCTCTGATCTTCGTAAATGCACGCAATCTAGTCCATGTTTCCAAACACAATTGCAGTTTTGTGCTCATCAAATTGTTTACATGGTAATGTAGTATAACGTCTGACTTGTTTGTCACTCATAGAATTGAATCGATTATACCCTCTTGTTTCTATGACTGGCAAGCAAAGTTCAACTTTGAATTCGCCTAATATTGGGGAGTAACTGGTAAAAAATAAGAAAATAAAAAATGTTGAGCAACGTGGTCTGGGTAATATCTTATGGATTGGCCCAAGCCTTATTTGACAATCTAAAGAACTGAAAGGCTTTTGGTCAAATTTCGTTCACCAGAAGTGGGTCTTGACCTTAAACGTCTTTTTTTGTTTTTTATGATATTTTTTTAAATATGAAAAATATTACAAAAACATTTAAACGAACATTGAAGATTTCAAATAAATTAACGTCTTCTGTTTGAAAATATTTTTTATAAAATGATTGTTTCTTAAAAAATACAATTATTATAAATTTTTGTAGTTTTAATTATGAAATGATAATAGTTGCATTTAGGGCTGGAATGTTTCTTCGAAGATTTCCAATTTCGAAGATTCGAAGCTTTGAAGATTAATAGTAAATCTTCGATGATTGAAGTATCGAAGATTGATGTTTCGAAGCTTCGAATTTTTTTAGTTTCAATTTTTTTTTTTTAAGTTTCGAAATTTTGAATTCTGATTTGTTAGAATGCTAGCCTGAAGAGCGCCGAGCACAGAAAAAATGGTAAATGCTAGCAGCGTCTCGTTGATATTTGGCAAGGAGGCTATGGAAGAAAATTTGACCAAAACAGCAGCGGAATATTTGCTTTCACTGCATAAATAAGTACTGCATCTAGGGCTGGAATTTTTCTTTGAAGATTTTCAATTTCGATCATTCAAAGCTTCGAAGATGCATAGAAAATCTTCGAAGATTGATGTTTCGAAGAATCGAAACTTCGAATTTTTTAGTTTCAAATTTTTGAAGTTTGGAAATTTTGAATTCTGATTTATCAGAATGCTAGCCTCAAGAGCGCCGAGCACAGGAAAAATGGTTAATGCCAGCAGCGTCTCGTGGATGTTTAGCAAGGAGGCTATGGAAGAGAATTTGACCAAAACAGCAGCGGAATATTTGCTTCCACTACATAAATAAGTAGTGCATCTAGGGCTGGAAATTTTCTTCGAATATTTGCAATTTCAAAGATTCAAAGCTTCGAAGATTCACAAAAAATCTTCGAAGATTGAAGTATTGAAGATTCGAAACTTCGAATTTTTTAGTTCCAAATTTTTGAAGTTTCGAAATTTTGAATTCTGATTTGTCAGAGTGCTAGCCTCAAGAGCACAGGAAAAATGGTCATTGCCAGCAGCGTCTCGTGGATGTTTGGCGAGGAGGCTATGGAAGAAAATTTTACCAAAACAGCTGCGGCATATTTGCTTCCACTGCATAAATGAATAGTACAGCATGAGCGGTATCTCTTTCTTAGCCTCTTCGAAGATACACAAGCCGTCGTTGGTTCTTAAATTTAGGTCAAATGTATATAGCCCGAAAAATTTGACACCAAATGACAGGTTAAGGTTCCTAGAGTTTGTCCGAAAAATGTTAGATTTTTTTACCGCTTAGTTCCGGCAATATAAATTTTGCTAATTTTGCATGGTGATAATAGGGAAAGAAAGATCAGGTCTCACATTCATGGAATACCTCCATACCTTTTGACTAGATGAACGACTAAAACACTGCTTAATCAACAAAGATACTGACGCGATACCAAACTGATTGACCGTACCGTATAAGGTTTTGGAAATAAAATATTCGCAAACTTTGACACTTCAATAAAATAAAATTCCCTGACTTCTTGTCGATAAATACAATAAAATGAGAAATACTATACTTTTCATCTTCTACAATTTAAGAGTCTCTTAGAGACTGCAATTAACAAACACACAAATTATCTACTGTATCATTCAATATTCGTCGTGATACTAGCCAGGAAAGTAGTTGTTTCAGTAGATGAAAACTGTAGTCTCTTAGAGACATTTAAATTTTGCAAGACGAAAAGTATAGTATTTCTCACTTTGGCACTTCACAACTTCGATTCTTAGAAAAATTCGAAAATTTCGAAACTTCGAAACTTTATTTTATGCGTTTCATGATATTTTTTTTTCATATTTTAGTTAAATGTTAAAAAACTTGAAAGCAAAAATAATTTTTAAAAATTGGTTAAAGATAAGTAAATGGCAAGTACTATATTAACACAAAAGGTGGTGGTAGCTGACCTCGCAGTCGACGCCAAAAGCAAAATAAAACAAAACAAAAATAAGTGAATGTTTATTATAACTTCTTAAAACTTTATCCAAGTGTTTTAAAAACAAAACTTTCAAAAATACTATTCTGAAAGCTCAATTTCAAACTTTGTAAGTTTATTGTTTTGTAAATGTATTTAATTGGGTATAGTTTTATGTCAGCATTTTATACTTTCTTTAAATTTTTAGTTTAGATTTTCAAAAACTTGAAATCCAAAATATAAAAAAAAAACGTTAAAAAAAGTGAATGTTTATTTTCACTTTGTTATAATTTTAACCATTTTTTTGTAAACAAAACTTTTGAAAATATTTATTTAAAAAAATGGGTTTCAAAGAATTTTAAAAAATAACTTATTTTTTACGTTATTTTACTGTTTCATAATCTTTTTCTCATATTTTAGTTTCAATATTCAAAAACTTGAAAGCTAAAATATTTAAAAAAATTGGTTAAAAGTAAGTTAATTTTCTTTTGCACTTTTTAAAATAACACCAAATTTAAGCAAAAATAATTTTAAAAAATGGTGATGTGGCCATCATGTTACATTCTCCGACTTGATGGTATCATTTACGCTATCATGGTTTATTTTCAATTTAAATCATATTTTAAATGTACATCGAGCGTTGCGTAAACTCGGATGAAACTGACGTTTAAAACGTCAAAATTATAAAAGATGGAAAAATTATACTTCAAATTCAAAAACTCGGTTTACTCAAAAACTAACGAAAAAAACTTATTCTTTAGAAGTTGTTCATTTTGCGATTCTCTACAATTATTATTCACAAAATTTTGCTGTAACTATTATCGTTTCATAATTATAAACCAAAAATTAAAAAATAATTCATAAATTTTTTTCACGAATAGCAATGATTTTATGAAAAATATTTTAAAGCAAAAGATGTTCATTTCTTTGTTGTCTTCAATGTTTGTTTAAATGTTTTTGTGATCTTTTTTATATTTAAGAAAATATTGGAAAAAAACAAAAAAACAGTTAAGGTAAACAACCACTTCCGGTGCACGAAATTTTACCAAAAGCTTCTCAGTTCTTCGGATTATTAACTTTATCGAAGTGTTTTAAAAACAAAACTTTCAAAAATACTATTCTGAAAGCTCAATTTCAAACTTTACGTTTTCGGCGTCGTGTAAGTTTATTTAATTGGGTATAGTTTTATGTCGGCATTTTATACTTTCTTTCAATTTTTAGTTCAAATTTTCGAAAACTTGAAATCCAAAATATTTAAAAAAACGTTAAAAAACAGTGAATTTTTATTTTGACTTTTTTATAATTTTAACCAATTTCTTTTGTAAACAAAACTTTTAGGTTTCAAAGAATGCCATTTTACTGTCTGTGTTTCATGATCTTTTTTCTCATATTTTCAAATTCAAAAACTTGAAAGCTAAAATATTTAAAAAAATTGGTTAAAGGTAAGTGAATTTTCTTTTTCACTTTTTAAAATAACCAAATTTAAGCAAAAATAATTTTAAAAAAATGATTAAAGATAAGTGAATGTTTATTATAACTTTGTCAAACAAAACTTTTAAAAATACTATTTTGAAAGGTCAATTTCAAAAATCAAAATAAGAACGGCATTTTGTAGATTAATTGCATTTTGCTTGGTTTTATGTCCGCGTTCAATATGTTAATTCGTTTTTATTTTAAAAATTCAAAAGTCAGAAGACTTAAAAATGTATTTCAAAAACTAAAACCAATTATAAAAACGGCATTTTGTAATTGATTCTTGGTTTTTTTTATATTGTTGTAATATTAGTTTTAATTTGTAATTCATAATTTTCTTTAAAATGTAATATCCGTGAAATAAATATTATAATAAAAATATAAAATAATATAATAATTCAATTTTTATATAATTCTATCTGCGCGCTTCATATTTTCTTCCAATTCTCGGTCTAAATGGTAAACAAACTTAAAAGCCAACATATTTAAAAGATGGGCTGGAAGACCACTGGTCGATAGCCCTTTCACAGACAACGGAAAGCGGATTTCAAGTTTGTAACATAATGTATTTGAGTTATTTTTGTCAATAGAGATGTTTTTAAAAGATCGCCTAGTGATTAGTGAATTTTGAGAGAGAGAGAGAATATATTTATTGAGACAATTTTGCAAGTGACCTCAACCTGTCAATTGACCAGAGGTCTTTCAGCCTTGAATTTTGATTTATACTCTTTTATAATTTGAATAAAACATTTTGTTAGAAGACAAAGCATTCAGAAATACTTTCTGCAAAACTCATTTGCAAAAACTAAAATAGTAGCTATTTTGTGAATTAATTGTATGTTGTATTGTAGTTGTTTTTCCACGTTTCATACTTTCTTTGTTTCAAAACTTAAAAATTCATTTGTTTTGTAAAAACCATTAAATTTTCAAAATCCATTATTTTAACATTCTGTATGGAGTATCAGAAAGTTCTGTGATCGTTAAAAATTTCTAAAATTGTTTTTAACGGAAATATTCGTTTTTCGCTCCCTAGAGATGATTCCGGCAATTTTTGGAAAAAGAATATTCGTATCTGTGTGTCTGCATGTGGGCGCAAAATATTTTCAAATTTTTTGGTAAAATTTCGTCCACAGGAAGTGCGTGTTTAACGGGTTTTTTTTGTTTTTTTCCGATAATTTATAAATATAGAAAAAATTATAAAAACATTTTAATAAATATTAAAGCCAACAAGAAAGTGGACATTTGTTGTTTATACAGCATATTTTCTTTTATTGTGTGCCATAGGATTTTACATGCTAAAAATTATACCTTGCATTCATGTATATTTTATCATAAAATTTTGAATGAAATTTTAGTTAGTAATAAATCAATTATCAATTATGATAAAATATACATTAGCTCAAGGTATAATTTTTAGCATGTAAAATCATATGGCCCATTATAAAAAAAAAACATACTGTATATATTACTTTTCGATTTTTAAAAAAGAAATTAAAACTTTTTTTGTAGTTTTATGTCTATATTTATGAAATCATAAACGTTACATTTAATCACATTAACAATATAAAATTGACGTTTTTTATGCTTCACACTTGATGAAACAAAATTGTACTAAATGGTAATTTATTAATTAGAAATTTGTTTTGTTTCATGTTTATTGTTAGTCGGTTATCTGACACGTATTTCGGTTATATACAGTATGTTTTTTTTTATCGTGGGCCATAGGATTTTACATGCTAAAAATGATACCTTGTTTTATCATAAAATTTTGAGGGAAATTTGGGTGGAATTTGTAACGGCAATTATAAGAGGTTTGTCCAGCAGGGAAATAGTTGTATTTTTCTACAAGAAGTCAGGGAATTTTTATTTTAGGGAAATAGTTGACAACTTTTCTGCAGCGTATGCCGATCGTCCGGTTCCGAGCAAAAGCACTTTTTGATGGAATAAAACATGTTTAAATTATTGTAATTAAGGGCATCATGTAGAAAAATTATTGATTTATTTTACTAACTAAAATTTGCTGTAAAATTATATGATAAAATGTACATTAACACAAGTTATAATTTTTAACATATAAAATCATATGGCCCACGATAAAAAAACGTACGGTATAACATAATTAGTACAAGTTAGTAACATTATAAATCCTTTGATAATGGTTATACATAACAGAAACAGTGAAAAAATGGACATGAAACCTAACAGGTATCTAATTAATAAATTACCCTCTATTATATTTAAATAATTGTAGCTAATGCCAAACTGAACAATTTGTAAAGAAATCTTACTGGTTTTTAAAAAGAATCAATAAATATGAAAAATGACACTTAAAATCATATTACAACCAAATCGGAAAAAGTAGCATGATAAATAGATAAATACATAATAATAATGCACATTTTTTTGTAAAACGGTTTTGTTATGTTATATTTTGGTATCACTGACTCAATCAAGTAATGCTAATTTACGATATAAGTAACTTTATGAAGGTATTTTGACGCAATTGTATTTTTACACATTAGGTTCATTTACTGAAATATTTGTTGCAAACTTTTTGAATCAAGGCTATTTAATATATCTAGAGAAACATTACCTAATTAGAAGAAACAAAATCTTTTTGGAACACACTGTATTGACAAACCGTACCTTAATCTATAACTACTTAATGCTTAATTAAAACGTAACACCTTGTAATTGGATCACGATATCGGTAAATTACTCCGATCCAGAATATCTGATTAAGCACAACCCTCTCTCTATATGAGTATTCTGTTCGATGATTGTTGCGTGACAGAACCTAATTATGCTTGATAAATAATTTCGAAAATGTTCAATTAAAATCGTGTAGAGGCGGCGGGAGCGGATTTGCGAATAATTTAGCGTTGATTAAAAGTTGCCACCGCAAAAGTTTCGACTAATTGGTGAAAATTTATTGCGCCACGGACGCACACACTCGCACGCAATTTCCGCCCCCGTTGAGGGCGGCGCGCAATTATTTCGTTCGGATCTCTTTTTAATTGCGTACTTATGTTTTAAACATGATGATTAATGGTTGCGCGGCCCCACCTAGAATTTAATTAATGGCGAAGAAATTCTATAAATATCGTTGTACAGTATAAGTTATTGTAGTCATATTCTATTGAGTGTAAAAGTTATTCTCAAAGAATCTAACAAAAAAAAATTCATAAACATAATTGTTATTCAATAAAATAAAAATTCCCTGACTTCTTGTAGAAAAATACAATAAAATGAGAAATACGATACTTTTCGTCTTCTACAATTTAAGAGTCTCTAAGAGACTACAGTTAACAAATCATCTACCGAAACAACTATTTTCCTGGCTAGTACCACGACAAATATTGAATGATACAGTAGATAATTTGTGTGTTAAAAATATCAATGATATCATATTAACACAAGGTGGTACTTATTACTGCACAAAACACTAAAGAAACAGAATTAATTAAGATATAAGTATGAAAGTTGAGTTGTAAATGTTGGCCATCTATAAACGCGTTTCGAGGTTTACCTCTCATCATTATAACTGCTATTATTGATTTATTAACTGGATGTACCTTACTGTTTTTCGCAGAAAACCATAGAATACTTAAGGCATGTGGAAAATTCTGTCTAATTCAAGTGCAATCGAAATTTAATGGACATAATTTGTATGTATTGAGATTTTTATTAGCACTTTAAATAAAACTAATAAATACAAATTGAAGTCTTCAGCGATAACCCAAACATAAGCAACAATCGTTTGCAACCGCTCGGCTGATGCTTCGCCATCGATCATGGTGAGCCCCCAAAACTCCTTCTCATACATCCGTAACGGCTTCGCCGTCCCTTGAGTTAAAGTGGGCTTCAATAACAGAAAAGTACCACGCTCTTGGTAACAGCTTCAATAAAATCTACAAAGATCTGTCTAGTTAAAGTTTAATTGCATTATTAATTTACAAAAACATTACGACTATTAGGACGTATGGGGTGCTCAGAAGTGTAGTGGATCAAGTCCACTTTTCTTAATTTCGTCGATAACACACTCACGGTACACATTAATACGATCTACGTTTAGTAGAGAATGATTCAAGTCACAAATTTATTTCGTTTATAATTAGCGAATTTGTTTGTAATTTTTGTCTACATTTTGTTGCAAATTAAGTAAATACCTCTTTAAGGCTTGATGACTTGACAAAGAATTTTATGGACTTGGCCCATTTCTCCTCTGAGCACCCCATATACATAATGCCAGAAGAAAGATTCGCAGGAAATGTATTAGGAACAGAGAATACACCGAAGGGCAGACCTAGAAATACATGAGCAGGAACTGAGGGAGGAAGCCAAAATAAGGAATACAATGGCAAAAAAAATAAAGGAAAAAACGAAAAACAGAAAGTAAAAAATTCACAAGAATTAAAGAGTATGCAACCCAGATTGCCTTACAACTCGCGGTAGAAAGGCATGAGATTAATAAGAAGAAATCATGTCTTGATAATTAACACCCGAGAACTATAACACCATCTCAACCCAAAATAATATTTTGTCTCGTGAAGATCCAGAATATCAAAAAAAGTGATGACGAAAATGTTGAGTTTTTCTCAAAAATTAGACAATTTGTGAAACTCTGTCTTATGATCAAATGATTGAAGGATGGGATAGAGCACACCCGGCACTCTTCGTATTAACTTTAACTTAAACTAAACTTTGTCTAAGTTAAACAAAGCTCCATTGTTAGTTTATTATTCAACATGGATTAATAAAAATCATCAAAGACAATGTTTGTACATAGTTACAAACTGTGGTGAAAATCCAGAAACCCATAAAAATTAAGAAGAAAATACCAACATGTTCTTGTTTGCAAATTGGTCGTTTTGTAAAACAATGATTAATGATTAACTAATTGGAGGGTGGTACAGGGCCCACTCACCACCTTTCGTATCAACTATAACTTTAACTAAACTTTGTCTAGGGTAAGAGAAATTTAATTGTTCATTTATTATAAAACTTTGATAAAAATCAGACAATGTTTGTTTTAAGAGTTTAAATCTTTGCTGAATATAGGATTACAATTAGAACCACCAAATTTAAGTAAGTTGTGATGCATTGGTTCACAAAATAGACTACTTAAAAATCATTCTGTATGTAGTTAGCTGAACAACGACGCAAATTACAAAAGGACCTATCCCCACCTCATTTTTGTACTTTTAGTGCCAACTGAGAGAAGTGCAGCAACGAGTTTATAAACTGGTGCGTGGTGGCCACTTTAATATAATCCAACTCGTTGTACCAAATACAATGTTTTTTTTAGTGAAGCTGTAGAAAATCAAAAAAATTAAGAAAGGATTGTTCATTTGTTCTACAAAATAGGTCAATTTTTTAAATTATTAAATTAAAAGGGTGGCATATGGCATATGCACACCCCTTCGTATCAACTTTAAGCAAAGCTTGGCTCTATAAAGATTGAACAATATTTCATTGTTCATTCTATATAAAACATGGATTTGCAACAATCACCAAAGACAAGGTTTGAACTCAAGGGTGGTGGGTGGCCCCTATTCTTCAATCCAACCAATTAAACTGATAGTGGGTGCGCCCTGTTCAACCTTGCAAACAGTTAAACTGAATATAATATATGGTAAAGATCGAGGAAAATCAAAAAAACTAAGAAATTAAAAAATTGGACAATTTATTAAACTGTTTCATTATCACTGATTGGTGGGTGAAATACATCCCTGCCACTACCCTTCGTATTAGGGGTCGTGATAATTCCAAGGTTCGCAACTTCGAGACTTCTAAGAATCCGAAGATATGAAGAGAACAACGATTATCGAAAAGGACCCCGCAGTATTTCAATGTAAAATGGGTTTCATCGAAATTGTCCCATTTTTTGCAGGGAGCTAGCTTTTGACATCCTGAACAAAAGTCCTTATGGGCGGAACAAAATCCTATGTAAGGATTTTGAGTTATCCGCCAAAGAAGGTCTTATTTCACCGATACTCGAAAATCGTAAAAACGGAAGGAACAATGCATACAACGATGTTAATATCTTCATGTTTTCGACCAAGAAGTTCTTGTACAATGTTCAGCAGTCATTGCTGGAAAAAAAACGAACCTTCAATTGAGATTCATTCTTTGTAGAGACTGATTTATTGCACCGGGCGCATCAGTAAATAAATGCTCCTAACTTTCAAAGTTTTTATTTTTTTAAATCTGAAACTTTTCCAAAATAATCTCCATACAATACTGAGCAACTTTGTCGCTAGAAGTTTGTTGACAGACAACTTTCGTCACACACTTTTTTAAGTGAAACAAAAAAAAACTTGGATTAAAACACTATTCACTTCACATTCAATTGGTTTTGTAACTTTTTTTAGAGCGCCCATGATGAACCATTGAGAGAACAGATGGCCCATCGATGGTCAAACCTTTTCAGAGCCTTTCCGCCCGTGAAATTGATCTTTCGGTCCAAAATACGGGTTTTCAATTGAAGTTTTGGTATATTTTTTAAATTGCCATGGACCATCGATGGACCATCATGCCCATCGTTCGGCAAGGGCTGTTCCGAGTTTGAGCGGGCAACAATAAATCATTCTCTACAAAGAATGAATCTTATTTGAAGGTTCGTTTTTTTTTTTCCTGAAAATGTTCGCCCTACAAGTTGCCTAATGATGGGCACACTTGCCCAGCGTCCCCAGCAATGACTGCTGAGCATCGTATAAGAACTTCTTGGTCCAAAGCCGTCCAAACATGATGATATGAACATCGTTGTATGCGTTCTTCACCCTGTTTTTACGATTTTCGATTATCCGTGAAATAAGACATTCTTCGGCGAATAACTCAAAATCCTTACATAGGATTTTGTTCCGTCCATAAGGACTTTTGTTCGGGATGCCAAAAGCTAGCTCCCTGCAAAAAATGGGACAATTTCGATGAAACCCATTTTACATTGAAATACTGCGGATTCCTTTCGAATCTTTCGAAGATTCGAACAATCGACATTGCAAAGTTTTGCGGTTTCGTTTTTTCGAATTTTTTGAAGAATTATGAATTCAAACTTTTACCTAATTTTTACCTCAAAAACCCAAGACGAAAAAAATTAAGATGCACATACTGAGTTCCGGAAATAATAAATTAAAATCAAACTATTGTATTGATAAGGTAAAAAGCAATAACACATCTTGCAAAATTAATTGTTTTTATTAGTTTTGAAATAATTTGATATAAATTAACTTGTTCATTTCTCAATATTCGCGAAATGATACAACATTACATTCTAAATAAAATTATACAACAATTTCTTTAAACAAAACTATCGTTTAATTCAAAAACCTCCAAAATCCCCCCCTTGTTCGGTGCTCTTAAGGCTACTTCTGGCAAATCAGGGCTCAAAACTTCGAAACTTTGAAAATTCTAAACCTTAAAAATCGAATCTTCAAATCTTCGAAACTTCGAAAATGCAATCTTCTATGAATCTTCGAAACTTCGACCCTTCGAAATTGAAAATCTTCGAAGAATAATTCCAGCCCTTTTTCGTATCAACTTTAACTTAAAAAAAAACCTCTGATTAGATTAAATGATTAGGTTAAACAAAATTTCATTGTTAATTCATTATAAATCATCGATTGATAAAAATTATCGAAGACAGGTTTGTAATAGAAGTTAAGTTGAACTCAAGGGCGGTGGGTGTGTTGTATCCTACAATTTAACCAGTTGAACCAAAAACTGTGTTTTTGGTTACTAACCAGAAAATAGGAAATATGAAAAACATAATGTTGGTTGTTCTTGAAAATCGGACAATTTGTAAAACTTTATTTCCTAAATAACTGATTAGAGGGTAGGATAGGGCTATAGTCGGGCCGCTGAGAGCTGCCTGTGACTCATCGCTTAAAATCGCATGAATTAAGATTTAAGTAAACGTATGTCCGTAAGAAAATTTGGTGCCGCGCTGATTTTCATTGGCGGGATATTTACAAATTCTCGCGCAAACTTTTTACGGTTATGTTATTTGACGTGGCGCTCGCGTGTTTTGTGTGTTCATATGAAGCGTGCCAATGCGATGCAAGAGTCATGCGTGAGCTTAGACCTACGTTCACGCTGCCCTATTCTTTAACACGCAGACACACGTTTCGTCTTTTATTTCATACTGTTTCGTACATGATAGAAAAAGATAGATATAAAATGCAAAGCAATTCTTAGTACGAAAATGCATGAGTCACCGTCAGCTCTCAACGGATGAACTATATTAACTTTTACTTAAGCTAAACTGTGTTCTGGTTAAGCAAAATGTCGATTTTCATTTATTATAAAACATGATTTGGTAAAAATCTCTTTAATTAATCTCGAGGATGGTGATTGGGCTCAATCCTACAGTTTAAAGAGTTGATCCGAAAATAATATTTTCTGATGTGAGGATCTTGAAAATAAAAATGGTGATGTGGCCATCATGTTACTTTCTCCGACTTGATCGTATCATTTATGTTTGCCCTTTAATGGTTTATTTTCAATTGAAATCATATTTTAAATGTACATAGAGCGTTGTGTAAACTCGTATGAAACTGACGTTTAAAACGTCAAAATTATGAAAGATGGAAAAATAATACTTCAAATTCAAAAACTCAGTTTACTCAAAAACTAAAGAGATTTCGAGAAAAACGTATTCTTTATAAGTTGTTTATTTTAGCATTCTCTACAATTGTTATTAACATAAATTTACTGTAACTATTATCGTTTTATAATTATAAACCAAAAATTTAAAAAAAATTATAATTTTTTTTTTAATAATAATAAATTTATTAAAAATATTTTCAAGCAAAACATGTTCATTTCTTTGTTGTCTTTAATGTTTGTTCAAATGTTTTTGTGATATTTTTCATATTTAAGAAAATATTGGCAAAAAACAAAAAACAGTTAAGGTAAACACCCACTTCCGGTGTACGAAATTTTAGCAAAAGCTTTACAATTCTTTGGATTATCAAATAAGACGTATGTTCAAAGTTTCATGTCAATTGCTCTATTAGTTGTTGAGATACAGCGCACACAGACAGCAGACACAATGTTTTTTTTCCAGAAATTGTTGAAATGGTATCTAGGGACCCCAAAATTTCCGTAAAAAATTAAAAAAAAAAAATCACGTTCACAATACTTTCTCGTACTTCGTAACGGAGAAAGTAAAAAGTGTTTTGTTGCTTTTTATTGAAAATTGAAGAATTTATAAAACTTTAATCAATAATCAAATAGTTGAAGGGTGGGATAGGGAAAGGGCCCATCCCCCACTCTTAGTATTAACGTTAACTTAAGCTGAACTATGTATATCATTGTTCATTTATTATAAAACTTGATCGTTAAAAATCACCATAGACATTGTCTGTAATTAATGTTTAGTTGAACTTGAGGGTGGTGGGTGGGTCCTATCCTACAATACAATACAATCAGATGAACCGAAAATATTGGTTTCTCTGGTGAAGATCTACAAAATAAAAAAAAAATGAAGCAAATGTTCTAGACAATTTGACTATTTGTAAAACTCTGTTTTATGATCAACGGATAAAAGGGTATGAAAGAGGGTGGGATAACTCCTCGTAATAATTTCAACTTAAGCTAAACTGTCTAAATTAAACAAAATGGCATTGTTTATTTAATATAAAACGTGGATAGATAAGAATCAATGTAATTAAAGTTTAATTGAACTCAAGAGTATGGTGAGTAGGTCGGCCCTATCATACCATTGGCGGTGGGTAGGCCTTCTCGTACCATTCAACCAGTTGAACTGAATACAAAGTTTATAATAAAAGATAAATAAAAAATTAATCGACTAGTTTCGCTTGTTACAGCATTTTCTTGAACATTTTTTTATTTATCTTTTATTATTTTCAAAATGTTTCACCAAGTGTTAAGTGTGAAAGTTATTCAAGAAATACAATGTTTGTTTTGTGAAGTTTCAGAAAATCAATACTAAATCAATTTCTATTAAGAAGAAAATGTTGACTTATTCTTGAAAGTTGGACAATTAGTAAAATTCTGTTTGATAGTCAACTAATTAGAAGGTCGGACAGAGTCCACTAGCCACCTTTCTTATCAACTTTAACTTAAGCTAAATGCTGTTTAGGTTTAACAAAGTTTTATTGATCATTCATTATAAAACATCTATTGATAAAAATCACCAAAGACAATGTCATCAGTTAACTATTGAAAATGAACACATCGTGTTTGAAATGTACATTTCGTGTTATAAATAAACGAGTGAAGTAAGAAATATAACTGTGTTTAATTATTTAAAGACAATGTGTGTTATTAAAGCTTAATTCAACTGAAGGATTGTGGGTGGACTTTATCATGCAATATAACCAGTTGAATCAAATACAATGGTTTTTTGATGAACAAAATAAAAAAATTAAAATTTATTTGTTGACTTATTCTAAAAAATTGGACAATTTGTAAAACTTTATTTTGTGATTAACTTGTGTACCCACCACCCTTCAAATCAACTTTAACTTAAGTTGAGCTCTATTTAGGTTAAATAAATATCATTTTTAATTTATTATAATAATCAGAAAAGACAATGTTTGTAATCGAAATTGAACTTGAGGGTGAGCGGTTTTTTTTTCGGGGAAAAAATTGGGGGGTTTTAGACGTGTTTTCAAATCTTTGAGTAAAACAAAAACAAATAAGATTTCGAAAAAAAACCTATTCTTTGCAAGTATATCAATGACAACACGTCTAAAACCCCCCAATTTTTCCCAGAAAAAAACGCATATAACCATATAACGTAATTACTCCTCATTTCTATGGTATTTGGACGCCCACCCTCAAGTTCAATTTCGATTTACCATCATTTTTGATGGTAAAGGTTTTTAGAATGCGAAGTTGAATTGGATTTTTTGGTTTATAACAATTTTCTTTTTGCAAATTTTAGCTTCTACCCACTTATCCTATCCAGAAAATTAGTTATAATCCCTTTAAACGTTGAGACCATAATCCGCAATTCACCCAGAAATTAATGCTATCGAACGTGTTCAGCGAAAATTTCGGATAGAGAATACCTTCCTAACTAATTTGATCTGTAAAGACGTATTATAAATGATATAATTTTTGTACAAAAATTACTAAATGTTTGCATAGATTCTGCAAGTTTACTAAAAGCTAATAATATGCATGTACCATCCAGCTAACAACAAATTGTTTATTTTCCGCAGAAATCGGAAGAACCGATTAATTAAATTAATTTTTGATCTCGGGCTTTCCTTAAAATTATAACTTCTTCTAGATAAATTTACGCGAATTTCGTACCCTTTTTTATAAGGTGTGAGCTACAGAATTTTGTTGCTGAGTTGGCCATGCCCGAGAGAGAGAGAGAGAGAGAGAGAGATATAGCAGTTATGTCTGAGATGAACTCATTTTTTTAAATCTAATTCATTTGAACTAATCTAGTATCATGACGTAATAATATGCGACATACCTCATTTATCTCAGAGCCAACTCTGAAACAAAATTTTGTGGCTCACACGATAGAATGTAACTTTTTAACTTATAATCTGCAATTTTATTTTTCGACATTGAACATTTAATAGTTACATAATTAGTCCATAGCTTCTCCATCAAAAAAAAATCTTTCGGTAACTACTCGGAATCCAGCGTGCTAATAATGTATTCATCCCCAAATCTTCATGCAAAATTGTCAATACGGATGCCTCGTAGATTCGAGACTTTATAAACTTTTTTGCGCTACCGTTCTATATTGCTATGCTTACTGTGTGTGTATTTAGTCACGTTCGAATGGCTTTCCCGGACTAATTTCGGTTGCTAGGAAACTCACAAAATAACAAGCCTGTTCTGAGTCATGACAGTCCGTTATAGCGATTTTTAGTTATAATAAAAGTCGTTTTGAACTATTTTTTTACTATTTTTATAACTATTTTAAATCGGTAGCGCAAAAAATACTATACAACACTCGGTTCGTTAAGTGCATTCAAACAGATCTCGAAAATTACAAATACTCGGCCTTACGGGCATCGTATTTTTAAAATTTTCTCGACCTGTTAGAGAGCACTTACCGAACTTGTGTCGTAATATACTATTATTCATCGATTATGTAGTAACATTTCTTCTCCCTTCGTGATTTTGTCTTCGTGATTTTGTCTTCGTTCATTGCCTCCACAGGTCGTCCACTTTTCTCTACCGCATTTGAACTGCCTTGACCCAGATTGCCTTCTTCTTTCAAAAACTTTATCACGCTTTTATGCCTCAGTTTTAAATCGCCCATTTCCCTGTGTTTCACAAACACAGACAACAAGAATAAATTGATTTATACACAACTTGATAAATCATTGTTAAACAGTTACAATAACTTGACAGTAAATACTTGTCATGAATGCGCATTTGTTTCATGACTAAGTAGATTTCAATTTATTCTGCCTTCGTATAGATAAATCAATTTACAATTATGTGTATTAACATTTTAATAGTGTTTGATTGTTATTTTGAAATATGTCGGTCATTATTTTAATCAATTATATATTTTAATTTGAATGCCTTATTTTATTGTAATATTTTAAGAACTTCATTCAAATTTTGAACTTTATGAAAATTGGATTTTGAAGGTATTTCAATACAGGGTGTTCCAAAATTCATGCACCAAAAGTTTTCTGCGTACTCCTCGTAGATCAAAAGAAAAAAAAAACCTTATGACAAATCTTGATTTTCCACAAAATAACATGGATTTAACCCCTTCGCAGAAATATTAAAGAGACGCCACTGTTCCCTATCAATGAATACTTTCGTTCGCGTGTAGAAATTGGCGAGAACACCACGTACATACATGTTCACACTCGCCTGGTCTGGGCTCTTCGTCTCTCGAGCTTGTACTGTCAACATTAGATAAACAAATGGTGTCGATTTCATTGACGCAGCACAAAAATTAGGTCAATGTACCATCGAGTATGGAATTGGAATTTTTAAATCGATTTGTGTCTTCCTGGAAACACAGATGTTTTTACGGACTTTCTAAAAAAGTGTTATTCCAAATTAGGTCTTGGCCTTGGGTAACAAAGGGATATCATTTTACAGCACCTACCCCCTTGATTTGAAGTAATAGGACTGCAGGGGATACAATTGTACAACAATAAAAAATGCACAAGTGCAGGAAGCCGCCAGGAACAATAAAAAAAAACATAATAAATAAGGTGAACTTGAAATTTGTGCGTCGGTTTTATTAACCCGCACCGGACTATTTATGATTAGATAAAATTATTTCAACTGCGCGCTCAAAATTAGGTCACCATTCATTCATGCTTCAACACTTAAAATCGACACCGTTTGTTTTTATACAAGCGAACGAAAGTATTCATTGATAGGGAACTGTGGCGTCTCTTTAATATTTCTGCGAAGGGGTTAAATCCATTTTATTTTGTAGAAAATCGAGATTTGTCATAAGGGTTTTTTTTTCTTTTTATCCAGGAGGAGTATGCAGAAAATGTTTGGTGCATGAATTTTGAAACACCCTGTATAGTTACATCTTTATTGAAGGGTAATATTTACATTATATACAATTGTATATTAATATAGTGCATTAAAGCAATATTTTTCTTCTTCTTTTAGCCCTACTGTAAGTATTTAATTTGTAAGATTGTATTTTATTTTACCTGATAAAAGTATCACAGGGACTACCATAAATACATTAATTGAAAATTGTTAAATTGGTAAAAAAGAAAATATGTATCTCGGCTAGTCCAATAGTAAAATAACGAATAACGCCCTACAATGGTACTACTATCAATTTATAGTTATTTACGTATTAAGGGCTGTTAGAATAGCTGTAACAACCAAGGGAGCCGTCGGGACCCAAAGCGACCGCGGTTGTTACGGCCCCAACTGCACGTGGTACGTACAACGTTTTTCGTCGTACTGCTAATTTTATAAGAAATGAAACTTGAATGTGTCTAATTGACTACACTAAAATCGCCGATGACGTCGATTTAATTTTGGTTACCGTCAACATAAAAATCGCACATGTCGTTATTTCCTTAACAACCAATAACAAATAGCATTTTATTTGTCAAAATGCAGAAAATGGAGAAAGAGGCTTTACTTCCAGCGAAAATATTAGCCCGAGCTAAGCAAGCGAATGGTGAATTAGTACCAGAAAAATCGAGGGATAGATACCATAACGAAGGAAATTTATTTAAAAGATGGCAGCAAGAAAATCATATTGAAAGTGTGTGCGAAAACGTAATAAACGTAATATTGGCCTATATTGATGAACTGGTATGTTAATTTTCATTCCGTGTAGCAACTTGTAACAATTTTTTATTTGATTGCAGAGCGAAAAGTATGCTCCCAATTCTGATCTAAATGAAAATGTTTCAACAAATGTACACGTTGAAAATAGAAATTTGTCTCGAGAAGCCACACCATTTTCTACCAGAGGAAATGTGAACTTTCACGATTGCACAATAACACATTTTTATAATTTTAAGTAGACTTTTTATAATTTGTATTGTTATTTCGTTCAATTTCCTGTAGTTAACCAAATTTATTTAATTTCATAAGAGTCTAACACTGTTTTTAAATTGATAATATTGTTTTAGTAATTTGTTGATTAAGAGCGGGCTGTTAACAAAAAGCGGGCTGTTAAAAGCTCTTAACGACGAAAATAAATTAAAAATGGGTAGGATGTATTCAAAAAGTCTAGTGACGTGCACGAAACCAATATCGCGAATAATATTTTAAATTTCCTATAATATCCACGTCAATTCCTTCCCGTAGTTACTCACATTACCGGCAAAGAAAACTGTTTAAAGTATAAACTATTTCCAACTTCTAAGAATAGCAGTTGCGGTTATTTTGCAACACCATTACCAAGCCGCAACGAAAAATAAATGATTGGAAACCCGCGAGTCTGACTTTATTCCAATTACCATTTCAGTAATAAAATTGTTCTAAATAACAGGACTATTAAGAAAAGTCTATGCAGAAGAAGATACTTTAAACACTCCAGTAATTGCGTACGCTTAAAAAGAAATTGTATTTGCCTCGAGATGGCAAAAATGTAATTTTTATAAAAGGTATATTATATTTATTATTATAATTAAATTGTTGTCTGCATACCCCCGGTAATATCTATTACCTGTTATTCTTAATTAGCATAAAAAATTAATTTAAATTCATTTATTCTAGTTGTTCAAGGTTTCCATGTTTCATTGAAGTTGAATTAAGATTAAATAATGATACAAGTCCCATTTTACCATTCGTAGAACCAATCTCATAAAAAATGCGGTTTGTTAATTTATAACAGTGCCGTATATTAAGTGGTTATAATACAATCCAATACTAATTAAGTTTTGTAATATTATACCGGGTGTACCATTTAACCTGAAAAATCAATATAACTCGAAAAATGTTATTTTTTTAAATTTAATTTTTGCTATTAGACCGTGTTTTCAATAAAAACTTATGCATTTTTTTCCAAAGAATCGATTCTATAATAAAAAAATGGTGATGTGGCCATCATGTTACTTTCTCCGACTTGATGGTATTATTTATATTTACGCTTTCATGGTTTATTTTCAATTTAAATCATATTTTAAATGTACACCGAGAGGATGACACCGACGTTTCTAGATTCTATTCTTAAAAAAAAAAATGGTGATGTGGCCATCATGTTACTTTCTCCGACTTGATAGTATCATAGCCATTTATATTTACGTTTTCATGGTTTATTTTTAATTAAGATCATATTTTAAATGTACATCGAGCGTTGCGCAAACTCGGATAAAATTGACGTTTAAAACGTCAAAATTATGAAAGATGGAAAAATTATACTTAAAATTCAAAAACTCGGTTTACTCAAAAACTAACAAGATTTAGAAAAAAACTTATTCTTTAAAAGTTGTTCATTTTGGCATTCTCTACAATTATTATTCACATAAATTTGCTGTAACTATTATCGTTTCATAAATATAAACCAAAAATTAAAAAATTATTGATACATTTTTTTCTCGAACAGCAATGATTTTATGAAAAATATTTTCAAGCAAAAGATGTGCATTTCTTTGTTGTCTTAAATGTTTGTTTAAATATTTTTGTGATATTTTTCATATTTAAGAAAATATTGGCAAAAAACAAAAAACAGTTAAGGTAAACACCCACTTCCGGTGTACAAAATTTTACTAAAAGCTTTTCAGTTCTTCGGATTATCAAATAAGACGTATGTTCAAAGTTTCATATCAATTTCTCTATTAGTTTTTGAGATACAGCGCACACAGACAGACACACACACACACAGACACACACACACACACACACACACACACACACACACAGACACAAAAATTTTTTTTCCAGAAATTGTTGAAATGGCATCTAGGGACCCCAAAACGGATATTTCCGTAAAAAAAATTTTTGAAAAAAAAATCACGATCACAATACTTTCTCGTACTTCGTAACGGAGAAAGTAAAAATGGGGGTTCCTATTTGAAATTTTAAAGTTGCTCCCGCCCCATCCACTGGGGATGGATCAGTGAGAATTTAGAATAGGAAATATTAATTTTTGGCCTGGGAATGATTTTTCGTAGGATGCGTATTTTGATTTGTCAGGTTAAATGGTACACTCGGTATACCAGGTGTGCTGATAATGTTGGCCATTTGCGATATTTCGAAAACTATTCAGCCTGCAGCTTCGGTAAAAAAAAATCCGCGGTGTAAAAATATTGCTGGAATAACATTCAACTTCCTTGATGGGCCGCAAGAAGGCGTAATATGCGTAAAAATATAGATTCTCTCTAGAATTTGCTTACTAAAAGTGAGTCTTAAAACTGCATGTTGTAAATTACACGTCATTTTGCAATTATATTTTTGTTTTGCCCTATTTTCTATTTTGTAAAGTGGACGCGATAGTCTTTTAATAAATTTGTCCGTAAGAGGGCGCAACGTGCACCGTTAGTGTTTTTTTTTAAATTTAAAATGATTGGTACCTAGATTTTGAAACTAATAAAAACTAATAAACTAATAAAAACATGCAAACGAATTTCGAATATTAGAGTAACCATCGACTTCAGATATATGAAACCTTATATGAAACGAAAGCTTACTTAATGAACTTTAAAATTATGAAATAATATATAGGGTGTTCCATTTGAAAAAAATTAGAAATTGTGCAGTTTGCGAATGGCTATCACCCTGTATAATACACTGAGTTATGTTTTGGTTGATAGAGTAATTTTGAAGACTAAAGTTTAACTAAACTTTACCACTAAATTAAAATGAATTATCTTTATTAGTTTCAGGGGACCACTTTAACGATTTTGTTCAAAATTTTGTATAAACAACTGAATAACACGAAAACGGCCCGGTTTCAATCGCCGAAGTCATTTTAATCTCCAAATAATAAGGAATCCAAAAATGCAAAAATATACAGGGTGTTCCATTAAAAAAAACATAAGTTTGGTCTGTAACTTTGTTATGAGACACCCTGTATAAATTTAAATATTTTTAGGGCGTGCAGCTCACTATTCTGCACAACTTTTGTATAAAACATTTTTCGAATTTTGAAAAATAAGCACGTGATTGACCGTTCCCAGAGCTCTGAAACACTGTGTATATATAATATAATATTACAATCATAATACAACCATTGATAAAATTTCTCGAAATAAACTAATTCTAAGCCAATTCTAGTTTAAGAATATGTTTTAGAAAATTCCGTTTATTATTTTTAAATTAATGTTAACTAAGTTACGTGTTGGCTTTTACGGTGATATTTGCAGACATCATTATTTCCTCGTAATGAAACGACGGGTTTCTCTTTCCCTTCCCATTCAGTTCTTCTCCTCTTGAAAACTCCTTTTGTGCATTAATTAAAACCGAACCGCGGCGGAATTAATACAATAATTTCGCGATTTTAATTATCCGCTCCGTAATTGTTTCCCCAACAATCGGAACGAGAATCGCTCGTAAACGATTCGTTTCCGGCGGGTTTTAATCAGCCGAAAACCGAAATTCTCCTTTAAATGAAATTATTGAGAATATTGCTTGTGAAAATAGATGTAATTATTAATTAACATTAGTGTGCGAGTTATTTTTTGGCAAGAAATAAACGTTATTAATTGAAAAAAAAATATTTTGTAACACCTTGAAATTGAATATGTGCTAAAATATACAGAAACTTCAGGTTACATTTGCTCATCAACGCGATTTTAAGTTTGATTTACTTTTTTATTTGTTTTATAAGTCCAAAATATTCAGGTTAGATTTTTTCATCGTTAGCTATTTTTAGTTTGATAAACTTAATTTAAAAAAAACACCCTTGAAGTTGAATATTAGAATTTATATGGATTTTTTTTTCAAGTAAATCAAACTAAAAGCTAGGCTGAAAGTTCTCTGGTCAATTACCTGTTACGGTCATTTGTAAAAGTATCTCAATACATGTATTTTCTCTCTCTCTCTCAAACTAAAACTATTACCTGTGGCGCATTAATGAACAATTTTCTAGTTTTTCAGCTTTGTATATTTGATAAGTTGTCAAAAATTTTTATCAAAGAATTTCGTGAAAATTAAGTAAATTTAGATTAATGTTCTTATTTTGTGTGGCGAATTTTTGGATGAAAAGTTCCCAGAAAGAAACCATACCTGAAATATCAGTGATTTCAGTTTACCTGGAAAAATAGTTCAAATTTGAAGAACAGTTATCGGCGGCAAATGTGGATAAGTTTTATAGAATATATATTCGAGCAACAATTCTATTGAAGTTACCATATACAAAGAATAAATTGATAATTTATTGATTTGTGTAATGATTCATTTTGTTGATTTCTGTAATACTTTATTCTAAATATTTTTATTATTTGATATTAGCGATAAAATAGAAGCATTACTTGCCTACTAATATGCACTTGTGCAATTATACCCTGCAGAAATGCGTTGAAAAACCAATCTTCGAAGTAATTCAAAAACTAACTGCTTTAGGAGTCTAGTTAAATATCACTTTTTTCTAGTAAATTTTCCTCCCAATTTTGTTGCTATAAATCGGGTCATTTCATTAAAAAATATTGAATTAAGAGATATTTAAGGGGGTCACTTCCTCAAAAATGAACAAAATTATCGTTTTTTTTTTATCGTCGATTTTGATTTGACATTCAATTCTACGCATAAAAAAATATTTTACATTTTTCCGATTAGTAAACGTAGTCAAAATTTGTAAGCAAAATGGAGGAGGCGAGCTCTTGTATGGACTAATTTTAAGTATTTTGACTCCCCTGAAAAATTTACTTTTTTAAGTTTAGGTACACTTTTCTTCAAAACTGTAAAAGCTGTCAACACAAATTTTTCTTTGTTTTAAGGGTGGTATCGATACCTACCAGTATGGCTGAGATTATTTCCATATGTTAAGTGGCGGATTTTTTTTTGTAAAAAGAACTCGAAAAATGTTCAAGTTTTTTTTTCATGTCATAATTCTGAATCCAGTTAATATTTTTTTGATTTCTCAGCCATAAATGCTTATTTTAGAGGTAGAAAAATGTGTGCAACATTTCAAAGAAATCGGTTTAGTAGTTTTCTAGAAAAGTGTACCTAAATATCACGTTTTTAAATGGAACACGGCTCAGGAAGTCACCTCCTTAGGAGGTCACTCAGATATTGACATTTTACGAACGCTTGTTGTCAAAATTGAAAGTTTCCTATGTTACCGACAGAGACATCCTCTAGGTACAATTAGATATTTTTCATTTATTCTTAAGAGAAGTTACAGACAGATTTCAAGCTGCCTCTTAGTAATATGTTATTTTTTGAAAAGTAAAAGAAATAAGTGTGCATACGTTTCTACAAAATAAGTTGCAATTTAAACGAGAAATCCAAAATTATAATAATATATAGGGTGTTCTATATAAAATAACAAATTAGGTGCTACTTCCGGTAGCACCGGAATTTATAGAAAGTTAAAAATAATTCATTTGAGGAGAACTGATTCAACCGTGTGACGGGGATTTTTTTCAAATTTTTAGTACAACGGCAATCCCATAAACTTTTAACGAACAATTTAGTGTAAACACCCTGCATGCAGTTTAATGCTTGCAATAAAAAAGTACGTATTAAATCTGCAATATATAAGATATAAAAACAAATAGGACGTAAAGAACTAATTAAAAACCGTATGAATTTAAAATTTTGGGACGTGACTTTATGAACAATAGAAAATTTAATTTTAAAACAATTCTAGATTTATATTATTTAGTTGGCGTTTAAAAAAGATATTAAGTATTGTAAAAAAAATCGACGTGTAAATCTTCATTATTTCCATAATAAACATTCGTTAAATGGGAGAATGTTCACTGTGCCTTCCGATGTGGAACATAGCGTGAAAACATGATTTTGGAGTGTTTAGTGTCTACAAATAGTAATCATTGATAGGGTAGTCGAGCATTTATATTGATAATTTAATATTTTATATAAAACACATATGTCTAATTTAATTCCTCTAGATGTTAATATGGACAGATTGATTTTACGCAGAGGTCGCTAGTCCTTAAATTCATTTTGAAGGCTATAAAACGAATATATTTATTTTGCACTATTTCTAATTTAATTTTATTATTTTTATACAGTGCGCGCCTAAAGTATGGAATATTTTCAATAAAACCGAAATCAAATATTTTTGGAAATAATCCTGGAACTGGTCGATTTTCTTTTATAAAAATACACATTTTTGCATTAAAATCGATTTTCAGTCGTCATTTGTTTTTGAGTAATGACGTCATGCTTTTTGTTTTTAAATGACAACCCCTTATTTTTGTTCTTGATTTTGATAGTACTTTTCATTGTCGAACTAGCAGTATAAATATGTACGTTTTGTTATTTGTTATTTTAGTATATAGTAATCTAGTTTAGTTTCTATTTATAATTCAAAATTGACAATTTAATTTTGTAGGTTTGGATGGAAGACCAGTTAGAGGTCAAACTCTACTGAATCCTACTGATTTACGTGAAAACATTTCTTTTATTTTAATTTTTCCCCCATTTATGATTGTTTTTTTTTGTAAACATCTTTTTATATTTATATAATAACAAAATAATGATTTCTGTAACGTGAATAAAGATGATTATTATTATTATTATAAAAATATTGCCATCTTACATAAGCAATTTTTCGAATAAAGGACAATTGAAGGTGATAACTTGATATTTAGAGTTTTTGCAAAATGACCTTGTTCCAGCGCTTGTAGTAATAATTTTTACAAACAATGGTCTTGGCCTTCCGTATAATATAATATGGTTTCAGCACTAGGCGCGTTTTTTTGTTTTTTTTGTTTTCTTTTTGTTTTCCTTTTTTGAACAATTCTTCTCGAACATTTTGAATATTTTCTAGGATAATTCTGTGCACTCGTCTCTCTCGCGGGCTATTATATGGGTCCCCGCTTGCCAATCCACCTATTCGTAAAGCAATTGTCAAAAAACGCGCATAGTGCGGGGGTGCACCGTCTTGCTGAAACCATATTGTATTATATGGAAGGTCAAGATCATTTTTGTTTGGAAAAAAAGCGCTAAAAAGGTCATTTTGCAAAACTCAAAATATCAAGTTCTCACCTTCAATTGTAATTTACTCGAAAAATTTCTGATGCAAGATGGCAACATTTTTATACTACCAGTTCGACGATGAAAAGATCTCCTAAAATCAAGAATAAAAATAGGGTTGCTGTTTAAAAACAAAATGGATGACGTCATTACTCAAAAACAAATGACAACTAAAAATCGACTTTCATGAAAAATTGTGTATTTTTACAAAAGAAAATCGACCTGTTCGAGGTTTTTTTCCAAAAATATTTTATTACGGTTTTTCTGAATATACTCCATACTTTAGGCGCGCACTGTATAATGTTGACTATATTCTTGCGTAGTTTGATGAGCACAACGAAAGGTAAATAATTCTTTACGCTACTTCAGAAATTCCCTAGTTTGTCTTTTAATAAATCCCTTGGCTTTCAATCCTTTACTTACGATACCGTCTATATAGCATGAAAAGTACTTTTACTGTCAAAAACTCTTAAATCACGAAACAATATTACTTTATCCAAGTTAATGTTGTTGGTTGTTTATGTGCGATGTTCAACGACTGTGAGCAAACACAATTGCAGATGTATCGTGTGAGCCACAAAATTTTGATTCAGAGTTGGCTGTGAGATAAATGAGGTATGTCGCATATTATTACGTCATGACACTAGATTAGTTCAGTTGAATTAGATTTTTTTTAAATTAATTAATCTCTGACATGACTGCTATGTTTCTCTCTCTCAGGCATGGCCAACTCAGCACCTTATTATCATTTATAATTTTTTTAAATAATACAGGTCTCAAATAGCTACCCGGCGGTACACCTGATGTAATTTGTACTGTATCAGAGTTAAATCCCTTTATAGTTACTTGTTGCGTTCATCCTGTCCGGTAAATAGTTAACTTCATTATAAGGGCATCATGACTTACCCTATGGAATGCCTTAGTAAGGCATATACGGGGTGTTGCAAATTCGATGCATTAGCATTGTTATTACGGTAACTATAAGAGATGGAGAGTTGGTTCGGTTGGAGGCAAAGTTGTGCATTTTAATTCTGAATAATTTGTTGGGAAGCAACTTAAAATATCCGCACTACTTCTGGAGATATTCGAAAAAAACAGAAAATATCAATTTTGGTTTTAATTTTTTTACGACTTTATTACTGGTTATTCTGAAAAATCAAGATCACTTTTGTAAGTTCTTCCAGAAAATAAGTTTATTTTTCAGATACAACGTTTCGTTATTTAGAAACCCACATCAACTTTATTTTTTTGAATACGGACCTTGGCTTTTTATTTCATTTTTAAGCAGCTTTTCACATCCCAAAACCAATGATTTTACACTTGTCACAAAATGGTTTGCTATAGTTATTTGAATGTTTTTTAAATTGACGAGTATGCATTGGTTATGGCCCCTTCCTTTGCGCTAAAAACAATGGCGATATGATAATGGTAATTAATAATTATTACAAAAAGTGAAAACAAACTAAAATAAATTTAAGAAATCACTCGTCTATTGACGCTTCTAATGACCTTAGTCTTTTCAAAATCATGTGAGGTAAAATAGTACTAAATAACTCCGGTATTGCTTTTTTCTTCCGACAAACAGTATCAAAATGTCGTTAGCCAAAATATTAATAACTTTTCTTGAATATCTCAAAAATATGAGATAATAAAAAAATGTTTCAGAAGAGTTATTTAAATGGATTGGCAAACAAAGATGATGTAATGAAAAATTTCATGTATAGTCTATATGTTGTACTTCTTACACTTATTGCTCTATGCTTAGCTGGATCTTCTTTATCACCTCCTTTGTGAACAGGAATAATATCCGCCTGTGTCTATTTTGCCGGTATTTATCTCGTCTTGCTCCATATATATTATCTTCAACTGTTCTACTAGTCCTTTCCACCCTTCTCCCTATTCATCTTTTAATATTTTCAGAGCCCTAACCTCTACTTCACCCGAGTCATGTACACTATTTACCTTCATCCCATTCATTGCCCTCTCTGCACTCTTCGTCATGCCAATCTTCTCCTTTCCCTTTTTTGCCTCTCTACTTGAGCTGCTCTAATTCTTTCTGCCATCTCTTGTAAGGTCACCGTTACCTGCCAATTTATGCATTTCATGTTTTCTCTAAACTTATTAACTTCTTTTATTCCCCCACTTGTATGATCTTCTATTACTCTGGTAGCTGACCTGACTTCCCTCTTCTCCTTTACCCTTTTTTTGCCTCTTTACTTGAGCTGCTTTAATGCCTTCTGCCATCTCTTCTAATGTCACTGTTACCTGACAATTTATGCATTTCATGTTTTCTTTAAACTTATTAACTTCTTTTATTCCCCACTTGTATAATCTTCTATTACTCTGGTAGCTGACCTGACTCTTCTCCCATCTATTCATTTCCACTGACACCGGGAAATGATCGAATCCTTCTTGTTCTCCTACCTCGAAATCTTTTGCCTCCTTTTCTCCTTCTCCATTCATGACTATGTAGTCTATTATGCTTTTTCCCCTCTCCCCCATATATGAATATTCGCCTCGTCCATCTTTTCAAGACACTCATTCTTCTTCCTTCTGTGTTTATTACTTTGTCCTTCGTTTGTCTCCTCCAAATTTCCCCAACCTCCATTATTTTTTCTCCACTACATCCACCAGTTCTGGCATTGAAATCCTTTCCCACAATTATACTTTCGTTTGTCGTCCCAACTTCATTGCCAAAGTAGTCACTTAGCTCATTTACTTTATTCTTATTAATATACGAGTATATTTTGATTATTCTGGTCCTCCTGTTACCTATCCTGAATATTCTCTCTTGGACTCCTCCCCTTTCTACGCTTGTCTCTTCTTTCCATTTTTAGCCCCTATTTGTATTCCTCCACTTGGTCTACCCTTATCATTACTCTTTACCGCTGCCTCAGACTACCATGAGTATTCACTTGGAAGCATCCCTCTGGTCTCGTTCCATTCACTATCTCTCACCCATGTCTCTACTAATGCAACCCAATCATTCTCCCTGATACATTCTTGTAGTTATCCCCTCTGCTTCGTTTCTGAGTTTTATTTCATGATACCCAACATTCCAGAAACTTTCTCTCGCTGTTCTCGTTTTCTTCACTTTTCACTTATTTAGTTTCTCAGGCAGGGCTACGTCTCCAGCACCCACTTCCTTTTTTTTCTCCCGCTCCCGCCTCTTATTCCTCTCCCTTTCCCCTTTCTACTTATAGATTTTTTGCTTTGTCCACAACCTTCTCTATGATCGCCTTTTCTATATTCCATGTCCATCATTCATCTTCTATGCACATTTTCTTTTTGGTACCTCACCAATACTTTCTTTCCATTGATTCTCTCTTTTTTGCTTTCTGCTTTATCTTCTTTTGTATCTCCCTCTTTTTTTTCATTAGGTCATCATTTTTTAATGTCACTTGTAATGATGCTGCCAACTTCGCTACTGCTACATCTACTTTACCTTCTTCCTCTAGTCCATTAATGATCACATTATTTCTCCTCATCTCCTATATATTTAAAAATTGTTGTTACCGGGCTTATAAATTAAGAGGTTTCTGTACATTTTATTTAAAATTTCAAAATTCCCTTCATGTAAAGTGCACATTTTTTTGTTTAAAATAAGGGTGAGAAAATTGCGTGTTAAGAAGAGTGAAAATACAAGGCCATTCCACCACCACCGCAGTATATATTTTTTTCTTCGGCTTTGTGCCTGGCCTTGGTATTATGAATCTAGACTAGTATTATCTTAAATTTTCAATTTAATGAAATGGACAACCACTAAACATCCATGGACTCGAACGGTACATTTTCGTTAATAAACTCTACCGAAAACATATGCCAAACCACTCCACCACGGAGCGCCCCTAAAAATACGACGATATTTCTCTCATTTTCGCAGCTGTATTTATTGTTTACTTTCGATGAATTGAAATTAATTCATCGCTTCTTCAATCACGAGAAACAAACAAACAATAGGAATGGATATTTACGCAGGTCATTTCGCTCCCGAGGCACGTAGGTAAATAAGATATCTGGAAAGTTTTCCACCTGATATTCTCCTTTATATGAGTCGAACGTCTCGAATTTATTTAAAAAGCAACGCATCAAAACCGAACTCCGTGAGGGTTTTAAAGGGCAGGTCTTTGATGCTTGCATCAGTATTCCATAAATATGGTCGGAGCCGCTGCGTCCAATACAAATATCTGCGCGAATTATCTTCCGGTAAAAAAAATAAGGTGAAATCTTTCGTGTGTTTATTTTATTTGTGGAAAATGTTTTTCATTAAAGTAGACATGAAAAAAGGGCTCGTGTCGTAATAATAAAAAAAATTAACACGAGTCTTGATTATTTGCATTTTGTTTTGCAAAAAAGTTTTCCTTAGTTGAATCTAACTTCTCTTCTTTTCCGCTGAATGCACGCAGCAATAAATATTTGTATAAAAATTTCATAATACATTTGAAAACGCCAGCCAAGTTTATGAAAGGAAATCTGTTAATCGTTAGGATTTTTCAATGGCCGACCGACCCAAATATTCTTTTTTAGCATTTTCTAACTCCATTGTCCGTGGACTTCTCGCGCAATTTCCCTGTTTTATTTATGGGAAATTACAAAAGATAAATGGGCCTCGGCGTATGAAATATTAATGGGAACCGACCCCTTTCGATTAATATTTTATGGAGGGGGGTTGCCTTAAAATAGGTTTCCAACCAGCCAAGACGACCCATTCCCATTATAAATATTAATAAACGGTACCTTTTCTTCATTAAACGCCATATTATGATCTAGAATGTTCTCGGCGGATATTTTCCGTATTAAAGTATCAAATATTAAGTGTACTTGAAACTTGAAATTATACCATAGCTGATGGTTTAGAAAATAATAAAGGATCAATTATTTGAATGGAACCTTTTAGTTTTTCTATGTGTTTCATGTCATTAATGAAGCCTTAGTCAAATTAAAGGCATACATGTATTATTGCGATTAAATGATTGCATTCGAGGCTGAAAGACCTCTGAATGATTGCATTCGCGATATTTTTAATTTATTATTTATGCAATTATTTTATCTCAATACTATTTATTTAATTTATCACGGTACAGAAAATTATTTGTATGCATATTTTCGCAAGAGGCAGATATGGTGGATGCGCCGGGATCTATCAATACTTGCACCCGTTTCGAGCATAATGGAAATAGCAGCAGGCACTCTTATCTCCGATGCCCTCATTACCATATTAATGGGATCAATTCCTCATTCCAATCTACTCCAGTGCCATCGATAGATCCCGCCCCCGTGGCTATCCAATTAATTATTCTCGCCAACTAGAAAGTTTCCTTCGTAGAATCCGCCGTCAATTATCTGGAGTGGGAACCACCGAGAAATCTCGATACATTCATATTCAAGAGATTGGTCATAATTTGAAATATTTCAATATTAATGAGGGACAGAGTATCAAATTGTAAATTAAAATTTATTTATTCGGGATGAATTCAAATCAATACAAATGTTATTTGCAATTCGCTGAATAAATTGATTTGTTTCTGGGTCATTATTATATTTTCTACCTAGTAAACGTTTCAAATCACGTCAGGTTAATCGACCGAAATGGAATCGTCAGGATCACGACACGGCGGCTTTTAGGGGGAAGACGAGATTAACTTTCGAGACGGGAAAATGTGAAAGGAAAATTTCAATGAAAATAATTTGTTCATAGAAAGTACATTTCTTCCGCATATACGATCGTAATAGTTGATCCCTTAAAATGCATTTTATTTTGTGTTATTAAAAAAGAATAATTAATTATTATGAGTAGGTTACGTGGAAGTGTGCAGGTAATAGTTGCATAACTAACTGAACTTTACCTACTTTTGTTTTTAATTACCTTTGAATTAATGAAGACAGTGTATTATTATTAAATCTATGTCGACTGTTCAATTGGAAAATTGTCACGTAAAAATATCAATAAATGCAATTGACCGTCACTTTATAAATGCATTAATAGTTATTTAAGGTACAAGTGTAAAAAGTGATTCTTTATTGTACAAACTGGCGTTTAAAAACGCGAACGAGAAACGAATTTAATAATTCAAAATTTTGCTGTAAATGTTGATAAAAGTTTACGTTGGAAATTTCCATTGGGTGTGCGAGTCAAGGATCCGTCGATGCAATCTTTCTATTGAATCATATAGTCAACATTTTTTCTCTCTTTTATGTATTTATATATTCACGCATTCATTTGTTTATATATTTATTTATTGGTTTGTATTTATGGGTTTATTTAGTAACACTGAGATTACTGTTCCTTATTTATGTTTCTTGTATTACTACATGCCACTTGGGTTAATATTTACTTTTTCATTTACCTATTTATATGTTTATATTTTTTATATGTAAAAGATTATTACATTATTTTGTACAAAGGTGATTTTCCGTAAATAAAATTAAATTAAATTAAAATAAACATTTTGAACAACAATTTCATTTATTCGCAATAAACTTAATAAAGAGTAATAAAAAAAATTCGGACAAATGTTTATAAAACAAAATATATTTGTTTTTATGTCTACTACAACCCTTAAAAGTTTGTCGTTATATTTATGAAACACCCGGTATATTAATAATACATGTATTGACGGTGGATCACCTCATGTATCTGCTAGAAAATCCACGACATTTTATGAAATTTCAAATCATATTTTTTCCATTGGAAAGTTCACAGAGATTTCTTAAACAACGCAAACAGATAAATAAGAAATAAGTTTACAAATACAAAAAAAAAATCAATTGGTCGCCCGGAACTGGAAGTATCTCCTCGTAAAAGAATTATTACGTAATTGCGTCGTCATGATTCCCTACTCCCCTTGGGATCCGTCAAACTTTGCCGAGGGTTAGAAACTTTCTCTTCTGACGACCCTCCTACAAATAACCGCTGCAGAAACATTGATACAAACGGAAAAATTAAACACAAGTTTGTTGATATTACACACAAGTAACTTTTGTGTCAACCATAAAAATTCTGCAAATCAATATTTAATCATATTAATAGAAATTTAATATTAGCCGTGGCTGCAATTAGAAAAATGATTACTTCAAGTAAATGCGCAGCCTTAATGTTTGTATAAATTAATTTGTGGGAATTTATCCTTAAATATTTGTTTTTTTCATTCTAATTTAATATCATATTGCAATTGTTGGATCGTATTATGGTATTAATCCGGGGTTAGTCAACCCAAATAATTCTCCAACCGTAAAAAATCAAACAAAACGTATCGTTTAAATATATTTTTAATATATAGGGAGTTCATTTAGTTATAAAAATTTTGTATCTAACACCTTAAATATTTTTACATTTTTTTAATACTAAGAATTTTTTATGGAAATATTTTTTTTATAAAATGAATGATTTTCGAGTTATAAGCAATTGATACAGATTCCTGAACTTCAAATTAAGAATATTTTCCTACATACAAACATATTTATTTAAAAATTACGAAATTAAAAACAAATAACAACAATTCCCTTGACGGCTTGACAATGCCCCAATCTATCAAGAACTTCATGAAATAATTAACTAATTGTCATTGAAATGACCTTTTTAAGTCAGTTGTAAGTTTCTATCACAAGAAGATCTTTAAAATAATAACTCGATAATTGAAATCATTTAACAATATTTAAATTCTGGCTAAAATTTGTATCGTTTTACATAAGCATTTTTAAAAATTCATAACTTTTGTCTAGTCAGAATCTATGCAAGAAGAAAATCGTTTTCGTTATTAAATAAATGTAACATTCAAAATAATAACGCGACAGGTTACATTTTTAATAATAATTAGATTTTTCCAATATATCGGGTACAATTTAAGAAAATTACAATTTTAATCAAGTCAAAATTACTCCAAGAAGTAAATTGTTCTGGTTAGTAAATGGATGCAAAAGTTTAAGTATTTGCTCAATAACGCAAAGGATTCATTGTTTATATTTTTTTCTAATTTCATTTAGAATTTTAAAGTTACTGCAGGGATAGTTTTGAAAATGCTTAACTTTGTCTTGGTCAAAATATTTTAAGTATTTGCTTAACAATAACTCAACGGATTCATTGTTTCTTTTTATTTCAGCTCGAATTTTAAGCTTACGCAGGGATAATTTTGAAAATTTGTCTGAGTCAGAATATTTTAAACAACTAAACTATTTTAATTTATTAATAGAAGCAAAAGTATTTGGTAGTACAATAACGCAAAAGTATCAATATTTTACAAATTAATAATTTTAACTAGAATTTGAATATTCATAGCTTTTATCTTAGTGCAAGTAAATTGTTAACCAGTTATTTAATATATGCAAATATTTCAATTTTTTAATTTCTTAAATATAGCTAGAATGTTCACCTTAGTGCAGGGACAATTTTAAATATTTATAAGTTTAGCCTTAGTTGAAAGTTTTTGGAAAACTAAACTGTTTTAGTTTGTAAATAGATGTAAAAATCTCACTTAGCATTTGTAAAGCAATAGTACAACGGTTAAATTTTTTTTACAACTTAATAATTTTAGCTAAACTGTTGAGCTGTTAACCTTTTCGCAGAGACAAATTTTAAAATTTATAACTTTTATCGTATTGATCATTTTTGCAAAACTTAACTGTTTTTGTTAGTGAATAGATGCAAAAGTATCCATTTGTATTTTTAGGTAATATTTTTACATTTTGAATTTCTTAGCAATATTTTAATTCTGCCTAAAATTTTAACAATACTGCTCGGAAAATCCTAAAAAAATCCTAACTTTAATGTCAAATAAAATGTTTCCAAGAAATAAACTATTTTGGTTAGTTAATAGATGCAAACGTGTCTGTAAGAATTTGCTGAACAATAACACAATGAGTTCATTTTTTTCATTTTTTTTGTAATTCTGGCTAGGATTTTACACTTACTGCAGTAATAAATTTGAAAATTTACATTTATAATTTTAGTAAAAAAAATTTTTGACAAATATTCTGGTTTGATTAGTGAAAAGATGCAAAATATACCTGTTAGCATTTAAAAATAATAACGAAACTATTTCAATGTTTTAATTTGTTTTCATTCCAGCTAAAATTCTGAATTTATTAAACTAACCCTGTCATAATTTGACAGGAAAAAAAACTGGTTTTATTGATCAATATACATGGTGTAGTGAAACAAAACGGAACATAGGTTTTTCAATGTTAATTTCTTTATATTGGAATATTATCTTCCTTGGTTAATTTAGAGTAAATATGTATTTTTTTTTGTAAATAACAATTTCTGCATGCAGTCATGCTATTATTTATTTTTTTGGATTTATAAAAACCCGAAACAAATAATAAAATAAAAATTTATAAATCATTTTCACGAAAATAATGGTTGCCATGAAATTAAAAAAAATGATTAGCTGTTGATCTGTTGGCTTCCGTCAAATTGATTGAATGCAAGTTATTTCATTAAAAATATGTTCAAGAAAAAGTGCAAATTGTGAAGTGGTGACAGTTTTCGTGAAGCGTGGGATATGTTTGCCATCAAATTATCTGCATGGATTCATGGTATTATTTCTATTTTCATTCATAAAAACCAAACAGATCAACTACACACCATTTTTTTTAATTTCATGGCAACCATTATTTTCGTGAAAATAATCATTTTTATTTTATTATTTTTTCGGGTTTTTATGAATGCAAAAAAATAATTATCAGCATGATGCAGAAATTTTTACTCTACAAAAAATGTTTCCTCTAAAATGATCAGGGAAGATAATATTCCAATATAAAGAAATTAACATTGAAAATCCTATGTTCCGTTTTGTTCTACTACGCCCTGTATGCAAAAGTATATCTTACCATTTCCAAAACAATGACGCAACTTTTTCAATTTTTTTTTATATTTTTTCATTCCTGTTAAAGTTTGAAGATTACAGTGGGGATGATTTTGAAAAATCATAACTTTTATCTGAGTCAATACTTTGTGAAGCACTAAACTATTTTGGTTAGAAAATAAATGCAAAAGTTTCCGTTAGCGTTTCCAACACAATAACATAATCTTTTCAATTTTTAAATTTTTTTTTTTTTTAGTTTGGAAAAAAACTGTTGGGACAATTTTGTAAATTTATAACTTTCGCCTTAGTAAGCATGTTTAACTGCTTTAGTAAGTTAATAGATGCAAAAGTATTTGTTAGCATTTACAAAACAGTAAAACATTTGTTTTTACTATTTTATAATTCCGACTAAAATTTTAAACTTTTCAAAATTCATAACATGTATCCTAATCGGTATTTTTGCATTAAATAAACTATTTCAGTAATAGTCCAGTCAAATTAGAAAAAAAAACCATTATCGGTGAAGATCTGAAATTTGGTGTAAATGCTTATTACGACTTCCCTAAACATACTAAAACTCCCCGTCAAAATCTGTTGTGCTCGAGCCGCCATCTTGGAAAAAAGGTACACTTTTTTTAAATAATCATAATTTAGTGTACATTTTGATTAAAATTTTAAGTCGATAGCAATTATTTTTTTTTTCGAGTCACGACGGTTATTGATATTTTTCGCAAATTTACGCTCGGTTTGCATATATTTATTTCAAAATTTAGGGAAAGCGTTTTTATGGTTATTAAATAAACATAATTTAGGGCGTATTTCCAGTAACTTTGGCAAGTTTTAAGTCGATAGAAATTGTCTGTATATTTTACTCGAGTCACGAAAATTATTCATATTTTTCGCAAATTTTTGCTCCGTTCGCCTAAATTTATTTCAAAATTTAGGAAAAAAGTGTTTACAGTTTTTAAGTAATCATAATTGAGGGTGTATTTCAAGTAACCTGGGCAAGTTTGAAGTCGATAGCAATGGTCTTTATATTTTTTTCGAGTCACGAAAGTTATTCATATTTTTCGCAAATTTACGCTCCGTTCGCCTAAATTTATTTCAAAATTTAGGGAAAGGGTGTTCATCGTTTTTAAATAATCATAATTATTTAGAGTAGGGGTAAGGGTATGTTTTGAGTAACTTCGGCAAGTTCTAAGTCGATAACAATAATCTTTATATTTTTTTGCGAGTCACGAAAAGTATTGATATTTTTCGCAAATTTACGTTCGCCTAAATTTATTTCCAAATTTAAGGAAAGGGTGTTTATCGTTTTCAAATAATCATAATTTAGGATATATTTTGAGTAACTTTGGCAAGTTTTAAGTCAATAGCAATGATCTTTATATTTTTTTCGAGTCACGAAAGTTATTAATATTTTTCGCAAATTTACGCCCCGTTCGCCTAAATTTATTTCAAAAAGTAGGGAGAGGGTGTTTATCGTTTTTAAATAATCATAATTTAGGGTTTGTTTTAAGTAACTTTGACAAGTTTTAAGTGGATAGCAATAATCTTTATATTTTTTTGCGAGTCACGAAAATTATTGATATTTTTCGCAAATTTGCGCTCCGTTCGCTTAAATCTATTTCAAAATTTAGGGAAAGGGTGTTTATCGTTTTTAAATAATCATAATTTAGGGTATGTTTTAAGTAACTTTGGCAAGTTTTAAGTCGATAGCAATAATCTTTATATTTTTTTGCGAGTCACGAAAATTATTGATATTTTTTGCAAATTTGCGCTCCGTTCGCTTAAATTTATTTCAAAATTTAGGGAAAGGGTGTTTATCGTTTTTAAATAATCATAATTTAGGATATATTTTGAGTAACTTTAGCAAGTTTTAAGTCGATAGCAATGATCTTTATATTTTTTTGCGAGTCACGAAAATTATTGATATTTTTCGCAAATTTGCGCTCCGTTCGCTTAAATCTATTTCAAAATTTAGGGAAAGGGTGTTTATCGTTTTTAAATAATCATAATTTAGGGTATGTTTTGAGTAACTTTGGCAAGTTCTAAGTCGATAACAATAATCTTTATATTTTTTGCGAGTCACGAAAAGTATTGATATTTTTCGCAAATTTAATAGGATATATTTTGAGTAACTTTAGCAAGTTTTAAGTAGATAGCAATGATCTTTATATTTTTTTCGAGTCACGAAAGTTATTAATATTTTTCGCAAATTTACGCCCCGTTCGCCTAAATTTATTTCAAAAATTAGGGAGAGGGTGTTTATCGTTTTTAAATAATCATAATTTGGGGTATGTTTTAAGTAACTTTGACAAGTTTTAAGTGGATAGCAATAATCTTTATATTTTTTTGCGAGTCACGAAAATTATTGATATTTTTCGCAAATTTGCGCTCCATTCGCTTAAATTTATTTCAAAATTTAGGGAAAGGGTGTTTATCGTTTTCAAATAATCATAATTTAGGATATATTTTGAGTAACTTTAGCAAGTTTTAAGTCGATAGCAATGATCTTTATATTTTTTTGCGAGTCACGAAAATTATTGATATTTTTCGCAAATTTTCGCTCCTTTTGCCTAAATTTATTTCCAAATTTAGGGGAAGAGTTTTTATGATTTTTAAATAATCATAATTTAGGGTGTATTTTAAGTAACTTTGACAAGTTTTAAGTTGATGGCAATGATCTTTATATTTTTTTTTCTAGTCACCAAAGTTATTAATGTTTTTCGCAAATTTACTTAGGTAGAATAATTTATTTGTAAAATACGTGATAAATAAAGATAATTTAGCAGTAGTAATTTAATGTGACCTCCAAATTATAAATTTAATAAATGCTTGGAAATAAAAATTCACGAAGAAATATGAAACACGAGAATTGTTTTTATTTCAAGGCCCACCGAAAATTTGCTGTTTATTCACGTCCCTTTAAAAGAGCCCCCGTGGCCGTACAATAACACAAAAAAGGGAACGGGCTTTGAGATATAAAAATACATTACCCCCCCCTATAGAAAAGGGCTGAAGTATATATGTATAATATTTGCCATTCAGCTTGAAGTATGGCCCTATTTGCTCTCTATCTTATCTGGTCGACGTTATTATAATGGAGTTTGTAAAAATGGGGGCAATATCGACCCCGGCCATTCCGGAGGGCATAATAGAAACAGAACATTTATTGCCTTCAAGGGTCCTTTTTGACACTTGTAATTTCCTGTCCGTCACCGCGAAAATAAACAAACGAGGAGCAGGAAGGGTCGACTCAATTATCCACCTCCGCCTTCGCATTATTTTGACGGATGTCCTTACCTTTGATCTATCGTCGGATGCTACTTTAAAAAGTGGTTTTATTTATTAAAAGGATGATGTATTTTGTTGTTCTTCAACACGATTACGTTGATCTTTTAAAATGGAATCACTACTGCGATTATCACTTCATGATAACCGTAGTACCGAATCGTGAATTTTTGTTTAGATTTATATAACTGTCTTCTCAAATTGTTTACAACAAATAGCTGTCAAATTTTGCATATAGGGTATAACATAAAATAGGCTCAACACTATGAGTGTTTTTATTGATTGAGATATCAATTTTAGATTTGGTTACATTGAAAGCAAATTTGAGTTTACTGGAGATCCAAAAATTATTGTTTCACCTGAGGTTTCACCGGAAGTGACATCAATGTAGAAATCTAAACGGAACACTCTATATATTTTTTTTCCGGCTCGGAAAGTAATTTTACAAACAAATCAATTATTTATTTGAAGAAAAAATGACAAGTGTTATTTTCTTTTGCATAAATTAATCTTGCATCTAGATGGCAGTGACCGCCCTAATATGTTTTTAATACAACTCCACTAAATTTCAAATTGATATATCAAATAATTTAGCGGTTAGTCTGTTTTGTGTTACACCAGGTATATTATATGATATTTATTTATTACATGAACATTAATTATATTTTGTCCGATATCCGATCGGTATTGATAACACTATACATAACACATAATTGCAGATGTTATCACAAAAGAAGGTTGCTAAATTGGATGAAAATGTATGTGTTTCCATTGAAAAGCCAAATCCCAACGGCGGATCCCTTATAAATTTTAGCATCGATATGCCGTTTATTTTATTTAACATGGCGATGTGATCCCTTTATAATAAATTTCGGGGGCCGGATGTTCAATATTCCGATACGGGGATTATTGCTGACATGGAATTTAATCAATTCCTCGGCGTGGAAAAATAACATTTTTAGACACACACACAGGCGCGCGCGCTCGAGCCGCTCGGAGAATTGAGAGGTGGAAAAATAAAGCAGTCTCGGTACATGAAATATGAAATTGGTAACAGGTGTCTGCATTAAATATTCTTCAGCTAGTTTCAAGAATTCGATGTAATAATAAATCTTTGCAAGAAATTTTAATGAAAAAAAAAACACACGCGAGATATATTATTTGTTTTTTCTACTCCCACCTCTAAAATACCATTTATCGCATTTGTTTCCATGACGCTAAGTGATTCTTTAAACACACCTTGACAAACTGTGACTTTGTGCATTTTAGTCATGGACTGAAGTTAGCTCCAGATTTTTAAATGGCTAAAATCAATTGAAACTCAAAATCAAGTTACTTGTCACTTATCAACAAACTGTCAAAATAAAACATAAATAAATGAAACAAGGAATACTTTCAACTTCTATCAAATAAATAATACACAACATCAAAGAAATTTAGGAGAATCTAGGATTTCATTTAGCAATTGCCATGATGTCTCTAGCTTAACTGTTAATGTATATTTACCTAAGTAGACTAATTTAATAATATTGTACTATTACCATGTTCATTTAAGATAATAAAATAATTACAAAATTTTACCAATTTAGTCGTAGAAAAAGTATAGTATGCAATTCGTGTTTTAAACTTCTCTACACACTCGTTAATAAACACTCGCTCCGCTACGCTCCGCTCGTGCCTAATTAACTCGTGACTAAAGTGCTGTTTATAACACTTGTTGCATAATATACTAATTAATTAACCCTTTAGAGCAGGGTTTGCCAAGGGGTATTTTTAAATGCTCAATTAAAATTGTTTGCAAAAGCTAATAATAATATTAATACTATCGTATAAATTGTACTGAAAAAGCAACAAACTGGTTACATGTGGAATATGACTTTAGAATAACAATCTCTATTAATGTTTATAAATTAATGTTGTGAACTTGTCAATTAACAGATTTTAAAATCATTATATCTGTATCATATTGATTGATTAAATTTTGTATAACTGTTTATTATTTTTAGCTGAAGTTAAATTTAACATAAAGGATTGTGGGCTGGCCCTAGCCTACCCTCCAATTAGTTGATCATTAAACAGTGTTTTACAAACTGTCCAATTTTCTTGAACAAGACAACGATATTTTTAAATTTTGATATTTTCAAGAACTGCGCCCAAAAAAAGACTGATTGTATTATAAGATAGGGCGTACTCACAATCCTCGACTTCGATTAAACTTTAATTAAAAAACCTTACCTTAGGTGATTTTTATCAATTCATGATTTATAGTAAATGGACAATACCATTTTGTTTAATCAAAACAGGGTGTCCCTCGAGTTTAAATGAATACAAAGGGTAGTGGTTTAGCCCTATTACACCCTCCAATCAGTTTATCATAAAACAAAATTTTACAAATTGTTTTTCTCGAACGACAAAATATTTTTTTCTAGATCTTCACCAAAAAAAAATTGTATTCCGTTCAACTGGTTTTTTAATTTAAAATTCTTTAATCTTTGGTGATTTTTGATAAATGAAAGATGAATCAATCTTTAACTTAATAATAATAATAAGCTGTTCATTTACAATGACAATTATACATCAAATTTAGTTGTTCACGTAAAACTTTTAATTTAGGATACAAATTTAAAACTAAATAATTCTGACATTGTATTGTTCCACTTCACATAGAAAAGAGAATATTGTTTTTTTTTTTAATTGATTAAAGTTGTTAAGGTTTTTATGTCCGCTGGGAGATTTTTGTAAATTTATAGGCAGGATTAATAGATGCCTACTTATATACCAGATATAACTGAATTCTGGTAGACCCCAAATATCATTTGCATTTTTCATATTTCTTTATGAAATTGAATATGATGTTTTTGGAGAATAAAGTGTGTCGACAAGAGGACTTTTAATAAAAATTAAACTTTATCCGGAAATTACCTTAACTTTTCTATTTCAAATAGAACACCCTATATATTTTTACATAATTTAATTCGTCACTAAATTCTGAAAAAAACATTTCTAAATGTATCATTCATGTGACTATTTGGTTGTTACTTTTTTGCTTAAATTTACATTAAATTTTAACAAAAAAAAATTAAATATATATGAAAAATTGTCATGATTTTAAGATTTATAAAAATGGGCTTGCAGTGCTCTGCCCGGGGTACATTTTGAATAAGTCTATTTTTTCTGCGATGAGAAGCTTTTCGAAATAAATTGAATTTCCCTAAATAATTATAGAGCGTTAGTGGATATTTACAAAAAGTCGACTTATAATTACATTACCCCACAAAATATTGATGAGCAAAAAAATAAAAAAATAAATAAACGGGTCGCCACCTCAAAAATTTTATATTTTATAATACAGGGTGGTGCACCGCATACGACGCGGTCATTTTAAGGAAAACCATGCAACTTCGTGTTATTTTTTTCAAATGGATAGATGTAGAATAGTTGTATGCACAATTTAAAATTATTACCAGATATACAGGGTGTCCCACAAACAAGATACACATCAAAGTTATGTTTTTTTTTATGGAACACCCTGTATTTTTTGTCATTTTTTTAATTCTAGGGAACAAATAAAGGTGAGTTACTTCAATATTCCCTATACCTATCGTTTACCGTTTTCGAAATATTTAAAGATTTGTTGAAATGAAGGGTGCAGGTGAAATTTTATATTTGCCTCAGTGATTGACGTTGAATCATTACAATCATTTCTATTATTTGGTTAAAGGTTCGAACTACAGCGCCAACCATGATTTAATATAAAAAATTATACAGGGTGATAAAAAAAAACGAGGTAGAAAATCTTAACTTATAAAGTTGAATAACTTCGTTTTTTCAAATAGCACACCCTGTATTTAGTAACGTATTATCATGTAGAATCCAATTATCTGTCTGATTATAATAATAATTATTGATATGGAAATCGCCAAAAACAAGAAAACTATTGAGATTAGGAACAGAGAACCTTATTACAATCTGAAAGAGAATTGGATTCTAAATGAGAATACGTTACTAAATACAGGGTGTGCCATTTGAAAAAACGAAGTTATTCAACTTTATAAGTTAGGATTTTCACCACGTTTTTTTTTATCACCCTGTATAATTATTTATACTAAAGCATGGTTGGCGCTGTAGTTTGAACCTTCAACCAAACAACAGAAATGATTGTAATGGTTCAACGTCAATCACTGGGACAAATGTAAAATTTCACCTGTACACTCCATTTTAACAAATCTTTAAATATTTCGAAAACGGTAAACGATAGGTATAGGTATAGGGAATGAAGTAACTCACCTTTATTTGTTCCCTAGAATTCAAAAATGACAAAAAATACAGGGTGTTCCATTAAAAAAAACATAACTTTGATGTGTATATTTTTAATGGGACACCCTGTTTAATTTTAAATTGAAATTTTGAAAATAATAACAAGAAGTTGCATGGTTTTCCATAAAACGACCGTGTCGTATGCGGTGCCCCACCCTGTATAATGATAAAAAAGGTCATCACTTACAAAACTTCATGACTCACAATGAGTTACTTGACTCCTAGACTCATTTCTAATAGTCGATTCACTCATGAGTTACTCATCTCTAGTCCTGAGAAAACATGTCCTAAATAGAGTTCTAGAAAAAATTGTCCTGAAACCCAAAAAGAAAAAAGAAAAGTCCAGGAAAAGGGCATTTGACAAGACCTGAAAAAAATGCTTTGAAAAGACCTGAAAAAAGACATTCAAAAATCCTGGAAAAGGCCTGAAAAATGGCCTGAATAAATTGTCCTGAAAGAAAGTATAATAGATAAAAAAATCTTGAAAATCATGAAAAAAGTCCCAAATAAATGCTTCTGAACAAAAAGCCCTATAAGGAAAGTACTGAAAAAGAATTTTGAAAAACGTGTTGAAAAAGATTCCTGAATTTTTTTTTTTGAAAATAAAGTCCTGATTCTGAAGAAAAGTCCTGAGAAAGTCCTAAAAATTTCCTAAAAAACAATCCTTAAAAAAGTCATAAAACAAGAAGTCCTGGAAAAAAAGTCGAGAAAAAGAGTCCAAAATAAAAGTACCAAAGAAAATGTCCTAAAAAAGTCCTAAAAAAACTCCCGACAAAAATGGTCCAGAAAATTCCTAACAAAAATATCCTAAGAAAAAGTACTAAAAAAAATCCTTAAAAAGGCTCCAAAGACAGTCCAGAAATAGGGCCTTCTCAAAAGAACCGGAGAAAATGTCCCGATAAAAAGTCCTGAAATAAAATTCTCGAAAAATACCTGCTGAAAAACTACTGTAAAAAAATCTGAAAAAAAAATTGTCCCAAAAAATCTTAAAAAAAGCCCTGAAAACAGTTCTGAGAAAAAAAATCATGAAAAGTCTTAAAATTTGCCCTAAAGAAAGTTTTGAAAAAGCTCACGAAATAAAGTTTTGAAAATAAAGTCTTAAAAAAATCTTATATTAAAAAATATAACTTAAAAAATCCTAAAACAATGTAATTAAAAAATCCTAAAGCTTGAATTACATTATACTTTTTCCGTCTTTTTTCGTCTAGATTCTCGTTCAAGTTTTGTTTTCGATTTCCGTTCGATTTAGAGTTCACTGCATTCGATATAGAGGCCGCCGCTAGCGGACGACGTAATTACCAACTCGCTAAATAAAAAGTATTTGTGTTCGCGTGTCCAAGTCGAAGTGAGGTTAAGAGTTGAGATTGTAAAAATGAATAAAATTAAAAACGTCATGAAAATTTTTAATATTATAAACATAGTGCCGCTATTTTAGGTCGGATGTCCCGCGGTCACCAGAATATATAGGTTATGTTGCTTGCACAAACAACTGTTTTTTTTCGTCGTTGGCAGTACCGAACTTGGACAAATATCGAATGGAAAATAGGACCGGCTGCATATTTCCATTCAAGAAACTTAAACGGAAATTGGATGGAATTTTCTGAATTACATTCATACTAGATTGTCTCGAAGCAAAATCTAACGAGAATCTAGACGAGAAAAAGACGGAAAAAGTATAATGTAATTCAAGCTTAATAAAGACCCAAAAAAAGTTCTGAAAAAGATTGTCCTGAAAAAAAATCTCAAAGAGAAGTTCTAAAAAATAGTTTTGAAAAAAATGCCTTGGCCTGACGAAGTCCCAAAAAAGTCCCAAAATAAGTCCTGAATATACCGGGTGTAACTGAAATCTGGTAGACCCTAAATATCATTTGCATTTTTACATATATCTTTATGAAATTTAGTATGATATTTTTAGACAAAAAGTAGTCAACATATGGGCTTTTAATAAAAAAAATCATTTCCGGTTTAACCGGAAATTACCTTAACTTTTCGATTTCAAACGGAAAACCCTTATAATTTAACTTGTCTCTAAATTCTGAATTCATAGATGTATTACCCTTTGGATGTTAGTTTTTGGTCCAAATTCAATTTAAATTTGTTTTTCTTATTTGAATTTAATTTAAATTTAAACAAAAAACTAACAACCAAAAGGTCACTTATGATATATCTATTAACTTAGAATTTAGAGACGAATTAAATTATGTAAAATATACAGGGTGTTCCATTTGTAATAGAGAAGTTAAGGTAATTTCCGCTTAAACCGGAAGTGGATTTTTTTTACAATCATAAGTTCAGAGTTAAAATAAAAGCCCTGTATACGAAGAATTTCAACATTTATTTGCTTACAAATAATATTCATTGAATTATATAATATGAAATGGATTAATTCTACTAAATAAAAACTCAGTTTAGTTTCTCGACCAGTTTCGCCTTGTTATGACATTTTCGAGAAAATTTTTAAATACATTTGTTGACAGAAATGTAATTGGTATTTAATGTATCACTTATAGCATTGCTAATACTTTTCTTCGTATTCAAAGTGTAATCATAATAAGAAATATTTCAAAAACACATTTTCTATTTCCTGATAGACCTAGAATTAGTTCAGCTTGTACTGAAATAAAGAATAGTTATTTATGCAACAAGTGAGTAAAGTAGTACTTTTTTTCACGAGTAGGAAAGATTGCCACACGAGCCGAAGGCGAGTGCAACAATTCCTACAAGTGAAAAAAAGTTGCTTTACTCTCGAGTTTCATACAAAAAATTTTCTAAGACCGTAACTTAATAAAATAAATAAATTCGAAAAAACCTTGATCAATTTTTATAAGTAATAATACTTTTTATTAAATGAAGAAAATAATAATCATCAAGTTTTCTTGATCGGAAACGAATTTTTGACATTTATCGGTGGAACTCGCGGCGTGTTGCGAAGCGTTCATGACACACTTTGCGCAAACAATTTTATAGTAGCGTTAAAAAATGAACCGCGACTGCACTTTTTTTCACGCAAAAGAGTGAAAAAATGAACCGTTATGGCACTTTTTTTCACGCTGTTTGTGGGGTTCAGGAATTACATATGTTAATGAAAAAATCTGTACATTTTTTAACGGACGTAGAAAAAATTGATTTATTGATTCCAAGCCGGTTTGATTTTGAAAACATTAAACTAGCACAGCGGTGGCAAATTCGTGGCATGCGTATCATCTAGAGCGCACAAGAAGTTTCTGCTGGCACTCTAATAATACGTATTTCGTTCCGTGTATTGCAGTTTTCTACAAAAAAAAAAAAAAATGCAATCACATTTTGTAAAAATACTTATCCTCAGCTTATTCAAAATCTGGTATTAAATAATTATGAATTTTGTACAAAATCGTACTTTCCGTAAAATTGTATGGCTTAAGAGAATCAGAAGCTCTACAAAAGTTACTGAGTAAAAAAAATATTTTTGAAAAAATCACCATTTTTCTTTCTCTGGTTTCTAGATCAAATAAATATTTTTCAAAAAAATATATGAAAGAAAACTAAGAGAGCTACAAAAGTTGCCAAATAAAATAAAACTATTTAAAAAATGGAAGTTGACATCACACGTCTTACGATGTTTTTGAGCACGCCAAGTGTGCAATAATGAATAATAAGCAATAATCGACCAGTTCCAGTGATATAAAAAACATTTAATAGAGCAATTATGAATTTTGTGCGGAACTTTATCACCACTCTGTATAATATATACTCAGTGACATAAAAACTACAGCATCAAAATGGAATAGGAATCTTTCAACTAAATTTGGCGGAAACCTCTGACTATTTGAAATTAACGTTTGATTAGAAACGATTGAAAAAAAAGCACGAAAAGTTTTTTAAGTGTACTCGTAAATGTTTAATTCAGTTTATGTAACAAAATAAAATTATGTTTTCTATTTTATCTGTCAGGGGTAATAAACAAAAAGATGGCGAATTTGTAAGATGTCGCAACGTGGCACACTCACACCGACATCCTACGTATGTTTTTGTCCCTAACGAAATTACGAAACGGCTTTCTTCCTTTTTATATTTTTTTAGCAATAATCATACTAAGTGGCATAGAAATTGCAACACCAAGATGGAATAGGAATTTTTCAACCAAATTTGGCGGAAACCTTTGACCATTGAAAAGTAAAGTTCTATTAAAAAAAATTGAAAAAAAAAATGATGAAGGGTTTATATTTTTTTTAAATTAATAATGGGTTGGTCCACCCCTATTGTTTATACACACCATCACCCTCGTGGCATTGATTCCAACAGGTGGTCTGGGATAATGTAGTCTGGGTGGCTGTGGAATCCAACTTGAATGCCGATTCTTACTTCACATCGTTGAATTGATGTCTCAAGTATTGACTGCCAAAAAACAAATCAATTCTCGGTTACGTGATGTGAAACTGTATCCCGACAATACATAAAATGTGCCGATAGGCCTTCTATCTTTATCTTAGTCTTTCTCTGGAATTGATTTTGATTTTACAAATGTCGGGTTCAATAATTTTGCCTGAAGTAAGAATTAATATTTCTATTTGATTCCACAGTCATCCAGGACTATATTAATTGTTATAGACTTAATATAAAAATGTTTACTGTTTCTCGCAAATGTACACACTTACTAGACAACGCAAATATTTGTAGTTAATAGTATAACTGATTAGTTATACTATTACAATCAATGACAAAACAGCATGTTATGTTTATAAAAATGTATCTCTAATATTGGGGGGAAATAAATCATTTTAATGCCAAAATATGTTTCTTGAGCCGATATTATAAAACATAGAGTGAAGGAGAGGAATAAGTCTGTGTGGAAGAACGCATCTTTTTAACTTGCGATCTTAATTAAGTGTACGTTTCGTATAAATTGTTTGTAACTTTTTATGTACTATTAACAATTTTGCCAAAGAATTAAAACTACAACACAATATTTTTTTTTCTACTTTGATTTAACAATCGACCTTTTGTTATATCAAAAATATTTTAATAATGAGATTTTTTTATTTTACAGTTTTCTCATTATTAAACTATTTGTGGTAACATTTTAGTTGTTGCGATTGGCAGTACTTAAACGTGACATATGTCGATATCAAAATGTAAAATTGCCGTTAATTCATAGGATAATTGGAACAGTCCAATGCGTTACACACTGAATATGTTCGAATGTATATTGGGGAGTTCGCCACCAGTACCACTAAGGTTAAAGAAAACGGAGGCGTCATATTGTTCACTTTTTATCCGCGTGGAAAATGTAGGAACTCGGTGACAATGGCCGGACGCATGAATTCACTTGGCTCTCGGTGACGACGTTTAGGCAACACAACATACACAGAGGAAAGCTTGTAATTTATTATATGTATTATCACTTTGTTTGCAAAACAAATATCACGGAAGAAACAGCGAGAGTATAATGCATGTTTCATTCGCGGCGAAAAAGAGCCGCTTGAGTCCTGTTAATTCGGTGTGGATTTTTAACGAGGCATGAGAAACAAATGTAAACATAACCTTAAATTTCAATTATCATTTAGGCGTTGCATTATTTTATAAGCTTAAATTGGTCACAACTTATGTGGAAATAGTATGTTTATCGCACCCTTGGCAACCTCCCTTATTTTTGGAGGTGTGTAAGTAATATTCTTGATTTAATATGTTTTAAAATTAACTATTGAAATCGCCGTAGAAATACGTATGTCAAATATTAAATTCGTTCGAAAGGATCAAATGTTTTTAGTGCTGCCAAATGTTAAAAGATAAAACTCACTAGGTTTAAGTATATATTTTATTTTAGAAATAATTCCTTAACTAAAACCAAATTAGAAAAAATAGTATATTATACTTGTTTAATAAGAGGCATTGTGGGGCACTCGTTACATTGGAGAACGACTCGCGCAGCGAAAAAGTAGAAAAACCAAAGTAGAAAATCTAATATATTATACTTCTTTAATAAGAGACATTGTGGGGCACTCGTTATATTGGAGCCACAGTATACCCTCTTATTAAACTTGTATAATAATGTACTATTGTTTGTTTTTAAGTCATTGCTTATCTTTAATTAATTAAATTATTTCTCTATGGCAGTTGCTAATATTTTAGATTCCCGTAAAGACAATCGATTTTCGATTTATGAAATCTGATGCTACTGGACGGCATTCATTAAATAATCGACAGCATGTAATACATTTTAGTTTCTTCAATACCCGCAGTTCAACAAATACTGAAATCGATGCATCGCGTTGATCTTTGAAGTCTTTTTCTTCTTCCTGTAATTGCTTATTCGTATTTTGTTATCTGATACGTCTGTCAGTATTGACGTATTGTCAATACAATACAATTTGCCAAAGTCGACAATGTTAGCTCGTCGTGATGCAGCAATCTTTTGTGTGAAGCCATAAATTGAGAACAATTGGGATTATTGACCTTAAACAAGAAAAGAAAATGTCCAAATGGTCCTGTAATACTTTATAAGACAAGATATATTAGAGATATTCAATGATACATATTTTTAATGTGTTTCATATTTATAATCATAACGAGAAAATCAGTCTTTCATATTTTGTAACTCGTCCTGAAAGAGTCAAAACTGTTGGCACTTGAATCAATGGCATCGATGAATAAATCAAAAACTTTTTCAGCCTGTTAATTATTTAATGGTTTCTTTTTAAATCCATCGGCAAATAAACTTCTGGAATTTAAACAATAAAACACATTGTTGATCATCTGGGAAAGTTTACGATCTGCTCCAAAGCTACAGCGCAGCTTTCACTGAATCTTTGTGCAGCCAGTTTGATGTGTATTCATTTTATTTTTCAACATGCATGTTTAATTTATTAGCTAAGTAAAAATGACCACTTGTCTGGAGTAGAACCATCTTTTCAAAATATTCAAATTGAATTACATGGCCATTTGCGTCTAATAAATTTTTCTTTGATGCTAGAGCATTTCTTACTAATTTAAGCATGTGCACAGCATCTAAAAAACTTAAAACCAAATTATCTACAGCAGAATGTTTAAAAAAGGGTTTTTGTTTTTTCGTCAGCACCCAAATGTGAGCACATTAAGATATTGCCTCGAAGACCATCAAATTGTCAATGCAATAATTTTAACACCATCTCACCAACAGTTTTGGTGATACTCGTTTTTTCTGCAGCTGTTCATGCGGAAACTAGGAAATATGCTTTTCCAGCATTGGTTTATTCCTGTGTTAGGCAGACTAATGCTTCTTTTCCAAGAGGCAGGTTCATCAATCGTTAAACCATAATCTACATATCTACATATCTACAATAATTTGTTTGTTAGAAAAGTTCCATTTACTTGCTGACGAACTCCTTTGTCAAACATCTATATAATGGTTTGTCTCCAGCTTCTTCACTTTTCTTCTTTAATATTTTAATTACATCCTCGTAATTCCAGGTGCCCCATTTAAACGGCTATAACAGAAATCAAGAACATTTGCAGTTTTAACACCAACCCTTTAATAATTATTAATATATATTAATATTATTTTATTTTTTCGTATCATAATTTGAGGGGGTTTGATTACACTGTTTTAAGATACAGGGTTGGGCAAATGTGTCGCAACGCATGATTTCTGGCTAAACGTCTGTTGTTTTCTTATAACTATTTCTGAAGAAATGTTTCTGGTTTTATTTATTCTATTCAGTGACGTACTTTTTTAAATTTTAAATTGTAGTTTTAATTTTTGTATTTTCATATTTTATATTTATATTTTATTTTATTTTTTGTTTTGTATTTTATATTCTAATTAATACTTTGATGTACAGTGTGAATCCCGTAAATATACAGGGTGTTTCAGAGCTCTGGGAACGGTCAATCACGTGCTTATTTGTCAAAATTTCAAACAATGTTTTATACAAAAGTTGTGTATAATAGTGGAGCTGCACGCCCTGAAAATATTTAAATTTATACAGGATGTCTCATAACAAAGTTACAGACCAAACTTATGTTTTTTTTTTTTTAAATGGAACACCCTTTATTTTTTGTCATTTTTGAATTATATAGAGCAAATAAAAGTGAGTTACTTCAATACTCCCTATACCTATTCTTAGCCGTTTTCGAAATATTTGAAGATTTGTTGAAATGCATGGTCTGGGTGTAATTTTATTTTTGCCCCAGTGATTGACGTTGAATAATTAAAATCATTTCTTATTATTTGGTTGAAGGTTCGAACTATAGAGCCAACCATGATTTCATACAAAAAATTATACAGGGTGATAAAAAAAATGCGGTAGAAAAACCGAACTTATAATGTTAAATAACTTCGTTTTTTCAAATGGCACACCCTGTATTTAGTAACGTATTCTTAAGTAGAATCCAATTATCTTTCAGATTGTATAAGGGTTCCCTGTTCCTAATCTCAATAGTTTTCTTGTATTCGGCGATAATCATATCAGGAATAATTATTATAATCTGAAAGATTATTAGATTCTACTTGAGAATAAAAAGGAGAATTCCGTTAATAAATTTATAGTAATCTTAATATTTCACATGGATACTATCTGTAAGTGACAGGGGACATAAGAACACGAAATTGTTTTATCAGAAAACGGTGTAAATAGTTGTAAAAAGCCAACTTAATGTAAAATTATTTTATTTTTATATCATGTTACTTTCTCCAACTTGATGGTATCATAGCCATTTATATTTACGTTTTCATGGTTTATTTTCAATTAAAATCATATTTTAAATGTACGTTTAAAACGTCAAAATTATGAAAGATGGAAAAATTATACTTCAAATTCAAAAACTCGGTTTACTCAAAAACTAAAGGGATTTCGAAATATTATAAGTTGTTCATTTTAGCATTCTCTACAATTATTATCAACATAAATTTGCTGTAACTACTATCGTTTTATAATTATAAACCAAAAATTTTAAAAATAATAATAATTTTTTTTCTCGAATAAATATGATTTTATGAAAAATGTTTTCAAGCAAAAGATGTGCATGTCTTTGTTGTCTTCAAAGTTTATTTAAATGTTTTTGTGATATTTTTCATATTTAAGAAAATATTGGCAAAAAACAGAAAACAGTTAAGGTAAACGCCCACTTCCAGTGTACGAAATTTTACCAAAGGCTTTTCAGTTCTTCAGATTATCAAATAAGACGGATGTTCAAAGTTTCATATCAATTGCTCTATTAGTTTTTGAGATACAGCGCGCACAGACAGACACACAGAAAAAATTTTCAGAAATTGTTGAAATGGCATCAAGGGACCCCAAAACGGATACTTCCGTAAAAAAAAAATTTGAAGAAAAAATCACGATCACAATACTTTCTCGTACTTCGTAACGGAGAAAGTAAAAACGATAAGTCGCACACCCACCAAACCCTATATCATTGCAATTATTGAAAAAGTGTCTATTCGAAAATTAGAAAATATACAGAATGATCCTCCATTTAAAAAAAAAACTGCCGATTACGTCATTTCTCGAAAGATAGGGTAGCTGATGAAAATAAAAGTACGTCACTGAATAGAATAAATAAAACTTTTAACATTTATTTTAAAAGTTATAAAAAAACCAACGTTTAACCAGAAATCAGGTGTTCCGACACATTTGTCCAACCCTGTATATTTGCCTCTCTACATTTGAATTGTTTTTGTTGATTTGTACAGCGGGAAAGTTATTCTTTTTTATAGTATCATTATCTATTACGTTCATTTAATACAATAAAATAATATCAGACCTAAAAATGTCCTTGATTATTATGAATCACATAATCTTCTTAGTATATTAATAGTTTATTTATTGTAGAATATCTTTTTATTAACAGTTTAAATTAATATTGAAAAACATAAGAAACATTCTGTCATTAAACCTTTTATTCTCGAAAAATGAAACATTTTACATGATTTATTTATAAGTATGAAATATTAATAGTTACATTAAATTTACATTTATATTAATTGTAGATATTGCTAAAATAAACAATTTATAAAGAATAAGATTATTTGAAAAACTCAATAAATATAAAAAACTAATCACTAAAAACTCTATTACTACTAAATCGGAGAATGTTACAATATAAATTAAAGGTTAGTAAACTTGAAATTATGTTATAATTTACAGATTTTTATTTTTCTAATCGTATTAAGGAATTATTATACAGGGTGTCTATTTAAAAACGAGCAATGCTCTATAAGTATGAACCAAAAAAAGACATAAAAAAAATTCTTAAAACCGTTTCTAGGGTATCAGTATGACCACAAAAATTAGCTTCACTTAGCAACCCTTGGGGCTGTAGCCACCACAACTCATTTTTTTAATGGCAACACCCGCTTTGTGCTACCTCATTCGAAAGCTCTTGAAAATTGCTATTTAATAGTACTAAACAAAATACTTCTTATTAGTCTTTTGAGAAATACGCAAAATAATTTTCATTATTTATTCCAATTTCTCGTTCTAAATATCAAATTAAACCATTTTGTTACTAATAAGCTTGAAATTGTTCAACAAGAAGCATTTTTAGGGTTTCAAATTAAATGCAGAATATAACTGCCGTGAGTCTATTTCTCAATATAACAACAATTTGTTTCCTTATGATTATTTTGTGTTCTCTAATTTTCTTACTATTTTTGCGACCTTATTCGCAACCAAATGATATTTAGAGCGAGAAATTGGAATAAATAATAAAAATTATTTTGCCTGTTTCTCAAAAATTAGACTAATAAGAAATATCACTTAATTCTTTATTATGATTGGAAAAATTTTAGTATTTAGTATTGAACACATCTCGGATGAATTACCTTACCTGTACCTTCGGCTCGTATCGCAAATTTTATCGTCAAAGAAATGGCCAACTTTGTCACTCGTTGAACAATATGCTATTATTTTATTATTAATAGCATATAATTTAATATGATTTGCATTGGGTCAAGATATTAAGAAAACGTTTTAAATTAAGCAATAGTCTCCAAACGATATTTAAGAAATTTTCGTAACTGATATTTCGTATAATACCGGATGTATTCTCAGAATTTTTTTTTTTAGTTTAAGTTCTAATAATAACGCTTACACAGACTTTATTTTCTTAAAATTTCGTTGTTTTTTCCATTTTTAAGAGTGTAACAATGAAATTCTTCCATCATACAGGCTTTACTTTATGATTTTGGTAACATAGATTTTATTGAAATATCCGTTATTTGAGCAGGAAATTGCAACCGCTTTTTTGGAGTGGCTTTTATAATAATAATAATACACTTTATTGCGTAACAGGGTAAACCGCAAAGCAAAGCAAAAATATATAAAGTATAAATGTTCAATGAAATAGTCATTTCTAACTAAACAAATGATGTAATAAAAAATATTAAAAGAAATAAAATAAAAATAGAAACATCAATAATAGTATATTATTAAACGAGTGAGAAAGTTGGCCATTGCCACGAGGGTGAAGTTTGCAATTCACACGAGTGGCAATGGCCAACTTGTTCACGAGTTTAATACTATACTTTTTCGCATCATATTAAATAATTACCTAAAGATTATTCTGTTTGTATTAAATTATAACGAATAATTTTTTTATTTGTAAATTGCGGCAGTTCGCTGACAAGAAACGAATCGTAACCATAGTAACAACTAAACTGTTGGGCAATGAAACCGCTATCATTTGATTGGACGTCACCTGTTGGGCAATGAAATTGCTATCATTTGATTGGACGTCACCTGTGGAGAAAATGATTCGGCCGAATAATGGACAACTTTCTGAATCAAAAATGATTTAACAACGTTTATATTATAAGATGCGAGAAACAAATTCAAACAAGAAAATAAATTAACGAAAAATGAATAATATAGCATAATTTGTAGGTTTCTCAAAATCTCTCCACGGAATATAATCGCTATAAAAATACAATCAGATTAATTTATAGTCTTGTATTGTAATCATGTACTAATATATTAGTGATACTACAACATATTTCTTTCATTTTAATATTTAATAGGTAATCATATTAGAAAACAAAAACAGCAGGTACTAGCAAAAAATATATATTTCAAAACTCATTTCCCTACATCATTAAATTCCTGCACTGGGTCCACATTTTGCACTTCCAATACTGCCTTTGGGCTCCGATTTGATCCCGATTTTAATGTGTGCCTGACTTGTATCACCATCTCTGATGAAATATCCACACTGAAAATACATAAATAGCAAAATGGTATTAAAACATTTCTAATAGCTACTGTACAGCTGAAAAAGCGGCATAGTAACTTAGGGCCTGTCCATTTTGCTCTCTCGAAGATGGTGTACATATAGGTGTTTCGTTCATCTTAAATTATCACACTGTAATCGGATCTTCTCCAAGTTGGAAAATCGAACAGACTATTACTCTAATAGTGCGTTGGAGAATGTGGATGACACCGAATTTAGTTTTAAGTTTATATGAGAAAACCCAAACTCGATACGAAGTGGAGAAGTATATTTCGGCAGCTTTAGTACACTCTGCCTTTTCTTCACAAGCAAAGCATCAAACCATTATATGCGAAGTTCCGGAGATTTGTTTTGATATAAATCTAATTTTCAAATAAGGAATAAACAGCATACATAAATGGCCGTATGCAGCCTTCAACGGAGCAATATATCAGCATGGTGTCAATAACTTTCACTGTATCACAATATTAAAACGTTTAAGACAAAATAAATTACACTGGCAAGTCTCGAGCTCATAGAGTCATAAATGGCTACCAATTTAGTTACATACTTCTACTGCCGCGCCACCGCCATTTGGACTCAAACCTGAAGTTGCCGTTAGTAGTCCATATTTATATAGTCAAAGCTCTTGGAATCATGTAATTCCAGAGGCACAAATTTGTAAGCACTTTATTGGACAAATTTAATAACAATTAGTTAGATGTTGGAAATTTGGATGTTGTAAGTAGTACTGTTACATTGATTAAAATGTGTTTAGAATTTGTTTATTTCCATTAAGAATATTACATTCATGGAGGAGTTAGGTTAAGTATAATGCATGTTGATTGTGATAAATGCAAGAGGCATCCTTATTACACAATAAATATCTTAATCTAGATCTTAAAGCTAGAGATGAATAAATATGAATGAAATACATAACGATGATTTATACAAAAGTTATCATATAAAACTTATTTATAATGTAATTGAAATTAAATTTGTAAACTTGAAACTATTCATGTGAAAAAAAAAATAGAAAACATTATAACAAAGACACACAGTGTTAAACGCATCCAGTGTTTCCAGATGAAACAAATTTGATAATTACTAAGTACGTTTCAGTTGGTTACCACTTAATTTCCGCAATTATGCACGCTTGTTATTTTCAACGCTGCATCCGTGTGCACGCGACTTTCGCTGTCTAGACATGAATATTTCCCTTTATGAGATCCTTTCATCCGTAACCCCTTTATTCTCCAGTAATCCACTTGTGTAACTCAATAATTTTATTAGGGTGCCCCGTATGAAATTTCGGCAATAACCGTTCCCCGTGCCTAATCCGACACCGATTTACAAGAGATTACGCGAACGGCGAAAATGCAGCAATAAAGGGAGAGACTCGCTTAAAAGTTCCCCCTTTTCATGGCACAATAAAAATTTCCACCTATCCCGCAGGCTTTCTTAGGTGGAAAAGGGGCCGCCGTCATCCCTTCACGGTAAAACTTGATCGTGAGGAGATGAGGGTGAGCTGATTCTTGTCACGTCCACAATGACCAGCATCCTTATTTTTACTACTATATAATCTGTCTAGAGTTAATTATTGTAAAAGGTTGAGATAACATTAATTTATTTGTAAGAGTGAATTAAAGCAATTAAAATAGAGCATGAAATAAATTATTTATTTGCAAGCAATGATTATTATTTCCCCATCAGACGACAAACTACATACCGATTTTGGACTCTTAGTCCTCATCAATGCAGTAGAGTCGCTGCGGTGGTTTTTGGCGCTAGTGACGTTTAGATGGCGGTAAAACGCTTAATCAATCATTTGTTTATTTAATACGATAAGTATTTTAATTTTAATTTAAAGGATTTTCTGAAGATTGTAGAATATTAGATATTCCGTAAAATGTTTTCAAAAGTTCTCCACCTGAACAAGCTACAGTAGAGTGGTTCTTATTTTCGAAGTATGTGAAAATCAACGGGACAACCCTGAAACTTGTTCGTATAGATAAAAAATTGTGATGTGGCCATCATATTACTTTCTCCGATTTGGTTATAATAGTTATTTATATTTATATTTTTCAATTTAAATCATATATTAAATCGAGCGTTTCACATGATCGAATGATTGCAACGTCAAAATTATGAAAGCTACAAATGACAAATGTTGTTTCATATTAAATTAAAAAGTCCTAAAAAACCCAATAAAATCCCTGAACAAGAAAGCCTTGAAAAAGGTTTCTGAAAATAGTCCTGATTAATTAAAAAGTCCTAAAAACCTAATTAAAGTCCTGAACAAGAAGTCAAGAAAAGTCCCGATAAAAAAGTCCTGATAAAAAGTCCCGAAAGAAGAGTTCTGACAAAAAAATCTCTTGAAAAACAGGTCCTTCAAAAAGACCAGAAATAAAGTCCTGAAAAAAGAGTTCTGACAAAAAATGTCTTGGAAAAAAGTGGAGGAAAAGTTTTGGAAATAAAGTCTTGTTAAAAAGTTGTGAAAAAGTGTAGTGAAAAAAATCCTGAAAAAGTACTGCAAAAAGAGTCCTCAAAAATTAAGTCTTCATATAAAACATCAGAAATAAAAAATCCCGAAATAAAAAGAGTCCTAAAAAAGTCCTAAAATAAGTCCTGAAGAAAGTCCCGAAAAAGAGTTCTGATAAAATATCCTTAAAAATTGTCCTGTAATAACAGTCTTGAAAAAGAGTTATGAAAATAATAAATGAAAGTATCCTTAAAAAGATCATTAAAATAGTTCTAAAGAAATTGTCCTGAAAAAATCCCAAAAAGAGTCTTGAAAAAAAGTCCGGAACAGAAAGTCCTGAAAATTTATCCTTTAAAAAATGTCCTGAAATATAATACTGAAAAAAGTCCTGTAAAGAGGGCTTGAAAAAAAAATTTCCGAAAAAATAATTCTGAAAAATGTAACGAAGAAAATTCTGAAAATAATCTTGAAAAGAAGTCTTGAATAAGAGGTACTTAAAAAAGTCTCGAAAAAAGACCTAAAGGAACAATTCTGGAGATAAAATCGTGAGTCCTGATAAAAGCCGTGAAAAAAAGTGTTCATACAAAATACCAGAAATAAATGTCCCGAAAAAGAGCCCAAAAGGTCCTGAAAGAAAGTCCTAAAATAAGTCCTGAAGAAAGTTCAGAAAAAGAGTCCTGATGAATTATCATAAAAAAAATTGTCCTCTAAAAACTGTCTTGAAAATTGCCCCGTAATAACATCTTTAAAAAATAAACAGAAAAGATTCTGAAAAAAAAAATTATTGTAAAAAGTCCTTAGAAAGATCTAAAGAAATTGTCCTGAAAAAGAAATCCAAAAAGAGTCTTGAAAAAACCCCGAAAAAAGTCCTAAAATAAGTCCTTAACAAAATTTCTGAAATAATAATATATCTTATCTTAAAAATGTCCAAAAAAGGTCATTAAAAAAAAATTCTAAAAATTGTCATGTGGAAAATTCTGAAAAATTTGTTCTGAAAAAAATCCCGAAAATAAGTCCTCAACAAAGGATTCTTGAGAGAGTCCCGAAAATGTCCCGAGAAAAAAATCCCGAAAAAATATCCTGTTAAAAACTTTTGAAACGAAATCCTAAAAATAAAGGTCCTGAAAGAAAAAGTCCTTAAAATAAGTCTTAAAAAGTCCTAAAAAAGAATCGTCGAAGAAACGTCTTTTAAAAATATCCTTAATAAAGGATAAAATAAAAGTTCTGAAAACATTGTCCTGAAGTCCCAAAAAGGCTAAAAGAAGAAAACACTATTAAGGTAAATACGTAATTTTACCAAAAGCTTTTCAGTTCTTCGGATTATCAAATAACACTCATGTTCAAAGTTTTGTGCTCATTTCTGTATTAGATTTTGAGATACAGCGCGCAAATTACACACAGACAGACTGTTATATAGAGAAAAAATGGTGATGTGGCCATCATGTTACTTTCTCCGACTTTATATTTACGTTTTCATGGGTTTATTTTCAATTGAAATCATATTTTAAATGTACGTCGTGCGTTGTGTAAACTCGGATGAAACTGACGTTAAAAACGTCAAAATTATGAAAGATGGAAAAATTATACTTCAAATTCAAAAACTCAGTTTACTCAAAAACTAAAGGGATTTCGGAAAAAACTTATTCTTTATAAGTTATTCATTTTAGCATTCTCTGCAATTATTATTAACATAAATTTGCTGTAACTATTATCGTTTCATAATTATAAACCAAAAATGAAAAAAAAAATACATTTTTTTCTCGAATAACAATGATTTTATAGAAAATGTTTTCAAACAAAATAATCTCATTTCTTTATTGTCTTCAATATTTGTTCAAATGTTTTTGTGATATTTTTCATATTTAAGAAAATATTGGCAAAAAACAAAAAACAGTTAAGGTAAACGCCTACTTCCGGTGTACGAAATTTTACCAAAAGCTTTTCAGTTCTTCAGATTATCAAATAAGACGGAGGTTGAAAGTTTCATATCAATTGCTCTATTAGTTTTTGAGATACAGCGCGCACAGACAGACACACACACACACACACACACACACACTCAGACACACACACACACACACACACACTCAGACACACACACACACACACACACACACACACACACACACACAGACACAATTTTTTTTTTCCAGAAATTGTTGAAATGGCATCTAGGGACCCCAAAACGGATATTTCCGCAAAAAAAAAATTTTTTTTTTAAATCACGATCACGATACTTTCTCGTACTTCGTAACGGAGAAAGTAATAAAAAACTAATAACTGTAAATTTTGAGCCGTATCGAACATTGCGTAACCGGGCCCTAGCCCCCTAAAATTTGAAAAAGCCGTTTTTTTATTTATTTTTATTTTGGTTCATATTTTGTGGATAGAGGACGTTAATATGTATCCAAAAAGTGTTTATTTGTTGAAATTAGACTAAAAGTTATTCATTGAAATTGAAATTACATTATAAGAAAGCCATGACTAACTGAACCAGATGCTTCACTTCAATTGGTAACCCCATCCTATTTGTATCTTTTGACATTTGGTAATATTAGTTTGATGCAGAGGTTTTAATCTGCGCCACAGCTCGCAAAAGAGAATCCGTGAGTGCCCTTATGTGGCTAATGGAGTGGGTAATTTTCTTGCGGTCTGTGGCGCAGATTAACACCTGGTTAATCTGGTTTGATGTTTTGAAACGATATTATAAAGTTGCTTTCAAAATGAGTGGAAGAACCATATTTGCAGATGCAATTTATTTGATCGGAATACCGCATAGCCAAATAGTTTGCTCAAAACTATCATCTAGGAAGCAAGTGTTATCTTTGTTTTTCTCCAATCAACGAGTACTTAAGATGAATTTACGCTTCAGTCAAGCGCTAGTTATGGAAGAATTGTCTGCTGATCTAAGGCTCATATTCCGATTCAACGCAAACAACGTCGCATCGATAAAATGTAGTTATGGCATAAAGAATGGCAAAATATTAATAAGCATTCTTCTCGAGAAACTGCAGCACATATAAATAAAGAAAAATAATTTGTTAAAAGTTTCAATGATTTGTTCGATTTTGCTTTTGAAAATGCATTGCAAACAATGACAATTGAAGAAGACAAACCATTTCTATAAATGCAGAGAGAGAATGGAAGATCAGGACCAATCAATGGCATTGAAAGTTTCGCAGTGCAAGTGGAAAGTGACGTTTGAAGCGGTTAGAAGTAGAGAAGGAAGAGAAAGTTTGATGAAGTAATGGCAGTCTCGTCCAATTCTGTCTCAATGGAAACAAGAAGCCAGCGATTCAAGCGAAAATAATAAAAAAGTCCAGCTGATTTGAATATTAATCCTACCTCAGATCTGGATCAGGACATATAACCGCACCCACAACCAGTGGCGGCTTGTGGAACATATTGATGGTACAATATACGCTCCCCCCGCCCCTTTTGAAGAAACAAGGAACCATTTATCTTCCTAGACCAATCGAATATTTTAGCCAAAAAATAAAAAAATTGGAACAAAACAGCCGAAGATCTGAAATATTGGCCAAATCAAAAATCCTGGTTTAAAAATAAAAATGCAGACCAAAAAATTGAAAATACAAGCAAAAGAAAAATAATTTACCATTTTCAGCCCCTAAAATAACTCTTTAAGGCTTAACATAAGTTCAACGAGAAATTCGAAAATAACAGTAAATATAAATTTTTTTAAAAATACGCACAATAAAATCAATAATTCAATTTGAGAAAATCTAAAATACGGGACAAAAATAAAAAATTAAGACCAAAAATCTAAAATTCGTACCCAAAAATCAAAGTGGTCAAAATTTTTAACAAACGAATCGAAAATTTAAGTCGAAATAACTAAAATTTCGGCCAAAAGACCAAAAATTGAAACCAAAATAATTGGAAATTCAAAATATAGCCTGAAATGGTGAAAATTTAGACAAAATATCGAAAACGAGCGTAAAGTTAAAAATTGCAGACAAAAAAAATCGAAAATTTCTTCAAACCAATCGAATATTTTGGCCAAAATAAAAAAATTGGAACAAAAATCTAAAATACAGAAATCTAAAATATGGGCAAAAGAATCAAGAATCCTGATCTATAATTAAAAAACGCAGACAAAAAAATTGAAAACTTGGGTAGAAGCAAAATAATTCACCACTATCAGCCGCCAAAAATAAGTTTCTAAACAAAAAAATAAAAAAAAAACACGAAATAAAATCAGTAATTCAAGTTAATAAATCTAAAATATAGGATAAAAAATATACGATAAAACATTGAGACCAAAAATCTAAAATTCCGACCTTAAAATAAAAATAGTGGACCAAGCAAAGAAAAATTTTAACAAATAAAAAAAAAATAAAGAAAAATTTAGGGCAAGAGATTTAAAAAAACCACAATATGGTCAATAAGTTGAAAATTTAGACGAAACATCGAAAACTCGGCCCTAAAGATAATAAATGCAGACTAAACGAAAAATCTAAAATGGGGGCCAAAAAATCTAAAATTTTAACAATAAAATCGAAAAGTTGGGTCAAAAAAAAAAATAAAAATCTGTAATATTGGCCATAAAGTCGAAAATTTAGACAGAAGGCCTGAAGATAATAAAACTCGAAAATACCGGAAAAAATAAAAAAAAAATCGCATTTAAATCAATTATTCAGGTTATAGATATTTTAACCAAAATCAAATCAAAAATTTGGAACTGGAATTAAAAATTCGGCCTGAAAAATAAAAAATGCCGACCAAAAAATCATAATTTTTAACAATTAAATCGAAAACTTAGGTCAAAATAAAAATATTTAGTGCAAAAGATCAAAAATTTAGACAAAAAAAATTTAAAATACATGTCTAAAATCTAATAAATAAAAATTCGGCTCGAAAAAACAAAAATACGGACCAAAAAAATAGAAAATTTTGACAATTAAATAGAAAATTTATGTCATAGTAAAGAATATTTAGGTCAACAAAGTTAGACCCAAAAGAATTGAAAATATTTTTCAAAAATTTTAAAATTAAAAATTCGGCAGAGAAATTAAAAATGTGGGCCAAAAAGTCGAAAATTTAAACAATGAAATCGCAAATTTAGGTCAAAATAAAGGATATTTAAGCCAAAAGTTAAAATATTTTGACCAAAAATATCAAAAATACAGGTCAAAAATAATTTAAAAATTAAAAATTCGACGGGGAAATTAAAAATGCGGTCCAAATAGTCGAAAATTTAAACAATGAAATCGAAAATTTAGGTCAAAATAAAGAAAATTTAGCAAAAAAAAATCGAAAATACCGTCTTAATAATAAAAAATGCAGAATATTCTAGTAAGAAAATGGTTTAAATTAGTCTCAAAAATCACTCTATTGTTCAAAATAATTTTCCAATTTTTTTTTTTTATATGAATTTTTTTTATTTTTGCTTTAATCGTCCAAAAAAAGTTAAACTAATTTGAATAAGAATTCAAATAAAACCGTTAACTTTGTTGGGGTCACCTTATTGTTTCACCTTTTATGGGGGCAGTTTCGACAAAACTTTAGATTTAGTAGATACATTTTAAATAATTCAAATAAAACAATTCACTTAGTTAGACTCTCAGCAGCGGCTCGTGTTGATGGTACTTTTACAATATATTACAATATATAATATAATTTTTTGAAGAAAGAAGGAACGATTAATCTTCATAGTCCAATATTAGTTTGAGTTGTAAAGTAAAGGTCCATATTATCAAACAAGCTGAAAATATGATTTATGTGTACTTTCGATTTATCATGCGTTTACATTTTTATCCCAGACATGCACTTAATCTGTAACACGTAACCTCATCAACATTCAAAAAGAACTTTAAGAATTAATTTTTAAAAATTGCCAAAACTAGAGGTAGTGCCATGGCTCCTTGGCTCTATATGGCGAGCCGCCACTGCTTTAGACAAGTGTAAAATAAGTGATTTAAATGCCGTTCATCTTCTGATTACCGTCGCTGAAGGATTAGGTCACAATGTAAACGATTATTGTTATTATTACATATTATTCATCATTGCGGGCTATGAAATTTGAAACCAACATTTGGCCCTAATATCATGATTATATTGCCGGCAGTGAGATTCGTTACAACATTCTTGTTGTGAATGACATTTTAGAATGAAAAGTCAAATTAATCGAAGAATGTAATACTCTATTAACCAATGACAAGGAACAAAAGAAGTTTTTATTAATAAACTTTGAAGAGTATCACAAGAGATTTTAGTAAAAATGCATTAATTGGTAATATCTAAAAAAACACGAAATATCAATATACAGTTGACGCTCAATACCGTGAACTAAATGAAACGAAGAGTGTTTCCACTAACGATTTGTTCACGTTAAAGAGAGTGACTTATTTTATGGTTTAAAATTAAATAATTAAAATATTGTGTAATTTTTGTTTGTTTAGTGTTTTTTTTTTAATTTTTGTCTTGTATCTGTTTCTTTTGTTTCTTTTAATGTTTGAATATAATTCAAGTCCATTCTTTTCTGCCCATTGAATTGATGTGTTGAATGCATTTATTGCATTGTCTGAAGTGATTTTCTTATGTGAGTTTTCTTTAGTTTCCACATTTTCAGTTTCCTCATCTCTAGTTTAGTCTTCTCATCCAGTTCAATTCAGAAAAAAAAATTAACAATGTTTTCTCTGATAGAAAATAGAGAGCCGATTCATCAGCATCATATAACTGATCAGATGTAATTTCCAGTTCTTCTATTTTATTTTGTAAATGGATTTTAAATGGATCAATTAGTTCTGCCCGAGATGGTAATTTATCGCCAGTGATATATAAATATCAGATACCGTATCTTCTTTGAAACCTCTGCAACCAACCGTCACTAGCTGTAAATTCTTTTCAGAATTCAAAATATTTTGAAATCAGAAACCATTTGTAAATTTTGTTCCACATTTCAGGATGTTTAAATCCCTTTAAGGTTCTTATTCCTCCCGGTTCTCCATAAGTACAAGATCGTGAATTTTGAAATGCCATATTGTGAACGCTTCTCTCATCAAACAGTGGCGGCTCGTGGAACATGTTGATGGTAGAGCCACTTTCACAATTTATTAAATCGGATGATGTTGTTGTTTGAAACGTCAAAATTATGAAAGATGGAAATGACAAATTATACAAATTAAGTACCGGCAAAAAAATCAAAAATTTGTACATAAAAATCACACACGTTAAAAATCTAAAGTATAGACCAATAAAAAATACGCTCTTAATTAAAGTAAAAAACTGAAATATACGCCCAAGAGATCGAAAATTTAGACAAATTTCGAAAATTCGCGGTTAAAAAATGCAGAAAATTTCAACAAAAAAATTTTAAAAAAATTGAAAAATCAAGGAAAAAGAAAATAATTCCCCATTTTCAGCCCCCAAAATAACTCTTTAGCTCAAAATTAGTTACCGACCAGAAACTCGAAAACCTCAGTTCCTGGAAGTCCCACAACAAAATTTTATGGACAAATAGTGTTCAGAAAAAAAAACAACAATTTTTTTTGAAAAAAAATAAATTTAATCGATTTTATTTAAAAGGTAACCAAAAAGTTAAAAAAATCGCCTATAAAACATCGCCTATAAAAAATAATTCAAGTTAAAAAATCTAAAATATAGGATAAAAAATTCAAAACTTCGACCAAAACTTCGATCCTAAAAATGAAAATTGCCGACCAAAATATCGAAAATTTTAACAAACAAATCGAAAATTTGGAAAAAAAATTAAGGCTAAAAGATTAAAAATGTAGACCAAAATATCAGAATCCGGGCTTAACGATAAAAAATGAAATCAAGAAGATTGAAAATTCAAGTACGAAAATTGCCATTTTCAGCACTCAGGGTGATTAGCCCCACAAAATGTAGGAAAAAACTCAAAATTTGCTCTGTAGCAAAGGAAATTTGCACTCGACGATTTGAAAAATTTAAAAAAAATTATTACTTGAAGGTTTCGCTTCAAATAAACTTCAATTATTTAAAAATAGTCAAAAAAGTAGTACTTTTAATTTCCTGAAAACAACGACATGCTCCTGCATGTGAAGGAAATTTGCAGACAATGTTTTTAAAAATTGTAGAATTCGCCCAAAAATTACTAAAACTATGCAGAAAGAGTGTACTTTTCATTACTTGTAAAAATAATTGCAATATTGCCACTGAAAACAACAGGAATTGACTCAAAACTGCACTGGAGGGAACGGAAATTGCACTCAATGTTTTGAAAAATCGTAAAAAAATAATCACTTGCAGAATTAGTTGTGGTAAACTTGCGATTGCTTTCTTTGAAAATTTGTAAAAACACATTATTCAGAAATAGTCTGTCAAAATTTGAACCATCTGTTGAAATTAATGTGGAAATTGCACGCGGTGTTACAGGTGTTTAACATTTAAAAAGTTTTTTTAAGAATCGGTTAAAATTTTTTGCTGAGCTCAAGTCTACAGGTAGTGCCATGGCTCCGTGGCTCTATATAAGGAGCCGCCCCTGTCATCAAATAGATACTGTATGCGTGTTGAAATGTAAAATTTTGTAGGTGAAGACATTTTTTCTTTTGGCCTTTAACATTTTTTTCTTTCATATCTTTTTCACGAGTCGACTCACAAAAAAAAGTCATTTCGCCCACCTCTAGTGTGTACCGGTCATAGGGAATCCGTCGCACGAAATAGTGTTGACATTAACGAATGCAAGTTTGTGCATGTTATACGGTGTTCAATGTTATGAAAATGGCTGTTCACGTTATCCCGAATTTCCTTTACCCGATGTTCACATTACCGAGCGTCTACTGTATTTTTTTTATCGTTGGTCATAGGATTTTATATTCTAAAAATTATACCTTGTATTAATATATATTTTATCATAAAATTTTGAAGGGAATTTTAGTTAGTAATAAAAATCAATTATTTTTCTACATGATGCGCTAGTCAGAATAATTTAAACATGTTTTATTCCATTAAAAAATGAAATTATTTAAAATAAATAACTGAGCAAACATAAGCAAAGTACCTTGAATTTCTGAAATGTCAGATTGATTAGTGAATTAATTTCATTTTTTAATGGAATAAAACATGTTTAAGGTAATCTAATTAAGCGCATCATGTGGAAAAGTAATTGATTTATTACTAACTAAAATTTGCTTTAAAATTATATGTTGAAATATGCATTAAAACGAGGTATATTTTTTAACATATAAAATCCTATGGCCCACGATAAAAAAAACGTACTGTATATGTATTATGTAACTAAAAAATCATAACTCCATCAATTTTAGTCCGATTTCAACAAATAAATTCATTTTGGATTCGTATTAACCTCTTCTGTCGACACAATATATAATTTCACCATTAGGGTGGACTGTTTAATTTTAGGCGGGACCAAAATAAAAAAGATATAAAAAACCGACATTTTCAAATTTTAGAGGGCTAGGGCCCGGTCACGCAATGTTCGATATGTCTCAACATTTACAGCTATTAGTTTTTTTATCTATACGAACAAGTTTCCGGGTTGTCGCGTTGATTTTCACATACTTCGAAACCCCACCATATATGCTAAAACCACTCTAAGCTACAGTGTAGTGAAACAATTGGAGCGGAAGTAAAATAATATTTGAAAATAAAAATACGTTATTATTTATTTATTTATTAACGAGATCCCTCTTTAATACAAAAGTGAATAAAAATTAACGAAGCAAAATCAAAATATATACATAAATACATAATGACAACCATTATAAATAAGTTTTAATTCGTCTCAAAATTAAACTACTATAAAAAATTCATAGAAAAATGTTATCCCAATTAATATTACTTATATACACAGTAGAATTAAATTAATCAGTTAAAATAGATTCTAAAACTGTTTTTGTACGTTCCAATATAACAAAGTCAGCGCTATTTTTTAAGATTTCAAAATCGAATAAGGTCCCGGCAAATAAATTTATTTTTATTCCTGCAAACGCACAGGGCAAACACGACACGTAAAAATATAAAGTCAATAAAGCAGATACTCCGTCTCACCAAATGTTTGGTTGTATTTTCCAGAGCCAGACACTGAAATAGTCGGCGGTCCCGAGCTTTTCATCGATCGCGGCAGCACCATCAACCTCACCTGTGTGGTTCGACACAGTCCCGAGCCTCCGGCTTACATCTTCTGGAACCACAACGATGCGGTGAGTAAATCCCGTCCCATCCATCCCACCAATAGAAACCGGGACGGGGAATGCTAAATAATCTTCCTTTATTTATGCAAAAACGTATGTTAGTTCCTCGCAACAATGTCTTAATACACGATGCCTCTATTATGCGCCCGGTTCTATACAATTGCTTGCTTACAGATACAGAATTGGATAGACAATAAACCCTTCATCTGTTATTGAAACAATGAGGGGATTCGGATTTACACGAAACAATAATCATATCGGATTTATATAATTTGTATCTGATTGTCGATACTTTCATCATAATAATGGCCGACCTAGGTGAATATATAGTTAAATCGGAGTATTATGTATTGTTTTCTTTGTCTATCGGGTGATTCAATCGGAATTATGTAGATAGATTCCATCGAAAATTAAATTAAGCATAAAATATACCGTAAAATCGAAAAAAAAATAGTCAAAGCAGGTCATGAACAAAATGTCTTTTCTAAGTTCATAAAAAAACTTCAAACAAGATTTGACTTTGTCAGTGTTAACTTCCATATATGATAAAAAAAGAACAGTACAACATAGAGTACACTGTAAATAATTAAAGTGTGTGAATGGATAAATAAATAAATAAAGTAAATTGCAACATGTTAAATTGGTAAAATTGGCAGATAATATATTAACCCTTAACGGGCACACTTCGATATAATAACGTAACGGTTACCGTGGCTCTAATATACCCGGGCGACTTTGAAGCTGTGTTTCTCCGTCATTATTGAAATTAAAGGTAAGAAAAAAATTACACAACTACTTAGGATATATTTAAATGCAGGTTAATGGATAAACAATTTTTAGTGTTCAAACACAATATTGAACAATTTTGAAAGAATATTTGGAAAAATTTACGTTTTTTTACTAAAAATTGATTTAAAAAAAACAACTTTTGATATTTTTGACTAAAAATTTCATGTCAATCTGCTGAAATATAGCACTTTCAAGTTAACCCTTACGTATTTCACTACCCGTGACGAAAAAAATCGTAATTTAAACATTCAAAATCTATAAAAACGATACTAATCGGTGCATTCACGGACAGTAGACCAATGTAACTTTCTCATGCGATACATACTAGAAATAATTTAGCTTCAGCAGCGCCACACGAGGCGAATATCTGAGCGTGGGGTAAATATTGTTATCTTAAATTTGCGAAATAAATATACTTTTTCAAAGAGACATCCACGGCATCATTATTCATGATTTAATTATCTTAGTAAAAACATTTCTAATTACCAAATTAACATAAAATCAAAGTTTTGGTTGTTTTCTAATGATTGGCCAATTCATGTTTGTAAAAGCAATTGTTGTTCGTTCCACGTACATTGGATTATAAATTGGACATGAACATTTCTTTGTTAGAAATTCAAATTCTGTGCAAAATTTGGTCTGCTAAAGTTGATTGAATTTCATCAAATTTCATAGTGTGTAAAAAAAAATTTATAGCTCTCATATCAAAATTTTCTGTAATATTATTTTTCACTTTCTCCGTTACGAAGTACGAGAAAGTATTGTGATCGTGATTTTTTTCAAATTTTTTTTTTTACGGAAATATCCGTTTTGGGGTCCCTAGATGCCATTTCAACAATTTCTGGAAAAAAAAAATTGTGTCTGTGTGTGTGTGTGTGTGTGTATCTCTGTATGTGTGTGTGTGTGTGTGTGTGTCTGTATGTGTGTGTGTGTGCCTGTGTGTGTCTGCATGTGTGTATGTGTGTGTCTGTGTGTGTCTGTGCGCGCTGCATCTCAAAAACTAATACAGCAATTGATATGAAACTTTGAATACAAGTCTTATTTGATATTCCGAAGAATTGAAAAGCTTTTGGTAAAATTTCGTACACCGGAAGTGGGTGTTTACCTTAACTGTTTTTTGTTTTTTGCCAATATTTTCTTAAATATGAAAAATATCACAAAAACATTTAAACAAATATTGAAGACAACAAAGAAATGACATTATTTTGTTTGAAAACATTTTTCATGAAATCATTGTTATTCGAGAAAAAAAATTATTATTATTTTTTTTCATTTTTGGTTTATAATTATGAAACGATAATAGGTACAGCAAATTTATGTGAATAATAATTGTAGAGAATGTCAAAATGAACAATTTATGAAAAATAAGTTTTTTTCGAAATCCCTTTAGTTTTTGAGTAAACTGAGTTTTTGAATTTTCATAATTTTGACGTTTCAAATGTCAGTTTCATCCTAGTCTACAAAACGCTCGATGTACATTTGAAATATGATTTAAATAGAAAATAAACCATGAAAGCGTAAATATAAATGATACCATCAAGTCGGAGAAAGTAACATGATGGCCACACCACCATTTTTAATGATTATAACTTACAAACGCAATTATATTAAAACCTGAAATATACCAAAATGGTTGTTCTTTTATCGAGCAATCACCCTCGAAGTTAATTTTTGATGTAAAATCATCACTTTCACTCAGTGAAAATAACTAAAAAACTAGGTAAAAGGTTTTTTTGATTTTGATTGATTTTCAAAGAACTTTTCTGTGGCCGTTTGCCAAAAACAAATATTATGTCCACTAAAAATGTTTTTTTTTGTATTTTGCAAAATTTTTAAAATGTTTGTAAGGGTTAACTATAATTATATGTATACGAAAGTAGACAACTATACAAATTTTAATTTCAAAATCAAACCCGAAATTTCTTAAATAATACTCATATTATATTATTATTTTCTGGATAACATAGACATTTGGACATATCTGTTTTTGGCAAACGGCCACAGATTTAATTCAATTTTCGTGCCAAATTTGGTGATAATTTTGAAAAATCGTTCTCGAAGTTAGTTTTTCATTTAAAAGCATTACACTCAAAATAACTCGAACACAAGAAAAGGTCGTATTTCTTTTTACTTTCAAAGAAATTTTTTTGTCCCAAATTCAGCGATGCTCTATTGGGAAGTTGGTGCAATCGCCCTCCAAGTTATTTCTTGATGTAAAAAAACATCTTGATCACACTTGTACAATTAATTGAAGATAAATCTAAACTAGCGAAGGTATGTTTTTGAATTTTTATAGGTAGCAACGTGATTCAAAAGTAGCAGATTTTCCCTTCTGTACCTTGAGATATACACATCCATAGGGAATTGGTTTGAAATATACAGGGTGTTTCAGAGCTCTGAGAACGGTCAGTCACTTGCTTATTTTTCAAAATTTCGAAAAATGTTTTATACAAAAGTTATGCAGAATAGTGAGCTGCATGCCCTAAAAATATTTAAATTTATACAGGGTGTCTCATAACAAAGTTACAGACCAAATTTAAAAGATTGGTACCTAGATTTTAAAACTAATAATAAAAACATGCAAATCACCAACGAATTTTGAAATATTAGAATAACCATCAACTTCAGATATACGAAACCTTATATGAAATGAAAGCTTACTTAATGAACTTTCAAATTATGAAACAATATATAGGGTGTGCCATTTGAAAAAAAAATAGAAATTGTGCAGTTTGCAAATGGCTATCACCCTGTATAATACGCTGAGTTATGTTTTGGTTGATAGAGTAATTTTGAAGACTAAAGTTTAACTAAACTCTACCACTAAATTAGAATGAATTATCTTTATTAGTTTCAGGGGGAACACTTTAACAATTTTGTTCATTTTTTTTTTCTATAAACAACTGAATAACACAAAAACGGCCCGGTTTCAACTCCCACAACCTGGGTCATTTTAATCTCCAAGTAACGAGGAATCCAAAAATGCTAAAATATACAGGGTTTTCCATTTAAAAAACATAAGTTTGGTCTTTAACTTTGTTATGAAACACCCTGTATAAATTTAAATATTTTTAGTGCATGCAGCTCACTATTCTGCTCAATTTTTGTATAAAGCATTTTTCAAAATTTTGACAAATACTCACGTGATTGACCGTTCGCGGAGCTCTGAAACACCCTGTACATGGGAGGGGGAGAAGAGAAAAAAATCTTCGCCCCGTAAATCTGAGGAAAAGTGTGCGTCCGGGTCTATTGGACCCGCAGTGTCCATTAACGGTTAAACCACATTTCAAAAAGGAAAGACTACACATTAAAATTTATACTTGAAGGCGATAACACTACATCTTAAGGATGTCTTGGGCAATTTTCTTTCTATCAGTATTTTTAGGACTTTTTGTCAAAACTTTTTTTCAATAATTTTCATTTAGGACTTTATTAAGACATTTTTCTGTTCTTTTTTGAGGACATTTTTCAAGTCCCTTTATGGACTTTTTTCAGAACCGTTTAAGGAATTTCAAATACTCTTCAACTGAGAGATATGTGTTTTTAAAGTGCTTTTAAATCTATTCTTAAAAATAGAACGTAGCATATTTTATTTATTTATTTATTATTAACATACGGTTACACCATTTTTACAAAGTATACTCATAGAAACATAAAGGGTATAGAATTAGTTCACGCACCATAGGGATTTCCATGTTAAATGTTCAAATGTTGGCTCCCCAAATTATTTTAAAGAAAAAGTGTAAAAATAATCTACACAACCGTCTCCTTACTTTTTTTTTAATTTTCATAGAAAGGGGAAATCGAGGAAATTAAAACTACTATTTTAGCAAAAATATGTGGTGCCTTGAAACAAAAATCCGTTGAGTCGAAACTCGGAATTTTAAGTAAAATTTTTTGAAATTTAGGATATAAATTTTACTTTCTATGATCCAAATTTTAGACTGGAGCGTTCTCAAAGGAGAAAACCTCGTTTTTTACTTAACACCGCAACGGGAAAAACCTATTTAATATGTATCCGTAACGCCCATGGATATTGAAAACATAAGTTAGACCGCGGAATCAAAGAATCAACCGTTGAATCAAAGATCAAAAATTCAGGATGGATTATATCGATTTTCTCTGAAACCATCAAAGATACAAAAACATGTTTCAGATAAAAGTTGAACGGTTTGGAGAGGAACATAATGTAGTGACATAGTGACCTTGGTTTCACCTCGTGACATCTACGTCAGGCGAAATTCAAAGCGCGCTGTATCTCAAAAACGAATCCAAGAATTCATATGAAACTTTGAACATAAATCTTATTTGAGAATCCCAAGAAAAGAAAAGCATTTGGTAAAATTTCGTACACCGGAAATGGGTGTTTACCTTAACCGTTTTTGGTTTCTTCGCGATAATTTTTTAAATATAAAAAATATTGCAAAAATATATTAACAAATATTAAAGATAACAAAGAAATAAAAATCTTTTGTTTGAAAATATTTTTCATAAAATTATTTTTTTAGAAATTTTATTGTATTTTTCTGAAAAATGTGATTTTATGAAAAATATTTGTAGACAAAAAGATGTTCATTTGTTTGTTGTCTTTAATATTTGCAATATACTTTTGCAATATTTTTTTATATTTAAAAAATTATCGTGCAGAAACAAAAAACATCCACTTCCGGTACACGAAATTTTACCAAAAGCTTTTCTTTTCTTGGGATTATCAAATAAGACTTATGTTCAAAGTTTCATGTTAATTCCTGCATTAGTTTTGGAGATAAAGCGCGCACTTAGAATTTCACCTGACCTTACATAGATGTCACAAGGTCAAGCCATGGTCACTATGTCGCTACTTTATGTTTCCCTCCAAATCGTTCAACTTTTATCTGAAACATGTTTTTGTATCATTGATAGTTTCATAGGATATCGATATAATCCATCAGGAATTTTTGATCTTTGATAGAACCTCAAAAGTTTTCCCCAGACTTTTCCGCGGTCTAACCTATGTTTTCATCATCCATAGGCGTCACGGATACATACTATATAGGTTTTTCACGTTGCGGCGTTAGGTAAAAAAACGGGGTTTTCTAACATTCTTCTTTTAAATCTTAAATGTGATAAATTTCAAAGCCTGATTTTAGATGTAAGAGTCTAAATGTCTGTTTTCCAAATTTTAAAATATTAGTTCTGAATTCTGAATTATGTACCTATATAATTCTAATTTTGGATTTTAACCTCTACATTTAAAAATGTATTCTTGTCTGTTATTTGCATTATGGGATCTAACTCTGAGTCTGAACTCGGGATTTTATATATTAATTTTGAATTCTGAGATTTCAATTTTGGATTTTAACCTCAAAATTTTAATTGCAGTCTGTTATTTGGACTATAATTTTAGAGTCCAAATAACAGACTGCAATTAAAACATCGGGATTTTATATTAAAGAGAAATCAGTTCTCAAGTGTTTCAAATTTCAAAGCCTGACTTTAGATTTGAGTGTCTAAATTTCTCATAAAATATAAGATCTAAATTTTGAATACTATAATTCTAACATTGGATTTTAATCTCTAAATTTTAAAATTTATTGCTGCCTGTTATTTGGATTATGGGACCTAAATCTTGGAGTCTGTAATGTTTTTGGTGTGATTGTTTAAATAAAACTCACTATTGTTTAGCAAAATGCTTTAATCTGCACTGTTCTAAACTTGAGATTTTATATATTCGAATGCTAACCAAATTTATAATATAATCTACCGGGTGTCTTGATAAAATAAACCACCGGATATCTCGGAAAGTACACTGGTGGAAAAAAAATTAAACACTTGAAATTCGTGAAATTTCGACTATTTTCAAACCGCCATAACTCGACGTATTTTCAATCGATTGATGAGTCTTTAAGGACAAAAAACTTAAAAAGTGTCTTCTTTAAAGTCATGCATGCGAACTTAAGCGTAACCCTTCCGCCCCTCTCTAGCACCCCTGTGAGAAAAAGGTTTTTTCAAGAAACCATGTCCAATTTTAACGATGTCTATCGAGTTGGAAAAATTTTGTCGACTCGATCCACCATAAAGGCATTAGAATTTGATCAATTCCCTATACAGGAAGTATAGGGAAGAACGACGATTTGGCACCAAGTTATGGATGTTTGAAAAAAAGGCATTTTGAGGTTTTTCGCACATAACTCACCGACTTTTCAACCAAATTTGATGATTCTTTCGGGAAAACCCCTATTTTGGCTCTACTTTAAGGGAGTAAACTCGGATTGAAATGATCCCCTTTCGAACCCTTTAACCCCCGAACGAAAAACACGTTTTTGGGCAAAAAAACGTCCAACTTTGTCAACTTGTACCCAGTTGGAAAAAATGTGTCGACTCGATCCACCAAAAGGGCATTAAAATATGTTCAATTACCTGTGCAGAACTCAAAAACAAAGTTCCTACGGCGATTTGGCATAAAGTTATGGGTATTTAAAAAAGTGCATTTTGTGGTCTTTTTATTTTTTCGTTTGGAGTGGCGAAGAGCACTCTCTTTGAGTGGGGGGTAAACCTTCTCAAGGACGACACATTTTGCTTTTGATTTCTCAAAAGATCGTGGAAATCGGCTAGATAAAAGCCGAGTTATGGCCATTTGAAAATTATCTATTTTTTTACAAATCTCAAGTGTTTCATATTTTTCCGTTAGTGTAATTTGTTTGTTTTTATTGGACGAATGGAATAATAGACGAATGGTGGTGAGTTAGGCCCACATTTTTTTCCGACCCTACAGAGGTAGTTAAAGTGAGCTTTTTTTGACCTAAAATAAAGATTTTTGTTAATGGAGTTCTTAGGTACAAAAAAACAATGAATTTTGTGCATACCTCAAAGAACATGCAAAGAAAATTTTAATAATGAAAACGAGAACAATTTCGTCGAAAAACTTCGGACTTATGAGTCAAAAAACCACAAAATTAGTGTTTTTTTCAAACACCCATAACTTTGTGCCAAATCGTCGAACTTCGTTATTTGAGTCCTGCGCAGGTAATTGAACACATTTCAATGCTCTTTTCGTGGATCGAGTCGACACATTTTTTCCTACTCGGTACACGTTGCCAAAGTTGGACGTTTTTTTTGCCCAAAAACATGTTTTTTTGTTAGGGGGTTGAAGGGTTAGAAAAAAGATCATTCCAATCTGAGTTTACTGCCTTAAAGTACACCCAAAATGGGATTTTTTCCCAAAATAATCATCAAATTTGGTTGAAAAGTAACTGAGTTATGTGCGAAAAACCTCAAAATGCACTTTGTTTTGAAACACCCACAACTTGATCCCAAAATCGTCGTAGAAACTTCGTTCTTTGAGTCCTGCACAGGAAATTGATCAAATTTTTATGCCTTTATGGTGGATCGGGTCGACAAAATTTTTCCAACTCCGTAGACATCATCGAAGTTGGACATGATTTTCAGAAAAAAACGTTTTTCTTCACAGGGGCGCTGGAGGTGAGCGGATAGGGCTACGCTTACTTTCGCATTTATGATTCATCAAAATCGATTGAAAATACGCCGAGTTATGGCGGTTTGCAAATGGTCGAAATTTCACGAATTTCAAGTGTAATTTTTTTTCCTTCAGTATATTAAGTGTCTGGTGGTTCAGCAAAAAAATCCTTGCAGTAGAAACGACCAAAAAAAATATCACCTGAAATAATGTATTAACTTTCTAGATCGGCCGCAAGAGGGTGTAATATGCATCATCAGTTAGATTTACTCTATAATTTGCCAATGTCCTAATTTTGAAAAATAAAATCAGAATTTTACTTTCTATGATCCAAATATTGGGCAATAGCTAGCATCTCCAAATTTTGAATTTTAAAATATAAATTTTACTTTCTACGATTCAAATATTGGACCGCAGCATCTCACTTTCAAAATTTAGATCATTTCTTTGCATTCGAGGATATTATTTTGAGTTTTAAGTCTACATTTTACATTTTTTACAAATTTTTGAAATTATGGATTTCTGTGATCCCAATATTAGACAAGAGCGCCTCTGTTTTAAAATTCAGATCAATTTTTTGGTTTAGAGGGCCTAAATTTAGAAATTTCATCTAAACATTGGATTTTAGCACCTGGTTTTCAAATTTCTAAATTCTGGATTATTAGTCCAAACGAAATATAATGGCTCATTTTATGGGATTTTTCGCAAAATTTTCAGTTCTCATTATTTTCGTTTACAAATGCCTGATTTCCGTATCAGATCCTAATTTTACATTCTAAGATTCTAATGTTGGATTTTAAACTCGAAATTTTAAAATTTGTCTGTTATTTTGATAATAATTTCCGAACTCAAGCCGACACAAGAATGAACTTTTTTTTTCCTTCAATTCTTCGTTATTTGTCCCTAACTGTTTAGGGTTTTTGGGATTAAAAAAATCGAAAACTTCGATTCTTTGAAAAATTCGAAAACTTCGATTCGTCGACTCTTTGAAACATTCTAAAAGTTATATTGAAATTTTTTTAATTTTAATTACCCGGTTGAAATCAGTGACGGCTCAAGGTGGTAATACACATAGGTGTGGTCACGCTGCCAGCCGTGTCTGCAATCGACCCTACCTATCAGTATTGCCACCTCTGCTACCTCGGCCCTACCATGAGTCACCCCTCGAGACGCCTCTGTTTGAAATTTAACCAGATTGAGCCACAGCAACGCAATCAGTATGGAATAAATTAATACGATTGATTCCACAAAATCAAGTAAATTTTTGTAATATTAAAGATTTAATATTCATATACTCAGGCTGTATTTCATCATAATTAAATTTAATTAAATGCACCTGCAACAATTCAGGGTATCCGCTTTCAGTGTAATAAAATAAAATGCTGAGACGTTTGTGTTTTTTTTTCTTCCCATTGTGTAAGGTAACTTTCCACTTAACATCGACATGAATTTTTGAGCGGGTCGTATAATACTCCACCTGGCTCCCACTTTCAAATTGAATAAGCCCAACTAAACCGCACTGAAAACCCTCGCAGACCCAACATCATCCCCCTTCATAATTCATGCCTTCGTAAATGCTTTTATCGCCGTCATTAAAATATTATCAGAAAGTTCGGCAGCAGAAGACCACGGGGCCATTATTCGCGGGTGAATTTAAGTGTACACATCAAATATTCCTTATTGCCTGTGTCGCGGAAACTTGTAATGGCCGCGAGTTAAGCTGCACGGTATTAAGAGTTTTTCACCCAGTACGATATTTCGTACATTGTGACGTTAAATCCATCAACCTAGAAGATTATAAATTTCACTAAGTTTCCGAATTAAAGAATTAAATGCTACTCCTCTTCCTCCCTGTTGACGCCGATGAGTATGGCTATTAACTGTTTGAAGCTTTTGTAGTAATAAAAAAATTGTTATAAATTTAATTTAGAAATAAAAATTCAATCGGTTTTCCTTTCACACGCATTACGCTCCATCAGGCGTTTCGAATGGAGTGGTAATTCTTCGTGCTTTAATTTTCCCCATCAATCATCCCCTTCCTCTATGAACGTGGAAGTTATCGCCATCGGCGCAAAAATATACCCCTCACAAATATTACCTTTTTTCACAATCAATAATAAAACACACTTCCACATTAGTGTAATAAAAATCGATTCGACGAAATACAAGTCCTCATTATAACCGGCCTAAATGAAATCCAATTAATTCACCTGATGTAATTACCTGTGTTCCTTTGGGGTGGATTAATAATTAACGCCTCACAATCAATCAAGGCCTAATTATTATTTCCATTTCCGTCCACGCTCTTTAACAACGCTATTATTCAACAATGCTTTTATTCTGTTCCCTTTTTGATCCGCGATTCTGCAATAACGGAAAATTGGATGGACTCGGGTTTTTTTCTGGGAATTGAAAAATTTCGCGATTGCACGCTACGACTGGTAATAACTCATTGTTTCGATGAGATGAGTCGATTGGTGAAATTCTTTTAGCCCATCGGGCATAAATTATACACTCCGATTTTCCGATAGGGATCCTTTGCAAATCTGATGATTCTCGTTTATCGCCCAGGGATGAGTGGAGTAAAAAAATATTTTACAGTGTGGTGCATTTATCCTTGTTGTTATTATCCTAAGTGATTATGGTGTAGACATTTATAATAAAAAAATTGACATAGCATTCGAGTAAATGGTGCATGCGCCGGGCATCAATTCAATGAACGCTATTATACAATGTGGAAATTAAGTAGCAGATAAATTCGGTAAACCCAGAATAAAACATTTTTGGAAAAATCCTCGAACAGGTCAATTTTCTTTGATAAAAATACACATTTTTGCATAAAAGTTAATTTTCAGTCGTCATTTGTTTTTGAGTAACGACGTGATCCATTTTGTTTTTAAATGACAACCCCCTATTTTTGTTTTTGATCTTTTCACTGTCGAACTGGCAGTATATAAATGTTGCCATCTTACATGAGAAATGTTTTGAGTAAATAACAATTGAAGGTGAGAACCTGATATTTAGAGTTTTTGCAATGTTTCAGCACTTGTAGCAATTTTCCCAAGCAACAATGATCTTGACTTTCCATATCATACAATATGGTTTCAGCAAGACGGCGCACCCTCGCGGTATGTACGTTTTTTTTTTAACAATTGCTTTATGAATAGGTGGATTGGCAGGCGAGGACCGATGGAAGGGCCCGCGAGAGAGATGAACTGTGCAGAATTAGCCCTGAAAATATTTAAAATGTTCAAGAAGAATTTCTACGTGTTCGAACTGTGGATGGCAGAACATTTAATTTAATAATTGCATTTGCTTTCTAAAGATGGTTTTGTTTATTTTGTGTTAGCAATAAAATTTATAGTTTCTCACTTTCAATTCGTTTACTCGAAAAATGTCTTATGTAAGATAGCAACATTTTTACACTGGCAGATCGACAATGAAAAGATCTCTCAAAATCAAAAACAAAAATAAGGGGTTGTCGTTAAAAAAAAATAATGGATGACGTCATTACTCAAAAACAAATGACGACTGAAAAAGGATAGGGAGAATTCACGGAACAGGTGTATAGAGCGGAAGCCCAAGTTTATTTATCTTTTTTTTAATTACCCCCCCCCCCTTGACTAGTTGGCTAGCGCCCTTGTTTCAAAGCAATCGGTGAAGAACTTTCGGAAATTTTCAGATTTACAGTTTTATTTATATTGGTAGGTAGAAGATACGGAAGATTTTTTTTTAATTATCTATTACAATTTATACGTGTTGCGTTTAGTTGCAACAGATTTAAGATTAATACATACTTAAATTTAGTGCGGGTTATAATATGGTCTGGGCGGTAATTTTTTTTAACAAAGAAATGCTATACAAGTCCATAGAATGCATTAATTTTGGATTTTAGTTACCAGCGCCGAATCCATGGATGGAATGTTTGTTATCGGCGCTTAGTTTATCTACGCATCTAATAATGCGTAATTATCTTAATTTGCATATTATGAGCTAACCATTGCCCCTTTTCAATATTAACATAAATTCCGCATTATTGAAATTTTCAAACGAAATAATTTTCGAAGAAGTACAGTTGCCAGTAACGATACAATGAAGGGATAAGCCTTCACCTATTGTGCGCTGATGTGCTGAGGACAACCCTAAGACCGTTTTCGCAGAACCATTAGTGGAAATGTGCCAATCACGTTGCTTGATTTTGATAATTCAGAAAATGTGGCAAATATTGTGCAATTTTGATTTTTTTTTTATTGCACAACTGCAAATCACGTTACTTGATTTTGATAATTCTAACATCAGAAAATGTGGCAAATATAGCGCAATTTTGATTTTTTTATTTGCACAACTGCCAATCACGTTGCCTGATTTTGATAATTCTACTATCAGAAAATGTGTCAAATATAGTGCAATTTTGATTTTTTTTTAATTGCACAACTGCCAATCACGTTGCCTGATTTTGATAATTCTAACATCAGAAAATGTGGCAAATATAGTGCAGTTGTGATTTTTTTTTTAATTGCACAACTGCCAATCACGTTGCCCGATTTTGATAATTCTAACAACAGAAAATGTGGCAAATATAGTGCAATTTGAAAATTGATTAATATATTTTATATAAGTCCAAAGATTAAAAATTGCGATTTTGATTTTAAAATTTTAAAACTTCAAAAGCGTCTCGTGAAATTATGCAAAATGCAAAATTCTTACTTTTTTAAACATTTTTCCAGAAATTGAAGCAAAATTGCAAGTCCAAAGATTTTAAATTCGCAATTTTAATTTTTAAAATTTCATGCTATTTGAAAACTGGTTAAAAATTTTGTTCGTGAAATTAATGCTAAACGTCGAAATTGCACGTTTTCAAAGTTCAAATATTAAAAATAGCGATTTTAATTTTTCAAATTGCACAACTGCCGATCTGATTTTGATTTTTCTAACGTCAAAATATGGTAAATTTAGTTTCATTCAAACATTTTTCGTGAAATGAACGCAAAATGACAAAATTACACGTTTTCAAAGTCCAAATATTAAAAATTGCGATTTATTTTATTTTTTTAATTGCACAACTGCCAATCACTTTGCCTGATTTTGATAATTCTAACATCAGAAGATGTGTCAAATATAGTGCAATTTTGATTGTTTTTTAATTGCGCAACTGCAAATCACGTAGCCTGATTTTGATAATTTTAACATCAGAAAATGTGGCAAATATAGTGCAATTGTGATCTTTTTTTAAATTGCACAACTGCCAATCACGTTGCCTGATTTTGATAATTCTAACATCAGAAGATGTGTCAAATATAGTGCAATCTGAAAATTGGTTAATACATGTTTCGAGAAATTGAAGCAAAATTGCAAGTCCAAAGATTAAAAATTGCGATTTTGATTATGTTTTATTGCGCAACTCTTATGCGCGTTCTTCGATTTTGATTTTGAAATTTTAAAATTCTAAAACTTCAAAAGCATCTCATGAAATTATGTAAAATGCAAAATTCTCACTTTTTTAAACTTCCAAGATTTTAAATTCGCAATTATGATTTTTGAAATTTTATCCAATTTGAAAACTGGTTAAAAATTTTGTTCGTGAAATTAAAACTAAACGTCCAAATTGCACGTTTTCAAAGTTCAAATATTAAAAACAGCGATTTTAATTTTTCAAATTGCACAACTGCCGATCTGATTTTGATTTTTCTAACGTCAAAATATGGTAAATTTAGTTTGATTAAAACATTTTTCGTGAAATTAACGCAAAATGATAAAATTGCACGTTTTCAAAGTCCAAATATTAAAAATTGCTATTTTAATTTTTTTTATTGCACAACTGCCAATCACGCTTCCTGATTTTGATAATTGTAACATCAGAAAATGTGGCAAATATAGTGCAATTTTGATGTTTTTTTTTTAATTGCACAATTGCAACACACGTTGCCTGATTTTGATAACACCAGAAAATGTGGCAAATATAGTGCAATTTTGATTTTTTTAATTGCACAACTGCAAATCACGTTGCCCGATTTTGATCATTCTAACATTAAGAAATGTGGTAAAAATAGTGCAATTTTGATTTTTTTTTAATTGCACAACTGCCAATCACGTTGCCTGATTTTGATAATTCTAACATCAGAAAATGTGGCAAATATAGTGCAATTTTGATTTTTTTTTAATTGCACAACTGCCAATCACGCTGCCTGATTTTGATAATTCTATCAGAAAATGTGTCAAATATAGTGCAATTTTGATTTTTTTAAATTGCACAACTGCCAATCACATTGCCTGATTTTGATAATTCTAACATCAGAAAATGTGGCAAATATAGTGCAATTTTGATTTGTTTTTAATTGCACAACTGCCAATCACATTGCCTGATTTGGATAATTCTAACATGAGAAAATGTGGCAAGTATAGAACAATTTTGATTTTTTTTTAAATTGCACAACTGCCAATCACGTTGCCCGATTTTGATAATTCTAATATCAGAAAATGTGGCAAATACAGTGCAATTTGAAAATTGGTTAATACATTTTTGCACGTTTTCAAAGTCCAAAGATTAAAAATTGCGATTTTGATTTTTTTTAATTGCACAACTGCCAATCACGTTGCCTGATTTTGATAATTCTAACATCAGAAAATGTGGTAAATATACTGCAATTTTGATTTTTTTTAATTGCACAACTGCCAATCTCGTTGCCTGATTTTGATAATTCTAACATTACAAAACGTGGCAAATATAGTGCAATTTTAATTTTTTTAATTGCACAACTGCCAATCACGTTGCCTGATTTTGATAATTCTAATATCAGAAAATGTGGCAAATACAGTGCAATTTGAAAATTGGTTAATACATTTTTGCACGTTTTCAAAGTCCAAAGATTAAAAATTGCGATTTTGATTTTTTTTAATTGCACAACTGCCAATCAGGTTGCCTGATTTTGATAATTCTAACATCAGAAAATGTGGCAAATATAGTGTAGTTGTGATTTTTTTAAATTACACAACTGCCAATCACGTTGCCTGATTTTCATCATTCTAACATCAGAAAATGTAGCAAATCTAGTGCAATTTTGATTTTTTTTAAATTGCACAACTGCCAATCACGTTGCCTGATTTTGATAATTCTAACATCAAAAAATGTGGCAAATATAGTGCAATTTTGATTTTTTTTTTATTTGCACAACTGCCAATCACGTTGCCTGATTTTGATAATTCTAACAACAGAAAATGTGGCAAATATAGTGCAATTTGAAAATTGATTAATATATTTTTCGAGAAATTAAAGCAAAATTGCAAGCCCAAAGATTAAAAATTACGATTTTGATTTTTTTTTAATTGCACAACTCTTTTGCGCGTTCTTCGATATTGATTTTTAAATTTTTTAAATTTCAAAACTTCAAACGTGTCTCATGAAATTATGTAAAATGCAAAATTCTCACTTTTTTAAACTTCCAAGATTTTAAATTCGCAATCTTGATTTTTGAATTTTCATGCAATTTGAAAACTAATTTTGTTAGTGAAATTAATGCTAAAAGTCAAAATTGCACGTTTTCAAAGTTCAAATATTAAAAATATCGTTTTAATTTTTCAATCTGATTTTGATTTTTCTAACGTCAAAATATGGTAAATTTAGTTTTATTAAAACATCTTTCGTGAAATGAACGCAAAATGACAAAATTGTACGTTTTCAAAGTCCAAATATTAAAAATAGCTATTTTAATTTTTCAAATTGCACAACTGCCGATCTGATTTTGATTTTTCTAACGTCAAAATATGGTAAATTTAGTTTGATTAAAACATTTTTCGTGAAATTAACGCAAAATGACAAAATTGCACGTTTTCAAAGTCCAAATATTAAAAATTGCTATTTAATTTTTTTTTATTGCACAACTGCCAATCACGCTGCCTGATTTTGATAATTGTAACATCAGAAAATGTGGCAAATATAGTGCAATTTTTATGTTTTTTTTTTAAATTACACAACTGCAAGTCACGTTGCCTGATTTTGATAATTCTAACATCAGAAAATGTGGCAAATATAGTGCAATTTTGATTTTTTTAATTTGCACAACTACAAATCACGTTGCCCGATTTTGATAATTCTAACATTAAGAAATGTGGCAAAAATAGTGCAATTTTGATTTTTTTTTAATTGCACAACTGCCAATCACGTTGCCTGATTTGGATAATTCTAACATCAGAAAATGTGGCAAATATAGTGCAATTTGTTGGTTAATCGATTTTTGCACGTTTTCAAAGTCCAAAGATTAAAAATTGCGATTTTGATTTTTTTTAATTGCACAACTCTTATGCGCATTCTTCGATTTTGATTTTAAAATTTGAAAACTTCAAAAGCGTCTCGTGAAATTATGCAAAATGCGAAATTTTCACTTTTTTAAACTACCAAGATTTTAAATTCGCAATTTTGATTTTTGAAATTTCATAAGTGCCAAACGCGTTGTCCGATTTTGATCGAGTTTCGCGGCATGATGTGGAAAATTTAGTACAATTTTAAAAGCGGTTAGTAAATTAATTCATCCAGCCACTGTTTATGCACATAGATATACTTTATTATTAAATTTTGCTATGCCCATAATTTAATTAAAATTAAATGCGGCTGGCCCCACGTGCCTTATTTACATGAGAAACTGCCCGGTTGTCCGCCGAGCCCGTCCGCCACTGCTTGAAATTACTCTAATAAGGCGATACGACTCGAGAATTTTAAACATCTAGAAAATAGTTTTTATTTGGTAGAAAAAAAAATTATTTCATTATTCTTAATTATATGAACTACCAATTCATACCAAGTCCAAATATTAAAAATTGCTATTTAATTTTTTTTTATTGCACAACTGCCAATCACGCTGCCTGATTTTGATAATTGTAACATCAGAAAATGTGGCAAATATAGTGCAATTTTTATGTTTTTTTTTTAAATTACACAACTGCAAGTCACGTTGCCTGATTTTGATAATTCTAACATCAGAAAATGTGGCAAATATAGTGCAATTTTGATTTTTTTAATTTGCACAACTACAAATCACGTTGCCCGATTTTGATAATTCTAACATTAAGAAATGTGGCAAAAATAGTGCAATTTTGATTTTTTTTTAATTGCACAACTGCCAATCACGTTGCCTGATTTGGATAATTCTAACATCAGAAAATGTGGCAAATATAGTGCAATTTGTTGGTTAATCGATTTTTGCACGTTTTCAAAGTCCAAAGATTAAAAATTGCGATTTTGATTTTTTTTAATTGCACAACTCTTATGCGCATTCTTCGATTTTGATTTTAAAATTTGAAAACTTCAAAAGCGTCTCGTGAAATTATGCAAAATGCGAAATTTTCACTTTTTTAAACTACCAAGATTTTAAATTCGCAATTTTGATTTTTGAAATTTCATAAGTGCCAAACGCGTTGTCCGATTTTGATCGAGTTTCGCGGCATGATGTGGAAAATTTAGTACAATTTTAAAAGCGGTTAGTAAATTAATTCATCCAGCCACTGTTTATGCACATAGATATACTTTATTATTAAATTTTGCTATGCCCATAATTTAATTAAAATTAAATGCGGCTGGCCCCACGTGCCTTATTTACATGAGAAACTGCCCGGTTGTCCGCCGAGCCCGTCCGCCACTGCTTGAAATTACTCTAATAAGGCGATACGACTCGAGAATTTTAAACATCTAGAAAATAGTTTTTATTTGGTAGAAAAAAAAATTATTTCATTATTCTTAATTATATGAACTACCAATTCATTAATATTAAAACAAATTCCTATCATTTGTACTCAAATTTGTACTAATAATAATTTCTCTTAATTTGGTTTTGAATCAGTTTTCTTCGGTGACGCATTTCAAGCCATTTGGTAATTTATTGAACATCTTTAATGTGCAATTCAAGAGTGAACTTTCATAAAGGGAGAGTCTCTGCCGCTGGTATGCATATGTATTTGTGAAAACTGTATTGTGTGTATGATTTGAAACGTATGCTAGAAATGTATGTTTATTTTTTAAATTAAAGTCTAAAATTGGGGACCGCGGTGGCGTAGTGAGTAGCGTTCCTGCTTCTGGGCCTCGTGGTCGTGGGTTCGAATCCCATCCGTGCCGTCACTTTTTCAGAACGAAGAAGTGGCCGTGCGGGTCCATGGATGTGTAGTGTATGTCCCATTCATTATTAAAATGAAATCTTCAAAAACTTATATACGTTAGTGGCCGAACAGCAAATCGCTTACGCCAATTCCCTTATAGTCATTCACTCTCCTTAACCCGCAATTCCATCAAACATCCTTCCTTAAAAAAAAAATTTATAGACTTTAAGATGTAAGTAAACCCTGCTACAATAATAATATCGAATTAACTTCATTCTATTGGAAATAATAATATAAAAATATCACATCCGCAATTTTTTTAATCGCATCAATAACGTCAATCCCTGACTTTCGGTTAATCCCGACTGGACAGTAACGCGCGACCTGAAACGTTAATTCGATCCACTCTAAACCTGCAAAAAAATATTAAACGATTAAACCTGGGCATATAAGTGACAATCAGTCTGTGGATATTCTAAAACCTAATGGAAAATACCGGCCATCTCCAATTTGCAGCAAATGCGATTTCCGTGTTTTCATCAAGTAGTCAATTCATATACGAAAGCATCGATTATTAATGTTTGTCCTCAAGGACGTGTGTCCAGTAATTTATAAAAGTGCGCCATTTATTTTTATTATTCGTTAATGGTTAATTAAATTCAAAACATTTTGGTTTAATACGAAAGTTCATGCATTCACCATCATTTATAAATACTTAAAGAGCCACCATAACAACAAAGCAAATCAATAAAAAAAAACAACACAAATCAAATCAACTCCGCGCGCTGTTAAAATGGTGAACGCGCCGGGCATCACACACTACATAAGGAGCTGCGCTTTTTTATCCCTCTTACTTACAAAATTGATCGTATTGTCTGGAAATTTAAGCTCCGACATCGGTCCCTTTCGTCCCGGAAAAGGCCAATTCCGGGCGGCGTTTCCCCGGACGTGTAATGAAGATCCTTTTGGGCGATTTTTAAGGGATAAACCGAGTGCGAAATCTATTTCTCGGTACGAGCGCCAGGGCAATCTTTTAAATCGGACGGCCGAATACGTTTCGGGTTTACTGGGTCCCATAAGTCTATGATTGATCAATATGTGTATATCTCAGAGAGACTTTATGCATTTCAACATTTATTATTACACAGGAAATAAAGTAATTGCGAAAGATCTCTCTTGGGATTCCTGTGTAAGTTTATATACTTCGACGGAAATCTAATTCGAAATAAATTGAGTTGTTTCTAATTGAATGAAGTTTAAAGTAAAGCGCGTAAAGCGCCTTTCTATATTTACGTTTAGAGTATCAAACGTTTTAATTGATGAAAGTTTTAAAATGTTTAAATTTAAAATTAATTTAGGGTGATAGAGTAGCTTTTATATTTTTATATTAAAAATTATAAACCCTCTTAAATAATAATTTTTCTTACATAAACAGGTTACATTTTAAATTATTCTTGTTAATTAAAATGAAATACTCAATGGATAGGTCGATATTCACTCGCGCTTTTCTTATTAAGCTAAGTAGGCTAAAGCCTATCCCCGGTAAATGTTCAATGGAAGGAAACGTTTTAACGAAAACAGAAATTCTGGGCAGGCTCGATTTAACATGCACGGAATTACGCTTGGAACGGTCAAATGTATTTCATCATTGTTCGACGCGTTATAAAATCAATTTATTCAAAAAAATTGTTATTTTATTAAATTAATAACAATGGTGGTGATAGAATTGCCCTGTAGCCGACACCAATTTCCCTAATCATTCACTTACTTTAATCTGAAATTCCTTCAAAATTACCTTCTTTAAAAAAAAATCCTTATCCGTGATTACCAATTTCAGATATTATTTTTTTTAATTTTAGGCACCAAAATATTTTTTATCGATAAATTTCTTTCCACCGAATTTTGTTGCACTGATATATCTTTTATCAATAAATTTAATTGCACGTCAATTTTTCAATTTGACAAACCAAAATATCGCTAAATATAATATCAACGAAATATCGTTCATCAATCAATTTATTTGCATTGAAAATGTACATTTCTTAAATTTGATACACGGACATATCACCGACTGGAAGCTAGCCATAAATTTCAGCCACGAATCCGGCGCCTCCAACATTTTTGCCTTTAGTAAATTTCCAAGTTTTCTCTACTAATTTACAGACAATGGATTAAAATTCATAATTAATCAAATTGCTGTAGTGCCATGGTAATAAAAATCAGTGTTTAACTTAGGATTTACCCCGATTTTTCGATAAGACATCTATCGAAACATGGTCAATTTTCAAAAAATCAAAAGTCATCGTTAGGCGTAGTTTAGGTTCGATATTTTCGGCCACAAATGTTCCATAGGGCTTTGTTTACAATATTTAAGCTTAAAAAATGGTGATGTGGCCATCATGTTACTTTCTCCGACTTGATGGTATCATTTATATTTACGCTTCCATGGTTTATTTTCAATTTAAATCATATTTTAAGTGTGCATCGAACGTTTCGTAGACTCGGATAAAACTGACGTTTAAAACGTCAAAATTATGAAAGATCGAAAAATGTACTTCAAATTCAAAAACTCAGTTTACTCAAAAACTAAAGAGATTTCGAAAAAAACTTATTCTTCATAAATTGTTCATTTTGGCATTCTCTACAATTATTATTAACATAAATTTGCTGTAACTATTAGCATTTCATAATTGTATACCAAAAATGAAAAAAAATAAATAACATTTTTTCTCGAATAACAATGATTTTATGAAAAATGTTTTCAAACAAAATAATAGCATTTCTTTATTGTCTTCAATGTTTGTTTAAATGTTTTTGTGATATTTTTCATATTTAAGAAAATATTGGCAAAAAACAAAAAACAGTTAAGGTAAACACCCACTTCCGGTGTACGAAATTTTACCAAAAGCTTTTCAGTTCTTCGGATTATCAAATAAAACTTATATTCAAAGTTTCATATCAATTGGTGTATTGGTTTTTGAGATACAGCGCTCACAGACACACACACACACACACACAGACACAAATTTTTTTTTTCCAGAAATTGTTGAAATGTTATCTAGGGACCCCAAAACGGATATTTCCGTAAAAAAAAATTTTGAAAAAAAAATCACGATCACAATACTTTCTCGTACTTCGTAACGGAGAAAGTAAAAATGAAACAAATACTTCATTTTTGTTTAAATAATTTTTGAACTTAACGCTATTATTTAATATTTATTATTATTAAATGTTCTATAGGGCTTTGTTTACAATATTTAAGCTTAAAAAAATGACACAAATTCTTCATTTTTGTTTAAATAATTTTTGAACTTAACGTTATTATGAAATTTCGTCAATTTTCAAAAAATCAAAAGTCATCGTTAGGCGTAGTTTAGGTTCGATATTTTCGGCCACAAATGTTCCATAGGGCTTTGTTTACAATATTTGAGCTAAAAACAATTACACATATTCTTTATTTTCAAATTGATAAAACATTTCCCAAGAAGATCCTGTTTACGGATGAAGCTACATTCACTACAAATGGTGTAGTTTCATCACAAAACTGTCGTTGGTGGTCAACAGCGCTTGTGCCGGTTGCACCGCGGCCGTGTGGGTTTGATTCCTATCCCGGGCGGAAGATTTTTCGGCGATCGAGAAGTATTCGCCCGGGTCCGTGGTTGTTGTATACGTCTTACATTATTCATTTCTTCATTTATTCACATTTGTTCATACAAAAATACAAAAATTAACAGCTGTGTGTGACTGAATGGCTCAGCCTGTAAAAAAAACGTCAGTATCATCAAAAGTAAAATAACTAATATATCATCAAATCGGAGAAAGTAACATAACAGACATCACTAATTTTTATTGTTGGGCCAGAATTTTTCATTTCTCCGTTACGAAGTACGAGAAAGTATTGTGATCGTGATTTTTTTTTAATTTTACGGAAATATTCGTTTTGGGGTCCCTAGATGCAATTTCAACAATTTCTGGAAAAAAAAAATTGTGTCTGTGTGTGCGTGTGCGTGTGTGTGTATCGTCTATGCGCGCTGTATCGCAAAAACTAATAGAGCAATTGATATGAAACTTTGAACATACGTCTTATTTGATAATCTAAAGAACTGAAAAGCTCTTGGTAAAATTTCGTACACCGGAAGTGGGTGTTTACCTTAACTGTTTTTTGTTTTTCTCCAATATTTTCTTAAATATGAAAAATATCAGAAAAACATTTAAGCAGCAAATATTGAAGACAACAAAGAAATGAACATCTTTGGTTTAAAAATATTTTTCATAAAATCATTGTTATTCGAGAAAAAAATGTATTATTTGTTTTTCATTATTGGTATACAATTATGAAACGCTAATAGTTACAGCAAATTTATTTTAATAATAATTGTAGAGAATGCCAAAATGAACAATTTATGCAAAATAAGTTTTTTTGAAATCTCTTTAGTTTTTGAGTAAACTGAGTTTTTGAATTTGAAGTACATTTTTCCATCTTTCATAATTTTGACGTTTTATGCGATTCTACGAAACGTTCGATGCACACTTAAAATATGATTTAAATTGAAAATAAACCATGGAAGCGTAAATATAAATGATACCATCAAGTCGGAGAAAGTAACATGATGGCCACATCACCATTTTTTTTGTCAATTTTGGTTTATAATTATGAAACGATAATAGTTTAATTTATTTTAATAATAATTGCAGAGAATGCCAAAATGAACAACTTATAAAGAATAAGTTTTTTTTCGAAATCTCTTTAGTTTTTGAGTAAACTGAGTTTTTAAATTTGCATTATAATTTTTCCATCTTTCACAATTTTGACGTTTTAAACGTCAGTTTCGTCAGAGTCTACAAAACGTTCGATGTACATTTAAAACATGATTTCAATTGAAAATAAATCATGAAAACGTAAATATAAATGATACCATCAAATCGGAAAAAGTAACGTGATGGCCATATCACCATTTTTTTAATGACGTTTTTAAAAGACCTTTCTTCGACGATTCTTTTCCAGAACTTTTTAAGAATTTTTTTTCAAGACTTATTTTTAGGAGTTTTACTTCCAGGGCCTTCATTTTCTCGATTACTTTTTAAATTTTTATTAACAGGATTATATTTAATTTAATCAATAGACTTTAGTTTATAAGAGCATATTTTTTTTTCTTTATTTTTTCTTTTATTTTTGTATACAATTTTGTTTACTTAATACTTTATTTTGTTTATTATTTCCAGGACGTATTTGTTGTCTAATTGGTTTTAATGTATACACTTGATTTATATTCTTGTATTATACTATTCTATTAATATTATATTATTTATGTAAAAAGGCGTTTGCCGTTAATAAACGAATTATTATTATTATTAATATTTTGAGGAATTTTTTCTCGAGACGTTTTCGGGACTTTCTCAAGAACCCTTCGTTTCAGGAACAAATTTTTCAAAATTTTCTTCATGATATTTAAAAAAAAAATTCATGACCTTCTCTTGGACCTTTTTCAAATTCAAATTTATTTAATTTCCAAGAAGAATAATTACAACATCCCTGGGTTAGTCAGGTTATTATTAATGATGGTGTTAGTTGATACTTGAATATACAATAATTATGCTAAATTTATTAAATGTTTACATGTTTACGTGTGCAATATTATGAAATAAAAATTTAAAAAATTATAGCCTATTCAAAGCAATATCTACAAGTAAAACTTGAAATCCACCGAGTAAAAGAGACATTATTGCAATAAAAAGACATACATAAAGAATACAATTTAAAATATTGGTCAATTAAGATTAAAAATTTAAAAACTTTTTATCAGGACTTTTTCAGATATTTTCAAAAAATTTTATTTCAGGAATTATTTGCGGGACTTTTTCAGGACTTCTTTTCAATACTCTTTTTGGGATTCCTTTTTCAGGGCAATTTCTTCAGATCTTTTAGAGGATTTTTTACAATGCATTTTTCAGAAATTTTAATTTTTTATTTTTAAAGATTCAATTTTCGGAGCAATTTTTCAAAGACAATTTTTTTATGATATTTCATCAGGACTCTTTTTGTTATAGGACTTCCTTTCAGCCTTTTTTAGGACTCTTTTTCGGGACATTTATTTCTGGTATTTTGTATGAAGGCTATTTTTAGGACTCTTTTTCACGGCTTTTGTCAGGACTCTTCTTTCAAGACTTTATTTCGAGGACTGTTCCTCCAGGACTTTTTTCGAGATTCTTTCGAAACTTTCTTAATAACTCCTTTCACGATATTTTTCAGAATTTTCTTTATTACATTTTTTCAGAATTATTTTTTTCGGAAAATTTTTTTCAAGCCTTTTTTATAGGAGCTTTTTAGATCCAATATTTCAGAAAAAAATTTAGGATTATTTTTCAGAACTTCACGTTTCGGACTTTTTGGGATTTTTTTCGGGAGAATTTCTTCAGACTTTTTTAATGTCTTTTTGAAGGACATGTTCACAATGTTTTTTTAGGATTTATTTCATAACTCTTTTTTCAAGACTGTTATTACAAGACATTTTTTCAGGATATTTTATGAGGACTTTCTCCAGGACTTTTTTCTGGACTTACTTAAAGACGTTCCTTCGGGACTTTTTAGGACACTCTTTTTCGGACCTCTTTCTGGATTTTGTAAGGACATTTATTTCTGGTGTTTTATATGAAGACTTAATTTTTCAGGACTCTTTTCGCAGTATTTTTCTCACGACTTTTTTCGACTCTTTCACAACTTTTTAATTGGACTCTTTTTTTAAGACTTTATTTTCCAAAACAGTTTCTCCAGTACTTTTTTTTAAATATTTTTTGTCAGAACTCTTTTTTGAGGACTTTTTATCAGGACTTTTTTTACATTTTTTTTTTTGTTTTTTTAGTAAACTTACGGTGAAGATTATTAGAATTTGAAACATAATTTGTCATTTTTACCTTTCATAATTTTGACGTTTTAAACGACAGTATCATCCGATCATGTGAAATGCTCAATTTAAATACGATATAAATGTGAATAACTATTATACCATCAAATCGGAGAAAGTAATATGATGGCCACATCACCACATTTTGCTAATACTTTGATCTTTGGCCTGTATTTTCGATTTTTTGGTCTTTATTTTTAATTTTGTTGGCCTACATTTTAAACGTATTTGTTGTAATTTTCGATTTTTTGTCTGCATTTTTCATTTTTACGCCCGAATTTTCAATTTTTGGTCTAAATTTTTGTTTTTTTTTTGCTATGTTTCAGATTTTGCTATGTTTCAGATTTTGTTAACTTAATTGTGGATTTTTATGCGCGTTTTTTTTTTTTGGGGCCGGTATTTTCAAGTTTCTATTTAAAACTGTATTTTAGATTTTGCAACCAACATTTTTTTTATATTCAGACCCGAACTTTTAACTTTGTGGCCTGTATTCTTTACGTTTTTAGATTATTTACTTAATGTTAAATTTTTAATTTTAATTTAAGCGTTCATTATCTGATTCTTAGAAAAATATAGTGATGAGGGAATACATGTTTTATTATAAGTCTTGATTTTTTTTTAATTTTCCGGCCTATATTTTCTGCATATTTACTTAATTTTATATTTTTTATTTTAATTTAGGCGTTGATTTATAGTTTTAAGTTAAAATTTGCCATTTACTTAAAAATATAGTCGTGAGGGAATTATTTTAATACTACCTAATGTTTTACTTTTTTGTCTGAATTTGATTTTAGCCTATATTTTAGATCTTGGCCGGTATTTTCAATTTTTTTTAGTCCATAGTCCTAAGTATTCTTTATTTTGGACAAAATGAATCGATTTGCTTATTGAAATTTTCGATTATTTGGTGACCATTCTTTATTTTTAGGCACAAGTTTTCGATTTTTGGTACCTTGAATTTTCGAAATACCAAATTGATTAGTGAGGCATATATTTAAAGTGCTGATAAATGGCCTCTACAATAGGTGGGATCATGCCTTGCTCTCCACTTTCACAGAATTCTCACAACCGACAACTCTAAAATCCTAGAGTGAATGTTCTCTTGCGTTTGCCTCAAGCATCGCTTCTTCGTCGTATCAATCAGTATTGATTATCTTTTTGTTAAATGGGTTTGGCCTCAAAATGCCTGTAGAGAGAACCCGAAATCTAGAAAAGGTTTTACCACCATTGAATATAAGATTATAATACGGCACTCAAAATAACTATTTTACTGATGCAACTTATTCATCAAATCATTTTACATATTCTGACCCGTGGACGATCCATCTTAACCTTTCGCCATTCCTAGTTTCCGTTCAAGGTGAGCCAATTTGCACATTTGATTGCCGCCTCTATTTCAGATAATAAGCTACTCGAGTTCGCGCGGTGGCGTCAGCGTGGCAACGGAGAGGGGTGAGACGAGCCGCAGCGTCCTGCTCATCCAGAAAGCGCGCCCTTCGGACTCCGGGAATTACCAGTGCAATCCATCTAATGCTCGCCCTGCAAATGTCACCGTGCACGTACTGAATGGTAAGTTATTACCGCACATCACAAGAAGATAATAATGAATCGTTCCGTTTTGCCGTGCCACCGCTCATTTATCACGGTGCGCGCTCTTTTGCGCCGGACAGAGGGGATTTAACGCGGGCGATGATAAAAATCATTTATGGTGGATCCGCCGGGATCGGGCACTTCAATCCCGTGTTTGAGAGGCCTGAAATGTTTTGATGATTTTTATGTGTATACATAAACGCGGATAAATATTACCTTGCGCCTATGGTAATAAATCAATCGTTTTATAATGGCATGTTTATAGCGATTTCAATTTAAAAAAATTATTCTGATGCTGCTTGGAAAATACTTCAGTATGATTATTAACGAATGTTCGCTAAAATTGTGTACAAAAGCTAAACTGTTTCTTCTTATTCTTTAGCAATATTTATCTACCAAATTTTGAAATATAATCCCATTTTAACTATGTGAGCAGATCATTTTTATGATTGATTGTCGAAGCCATTACTTTTTAATACATATTGAATTACTAAGAGATTGAGTGTTTTAATTCAACCACTTTAGTAGATCATTTTTAATCGCTTAAAAAGTAGAATAATTTTCGAAATAACTTTTAATGCAGTAAGCAGCTAAATTAGTAATTAATAAAATACCTACCAATTTTGTCAGAAGTAAAAACCGTTTTCATTTCTAGATATTCTTTCTGCATTTTCTGCCTGCTAAATAAAATTAATTCTAGTAAAAGACACATCTTTAAATTGTGCACGGTGGGTACATATTTATTTATCAAAGAAATCTGTTTGTATAAAACTAGATCCACGAATGTATTGTAACAAGGAGAACCGACAAATAAAATGTCGCCGACCACAATAGACCGGATGCGGATGGCAACAATGCGATCGTTCTCATTTAATCCAAGTGCATTTTCATCTGGTCCATTTTAACGATGAGCCGGCTACATGGATCTGACCCGTAAGCGGATAACTCCGGGATTTTTATTCCGGGGGCACCTGTGCGCTCGCACAATGCCCGGAATGAATCCGGGCGGATGGCTCCACCGAGTAGTTACTAGGCTGCGGTTAATCCCCGGATGAGTCCTGTTTGAGATATAAGAGAATTAAGCGTTTCTGGGCGAACCGACCGTACGTGAAAACGCAATCATAAAAAACAACGCCTCCGGATTATCTGACTGGGAAATTCGAAAACCGCGCGCGTACATTTACCGGATTACGTGACAGAAAGTTTCCATCGGGAAACAATTATTTCTAGATTAGCGCTTGTACACTGTTTTTGAGTTTTGGCGCTGAAATCGCTTGTACTGGCATAAAGTGTGTTAATTTTCTATACACAGCTTCAGCTTATTGTATTTGTTATTTTTATCGGTAGGTGGCTTCAGAACATAAAAAAATCTATCATTTCGGTACTGATTGTGAGTCAAAACATTAATACTGAAAAAAATAGCAAAAACTAATTGCAACAAGTCTAACACTGATTTTGACTAATTTATTTTGTTGCTTTGTTTAATAGGAGAGCACCCGGAAGCGATGCAGCACGGAGGAAACCAGCGTATGGGCTCGACTGTAAATGTATTTGCTTTACTAACTATACTTCTGTTGACTACATATTGTTAATTTTATAAGTGAAGAAAATTTAGTCGTTTGCTGATTAATGTCGACAAAATATTCTAATGCTCTAAGGTATGAATGGATGAGATCCAAAACTAAAAAAAAAAAACGGGCCGTCCGAACTGTGAAATCGGCACTTCTTAGCAACTAATAAACCTCTTACTATGTAAAACACTAAGTAAATAAAAAAAATAAATGTGGCTATATTGATTTGTACTTCTCATGTCGTCTAGATTTAATGATCATCGGCCGATGGGCACTAGCTCGTACGGCCCGGCCCTGTAAACGTAAACATTTTCGATGTAACATACCGAACTCCCACATTATTACGAAGATGAAACATCTTAATGTAGTCTTATTGTATATAAAAAAATGATATGGCAAAGGAAAAAAAACTTTGTAGACTTAAGGATATGAAATTGTTGATTTATTTTCTTAAGTTCGTGACACATTTATGTATAAATATAACTCTGAAACCGACACTAATAATTTTAATAACCAATAAACTTATTCCAATTAATGACCTGTTTTATTTCTTCTTCCCGAATACCACCTTTTACATATAGAAACCAATTGCATGGCGGAACTGGAATTCCTCTGTGTTACGAATTGATACTGCCAACCGCAAACCGCAAATTATTGCTCTTTGTGTGTGTGGCATGCACTAGTTGTAATTGTACACAAGATTATCTTTGCTGGGATTAGCGACAATTTGTGTGTGCGGTGTTGTAACTTTATATAAAAGTAAAGATTGGAAGCGTATTGTCGCTGCTACCGCAATATGTTGTTGCACGCCACTAACGGTTTATGGCAATCATCGATCGCAGCAGTGGAAGCTAATCTGCCATCTATAAATGAGGCTGTAATTTAAACATAACAAAATTTTGGCATTGTAACGTATAATTTTGGTATACATGCTCCTACGTCGCTTGTCCTTTCAAACCTTTCTCTCGTAAATTAAAAAGCTTCATAACGTCGTAAATGACTATTACTTGATTGTAGATAAATTAATAATATTGAAAAATGTTTAATAGTGGAACTGAAGAACACAATTTACTTCTTAAATAAAGTGATAATACCATATTAACACTTTATTGTAAGATCGACAATTTCCAAGAGAAGTATTTTCTTAAAAATATCACATGGATGAGACTGTTATTTGATGAAACTCTAGGATCACGCAGTGTAAGGTTCCGAATTGTTTTTATTGCTCATGTGGAGTGAAGGTGTTTTAGAAACATCAAAACTGTCGGAGATAATTTAACGTATCCTTAACGAAGAAAAAAGTGTTCGTGAGGTGAAATCTAAAGTAATTAATTAACTTACTGATGAAGAACTCTGCTTTAGATTTAAAGGTTAACACAACACCTGCAGCATCAATTATGGAGATCGTTTGAAGGACACGAAAAGGTAAGTTAGGAACGTGAGGAGGTATTTTTACCCCAAATTTATAATACGAAACCCATGGAGACATTTTATAAAATGTAATTGGATCATGGGAACTTGAAGAGGTACTTCTAAAGTGTCAGTATCCTAGGAACGTAAAGAGGTTTTTGGCTCGAAAAATTCAACGATTTAAAATGCGTCAAAATTTTTTAAAAGTCTCAGGATCATAGGAACGTAAAGAGGTATTTTGGCTCGAAAAATTCAACGATTTAAAATGCATCGAAAATTTTTAAAAGTATCAGGATCATAGAAACCTAAAGAGGTATTTTGGCTCGAAAAATTCATTAACGATTTAAAACGCATCGAAAAATTTTACTGGTATCAGGATCATAGGAACGTAAAGAGGTATTTTGGCTCGAAAAATTCATTAACGATTTAAAACGCATCGAAAAATTTTACTGGTATCAGGATCATAGGAACGTAAAGAGGTATTTTGGCTCGAAAAATTCATTAACGATTTAAAATGCATCGAAAAATTTTAAAAGTATCAGGATCATAGGAACGTAAAGATGTATTTTGGCTCGGAAAATTCAACGATTTAAAATGCATCGAAAAATTTTAAAAGTATCAGGATCATAGGAACGTAAAGAGGTATTTTGGCTCGAAAAATTCAACGATTTAAAATGCATCGAAAAATTTTAAAAGTATCAGGATCATAGGAACGTAAAGAGGTATTTGGGCTCGAAAAATTCAACGATTTAAAATGCATCGAAAATTTTTAAAAGTATCAGGATCATAGAAACCTAAAGAGGTATTTTGGCTCGAAAAATTCATTAACGATTTAAAACGCATCGAAAAATTTTAAAAGTATCAGGATCATAGGAACGTAAAGATGTATTTTGGCTCGGAAAATTCAACGATTTAAAATGCATCGAAAAATTTTAAAAGTATCAGGATCATAGGAACGTAAAGAGGTATTTTGGCTCGAAAAATTCAACGATTTAAAATGCATCGAAAAATTTTAAAAGTATCAGGATCATAGGAACGTAAAGAGGTATTTGGGCTCGAAAAATTCGTTAACAATTTAAAATGCATCGAAAAATTTTAAAAGTATCAGGATCATAGGAACGTAAAGAGGTATTTTGGCTCGAAAAATTCAACGATTTAAAATGCATCGAAAAATTTTAAAAGTATCAGGATCATAGGAACGTAAAGAGGTATTTGGGCTCGAAAAATTCGTTAACAATTTAAAATGCATCTAAAAATTTTAAAAGTATCAGGATCATAGGAACGTAAAGAGGTATTTTGGCTCGAAAAATTCAACGATTTAAAATGCATCGAAAATTTTTAAAAGTATCAGGATCATAGAAACCTAAAGAGGTATTTTGGCTCGAAAAATTCATTAACGATTTAAAACGCATCGAAAAATTTTACTGGTATCAGGATCATAGGAACGTAAAGAGGTATTTTGGCTCGAAAAATTCATTAACGATTTAAAATGCATCGAAAAATTTTAAAAGTATCAGGATCATAGGAACGTAAAGAGGTATTTTGGCTCGAAAAATTCAACGATTTAAAATGCATCGAAAAATTTTAAAAGTATCAGGATCATAGGAACGTAAAGAGGTATTTTGGCTCGAAAAATTCAACGATTTAAAATGCATCGAAAAATTTAAAAAGTATCAGGATCATAGGAACGTAAAGAGGTATTTTGGCTCGAAAAATTCAACGATTTAAAATGCATCGAAAAATTTTAAAAGTATCAGGATCATAGGAACGTAAAGAGGTATTTTGGCTCGAAAAATTCAACGATTTAAAATGCATCGAAAAATTTTAAAAGTATCAGGATCATAGAAACGTAAAGAGGTATTTTGGCTCGAAAAATTCATTAACGATTTAAAACGCATCGAAAAATTTTACTGGTATCAGGATCATAGGAACGTAAAGAGGTATTTGGGCTCGAAAAATTCGTTAACAATTTAAAATGCATCGAAAAATTTTAAAAGTATCAGGATCATAGGAACGTAAAGAGGTATTTTGGCTCGAAAAATTCAACGATTTAAAATGCATCGAAAAATTTTAAAAGTATCAGGATCATAGAAACGTAAAGAGGTATTTTGGCTCGAAAAATTCATTAACGATTTAAAACGCATCGAAAAATTTTACTGGTATCAGGATCATAGGAACGTAAAGAGGTATTTTGGCTCGAAAAATTCAACGATTTAAAATGCATCGAAAAATTTAAAAAGTATCAGGATCATAGGAACGTAAAGAGGTATTTTGGCTCGAAAAATTCAACGATTTAAAATGCATCGAAAAATTTTAAAAGTATCAGGATCATAGGAACGTAAAGAGGTATTTTGGCTCGAAAAATTCAACGATTTAAAATGCATCGAAAAATTTTAAAAGTATCAGGATCATAGGAACGTAAAGAGGTATTTTGGCTCGAAAAATTCAACGATTTAAAATGCATCGAAAAATTTAAAAAGTATCAGGATCATAGGAACGTAAAGAGGTATTTTGGCTCGAAAAATTCAACGATTTAAAATGCATCGAAAAATTTTAAAAGTATCAGGATCATAGGAACGTAAAGAGGTATTTTGGCTCGAAAAATTCAACGATTTAAAATGCATCGAAAAATTTAAAAAGTATCAGGATCATAGGAACGTAAAGAGGTATTTTGGCTCGAAAAATTCAACGATTTAAAATGCATCGAAAAATTTAAAAAGTATCAGAATCATAGGAACGTAAAGAGGTATTTTGGCTCGAAAAATTCAACGATTTAAAATGCATCGAAAAATTTAAAAAGTATCAGGATCATAGGAACGTAAAGAGGTTTTTTCGCTCGAAAAATTCATTAACAATTTAACATGCATCGAAAAATTTTAAAAGTATCAGGATCATAGAAACGTAAAGAGGTATTTTGGCTCGAAAAATTCATTAACGATTTAAAACGCATCGAAAAATTTTACTGGGATCAGGATCATAGGAACGTAAAGAGGTATTTTGGCTCGAAAAATTCATTAACGATTTAAAATGCATCGAAAAATTTTAAAAGTATCAGGATCATAGGAACGTAAAGAGGTATTTTGGCTCGAAAAATTCAACGATTTAAAATGCATCGAAAAATTTTAAAAGTATCAGGATCATAGAAACGTAAAGAGGTATTTTGGCTCGAAAAATTCATTAACGATTTAAAATGCATCGAAAAATTTTAAAAGTATCAGGATCATAGGAACGTAAAGATGTATTTTGGCTCGAAAAATTCAACGATTTAAAATGCATCGAAAAATTTTAAAAGTATCAGGATCATAGGAACGTAAAGAGGTATTTTGGCTCGAAAAATTCAACGATTTAAAATGCATCGAAAAATTTTAAAAGTATCAGGATCATAGAAACGTAAAGAGGTATTTTGGCTCGAAAAATTCATTAACGATTTAAAACGCATCGAAAAATTTTACTGGTATCAGGATCATAGGAACGTAAAGAGGTATTTGGGCTCGAAAAATTCGTTAACAATTTAAAATGCATCGAAAAATTTTAAAAGTATCAGGATCATAGGAACGTAAAGAGGTATTTTGGCTCGAAAAATTCAACGATTTAAAATGCATCTAAAAATTTTAAAAGTATCAGGATCATAGGAACGTAAAGAGGTATTTTGGCTCGAAAAATTCAACGATTTAAAATGCATCGAAAAATTTTAAAAGTATCAGGATCATAGAAACGTAAAGAGGTCTTTTGGCTCGAAAAATTCATTAACAATTTAAAATGCATCGAAAAATTTTACTAGTATCAGGATCATAGGAACGTAAAGGGGTATTTTGGCTCGAAAAATTCAACGATTTAAAATGCATAAAAAAATTTTAAAAGTATCAGGATCATAGGAACGTAAAGAGGTCTTTTGGCTCGAAGAATTCAACGATTTAAAATGCATCGAAACATTTTAAAAGTATCAGGATCATAGGAACGTAAAGATGTATTTTGGCTCGAAGAATTCAACGATTTAAAATGCATCGAAAAATTTTAAAAGTATCAGGATCATAGAAACGTAAAGAGGTATTTTGGCTCGAAAAATTCATTTCAATTTAACATGCATCGAAAAATTTTACCAGTATCAGGATCATAGGAACGTAAAGAGGTTTCTTGGCTCGAAAAATTCAACGATTTAAACTGCATCGAAAAATTTTAAAAGTATCAGGATCATAGAAACGTAAGGAGGTATTTGGGCTCGAAAAATTCAACGATTTAAAATGCATCAAAAAATTTTAAAAGTATCAGGATCATAGGAACGTAAAGAGGTCTTTTGGCTCGAAAAATTCAACGATTTAAAATGCATCAAAAAATTTTAAAAGTATCAGGATCATAGGAACGTAAAGAGGTCTTTTGGCTCGAAAAATTCAACGATTTAAAATGCATCAAAAAATTTTAAAAGTATCAGGATCATAGAAACGTAAAGAGGTCTTTTGGCTCGAAAAATTCAACGATTTAAAATGCATCTAAAAATTTTAAAAGTATCAGGATCATAGAAACGTAAAGAGGTATTTTGGCTCGAAAAATTCATTAACAATTTAAAATGCATCGAAAAATTTTACTAGTATCAGGATCATAGGAACGTAAAGGGGTATTTTGGCTCGAAAAATTCAACGATTTAAAATGCATAAAAAAATTTTAAAAGTATCAGGATCATAGGAACGTAAAGAGGTATTTTGGCTCGAAAAATTCATTAACGATTTAAAACGCATCGAAAAATTTTACTGGTATCAGGATCATAGGAACGTAAAGAGGTATTTGGGCTCGAAAAATTCGTTAACAATTTAAAATGCATCGAAAAATTTTAAAAGTATCAGGATCATAGGAACGTAAAGAGGTATTTTGGCTCGAAAAATTCAACGATTTAAAATGCATCTAAAAATTTTAAAAGTATCAGGATCATAGGAACGTAAAGAGGTATTTTGGCTCGAAAAATTCAACGATTTAAAATGCATCGAAAAATTTTAAAAGTATCAGGATCATAGAAACGTAAAGAGGTCTTTTGGCTCGAAAAATTCATTAACAATTTAAAATGCATCGAAAAATTTTACTAGTATCAGGATCATAGGAACGTAAAGGGGTATTTTGGCTCGAAAAATTCAACGATTTAAAATGCATAAAAAAATTTTAAAAGTATCAGGATCATAGGAACGTAAAGAGGTATTTTGGCTCGAAAAATTCATTAACGATTTAAAATGCATCGAAAAATTTTAAAAGTATCAGGATCATAGGAACGTAAAGAGGTATTTTGGCTCGAAAAATTCAACGATTTAAAATGCATCGAAAAATTTTAAAAGTATCAGGATCATAGAAACGTAAAGAGGTATTTTGGCTCGAAAAATTCATTAACGATTTAAAACGCATCGAAAAATTTTACTGGTATCAGGATCATAGGAACGTAAAGAGGTATTTGGGCTCGAAAAATTCGTTAACAATTTAAAATGCATCGAAAAATTTTAAAAGTATCAGGATCATAGGAACGTAAAGAGGTATTTTGGCTCGAAAAATTCAACGATTTAAAATGCATCTAAAAATTTTAAAAGTATCAGGATCATAGGAACGTAAAGAGGTATTTTGGCTCGAAAAATTCAACGATTTAAAATGCATCTAAAAATTTTAAAAGTATCAGGATCATAGGAACGTAAAGAGGTATTTTGGCTCGAAAAATTCAACGATTTAAAATGCATCGAAAAATTTTAAAAGTATCAGGATCATAGAAACGTAAAGAGGTCTTTTGGCTCGAAAAATTCATTAACAATTTAAAATGCATCGAAAAATTCAACGATTTAAAATGCATCGAAAAATTTTAAAAGTATCAGGATCATAGGAACGTAAAGAGGTATTTTGGCTCGAAAAATTCATTAACGATTTAAAATGCATCGAAAAATTTTAAAAGTATCAGGATCATAGGAACGTAAAGAGGTATTTTGGCTCGAAAAATTCAACGATTTAAAATGCATCGAAAAATTTTAAAAGTATTAGGATCATAGGAACGTGAAGAGGTATTTGGGCTCGAAAAATTCATTAACAATTTAAAATGCATCGAAAAATTTTAAAAGTATCAGGATCACAGGAACGTAAAGAGGTATTTTGGCTCGAAAAATTCATTAACGATTTAAAATGCATCGAAAAATTTTAAAAGTATTAGGATCATAGGAACGTAAAGAGGTATTTTGGCTCGAAAAATTCATTAACAATTTAAAATGCATCGAAAAATTCAACGATTTAAAATGCATCGAAAAATTTTAAAAGTATCAGGATCATAGGAACGTAAAGAGGTATTTTGGCTCGAAAAATTCATTAACAATTTAAAATGCATCGAAAAATTTTACTAGTATCAGGATCATAGGAACGTAAAGAGGTATTTTGGCTCGAAAATTTCAACGATTTAAAATGCATCGAAAAATTTAAAAAGTATCAGGATCATAGGAACGTAAAGAGGTTTTTTGGCTCGAAAAATTCAACGATTTAAACTGCATCGAAAAATTTTACTGGTATCAGGATCATAGGAACGTAAAGAGGTATTTTGGCTCGAAAAATTCAACGATTTAAAATGCATCAAAAAATTTTAAAAGCATCAGGATCATAGGAACGTAAAGAGGTATTTTGGCTCGAAAAATGCATTAACAATTTAAAATGCATCGAAAAATTTTATTAGTATCAGGATCATAGGAACGTAAAGAGGTATTTTGGATCAAAAAATTAATTAACAATTTAAAATGCATCTAAAAATTTTAAAAGTATCAGGATCATAGGAACGTAAAGAGGTATTTTGGCTCGAAAAATTCAACGATTTAAAGTGCATCAAAAAATTTTAAAAGTATCAGGATCATAGGAACGTAAAGAGGTTTTTTGGCTCGAAAAATTCAACGATTTAAACTGCATCGAAAAATTTTACTGGTATCAGGATCATAGGAACGTAAAGAGGTATTTTGGCTCGAAAAATTCATTAACAATTTAAAATGCATCGAAAAATTCAACGATTTAAAATGCATCGAAAAATTTTAAAAGTATTAGGATCATAGGAACGTGAAGAGGTATTTGGGCTCGAAAAATTCATTAACAATTTAAAATGCATCGAAAAATTTTAAAAGTATCAGGATCATAGGAACGTAAAGAGGTATTTTGGCTCGAAAAATTCATTAACGATTTAAAATGCATCAAAAAATTTTAAAAGTATCAGGATCATAGGAACGTAAAGAGGTATTTTGGCTCGAAAAATTCATTAACAATTTAAAATGCATCGAAAAATTTTACTAGTATCAGGATCATAGGAACGTAAAGAGGTATTTTGGCTCGAAAAATTCATTAACAATTTAAAATGCATCGAAAAATTCAACGATTTAAAATGCATCGAAAAATTTTAAAAGTATCAGGATCATAGGAACGTAAAGAGGTATTTTGGCTCGAAAAATTCATTAACAATTTAAAATGCATCGAAAAATTTTACTAGTATCAGGATCATAGGAACGTAAAGAGGTATTTTGGCTCGAAAATTTCAACGATTTAAAATGCATCGAAAAATTTAAAAAGTATCAGGATCATAGGAACGTAAAGAGGTTTTTTGGCTCGAAAAATTCAACGATTTAAACTGCATCGAAAAATTTTACTGGTATCAGGATCATAGGAACGTAAAGAGGTATTTTGGCTCGAAAAATTCAACGATTTAAAATGCATCAAAAAATTTTAAAAGCATCAGGATCATAGGAACGTAAAGAGGTATTTTGGCTCGAAAAATGCATTAACAATTTAAAATGCATCGAAAAATTTTATTAGTATCAGGATCATAGGAACGTAAAGAGGTATTTTGGATCAAAAAATTAATTAACAATTTAAAATGCATCGAAAAATTTTAAAAGTATCAGGAACATAGGAACGTAAAGCGGTATTTTGGTTGGAAAAATTCATTAACGATTTGAAATGCATCGAAAAATTTTAAAAGTATCAGGAACATAGGAACGTAAAGAGGTATTTTGGTTGGAAAAATTCATTAACGATTTGAAATGCATCGAAAAATTTTAAAAGTATCAGGATCATAGGAACGTAAAGAGGTATTTTGGCTCGAAAAATTCAACGATTTAAAATGCATCGAAAAATTTTAAAAGTATCAGGATCATAGGAACGTGAAGAGGTATTTGGGCTCGAAAAATTCATTAACAATTTAAAATGCATCGAAAAATTTTAAAAGTATCAGGATCATAGGAACGTAAAGAGGTATTTTGGCTCGAAAAATTCATTAACAATTTAAAATGCATCGAAAAATTTTAAAAGTATCAGGATCATAGGAACGTAAAGAGGTATTTTGGCTCGAAAAATTCATTAACGATTTAAAATGCATCGAAAAATTTTAAAAGTATCAGGATCATAGGAACGTAAAGAGGTATTTTGGCTCGAAAAATTCATTAACAATTTAAAATGCATCGAAAAATTTTACTAGTATCAGGATCATAGGAACGTAAAGAGGTATTTTGGCTCGAAAAATTCATTAACAATTTAAAATGCATCGAAAAATTCAACGATTTAAAATGCATCGAAAAATTTTAAAAGTATTAGGATCATAGGAACGTGAAGAGGTATTTGGGCTCGAAAAATTCATTAACAATTTAAAATGCATCGAAAAATTTTAAAAGTATCAGGATCACAGGAACGTAAAGAGGTATTTTGGCTCGAAAAATTCATTAACGATTTAAAATGCATCGAAAAATTTTAAAAGTATCAGGATCATAGGAACGTAAAGAGGTATTTTGGCTCGAAAAATTCAACGATTTAAAATGCATCGAAAAATTTTAAAAGTATTAGGATCATAGGAACGTGAAGAGGTATTTGGGCTCGAAAAATTCATTAACAATTTAAAATGCATCGAAAAATTTTAAAAGTATCAGGATCACAGGAACGTAAAGAGGTATTTTGGCTCGAAAAATTCATTAACAATTTAAAATGCATCGAAAAATTCAACGATTTAAAATGCATCGAAAAATTTTAAAAGTATCAGGATCATAGGAACGTAAAGAGGTATTTTGGCTCGAAAAATTCATTAACAATTTAAAATGCATCGAAAAATTTTAAAAGTATCAGGAACATAGGAACGTAAAGAGGTATTTTGGCTCGAAAAATGCATTAACAATTTAAAATGCATCGAAAAATTTTATTAGTATCAGGAACATAGGAACGTAAAGCGGTATTTTGGTTGGAAAAATTCATTAACGATTTGAAATGCATCGAAAAATTTTAAAAGTATCAGGAACATAGGAACGTAAAGAGGTATTTTGGTTGGAAAAATTCATTAACGATTTGAAATGCATCGAAAAATTTTAAAAGTATCAGGATCATAGGAACGTAAAGAGGTATTTTGGCTCGAAAAATTCATTAACGATTTAAAATGCATCGAAAAATTTTAAAAGTATCAGGATCATAGGAACGTAAAGAGGTATTTTGGCTCGAAAAATTCAACGATTTAAAATGCATCGAAAAATTTTAAAAGTATTAGGATCATAGGAACGTGAAGAGGTATTTGGGCTCGAAAAATTCATTAACAATTTAAAATGCATCGAAAAATTTTAAAAGTATCAGGATCACAGGAACGTAAAGAGGTATTTTGGCTCGAAAAATTCATTAACAATTTAAAATGCATCGAAAAATTCAACGATTTAAAATGCATCGAAAAATTTTAAAAGTATCAGGATCATAGGAACGTAAAGAGGTATTTTGGCTCGAAAAATTAATTAACAATTTAAAATGCATCGAAAAATTTTACTAGTATCAGGATCATAGGAACGTAAAGAGGTATTTTGGCTCGAAAAATTCAACGATTTAAAATGCATCGAAAAATTTAAAAAGTATCAGGATCATAGGAACGTAAAGAGGTTTTTTGGCTCGAAAAATTCAACGATTTAAACTGCATCGAAAAATTTTACTGGTATCAGGATCATAGGAACGTAAAGAGGTATTTTGGCTCGAAAAATTTAACGATTTAAAATGCATCAAAAAATTTTAAAAGCATCAGGATCATAGGAACGTAAAGAGGTATTTTGGCTCGAAAAATTCATTAACAATTTAAAATGCATCGAAAAATTTTAAAAGTATCAGGAACATAGGAACGTAAAGAGGTATTTTGGCTCGAAAAATGCATTAACAATTTAAAATGCATCGAAAAATTTTATTAGTATCAGGATCATAGGAACGTAAAGAGGTATTTTGGATCAAAAAATTAATTAACAATTTAAAATGCATCGAAAAATTTTAAAAGTATCAGGAACATAGGAACGTAAAGCGGTATTTTGGTTGGAAAAATTCATTAACGATTTGAAATGCATCGAAAAATTTTAAAAGTATCAGGAACATAGGAACGTAAAGAGGTATTTTGGTTGGAAAAATTCATTAACGATTTGAAATGCATCGAAAAATTTTAAAAGTATCAGGATCATAGGAACGTAAAGAGGTATTTTGGCTCGAAAAATTCAACGATTTAAAATGCATCGAAAAATTTTAAAAGTATCAGGATCATAGGAACGTGAAGAGGTATTTGGGCTCGAAAAATTCATTAACAATTTAAAATGCATCGAAAAATTTTAAAAGTATCAGGATCATAGAAACGTAAAGAGGTCTTTTGGCTCGAAAAATTCATTAACAATTTAAAATGCATCAAAAAATTTTAAAAGTATCAGGATCACAGGAACGTAAAGAGGTATTTTGGCTCGAAAAATTCATTAACGATTTAAAATGCATCGAAAAATTTTAAAAGTATCAGGATCATAGGAACGTAAAGAGGTTTTTTGGCTCGAAAAATTCAACGATTTAAACTGCATCGAAAAATTTTACTGGTATCAGGATCATAGGAACGTAAAGAGGTATTTTGGCTCGAAAAATTCAACGATTTAAAATGCATCAAAAAATTTTAAAAGCATCAGGATCATAGGAACGTAAAGAGGTATTTTGGCTCGAAAAATTAATTAACAATTTAAAATGCATCGAAAAATTTTAAAAGTATCAGGAACATAGGAACGTAAAGAGGTTTTTTGGCTCGAAAAATTCAACGATTTAAACTGCATCGAAAAATTTTACTGGTATCAGGATCATAGGAACGTAAAGAGGTATTTTGGCTCGAAAAATTCATTAACGATTTAAAATGCATCGAAAAATTTTAAAAGTATCAGGATCATAGAAACGTAAAGAGGTATTTTGGCTCGAAAAATTCAACGATTTAAAATGCATCGAAAAATTTTAAAAGTATCAGGATCATAGGAACGTATAGAGGTATTTTGGCTCGAAAAATTCAACGATTTAAAATGCATCGAAAAATTTTAAAAGTATCAGGATCATAGGAACGTGAAGAGGTATTTGGGCTCGAAAAATTCATTAACAATTTAAAATGCATCGAAAAATTTTAAAAGTATCAGGATCATAGAAACGTAAAGAGGTCTTTTGGCTCGAAAAATTCATTAACAATTTAAAATGCATCAAAAAATTTAAAAAGTATCAGGATCACAGGAACGTAAAGAGGTATTTTGGCTCGAAAAATTCATTAACGATTTAAAATGCATCGAAAAATTTTAAAAGTATCAGGATCATAGAAACGTAAAGAGGTATTTTGGCTCGAAAAATTCAACGATTTAAAATGCATCGAAAAATTTTAAAAGTATCAGGATCATAGGAACGTAAAGAGGTATTTTGGCTCGAAAAATTCAACGATTTAAAATGCATCGAAAAATTTAAAAAGTATCAGGATCATAGGAACGTAAAGAGGTTTTTTGGCTCGAAAAATTCAACGATTTAAACTGCATCGAAAAATTTTACTGGTATCAGGATCATAGGAACGTAAAGAGGTATTTTGGCTCGAAAAATTCAACGATTTAAAATGCATCAAAAAATTTTAAAAGCATCAGGATCATAGGAACGTAAAGAGGTATTTTGGCTCGAAAAATTCAACGATTTAAAATGCATCGAAAAATTTAGAAAGTATCAGGATCATAGGAACGTAAAGAGGTTTTTTGGCTCGAAAAATTCAACGATTTAAACTGCATCGAAAAATTTTACTGGTATCAGGATCATAGGAACGTAAAGAGGTATTTTGGCTCGAAAAATTCAACGATTTAAAATGCATCAAAAAATTTTAAAAGCATCAGGATCATAGGAACGTAAAGAGGTATTTTGGCTCGAAAAATTAATTAACAATTTAAAATGCATCGAAAAATTTTAAAAGTATCAGGAACATAGGAACGTAAAGAGGTATTTTGGCTCGAAAAATGCATTAACAATTTAAAATGCATCGAAAAATTTTATTAGTATCAGGATCATAGGAACGTAAAGAGGTATTTTGGATCAAAAAATTAATTAACAATTTAAAATGCATCGAAAAATTTTAAAAGTATCAGGAACATAGGAACGTAAAGCGGTATTTTGGTTGGAAAAATTCATTAACGATTTGAAATGCATCGAAAATTTTTAAAAGTATCAGGATCATAGGAACGTAAAGAGGTTTTTTGGCTCGAAAAATTCAACGATTTAAACTGCATCGAAAAATTTTACTGGTATCAGGATCATGAGAACGTAAAGAGGTCTTTTGGCTCGAAAAATTCATTAACAATTTAAAATGCATCGAAAAATTTTAAAAGTATCAGGAACATAGGAACGTAAAGAGGTATTTTAGCTCGAAAAATTCAATTCATTAACAATTTAAAATGCATCGAAAAATTTTAAAAGTATCAGGAACATAGGAACGTAAAGAGGTATTTTGGTTGGAAAAATTCATTAACGATTTGAAATGCATCGAAAAATTTTAAAAGTATCAGGATCATAGGAACGTAAAGAGGTATTTGGGCTCGAAAAATTCGTTAACAATTTAAAATGCATCGAAAATTTTAAAAAGTATCAGGATCATAGGAACGTAAAGAGGTTTTTTGGCTCGAAAAATTCAACGATTTAAACTGCATCGAAAAATTTTACTGGTATCAGGATCATAGGAACGTAAAGAGGTATTTTGGCTCGAAAAATTCAACGATTTAAAATGCATCGAAAATTTTTAAAAGTATCAGGAACATAGGAATGTAAAGAGGTATTTTGGCTCGAAAAATTCAATTCATTAACAATTTAAAATGCATCGAAAAATTTTAAAAGTATCAGGAACATAGGAACGTAAAGAGGTATTTTGTTTAGAAAAATTCATTAACGATTTGAAATGCATCGAAAAATTTTACTAGTATCAGGATCATAGGAATGTAAAGAGGTATTTTGGCTCGAAAAATTCATTGACAATTTAAAATGCATCGAAAAATTTTAAAAGTATCAGGAAGGTAGAAACGTAAAGAGGTATTTTGGCTCGAAAAATTCATTAACAATTTAAAATGCATCGAAAAATTTTAAAAGTATCAGGAACATAGGAACGTAAAGAGGTATTTTGGCTCGAAAAATTCAATTCATTAACAATTTAAAATGCATCGAAAAATTTTAAAAGTATCAGGAACATAGGAACGTAAAGAGGTATTTTGGTTGGAAAAATTCATTAACGATTTGAAATGCATAATAAAATTTTACAAGTATCAGGATAATAGGAACGTAAAGAGGTATTTAGGCTCGAAAAATTCATTAACAATTTAAAATGCTTCGAATAATTTTAAAAGTATCAGGAACATAGGAACGTAAAGAGGTACTTTGGCTCGAAAAATTCATTAACAATTTTAAATGCATCGAAAAATTTTAAAAGTATCAGGAAGATAGGAACGTAAAGGGGTATTTAGGCTCGAAAAATTCATTAACAATTTAAAATGCTTCGAAAAATTTTAAAAGTATCAGGGTACATAGGAACGTAAAGAGGTATTTTGGCTCGAAAAATTCATTAACAATTTAAAATGCATCGAAAAATTTTATTAGTATCAGGATCATAGGATCGTAAAGAGGTATTTTGGCTCGAAATATTCATTAACAATTTAAAATGCATCGAAAAATTTTAAAAGTATCAGGAACATAGGAACGTAAAGAGGTATTTTGGTTCGAAAAATTCATTAACAATTTAAAATGATTCGAAAAATTTTAAAAGTATCAGGAACATAGGAACGTAAAGGGGTATTTAGGCTCGAAAAATTCATTAACAATTTAAAATGCTTCGAAAAATTTTAAAAGTATCAGGAACATAGGAACGTAAAGAGGTATTTTGGCTCGAAAAATTTATTAACAATTTAAAATGCATCAAAAAATTTTATTAGTATCAGGATCATAGGAACGTAAAGAGGTATTTTGGCTCGAAAAATTCATTAACAATTTAAAATGCTTAGAAAATTTTTATTAGTATCTGGAACATAGGAACGTAAAGAGGTATTTTGTACCGAAAAATTCATTAACAATTTAAAATGCATGGAAAAATTTTATTAGTATCAGGATCATAGGAACGTAAAGAGGAATTTTGGCTCGAAAAATTCATTAACGATTTAAAATGCATCGAAAAAATTTACTAGTCAGGATCATAGAAACGCAAAGAAAAATCGTGGTTGCAGGAAGAGTAAAATACTTTCCGGGGTTCCTTAAATGCTTAAAAGTCGTAGTGCATGCAAACCACTCATTCGGGCTTCATCAGTTTCCTTGACTTACCGTCTTACCGTATGAATAGCAGAACCACAATGGTAAAAAGGTAGCTGTAAATTACTTGTTAGAAAAGAAATCTGTAATCCGTAGGGAATTTACAGATAGTATTTTTAGAATTAGTTCCATGAGTCCTACAGTACATGATAGAATTTATAGATGGAGCGATTGATCGAGTGCAGTATTCTGTAATATGAGAATTACAAAACGAAACCTGTAATTTCATAGGTCTTAAAATCAGTTTCGACGATTTCTGTAAAATATATACTTGCAGCAAAGGTATGTGTTCTGTGCTTGCAGGAAAACAAAATATGCGCCACAATTTACTATTTAATTTGTTAAATTCTTCCTTGAAAGTATCGGCGATTATTTGATTTAGAGGATGGCTGAGGATTAGGTGTTCGGGGATCTACTGCGTAGGAGTGTTACCATTGATTTTGTTGGTGTTTCCGTTTTGATTAGGCTCGTATATTAGTGCCCTTTGTTGATTCGCTCCAGTTTATTATCTTTATTAAGCCGAGAGCGAGGCATTTCTTTATAAGTATAGTAACGTTCGTTGTATTCTTTCCCCAAATATAACTCGTGCTATGATTAATCCACGATACCACTCGTTGAAGCCTTCAGAAAATTGTACTCGTACTACGTTCAATTTTCATCAGCTTTAACTCGGTGTTATCACCGATAATAATCACAGCACGTTATATTACCCCCCGACTAAAGGACCAATGAATGGCCTAAGTGCTGCGACATAAACCAACCCGACTATACATCCAAAAATTTGAGGAAAGTAAATTATTAGAGAGCATAAACGAAAATCCATCAGACAATCCTGAAGTAAAGGTAGTTTGCTTAAAAATGGCATTTAATTTTAAATATAGTTGCTAGATCACTCATGGTTTATAGAATTGGCACATTGTTATATTAATTTTTGAAGGTAATAAATAAAATAAGTGTATAATGTAAGAAATATTTATTTAACATCTATTTATATTTAAATCTTATATACAAATTCAGCTAGTATCATATTATAAACACTACCGAGATATAGCAAACGCAAAAACACAAAACATAAAACGACAACTGAACCCCGAAAATCTTCGATAATAAAAAAAACATGCAACAAAAATATATACACACGCACAAGTCAAGAAAGAATGTCGTTTTACGTTTTCTATTCTTGCCAACAACAAGGCAACAGTTATTAATCCGCAGATAGAATATATCCATACAAAAAAACAACGTAAAAAAAACGTAACCTTTGGTAAAGAGAATGGACCGCCCGATTCCGGCCCACAGTTTCGGTAAAAAAATCGTTTTAATGCACTTCATATTTTCAGTTTCGAGCGGAAACCGGGCGTCGATCTCGGTCGTTAATAATAACAAGCGGAGAAAAGTACGCTTTTCATAGATAAATCTCTCTGTGATATGTAAAAATACAACCTACTACATACAATATTTACAAATCTTTTATACCGATTAAAACCTATCTTTGACTTAGAAACCGTGCATTGCCTCACCCGTTGAGGTCCTTAAAAAATTGTTGCAGAAATTCGAGAGTTTTTCCCTTTTGTTTTGGATCAGGCAACGGCTTTGCATTACTTTCTAGTTGAGAATATGGCACTAAGGACTGTTGATTTCTTTTCTTTTTGAGTAATGCAAAATATTCTTAAGTCAACGCTTTTTCTTTAGTAGTAACAAGGCACTCACTTTCAGGTCCGGACTCTTGTGAATTAATAAATAATTCTATTATTTTAGTTTATACAAAAGAATATTAGGTTTACATCACTTTTACGTACGGTTTATCACAGTGAAATGGTAAGGCATTACTGATATGCAATTTATAAATTTATTTTTGAAAACGGCAATCAAGTGAGGTTATGTATAAATAGTATTACAATACTTATTTTATGTGGCGGTTTGTGAGCTTTCGTAGTGGAGGCTAAGAGAAAGATGTCAACGCGTCTCTATAACAACCACTTGGGATTCACTACTTACTCTTAAAAAGGAAGCAAGTATTAGAATAAGTGGTGCATCATCAGGGTTTATTATGGAGACATGTCTTTTATCTCTTACAACTTACTCAGAAAAATTCATGAGCTTCCGGACTTTGCAATTTACGATTTGTTTTAATTTAGGTAAAGAGTAATTTCATAGGTTACTCAAATCTATTGCATAAAACATAACATAAACCGAAACTGGAAAACTTGTTGCTGCATTGTTTCCTTATTAACGAATATACTGACAGGCAAGATCAACGGATATGGAAACCAGTCTGCAGTTGTCTGTAAATTTTGATTTTTATTTCTGTTTTGATTCAGAGCACAGAGTTTCAGCCAAGATATTTAAGGTCATTTGTGATGGTAGTAATAGAATTTATAGTTCATTGGTTTATAGGGGGCTTCAAGTTAAGTGTGCACTATTGTAACTTCATAATTATCATATTCTGCTTCATTAATCCATTCAATTTACAAAAATTTTGAATAATTTCAAAAGGGTACAAAAGTTCGAGATTTGTATCTACTTTTGGAACCAATTTGTCTTGATTACATATTTTTAATCTTAGCTATTATTTCATTCGATGGGATTGTTATTGTTATAAAAAGTTATGCAATGTCGATTATTGGCGACGTTTTCTCTCTAGCTCTTTAAATTTGTTTAGTGGTTTCCCTCTCAACCCTCTGGTGCTCATCAAATTTTCATTGAAGAAATTTGAAATATTTGATTACATTTTTTAAATTTTCATTGAAGGTCGCCTTCAAATACAAAGTTTTGTATACAAAATAACATTGCCGAAATTTTTTTTTATGGTAAATGTTGGTAAAATTCCACCAAACATACATTAAATGGGCATTATGTTATTGTCTTCACTGAAATACACGATTTAAAAAAAAAAAAAAAACATTAAAAAATTACTTTATACAATAATGTTGAACAATTCTAAATCAATTTGGCGTTAGTCGATATAATAATAATAATAATAGCCCAACAGACATCAAAGATATACAGGGTGAGTTTTTGCGATGTGCTCTATGGGGATCTCGGAAACTATAAGAGATAGAGAAACGGTTAAATTGGCAAAGAAGTGCAGTTTTACGAGCCTAATAAAATAACACTTTCAAAGTGAAGGGTAACTAGATATTTTGAAAAATGTAAAAAGTGTCAATTTTTTCTTATAAACATATCTCGATTATTATGAGATAGAAAAAAACTGTAAAGGACAAAGTTGTAGATAATTTTACGCAGCTTGATAAAATACATTCAGAAACTTTTTAATGCCATTATTTTCCGAGATATGACACAAACTTTTTTTTTTTTAATGGCAACTATAGTTGGCTATGACTTCATTCGGAAGATTATTTTTTTCTCTTTAATCCGATATCACATATGACATAGTTATTTCTAAACATAAGTGAGTTACAGTTATTTTCAAGTTTTATTATAAATCAAAAAATAGTTAGCCATGAAAAATATGAAAGTAGAACAATTATTTGAAAAAATTGATACTTTTTACATTTTTCAAAATATCTAATTACCCTTAAATTTTTTGAAAACTTTGAAAGTGGTGTTTAGTTAGGCTGCACTTCTTTGCTCATTTAATCGTTTCTCTATTTCTCGTAGTTTCCGAGATCCCCATCGAAAATATCGAAAAAACTCACTCTGTATAAACTGAATTGAAAAATGCACCATCTGTTAACCACAACTTGTGTAGAGCTGTTTTTTATTTTCAAATAAAAACAGTGTGTAAATAAATTTTCCATGAATTTTTCTGTAACGTGTCAACTCCAGACTGGTGTCACAAAGCAACGATACTTCAAAATTCCTGTACTCTCCAAAAATGTGATGATTTCCAGTACTATAAATAAATGTTCCCTTCCAGTGTGTCTACTACAGAGTGGTCTCACAGATCATTATTTTCAAAATTGCTATATTTTTTATTTTCGGAACAAAAATAATATTCCATATAATGTGACAATTTTTATCAAATAAATAAGTTTTCTATGAATTGTTCTCTTTCCGTGTCAACTCTAGACCGGTTACGGACTTATTATTTCTCACCAGTATGGTTTCGTTAAAGATGAGAGAGGAATACAATCCCGAAACTGGTAGATAGCGGAAAATAATTATTGTTAGCATGTTGTGTAAAACAAAAAGTCAACATTATAGGCACAGAGTACCGGTGTAACAAAAGAGGTGGCACCTTACGGCTATTTTGAGAAAAATTTTATCTTCGAGTTGACGAAACAAGTAAAGAAAATAGCTTCAAAACCAAATACAACATGAAGTTATACGTAACTCATGCATCGCCCGAATCAAATTAATGAGTCATATTTAACTTACATTGCAATCAATGTGTTAAAGTGGCGACTGTTGATACTTTTTGTCAATAACATGATACAAATATTGAAAATTAGTTTGAGTAGTAATTTAAAAAAAAAATATTTTGTTAAAAGTTTTCGAATTTAGCAAAGTTATATGGCAACACTGAACCAATCCAGACCGCTGAATTAATGTAATTTTGCAATTTGTGTGGTATTAAAAAAGAAAAAAGATCATGTAGTAGTATTAAAAATTTAAATCATCAATCATTTTGAAGTCCTCTCTCCATTTGTTAATTTATTTATTTCTTAGTTAAACCAACCAAATTGTACCTTATTAATGTATTAAAATGGAGCTGCATCGAGTAAGTAATCAAAAATAATTTTTTATTATAAGAAATAAACAGCATACGCTGAACATTTCACTGTGACCAACCGTAAATAACCCTATATAACTTGTTTCTATACAAAATAATATTAACTCCATATAATTCATGTGTATATATACAATAACATCGGCTTACTTAATTCATGTTTTGTTAATCTTTCACAAGCCTTCAGTTTTTTTTCTTTATCTCCTTCTACAGTCGTAATAAAATTATATAATACAACAATGTACAAACGCCCCTCTAAACCAACCGAATCCCTTCTTCTGTTTTTCTTTTTCGTAAGTACTCACGTCTCGCATCACACTAAATGGCCAGTTTTACACTCGATATACATTAATATTACTTAATTGCACTGATATACCTAACTTGTATACACGCCATGAGATTTTCCAGCTAAGCTACTTATGCCCAGTAAGTAGACCAAGTCCAACACCGTATGCCAGCGAAAACGCAGTCTCATTCCGTTTTCTGCTGGCAGTAGAGTTCTTTGAGCGACTTCAGTTCGTCAATGAGGGCCTTGTTTTGGTTCTCGAGCACCGCGACCCGGTTCTCTAGGCATTTGATGTACTCCTTTTTCTTCCTCCGGCATTCGCGCGCCGCCTCCCTGTTTTTCAGCAGGCGGAGCTCGCGCTTTTTCGCCTGGTCTTCTCCACAACCCGACGGTAAACCTCCACTCTGCGTCATTACTGGTGAAAACAAAAATTAATAGGATTAACATACAATGTTAAATTTATAATGTAAGCAGTGCATTGTTATTCATTTCTATTTATTTGATCAATATGTATTCGAACTCATGAATAAGGTCGATTTGTTCAAACTAGATTCAATTCACCTTTCTTTAGTGGTTTTCCTACTATTTTATTCATACATAATTTATTCTACAATCCATTCCCAGGAGTCTTTTAAAAACAATCATTTTTTGACTTTGACAAGGTTATTGCATTATTTAGGGTATTTACATCATTACCGGTGTTTTTTCAATGATCCTAATGATATTTGAACCAATAATTACAATAAAATTGATTAAGGCGCCATGCGCTGGCAACTTTTTAGTCACCGAAATCCAACACTTTAAAATTGCTTCGATTTGAAAATCGCCCGTGTGCGGGATTACATTTACTTTAATGTGTTTGATTTCGGTGACTAAAAAGTTGCCAGTGCGTGCCAGGCCCGAAGTCCTGAGAATTGAGATTTGAAAACCTTTATATCTTTAAATTTTAAAATCATGCCATAAAGATTAGAGAATGTTGTCTTCTAAAGACGTTTTTATTTTTGCGATTGGATTGAATTATAATCAATTATAAATACTGAATTGTGAGAAACGAGGTTATATTTTTTAATTATTTAACAATAAACAATTAATTACCTGGCACGAAAAACTCCTGCCCTTGCGCGTATTGCACAATAGCACCTCCGGCTGTGGAATTAGTCATCGTCAGAGTGTGTATACTCTGTCCACCCTCCCCACTGGAAATCTGTATCGTCCCAGCGGGAATCACTGCAACAAAAACGTTCCCGTAATGTACTCCACCTAAATATCCAGTACTCCACATGAAAAAATCGTTTTACCTATCCAAATTTACGAAAATGATGAATAAAAAGCCGGGGGGATTGTCATGCTGTGGTGCTACAAAACCAAACACATCAAAAAAGGAAGCCGAATCGGGACGATCCCGTATGGTTTATCATGAATGTGCGTTAGTACACTTACTGACCAGTTCTACGTCTACACAGAGATGCAATAATAAAGTTAATTAACCAGACTGACCTGTGTGGTATGGGATAGAGTGAGATGATAACTCACTGTCCGCCTCGGAAGAAGTCTGCTCGACTTTAGGTTCTGTGAACACCACAATTTTTTCATTTAATCACCGCTATCTCAATCCCAAAATTCAAGTGTAGAGAACAGTCGCACCCAGCCAAAGCATATTCTCTCCAACTCGTGTTTCGTTTAAAAATATATATGTACACAATTATTCAAATCCCATACCACAGTTCATGGTTGCTAGTGTTTCCACTATGAAATATATACAAAAGTAACTTCATACACAGCCAATCACACGAGTTTGTATAAATGTAGAGCAAACGCAATTGTTATGTTATTAAAAAAAAAAATCAACTGTCAGTTGTAAGTAACAATCTGATCGCAATCAATTAATAGAACTGTGGTTTACCGTGGCTATTTATAGCAGTAAAATTAGAGATTATTTATATTCATTTTACATAATTTAACCCATCTTTGGCCAAGCATTTAAATAATTATTTGATAATTTTGTTAAATAAAACTATTTAGAAAGGTGTTCAATAAGAAATAACTGTGAGATCAAAAAGTCGAAAATAGTTGGCAGCCCTTAAAACATAACCTAACACAAGTTTAGTGGCGTCAGTAAGAATGGGAATTTTGGCATGGAGAACCCCGAAAATTATTACTAATAGTGATGATCAGTTCTGGAAATAACTGCTCATGTTTAAAATAGGTAAAATCGGCAGATAAAAAGACACAAAACTGTTTTTAAAACAATTAACCTTAAAAGATCACAAGATGTCAAAATGAACAAAATGTGAGAATTCCAGACAGCCAGTATAATTTTACTTGAATTGAAGGGATTTTCAGAAAATTTGCTGCCAACTATTTTTGACTTTCTGATTTCTATACAGTGAGATAATAGTACTTTACGTAACAAGTTCCGAAAGTGATATTTTACGGGATGAGTAGGAAGTTTCCTGGAATCCTGCGAATCCCGTAAAATCACTTTTGGAACGACTTACGTACAATATTTTCTCTGCAGCCGTTTTTTATGTTAAAAAAGCAAAAACATACACGAATGTTATATTTAATCATAATTAATTCCGGAGTTGATGTTTTTGTCAAGGTCGCCTACATTTATACGTCGTTCCGAAAGTAAAACAAAATCATCCCGAAAATAACTACTTTCGGTACGATTTATGTAAAGTGGCACTTTCGATTTAATAAATCATACCCAAAGTTTTATTTTCGAGACGGCTGCAGAAAAAAATTTTAACAAAAAAAAAATTGTTTATGCTAAAATTTGGTGCATATAAACACCATTGGCGCATAAGGGGGTACAAATTAAAATGTGATACCGGTTAAAACAGCAGATGCAGATGCACATTACATTTTATACATGAGTGAATCGAAATACATTTGCACACTTTACACCTTAGCCGCTTCTTGGCATCATCGACAGCTATCATACGTCCAAAATGATCTTTCCGCACATCTCCTGATGCCATGGTTCAGCCTTTTATTGCCAAAAGTCTAACGACAATATACGATTTCATATCAAGTTAATCGCCATAATTTTTGTTTCATTTTTCAGAATGTATTCCTACCAGGGGTGTGGAGTTGTGACAAAAATGTAGCGACTTTGGCTTTTTTTTTTGTTTAGAGTCCGACTCCGGCTCCGATTCCTCAATTTTTTTATTCCAACTCCGACTCCAACTCCGGCTACGGCTACGACTCCGACTCTGGCTCCGACTCCTGCTCCGGCTCCGACATTAACAACGTCGTATTAGAATAACAATCAACATTAATTTTGCGTATCATATAAAAAACAAGGGGAAGCACCGTTCTCTGTTGAATATTTGCATCGTTGAATCTCTGAATATTTTTATTTTCGCTAATGCAAGTTGTGTGAGCACTTCGATAATTGAATCCGTGATAGAATCTTCTAACTTGTAATCGGGGGTGTGGAGTTGTGACAAAAATGTAGCATCTCCGACTCCGGCTCCTTATTTTTTTTGTTTCGACTTTGACTCCGACTCCGGCTCCGATTCCTGATTTTTTGTTCCGACTCCGACTCCGAACCCTCAAATTTGCAGCTTCCAGACTCCGGCTCCGACTCCGACCCAAAATATTCACCGACTCCGACTCCGACCCAAAATATTCACCGACTCCACCTCTCCCGACTCTGACTCCGACCCAAAATATTCACCGACTCCGACTCCGACCCAAAATATTCACCGACTCCACCTCTCCCGACTCCGACTCCGACCCAAAATATTCACCGACTCCACACCCCTGAATCCTACTCATGCATTTTCTTAACAATGTATACTCCCCCATGTTCCTCCGTAGATCAATTTTTTTCTTCAAATCTTCACTTGATAGGTGGTTATTGTTCATAGCATATTTGTTGGAATGCTCAATCATTAACGACAATAATTCCTCATCCAAGAATAACAAGAACATTTCCAAAGGTGTTTTACCATCAATGTTACGCACCAGATTTTCCATGTCATTCACTTCGGTGAGTTTAGGATAGCTGATGTTAGGATGTTGCTTTTTCCCATACTGTATCACGAGTAGTTGTTGCTAGCGATGCACGGAAACGATACAAATAATAATGAATTATATTTAAAATTATCTGTCTTTATAACATACAAGTATAACCCTTATATAGTTCGATCAACGGATCTTTGCGTGTGCGTCATTGCCGAAAATGGAGTATTCTCACCTTGGACGACATACGTAAACACATTATTGCGTTTAATTTAAATTATCGTAGAGGGAGTGAGCGCATGAAAATATTGTCGGAACTAGATTCGGTTATCTATCACGTGCACGCAAAGATCCATTGATCGAAGTATAGTAAGCAAGCATAATAAGTATAATTAGTATTCTGGAATTGTGCAATCCCTTTAAAGCAAATATAAGGTGTTTGTTGCCGAGTTGGCCATGCCCGAGAAAGAGAAACATAGCAGTCATGTCTGAGATTAATTAATTTTTGTAAATCTAATTTAAAAAAAAGAAGAACCTTTATTGGCATATAATTTAACTGTATAGTCGGGCCGCTGAGAGCTGCCTATGACTCATCGCTTAAAATCGCATGAATCTAGATTTAAGTAAACATATGTCCGTAAGAAAATTTGGTGTCGCGCTGATTTTCATTGGCGGGATATTTAAAAATTCTCGCGCACCACTTAAATCGATCGAAATGAAATCTGAAGCGCATTATAAACAAACTTTTTACGGTTATGTTATTTGATGTAGCGCTCGCGTGTTTTGTGTGTTTATATAAAGCGTGCCAATGCGATGCAAGAGTCATGCGTGAGCTTAGACCTACGTTTACGCTGCCCTATTCTTTAACACGCAGACACACGTTTCGTCTTTTATTCCATACTATTTCGTACATAGAAAAAGATAGATATAAAATGCAAAGCAATTCTTAGTACAAAAATGCTTGAGTCACCGTCAGCTCTCAACGGATGAACTATACACTTCAATATTATACTACATGCTTCACCCTCATCTCCCTCCCGTTTCCTTCCTTCTACTGCTTTCCTTTTCTCGCCCGATTTTCTCCAGTGTCCTTACCCCAGCCTCATTCACTTTGTTACCTTTCTGCTCCCTTTCACACACCCACTCCTCTTTTACCCCTTCACATTCCTCTGCTAGATGCTTCCATGTATCTCTTCCCCATTCACACAGTCTACATCTCATGTACTCTTCTCCCATCCATTGTTCCTCCCTCTCTCTCCGGAGCCACATCTTGCTCTCGCTATTATTACCTTTTCTTCTTTGCCCCAACTTCCATCTCATAAGTAACTTGGTGTCCTCCCAAACACCTGCCATCTTCTAAACATGTCATTGTACTCACTTCTATCTTTGTGCGTCTACTTCTTTCACCTTCTCTTTCACCCATGACGCCACATCTACACCTTTTCCAAACCACTCTCTTACCTTCAGGTCCTTTAAACCTACCCTCTCATACATTCACTTTCTCTCCTCTGTCCATTTTCCTCCTTTTGTGTTCCCACAAGCCCCCCATACTGTCTTTACCAATCTTCCCTCATCCATTTCCTATAGTTTTGCTTCGTACCTTACCACCCTCTCTATTGCTTCACATGCTAATCTCTCTTTATTTGTTTCCTGCAGCAAAATGTACCAAGGCGTAGTCTTTCTACTCCTAGTGTTCGTTTAACCGTTTCGGTACAGATATATCTGGCAATATCACACCCGACGGACATAAAAAATGTCCATTTTTCAAACATCGATTTCTAGTGTTGGATTTTGCTCCGAAATTAAAAACATATCTGCAGCGTCAATGATGAGCGTTATTCGGATATAAAAACAAGTAAATTCATCAGAACGCTTATTGATGCTACCCGGCTGTCGCAGAAGTTACGTTAAAACGCTTATTGATGTGACCCGTCCTGAAAGGGTATGTGACCCGTCCTGAAAGGGTTAAGCAACGACAGTTGCTCTCTTTTAATCATTTTGTGCACACTCGTCCCCCATACCTCCACTCCATACATTAATATTGGTTTCACGATGCGTCCCACAGCTTGCATATCACCCTTATGTTGTTTCCCATCAACCCTCCCCATTTTTCCCAAGCCATTCCCCGTGCTTTCCTCGCTTTTTCTTGCACCCATTTTAGGTGTTTCTCATATCCACCTGTCCTTTTAAAGAGGAAACCTAGATACTTAAATTTCTTTACTCTCTCAATCACTTCACGCTTCCACTCTAATTCTCTCATTGTCCCCTCTCGTCCTTTATTCCTGAACCTCATCCATTTCGTTTTCTGCACATTTAAACACAGCCCCCTTTTATCCATAAATCTTTCAACTCTTTTTAACATACCATTTATTCCTACCCAATCATTTGCTACTAACACCATATTGTCTGCATATGCTAACATCCATACTTTACACTTTCTAATCACTACTCCTCCCTTCTGTCCTTTTCTTAGTACCTCTTCTAGCTCATTGATATATAGGGTGTTTCAGACCACCCGTTCACCCCAAATATCTCCTGAAATACGAATCGGATTGAGATTTAAAAAAATATGTCCAAAAATGTTTTTTGATCCCTATCATGTGGTGAGAAATGTGAACCGACCCCCCTCCCCCCTGGGTTGGGGAGGGGGTAACTTTGAAATCTTAAATGGGAACCCCTATTTTTTATTGCAGATTTGGATTCTACACTAAAAAATATTAGGTTTTTATCCGAAAAAAAAATTTCGATGAGCGACAGATGGCGTTATATTCGGCAAAAACATTTATTGAATTAAATTTATTTCTCGCATCAAATGATAGATAACGACTTTTTTTACGTAGTTATCTCTTAAATAAGGTGTTGATTGAAGTCATTCATAATTTTATGTCAGAAAAAAAAAATTCTTTGTAAAAAAAAAATCGTAGAAATGAATAAAGATAAATTTGATTATTAAAATCCAATCTATTCTTTTCTATTGTGGTAATGTATGAATGTTTGTAACGACAAACAGGATTTTTTTAATTAAATATATATATATATATATATATAAAAAATTTTTTTGCTAATCGAAAAAAATGTTTTGAATAAAAAACCCAATATATTTTAGAGTAGAAGCCAAATCTGCAATAAAAAATAGCGGTTCCTATTTAAGATTCTAAAGTTACCCCCCACCCCGCCCCAGGGGGAAGGGGTGGTGGTTTAAATTTCACACCACATGATATAGCTCAAAAAAAAATTAGATGTATTTTTTGTATGTCAATCCGATTTGTATTTCGCGAGATATTTGGGGTGTACGGGTGGTCTGAAACACCCGGTATATGTTCAATAGAACTTGACTCAGCGGACATCCTCGCCTTAATTCTGTCCACGTTCTGAAACTCTCCGATATATCCTCACCTACTTTCGCCTCGACCCACATTTCCTCGTACACTCTTCTCACCCATTCGACTATTCCCTCGCATACATTCAACCATGCTCTCTCTTGGGATCGTATCATACGCTGCTTTTAGGTCCAGGAATACTGCAAACATGCTCTCTTTCTCTTCTCTCATTCTTTCGGTCGTCCTTGCCAGGGTAACGATCTGGTCTCTTGTACCTCTCCCTTTTCTGAAGCCCCCTTGTGACTCTGCAATCAGCCCCTTATCCTCTACCTCTTCCTCCAATCTGTTCTTTACTAGTGACATGGCTATTTTGTATCAATCCCCCATAATTGTAATACCCCTGTAATTATCTGCCTTTCCTCTATCTCCTCCTTTGTGGATGGGGCACATTCTGCCTACCCTCCACAATGTTGGGATGTTCACCTGACCTCTCCATATTTGATTCATCAACTCTTTAAATTTTTCTTTCCTGTTTATTCAGATTTCCTTCCACATTTCAGCCTTCAGCTTATCTTTTCCGGCTGCCTTCCCTCCTTTAGTTCCTTAAAAGCTCTTTCTACTTCCTCCTCTGAAAACTCTTCCCCCGGTCACTTTCCTTTCCTCTATCTCCTCCTTTGTGGATGGGGCACATTCTGCCTACCCTCCACAATGTTGGGATATTCACCTGACCTCTCCATATTTGATTCATCAACTCTTTAAATTTTTCTTTCCTGATTATTCAGATTTCTTTCCACATTTCAGCCTTCAGCTTATCTTTTCCGGCTGCCTTCCCTCCTTTAGTTCCTTAAAAGCTCTTTCTACTTCCTCCTCTGAAAACTCTTCCCCCGGTCACCTCTCTTTTCTTCTCAAACCCCCCTTGGTTCTCCGCTGCTTTCCTTGCATTTTCTGGTCCAGTCCTCAAGTGTTACCCCTATTCTCCTCCTTTCCTCTCCTCTCCTTAGTACGTTTTCCACATCTCCCTCTCATTTTTACATCCTCTCAGCTCATCTACTTTTTGAACTGCCTTCATCTTCTTCCTTTCGCATATTTCCTTGTATTTCTTTCTTGCCGCTACCATTCTTCGCTCTTCCCCTCCATATCTTAAGTATTCTTTTAGCGTCCTTCATACTGCCCTTTTTGGCTGCATGCATTCTTTGTCGAACCATGCGTTCCTTTTCCTTCTGTCTCCCTTCGCTTTTCTCCCACATTCCACCATCTTCCCCTCCATTTCTTCTATTGTCCTAATTCAATTGAAATAATCTAGTTTCATGGCGTAATAATATGCGACATACCTCATTTATCTCACAGCCAACTATGAATCAAAATTTTGAAATAAAGTTTATCAAACTCCTTGAAATGTTTACAAGGCAATTGGATATTAAAAACATCCAAATATATTGTCTTGAAATAAAAAATTACATTTAAACAGCCTCATTGAAGTCATACTTAAAATAGGACAATGTTTAAAAAAAATTGATTTTCCGTTGCTCGTTGGTTAATGGCTAACTTTAATGTACCCAAATGTATCAAAAATCGTTCATTAATGACCCCTATTAATGAACGATTTTTCATTAATAAACGATTTCTAGGGTCGGTGGTCTAGTGGGTAGAGGTCCGGCCTCTGGACCCCGCTGGTGCGGGTTCGAGTCCGGTCCGGGCGGTCACTTTTTTACTTTTTTTTTCATTTCACTTAAATGAATTATTAAATACTATACATCGGTTATGGCTGAAGGTCCTAGCTGGCTAAGCCAATTCCCTATCATCCTCGATTCCCTAACCCGAATTCCGATCAATCATATTTCCTAAAAATAAGAACGATTTATAGTTAAGCTTTAAATAGCTAATTCAAGAGTGGCTAATTACTCATAATTACTGGAAATGTAACTGATAATAGCGAGAAAACGATCTATAATTTGTTTCATATGTAAATGCAAAAGTATTTCAATTCTCTGCGCTAGAAACAAATTAGCAGTGAACCGCCTTCGATTTTGTTATATAATAATGTCAAAGTATGAAACGTCAAATTTATAAAACGCGTGTATCAAGTGAATGTCTGCTACTATGGATAGTGTCGAGTTTAAATTAACACCGCCAAAAGTACTAGCCATTGCAAATAATGCAACATTAAATTTGCTTTCGGAAAAGAGTACACATTTTTACGAAAAAACTTACGTGGAATTTATTTCCTGGTGCGAAGAGTAATAGGTAAGACGTCATTCGGAATCTGCGCTATTCGCATGTTTTGTCGATATTGCTGCAAAGGGCTTAATGGCAAATTTATTTGTTTGTTTTCTTTGGATTTTCTCTAATCAAATTTCTAATGTTGATCTAAGTTACGATCAACGGAAAAATCTTGTAACCAACTCGTGTGTTAATTTGCGATTAATGATCTCAACAATTAACAAAAATGTCTCGATCATTAATCGGTATCATTAACACACTTGTTGGTTAAATAATTATTAAACCACCTCTAAATTAAGTTAAATATGTCTACTGACAGAAATAATAACAATTAATACAATAACATAATACATAGTTGCATTTTTTGTTTATTCTAAAATAGTGTGTGTACGCACCATTGGCCAAAGATAGGTTAATAATAGTTTTCTAGTTGTTTCAAATCCTTTTTAATACTTTCATCTTCGACATTAAAAATTACAATTAAAGATGTAAAACTGACTATTACCTGACAATTGAATAGTGAATGTAAGTACCACAATGTATAACAACTCAAATTAATGGTCAATGTTACAAAAATCTCTGGAAATTCTTACCTACCTCTATATTGACAGCTACAGCTTTGCAATTTATCATTGCACATCAAAACATAAATCCGTTATAGTACGATTATACAAACTCGCTCGATCACAAACATCAGCATTAAGGAAGGAACACATGCAGAAGTAAAACGATATAGAGACAGAACAACGGGTCATGCTCTAAGTCGAAAAAAAAAAGTATAACAGGCCAAAATAAAAATAGAACTCTACCTGAGGGGACAAAATAAACGTCTTTTTCTTTAAAATTCGAGTGGGCTTGCATCGAGAAAAGAAATCATGCAATAAAAAACATACCAGTTATCTCACCCCCTCCAAGATCGTTGAGTATTTTTCGGTAAGACGGCCTGCGTGTCAGCAAGTCACGACGCTTTTTCGGCGAGTCCTCGTCCGAGTAACTGTCGTCACTGCCCGTCGTCTCTACCACCTTAAAAAAATCACACCCGAAAAGTCAGCAAGTGGTTCCAGGTGGGCGGTGGGCGCAGGCGTGCTTACCTGTAAGGCATGCAAACTCCCCTGAGGCGTCTGTATGACTGAGTTCGGTTTGACGAGGATCACATTACCTTTGCTCAGCACCGGCTGGATGTTCGTCGCTGTTTGGATCACGGACTGCTGGTTGGGTTGGATCACGGATTGCACCTGAAGTTCATTAATTACAAAATTAAAGTGGACAGTTTTCAGATGGCAAGATATGAACCATAAGTTTGAATGCAAGTAGAAACTACCATAGAGAAATCACAGATAGATTCCTTACTGAGTGTTACCTCATGAGCAGATCGCAAACTAAATTATTTTTTAATGACCACCACGGAGAAATTATTTATATTCATGAGTAAACGCCAACTCACAAGGGGATTGTAAACTAAATTAATTTTCTAATTCAAAACAATACCACCATACAGAAACTTAATGTCAGACAGATTCTTTTCTAAGCGCCACCTCACGAGCAGATCAAAATCAAATGACATGTTTGCAACTCGGCAAAATTTTTCACATGATTTAGAATTGAAATACCAAGGCCAAAAAAAAAGAATTGAAAGATTGGTGTCTCTATCAAATTTAGGACTCTGCAATTCAAATAAAGGTTCATATCTTGTCGAAATTAAAATTTCCTTTGACTATATACTTATGGACTGCTTGGAGACACACATGAAGTTGGCGCTAGAACTTCATGTGTGTCTCCAAGCAACGGTGGCACGGCGGGACCCTAAATGGTTTCGGTATGTTACTAAATTGGTAGCTATTTTGTGTCTATAACATATGACTCTATGAGCTCGCATTGCATATTGTAATACCCTGCAATTTATTCACACCTTTGAATATATAAACATTTATATTGTCAAATATTCACACCATGTCAAAATATTGCTATGCGAAAGGCTGCAATACGTCCACGTATATATGCCAACGCTGTTATAATACTCGTCAGCTGATGAACACGTCAGTTGACTTTTAACTTATAACCTGAAATTCTGTATTAGATTTCCATCAAATCCGGAACTTCACAAATTATGGGTTGATGCTATGCTTGTAAAGAACAGGCAGGAAAGTGGACCCGAGTTGCCAAAATATGCTCGATTTGCATTATCCACATTGCTGATGAATACATCATGAAATTTTTTTTTTTTTGCTTTCCGGTTTTTAAATTACGCTCCATTTTCGGCTCCGGGGCAGGACTTGTATCGGGCTTCAGCTCGTGGACAACTTTTGGAGCAGTGATCATATGGGAAATGGAGGGGGAATAGCAGTCCATTAGTATATAGTCAAAGAAAATTTCGCACAACGTTAAAATTCTAGGTTCGCAACTGGAATAAATTTGAATTTTGCAGCTTGACAAAATTAAAAGTTTGTATCTCGGCTAAATTATAGATTTTATTTTCACTAAGGGCCGCTTTTTTTACAATAGTCAGTTAAATCAAGGTTAACACTATCTCCGGACTAAATGCGAAAACACGCTTTTACAATGCCTAGTTAAAGCAGGGTTAGGGTTAAGAAGCAGATAATTCGCAGTTATCTTATCCGGTACTTGGAGCAGCAGATAAATCTCGGTTAACTCGCAGACAATGCACACAGCAAGCACGCACCATGCCGGCATTATAGCGATCTGCAATTGGTATTACCTAGAGGCGGTTAGGGGGCGACACACTAATATGAAAGAACTATGCACATCTGGCAACCAGGCATGGCCTGCCATGTAAAATCTGCATATTTCTAAGTGGAATATTGAAAAGAACTCGAGGGCGGTCAAGGGTCGCAACAGGGATTACAAACGCAACTTTATAACCTTTCCGCAAGCAAAACGAAAAACGTTGCCAACGTTGGCGTTTCGGGAGAAAATCTATCCAAGCGTTTGTAAAAGGCAACGTGCGTTAACTGACAGATAAATGATGGGATAAGTTAAAGAGGGTATAAGTTAACCATCATTTACCAGAAGATTGTAAAATCGGCCCTAAATCTATCAGTCAGAATGTTTTAAAATTTATCAGAAAAAGTGGCAGTTGCGTAATAATTTAGTGCAAGATTCTAACCTCTAATTTAATCTAGATACGATTCTAATTACAATGAAAAATATGATACTTTTTGCCTTCTATAATATGAGACTTGGAAAGACTTCATAGCATAAACAAATTCTTTATTGTTGTCTTTGTAAAAACCGTTTTACACTACAAAATTTATTGAACAAGAAATGAGTTTTTTGTGCAATTTAAATTGTCTAGTTTCACACAGTAAATTGTGTCAATTTTGGGACAATTTTCCATATGAAACTTGTCAAATTAAATTACACAAGAAATCAATTAATTCCTTCATGTTGTGTTGTCGTATTAAGGTTTTTAATATAGGGTTATTGAAATTTTGTACTTCCTTAATATAATTTTATTTATATTGCGTAAATTTATAATTTCAGTTTTGCCTGATGATGGCCTTAGGCCAAAACTAGTCGCAATATAAATAAAATTATATTAAGGAAGTACAAAATTTCAATAACCCTAAATTAATTCCTTGTTCAATAAATTGTGTCGTGTAAAATGGCTTTAAAACTCGAATTGTACGAAAGACAAAAAGTATTTTTTTCATTTTACTTATCTACCTATACAATATACAATATTATTGCCCATTATAAAATGGTTGTTCAATAAAAAACGTTTAACAAATAGTAAGACTATGACTAAGTTTAGTACCAGCTACAATATTAAACTACACCACAGGAGGGTTCTTCTGTCCCTACCTGTGCCTGTGCTTGGTTAGAAGTGGGCAAGGTAAGTTGCACTATGTTAGTAGCCACCAGGTGGGGCTGCGTTGAGACTCCTACCGCGGAAATGGCCACCGGCGGTTCTGGTGACGGTGCCAGTGGGTCAACAGTCCCATTTTCTTCCACCATTCCATCCATCTCCTAGGCGTGGAGGCACCTGAAAAAAAAACGTCATAATTGGAACAAGAAAAAAAATAGTGGCAATTCTAGAATTTCAGAAAAATACCTTCGTAATTGCAGCGTTTGCTCACTTTCTTTAACACCAATGAGTAGAGCATTCTTAAGAGAAAGTTTACTAGCCTCTAGTAAAATAACTTGGTACTATCCACTAGCTGGTTGAAAAATTTTAACATCACTACCTCCAAATATTTAATATCCATCATTGACACCAATAGTAAGTAAACTATCTCTAGTGTAGTACCTGTCGTAGGGATGATATAATGGAGAAAAAAAAGATAGAGAATAAAATGTAAGTGCACCGTATGACATACAGCACGGCAAGCATAACTTGTCATTGCGCAGTGGCAAAATTTTGGGCAAAACCTCCAAACCACGCTATCGATAGATAGAAAAGTTTGAGCTTCTGGTACATTCAAAAATGACAATACGATGGATTTTTAAAATAAATTATTTCTTAGTCGTGCACTTGCTAGTCAATCTCGTAAGATTATTAGTAATGTATGCAAATTGGGAATAAAACACATTTGCCCCCCGCATATACTGACGCTTTGAAATTTTGCTTGCTTATAACAGGAACTGTACTCGGCCTTCAGACATCTCTCTCTCTCGTTTGATATTCGCTTCGTGTCTACACGTCTGCCCAAGTTAGATTTGCCGGCCTGTACCCATGTGTGTAAATATGAAACCGGAGTTTGCCCATAGATGGCTTTAGCTGTCAATGTAGTTACTGTCAAACAGTGCCACTGGTGCCATTTCCTTGAAGAGACATCTGACAAATAAACTATTATCACATCAACTACGTTCTTCCTATTAGGACATTTGTTTATTGTGATAACATATCTGTTTCTATGAATAATAAACATAACAATACAACACAACGAATATTCCTTCGATTTTCTTGAATTTGTGGTAAGAGTAATTTTATACAGGGTTGGGATAAAGTATGGAACCAAGTAAATATCTTTAAAATAAAAGGGCTAAATTTATGAAACTTTGCAAGCAAGTATAATGACACAAACCGCATCTGATGCCATATTTTTTGTTACTCCTGTACTTCCGGTTTCACCAGAAATACCGTCAACTTTTTTAGTTTAAATGGGACACCCTGTATATTTTTACATTTTCAAATAGACACCTTTTCAACAATTACAGTGATATAGAGTTTGGACTTGTGTTTTTTTTTAAATAATTAATAAAATAATAAAAATGAAATTTGTGAATTTCATAACAATTTTGTTCAACCCTTGAAAATTTTGATTTATAAATATTAGAATTGCTCTCAGGGAATGTTGTATTAAAAATATTGCATGCATCTTGTGGAGATCTCTATCAATCTCCAAAACTAACCATCATTAACAAAGTAATTTTTTCACGTTCAGTTAGTTCACCCAAAATTGAACAGCAATGTTAATATTTCATATGGATACCATCTGTCAGTTACAGAAAAAACGTAAAAAACACGAAATTGTTTTATCAGAAAACAGTGTAAAAAGATGTAAAAAGCCAACTCGATGTAGAATTATTTTATTTAATATTTAAAAAACTACAAGTCACACACCTACCGAACCATACATCATTGCAATTGTTGGAAAAATATCTATTCGAAAATGTAAAAATATACAGGGTGTCCCATTTAACAAAAAATTTGGCATCAGATGTGTTATGTGTCATTATGCTTGCCTGCAGAGTTTCATAAATTTAGCCCTTTTTATTTTAAAGATATTTACTTGGTTCCATACTTTATCCCAACCCTGTATATTTTTTTAAACATTTAAATGGTTATTTATATGAAATTTTTAGTATTTTTAATTTCAACATGAACGTTGAAGCTACTGCTCGCAATTCTAGAAATTTAACAAGAGACGAAATCGTTCGTGTCGTGTCCTTAGTTGACGATGGTCGAGATCAAAGATATGTTGCTGCAGCATTGGGAATTCAGCAGTCCACGGTTTCAAGAATAATAAGAAAATTCAGAGAATACACACGAAAAACAGGACAAGGTCGTATGAGGGCAACAACAGCAAGAGATGACTGATTTATACGTTTAAATGCACTGCGTATCAGACATTGTACTTCTAGGCAGTTACAAGCTGAACTGTACAATAATGTTAGTGATGCGATAATTTTTTTGCAGAGTCTATTTTCAAGTCATATCAATACATGTTTCATAGTATACAACATAGTTTGCATAATTTTGTGCCCAGAAACTACGATATGTGGACAGTATTGATTTCCTGTTACCATTTAAAGAAAAATGCTGCAGAGTTGGATCAAATGCTTGTCGATATATTTTGAGAATTCTAAGCATAAAAGATCATGGGTAACTTCAGACGCACCATCAACATCGACTGCAAGACCAAATCGCTATAGACACAAGACAATGCTCAGTGTTTGGTAGGATCAGAAGAGTGTTATTTATTATGAGCAACTACTGATCAATTTGAATCAAGCTTTGGGTGAAAAATCACCAGAATATCAAACTGATTTTGCTTCATGATAATGCACTATCGCATACAGCAAAACTGGTTAAGGAAACGATTGAGTCATTTGGTAGGACCATTCTTTCACATGCGGCTTACTCGCCAGACTTACTTGTCATAGATAACCGCATTAAACATATGTACACTCAGTGGCGGCTCGTGGAACATGTTGATGGTAGAGCCACTTATACAATATACCCCCCTTCCCGCTTTTTTTTTGAAGAACTATTTATCTTCCTAGACCAAAGTAACTGGCGAAAAAGTGTTTTAAGAATTAATTAAAAATTCTTGCTGAGCTTGAAACTACAGGTAGTGCCATGGCTCCTTGGCTCTATATAACGAGCCGCCCCTGCTTTCGACAGCAAAATATACTACCTTTGACAGCTGAAAAATACTGTTTTTGGCAGCTGAAACATGACATATTTGAAGAATATCATTTTCTACTGACAGCTGAAAAATACTAATTTTCCAACAGCTGAGGAATACAATTTTTATCAGCTGAAACATGCCATTCCTGACACACTAAAAATACCATTTTTGACAGAGAAATATACTACTTTTGGCAGCTGAAAAATATAACTTTTGACAATTCAAAAATGTCGAAAAAAAAACTATTTTTACTAACTGAAAAATACTGCTTTTGGCAGCTGAAACATGACATATTTGAAGAATATCATTTTCTACTGACAGCTGAAAACTAATATTTTCAAAACTGAGCAATACCATTTTTGTCAGCAGAAACATGCCATTCCTAACACACTAAAAATACTATTTCTGACAGTAAAAAATACTACTTTTGACAGTGAAATATACTACTTTTGGCAGCTGCAAAATACAATTTTTGACAATTCAAAAATGCCGGAAAAAAAACTATTTTTATTAGTTGAAAAATACTGTTTTTGGCAGCTGAAACATGACATATTTGAAGAATATCATTTTCTACTGACAACTGAAAAATACTATTTTCAACAGCAGAAGAATACCATTTTTGTCAGCAGAAACATGCCATTCCTGACACACTAAAAATACTATTTTTGACAGTAAAACATACTACTTTTGACAGTGAAATATACTATTTTTGGCAGCTGAAAAATACAATTTTTGACAATTCAAAAATGTCGAATAAAACTATTTTTACTAGCTGAAAAATACTGTTTTTGGCAGCTGAAACATAACATATTTGAAGAATACCATTTTGTACTGGCAGCTGTAAAAAACAATTTTCAACAGCTGGGGATTACCATTCTTGATAGCCAAAATATAGCATTCCCAATAGCTGAAACATACTGTTATTGGCAGATAAAAGATACCATTTTTGGCAACAAAAAAAAAACAATTTTTGTCAACAACATATACAGGTTTTGACAGCTGAAACATGCCATTTTTGACACTTAAAAAACGACAAAAAATGCTGCTTTTGATAGCTAAATAATACCATCTATATAGGTGGGAAATACCATTTTTGGCAGCTGAAAAATATCATTTTTGACAGCTGAAAAATATCATTTTTGACAGCTGAATAATATCATTTTTGACAGTTGAATAATACACTTCTTGACAGCTGATAACTACCATTTTCAACAGCTGAAAAATACCATTATTGACAACTGCAACAAACCATTATTGACAACTGTAACAAACCATTATTGTCAGCTAAAAAAATAAAAATTTTGACAACACAAAAATACAAGTTTTGACAGCTTAAAATGCCATTTTTGACAGTAAAAAAATGTAGCTTTTGATAGATGAAAAATAAAATTTTTATAGGTTGGAAATTGCATTTGTGACAACTGAAAAATATCATTTTTGACAGTTGAATAATACACTTCTTAACAGCTGAAAACTACCATTTTCAACAGCTGAAAAATACCATTGTTGACAACTGCAACAAACCATTATTGACAACTGTAACATACCATTATTGCCTAGTAAAAAATACAATTTTTGACTACAAAGTCAATTTTTGACAGCTGAAAATGCCATTTTTGACAATTAAAAATAATGTCGCAAAATGCTGTTTTTGATAGCTGAAAAATACTGTTTTTGGCAGCTGAAACATGACATATTTGAAGAATATCATTTTCTACTGACAACTGAAAAATACTATTTTCAACAGCAGAAGAATACCATTTTTGTCAGCAGAAACATGCCATTCCTGACACACTAAAAATACTATTTTTGACAGTAAAACATACTACTTTTGACAGTGAAATATACTATTTTTGGCAGCTGAAAAATACAATTTTTGACAATTCAAAAATGTCGAATAAAACTATTTTTACTAGCTGAAAAATCCTGTTTTTGGCAGCTGAAACATAACATATTTGAAGAATACCATTTTGTACTGGCAGCTGTAAAAAACAATTTTCAACAGCTGGGGATTACCATTATTGACAACTGCAACAAACCATTATTGACAACTGTAACAAACCATTATTGTCAGCTAAAAAAATAAAAATTTTGACAACACAAAAATACAAGTTTTGACAGCTTAAAATGCCATTTTTGACAGTAAAAAAATGTAGCTTTTGATAGATGAAAAATAAAAATTTTATAGGTTGGAAATTGCATTTGTGACAACTGAAAAATATCATTTTTGACATTTAAATAATACACTTCTTAACAGCTGAAAAATGCCATTCGTGATAACAGCAACACACTATTATTGACAACTGTATCATACCATTATTGTCAGCCAAAAAATACAATTTTTGAAAACAAAAAAATACAATTTTTGACAACAAAAACTACAATTTTTGAAAGCTGAAAAATGCCATTTTTGACAATTAAAAAATGTCGAAAAATGCTGCTTTTGATAGCTGAAAAATGTCATTTTTATGGGTGGGCAATACCATTTTTGACAGCTGAAAAATGTTATTTTTGGCAGCTGGAAAATATCATTTTTGACAGTTGAATAATACACTTCTTAACAGCTGAAAAATACTACTCCTATTTTTTAACAGTTGAAACATACCATTCTTGACAACTGCAACAAACCATTATTGACAACTGTAACAAACCATTATTGTCAGCTAAAAAAATAAAAATTTTGACAACACAAAAAATACAAGTTTTGACAGTTAAAAAAATGTCAAAATATGCTGCTTTTGATAACTGAAAAAATAACATTTTTATAGGTTGGAAATCGTATTTTTGAAAGGTCAAAAATATCATTTTTGACAGTTGAATAATACACTTCTTAACAGCTGAAAACTACCATTTTCAACAGCTGAAAAATACCATTGTTGACAACTGCAACAAACCATTATTGACAACCGTAACATACCATTATTGCCTGCTAAAAAATACAATTTTTGACTACAAAAAGTCAATTTTTGACAGCTGAAAAATGCCATTTTTGACAATTAAAAATAATGTCGCGAAACGCTGTTTTTGATAACTGAAAAATAACATTTTGATAGGTGAGTAATACCTTTATTGACATAAAAAAAAACATTTTTGACAACTGAAAAATATCATTTTTGACATTTGAATAATACACTTCTTAACAGCTGAAAAATGCCATTCTTGATAACAGCAACACACTATTATTGACAACTGTATCATACCATTATTGTCAGCTGAAAAATACAATTTTTGAAAACAAAAAAATACAATTTTTGACAACAAAAAGTACAATTTTTGAAAGCTGAAAATGCCATTTTTGACAATTAAAAAAATGTCGAAATATGCTGCTTTTGATAGCTGGAAAATATCATTTTTATAGGTGGGCAATACCATTTTTGACAGCTGAAAAACATCATTTTTGACAGTTGAATAATCCACTTCTTAACAGCTGAAAAATACTATTATTTAACAGTTGAAACATACCATTCTCGACAACTGCAACAAACCATTATTGACAATTGCAACATACAATTATTGTCAGCTGAGAAATACAATTTTAGATAACAAAAGAAAGAAAGAACGATTTATCTTCCTAGATCAAAGTAACAAGTGAAAATGTTTGAAGAATTTGTTAAAAATTCTTGCTGAGCTTGAAACTACAGGTAGGGCCATGGGTCCTTGGCTCTATATAATGAGCCGCCCCTGTGTACAATGTACTTATTTGCATCGATGGGACATGCACTTGCTGAACAGCACTTCACTTCTTATGAAAACGGCTGGTTTGCCTCAAAAGAGCAACAGTTTTTTTGGTTTGGCATCTACAAATGTCAGACAGGTGGGAAAATGTATAGCTAGCGATGTGCAATACTTCGAATAAAATATTTGTTGTACAATAAAAAATTCAAAAATTCTGGTTTCATATGTACACCTGGTATAAAGGCTACGGCAGGTGGAATGTGATTTGGGTAACGGACATAATAATTACTCCCTGTAAGTCTGTAGAACCAATCTATATAAATACAAGCCTGTATACTGTTGTTACTAAATAACCTAACAATAGACAATATTATACCCACAAAAGCCTAAACAAAAGCAATGAGCACTTGCAAGAACAGCAAGTGCGTGTCCCATCGATGCAAATAAGTATTAAGTCTGGTGAGTAAGCCGCATGTGAAAGAATTTCCCTACCAAATGACTCAATCATTTCCTTAACCAGTTTTGCTGTATGTGATAGTGCGTTATCATGAAGCAAAATCAGTTTGTGTTGCCTTTTTGATATCCTGGTGATTTTTCACCCAAAGCTAGATTCAAATTGATCAGTTGTTGTCTCTAGCATTCAGTATTAACTGTTTCTCCAGGTTTTAGCAGCTCATAATAAATAACACTCTTCTGATCCTACCAAACACTAAGCATTTGTCATAAGTGGAGCTATGACTTGCATTTAATTATTATGAAAAATATACACTGTATCGAAATTTCCAATAAAAACCCCTTTGCTGGTATCATAAACGTGTGTGATACCAACAAGGAGCATTTAATTGAAAATTCCTGATTCGAGATTTATCACAAAGCAAAGACTTCAAGCATTAAATATATGTACACTGTACTTAATAAAATTCACATTTTTCCTGGGAAGAACTTGCTGTGATTTAATCAAATATTAATTATTTAAACAATGGATATTATTCATACGAGCGGCACATAATTATTCTCCACTGAAAATATTTGCATATACCAAATACCAATAATGAATGTGTGCTACTGATAAGATACGGCTGCTTGCATATTTCGTACATAAATAATTGCATATCTGCCGTATGAAAATTTATTTTTAAATTATATCTAAATTATATATACTTTGAACATGAGAATTCATATTCTGATCAAGTGTTTCAATAATAATTGTAAATCATTCTGGAAATAGCTGGAATTTATTATATCACATCATTCTGGCATTATTCCTTACTTTATGGACAATTTGTACACAAAGACATATTTTTGATGAAATACAAAAACACACTTTAGTAATCTATTAAGATCCTAGAAGTGATTATTAAAATTAATTAGTTAATGCATTAAAGGTAATTTTCATTCTCATTAGCTGGATTGTTCTAAATTTAATTTTGATGGTAATTCTCCTTAAGTGAGTCATGATTGATAAGAGCGAGTTGTGGCATTTCTAAATGTTCGGTTAAATGCGTAGCTTTAAATTTTAATTATGTACATAGATTTATCGTATAGTATGAGTCATGCTTAGTGAATTGAGATATGACTTTGTTTACGTTTATACAATAATCCATGGTTGAAATACAAAATTATGGCTAAAATGTAGCGGCTCTTGGCTCAATCAATCAATACAATAGATTTGATTTGAAATTTTATAATAAAACATTAATGTCGGAATTTCACTTATATTTGTGGAGACTGCTGGAATTATTTCACCACACTGTGGCTTCATCATGAGTAAAATTCTAACTTTCGTGTTTTATTTAAAACTTTATAACCAATAACAATCTCACCAATACAATAAAAATTATACTACGAAACTGTTTACTTATAATATTGAAAGCAATGCAAACTTTTCACATAGTCTACAAAAATAAGACTAAAGCAAATGACTTACTGACTTACTGAAAACTACATTCATGGTTAATGGCTACGATGAATATTCAATTATAAAAATATAAATATCCATATTACGCATAGTATTACAATGTCTTACTATAATGCTCTGTTATATCGTTGCTATATTTATATCGAACATATGCAAGTAGATTGGCATCATCAGTGCTTTCATTGATTGTCGATTCTGTTCTGACCAGTATTATTTGATAGGGATATTAACCCTTTGCACTCGAGCGGCGCCGCTACCGTTTGATGCGTCCACTCGAGCGGCGCTGCTACGGCGCCCAGGAGGTGTGATGCATCCTAACCTCACAATCCTACCTAACCCAACCCTACCTAACTTAACCCAATGATTTTAAAGTACCTGTATTTCGTCTTAGGCGAACCAGCAACTCGTCTCGAGTTGCTGGTTCGCCCGAGCGAAAAATGCCTCGAGTGCAAAGGGTTAATCCTTTGCAGCTTTGTCACTCAGCATTGCAGATATCATCGATTTAGCTGCTGGTAATATGAATTCTTCGGCGATGGTGTAGGGTAAGTGAAGATACAAGTACACCATTTTCATTATTGCTTTTAATGGCTGTTTTGTTGAGAATTTTTAAAATCCTTGGATTTGACAACAAATGCTGTTTATGAAATCACCACTTTGAGAAAATCGAAAAACTGTTTATCTTGGCAACCATTACATTATAACTTCTATTTTCACAATTATTTTTATTACTTATCATGGATAACTGCTAGTATTAAGTGACTAATCACAATGTTCCAAATAAATCCACCGTCGGATAGCTTGCAAAATACTCTACCATATCCTGCAAAAATGTCGATTTCTACAATTTTGGACAAATGCTGTTTATAAAATCAATGCCTCAATTCTTTATGTGTGTAAGTTTTGGCAGAGTTTAGCTGGTTTCATCGATTCATTTGGCGAAATGTCTTAAAATCATGCTTTGTGGTTTTTGTTCATTGTATACATTAATACTTGTGAAGCCAAACGCTAAATGTTCGTCGGATATGTACAATGCTTAATATTAGTTAACCCACTTGTAGAACACGTGGAACCTTCATGTACGTTATCACTGGTAGTAATTTTGTAACCAATGCTAAATTGTGGCTGAATGAATTATCATGAATGGCATAAATATTTCAACGCATATGTCACTGAGTAGATAATACCTAGACGGTCAGCATTACGTCCACAAACAGTGACCGACACCATATAACACTGGTTGGATATCAAATTAATGGTGTTGTTTAACCCTTAGCTGCACTTAGGGGTCCTAGAGGACCCAACTCTTTTTCAAAAGTAATTTGAATCATTATAAACTTTAAAATATCGTAAAACCAACGTGCTGATTTAGAAGTCACCAGCTTAAACTGAGTAGTGAAGGTGTTCTAATGACCTTGCTTGTATACAATTTGCATCCATGCTCAAACAACGTGTGAGGTCCTCAAAGACCCCAGTAGTGCATATACGTTCAATCGAGTGCGACGTTAAAAGCAATTTGTTGCTTTAAAATCAATTGTGTCATGCATACACCGTCACAAAAAGAGCCAACAAATGGCCTATGCGAATTTTCTACAGAATGGTGGATCAAGCTGTGGTGAATGCTAGAATCCTGTGGAAATTAAAGCTTGGCAAAGTTTGCGACAGGAAAGGCACTACTGCCGTTATTTCTATTAAGAAAGTAATTCTCCATTTGATCTCTCCAGTGTTGAAGAGAAAATTACAGAAAGAATTGCTCCAACAAGATTTGAAAATGAATCTTCAATCATTACTTCAATGCGGAGGCTCAACTAATCTTAAAGTATTTAAAAAAATAGAATTCGACCAGAAGCAACGATGTGCGATGTGTCCTAGAAAAGTCGATAAAAAATCAAAATATGTATGCTGCTCATGCAAACGATTGATTTGCGAAAAACATCGTTTCCATTTATGTCTTCATTGCTGTAGGATGTAATTTCTTCTTGTAAAAATACCAATTTTTTATGTACGAGATTTTTTTGCAATTTTAACTGTAGTTTTTTGTCAGAATAAATATATTTTTTTAAGTAACCCCTGTCCTGTTGTTATTTTCTTTAAATGTAATATGAAATGAACCATTACCTACAATTTTAAGTCTCAATATAACAAAATAAGAGTTCTGTGAATTTTAAAAAAGAAAATGCATTTTTCTGATTTCCTCCGCTTATTTCTTCAATCCTAAGAAAATGCTAAAGTGAGTCCCTAGTATAATTGATTTTTTAGGTCAATAATAACCCAATGAACACTTATGCATAGTTCTGCATTCACATATAATGAATGAAGGCATTTTTTAAGAATTTTTTAATGTGGGACGGTCCTGAAAGATCCCAATGCGCAGCTATGTTACTATAAAATAGTGGTGCAGCTAAGGGTTAAAATATTTTCTAAGAGTGTGGCGAACCCCCAGGTGTCCGCGGACCCCAGTTTGAGGAAACAATGCTAAAGTGCAGTTTCCCTAAATGTGTTCCGTGGAACCCTAGGGTTCCGTCAAAAAAAAATAGGGGAACCGTCAGATGGTCAGATATGAATCATGTATGGCTAGCACGGGAATGAAGTCAACAAATCCCAAGCAAAAGATAAATTGATAGCTTCATCTTGAAAACTATAATATTGATGTTTACCTGTACAGCAAAATAACTTTTGAGTTTTACTGGACACTAGGTGATTTTTTTTAATGAATCTTGAATATAGAAGTCCGTAACAATATATTATCACATCAGCCTATACTCAGAGCACCGAATCAGTGGTATGGTCACGTTGCGTTCACCCCTCATCCTCGTGATAGTTCGTCAAGACGATATGAAAAGCCTGATTTACACTGCCTTGCCACATTTTAGTTCTGTGCTGGAAATATAACAGACACGAGAATATACAAAACAATTTTTCTTTTAACTATTTACCACTTCCTATTTAATTGTAATTGAAAAAGGCTGATTTATGGAAATAACGTAATCACTACATTTCGGCTGCGTGACATGCGCTTCACATGCGTTTGCGCTAATCAATCAGCGAGCATCACGCGAAGATCACGCACATCCAATATACCACGGATTCGGTGCGCCGAGTATAGGTTATTGGAATCACTCAAATTATTACTTTCCGTACTTGAAGAACCACGATTTTTGAATGCAAAATCCTTCCAATATAAGAGAAATGCTAAAAAAAAGTATGCCCAATGTTTATGAAAATTTGACATAAACAACAAATTTTAAGAGGAATAAATTTTCTAATTTAGTTTTTATATTGTTTTTTAACAACCATTTATTAACACGTTCGCTGCCACTACAATTGAGATTGCACATACGCAAGTATAAAGTTGGACGCACTAGCGCATCGGTGGCAGTGAACGTGTTAACTCTTTGCTGCACGAGATTTCACACATTTTAAAGGGCCTAAGTGGTTTTCTCTGTTACCACTAGAAGTGTTAAAATGAGGTGGGGATATGTGGTTCATTATTTGCATCTTTGTTCAGCTTCGTACACACAGATTTGGAAGTAGTCTGTTTTGTGGACATATATGTCATAACTTCCTTAACTTTGGTGGTTCAAACTGTAGTCCCATATGCAGCAAAGAGTTAATGATCTTTGTTTAACTATTTATTTACTTATATTTATTTATAATTATTTGTAACCATGTTAATAATAAGGATTTATGTATGGGCTTCCTGTAAGCGCTCGCTCTCTTGCCAATGAAAGAACATTTTTAAAATTGAGTGACAAAGTGAAAATCATCGATGAGATTAAAAAAGGTGCGGGAGTGACACAATTGGCAAAAAAATATGGAGTATCCAAAGCCACAATCTGTAAAATTAAGCAATTCAAGACAGGAAATCGAAGAACTTTAAAAAATGCCCAAGCACCTAGAATGGAAAATCGTCTGTATAAATGGTTTTTAAAACAAAGGGATAACCATGTTCCAATTAACGGTATATTGATTAAAGAGAGGGCTAAATTATTGAATGAAAAACTAAAGGAGGCCGAAAATTTTGTAGCCAGTGATGGCTGGCTAAAAAGATTTAAAATGAGGTATGGAATTTGACTGCTGTCGATATCTGGTGAAAAATTATCGGGATCATCACAACTAGTGCAACCGTTTAATGAAAAGTTAATCAACAAAATCAAGAAGCTACATTCAAATAAGGAGCAAATATATAATGCAGATGAAACGGGTTTTTATTGGAAATTATTACCTGCGAAAACCTATGTTGCATCACATGAAAAATCTGCTCCAGGTAGGAAGCCAGAAAAACAATGCATAACTTTTCTAGCATGCACGAATGCTATTGGTACACACAAAATAAGGCCATTGGTAATAGGAAAAGCAAAAAATCCACATTTATTTATAAATTTCAAGAGCCCCGTTGATTTTGACTGTTCAAAATCCGCTTGGATGACCAAAGGCATATTTCTCGAATGGTTCCATAAGCACTTTGTCCCTCAGGTATAGCAATAAAACTGTAATAAGTAATAACTAATGTAATTTAATGACGCATATTCAATTTGTAGGTGACACATTTCTTAAAAGCAAAATCTTCCAATAAAGGCGTTGTTAATCTTGGATAACGCACCAAGTCATCCTCCAGAGGAACAATTAAGAAGCAATGATGGCTCAATTTTTGTTATGTTCATGTCGCCCAATGTAACTTCACTAATCCAACCGATGGATCAAAATGTAATAAGAATTACTAAACTGTATTATCGAAAAAATTTACTTTGGTCTGTGTTATCAAAAAATCCTAAAAACATTTCTGAATCCTTAAAGCAAGTAACTTTGCGCGAAGTAATTTTAAATTTAGATATGGCGTGGAATGCCCTTAACCAGCAAACAATAAAAACATGTTGGAAACATTTGTTGTACTCCAGTGATGATTATGACGATGAAGACAATGTACCGCTAAGCATCATTAGGAAACAGTTACTCTCTGATGCTGAAGTTATTGACAGTGCGTCATCGGACGTTGCCAATTTATTGAAAGTAATAAATCCCGATATTGTTTACACAAAAGCCGACATTTATTTATGGTAAATACAAGAAAATGAAATGTAGCCTGAATATATGAATATTCAACCTGTTCGTTAATCTGCAAGCAAAAAATTAAGTCTTACTAAGACTATAAACAAATAACTTATTGAAACAACTACTTCCCTGGCTAGTGCCACGCCGGATATTGAATGATACAAAAGAAATTTGCATGTTATTACTAGTACTACTAGATAATAACATTGGTTTAAGATCGTTTATTTCTACATACAAGACTAACTTAGAAAATTATTCTTAAATGAAATGTGAAACTTTAAACTGTAAATGTTATTATTAAAATGAAAAAACCAGAAAACATTTTGACAAGGACACACAGTGCTAAACTTATCTAGTGTTACTAGATGAAACAAATTTGATAATAACTAAAAATATATGAAAATTAAGTAATTGGCCATCTGCAGACGCGTTTCGAGATTTATCTCTCATCAGTGCAGCTTCGCATTTAAATTGAATGTTAAATAATAAAATACACTTACGTGAAGGTGATCGTGAACGTGAAGACGTCGTAAACGATTATGGAAGGTTTTAACGGGTTTTATACCTGATTTTGAGGTGATTAGTGAAAGTACAGATGTGAAGAAATAAATGATCTTGTTTTCGTTGGAACCGAATACACGATTAAATAATAAACAAATTAGAAACAACTTTACTTGTTGCAGAAAGCATTAGATAATAACATGCAAATTTCTTTTGTATCATTCAATATCCGGCGTGGCACTAGCCAGGGAAGTAGTTGTTTCAATAAGTTATTTGTTTATAGTCTTAGTAAGACTTAATTTTTTGCTTGCAGATTAATGAACAGGTTGAATATTCATTTATTCAGGCTACATTTCGTTTTCTTGTATTTATCTAATGCTTTCTGCAACAAGTAAAGTTGTTTCTAATTTATTTATTTATGGAATGACGACAAAGAGACGGATGATGTACATGAAGGGGAAGATGAGGTGAGTGAAGATGACGACCCTCTGATTGAAGTAAAAAATATAGTGACGCACAAGCTGTAGAAATATTTAACCAAGCGTTGGATTGGGCCGAACAAAAAGACACATTATATTCAGATATTTTAGTGCTCCGTAAACTACGGGCAAAGGCATTAGAAAATATTGCCAAGCGTAAATTTACACAAACTAAAATAGGAGATTATTTCTCATAATAATGTAAAATTATTTTTTTATTATTTAATATTATATTATTTATAATTTATTTTTTAATAAACATCCATACATATTTTCTTTTATGCAATTTCTTTACAAATAAAATCAAGTTCGCTAATGAAAACTTTCAATAATGTGAACGGTGCTTGTCTGATATCGTTCACATAATCGAGAGTCTACTGTATTATTATTGGCCGGTGCATACTCAAAATGCACATGTTACACATACTACAAGACGATGCATGTTTATCCTGAATTTACTGTTTTATATAGTGAGCTACTTACATTTCCTTTTTAATTTTCCAAATTAACTACATGTAGAAATATTTCCAAATAAGATTTTCTTTATAAATTGATGAATTACAGATGTGACTGTACCGAACCAGGCGCGCACCCAGGGGGGTGGCTGTCGGGCTTGAGCCCCCCAAGACATTTATATACCGAGTGTTAACCACCAAACCTGGCCATAGGAAAATACCGTTTTTTAGAATTTTTATTAATTGTAATGCCATTGCTATATTGCACTTTTATTTAATGTCATATTCACGGATTTTCAGTTTAGACATCTGTTGTTGAATGTTATTATATGCGTGAGCCCACCCAAGCCAAATTTTTGGGTGCGCGCCTGTCCCGAACTACTAGCATGCGTCAATTATTATTTACCTAGAAATAATTATAAAAATGCAAGACCGATGCACACTATAATTCACCACTAGTCTCAATTCAAAATCAAATAGAATTACAGATCTGTAATTCTACTCAGCATTCTGTGAACATTTTTTGAGATTGTGAATGTGTTCTCTGTAAATTTTGTATATTTTTTGTATAACTGTTAATAACATATTAGGTATAATTTTAAGTTACACTATTAGTTTAACTATATTTTTAAGAATTAATGTTTCAATTTTAGTAATCGCTGTAACTGGGAATAAATACTATTATTATTACAATATGAACTACCAATATGTAAATATAAAGCAAGTCATTATCATAACTTTATTTGATGATTTGTGTATTTTAATCTGAAGTAAAAGTCCTAACCACAAGCAGTTTTACCATGTTGCTTCATTGAAAGTGAAAATTTCAAAAAAATGTTTACCGCAGATTCAACAGAATTACTCAAACAAAATATCAATTAACCACGAACTATTACCAGGGTACAGAATACGATCACCAAAGTATACACAATCGAAAAAAAAATACAATTTGTAGCCGAAGGTGTATTTCAAACCAAACATATCAGGGTTTTCATTGATTGATTTATTTCAATAATTTATATTGTTAATAGTTTGATAGTTAATTACTACACAAGTAATTACCGCCGATTTAAAGAAATAACTAATGTGCATTACTAGTCAATCAGGTTTGTTTTCAAGGTTTGATTAGGAATCAAATTTGAATTTCAATTCACACACGAACACTTACCATTGAGCAGCCGCTTATCGATCGGCAAGTCATCGAATCTACGTACTGTTTTGACGGATCGAAGCGTGATCTCTTGATAACGCGAATCGAGACGGAAACTGATTCTTCTCGCGGCGTTCACGAGGTGACGTCATCGCGGCACACGTGACTCCCCGTTGACAGACAATTGTTGAGAGCGTCTGCGAAGTTTTCGCTTTAGACGGACGCGGACGGTTTGATCAATCCGCGTACTCGGTCGTCGGCGAGCTCCCGCGCCGCCTCTTGGTTATGTAAGCCACGCGAGACCCGGGGCTGGTGAACCGACGGGGGCCGTCGTCTTCGCGGGGCGCCGTTATCGCGGAGCGCGAGCGGGGGCGGCCGCGGTGGCGTTTCTAAATTTAAAACGGCGAATGCGTGACGCCATTAACAGGATAAAACCATTTGCGGCGGTGACACGGCGCGTAGAAAGGTTTTCGGGCTGCCACCCTCGCGGACTGTTTCTGGTCCACGTCGGATTTGTTGTTATTCTTCGGCTGGGTACTTACCAGTTACGTATTCCTCGTCACCAGCTTGCTGTAACCGGACTGGGTAACAGGGCTATACGTAGTAGCCACGTCAAAATTTCTGGGCGGTCGTCACTGGACGAGAGCACTGGCGGAGTGCGCGTCACAGCAATGGCGGATGAGCGCGCGGGTCTGCTCGAAGTGCCTTCACATAACCTGCAATATGGGCGCTCACAATACCGTCGCACTCAAACCGCCACAGCAACCAATTTAATTGCAGAGCTGGTGAAAGTTGCGCAATTCTTTCCTTTGTCTCGTAATGACCGCAAGCGCCAATGCGCAATTAACACACTCTAATTTAATTTTAGTGGTTTATGACAACAATTGCGAATTTTTTTGTTAAAAGCATTTTTAAAGGTGTTGCAGGTTGGAATATGGGGAATATTTCATTTTTGTTTAAAACTGAAACTTATTTTCATAAAATATAACGCCCGGCGTGATTTTGAAACACACCGCCCTCTCTAAAGCAGTGACGGTTCGCGGGTTTTTTCTGGTACGGCCGAGGACCAAAAGGTGGTAATACAGATAGGTGCGGTCACGCAGCCAGCCGTCTCTGCAACTGACCCTACCTATCTGTATTACCACCTCTTGTTCCTCGGCCGTCACTGCTCTAAAGGCAGGTTGATGATCTCGAGATATTTGCATGTTAACAAGAATGGGGAAAATACAATGGACGCAGTGTTTGGGGGCTCCTGCGCGTAAATTTTTGAAAAATTATATTTAAACCTAGATTCACTGCTGCAATGGTATTCCTTGCACATTTCTGGAAAATTTAAGAAAGTACAAATTTGTGAGATGATTTTCCCTTTTATACGAAGTTATATATTTTTACGAATTTTCAAAAAATTCAAATCGAAATTAAAGCGGAGTTCATTTTAAAAAGTTATAACTTCCTCAACTATTATAATATTCAAAAAACCCCAACAGTTTTTGATGGGTTATACCTAAGCACCGAATTATTTATTTATTTATTTAGTTACATTTTGTACTTCTTTAAGAATTCTTTAAATCCGCATTAATTACGTTTTCGCCATCAAAGCAGAGTTGACTTATTTAATAATACAAATAATTCAACACCGTACTGATTTAAATATTAAAGGGTGGTTAACCCAAGTCAATTTTTGTGAAATTTGAAAAAGCCAACATGTATATTTTCGTTTGTGTTTTTGAAAATATAGCCAAGTTTACTTTCAAAACTTTATAACTTTTTTAATACTTGGAATATTCAAGACATTCAAACAGTTTACGGCAGGTAATTGATACCTAATAATCATGTTAGTATTTTTTTTAAGAAATTTTGAAAATACGTTTTAGCTTTCCAAGCAGAATTAACTTCAAATATTTACAACTTTTTAATAATACGAATATTTTAACAAACCCAACTGATTTTAAATATTGAAAGGCAAATTTGTATCATTTAAAATAATCGACAATTAAAATCGGTTTTTTTTTTCAACATGAGGAATCAGATCTGACGACTTTAAATTTTTTTGGATTGTGATACGAACTCTAGAGAGGTCTGTAAAAAGGGATTTGTTCGATTTCGTTGACGTTTCGTAATAGCCGACGTCTAATAAAAATTGCTTGTGTGCAATTTTGCAGGAGCGGCTCATTATATATACAGGGTGTTTCAGAGCTCTGGGAACGGTCAATCACCTGCTTATTTTTCAAAATTTCGAAAAATATTTTATACAAAAGTTGTGTATAATAGTGAGTTGCACGCCCTAAAAAAATTAAATTTATACAGGGTGTCTCATAACAAAGTTACAGACAGACAAAGTTAATTGGATTCTATTTGTGAATACGTTACTAAATACAGGGTGTGCCATTTGAAAAAACGAAGTTATTCAACTTTATAAGTTGTTTTTTTCTACCGAATTTTTTTTATCATCCTGTATAATTTTTTGTATGAAATCATGGTTGGCTCTATAGTTCGAACCTTCAACCAAATAATAGAAATGATTTTAATCGTTCAACGTCAATCACTGGGGCAAAAATAAAATTTCACCCAGACCATGCATTTCAACAAATCTTCAAATATTTCGAAAACGGCAAACAATAGGTATAGGGAGTATTGAAGTAACTCACCTTTATTTGCTCCATATAATTCAAAAATGACAAAAAATACAGGGTGTTCCATTTAAAAAAACATAAGTATGGTCTGTAACTTTGTTATGAGACACCCTGTATAAATTTAAATATTTTTAGGGCATGCAGCTCACTATTATACACAACTTTTGTATAAAACATTTTTCGAAATTTTGAAAAATAAGCACGTGATTGACCGCTCCCAGAGCTCTGAAACACCCTGTATATAGATATGTATATAGGTATATACTCGATAATTTGATTAATCGATTATTCGATCATTTAATTATTTAATAAATCGATTAATCCGATCATTTGATTAATCGATTAATCGATTGCTTGATTATTACTAAAAAATAATCAATTAATTGATAATTTGATTAATCAATTATTTGAATAATCGATTAATTCAATATTTGATTCATCGAACAATCTTTTTAAAAAGGAATAATGTTTTTATTCGTATATTTTCTGTTTATGAATAAATGTTCCATTCATGTACGTCAAACTTGATTTTTGTCTTTGCGACGAGTTAAATATGCCATTTTTAAATTCTCGTTTGTAAAACATACCATTTTTAGCAGGAGAAATATCCTTTTTTAACTTTAAAAATCTGCGACTTTTGGCCTGTAAATTATGCCACTTTTGACTTTTAAACAATGCCAGTTTTGACTGGTAAAATATGCCATTTTTGACAGTTAAAGTATGTCATATTTAACAAGTAAAACATGCCAATCCTCCTTGGTTAAACAAGCCATTTTTGACTGGACGAATATGCCATTTTTAGCAGGAGAAATGTCCCTTTTTAATATCTGACACATTTGGCCTGTAAATGAGTTTTGACTAATAAACAATTTCAGTTTTGACTGGTAAAATATGCCATTTTTAACAAGTAAAATATGCCAATTCTCATTGCAAAAACATGCCACTTTTGATTCGATGAATATGCCAATTTCAGCAAGAGAAATATCCCTTTTTAACTTTTAAAATCTGCCATATTTGAAATGTCAGGTTTGACAGTTAAACTAACCCAGCTGTAACTGGTTAAATATGCTATTTTGGATTGTTAAGATATGCCATATTTGACTGGTAAATATACCAGTTTTCACAGTTAAAATATGCCATTTTTGGCCATTAAAATATGCTATTTTTGATGGGTAAAATATGCCATTTTTGGTCATTAAAATATGCTATTTTTGATGGGTAAAATATGCCATTTTTGGTCATTAAAATATGCTATTTTTGACGGGTAAAATATGCCATTTTTGGCCATTAAAATATGCTATTTTTGACGGGTAAAATATGCCATTTTTGGTCATTAAATAATGCTATTTTTGACGGGTAAAATATGCCATTTTTGGCCATTAAAATATGCTATTTTTGACGGGTAAAGTATGCCATTTTTGGCCATTAAAATATGCTGTTTTTGACGGGTAAATATGCCATTTTTGGTCATTAAAATATGCTATTTTTGACGGGTAAAATATGCCATTTTCGGCCATTAAAATATGCTATTTTTGACGGGTAAAATATGCCATTTTTGGTCATTAAATTATGCTATTTTTGACGGGTAAAATATGCCATTTTTGGCCATTAAAATATGCTATTTTTGATGGGTAAAGTATGCCATTTTTGACCATTAAAATATGCTATTTTTGACGGGTAAATATGCCCCTTTTGGTCAATAAAATATGCTATTTTTGACGGGTAAAATATGCCATTTTTGGCCATTAAAATATACCATTTTAATTTTTTAAATATTATAACCAGGACCATGCAAAATAATCGATGACTCGATGAATAGTCGATTAATCGGTTGTTTGATTATTACTCGAAAAATAATCAATTCATCGATAATTTGATTAATCAATTATTTTGATTAATCGTTAAAATCGATTATTTCGATTAATCGTTATAATCAATTATTTTCATTAATCCTTATAATTGATTATTAAAAATCATTAATAATCGATTATTCATTTTCATAATCGAACACCCCTAGTTGGAAGTGGATAAAATTGGCGGATCAGTAAACAGTATTTGAAAAACAAATTAATCCTAACCTGAAAAAAAATAGTTTTGGTTCCTGTCTCCAACAAATCTCAAGAAAATAAAGTCAGTGTTAGTTAAGGGAAGATTAGCCTGCACATATGAATATTCAACCCGTTCGTAACTCTGAAAAATTAAACCTTACTAAAACTATTAACAAATAACGTATTGAAACAAACTTCCCTGGCTAATGCCACGCCGGATATTGAATGAGATGCAAAGAAATTTGCATGTTATTAATAGTACTAGTATTGAAATAACCTTAGTTCGGTGTTAGTTACTCATGTTGAAAAAAAAACTACTTATAATTTTACGAATTTTACTGAATCTGATTTCACACATGTGTAAAATTGTTTATTCTACTTCGTTATACATGTTGTAAATATAATAAAACACTTTTACTTTGTTGGTATAACACAAATTTTATTTTATTGTTGACTATAGTTTCGGCAACTCAATTGCCATTAAAAACATACATAAAGTGATTTATGTTTTTTTAACTTGCCATTAACAAAACATAAAGTGATTTATGTTTTGTTAATGGCAAGTTCAGTTGCCGAAACTATAGACAACAATAAAATAAAATTTGTGTTATACCAACAAAGTAAAAGTGTTTTATTATATGTGTAAAATTGATTCGATACTATTAATTTTCCCGCACAATTTTCACCCTCATAATAAACCAACAAACGAATAGTTGCTTGTGTGAACGCACCTCACACTCGCCTTCCCGCTTCCCCTCGACGGATTTGAACACTTGCTGCTGCTTGTGCTAAACGCACAGCACACCTTGACCTATGGTCGAGCAGACGCTGCTGCGCAAAAGACGCTCATTTCTTTCAAAACAATTAAATAAGCGACTGAAAAAACCGAACAATAACACGCTCTGGCACTACAAAATATTCAAACCGGATGAATTAAGTTTTATGTTTAATCATATTCCACATGCAGACGTTCATTTTATTGCTTCTTTTTGTAAAAGGTCGGAGGGCCACCCTGCGTGACGCACACCGAACCACATGTGGAGCCGCTGACGTAACGCCGACCAAAATTACGTCATCGTGAGTCACGTATCTGTCATCTGGAGGTTGTGCATTGTGTATGTATAGACCTGCGGATGAACGACGATTCACTTTCATCGCTTGAGTAATGAAAACAAAGACTCGTTACATCCGCTACGGTGCGCTCGTTATGCGCGGGGCAATTATCGCAAACGGCGGTCGAACGAAATGCAGAATGGGGCGTTTTATTTATAGCGTTATCGGATCGTTAGCGCACGTACGAAACGATTCGCAATTCGCGGAACTTGTTATTTCATCTATATATTTAGAATGCTGCAGTGGTGACATCTGTCGGTTTTGATGGAAACGGGAAATAATATGTGAACATCTAACGTAGGCAACCAAATATACATACACAATCGACGATTGATACGAGAATGCCATAGATCAGTGGTTTCCAAACTATTTTGTCCTACCGCCCCCTTTCCAGAAAAATATTACTTAGCGCCGCCCTGGAAATTATTGTTTTTTTTAATTTTAATAGCAATTTATAGGAAATATACCGAGTGTCTGGGATAAGGGGCGAACATAGGGATTTAACATGTAAAATTAAAAATGTGTAATTATTAGCTCCCCTATTCATTTTAGAGAAAAATCGTAAAGGAATATTTTTTAGAGAATTAAAAATTGTAAATGAATCATCCATTGAATTTACGTTTGTACCAGAATTCACCCCAGAAATAATAAAAATAAGTTGAACAATGTACCATTAAAAAAAACCCTTGCCATGAGTTTAACAAATGTCATGTCATAGTGAAAATAATTTTGCTAGTTAGATATCAATTCACGCATTGTAATTGAGGAGTTGAACTGCTAAACTCAACAAATCCACTTTTATATTTTGTTCAGAAACCGCGAAAAACGTTCAGGAAGTATATTTGTTGCTTAAAAAAATGAATGTTCAGCCGCATTTTTAAATATGATTTGTTGCGTTTTGAAAGGTAATTCACACATATTCGGATGTATCAATGTTTGGACAGTAAGAATCGATACCAAGCTCATTTTGGCCCAAAATTGGATTAGTTGAGTTTTGCCGTTCAACTCCTCAATTACTATGAACAATAATGTTTGGTTCGTTGTAAAGTATGAACTAGCATTCTTCGGTAAAACAGACAGACTGCAAAAAGTTAAGCTTAGTTCAGTTTTTAGTTAGTTTATTAACTCGCAGCAAATGTTGCTATTTTAAATATGTAAATGCATGTTAAAGTAAGTATGTTGTTCTCCTTAAATAAACTACGGCAAGTGTCCAATCTAATTTTGTTAAAAATTAATCTTAATATTCTTTTCTGGGCTGTGAATATCCTTTGAATATGATTTCTTTCCGACGCTGGTATATTATAGGAGAGATGAGGATATACCTATGAGTAGAAGAGAGTTATGATTGACTCTGGTGCTAAAATTGGTTTTAGTTTAAGAACTGCATAGTAAGCAGTATTTAATTTTCTACACACATAATCAACATGCTGACACCAGGTGAGTTGCTCGTCCTCAGCAATCCCAAGAAATTTGGTGCTCTGATTTAAATTAACAATTGGTGTCTTCTATTAAAAAACTGAATGTTTACTGTTTTGTTATATGGAAGTAAATTATTAGCATTGATTATGGTCTGTATTTAATCGATCCTGCATTATTTCGCAGAATACACGCCTCCTTTCTTCATCCACTAACAGTATCTCCCGATGGCATTAATGTTTTTAAGAATGATAATCATGCTTCTTCAGAATTGTCTGTACAGAGAATTTAGACACGTTGCAATCATGAGCAATGCATTGTATGCTAGTTGTTGGTTCGGCATTTATCAAACCCAAAACTGTTTCTTCCAATTCATCGTTGTTCCTTCTGTTCCGTTTGCATGTAATGTCACGAACTCTGAGTAAACTTACGCCACCACTGCAAAATGTTTTGATAATGAATACGCTCTCTTCATTGAAATAACTCAGATTATTGTTAATAGCAATTTCAATGCGTGAATTGATATTTGCCTAGCAAAATTATTCTCACTATGACATGACATTTGTCAAAGTCATGGCAAGGGTTTTTATTAAATGGTGTATGGTTAAATTTATTTTTATTATTTCTGAGGTGGATTCTAGTACAAATGTAAATTAAATGGATGATACATTTACAATTTTTAATTCTCTAAAAAATATTCCTTTACGATTTTTCTCTAAAATGAATAGGGGAGCTAATAATTACACATATTTAATTTTACATGTTAAATCCCTATGTTCGCCCCTTATCCCAGACACTCGGTACATATATTTACTTGTTTTTTTTTTGTATATAACTTTTTATAGAAATGGTTTTAATTGAATAAACGTATTATTATTATTATTATTATTACATTACAATTAATTTTTACTTTCTCCGTTACGAAGTACGAGAAAGTATTGTGATCGTGATTTTTTTTCAAATTTTTTTTTTACGGAAATATCCGTTTTGGGGTCCCTAGATGCCATTTCAACAATTTCTGGAAAAAAAATATTTGTGTCTGTGTGTGTGTGTGTCTGCTGTGTGTTTGTGTGTCTGTCTGTGTGCGCTGTATCTCGAAAACTAATAGAGCAATTGATATGAAACTTTGAACATACGTCTTATTTGATAATCTGAAGAACTGAAAAGCTTTTGGTAAAATTTCGTACACCGGAAGTGGGTGTTTACCTTAACTGTTTTTTGTTTTTTGCCAATATTTTCTTAAATATGAAAAATATCACAAAAATATTTAAAAAAATATTGAAGACGACAAAGAGATGCACATCTTTTGCTTGAAAATATTTTTCATAAAATCATTGCTATTCGAGAAAAAAATTATTATTAATTTTTCAATTTTTGGTATATAATTATGAAACGATAATAGTTACAGCAAATTTATGTGAATAATAATTGTAGAGAATGCCAAAATGAACAACTTCTAAAGAATAAGTTTTTTTCGAAATCTCGTTAGTTTTTGAGTAAACCGAGTTTTTTAATTTATAAGTATAAGTTTTCCATAATTCATAATTTTGACGTTTGAAACGTCAGTTTCATCCGAGTCTACACAACGCTCGATGTACATTTAAAATATGATTTCAATTGAAAACAAACCATGAAAACGTAAATATAAATGGTTATGATACCATCAAGTCGGAGAAAGTAACATGATGGCCACATCACCATTTTTTATTCTTGTACAGACCAGACCAATATAGACAGAATTGTAAAGTGTTCGCCTTCTTTTTTCTACGAGTCGTTATAACCTGGTGCTCTTATAAAGCACATAAACCACCGACAAACTTATTCACTGATAAATTAATAAAATATGAATTTTCGAAATCTTCCCTTTTCACTGACGGACCCTGTAATCGATGAAAGAAAAACAAAACAAAAGTAGAAGCAAATGATTTTATAATTCTTTTTTTACATTAGATCGTTAGAATTACCTAACCAATAATCCAGCATCTGTATTTGTTCAAGAACACTATTTTTGCTAGTCCCACCTGTTGCTTCGTATTGTTCGACGCTGTTCTCGTAATTCCAAACTTTCGCCACGTCAGCTTCAAAGTATCCACTAAAAAAAAATGACAGTCAACGTTCTGCTACAACGGTTATAAAACGTTCACAGACCTGATGGATCTCAGTTCTTCGAGAGTCAAATCGTACATCTCCAGTCTTTTGGTTTCGGCAGCGGACACCACTTTTCCGGCGATGTGATGGGCCTCTCGAAACGGAACCGATTTTCGCACCAGATAATAAGCTAAATCCGTTGCTAACATATCGTAAGATAGAGCATCGTGACACTCCGCAGTCTTTACCTATTTAAGAACGATAAACAAAGAAGCACATATTTAGTCACAGCTATATTGGATAACAATCTCGTGGTGCAATACTATGCTCGATCGTCTTCTTTGGAAATTGTACGGCCTTTTAGGCCTTAAGACAAATAAGTTTTGCACATTAGTGCGTGCAAAGTTCATTTTTTAAGAGAATATAATAATAATAAGGCGGCTTCCATAAATATCACTTGATTTTCAGAAGAATTGTGACAGTATCTGACAGGGGTAGGGGGTCTTTTAAAAATGTGACATCACGATTTTTTTCATAAGGAATGTTATAGCATTTGTATTACTTGAAACTTTCAATAAAACAGTTCTAAGTTTTAATAATATTTTAAATGTAGCCTTTCTAAATCAAAACAATTTTAATTCTCTGACATGCGTACAGGGAGAGGGGGATCTGTCGACATTTTGTGACACCGAGGGTGGGGAAGGGGTAAAATTTAAAAGAAAACCTGTAGCCTTTATGGAAGCTGCCTAAATGAAAAATATTAAAGTATGTTTATTAAAAAAAAACCTCAAGTGTGCTTTGATTTTTTATTGATTTTTTCCTGGTTTACGGAGAATACTACCCGTTTCATCAAATAATACAACAGATCGTGATAAGGTATTTTTAAATTCATCATAAATAATGAGAACGTTAGGAAATTCTTCCTGAAACTCTGCCATAGGTGCGTCGAATAAATACACCCAATTTCCATCCACTTTAGTCCCATTTCGAAAATAACTTTCAATTAGAAACGTTTTTGCTGGTTGCTGTAAACCATTGTGACCACGGAATAATTATGACTTTTAGAACGATCTGACGTTTTGTATGTCAATTCCTAACTTAATTTTTTTTTAAATAAAAAATCATGGCACCCTTGAGGTTTTTTTTTAATGAACATACGATACTACTGTACTGTGCAGTTAATAATCGCTAAATACCTTTAAAGTTTCCATCATTCCTGAGGCTACTTCAATGATCGAATTCAATTTATCGTAGGCCGAGAACATGGCTTCTTTGTCCGACTGGAGATCTTTGTTGTACGTGGTGGGGAGGCTCTTGAGGACCATCATAAAACTGCAACACTAGTTCGCCCAATGAAATTTTCTAAGTGAACAGTAAACAGTTTCAGCTACGAAATACCTGGCCAAATAGTCCTCCTCCGATTCCACGGATCAATTCTAGACTGTCGGGGTTTCTCTTCTGGGGCATTAAACTACTTCCGGTGGAGAAAGAGTCGTGGACTTCGATGAAATTGAATTCTTTGGAGCTGTAAATTATCAAATCTTCGGCGAAACGTGTCAAGTGGACGCCGGTCAGTGATGCCCAAAATAGAAATTCAGCTGTGAATTTTTTAAATTCTCATCATTAGAATCAAACACCAGAAGTTCTTAGAGTTTTAAATTTGTGCGCAACATAAATTAGAATCAATAATAATAATAATAATCTACAGTAATAAGTTACAAAATCAAAGTTTATTATAGAGGGTGTAGTGGAACAAAACGGAACATAGGATTTTCAATGTTAATTTCTTTATACAGGGTGGAGCACCGCATACGACGCGGTCATTTTAAGGAAAACCATGCAACTTCGTGTCATTTTTTTCAAATGGATAAATGTAGGATAGTTGTATGCATAATTTAAAATTATTACGAGATATACAGGGTGTCCCACAAAAAAGATACACATCAAAGTTATGTTTTTTTAAGTGGAACACCCTATATTTTTTGTCATATTTGAATTCTAGGGAACAAATAAAGGTGAGTTACTTCAATATTCCCTATACCTATCGTTTACCGTTTTCAAAATATTTAAAGATTTGTTGAAATGAAGGGTACAGTTGAAATTTTATATTTGCCCCAGTGATTGACGTTGAACCATTACAATCATTTCTATTGTTTGGTTGAAGGTTCGAACTACAGCGCCAACCATGCTTTAGTATAAATAATTATACAGGGTGGTAAAAAAAACGTGGTAGAAAATCTTAACTTGTAAAGTTGAAAAACTTCGTTTTTTTCAAATGGCACACCCTGTATTTCGTATTCTCACTTAGAATCCAATTCTCTTTCAGATTGTATTGGGGTTCCCTGTTCCTAATGTCAATAGTTTTCTTGTTTTTGGCGATTTTCATATCAATAATTATTATTATAATCTGACAGATAATTGGATTCTACGTGATAATATGTTACTAAATACAGGGTGTGCCATTTGAAAAAATGAAGTTATTCAACTTTATAAGTTAATATTTTCTACCACGTATTTTTTATCACCCTGTATATTTTTTTATACTAAATCATGGTTGGCGCTGTAGTTCAAACCTTCAACCAAACAATAGAAATGATTGTAATGATTCAACGTCAATCACTGAGGCAAATATAAAATTTCACCCGTACCATGCATTTCAACAAATCTTGAAATATTTCGAAAGCGGTAAACGATAGGTACAGGGAATATTGGAGTAACTCACCTTTATTTTATCCCTAGAATTCAAAAATGACAAAAAATACAGGGTGTTCCATTTAAAAAAAAACATAACTTTGATGTGTATCATTTTAATGGGACACCCTGCATAACTGGTAATAATTTTAAATTGTGCATACAACTATCCTACATCTATCCATTTGAAAAAAATAACACGAAGTTGCAGGTTTTCCTTAAAATGACCGCGTCGTATGCGGTGCCCCACCCTGTATTGGAATATTATCTTCCCTGATAATTTTAGAGGAAACATGTAAATACATTTTTTGTAGAGTAAAAATTTCTGCATGGAGTCATGCTATTATTTATTTTTTTTCCATTTACAAAAACCCGAAAAAATAATAAAATAAAAATGACAATTTTCACGAAAATAATGGTTGCCATGAAATTAAAAAAAAAAAATCAATTTCAATCTTAAAACACTGCACTTTATGTAAAGTTGAATACTAATTCTGAAGATATTTTTTCTTACTTATGTAATGAACTTTTACAAGTACAAATTAGTTAAAATATAATTTCTGAATGTCTTAATTGTGTACTGTCCTACATCTGCCAAATGAAATGTAAATATAGTGTCCTTTTGCCCAATTTGAAGAAAACCTCAAGCCAAAATTTCTTACAATTAGTTAAAGTGGGATCAGTGGCTTGCTGGGAGTTGAACCCCACTCTAATTTGATTAAAATTTGACTAAAGTCCGGAATAACAAAGTGACTCAATGCACGCATGGGGAAATAATGGACAAGATTAAGATGGGCCAATGTTCATATGTCTATGTAACCGCGTGTTAAGGTATTTGCTTTATAATTAAGGAATGTAAAAAATATTGATTTATGATTGTTCTATGCTGTTCGAAATATTACGTATGCGACAAAATTCTCTATTGTCTGGTAGTATACCGTGTGATTGATTTACCACGGAACATAGCAATTTAACATGGGAAAACGGTTTTCTTTTTATTGCTGATCTCCTATTTAACCTTGAAGTAATATTGTATCTCCGTTGGATAGATTATTTTATGGCGCTTCCTATGGTACTGTAGTGTAATTGTATGTATATATAGTTACTACTTTATATCCCATTTATTAAAGGTTTTTGTACAAGAAGAATTAGTGTGTGTTCACAAGTAATATTTTTCTCGTCTCGTTGTTTATTTTCCTCTCTACAGTAACCGAATGTCACGGCTACCCGCGATCCTCATTTTCGTTTTCCTGTTCCGGTCCAAGCAGTCACCACAGTACCATAACATTATTATTTAATGCGCGACCAGCACATTTTGTCTACCAAAGCAGGCCGCCGGGGAGGGTTTGCGGTTGTAATAATCATCATAAAAATGTCAGCACCCGACACCTGACATTTTGCCGGCACGTGCGGAACCGTTTTTTGTCGCGTTTCTGGTCGTCTGGGATGCAGGTAGCCGACCCTTTTCTGAGGGCCATAAGAATGCGGAAGTAACTGAATTAGTTTATACAGTGCGAGTCTCTAACTTGGAATAAATTCAGTAAATCAAACAAAGTTTATTTTTCGGAAATATGCTCGGACACGTCGATTAGTATTTTAAATTGCGCTCTTTTTTTTGTAATAAAATTTTATACAGCGTGTCCCAAATTTGAGATATGACGTCATCGACTATTTTTTTTAATAGCAACCCTAATTTTTTTATCACTATTTTTAAAGAGTATATCAAGTTACACATGTTTGCCAAATTTCAAATTTTTATTTCCTGTCATTTAGAAGATATTTAACAAACAGTATCAAATTTGAAAAATGAATTCAACTTAATAGTCTTTCTTCAATAAATGCTCAAAATGTTGTCCATTTTCTAACTGACAATACCCTAAACGGAACTGAAACTCGTTTTGAACATTTCTAATTACTTCGGGGGAAATTAGTCTACACTCCTGTCTTATTCGTTCTTTCAACTCCTCAAGATTTGGCGGTTTGGTCTTAAAAACTTTGCTTTTCAAGTACCCCCATAAGAAAAAGTCCATAGGTGTTAAATCCGGAGACCTGGGTGGCCATTCAACTGGTCCTCTTCTGCCAATCCATCTTCGTGGAAATACATTATCCAGGTACGCACGGACACGCCTTGCAAAATGAGGAGGCGCACCGTCCTGTTGAAACCAGATGTTTCTATTCGGGACGTCAGCTTCTACAGGGCAAGGAAACAAAATAGCCAAACTCGGAATTAGCTCTTCCTCCAAGAATTGTAAATATCCCGCTCCATTGAGATTATTTGGAAAGAAAATTGGTCCTAAAATTCGATCACCAACAATCCCTGCCCAAACATTAACTTTTTCTGGATATTGAGTGTGGCCTTCCCTCATCCAGTGTGGGTTCTTGTCTGCCCAATAACGGCAATTTTGACGATTTACCTCACCATTTAACATAAACGTTGATTCATCGGAAAACAATATATTTTCTATTTTTAGAACATTTCTATCTAGTAGATCCATCATTTTTTCGCAAAACTGAAGTCTTCTATCCGGATCATCTTCGGTGAGTTCCTGGAGGATTGTCATTTTATAAGGATGAAATGTTTGCTCTCTAAGGATTCTTGACACTGAAGACTGGCTAATTTTGAGTTCCCTAGCCATCTGCCTAGAGGAGACATGATGATTTTCCTGAACAGAGAGAAGTACATCAATTTTGACCTCTTCACTCAGCGCATTCTGACGATGATTATTCGTTTTTCTTAAATGCCCATTTTCCCGAAACTGACTTTCAATCTTGCTTACGGTACTTTGAGATATGGCTGGTAAGTCAGGATACTTCTCTCTAAATAAATAAATAAATTCATTTTGTGTTCTTGTCCTATCTCCATAGCCAACCATCATTAAAATTTCGATTTTGTGGGTTTCAGTTAAGTACGGCATGTTAGTATAATTTTTCGACCAACGGTGAACAACAGTCAACACAACAATGGAACGACTAATACTCTCCTCACTCGAATATGCGTGGAATGCGATGCTACACTTCTTACTTGTTTTTATAACTAAACGTCAAAATGATAAACGTCAGTTTGAAAAAAAAATGACAAACCAGCACGTTTTGGCATTCCACTTTTAAAATGCATAAAAATTCGATCAAGGTGACTTGATTTCTTCATTCTACAAATTTGATAATGTTTGTTAAATACCTTCTAAATGACAGGAAATAAAAATTTGAAATTTGGCACACATGTGTAACTTGATATACTCTTTAAAAATAGTGATAAAAAAATTAGGGTTGCTATTAAAAAAAATAGTCGATGACGTCATATCTCAAATTTGGGACACGCTGTATAAAATTTTATTACAACAAAAAGAGCGGAATTTAAAATACTAATCGACGTGTCCGAGCATGTTTCCGAAAAATAAACTTTGTTTGATTTACTGAATTTATTCCAAGTTAGAGACTCGCACTGTATATTATCATATTGAAAGTAGATAATACTTGAAATGTTGCCAGGGGGAAAAATAACTTTAAAAATCTTAATTCCTGGCCGATCTAATTTGATCAGGGGTTTGATCGATACTTGTTCTCTAATTATCTTTAAATATTAATTATTATTATTGCATAAATGGAAAAGTGATTTCAATTTGTTGCAGATGTTAATGAATACTAAATGGCCTGTTTATTTTTAAATCAATCAATAAATAAACAGTATCCGGACGGAAAATGTATAGCGTCTACATAAATCATAAGTAAAATATTTATATAAGTAAAATATCTAAATAAGGTTATTCAGAATCAAAAGAAAGTTACATTTTGAAATGTATGTAACATTCAAAATAACACCCCCGCCCTGTTTTAGTAAGTTTTTGATGAAATAACACTTATTTAAATAAATTTTATGTATACTGGAGCTCAAAAATAATGCAACACTCCTTAGATGTGGTTTAGGTCAGCAACAAGTACGTACGTTTTATTCTATTAATATTCTTTAAGCTATTTTGAATTCTATGTATTTATTTTCTATTATCCAAATTGTTTTGTTTGACATATTTTCATTTATATGTATTACATTTTTGTATATACTTATTTCTTGAGAATAAATTAAGTTTTAAAATAAAATAAATAAATAAGGTTTATTTACGGATTCTCCATTACAAAAAAATACATAATTAACTATTTATTAAAACTAAAATATTTATTGATTACGCATTAACTATTTAACCTGATTAGTTTTAAGTTTTTGACAATCGACGCGTTTTAAATTTCGTAATATTTCTTCGTGCGACATTGCGAGGAAATCTATATTAAAATTAGTGTAAAGGCAATTTGAATAACGCATAAAACGAGATAAGCTGCTATTTACACCATAATTGGTTCAATGGAAAGGTATTCGAAATAATGGGCGTTGGCGAGTTAACTTATTATCTGCCTTAAAATAAAAATTAATTTGAGACAGGATATCAGGACACTGAACATTTCCATTGATAATTTTTTGAAGGAATAATACATCGAAATAAAGTCTTCTACAGCACAAATGATCAAGACCGAAACTATCCCTAAGAGTTTCGATGTCTGTAATGTTGTTGTTACCCATTTTAAACAATAGAGATTTTAAGAATCTTTTCTGCACATTTTCAATTTGATTTATGTATATTGACTGATGTGGTGACCAAATACATGTGGCATATTCTAAATGAGAACGTACAAAAGCAACATAGATAATCTTGAATGATAGTGGGTTTAGTTTACTTGACATTCTCTTAATGTACCCTAACATTTTAGCTGCTTTAAACATAATTAATATGACCAGCGAATGTCAGTTTTGCATCGAACAAAATCCCAAGATCGTTTTCGCATAACTTCAATAAATCAGTGTTATCAATTTTATAATTCCAGTTAATATCTGACCGTTTACGTGAAAAAGTGATTGATTTACATTTTTCAGTATTAAAAAATGGTTGATTTTGACAACACCAAACATAAACTGAATTGAGATCTTCTTGAAGTAAGAAGCAATCATTGATGGATTGAATTTCTTTAAATAATTTTAAATCATCCGCGAAGAGTAAAAAATTTGAGTGTTTAATTGCAGCTGCAATTAATAATTAAAAGGAATAACAATGGCCCACAATGTGATCCCTGAGGCACACCAGAGGGGACTTGAATAACGTCAGAAAGATGGTTCTTAATCTTTACACACTGGCTGCGGCCTTTTAAAAAACTTTCTAACCATTTACACACTGAGTCATGAAAACCTAAATTACTTATTTTAAATAACAGAATGGCATGATTAACTTTATCGAATGCCTTCGAAAAATCAGTATAGATCGCATCCACTGCATTTTTATTCTCCAAGCTGTTAGAAATAAATGATTCGAAAATTAATAAATTAGACGTCGTTGATTTCCCGCTTCTGAATCCATGTTGCTCATTAATTAAAATATTCTTAAGTTTTGATTAATTAATTGATTCACATTAAAAAGAAAAAAAAGGCGATAACGTTTTTACTGCTTTATCTCAATTTTTTGTGTACGATGTTTACACTTATCTGAAAAATAAAGCAAAATTTAATAATGTTACAACAATAATGCTACAACAACCGCACCGGGCCAACACATTATTGAATTTTTGTCAGTATTTTTTGTTCAACCTGCACCAAATTGTAATCGTTCGTTCTGACGCGATAACTGTACATACATTTAATACAAAAACATTTAAAACATTGTTCTTTCTGGGTGTTACTTTTGAGATCGAGTATATTTAGCGCTTTCAACTGTGCAAAAATTATTTATCTACTGTTCTTGTTATGATTATTTTTTTATTCTTATTTTACTGAAAGTAAACTGAACTACTGAACATAAATAAATATAATCTCATTGATCTATGTTACATTTAAAAGTAATTTTTTTGTAGGAGATAATATGAATTAAATATGAGTCAGTTTTATTTAGCGTATCTTAGTTTGGAGCGGATATTGAGTTGTGTTGCATTCATTTAAACGAATTCCTTTTAAAATTTAAAGGGAAGGTCGAACGCAGGTACTAAGGGTGAAGAATGGACATCTGGAAAATATAAAAGGCAAGGTTGCCAACCCTACAAATTTTTGAAAATTGATTTTCATAGTTACTGTTTAAATTAGTAACATTCTTTAAGTTTTCACGGTACTATTATTACTACTATCTTAGCTTCTTATTAACGGTCTCAATCTATAAGGGGGACACTTGAATTTCTTTGTTCTTTTCCTTCTTTGATTTAGTCGATGTAATTTAATTGTGCTCTTACTTTTTTAGTTATCATTCATTGTGAATTTAAAAAAAAATTACGAATAATATAAATGCAGATAATACATAAAAAACTGGACATACAAATTCCGAATATCCGAATAAAAACATTTATGATATTCAGTTTAAAATTATTTAGTAGTAAAAAAGAGCTAATTGTATGGAAAGTTCAAACCCTTTGATATTGCCGTTTTTGTTATTTAAGCTTTAATTATTTTTCTCAATTTATACTTTATACTTGTCCCAATAAACACCCTTCTCAACTTTCTGAATGTTGGACAAATTCAGTTAACTGGCGAAACTGATATTAAATCAACGTATTCCCTAATCAGATCATCATTAATCAAAATTGTTGCCCCTAAATCGAAATTGCGGCCCCGACTGAATTTTTAAAACAATTACTCCCAGGGGCGAAAAAAACTATCTTTTCACGAATAAGATTCAGTGTTTTTTGAAGAAAAAAAAACATCTTATTTGCAGCAAAAATTCGAGTATTTTTGTAAAGAGTGAAAATGAAAACGTTATTTTAAAGATTTTTGGTGGAAAAAAACAAATTTTTGGATTAACAAAAAAGCATTTTTGAAAAAAAGTGTTCTATTAAAAAATTAAGCATTCAACAAAATAAACATCTTGTAGATGACAATTTTCTTTTTCAAGAAACCAAAATGTTCTATTCAGAGAAAGAAGAAGCAAACGACAATTTTTTTCTTTGAATTACAAGTTTTCTATACAAAAAAGGAAGCTTTTTGAAGAAATAAGCAACTTGAAGATAATGTTTTTTTGAATTTTCGAGAAATTTTGATGAAACAAACGGCCTTGCAGACAACTTTCTTTATTAAATCACAAGTTTTCTATTCGAAGAAGGCAAACTTTTTGACGAAATAAACAACTTGGAGACAATATTGTTTTAAAGACACGAACATTTTCAATTCAGAAAATTTTTGAAGAAACGAATCATTTATTGACAACATTTTTCTTTACATTATGAATTTTCTCTGCAAAGAAAGAAGATCTTCTAAGAAATAAACAACTTAAAGACAATTTAATGCTGTTTTACCATCTGCATAAAGCTTTAATCGTAATTTTTTTTTATATTTCTCTTAAAAATACAAAGTACTTACACAGGTCAGAAAAGTATACATATACATAATAATAAAAAAGGTTACAAATTAAAATGCCATACAATTAACACAATAAAATAATTAATTTAGACTACGCATTACAAGGAAGATAAGTCCGTTACTAAAAACTCGCATATTAGCTTAAGCCAACGCCCCCTCTCTAGCACAATATTAAAAAAAAGTTGTCCAACTTTGACGATGTGTACGGAGTTGGAAAAAAAATGTCGACTCAATCCACCACAAAGGTATTAAAATTTGATCAATTCCTTATGCAGGACTCAAAGAACAAGTTCCCACGACGATTTGGCACCAAGTTAGGTGTGCATGTTGAGGTTTTTCGCACATAGCTCTTCTTTCGGGAAGAAATCCTATTTTGGCTCTTCCTTAAGGGGGTAAACTTAGTTTGGGATGATCCCTTTTCGAACCCTTCAACCCCCAAGAATCTCGTTTGTCTATTTGACGTTTATTTCGGTGTCAATGTATTTGCAATACTTATTGTTAGTAATGAATAATAATAATTCTAATGAAGAAAGGTTTCTTTTATGACAGTGAAACCTACTACAGTGCAGTTAGCTTAAGCAGAGTGAGTGAATTGTTCTTCCAAAACCATCTGTACATCGTCTTAATAAAATTTGAGAAAAAAGCAAATGAGATATGTGGAATAGGGCGGTTATCAAATTTCATTGGAACCAAATAATAACAAATTGTTTGGTATCAAGAACAAAAGAATGTGTGGTGTTACAAATTCGATGCATTAGCATTTCTATCTCGGTATCTATAAGAGATAGATAGTTGGTTAAATGAATTAGGGAATTTTAATGTTGAATCATTTGTTAAAAATAAATTTAAAATACCTAGAGAACTTTCTTAGGACGCTTTTGTAAGCTCTTTTAGAAAATAATGGTATTTTTTAAATACGACGTTTCATTATTTAGATGCACAATTCAACTTTATTTTTTTAAATACGGATCTGGATGTTTTATTTGATTTGTAAGTAGGATTTGACCTCCTAAAACCAATGATATGTCACACTTGTCATAAATTATTTGATGTGGAATTATACAGGTAAATAATAATTGAAACGGTGGGTGGTGGGCGGGTATAACTCACAATCGAACCAGTTAAAGACAAAACAAGGTTTACTCGTGTAAACCAAATTACAACAACAGACGAAAACATTTTATTCTCTGGTTCGTCGCTTACTTTACATCTGTAAAACCCATCACTAAGTTCTACTATTTGGATGATGGAATAGGCACCACCCATCAGTCTTGAATTAGTTGATTTTAAGCCGACTTTAATGTCTTCGAAAAAACAATTGACAATTGACTAACATAATTTACCAACTACAAATTTGGATGCATTCTAGAAGTTTATTTCAGTTTCGTCATCGGTATCATGAAACTCCACTGTCATCTATCGTATGTCTAATAAAAAAAAAAACCTCAAGTGTGCCATGACTTTTTCGTTTTAAAACTATCAGTTGGCACACTTACACTTGTTGGGAATTGACATATAAACATCAGATCTTTCTAGAAGGCACAATTATTCCGTGCTCACAATGGTTTACAGCAACCAGCAAAAAACTTTTCTAATTGAAAGTTATTTCGGAAATGGGATTAAAGTGGACGGAAATTGGATGTATTCATTCGACGCACCTTTAGCAGAGTTTCAGGAAGAATTTCCTAACGTGCCCATTATTTCCCTACTAGCACACTTCGTCCGATGTACGTACATTTATGTCCATATTACGTACATCCGTCCATGTACCAAACATGGACGTACGATGTACGTACTTTGGAGTACGTACATAGTATGTGTTAAATAATACGTCCCATGTACGTACATTTTAACACGTTCGCGGACGTGAATGCTATAGCAGTCATTTTCATTGTGATGCAGAATGATGGGAATGCTATAGTATTCATGTTTTAGAATCCATTATTATTTATTTAAAAAATGATCTTGTGACTACTCTTGCAAAACATGTCTAATCAGATTTCGGATATCACTAGTAATTTAAAAGTCTATTTTTGCAGCTCACTGAATTTTTTACTGTCCGCGAACGTGTTAAATATATGAAATTTTCAAATTCGATCTGATTTTTGAAAATTCAAGAGCGTGCACCAAAAACGGCCAAGCTTAAAAATCCCGCCGGCCTGGCCCACGCACCATATTTACTTGACTAAACTTTCACGCTTCGTGACAGCATGAGTCACAGTCACAGCCGGCAAATGGTGGTGAGTGTTCCAGAGTATATTTATCTTTTCTTCATCACCACGTGCCACAAGTTGTGTTATACTAGTTATTGCACTCAGTGCATATACCATTGAATTGATTTGTACCGCTAGAAGTGAAGAAGACGATCAGGTCGTGCGGCGTGGTGCACTTTGCGCCAATAGACAATAGTTTATTGCGACACTGGATACGTGAGAGTATTAGCATCAAAGTTTAAATCGTAAGTGCTTTATAATATCGAACAATATGCGATATTTATTTCATATTTTTTGCAGTTGTTTGATTTTCATCCGAATTGGGAAGTCCCCTTTTACCCAGGTACCTATTATTACGTACTCCAAAACTCAATTCCATTGTGATCTATCTCAATCCTTAGTCTTTGCATTAATAGTTTAACTTTAAAATGCCTAAATATAAATTATCTCGCAAGCTTTACAGAGATGCACAAATAGCGTCAAATTCTACTATTAGTGTTATTAATTCAAAAACTAATAATATTCTTTTTGCTAAGAATAGTAAAGTACTAAATGAAAATGCTTATGAAATTGCTTGTGCAAGTACAAGTGCTGAAAACCATTGCTTATCAAATGAAGAAATTCGTTGTGATTTTGGTTGTAGCAGTGACTCTAGTAATAATAGTTTTGATTTAAATGAATTTATTAATGAATGTACTGATACCAATGTTCCAACTAAGGAACCTGAATTAAACTTTTCATTATTGTTAGCTGATTGGACAGTAAAGTTTCAAATCTCACACATTGCTTTAAATAATTTATTGCAGCTGCTTCACAGATTTGAAGAAAATTTACCATTAGATTCAAGAACATTATTAAAAACACCCAGGCATTGTGAGTTGCAAGTTGTACACCCTGGTCAATATTACCATTTTGGAATTTTTAGTGCTGTAGAAAAATTACTTGATAAATATAAATTTAGTTCTAACATTCATAATGTCGAAATTTATATAAACATTGATGGTCTACCTTTATCGAAAAGCTCTGGAAGTCAACTATATCCTATTTTATGTAATTTATATGAAAATCCTTCAATAGTGGAAGTAATAGGATTATATCATGGGTATGATAAGCCGCACGATGCGAATATATTTTTACAAAATTTTGTAACTGAAGCAATCTTTCTCACAAACAATGGTTTTAACTATAAAGAATATGTCTATCCATTTAATGTGTAGCATTTTGAATTCAAATAGGTGCATATAGTTGCATACGACGTGAGACCGTGATCATTTTAATTTTTTTATGGTTGAGGCGAAAAAGAGGAACGGAGAGCGTTGTGGTTTGAGATGAGAGATTCTTTTCGGGCAGGCCGTTCACGTACTACCGTCTCGATCTAATATTACCGTACCGTTACGCTAGAGGTGAGTCCTGATCTAAAACCATTACGAATCCTTATATTTGTTTCTATATTGCATAGGCAATCAAGGGCCTGGCCGCCAAATTAAATATCGAGGAAATAAATTCCGGAAACCAATCCACCATTACGGGCGTTCCGTGCCGCGTGGGAATTGGTTTATCACCACCGGTGGTTTCTTCGGAGGTCTTCTCAGGAAAGTCCTTTTCATTCCGTTACGGAGTCACCGTACAGCAATCGTATGATTATAGCTGCGGATGCAGGAGTAACAGGAGCCAAAAGATAAGTTTTTTATTTATAACCGCGTATATCGGTTCCCAAATTATTTGGAGGAGTTACGGAGATGCTAAAATAGTTGATTGTAACCTGATGAACAAAGTATATAACTGTATATTACCGCCTAAATTACTACGAATAATTAATTTTCGTTAACGTCCTAGGATAATACTTCTAGGTGGCGCCCATATTTTATGTTTTTTGCGGATTTTTTTAATTTTAAGCGTTCGTTATTTTTATATGTAGTTACAGAAATAAGTTTAATTTTATATTACTTCAATAGACATTTTTATTTAATTAAATCAATCTTTATTTACTTAGTTGTGCTTATCATTTTTCTATCAAATATTTTTTTTTCCTTAACAACCCACGACCTCGCTCGCCAAGATTTTTCTTTGAGTAGCTGTCACACTTTTGGCGCCCAACGTGGGGCCTCAAAGAAATGATTGCTAAGTAGAGAAGTGATAGGCACAATTTTAATAGCTTTTGTGAATTTGAAATTACTACTTTGTTTCAATATTTTTACTGCATCCTCATCGTACAAATTACATATCTTACTTAACCCTCCAAATATGAATATTAATTATTTACGGAAACCTGAGATCAATTATGAGCTGGCTATACGCGGTTTCGATGCCGGTGAATGTACCGATGTTCATGATATGAAGTATGTTTTGAGAAAGTATATCGCGGGTGATAAACCAATTCTCTCGGGCAGTCACGATACGATGACGTCGCACTGTCAAAAAGAAATCACGGAGTCGCTATCAGAGATAGAAAAAAATCTTGCATCGTTTCCCGGGAAGGACGCGAAGATTAGTGAAAAGAAGATTCTTTCTCGTTTAGCTCACGTAACCGGACGATTAAAACGCTACATTAATGTTGATACCGCTGAACGTGCACAATTTATAACTGAATCTGTAAATAAATGCGATCTAAACGAAGCTAAACTTTCGCGAGTTGTGGCCGATCTTAGGAAAGCCATGTCCAGTACATTTATAGAGGGGGCTAATGTCGGGTCTTTTCCGGTTGGGGATGATGTAAGCGTTACCGATGAATGCGATATTCGGTGCACGGGTGCAAATCAGACGTTGGCGGTTAATGCTACGGCGGTTCCGGTTTATAAGTGGGATTTAAAGTTTGACGGCCAGATGAGCGCGGACGAATTATTGAGTTTTGTTGAAAGGGTCGAGGAATTGCGTCTAGCTAGGGGTATTACAAAAAATGACCTTTTTCGATCGGCGATTGATTTATTTTCCGGCGCGGCGATCTCATGGTTTAGATCCGTTCGCAGTAAAATTAATGATTGGGATTCTTTGACTGAACGTCTAAAATCAGATTTTTTGCCTGAGGATTATGACGAATATATTTGGGCCCAATTGCGCAACAGGAAGCAAGGTCGAAATGAGAAGGTCACCTTATTCATCACGACGATGGAAAATCTATTTTCTCGTTTGAATTGTCCTCCAGAGGAAAATAAAATGGTCAGTTTAATAAAAAAAAATTTATTACCGTCTTACATCTTACAGTTAAGTCTGGTTGATGTAAAATCAATTTCTCAATTAATGTCAACTTGCAAGAAATTAGAAAACTGCAACCTCAACGCGCATACTACATCTCGTTCCGATCTTGTTTGCGCTATCGAGTCGAACAATTTCGTAGGGAACTCTATGTTCGAAAAAATGCTAGAAAAGATAAATAGTTTAGAAATAAAATTAGCTGATCACAATGAAGCGAATACATCCTGCGCCGCGTTAGAAAATACCGGGCGTGATGATGATCTGTCGGGCAGATGCTGGAACTGCTATAAACCGGGGCACCGTTACAGTAGCTGCAAATCTGATAAGAAATTCACTTTCTGTTATGGTTGTGGAAAGAGGGGTGTCAGAAAATCCCAATGTCCCAAGTGCTCAAAAAACTAAAGCAAAAGGGGGACACCGGTCGACCTCCCTTTAGCGTTATTGTCAAGACCGAAAATAAAAACAGCCATGGCTGGCAATCTTGGCTAGACAGGGTAAAACAATTTTGCATTCCACGGTTCGCGATCAACCCCTTATTTTATTATAAAGATGGGGACGATAGGCCACACATTGAAGTGAAAGTTTTTAATAAAAAACTTTCTGCGTTATTAGATACCGGAGCGAACCGATCGGTAATTGGTTCAGAGTTTTGCGATTTTCTCAAGGAAAATAAAATACATATATCGCCAACTAGAATTCCCTCTGTAACGACAGCGGATGGAGTTTCACAAGAGGTGATTGGAAGCGCGGACGTTTTTTTTGAGACTGCTAATATTAAAGATCATATCGAATGTTTAATAGTACCGTCATTGAAAATGAATTTGATTTTTGGGATGGACTTTCTGAAAAAATACAACGTCCGTGTTAATTTCACAACCGATAGTTGGATTTCAGAGAAAGCGGGGACTGAAATGAATGAAAATATGAAACTAAGCGTGTGCGGAATCAGTGACCGTGTTTTGCTCTCGCCGGATAATGCGGCTAGCCTCGATAAGATGATACAAAAATTTGTGAGTCTTTCCTCTAACGGGCTGGGTCGAACGACCCTCGTAGAACATTTTATTGACACAGGTGATTCGAAACCGTTCAAAGTAAGACCCTTCGCGTTATCTCCGGCTATGCAAGACCATCTAAATTTAGAGATTGACAAAATGCTCGAGTTAAGAGTTATTAAGCCAAGCAAATCGCCATGGTCATCTCCCGTGCTCCTAGTTAAGAAAAAATCGGGCGAATATAGGTTTTGTTTTGATGGACGAAAATTGAACGCGGTGACGAAATGTGACGCTTATCCCCTTCCTCGGTTAGATAGCATACTAGATAAGCTACGTGATGCCCGTTTTATAAGTAGTATCGACCTAAAGAGTGCGTTTTGGCAAGTGCCACTTGAAGCATCCTCTAAAGAAAAAACCGCTTTTTCTATATTAGGCCGTGGTCTGTTTGAGTTTGACGTAATGCCATTCGGTTTAAATAACGCGGCGCAAACTCAACAACGTCTTATGGATAATATTTTTGGCCCTGAGATGGAACCCAATGTTTTTGTTTATTTAGACGACATAATTGTCGTTAATAACAATTTTGAGGAACACCTTAAGACACTGGCTGAGGTATATACGCGACTCAATGACGCTTCTCTTAGCGTTAACGTTGAAAAGTGCGAATTTTGCAGGAAATCGCTTAAATATTTGGGGTACGTTGTTGATGAGCAAGGGCTACATACCGACCCTGATAAAGTATCGTCAGTACTAAACTATCCGGTCCCACAAACCACCACTGAGATTAAGCGTTTTATGGGCATGTGCTCCTGGTACAGGAGGTTTATAAAACATTTCTCTACTCTGGTCGCACCCATTAACGCGTTATTGCACGGGAAGAGAAAAGGGAATGAAATTCAGTGGTCTGTACAAGCCCAATCAGCTTTTGTCGAAATTAAGAATGCGTTAGTTTCCGCGCCCGTTCTATCGGCACCTGATTTCTCTAAAGAATTTATCGTTCAGTCTGACGCGTCTAATGTCGGTGTAGGGGCGGTGTTATCGCAAGTCATGTCCGACGGCGGTGAGCACGTTATAGCATATGCAAGCAGGACGTTAAGTAAGACAGAAAGGAATTACTCAGTTACTGAGCGTGAGTGTCTGGCCCTCATTTTCGCTGTGGAAAAATTCCGCCCATATATCGAGGGTACGCAGTTTAAGGCAGTGACTGATCACTACTCCTTGTTGTGGCTGACTAAAATGCAAGACCCTGTAGGTCGTTTGGCTCGGTGGGCTATTAAATTATCGCAATTCGACATGACGCTAGAACACAGGAAAGGAAAACTTCATGCGGTACCGGACGCGCTCTCACGTATACCTGCCGTCAACGTGGTTGAAAACAAATCCACGGATCCGTGGTATAATAAATTGTTATCAGAAGTCGAAAATAGTCCCGAGAAGTATGCGCAATTTCGTGTCGAGAACGGTTGTTTGTTTAAATTGGTGGAGAATAAATATCGGAACTTTCCGTTAAATTATTCTGAATGGAAACAAATTGTTCCTCGCGAAGAACGACTTTCGGTGCTTGGATCTGCTCATGATTGTACCACTGCTGGGCATTTTGGATATTTTAAAACATTTAAACGGGTGAGTGAACAGTTCTATTGGCCAAACATGAAAAACGACGTATCTAAATACGTAAACGCCTGTAATGTTTGCGGGGCGCAAAAGTCGCCTAATACTCCCCGCGCCGGATTAATGGGGAAGCAAAAGAAGGTTAGTTTTCCTTTCCAAGTTATCTCACTTGATCTTGTCGGGCCTTTACCGCGTTCGAAAAAGGGAAATACGTTTGCACTGGTTATAACCGACTGGTTTTCCAAATTCGTGTTTGTTGTACCATTAAGGAAAGCAACGGCTAGTGAGATTATAAAATATTTGGAAAATAGAGTTTTTTTACTGTTCGGTGTCCCGCAGATAATAATGGTAGATAACGGTACACAGTTCACGAGCGCCCAATTTAGAAACTTAGCTAAACAGTACCAAATACAGAAGTTGTGGTACAATGCGAAATATCACCCCCAGGTGAATTTTACGGAGAGGGTAAATCGCGTTATCGGTACGGTCATAAGGTCATACATCAAAAATGATGCGAGTCACGATAAATGGGATGAAGAGATATATCGTATAGGTTACGCGATTCGATCTGCGGTGCACGAAATCACGGGATTTTCACCCAATGCTCTTGTGTTTGGTCGTACGGTACCTATTCTGGGGAACTTTTACGGAGGACTTCCGGGTGAGGGCGACATCGAAGTAGAGACAGCCTCGCGCGCGAACTACGCCGAAAAACTCTCTGGGATCTCAGACATTTTCGAGACTGTTAAAACGCGGTTAGATAAAGCGTACGCTCGGAATGCTAAGTATTATAACCTTAGAAAACGTGGAATACGCTTTGAAGAGGGCGATCTCGTGTGGAAGTCAAATAAGGTGTTATCGAGCGCTATTGATAAATTCAACGCCAAATTAGCACCTAAGTATGTTCTATGTACTGTGAAGAAAGTAATTTCTATGGTTGTTTATCAATTATGCGACGAAAATGGTGTCGACGTCGGTCGATGGCACATCAAAGACTTGAAACCTTATTTCGGACCGTTTAATTTAGATGAGAAATAAGATAGGAAATGATAAAAATCTTTCTAAGATTTTTATTTACTAGGGAGAGGGGTAGTGTAGCATTTTGAATTCAAATAGGTGCATATAGTTGCATACGACGTGAGACCGTGATCATTTTAATTTTTTTATGGTTGAGGCGAAAAAGAGGAACGGAGAGCGTTGTGGTTTGAGATGAGAGATTCTTTTCGGGCAGGCCGTTCACGTACTACCGTCTCGATCTAATATTACCGTACCGTTACGCTAGAGGTGAGTCCTGATCTAAAACCATTACGAATCCTTATATTTGTTTCTATATTGCATAGGCAATCAAGGGCCTGGCCGCCAAATTAAATATCGAGGAAATAAATTCCGGAAACCAATCCACCATTACGGGCGTTCCGTGCCGCGTGGGAATTGGTTTATCACCACCGGTGGTTTCTTCGGAGGTCTTCTCAGGAAAGTCCTTTTCATTCCGTTACGGAGTCACCGTACAGCAATCGTATGATTATAGCTGCGGATGCAGGAGTAACAGGAGCCAAAAGATAAGTTTTTTATTTATAACCGCGTATATCGGTTCCCAAATTATTTGGAGGAGTTACGGAGATGCTAAAATAGTTGATTTTAACCTGATGAACAAAGTATATAACTGTATATTACCGCCTAAATTACTACGAATAATTAATTTTCGTTAACGTCCTAGGATAATACTTCTAGGTGGCGCCCATATTTTATGTTTTTTGCGGATTTTTTTAATTTTAAGCGTTCGTTATTTTTATATGTAGTTACAGAAATAAGTTTAATTTTATATTACTTCAATAGACATTTTTATTTAATTAAATCAATCTTTATTTACTTAGTTGTGCTTATCATTTTTCTATCAAATATTTTTTTTTCCTTAACAACCCACGACCTCGCTCGCCAAGATTTTTCTTTGAGTAGCTGTCACAAATGTTAAAGCTTTTATTTGTGATGTGCCAGCAAAATCATTTGTTACGTATACTAAAGGTCATACCGGTTATAATTCATGTTCAAAGTGCCATGTTAAAGGAACTTTTATTAACAATCGGGTATGTTTTTTGGAAACTGACAATTTAAGAAATCGGAATCATATTGAATTTTGCAAAAAAGGAGATGAAGATCATCATAACGGAACTTCTTTAATTGAAAGTTTACCTGGGTTTGATATGATACGTGATATTCCTTTGGATTATATGCATCTTATATGCTTGGGTGTTGTTAGAAAGTTGCTATTCTTATGGGTGTTTGGGAAACCACCAACAAAGTTATCATTCACTCAAGTTACAAATGTATCAAAATTGTTATTGGAACAAAACAATTACATACCCTGTGAATTTGTTAGAAAGCCGCGATCATTAGATAATGTTAAACGTTTTAAGGCTACCGAGTTTAGGCAATTTTTATTTTATACAGGTCCAGTTGTTCTGAAATCAATTTTACCAAGAAATCAATATTTACATTTTTTGAGTCTTCACATTAGTATCACAATTTTATCAAATCCTAAATATTTAAATAATTTGGGTGATTATGCACACGCTTTACTTAAATATTTTATAGAATCGTTTATGATTCTGTATGGTAAAGAACATATCTCTCACAACGTACATAAATTAATACATCTTTATGAAGACTGCAAAAGATTTGGAACTGTGCAAAAATTTTCTGCTTTTCCTTTTGAAAATTATCTACAATGATTAAAATCATTAATTCGTAATGGTGACAAACCATTGCTACAAATTATCAAGAGAAAAGTAGAACTTGATAATAGTCAATATCAACAATATGATTCTCAAAGCTCACCACAAGAAAGTCCTATACCAAAAGTAAAACATAATAATGGACCATTATTAAGTTGCCAAAAATGTATTGATCAATATAAAGAACTCCATTTCAAAAACTTTACACTAAAACTTAACAAGGGTAATAACTGTTGTAGATTAGCTGATAATACTTTAATTTCTATTGAAAATTTTGTAAGTAATCCCGATGGTGTGCACATAATTGGACGCAAATTTAAATTAATAGAAGATTTCTATACTGAACCTTGTCAGTCAACATTCCTAAATATTTATGTTGTTGGTGATTTGGTTATATTACAAATGTGGAATGTTAAAGAAATTACATGCAAATTTGTTAGATTAAAATATGGCGAGAAGTTTGTTTTAATTCCATTACTACATTCAATGGAATAAGTTTTTTTGGTTCATATTCAAATCTAATTAAGGATCATATATCTGTAATATATTAATTTACTCTTAATGTGGGCCATAACCTTGTTTATTATTAATTAATAATTAATAATACTTTCAATTTTCTATACAGTTATGCAATAAATATATTATTTTTATGGTGGCCTTATAAACATTATCTTTCCATCAATACCATTAATATCCTATACGATAAAATATGTCCTAATACTGATGTCCTGAGCAATCTAAATATAATGAATAAGAGTCATTCCATGTCAAATCAACACTGCCATTTTCCTCACCATCTCAGATTTTAATGAAATTATAGGTGACCTCTAGACTAAGAAAAATTGCATCTTTATAAATCAACCAATTTAGATAATATAACTAATGGGCAGCATTTTAGACTGCTTTCCATGTGATCCCATAATGATCCCATTTTTAAACTTATAGTATCAGTAAACGTATAAAGGGTGTTTTTAGAATTGTTAAAAAAAGTGTATTAAAATTGTGTTGAATTGATTTGGAATGTCCCATTCATCCTTGCTCCAGGCCAAAATTCATAATATGGATCCACAAATAAAAACCTGGTCAGTCATCAAATTCCCTGATGAAGAAGCAGTGTCAGCTGTCCCAACTTCCTGGCTCCACGAAGGAGATAAATGTTATTGGCCACCTTACAATAAAGTTCATGTAAGAGCAGCCATTGAGAAAAATGAAACTCCAGATAAGAAAAGTTGGCAATCTTTTCCATGCTCAGGATTTCGAAATAATGTATATGGTAATATTTTTAAAATGTATAATAATTTCATGTATTTATATTATTTATTTTTAGACAATTTTAAAGAAGCAAACAGAAAATCGATAAAAGCCACAAATACATCTGATTTAGAGTCGGACAATAACACGTACCTGATGTCTTCAAAGAAAAGAAAAATATTTAGAAAAACTTTCAGCTTTTCCTCAACAGAAGAAGAAGATATTAGTAATATATCAAATTTTCCTCAATTAAAAAAACGTAAAGGTACAAAATACCTTATCTGTTAATATTGAATGTTTGTTTTCTCAATAAAATGTGTTTAGTTTCAGATATCAATACTGAAGATTCTTTTAACATCCCATTATGTCCAGCTTTACCTGAGGGAAGTCAAATTAGTACTTCTCAAGCCCAAGTAATGCATTCTAACAAAATCAGAGAAACAGAGAATAATGAACGGATTAAAGACTCTGATGTAATAATCAGTATGTTAACATACTTTTGTAAAAATATTTTGGTAATCTTTTAGTATATTTTAGAATACCTGGAACAGATTATCAGAAAACAAAATATCATTCAATCTATGATAGCTGATATGAATACTCGAATTTGGAAATAAATCGGGATATTGACAATATACAGAATAATGGAGATTCCATTTTCATAACATTGCAGAACCTGCCCGTGAATTCTGCAGAACATTTAGATGATTTAGAAAGATTTTTATCAGAAGATGCACAAATGCAGATGGCAGTACGTATACTACTTTTAATTGGGTGTTTTTATAGTCACATTTTACAGTAACCTTATTATTTTATATATTAATTAATACACAAACTGTATAATTATTTATTATTTGTAGGTTAATGAAATGTCTTTCTTGGGTGGTAGTAATGTATACGACTTCGTATTTAGGGCCACACAAAAATTAATAACTAATCAGTTTTGTGGAACCCACTACAGTTATCTGGGAAAACGTAATAAAAAAGCATTCAGCATATTAAAACTGAAGGAATTATTGATAAGTATGTTATTTGTATTTATAAAAGCACCTGTTTCTGTATATTTTAATTTTTACAGAATCCTCAATGAAATTATTTCCTTCTGCAACTATAAACGATATTGAAAAAGATGTAGGAAAATGGCTGAGGAGGTGTTCAGAGAGAGCAAAAAATTAATCTAATTAGTTATTTTTTAATTTATTTCATAAACCTAACAATAAACGTTTGAAAATCAAGTTTTTTAATTTTTTTCCATAAAACTAATACTTCCAAGGTATACTCTTGATGGAACAAATATTTAATTAGTTTTTTTGAATTAATATACTTGGGTTCCATATTTTTATGTTAATTTACACAAATATATTAATTTAAACAAATGTATTAATTATTTCCCCAAAAGAGTAAAATATGTTCGTATTGGTATATACCGGGTGTAACTGAATTCTGGTAGATCACAAATAATCATTTGCATTTTTACTTATATCTTTAGGAAATTTAGTATGGTGTTTTTAGGGAATAAAGTGCGTCGACATGTCTACTTTTAATAAAAATTCCACTTCCGGTTTAACCGGATAAGATCATAACTTTTCTATTTTAAATGGAACACCCTGTATATTTTTACATAATTTTAATCGTCTCTAAATTATGAGTTCAGAGATGTATCGTAAGTGACCTTTTCTTTATTAGTTTTTTGTTTAAATCTCATTTAAATTTGTTTTTTTGTTTATAAATTTAATTTAAATTTAAACAAAAAAGTAACAACTAAAATGTCACTTGCGATACATTTCTAAACTCAGAATTTAGAGACGAATTAAGATATGTAAAAATATACAGGGTGTTCCATTTGAAATAGAAAAGTTATAGTCAGTTCCGGTTAAACTGGAAGTGGAATTTTTACTAAAAGTAGACATATCGACGCACTTTATTCCCTTAAAACACCATATTAAATTTCATAAAGATATTTCTTGAAATAAAAATGATATTTAGGGTCTACCAGAATTCAGTTACACCCGGTATAACATCCAGGTATGTATATCCCACGGACGCACAGCCATGTACATCCCTCGGACGTACAGCCATGTACGTCCATCGAACGTACAGCCATGTACGTCCCAGATTCGTACAAAGTTGTGCCAAAGTAATGTACATTGTACGTCCATAGGACGTCCATGTACGTAAATGGACGTACATCGTACATCCATATGTACGGAAGTGTACGTCCATTGTACGTACATAGGAGGTCCTTGTGCTGGTAGGGTTATGATGAATTTAAAAATACCTTATCACGATCTGTTGTATTATTTCCTGAAACGGGTAGTATTCTCCGTAAACCAGGAGGTGGTAGACCAGTTAAACGAACTCAATATGCTATTAATACAGCCCAAGAAATTTTGGAAGATGAACCCACAAGCTTCTACGAAAAGATTTGTCCTTATCGCATAACATCGGTGCAAGAGTTATTACCTGTTGATTACCCCAGACGACTGGAATTTTGTCAGTGGTTTTTACAAAATGTAAACGGTTGTAACAGTTTTTCCATGTTCTACACTTATAATTTTCTCTCGTCGAGTTTGGGATTTTTATGTGTGAGAATTCTGATCCTGCATTTCTAGTATCATCGGAAAGTTTTCGTAACCCACGATAAGGATTAAAGGGCATTAGGCCGCAATATTCAAATCCAGAGATCAAATTTCATGGTTCTTCGCCTTAAATATTCGTTATAATTTAAATTAAAGCACGGCTTAACAACGCGTTTTTATTTAGAATCATCCTCATCTATTTTAATAAAACATTAGTTCGGTAATAGTAATTTACGATACAAGTAACGTTATGGAGGTTTTTACATTACGAGCGAAAAGTATGAAGTTTTAAATTCTCGAGTAACGTAAAAGCAAATAACGTTACGTGTGTCGTAACACGGTTTATTTTATCCTATTTCTATTTTTTTTTTAATTTAAAAGAAATGTTTAATGAAAACCGTCAAAAAGTGAAATCATGTTTGTTTGCCCATTCTCCATATTTTATTCTTTAAGATTCAATTCAAAGGCGAAACTGCACTGATGAGAGATACATCTCGAAATGCGTCTGCAGTTGGCTATTTACTTAATTTCACATATTTTATGGTTCAGTTTTATAGTTTAAAGTGTTCAAATTCAATTTAGTTTAATTTTCAAGTTAGTCCTGTACGGAGAAATAAAAGATCTTAAGGGTACATTCTACTGTCGGGTCAAAAATTTAGATTTTTTTTGCATAAAATGAATGATGTGCCGAGGTCCCAAAATATGATTTGAATTGGTTTGAAAGTTGTAAGCGATTGTAGGTGACGGCGCGCAATAATCTGACTGGCGCGTTCGTAGAACAGTTAGGCTGTCTTTTAACCCTTTGCACTCGTATTTACTAGTGACAAAACGTATTTTGGCGACTATAAGTCGACATACGAGTGCAAAGGGTTAAACTTTAAATGAGTTTTTCTCGAAACAGCATTTTTCATTCTCTTGTCCCTTCTAACTCAAAAAGTACTTGCAAATACTTTGAAAGTTTGCATACATGTGCATAATTTCATCCTCTACAGAGTAGACTAGCATCAAGTGAATATATACATAATTACATTTTTGGTGCACAATAATATAACAAAAAAAACGCCAAAAATTCAAACTTTTATTTCAAACGTCCGCTATTTTGTTAATTTCTTATGAAAAATGTTGTGGCTAGTCTACTCTGTAGAAAATACATTTTTTTATAATAATCACCTTCAAATTTATGTTTTAGAACTATACCAATACCTGCAGGAGGGACAAGCGAGGGGCGTGTCAACCGTACAGCGGTCACTATGGCCATTTGTTTTGCGCAATAATACTAATATGTATTTTTACTCGAAAAAATCTAAATTGTATACAAAAGATCAATAAACATGTTTGAAAAAACCCGGTATAAAAATATTGCTTTGTACTATTTAAACAAATTAATAAAAAAGTGCTATTTTTTAATTTTACAAGGTAGAATGTACCCTTAAACCAATGTTATTTATCTAGTAGTACTAGTAATAACATGCAAATTTCTTTTGTGTCATTCAATATCCAGCGTGGCACTAGCCTAGTAGCTCGTTATATAGAGCCAATGAGCCATGGCACTACCTGTAGTTTCAAGCTCAGCAAGAATTTTTAATTATTTCTTATTTAAAACACTTTTTCGCCAGTTTAAATGTTAAACGCCTGTATAACTTTAATGAAACTTTTTTTTTGTTTTTCGTGTGTATTGTTTGATGGTGAGGTTAAGAAGAATGGTGTTACAGATTTAGTGCAGGTCTGGGACAAAATGTAAACGCACGATAAAACTAAAGTACGCATAAATCATATTTTCAGCTTGTTTGAAATTATGAACCTTTACTTTACAACTCAAAATAGCCTTGGACCATGAAGATGAATCGTTCTTTCTTTCCTCAAAAAAGGAGGCGGGGGCCTCCCCATATTGTATAAGTACCATCAACATGTACCACGAGCCGCCACTGAGAGGCATACTAACCAAATGAATTATTTTATTTGAATTATTCAAAATGTATCTACTAAATCTAAAGTTCTCGAAACTGCCGGCACAAAAGGTGAAACAATACGGTGATCTTAAGGAAGTTAATGGTTTTATTTGAATTTTTTTTCAAATTAGTTTCTAATTTTTGAATAATTAAAGCGAAAATAAAAAAAAATGTTTTGCTATTAAAAAAAAAATTGGAAAATTACTTTGAAGTTATTTTTGAGACTAATTTAAACAATATTCTGCATTTTCTAAATATTCATTATTTTAACCTAAATTTTCGATTAATTTGTTTAAATTTTCGACTATTTGGTCTGCATTTTTTATTTTTCCTGACGAATTTTTAAATTTTTGACCTGTATTTTCAATATTTTTGTTCACAATATTTTATCTTTTGTCCTAAATATCCTTCATTTTGACCTAAATTTGCGATTTAATTGCTTAAATTTTCAACTTTTTGGCCCGCATTTTTGATTTTCTCGCCGAATTTTTATGTTTTAGATTTTTGACCGGTATTTTCTATTCTTTCGGGTCTAAATTTTTTATCTTTTCTCCTAAATATTCTTCATTTTGACATACATTTTCGATTTAATTGTTAAAATTTTCGATTTTTTTGGTCCGTATTTTTGATTTTTTGAGACGAATTTTTAATTCCTGTATATTCGATTTCTTTTGTCTAAATTTTTAATTATTTTGCCCAAAAATTATTTATTTTGACCTCAATTTTCGATTTAATTAGTAAAATTTTCGACTGTTTGGTCCGCATTTTTTATTTTTTCAGACGAATTTTTAATTTTTAAATTTTTGACCTGTATTTTCGATATTTTTGGTCAAAATATTTTATAAATACAATAAAACGAAATGTAGCCTGAATATATAAATATTCAACCTGTTCGTTAATCTGCAAGCAAAATTTAAGTCTTACTAAGACTATAAACAAATAACTTATTGAAACAACTACTTCCCTGGCTAGTGCCATGCCGGATATTGAATGATACAAAAGAAATGTTATTACTAGTACTACCAGATAATAACATTGGTTTAACATCGTTTATTTCTACATACAAGACTAACTTAGAAAATTATTCTAAAATGAAATGTGAAACTTTAAACTGTAAATTCAGGCTACATTTCGTTTTATTGTATTTATCTAATGCTTTCTGCAACAAGTAAGGTTATTCCCAATTTGTTTAAAATATTTTATCTTTGTATTTTCGATTTTTTTTTAAATATTCTTTGTTTTGACCTAAATTTACGATTTAATTGTTAAAATTTTTTATTCTTTGGTCCACATTTTTTATATTTCGGGCCGAAATTTTAATTCTAGTTCCAAATTTTTGATTTGATTTTGATTAAAATATCCATAACCTGAATTATTGATTTGTGTGCGAGAGTTTTTTTATTTTTTCCGGTATTTTCGGGTTTTGTTTCTTGAAATTTTCGATTTTTTAACCTGCATTTAATATCTATATTACCGAATTTTCTATGCAATGTGTAAATTTTCGATTTTCTAGCCAACATTACACATTTTTATTTTTATTTTTTTAATCTTTTGACCTAAATTTTTCTTTATTTTCGATTTTATTGTCAAAATTTTTGATTTTTTGGTCCGCATTTTTGATATTTCGTTTAGTCTGCGTTTATTATCTTTAGGTCCGAGTTTTCGATGTGTTGTCTAAATATTTAACTTTTTGGACAACATTGTAGATTTTTATTTTTTTTTATCTTTTACCCTAAAAGTTTCTTTATTTAGTCTAAATTTTGTATCGTATATTTTAGATTTTTAGTCAATTTTTACTTTCTCCGTTACGAAGTACGAGAAAGTATTGTGATCGTGATTTTTTTTTCAAAATTTTTTTTTACGGAAATATCCGTTTTGGGGTCCCTAGATGCCATTTCAACAATTTCTGGTAAAAAAAAATTTGTGTCTGTGTGTGTGTGTGTGTGTGTCTGTGTGTGTGTGTGTGTGATGGTGTGTGTGTGTGTGTCTGTGTGTGTGTGTGTCTGTCTGTGTGCGCTGTATCTCAAAAACTAAAAGAGCAATTGATATGAAACTTTGAACATCCATCTTATTTGATAATCTGAAGAACTGAAAAGCTTTTGGTAAAATTTCGTACACCGGAAGTGGGCGTTTACCTTAACTGTTTTTTGTTTTTTGCCAATATTTTCTTAAATATGAAAAATATCACAAAAACATTCAAACAAACTTTGAAGACAACAAAGAACATCTTTTGCTTGAAAACATTTTTCATAAAATCATTTTTATTCGAGAAAAAAATGTATTATTATTTTTTTAATTTTTGGTTTATAATTATAAAACGATAATAGTTACAGAAATGTTATGTTAATAATAATTGTACAGAATACCAAAATGAACAACTTCTAAAGAATAAGTTTTTTTAGAAATCTCGTTAGTTTTTGAGTAAACCGAGTTTTTGAATTTGAAGTATAATTTTTCCATCTTTCATGATTTTGACGTTTTAAACGTCAGTTTCATCCGAGTTTACGCAACGCTCGATGTACATTTAAAATATGATTTCAATTGAAAATAAACCCATGAAAACGTAAATATGAAGTCGGAGAAAGTAACATGATGGCCACATCACCATTTTTTTATCCTATATTTTAGATTTTTTAACTTGGATTATTGATTTGATTTCGTGAGTTTTTTTATTATTGTTTTCGAATTTATGATCAGAAACTTATTTTTGGCAAATTATTTTGCTTCTACCTAAGTTTTTAATTTTTTGTCTGCGTTTTTTATTTTTAGATCAGGATTATTGATTCTTTCGCCCATATTTTAGATTTCTGTATTTTAGATTTTTTGCTCCAATTCTTTTTATTTTTAATCATTTTGACCGTTTTAGGCTATATTGTAGATTGCTTTATTTTTTGGTCTAAATATTTTTTATTTTGACGAAAAAATTTTAATTGGTTTGTGGAAATTTTCGATTTTTTGTCTGCATTTTTTATCTTTACGCCCGAGTTTTCGATGTTTTTGTCTAAATTTTCACCTTTTTAGGCCCTACTTTTTTGGCCTATATTTTATATTTTCGATTGTTTTGGTTTCAATTTTAGGCTTTTGGTCGAAATTTTCTTTATTTCGACTTAAAATTTCGATTCGTTTGTTAAAAATTTTCATTTTTTTGGTCTAGCACTTTGATTTTTTGGTACGAATTTTAGATTTTTGGTCTTAATTTTTTTATTTTTGTCCCATATTTTAGATTTTCTTAACTTGACTGATTGACTTTATTGTGCGATTTTTTTTTTTAATTTTAATTTTTGCTATTATTTTCGAATTTCTCGTTTGAACTTATTTTAAGCTAAAAAGGCTGAAAATGGCAAATTATTTTTCTTTTGCTTGTATTTTGAATTTTTTGGGCTGCATTTCTATTTTTAAACCAGGATTTTGATATTTTAGATCTTGGGCTGTTTTGTTCCAATTTTTTACTTTCTCCGTTATGAAGTACGAGAAAGTATTGTGATCGTGATTTTTTTTTCAAAAATTTTTTTTACGGAAATATCCGTTTTGGGGTCCCTAGATGCCATTTCAACAATTTCTGGAATTTTTTTTTTTGTGTCTGTGTGTGCGTGTCTGTGTGTGTGTGTGTCTGTCTGTGCGCGCTGTATCTCAAAAACTAATAGAGCAATTGATATAAAACTTTGAACATCCGTCTTATTTGATAATCTGAAGAACTGAAAAGCTTTTGGTAAAATTTCGTACACCGGAAGTGGGCGTTTACCTTAACTGTTTTTTGTTTTTTGCCAATATTTTCTTAAATATGAAAAATATCACAAAAACATTTAAACAAACTTTGAAGACAACAAAAAAATGAACATCTTTTGCTTGAAAACATTTTTCATAAAATCATTTTTATTCGAGATAAAAATTTATTATTGTTTTTCTAATTTTTGGTTTATAATTATTAAACGATAATAGTTACAGCAAATTTATGTTAATAATAATTGTAGAGAATGCTAAAATAAACAACTTGTGTAGAATAAGTTTTTTTCTAAATCCCTTTAGTTTTTGAGTAAACTGAGTTGTTGAATTTGAAGTATAATTTTTCCATCTTTCATAATTTTGACGTTTTAAACGTCAGTTTCATCCGAGTTTACACAACGCTCGATGTACATTTTTCAATTGAAAATAAACCATAAAAACGTAAATATAAATGGCCATGATACTATCAAGTCGGAGAAAGTAACATGATGGCCACATCACCATTTTTTATTTTTTTGGCCAAAATATTCGATTGGTCTAGGTAGATAAATGTTTCTTTGTTTCTTCAAAGGGGAGGGGGGGGGGGGTTATATTGTATAAGTGGCTCTACCATCAACATGTTCCACGAGCCGCCACTGGTTGTTTCAATATGTTATTTGTTTGTAGTCTTAATGACTTAATTTTGTAGAGTCGCGAACAGGTTGAATATTCATATATTCAGCCTCTTTTTTAGTCTTGTTGAAATTCAGAAGAATAAGTAAAAATTCTCTGACATTTCCGACTTCTTGAAGATAAAATAGAAATGAGAAATTAAAAAGCACCGATCTAAGTGATAAGCCGCGTAAAACATAACATTGTTAAAGTCTGATTACTACAAAGACCTAATTATTTTGTGGTAAATACCTAATTTACTTACCTGCATTAATTTTTCATTAGTCGCCCAATGTTATGTTCTGACAAATAGCTAGGTATTAAAATGTTGCTTACCTATAAAATCACGATCAGCAACTGCATGCATACTATTAGGGGTAATGCTGTCGAAACCTAAATTGTCCGCCAAAGCTTTTCTGTCGATTGCAAATGGGTTCCCGGCTAATGCTCCACTGCCCAAAGGCATAATATTTGTGTCCTTCAAGAGGTAATTGATTTTATCCGCATCTTTCTTGAAACTCCACGCATGACTGAAATAAATATAAGAAATGGTTACAAGAAAAAAATAGTGTAATAATTCTTAATTCAATCAAAAGCTCACATTTTGACCACCGAAAGTTGAGTTTAGCACTGTGTGTACTTGTGAAAATGTTTTCTGTTTTTTTTTTCATTTTAATAATAACATTTACAGTTTAAAGTTTCAAATTTAATTTTAGAATAATTTTAAAGTTAGTCTTGTACGTAGAAATAAACGATCTTAAACCAATGTTATTATCTAGTAGTACTAGTAATAACATTATTATTTCTTTTGTACCATTCAATATCCGGCGTGGCACTAGCCAGGAAAGTAGTTGTTTCAACAAGTTATTTGTTTGTAGTCTCAGTAAGACTTAATGTTGCAGAGTCACTATTCATAAATTCAGGCTATTTCTCGTCTTTATTACTTTTATTTAATAAATCTGCAATAAGAGAGGTTGTCTCAAGTTAACTTCTAGAAATAACTGCTACTGTTTAAAATGGACAAAATCGGCGGATAAAAACACACAAAACAATTAAACAAGTAATCTTAAAAAATCACAAAATGTCAAAATTAACAAAATGTACACTGCACAGCATTGGAGAATTCCAGACAGCCAATATAATTTTACTTTAATTATTATAGGGATTTTCGGAAAATGTGCTGCCAACTAGTATCTAGTATAATATAAATCAAAATGTGTTCAATATGTAAGTGTCTGAAATATTATTGTTAATGTATGTTTCGTACCTTAAGAGCCACTGACTCCATCTAACCGGCTGAGCCCTCTGCAAATGCGTATACCCGGGCATCAAATAATCAATCTCCATCCTAGCCCTGTTAACCATGACCTCCACAAATTTCCTCAACGTGTCATTCAGCTTCCCCAGAGCCTGCCTCAACCACAACTTCATATCCGTGGCGACCTGATCATTCCTGCTCCTCCCAACATGAAGTTTATACGCGGGCTCGCCAATGAGCTCCTTGAAAAATCGCCAAAGTCACACAAAAAATGACAACCACTTTGCAAACGGGAATACTTTCAACCTCCTCTCGTTGGCTGAATGGATATCCTCGTCGCCTTTAATCGCGAACAACCCTTTATCCCACTCGATTTTGATCTTCTCCAAACCCGAACAGATCTGCTCGCTTTCGTTTTTGGTGAGAAGGTTGATACTGCAGAGGCTTCTAGAATACGCTTGGCTGCAAGCCACATCTTCGGCGTACATGCGTTTGTCGGTGTCGATTGACGAGTTTAGTTCTTCAAGGATCGGATGGGTTTTTACAGAGAAACGGCCTCCCCACAATTTTTGCGACTAGATAAATACGATTATATCATTTCCAAACTTTTTCCAAACTATCGTTACATACCGTATTTTCCATAACCTTATCAAACGTTTACACAGCCGAGTCACAAATCATACTGACTTAACAATGCCCCCGTCTTCTAGATCCCCGTCCTTATCAAGAGGTCAGACTATTAATAATCAGTTTATTCATTAAAAAAAAATAGTAATAATCACATAACCAAGAAGCATAAGTTTAAAGATCACAATATTAATCAATACATTACTGTTACGTAATAGTAAAAAAAAGAAAAATAAATTACATCCACATTTTTTTAGCGATAGGAGTTAATCGTATTACATCTAAATGTTAAGACGATACACAAGTATATAAAAAATAAAAGTACAACATGTTTAGGAACTTACAAACTAAGGCAGGAAAAGTATATGTCGTATACTTATACAATATAAATATATATAAAGAAAAATACACAAAGATCAGTACGTGTGTGTGTGTTTGTGGCTGGGTGATGATGATGTCATGACGGTCCGTTAGTGCTTCCCGACTTCCGTGGTGCGGATTGGTTTTTTCTGGGTCGTCCTGTAAATGTTAAAAAATTAGGGTGGGTCAGGGTGAAAATACAAGTTATTCGAATTTAGATTTTTTTTAATCAGTTTTGAATTTAAATCCGCCTGTTCGATATTCATTGGTCGTCTAGATCAGTGGTACGTAAACCGTGGGTCGCTAGAAAATATTTATGGGTCGCCATCAAAGAAAGGACTCGCAGTATTTCAATGTAAAATGGGTTTCATCGAAATTGTCCCATTTTTTTTGCAGGGAGCTAGCTTCTGACATCGTGAACAAAAGTCCTTATGGGCGGAACAAAATCCTATGTAAGGATTTTGAGTTATCCACCAAAGAAGGTCTCATTTCACCGATACTCGAAAATCGTAAAAACGGAGAGAAGAGCGCATACAACGATATTAATATCTTCATGTTTGGATTGTTGTGGACCAAGAAGTTCTTGTACAATGCTCAGTAGTCATTGCTGGGGACACTGAGCATGTGTAGGAATAAAAAGAAAATTGTCCGATGCAAAGTTTTGTAACTTTTTTGAGAGTGCCCATGATGAACCATTGAGAGAACAGATGGCCCATCGATGGTCAGACCTTTTCAGGGCCTTTCCGCCCGTGAAATTAAGCTTCCGGTCCAAAATACGAGTTTCAATTGAAGTTTTGGTATAAAGGTTCGTTTTTTCCTGAAATGTTCATGGCCGCTCTACGAGTTGCCTAATGATGAGCACACTTGTCCAGCGTCCCCAGCAATGACTGTTGAGCATTGTATAAGAACTTCTTGGTCCAAAGCCGTCCAAACATGATGATATTAACATCGTTGTATGCGTTCTTCACCCCGTTTTTACGATTTTTGATTATCGGTGCAATGAGACCTTTTTCGGCGGATAACTCAAAATCCTTACATAGGATTTTGTTCCGCCCATAAGGACTTTTGTTCAGGATGTCAAAAGCTGCTCCCTGTAAAAAATGGGACAATTTCGATGAAACCCATTTTACATTGAAATACTGCGGGGTCCTTTACTTGACAATAAAAAATATAAGGCTTCTCTTCAAGTGTCAGGTACAGGTAAAATAGAAAAATTATATCGTTGAGGTTCTGACTTACATTAGGATTTTCCCGTTTTTTTTTTCAACAATTTCTGCGAAAAATAGTGATTTGGCCATCTTGTAACTTCCACCGAATTGATTTTTGTAATATTTTTCAAGTCGAAGATCAGCGCGTTTTCGCAAAATACTTATTGTTTATTATTTGTAATGATTGTTAATGTAAAGTTTAATTAACTATTATAATCATCAAATTATTCAGCTTTTTTTTCGAAAATCAAGTAGTTTATTAGAAATATCAATTAAAAAAAGATGTTTGGTTTTTATTTATCTATGAGACTGAAGCGTTTCTAATATTTTTAGAATATCGAAAAAAAAAACAAGAAACGGATAAGGTAAGATCCATTTCCAGTGCACGAAATTTCAACAAAAGTTCTTCTTCCAAATAAAGCCTATATTCAAAGTTTAATTTGAAAATATTTGGTAGTTTTTGAGATAAAAAAATGGTCGGAATCATCTCAAGGGATCTTAAAACGTTGAAATTTCGCATTTGAAAAATTCATGATTATAATTCTTTTTCTACGTCTGTTAAAAAATGTATAGTTTTTTTCATTAATTTGCTTTCATAAAATATGTGTTTTCTGAAGCCTTCCGGAAGCGTGAAAAAAGTGCCATAATGGTTCATTTTTTCACCCTTTTGCGTGAAAAAAATGCCGTAGCGGTTCATTTTTTAACGCAACTAAAAAATCGTTTGCGCAAAGTGTGTCATGAACACTTCGCAACACGCCGCGAGTTCTGCCGATAAATGTCAAACATTTGATTCCGACCAAGTAAACTTGATGATTATTATGATTTTCATCATTTAAAAGTATTATTACTTATAAAAACTGATTTGAAGGTTTTACCTAATTTATTTGAAGTTACGGACGTAGAAAAAATTTTGTATGAAATTCCAGAGTAAAGCAAAAGTATTACTTTACTCACTTGTTGCATAAATAACTATTCTCAAACTCCGTACGTAGAAAGTAAAAATATGACAGCCAAAAATCTAGAAAAGTTACATCGAAAAATCTAAAATTTTGATTTTTAGCAGTAACCTATTGGCTGCAAAAATCAATCTTTTGACTAAAAAAAAAGGATTTTTGAAAAAATCAAAAGTTGTAGGCTGAAAAACCTCTGGTCAATTGCCTGTTGAGGTCATTTGTAAAAGTGTCTCAATAAATGTATTATCTCTCTCCCTCTCTCTGTCTCAAAAGTTGAAACAATTGATTTTGAAATTAAAAATTCAGTCAAATATTTGAAAATCAAGTAATTCCTTAACTGGTTAAGGAAATATAGTCTGCGGGAATTATGTTTAACCAGGTAGCTGTGTTTTACGAGAATACTCGTCATTAACAAATTGGCGATATTTTGTGTTATGTCGAGTACCTACTAGATATAAACATAAAATATTGGCATTTCTTCTTTTTTGCTGTTTTTTAAATAAAAGAAATGGCAATATAACAAACACAAATTTTGCCAATTTGTTCATAACGAGTATACTCGTCACACAGCATAATCTGAAGAAAAAGCTTTTGGTAAAATTTCATACACCGGAAGTGGGCGTTTACCTTAATCGTTTTTTGTTTTTCTCCAATATTTTTTTAAATATGAAAAATATCACAAAAACATTTAAACAAATATTGAAGACAACAAATAAAAGAACATCTTTTGTTTAAAAAAAATATTTTTCATTAAATCATTTTTATTCGAGAATTTTTTTTTTCATTTTTTGTTTATAATTATGAAACGATAATAGTTACAGCAAATTTATGTTAATAATAATTGTAGAGAATACCAAAATAAACAACTTATAAACAATAAGTTTTTTTCCAAATCGCTTTAGTTTTTGAGTAACCTGAGTTTTTGAATTTGTATAATTTTTCCATCTTTCAAAATTTTGACGTTTTAAACGTCAGTTTCATCCAAGTATTTAAAATATGATTTAAATTGAAAATAAACCATGAAAGCGTAAATATTAATGATACCATCAAGTCGGAAAAATAACACAATGGCCACATTTTTTCCAGAAATTGTTGAAATGGCATCTAGGGACCTTGAAACGGATATTTCCGTAAAAAAAATTTCACGATCACAATACTTTCTCGTACTTCGTAACGGAGAAAGTAAAAATCGAAAATTTAGACCAAAAGTCTAAAACTTGCGCCTAAAAATAAAAACTGCGTACTAAAAAATCGAAAATTTCAACAAGCAAATCGAAAATTTTGGCCAAAATAAAGAATTTTTAGACCGAAAAATATAGGCCAATATCAAATTCAGACAATAAAGTTAAAAATTAAGTGATTGGTTAAAATCATTCCCTCACGACTAATTTTTTATAATTAATGTTAAATTTTAAGTTAAAACTATAAATCAACGCCAAAATTATAATCAAAAATATAAACTAAAGTAAACAACCTAAAATTAAAATAAAAACCTTTGCAGAAAATACAGACCAGAAAATTCAGGACTTAATATAAAACATGACGGTTGCAAAATCCAAAATAAAGGCCTATAAATAAAAACTCGAAAATACTTGCCAAAAAATCAAAAATTTGCTCATTATACTGAATAATTCAGGTTATAAAATCTGGGATACCGGCTAAAAAATCGAAAATTTCGGCCTAAAATTTTGGCCAAAATAAAGAATATTTAGGCCTAAAAAATAAAAAATTCAGGCCTAAAATTTTGGCCAAAATTAAAAATATTTAGGCCTAAAAATAAAAAATTTGGTGCAAAGAAATTGAAAATACATGCCAAAGATCTAGAATTTAGGCCAAAATAAAAAATCTAGGTTTAAAAATATAAAAAAGGCCTAAAAATACAGACATTAAGTAGTTCACTCACGACTATATTTTTCTAACTAAATGTCAAATTTTAACTTGAAACAAAAAATGAACGCTTAAATTAAAATAAAAAATATAAAATTAAGTAAATAATCTAAAATTGTGTCAAAAATACAGGCCAAAAAATTAAAAATGTGGGTCTGAATATAAAAAATTTAGGTTGCAAAATCAAAAATTCAGTTCTTTAAATAAAAACTCGAAAATACTAGCAAAAAAATAAAAACTCGAAAATATTAGCAAAAAGAATAAAAACTCGAAAATACTAGCAAAAAAATAAAAATTCGGGTCTGAATATAAAAAAATGTAGGTTGCAAAATTTAAAATAGAGTTCTTTAAATATAAACTCGAAAATCGTAGCCCAAAAATCAAAAATTCGCAAATAAAAATCAATAATTTAGGTTACAAAATCTATAACAGGCCAAAAACAAAAACCCAAAACCAAAACTCGGGCTTGAAAATGAATAATGCAGACCAATGAATCAAAAATTACAACAATTAAATTGAAAATTTAGGCCAAAATAAAGAATATTTATTCCAAAAAATCAACAATTTAGACCAAAAAAAAATTGAAAATACAGGCCAAAAATCTTAAATATTGCCAAAAAATAGTGATGTGGCCATCATGTTACTTTCTCCGACTTGATGGTATCATAGCCATTTATATTTACGTTTTCATGGTTTAATTTCGAAAAAAACTTATTCTTTATAAATCGTTCATTCTAGCATTCTCTACAATTATTATTAACATAAATTTGCTGTAACTACTATCGTTTTATAATTATAAACCGAAAATTAAAAAAATAATAATACATTTTTTTCTCGAATAAAAATGATTTTATGAAAAATTATTTCAAGCAAAAGATTTTCATTTCTTTGTTGTCTTCAAAGTTTGTTTAAATGTTTTTGTAATATTTTTCATTTTCAAGAAAATATTGGCAAAAACAAAAAACAGTTGAGGTAAACGCCCACGTCCGGTGTACTAAATTTTACCAAAAGCTTTTCAGTTCTTCAGATTATCAAATAAGACGTATGTTCAAAGTTTAATATCAATTAGTTTTTGAGATACAGCGCGCACAGACAGACACACACACACAGAGACACACACACACACACACAGAAAAATTTTTTTCCAGAAATTGTTGAAATGGCATCTAGGGACCCCAAGACGGATATTTCCGTAAAAAAAATGTTTGAAAAAAAATCACGATCACAATACTTTCTCATACTTCGTAACGGAGAAAGTAAAAACAATGAAAAATCCAGGCCTAACAATAAAAATAAGTGATTGCTGTCATGTAACTTTCTCCGATTTGATGATATAATAGTTATTTATATTTATATTGCAGAATCTGACGATACTGACGTTTGAAACCTCAAAATTATAAAAGTTGACAATGACAAATTATACTTCAAATTCTAATCTTTTTTACCGCAGTTTACTCAATATCTAATGATATTAAAAAAACGTATTATTTATAAGTTGTTCAAATTATTATTAATACAGATATCATTTCATAATTATGTCGGGTGTAACTGAATTCTGGTAGACCCCAGATATCATTTTTATTTCTTCAGATATATTTATGAAATTTATTATGTGTTTTTAGAGAATAAAGTGTGTCCGCTTGTCGATTTTTAATTAAAATTCAATTTCGGCTTTAACCAGAAATTACCTTAACTTTTATATTTCAAAGGGAACATCCTGTATATTTATACATAAAATCCACATGTCGACACATTTTATTCCCTAAAAACACTATACTAAAACTTATAAAGATATATGTAAAATGCAAATGATATTTGGGATCTACCAGAATTCAGTTACACCCGGTATATATTAATTTCAATTAATCTTTTTTTTTTCGAAAAAAGATCATTTCGTGAACAATTTTTTTTGCCTTCAGTATTTGTTTAAAAGTTTTTGTAATACTTTTCATATTTAAAAAAAAAATTGTTGGAAAAACACATAGAGCAATCCGAAGAACTGAAAAGATTTTGGTAAAATGTCGTGCACCGAAAGTAGATTTTTAATATCAAAAATATTTTAAAACATTTAAACAAATAGAAATGAACATATTTTCTTTAAAAATATATTTGTTTTGATTCAGAAATCTTAGCAAAAATTTCACTACGTTGACTTTTAAGAAATATCTACCCAGGAGTCGCGACTTAATTTTACTCAAAATAGGGGGTCGGAAATAAAAAGTCTAGACTAGCGGTTCTAAGAAACTTTTCCAATCCAATTTGGATGGCAGGGAGACAATTTTACGCTTACAAGCGGTAATTGTAGGCTCATTTCTATTTTTAAAGGTGTGCTAAGAAAGTAGCTAGTGGGTTTCTGAACGATATGATTTGGTTAAGTGGACCGTGATCAGATAAGTTTGAGAAACACCGGTCTAGACAAAATTTATTACTAGAAACTACGAAAACTCGAGGATTAATTGAAACAAATACAATTGTGGCATAGCAGGTTGAAATAAATTTGGCATACCTGAAGTCAGCAACGTTTTATCCAACAGACTGTATAGTTTAAAGCATAAGGAGCCACATTTTTGAGAGGCGTCACGTGCTCGACAATAAATTGACCACGCCTTATTTTCACAGGCACCGATTGCCTTTTAACCTGGAATTTGCTCCAAATTTGGCGGTCCTTTCTACATTTATCTAACGATCAATATCACATAATTAACTCTTTGAGTCAGCGCGATCGTGCTCTTGAGATTTTTTGCCAAGACTTTTTTGTCGGTCCTCTTCGTAATCGGCAAAGACAAGCGCTATTGGGATGTTTACTACCAACGACCCCTGAGACCCAAAGGGTTAAGTAGGCTATAAACTTGAAAACATCACTCATCTATCTTTTAAAGCTATTGAGATACAGAGTTGTTTTAAAATAGGCGAAAATTTAAACAACGCCAAATATTTTTCAAACTAATCACGACAGCCATCATTTTTTTGCCAAAGTTTATTTCTGAGAAAAAGAGATTGAGACTTGTATATTAGATTTTGTACCCTATGAAAACATAGTCTTTACCAATCTTACCAATCAGAGGTGAAGCCGTTGAAAAGGTAAGCAAAGCTTTCATCTCAGAAATATCGATAAAAAAATTCTAAATTCGAATAAAAATAAAAACAAACTACAAAACAGAGGACAAGACAAATTAATGAGATTAATCTACTCAAACGACGCTAGGTGTGTATTAAGACTACTGTGGTTAGGCTAATCGAGAATGTTAATGTAATTAAATGTATAGTCAAGTGAATTAGAAGATATGCTACGTGATACAGGAATCTACATTCGGTGCCACTTTATCGGATCCGGATAGACCAGTGGTATTCAAACTGTAAAATCTGTACAAATTCCGGTTTCTAAATTGAGTCATAAGGTTTGAAGACCACTGGGCGTTGATTAAGAAATCCGACAAAGGTCGACCTCGTAAAAAATTCTGTCACACGTGTCTACCTAGCGAAGTTCTAAGTAAGTGTCATGAACATAAGCACGGACACTCATTGGCATGTATAACCGGGCTTCTAGTGCTATAAACAGGTACATACACTGATGTATGTCGGTGGCTGTAGTCCCTGTTCACAGTGCCCTTTGTCCTCTCTGGTTTCAACGTTGAGCTTGATGCACCTAAAATGAAGAAAACCTATTAAAAACAAAATATGTCTTATGAAATATAAAGGGATGTTTGAAATTACTTTCTTGTTTAATATGTATATTCAAAATATGCATTAACTCAGTTCTAAACGAAGAATTACATTGAAATAAAATATGAAAAAATGACTGCAGGGATGATGTCACAGATTTAAGGGGGATGGGATCAGGGTAATTGTGAAGTGTGATTTTCTCAAACTATAAAAACTAAATTTAAAGGTGCATGATATCAGTGGCGGCTCGTGGAACATTTTGATGGTAGAGCTACTTAGCATATAATATACTTTTTGAGAAAAAAAAAACGTTTATTGTTGCAAAATTATTCAGTAAATTAAATAAAGAGAAAAGTAGCCTTCATATATAAATATTCAAGCAGTTCGTAATTCTACAAAAAATAAATCTAACAAACAAATAACTTATTGAAACAAGTCACTAGAAAAAAAATGTTTAGTGTTATCTGTATCTATTCAATGGAATTTTCTGGAAGAATTTGACTTTGGCCGCCCGTTATCTTCTGTAAAATAATTGAACAACGAATTCAATTCTTTGGTCCTCTATATATCTTTCGGATGAATGAAAGACTTTTCTGAAAGAGTCTTTGAAATCCGATCATAAGTTCAAAAGTTAAAAAAAAAAAATTTAACAATTTTATTTTCTTAACCTACGTCTATTATATAAGAACAATACTTTGCCAACACTTTTCGTTTAAGAGTTATCCTCAATAATAATAAAATATTTTCTGTTCTTATCTGTCCAATGAGCACAACACGTTGCTGAAAGAATTTTCGAAATCTGTCCTCGCGTACATGAATTGCACTGTAAAATACATGTGTTGGGTCTTATCTGCGTCTATTCGATGGAAGAATTTGCCAAATTAGGTCATCCGTTCAAGAGTTATCCTTAAACAACAAAAAAGGAATTAAAGACAAATTAATTTTTTGGTCCTATTTACATTTATCCGATGAGTACTTTATTGACTCAAAAAATATAAAAACAATTGCTATCCACTTGAAACTTCTCAAAATCACTCAATATTAATTCAAGTGATTTAGTAGAAAATTCCAATACATTCCGTCGATTGCTTTGGCGATTTTTCGTGTAAATTTATGAAAAATTATAATCATTTCTTTTTGGCGCGAAAAAAAATATAAAAACAACTGACATCGACTTGAAACTTTCCAAAACAACTGACAACATATGTGATTTTACATTTTGTAAAAATTAGAAATGCGTTGTTTCTAAATTTTAGAATATTTCAATGTGAACGGAGATGAAATTTAAAAAAATGCAGTAAATTCGTCGACGCGAAAAAAATATAAAAACAATTCTTCCATCGATCGACTTGAAACTTTCCAAAACAACTGGCAACACATGTGATTTTACATTTCCGTAAAAATTAGAAATGCATTGTTTCTAAATTTTAAAATATTTCAATGTGAACGCAGATAAAATTTAGAGAAAAATTGCAATAAATTCGTCGAAGTGAAAAAAATATAAAAACAATTGCCATCGACTTGAAACTTTTCAAAACATCTGACAACACATGCGATTCTACATTTTCGTAAAAATTAGAAAGTAATTTTTTCTAAATTTTAGAATATTTCAATGTGTACGCAGATGTAATTAAAAAAAAAATTACAGTAAATTCGTCGACGCAAAAAAATATAAAAACAATTGCCATCGACTTGAAACTTTCCAAAACAACTGGCAACACATGTGATTTTACATTTCCGTAAAAATTAGAAATGCATTGTTTCTAAATTTTAAAATATTTCAATGTGAACGCAGATAAAATTTAAAGAAAAATTGCAATAAATTCGTCGACGCGAAAAAAATATAAAAACAATTGCCATCAACTTGAAACTTTCCAAAACATTTGACAACACATGTGATTCTACATTTCCGTAAAAATTAGAAATGCATTCTTTCTAAATTTTAGAATATTTCAATGTGAACGGAGATGAAATTTAAAAAATGCAGTAAATTCGTCGACGCGAAAAAAATATAAAAACAATTTCCATCGACTTGAAACTTTCCAAAACAACTGACAACACTTGTGATTCTACATTTCCGTAAAAAATAGAAATGCATTGTTTCTAAATTTTAAAATATTTCAATGTGAACGCAGATAAAATTTTGAGAAAAATTGCAATAAATTCGTCGACGCGAATAAAATATAAAAACAATTGCCATCGACTTGAAACTTTTCAAGACAACTTTCAATACATGTGATTCTACATTTCTGTAAAAATTAGAAATGCATTCTTTCTAAATTTTAGAATAATTCAATGTGAACGGAGATGAAATTTAAAAAAATGCAGTAAATTCGTCGACGCGAAAAAAATATAAAAACAATAATAAGTATCGACTTGAAACTTTCCAAAACAACTGACAACACTTGTGATTCTACATTTCCGTAAAAAATAGAAATGCATTGTTTCTAAATTTTAAAATATTTCAATGTGAACGCAGATAAAATTTAGAGAAAAATTGCAATAAATTCGTCGACGCGAATAAAATATAAAAACAATTGCCATCGACTTGAAACTTTCCAAGACAACTTTCAATACATGTGATTCTACATTTCTGTAAAAATTAGAAATGCATTCTTTCTAAATTTTAGAATATTTCAATGTGAACGGAGATGAAATTTAAAAAAATGCAGTAAATTCGTCGACGCGAAAAAAATATAAAAACAATAATAAGTATCGACTTGAAACTTTCCAAAACAACTGACAACACTTGTGATTCTACATTTCCGTAAAAAATAGAAATGCATTGTTTCTAAATTTTAGAATATTTCAATGTGTAAGCAGATGTAATTAAAAAAAAAATACAGTAAATTCGTCGACGCGAATAAAATATAAAAAACAATTGCCATCGACTTGAAACTTTCCAAAACAACTGACAACACATGTGATTCTACATTTCCGTAAAAAATAGAAATGCATTGTTTCTAAATTTTAGAATATTTCAATATGAACGCAGATAAAATTTAGAAAAAAATTGCAATCAATTCGTCGACGCGCAAAAAAACATAAAAACAATTGCCATCCACTTTAAACTTTACAAAATCACTCAATATTAATTCAAGAGTGATTTCGTAGAAAATTCAAATACATTGCGTCGATTGCTTTTGCGATTTTTCGTGTAAATTTATGAAAAATTATAATCAGGTTTTCAAGATAACCGACCGAGAACAGCGCTTCAGATGTTTTTAATTTGCACGAGCAAAAGAAATTATAAAAACAACTGCAACACACTTGAAATTTTCCAAATTCCAAATACACTAATCTTAAGAATCCTCAAAAAAAATCAAAAATTCCCATCACTGGTTTTCAATATTTTAAAGTTTCAATTCTTCGGAATGAAAAAAATATATATAAAAACAAGTGCAACACACTTGAAACTCTCTAAATTGACTCAAAATATATTAATCATAATAAGCCTTTAAAAAAACCCATAATACCCCATCACAAGTTTTCAAGATTTTTTAAGTTTCACTTCTTCGGAGTGAAAAAAAATACAAAAACAACTGTAACACACTTGAAACTTTTCAAATTTACTCCAAATACATTGATTTTAATAAACCTCCAAAAAACTCAAAATACCCCATCACTGGTTTTCAAGATAACAACACAAAACACAATTCTGGAAGAATTTTTCAAATCTGCTAATTCGTTCAAGAGATATATTCTCAAATAAATGCATTGCCATTTTTCTCGTCTCATGAAACTTTCGCAGGCATCATTTAAACATTTAAAATGACAAATCAGTGTTTTTAGAATTAATTTAAAAATCTTGTTTCGTTTGAAATTATAAGTAGTGCCATGGCTCCTTGGCTCTACATAACGAGCCGCCCCTGCATGGTATGACACCTTGTGATAAGTGAGGAGTGGGATTTAAAAAGATAACGAAAAACTGTGCCATCATGTCATATGGGAGCCGTCCAAGGTGATTTTTGATATGAAATAAAAATATATTTAGAGCAATATATTGTAGATGTCGTTTTAATAGGATTTCTATACTGAAAAAAGATCGCTTTCCTGAAATAAAACAGATTTACGCAAGTTCAAAATCTTTAGACTCTATGATAATACGTCATGGGTGTTATCACAGCCAATTATTATTAAATTCTGTACCTTTAATAGTTTCTTTTCTCGTAGTAGGCTTCTTTTTGCTGTCTTCGTTCTTCAGCTTTGACTTCTCCCGACTAGCAGCCTTCTCCGCAGTGCTTCTGATTGTGGAAACGGCTGTCTTATGGCGTATTTCGGGCAAACCGATTACTGGAACCCTGTGTTCAAATCAAAATTTGGGCAATTGCAGACACAAATTATTTTTAATGCACATTTAAATATGCAGAAATAAATTAAAGAATGTTAATAGGGTAATAATTTTTGTCTTTTAATTTTTTTCTATTTTTCTTTTAACGAAGTACATTTGAGGAAATACGGACGATAGAAAGTTGGCTTCTTTAATGATACAAATCGATTAACATCCCAGACGGGATTTGAACCCGCATCAACTATACCCACAAGGCTATCACGGCCTCTGGGCAGAAATTTCAATGTTATTTTAAAATAAAATAAATTTCACTTAAAGACAAAATATTTACCTTTCTTCATGTTTACTCTTGACCTCCTCTCGCTTCTTCACAGGCTTCTTCATCTCAATCCCATTAGTCATAGTCAGTTGCGCGGACTTTGTCTTCTTCACCAACCTAGGCTTCCTGACCACCTCAACGGTATTAGCAGCCAAATCTTCAGAAGAACTACCATGCGACTGCAACAGCGCTTCCCTACTACTAGCCCTCTGCAACCTCCTAGCCTTCGCACTCTCTCCGTTAACGACCTTCTTCCTCTGCTTCTGCTCGGCAGATTTCGTCATAAACGGCTTCTTCAACTCAACCGATCCCGCCGACAATTTCCTGCATTCCCTGCTAATACTATCTAGCGAAGAATTCGACGACGTTTGCTTCGACTTTGTCTTTGCAGCAGACGACGATGTTTTCGTTGTGGATCTAGTTTGCGTTAAAGTTTTCTGCTTCCACGACTTGGTCTCGGAAATTGTGTCCAAAGGTTCGCGCTTCTCTTCCTCGGAGGTGTACTTGCTGTGGTGTTCCTCGTCGGTGTAACCGTTCACGGCTTGCAGGATTTGATCGGCCGCTTTCGTCAGCTCCTCGAGTATGGAACTGTCGAAGGTGGGCTTGACGTTTTCGTAGATCGGGGTGTTTTCTTTGATCTTTTTCAGCGAGCTGCACTGGACCAAGTCGGGTTTTTCCGAGTAGGCGGTATCTTTTTTTACGTTTTTCGGGGAGACTTTTACGCCGAAATAGGCCATTTCGGATTTCTTCGGTTGCCTGACGACCTTTTCCTTGATCGGGGACTTGTTGCGGTTTATAGCTTCTTTAGCGCTCGATGTGTCGATTCTTCTGCTTTGATGGTATGATTTGGAATAATTTTGTTCGATGGTTTTTGAATTTACAACTTGCTTTTTGTGAGTGATGGAATCATCGGCGATGAGTTGTTTCCTGTGATTGTTTGTATCATCATTTATAATTTGTTTCTTATGGTTGATTCTTTCATCAGTATTTACTTGTTTCCTGTGATCATCAGAAAGAGTCTGTTTTTTTTGATTGATTCGATCATCAGTGATAACTTGTTTTCTGTGATCATCAGATACGATTTGTTTCTTGTGATTATTTGAATCATCGGTAACAACATGTTTCTTGTGATTAAATGAATCTTCGGCTACTAATTGTTTCTTGTGATTAAATGAATCTCCGGAAACTAATTGTTTCTTGTGGTTGATTACATTTTCTTGCTTTTTGTGATTATCAGTAATGGCTTGTTTCTTATGACTGATTGCACTTTCATGCAAGACTTGCTTTTTGTGATTGCTTGAACTCTCCATACTGACTTGCTTCTTGTTTACATCCTCAACTTTATTGACTCGATTGTTTTCATTATCCGAGTTATAAGGGCTAGTTCTAGATCTAACTAAATACGGACTAGATAGCTCGTGGTTGAAGGCTGACTTTAAGGAAACATGGCTGGATTTCTTGAGGACGATCGGCGAAAACTGTTTCTTCGGTTCCCTCAAATTATCCTCGTCGATCTTCAAATGCTTGAGGTCGCTCTCGATCTGGGCGTCGATGTACTGGAACTTGCTATTGGTATCTGTAAGCGATTGTTTCACGTTAGCATATTGGGTGATTCGTTTGATGGTTCTACCTTTTTCTAAAAGTGCATGAGATCCGTTTTTCGTTTTTTGATAATGACTTATGTGTTTGAACGCGCGCATTTTGCTCCAGCTGCCCGAGACCACGCTGCTGGAGTCATCCGGCTGCTTGCTCATCAGGATCTGGTGGACCTCCTTATCGGCCTCGCTATCGCTGTGCACCTCCTCGTACAGCTTCCTCAGCGCCTCCAGCTGCTGAGGCATCTTGGGCTTCGCGGCTTCAGTCTTGAACGTGTTCATGATCAGCGACGGTGACTTGAACGCCTGAGCGGCTTTCGGAAACTTGAAGTCGTCGCCGTCTTCAACTGGGGACGGGGTGAGATCAATTGTTATTTTGGTCGTTGTCGTCGTACCGTTAGTATCGCAATTAGTGGTGGTCTTAGAACAGACCGTGTGTTTCGAGTTTCTCGAATCGTTTCGTCCGATGCGGACGACCAAACCCTTATTCAACAGGTTTCTCTTCAAATCTGGAATTATGCGTTTGTTTTTTGTTTTTTTGGTGGTGGTGATTCGCTGATTTTTTTTTTGTTAAGCTACGATGCTACTACTATTTTTTACTAGAGGACTAAATACAGAGACATGCACAGTTCAGAAAAAGGTAGAAGAGTGTGTTCGAAGAGCGGAAGATGGATGGTGGTTACTAAACTACAAGCAAAATGATGGTAACAGACGCATAAGTCACAATCTACTATCTATTGATTAACACCTCAAATTACATAATTGAAGATTTCACTTACCTTTGGAATACTCTTCTCGTCTGGGCCAAGTGGGATGCCGGTTTTCCACAACGGTAGCCTCGCCATCTCCGAAGTTGACCTTCGTGGAATAACCTTTAGCTTCGCTCCATTTAAGATCTTCAACTTGTTTGATCCGATCAGCTACAGACCAGGAAGAACGCCTTGTATCGATTGTGGGGGAAAGTATCCTTATGTTACCAATATCAGAATCGGAATTGCGTTTGGTGTCATCATCCATTTTCTTGGAGGTGGGCCTTAATTGTTTCAACAGTTTTTGGAACTCGGGTTGATCGCTCTTATCAAAAGATGTGTTCCTCACGGTTACAGTCGATCTCCACAGTGGAGCATCTTCTTTAAGCGCTGGGCGCAATTTCACACCCCACGCTGCCTCGTGTTCTTCTTCCGTTTCCGGAATCAAGCTGTTGTCGCCTAAGATGTAAGGTTTCGGCTTGATCGGCTTATTCTTCAGGATGCCTTTAGGAACTTCATTCTCAAAATTTTCCCTCTGCTCTTCGTATTCTTGCCGGTAGTTAGCGTTAACGTTAACAGTCACGCAGACGACCTCGTTGGATTCCGCACTTTCATAATCAGTTTTGTGGTTTTCTAAATCGGCATCGCTGAACAATAACTTTTCATAAGACGTATCACCGAAGTGGAGTACCGGAAGGCCGTTGCGATTAAAGTCCTCGATCAGGTTGGAATTTCTACGCCTCCTTCTAAAGTTCTGCGTGGGAGGAGGTTTCTCATCAGTTTCGACGATGTTAACTCTTCCGGAATCGGCCGCGAAATGGACCTCGGTTTTGCAAAACTCCACCTTTTTGTTTTGCCTCCTGTAGTTCGGATCTTCGTCGTCTTCGCATGTTTCGAGCGTGGGTTTGAATTTGCCGGGGTATTTGCTAGAATCTTCACCATATTTGCTTGCGAGGTACTGAACGGCATCTTCAGCTTCAGACCTGAATTTTCCGTTAAGGTACTGGCTGGAGTCGTCCGCTCCTTTTCTAAACTTGCTGCTGAGGTATTGGTCTTCGGGATCGCTTGGATTTCTAAACTTGTTGCTGAAATATCTGTTTGAATCTTCACTGCTGGCGTATTCCTCTTTGCAGTCTTCGGAATCATCCTCGCTGAATTTGCTGCCAGTATATGCGTTAGGATCTTCGGTATGGTTTCTGAGGTATTTTTCCTTAGCATCGTTGATAAGGTATTTGCTTGAATCTTCATTGATAGTGTTTCTGTATTTGCAACCATCGCTTCTTGCATATTTTCTGTTAAGGTATTCTTCATCATTAGTGAAATTTGAGTTTTCGGATTCATTAACATTATCGCAATTGTCGTTGATGGACAAGCTTGTACGTTTGAATTTGCTGGTTTCTTGGTTATTGATGTATTTTAATTCATCGACCGCAATCGAATGCCTTTTCGCCTCTCCATTTTCATTCCATGGCTGATCTGATCCTTTCCATTGCGAATTTTTCTTATTAGTTTCTGGATTTCGTCTTTCAAAATTCCAGGATTTATCGGTTTCCGGGTTTCTTTTTTCACGGTAGGCAAAATTTTTATTTTCTAGATTTTTTCTGTTGGTTTCACTCCACTGGTTTTCAAAACTTCTGTTATCGCTCCACGTTTGATTCTTTCTAAGTTCCCTACTATCGTTCCACGGTTGATTATCGAAATTCTTAGTAGGAGCCCCGATTGGTATGGTGATGGTTGTTGCTTCGGTATCCTTACTTCTTTGATTCCAACCCGGTCGGTTCTTCTCGAAGATTAGGGCGTATTTCTTGACCGTGCTCAAACTCTTATCATCCTCGCTTTCCGAGGCACAATCCAGGTTGGTTCTTGTGGGTGTTGGAACCACAACGATTTCACTCGATCTGCAAATTCCACTATCGGTGCTGGATTCGACGCGCTTGTTTTTTGAGGAAATCGTTTCTTGCTGGCTGTGCATCTGCTCGAATCCGTAGCTTTTTCTTCTGCTGAACCAATCCTCGTTTTTCACCGCGGACTGGTTGCCGGGTTTCGATCTGGATTCTAGGCTTCCCGTTCCGGAGATGTTCTTCCCCTTTTCCATGCCGTAGATGTAGGATTTAACGCGCGATTCGTTCATTTCGGTTTTTTGTGTCGTTTCGGTTACGATACCATCGTCGATTTCTTCACCGGGTTTCTTGTAAACGTCCAAGCCGGGTGAGCTCGTGCGGCGTAAGCGGTCCCTGACTGCTTGTATGGATTCTACCGTTACGAAGGAGTCACGTTTGTTTTTCTTGGCGGTGGTGGTTTGGGCGTCTTCCTCCGGTTCCTCGAACTTTTGGTCGGAGTAAGAGCTGCTCACGCTTGAATTGGAGATGGATTTTAGGATTTGATCCAAGGCGTCCAGGTCGAGGTTGTTTCCGCGTAGCGCAGTGCTCAATCGTCGTCCGGTTTCTAGGTCTTCGCGGATCTTCCGCACGGATCCGGTGTTATCCGGAAGGTCGGGGGGTTTCTTGTTGTCGGATTTCTGTTTCGGGTACTGTAACGAGCGGCGGATTTTTGAAGTCCTCCTCCAGCTTTGTAGCTGTTCTAAATCTTCCAAATCCTCTAGGCTCTTTTTGGCGTCGTGGAGGTCTTCGCTGCTCGTGCTCTTGGTCCTGGATAAACTGCGGTGGTTTGATTCGTCGATTTCGGCGATTTCAACACCATCTCCGTTTTGGCGCTGCTCGTTAATTCGGTAACCACCAAACGCCTGTCGCACGGCACTGTTATGCACTTGATGGCACAGTCTTGATACCCGGTGAAGATTCGTTGTGGCAGCGGCGTGCAGATTTCCGTCTCGTATGCGGGATCTTGAAGGTGGTCTCCGTCCAACACTTCTGCCCACGCTAGCCTTCGATTTTTCCGAAGTCAAATCCAGTGGGTTTAGAGACAGCTGTAAAAGAGGATTGTTTATTTCTCAACGTGCGAGTGCGCAGTAAAAAGAAAAACATTCACCTTCAAGTCCTCGAAATTATCATCAACGCCGGCTGTGGGTGATCTTCCGGTCCACCTGCTACTGGACACGGTCTGCGTCTTGATGACCTGCAACCGTCCACCGGGCACCTGGCTCTGGAAAACCTCCAATTTTCGCCTCGCCTGCTGCTGGAGGTTACCGTCCACACCTGAACGTGCTCTGGAGTCTACTACCTGCAAACAAGGCGACGTGCGCTGTTAGATTACTCATCACTCATCATTATGCATACAAATTCACTTGATAATTATACTATTCACACCGGGAGAGATCACCACACCTCCGCGACGAACGTTTGCACAGTAGCCGGGAGGAGTAAATTAATCCGCAATAACAGAAACCATTTCGTTTGTAAACTTAAGAAATTCGTTTCGTGCGTAAACCTTCGCGGTTTGTTGAATTCGTACCATATTTCCTGCTAATGTCACGGACCGTGATTACCCATAACAATACCTGGTATGGAATGGTACATATTGCGGTAATAATGGAAGAATTATGCGAGTTTCGCGACCAACGAACCAAACCGGCGATTTATTGCCGCATTGCAGAATGTGGTGGTACCATCTATTGCACGTTAACACTAAATATACCAACCGGTTGAAACTTTTGCTTATTAATTTAATTAAATTTCAAATTTACCTTATTTATAGTATCTGATTGTCATAAACGATTCAGTTTGTTGACTCTCTTCTTACGGTGACATGTATGTGTATGTTTTATATGCCATTTTTACTTTCACCGTCGTGATTTTTTTTTCAAATTTTTTTTTTACGGAAATATCCGTTTTGGGGTCCCTAGATGCCATTCCAACAATTTCTGAAAAAAAAAAATTGTGTCTGTGTGTGTGTGTATGTGTGTGTGTGTGTGTGTCTGTCTGTCTGTGTGTGCGTGTGTGTGTGTGTGTGTGTGTGTGTGTGTGTGTCTGTCTCTGTGTGCGCTGTATCTCAAAAACTAATAAAGCAATTGATATGAAACTTTGAATATACGTCTTATTTGAAAATCCGAAGAACTGAAAAGCTTTTGGTAAAATTTCGTACATCGGAAGTGGGTGTTTACCTTAACTGTTTTTTGGTTTTTGCCAATATTTTCTTAAATATGAAAAATATCACAAAAACATTTAAACAAACATCGAATACAACAAAGAAATGAACATCTTTTGGTTGAAAATATTTTTCATAAAATCATTGCTATTCGAGAAAAAAATTTATTATTTTTTTTAAATTTTTGGTTTATAATTATGAAACGATAATAGTTACAGCAAATTTATGTCAATAATAATTGTAGAGAATGCCAAAATGAACAACTTCTAAAGAATAGGTTTTTTTCGAAATCTCGTTAGTTTTTGAGTAAACCGAGTTTTTGAATTTGAAGTATAATTTTTCCATATGTCATGATTTTGACGTTTTAAATGTCAGTTTCATCCGAGTTTACGCAACGCTCGATGTACATTTAAAATATGATTTCAATTGAAAATAAACCCATGAAAACGTAAATATAAAGTCGGAGAAAGTAAAATGATGGCCACATCACCATTTTTTTCTTAATTTTTCTTCCTCCAATGTACGTGAAAATCAAAAATTTCAAAAATCTGTAACTCGCTTGAAAATTATTGAATTTTCAAAAACTAAAATTATTTGAGTAGAGTGTCATTTTCCTAATAAAAATGAATTTTTGTGTAATTTTTTCGATACGTTTACTATTTTTTCTTTCTTATTTTTTCTTCCTCCAATGTACGTGAAAATCAAAAATTTCAAAAATCTGTAACTCGCTTAAAAATTATTGGATTTTCAAAAACCAAAATTATTTGAGTGGAGTGTCATTTTCCTAATAAAGATTAATTTTTGTGTAATTTTTCCGTTACGTTTACTATTTTTTTCTTAATTTTTCTTCCTCCAATGTACGTGAAAATCAAAAATTTCAAAAATCTGTAACTCGCTTGAAAATTATTGGATTTTCAAAAACCAACATTACTTGAGTAGAGTGTCATTTTCCTAATAAAGATTAATTTTTGTGTAATTTTTCCGATACGTTTACTATTTTTTTCTTAATTTTTCTTCCTCCAATGTACGTGAAAATCAAAAATTTCAAAAATCTGTAACTCGCTGGAAAATTATTGGATTTTCAAAAACCAAAATTATTTGAGTAGAGTGTCATTTTTCTAATAAAGATTAATTTTTGTGTAATTTTTCCGTTACGTTTACTATTTTTTTCTTAATTTTTCTTTCTCCAATGTACGTGAAAATAAAAAATTTAAAAAATCTGTAACTCGCTTGAAAATTATTGGATTTTCAAAAACCAAAATTATTTGAGTAGAGTGTCATTTTCCTAATAAAAATTAATTTTTGTGTAATTTTTTCGATACGTTTACTATTTTTTTTTCTTAATTTTTCTTCCACCAATGTACGTGAAAATCAAAAATTTCAAAAATCTGTAACTCGCTTGAAAATTTTTGGATTTTCAAAAACCAACATTATTTGAGTAGAGTGTCATTTTCCTAATAAAGATTAATTTTTGTGTAATTTTTCCGATACTTTTACTATTTTTTTCTTAATTTTTCTTCCTCCAATGTACGTGAAAATCAAAAATTTCAAAAATCTGTAACTCGCTTGAAAACTATTGGATTTAAAAAAACCAAAATTATTTGAGTAGAGTGTCATTTTCCTAATAAAGATGAATTTTTGTGTAATTTTTCCGTTACGTTTACTATATTTTTCTTAATTTTTCTTCATCCAATGTACGTGAAAATCAAAAATTTAAAAAATCTGTAACTCGATTGAAAATTATTGGATTTTCAAAAACCAAAATTATTTGAGTAGAGTGTCATTTTCCTAATAAACATTAATTTTTGTGTAATGTTTCCGTTACGTTTACTATTTTTTTTTTACGTGAAAATCAAAAATTCGCTTGAAAATTATTGGATTTTCAAAAACCAAAATTATTTGAGTAGAGTGTCATTTTCCTAATAAAGATTAATTTTTGTGTAATTTTTCCGATACGTTTACTATTTTTTTCTTAATTTTTCTTCCTTCAATGTACGTGAAAATAAAAAATTTCAAAAATCTGTAACTGGCTTGAAAATTATTGTATTTTCAAAAACCAAAATTATTTGAATAGAGTGTCATTTTCCCAATAAAGATTAATTTTTGTGTAGTTTTTCCGATATGTTTACTATTTTTTTCTTAATTTTTCTTCCTCCAATGTACGTGAAAATCAAAAATTTAAAAAATCTGTAACTCGCTTGAAAATTATTGGATTTAAAAAAACCAAAATTATTTGAGTAGAGTGCCATTTTCCCAATAAAGATTAATTTTTGTGTAATTTTTCCGTTACGTTTACTATTTTTTTCTTAATTTTTCTTCCTCCAATGTACGTGAAAATCAAAAATTTAAAAAATCTGTAACTCGCCAAAATTATTGGATTTTCAAAAACCAAAATTATTTGAGTAGAGTGTCATTTTCCTAATAAAGATTAATTTTTGTGTAATTTTTCCGTTACGTTTACTATTTTTTTCTTAATTTTTCTTCCTCCAATGTACGTGAAAATCTAAAATTTCAAAAATCTGAAACTCGCTTGAAAATTATTGGATTTTCAAAAACCAAAATTATTTGAGTAGAGTGTCATTTTCCTAATAAAGATTAATTTGTGTGTAGTTTTTCCGATATGTTTACTATTTTTTTCTTAATTTTTCTTCCTCCAATGTACGTGAAAATCAAAAATTTAAAAAATCTGTAACTCGCTTGAAAATTATTGGATTTTCAAAAACCAAAATTATTTGAGTAGATTGTCATTTTTCTAATAAAGATTATTTTTCATAATTTTGATGTTTTAAACGTCAGTTCCATCCGAGTTTACACAACGCTCGATGAACATTTAAAATATGATTTCAATTGAAAATAAACCATGAAAGCGTAAATATAAATGATCAAGTCGGAGAAAGTAACATGATGGCCACATCACCATTTTTTTGTGCTAATGTTTATAATCTTACAGCCGACTGGGAATATTTTTATCACCTACCAATACCCACAAATTAGGGCCAAAATGTGGAGTTTAGGAGTGACGGCACAAATATAATCTTTTGTTAATTCTGGAAACACTCCTTCAGAAAATATATAATATGTGCAACTGCGTTTTAGCACAGTAAATACGTAATAATAAATAGTCTTTATTAAACAAATCGTACTCTCTAACTTCCTATTATTATTTTACGTCATTCTGAGAGATAGATTTTTACTTTATATTTTGATATGCATAGAATTAAGGCGAAATGTTTGTTCTACCTTTATGGGTGATATCAAGACAGAAAAGTCCTTTCGCCTAATTCAAATATTTAAATTTGAAAAGGAACAAGAAAAAACTAAGGTAAAAAAATCTGCTATACGATAGTTTAAGGATGCATGGCACACGAAAAGTTCAGAATCTTATCTACGATTGCAAAAGTTTATAGAAATGAGAAAAGTCTTCTCTTAAAATAAAGCGACTATTGTTTTTTCTTTAATAAAGACTAGTTATTATTATTATTATTACCTATTTACCGTGCTAAAACGCACTTGCATATATTATTTATTTTCTGTAGGAGTTTTTCCTAAATTCACAAAATATTACATTTCAACTATCAGTCCTAAAGTGCACATTTTGGCCCTAATTTGATCAAATTTAATGAAAGGTTGATTTGCTAAAGTAGCAACAAACACTTTTGAATCACATACATCCAATTTGATTTATTATTGACTCCAGCAGGATAGTATTTACACAGACCTGAAGAATTGGTCACCGCCCCTGTTTAATATCACAAATTTATTTTAAGAATCGTTACACGTCTTTAATAGAATTTGGTTAATTAATCTCCGGATGTAGTCCAAATTAGTAAAAATAATCGATTTGATCGAGGAATCAAGATATCAAATTACCCACTGGAGATTTAATTACAGGATTGTTCGAAATTGGTTCCTCGTTCCGAAAAAGTGAGGGAGTGGGCGTCGTGAGTTATCGGCTTTGTCTTGAAGCCGAAAGGTAATTAATTGAGGCGCGGTTCGATTAATCTCTTTGTTGGTCCAACCCGCCGCGCTTAAGGTGTCGATTGAATTGAATCAAATTGCAACCATGGTTAAGGCACTTATTACATTGTTTGATAGATGTCGCATGTGATCTAATTAAGGATTTAAAGTATGTTCATTAAAAAAAAAAACTTCAAGTGTGCCATGATTTTTTATTTTTTTAAATTTATGTTGGTAACAGATATTGAGGTTATGTTATTTGCGGCATGTTCCTACCGATAAGATAAACGACGCAGAGAAGACGTAGGTTCATCTTCCAAAATTCCTTGGGCTGTGTTAATAGCACCGTAAGTACGTTTGACTGGTCCATCACTTCCTGGTTTACGGAGAATAAAAAGTGACACATTTTTAAAAATTAAAGTTAGTTTTAAAGGTAGATACATTTTTTATTTATCTATGTTACAGTTTTCTTTCTGAACGCATCTTCTGCATTTTTCTACACCCTGTAAGTTTAAGTTTTTTTTTTTATATCTGTTATGACTCATTTTTTATTTATTTATTGAAACCACTGATTTATATTATGTATATTGACCTGTATAAACCCATTGTTATTAGCACATTGAATAAATTCAATTAAATAGATGTTTTGTGAATATATGAAAAAAAAATCGATTTTTTGTCTTCAACAACCTTAAATATTAATTTTGAAAAATTAATCTCACGCAAAAATTGACACATTTTCAAAAGTTAAAGTTGATTCTAAAGGCAGATGTTTTGTGAATATACTTTTTGAAAAATTCTACATCAGTTTTTTTTTTGTTCGACAACTTAAAACGTCAATTTTCAAAAATTAATAACTTACGGAAAAAGTGACGCATTTTCACAAATTACAGTAAGTTTTAAAGGGAGATGTTTTGTGAGTGTATTAAAAAATTGATTTTTTATTCAAGTCTTCGACAACATGCAAATTCATAACACGCATTTTCAAAACTCAAAGTTAATTTTAAAGGTAAATATATTATGATTGCATTAAACGTTTTAAGGAATACAATCATAACGAAGTTTTTTTGTTCTATTTTTTCTTTGTTCAAATATTCGACAAATTAAAAAACATCATTTTTAAACATTTATAACTCTCGTATTTTCAAAAATTGAAGATAATTCAGATGTTTTGTGAATATACTCATTTATTTTTTATTTGTGCTAAGTTATAGCATATCATGTAATAAATCAAGTGTCGGAAATGACCATTTTTGACTGCCAAAAATGACAATTTTCAACTGCCAAAAAGGCCAATTTTCAAGTGTCGAAAACGATAATTTTTAACTGACAATAATGACCATTTTTAACTGCCAAAAATGACAATTTTTAATTGCCAAAAGGCCAATTTTCAAGTGTCGGAAATAACCAATTTTAACTGCCAAAAATGACAATTTTCAACTACTAATAATGACAATTTCTAACTGCTAAAAATGATAATTTCAGCTGCCAAAAAGGCGATTTTTCAAGAGTCGGGCAACGACCATTTTTAACTGCCAAAAGTGATAATTTTTAACTACAAAAAAATGACAATTTTTAACTGCCAAAAATGACAATTTTTAACTGCCAAAAAAACAAATTTTCAAGTGTCGCGGCAACGACCATTTTTAACTGCCAAGCGTGATAATTTTTAACTGCAAAAAATGACAATTTTCAACTGTCAAAATGACAATTTTCAACTGCCAAAAAGGCCAATTTTTAACTGCCAAAAAGGCCAATTTTCAAGTGTCGGGAACGACCATTTTTAACTGCCAAACGTGACAATTTTTAACTACAAAAAAATGACAATTTTTAACTGCCAAAAAGACCAATTTTCAAGTGTCGGCAACGACCAGTTTTAACTGCCAAACGTGACAATTTTTAACTGCCAAACGTGACAATTTTTAACTGCCAAAAAGGTGAATTTTCAAGTGTCGCCAACGACCATTTTTAACTGACAAAAGTGATAATTTTTAACTGCCAAAAATGACAATTTTCAACTGTCAAAAATGACAATTTTTAACTGCCAAAAAGGCCAATTTTTAACTACCAAAAAGGCCAATTTTCAAGTGTCGGCAACGACCATTTTTAACTGCCAAACGTGACAATTTTTAACTACAAAAAAATGACAATTTTTAACTGCCAAAAAGGCGAGTTTTCAAGTGTTGCCAACGACCCTTTTTAACTGCCAAAAGTGATAATTTTTAACTGCAAAAAAGGACAATTTTTAACTGTAAAAATGACAATTTTCAACTGGCAAAAAGGCCAATTTTCAACTGCCAAAAAGGCCAATTTTCAAGTGTCGGCAACGACCATTTTTAACTGACAAACGTGACAATTTTTAACTGCCAAACGTGACAATTGTTAGCTGCCAAAAAAGCGAATTTTCAAGTGTCGCCAACGACCATTTTTAACTGACAAAAGTAATAATTTTTAACTGCCAAAAATGACAATTTTTAACTGTAAAAATGACAATTTTCAACTGGCAAAAAGGCCAATTTTCAACTGCTAAAAAGGCCAATTTTCAAGAGTCGGCAACGACCATATTTAACTGCCAAACGTGACAAGTTTTAACTGCCAAACGAGACAATTTTTAACTGCCAAACGTGACAATTTTTAACTGCCAAACGTGACAATTTTTAACTGCCAAACGTGACAATTTTTAACTGCCAAGAAGGCGAATTTTCAAGTGTCGCCAAGGACCATTTTTAACTGACAAAAGTGATCATTTTTAACTGCCAAAAATGACAATTTTCAACTGTCAAAAATGACAAATTTCAACTGTCAAAAATTACAATTTTCAACTTCCAAAAAGGCCAATTTTTAACTGCCAAAAGGCCAATTTTTAAGTGTCGGAAACGACCATTTTTAACTGCCAAAAGTGATAATTTTTAACTGCAAAAATGACAATTTTCAACTGCAAAAAATGACAATTTTCAACTGCCAAAAATGACAATTTTCAACTGCCAAAAATGTCAATTTTCAACTGCCAAAAAGGCCAATTTTCAAGTGCCGGAAACGACCATTTTAAGCTGCCAAAAGTGACAATTTTCAACTGCCAAAAATGATAATTTTCAACTGCAAAAAGGCCAATTTTCAAGTGCCGGCAACGACCATTTTTAACTGCCAAAAATGACAATTTTTAACTGCCAAAAATGACAATTTTTAACTGCCAAAAGTGACATTTTTTAACTGCCAAAAATGACAATTTTCAACTGCCAAAAAGGCCAATTTTCTACTGCCAAAAGGCAGTGTTTTCAAGTGTCGGAAACGACCATTTTTAACTGCCAAAAATGAAAATTTTAAACTGCCAAAAAGGCGAATTTTCAAGTGTCGGCAACGACCATTTTTAACTGCTAAAAGTCATAATTTTCAACTGCAAAAAAAGACAATTTTCAACTGCCAAAAAGGCCAATTTTCAACTGCCACAAAGGCCAATTTTCAACTGCCAAAAAGGCCAATTTTCAAGTGTCGGAACCGACAATTTTAAGCTGCCAAAAATGACAATTTTCAACTGCCAAAAATGATAATTTTCAACTGCAAAAAGGCCAATTTTCAAGTGCCGGCAACGACCATTCTTAACTGCCAAAAATGACAGTTTTTGACTGCCAAAAATGACAATTTTAACTGATAAAAACGACAATTTAAAACCCAAAAATGAACACATTTTCAAAAATTTAAGTTTTTTTGATGGTTTATAAATGCGTCATGATAGCATCGACCTTTTTAAAGAATGCAATCATATCGATATGATTTTGTTTTTCTAGTTTTTCCCTGTAAAAATATTTGACCACTTAAAATTTTTCATTTAAAAAATTTATAACTCAAAAATCAAAATTTATGTTAAACCTTGTAGATACAATAAAAATGTCGAGCATTTGAGTATTTATTTTCTCTAAATTTGTTCAATAATTGTTCGACAACTTACAAAAAATAATTTTCAAAAAATCGGGGAAAAATTGGCGAATTTGCAAAAAAATTAGTTAGTTGTAAAGTAGAACTATTTTTAAATGTTTGTGGAGTTCAATTATATTACTAAAAAAAAAAAAAAAAGACCTTTATTGGCAATTATATTACTATTCATTTGTTTTAGATTTCTTTTTGTTCGTCTTCAACAACTAAAAATATTAATTTTCAAAAATTCATAACTAACACAAAAATTGACTCAGTTTCAAAAATCATGGTTAATTTTAAAGGCATCAGTTTTTTTATGGAATTCAATCATAGGGATATGATTTTTTTTCTAGTTTTTTCTTGTCTAAATATTCGACCACTTAAAAATTCGTTTTTAAAAAATTATTATAATAATTATTCCTGATATGATAATCGCCGAATACAAGAAAACTATTGAGATTAGGAACAGGGAACCCTTATAAAATCTGAAAGATAATTGGATTCTACTTAAGAATACGTTACTAAATACAGGGTGTACCATTTGAAAAAACGAAGTTATTTAACTTTATAAGTTCGGTTTTTCTACCATATATTTTTTATTATCCTGTGTAATTTTTTGTATTAAATCATGGTTGGCTCTATAGTTAGAACCTTCAGCCAAATAATAGAAATGATTTTAATCGTTCAACGTCAATCACTGGGGCAAAAATAAAATTTCACCCAGACTATCCATTTCAACAAATCTTCAAATATTTCGAAAACGGCATACAGTAGGTATAGGGAGTATTGAAGTAACTCACCTTTATTTGCTCCATATAATTCAAAAATGACAAAAAATACAGGGTGTTCCATTTAAAAAAACATAAGTTTGGTCTGTAACTTTGTAATGATATTAAATATTTTTACGGCGTGCAGCTCACTATTATACACAACTTTTGTATAAAACATTTTTCGAAATTTTGAAAATTAAGCACGTAATTGACCGTTCCCAGAGCTCTGAAACACCCTGTATATAATACAAAAACCAAAAAGTTAAAAAAAAAAAATCGATATATCTCTCCCTCCAAACAATTATAAATAATTCTCGATTCAACTGACAGCAATGAACAATCCATCCAATTACCATAACACAACTTCAATCGAACATTATCCGCGTTGACAGTACCGCGCCTTTGCCTCCACTGAGGTACCAAATATGGAAGACTTTCGTTAACACTTCATCCTATTCACAACGGGCACAGGTGTGTTTAGATTATTGTCTCGACGTGTTTCTAAAAGAAAAAAAATCGCAGATACAGGTGTTCCAGAGCGGTAATACAATAATAAATGACATTGGTCCTCCGGCTGTTTGCTCGCACCGTCAAAAATGAAACAATGGATAATGATGTTTGCATATTTTAGTATCTGTATGTATATGAATGATCGATTAATATTGAATCACATAAAGGAGGAGCTATAATTTTAAAAACAATTACCCTCAATTCATTAACCTGGCTAAGCCAATTCCTATACTAATGTTCAATTATCATTGTTTTTCTTAAACAAAACAAAATTGCCTAGTAATTACATCAAATTTATAAAGAGACACCCTCACTTGTTGCAGAAGTATTAAACAAATTTAATAAAGACGATAATAGAGTGAATATATGAATATTCAACCTGTTCGTGATCTCTACAAAATTAAGCCTTATTATTATTTTTTTAAATATATACACTCGGCGTCAAAAAAAAGCGCCAGTCGAAAAATCGCGAAAAAGCTCGATTTTTCAAACCGTCGTAACTTGGTTCAATTTGGTCGAAATTCAATGAATCTTTCAATTTGGGAAAGATTCAAGTTTTATCTTTAAGAATGTGTAGTTGATTTTGACCCTAAGTCCAACCCACCCCCCGTAACAACACGATGTAAAAAAAATGTTTTTTATGTAAAAAATTGTCTAACTTTGACAAGCTGTACCGTGCGCAAAAAAAAATCGGCGGGAAATTTCACCACAATGGCAGAAAAATTTAATTAATTTCCTTTAAATGGTTTAAAAATTCGAGTCGTTTCTATGATTTGGAGCAAAGTTATAAATTTTTGAAAAAAAATGGCATTTTTCACTTTTTTGGCCATAACTTGAGTAATTTTGCACTAAAATCGATAAACTTTTGCAGCCTGAACAGTTTCAAATTTTCTCTTCAACGTCATGTGAATTGTTTTGTTGCTAAAAAGATTCCACCCCCTGCCACCCCCTACAGGAAAAAAAATGTTTTTGAAGTTTAAATGTGCAAATTTGGTTTCTTGTACCGTATGCAAAAAAAAAATCGTTGGCTCAATCGGTCAGCATGGCAATAAAGTTCAATCATTTTCCTCCAATTTCCTCCAAAATTCAAATCGATGCGATGATTTGGCGCGAAGTTATGCAGTTTTGAAAAAAAAAATACATTTTGCGCCTTTTTGGCCATAACTAGGCGAATTTTGCACGAAACGATGGAATTTTGCGATCTAAGAAGTTTTCGGCTTTCGTGACCCCCTGAAAACCTCTTTTAAAAAGTGTTTTGGATTGACAAAAAATGTTAAATTTTTTTTAGTTTTCATTTTCAGTGTCTTTTTTTTCAAAAATTTATAACTTTGCTCCAAATCATCGAAACCACTCGAATTTTTAAGGCATTTAAAGGAAATTGATTAGATTTTTCTGTCTTTGTGGTGAAATTTCCCGCAGATTTTTTTTGCGCACGGTACGGTACAGCTTGTCAAAGTTGGAAATTTTTTTACATAAAAAAACATTTTTTTTCCATCGCGTTGTTACAGGGGGTGGGTGTGACTTGGGGTCAAAATAAACTACACATTATTAAAGATAAAACTTGAATCTTTCCCAAACTGAAAGATTAATCGATTTTCGACCGAATTGAAGCAAGTTACGATGGTTTGAAAAATCGAGCTTTTTCGCGATTTTTCGAGTGGCGCTTTTTTTTGACGCCGAGTGTATAAAACTTTGCTGCAATTTTAAATGGTCGACAATGATAATTTATGTCAACTATGTTATAAAAATGTTAACGTAAAAATTGAATTTTTCTCTGCTTATTCCTTCAAAGTTAGTCTCGAAACTGAAGGTTAGTAATATTTAATTTTTAATATTGGATTTAGTGTTTCCAACAATATTATAATTAAAATGAAATGTGTGCATTATACAAATTACATAAACCGTTCTCCTTTTTTTTTGTTGCTACAGCTCGGATTTGTGGTGAACGTGTTACATAAGTGAGGAATTTGTGCGATGCTTTCGTAGTGCAGGTCGTGCGAATTATGTGAAAAATGCGCTCTGAAGTAACTGTATTAATTAAATATTTCCTCGTAATGGCGTATAACACAAGGTAAAACATATGTTTACATCGGCACACATACCTACAGCACTGCCGTTACACAATTGACTCTCCTTTTGGTTGTGCCATTGTACTTTTTAGGAAGAGGACTCGTCAGCCTTATATGGATAGCACGTTAGTTATCACCAGATTTATTTTAATGTTTCTTCGCTTTAAAGAGAAGTAGGTAAATTATGTAGTGTGCAACCTACCACCTAGAACAGTGGTTCCCAAGGTTCTTATTTTTTCTCTTCGATACAAATTTCTTCTCCAAAGACACTAAAGATTATTCAAATTTAGATATAAATGTATACTTGTAAACTGACAGCTAAATATAAATAGAGACGAACAGGGGCGGCTCGTTATGTAAAGCCAAGGAGCCATAGCACTACCTCTAATTTCACACGAAGCAAGATTTTTTTTTTATTAATTCTGAAAACACTGATTCGTCATTTTAAATGTTAAAACAATGCATGCGAAAGTTGCACGACGAGAAGAGACAAATCGCAATGCATTTATTTGAGAAGATAACTCTTGAACAAAATAGCAGATTTGAAAAATTCTTCCAGAATTATGTCATCGTCTTCAATAGCTTTTTCGTTTTTGAGGATAACTCTTGAAAGGATTGCCTAATTTGGCAAATTCTTCCATCGAATAGATGCAGATAAGACCCAAAACATCTAATTTATAGTTTCATATTCATGAACGAGAGGACAGATTTTGAAAATTTTTTCAAAGTGTTGTGCTCATTGGACCGATAAGATCAAAAAATAATGTTTCTATTATTATTGAGGATAGCTCTTAAACGAAACGTGTTAGTAAAGTATTGTTCTTATACAATAGACGTCGGTTAAAAAATAATATTGTTAAATTATAAAGAAAGATATGGAGAGGACAAAAAAATTTAATTCGTTGTTCAATTGTTTTTTAGTTTACAGAAGATAACGGATGACCAAATTTATCAAATTCTTCTAGAAAAGTGATGTACTCATCGAATAGATGCAGGTAATACTAAACATTTTTTCTCGTTTTTGAGGATAACTCTTGAACGGATAAATAGATATACTCTGGCCGCGCTATGAAGGCGTCTGAGGTGATTACCGAAGGGTCGGAAGGCCCGCATCAGAAGTGATTGGACATTTTGTTACTTTACACTCACAGATGTTTACACTTTACTTGCTAGCTATTAGTGCACTAACGGCTTTTATTTATAAATGAGTGGTTCTCCAAAGTTTACAGATAGCACCGCTGATGCCTTCATAGCACGGCCAGACTTTATTGAAAATGCTTCCAGCAAAGTATTGCACTCACTGAATAGACATATAAAAGACAAACACTAAAATTCGTTGTTCAATTGCTTTGTGGTTTTGAGAAGATAACACTTGAATAAAATAGCTGATTTTAAAAATGAAATGTGCTGTACTCATCGAGTAAAAGTAGACGACCCAAAAATTGCAATCGCCTTCAATTGTTTTTTTGATGATAACTCTTGAACGGTTGACCAAATTTGGCAAATTCTTTCAGCAAAATGTTGTACTCATCGAATAGATGCAGATAAGACCAAACAATAAATGAGTCCTTAAATTGGTTTGTAGTTTTAGAGTATAATTCTTGAACCATTGATTTCGATCATTCTTCAAGTAAAGTACTGTATAAATGGTAATAAAATGACGTACGTCCCAGTATTTAGTTGAAATTTTATTTTTCTGTACTAGTTTCGGATATTATCCATCTTCCGCAGAAAACCTACAAAGATACGAAATATATACATTTATAAAAAAAAACACTTTAACAATATAAGACTATAAATGTACCCCTTCTCGCCCCCTGCGTTATAATTTTATATTTTGTTTTTTTTTATAAATGTATATATTTCGTATCTTTGTAGTTTTTCTGCGGAAGATGGATAACATCCGAAACTAGTACAGAAAAATAAAATTTCAACTAAATACTGGGACGTACGTCATTTTATTACCATTTAAACATTACCCAGTAATCATGGATTACAACACCAACAATTTAAAGTACTGTACTCACCGAATAGATGTAGATAAGGTAAAAAATAAATTTGTTGTTTAATTGTTCTGTGGTTTTGAGAAGCTTATTCTTGAACAAAATAGCCGATTTTAAAAATCGCTCATGAAAAGTCGAATAAATGTGGATAGGACCAAAAAAAGTTTGTCTCTGCCCAGAAAAACAAATATACTAACGCAATTTAATTCGATTTATAGACGAATGATAGCTGCGCATATTGAGCAAGTGGATTTGTGGTGATGAAACAGGGATTTAAAAGAACAGAAATAAACGATCTTAGACCTTTGTTATATCAATAGCAGTGGCAGTTCGTGGAATATTTTGATGGTAGAGCCACTTAGCATATAATATACTTTTTGAGAAAAAAAAACGTTTATTGTTGCAAAATTATTCAGTAAATTAAATAAAGAGAAAAGTAGCCTTCATACATAAATATTCAAGCAGTTCGTAATTCTACAAAAAATAAGTCTTACAAAGGCTAACAAACAAATAACTTATTAAAACAAGTCACTACAAAAAAAATGTTTAGTGTTATCTGTATCTATTCGATGGACTTTTCTGGAAGAATTTGACTTTGGCCGCCCGTTATCTTCTGTAAACCAAAAACAATTCAATTCTTTGGTCCTCTATATATCTTTCGGATGAATGAAAGACTTTTCTGAAAGAGTCTTTGAAATCCGATCATAAGTTCAAAAGTTAAAAAAAATAATTTAACAATTTTATTTTTTTAACCTACGTCTATTATATAAGAACAATACTTTGCCAACACTTTTCGTTTAAGAGTTATCCTCAATAATAATAAAATATTTTCTGATCTTATCTGTCCAATGAGCACAACACTTTGTTGAAAGAATTTTCGAAATCTCTCCTCGCGTTCATGAATTGAACTATAAAATACATGTGTTGGATCTTATCTGCGTCTATTCGATGGAAGAATTTGCCAAATTAGGTCATCCGTTCAAGAGTTATCCTTAAACAACAAAAAAGGAATTAAAGACGAATTAATTTTTTGGTCCTATTTACATTTATCCGATGAGTACTTTATGGACTCAAAATATATAAAAACAATTGCTATCCACTTGAAACTTCTCAAAATCACTCAATATTAATTCAAGAGTGATTTGGTAGAAAATTCCAATACATTCCGTCGCGTCGATTGCTTTGGCGATTTTTCGTGTACATTTATTAAAAATTATAATCATTTCTTTTCGGCGCGAAAAAAAAATATAAAAACAATTGCCATCGACTTGAAACTTCCCAAAACATCTGACAACACATGTGATTCTATATTATCGTAAAAATTAGAAATGCATTGTTTCTAAATTTTAAAATATTTCAATGTGTACGCAGATGAAATTAAAAAAAATGCAATAAATTCGTCGACACGAAAAAAATATACAAACAATTGCCATCGACTTGAAACTTTCCAAAACAACGGACAATACATGTGATTCTACATTTCCGTAAAAATTGGAAATGTATTATTTCTAAATTTTAGAATATTTCAATGTGAACGGAGATGAAATTAAAAAAAAAATGCAGTAAATTCGTCGACGCGAAAAAAATATAAAAACAATTGCCATCGACTTGAAACTTTCCAAAAGAACTGACAACACATGTGATTCTACATTTCTGTAAAAATTAGAAATGTATTTTTTCTAAATTTTGAAATATTTCAATGTAAAAGGATATGCAATTAAAAAAAAAATGCAACAAATTCGTCAACGCGAAAAAAATATAAAAACAATTGCCATCGACTTGAAACTTTCCAAAACAACTGACAATACATGTGATTCCACATTTCCGTAAAAATTAGAAATGCATTGTTTTTAAATTTTAGAATATTTCAATATGAACGCAGGTAAAATTTAGAAAAAAAAATGCAATAAATTCGTCGACGCGCATAAAAAAACATAAAAACAATTGCCATCCACTTGAAACTTTACAAAGTCACTCAATATTAATTCAAGAGTGATTTCGTAGAAAATTCAAATACATTCCGTCGATTCCTTTTGCGATTTTCGTGTAAATTTATGAAAAATCATAATCATTTTTTGTTGATGCGAAAAAAATATAAAAAACAGCTGTGAAATACTTGAAACTTTCTAAATGTACTTAAAATACAATAATCTTAATAAGCTTCCAAAAACTCAAATAACTCCATCATAGGTTTTCAAGATAACCGACCGAGAACAGCGCTTCAGATGTTTTTAATTTGCACGAGTAAAAAAAATTATAAAAACAACTGCAACACACTTGAAATTTTCTAAATTACAAATACACTAATCTTAAGAATCCTCAAAAAAACTCAAAAATCCCCATCACTGGTTTTCAAGATTTTTAAATTTCAATTCTTCCGAATGAAAAAAAAATATATATAAAAACAAGTGCAACACACTTGAAACTCCAAATTTACTCAAAATACAATAATCATAATAAGCCTCTAAAAAACCCGTAATACCCCATCACAAGTTTTCAAGATAACCGACCGAGAAAAGCCCTTAAGATTTTTTAAGTTTCACTTCTTCGGAGTGAAAAAAAATAAATACAAAAACAACTGTAACACACTTGAAACTTTTCAAATTTACTCCAAATACTTTAATCTTAATAAACCTCAAAAAAACTGAAAATACCCCATCACTGGTTTTCAAGATAACAACACAAAACACAATTCTGGAAGAATTTTTCAAATCTGCTAATTCGTTCAAGTGATATATTCTCAAATAAATGCATTGCAATTTTTCTCGTCTCATGAAACTTTCACAGGCATCGTTTAAAAATTTAAAATGACAAATCAGTGTTTTAAGAATTAATTAAAAATTCGTACTGAGGTTGAAATTAGAGGTAGTGCCATGGCTCCTTGGCTCTACATAAAGAGCCGCCCCTGATCAATAGTAGTACTATTAATAACATGCAAATATCTTTTGTATCATTCAATATCCGGCGTGACTTATTTGAATAAGTTATTTGTTTTTAGCCTTTGTAAGACCTAATTTTGCAGAATTACGAACTGCTTGAATATTTATACACTGTGTACATAAAGTAAGAAATCAATTCGATTAAAATTCAGGGCATTTTCTTTCAGAAAAATGCTTGGGCACGTGTTTTATTTTTTTTAACGCGCATTTTTTGAGATAAAATCTACAGGGTGTCCCAAAATTGAGTTTCGACCCCTAAGTTAAAATTTTCAAACGTGAACCCCCATTTTTTGTTGCATTTATGGATTCTACGTAAAATTCTGAGTATTTTTCATGTAGCATACCCCATGTTGATATTCAGCTGTTTTAGAAGAAATGGCGTTTAAAAAAATACCGCTACTATTTTATTTCCGGTAAAAGATCACATGGTTTCATCGAAACATTGGAATTAATAAGGAAACATTTTTTAATTAAGTAAATAATGATTTTTCCTTATTAATTTCAATGTTTCAATGAAACCATGTTAATAATATAAATAATAATTGAGATAATTTGAAAAAATTGACACTTTTTACATTTTTCAAAATATCTAGTTACCCTTCACTTTTTTGAAAACTTTGAAAGTGTTATTTTATTGGGCTCGTAAAATTGCACTTCTTTGCCCATTTAACCGTTTCTCTATCTCTTATAGTTTCCGAGATCCTCATAGAGAACATCGAAAAAAACTCACCCTGTATATCAAGGAGATAAATGCATGATTTTTCCTGAGGTGCATATTTGTATCCCGAGAGCGAAAGCCCGAGGGATACAATGCACCAAGGGAAAAATAGCTTTCTCTCCCGAGGTATATATACTATTTTTTTCACAAACGGGATATTTTAATATATAACGTTCGTTTCAAAAACTTAACCTAGAAAAAAACTCTGTCAGCCGTGATAGTCATAATAAATAATGGAATCTCGTAGGGAGAGAAATGATTACTTCTCTCCCTAGGGAGAGAAATGTTATTTCTCTCACGATTTCGGCAGCTGAGAAATCGACTTTTTCTCCCGTTTATGAAAATTTTTTATTACTCTCACGATTTAGACAGCTGAGAACTCGACCTTCTCTCCCGTTTATGAAAAAAATGGTATTTTTAAACTGTTAAACATATTTCGTACGTCAAATATCATATGTAATTACGTTTTGAATTTGGGCACTTTTTGACCATTTCAATTGCCAGACACTATTTCACACTACGAAAATGGTGTTGTTTTTTTTGACAACCGAAAATAAGATTTTTGACCATTAACAAAAATAGATTATTTCACCGCCCAAAAAATGACATGAAAAAATGTTCTTTGCCTGTCAAAAATTCCAGGTCCAAGTCGCACATTACAATGGTCACAACTGAGAGATTACAATTGTCACACTGTCCACACATTTAATGAGCCAAAAAGCTCAAAAGTTGGTCACTATTCAGACTTTACAACTGTCAAACGTGACTTTTTACCAATTAAAAACTCGAAACTGATAAAAAACAAATATTTCATCAGTCATAAATGACATTTATTAATACTCATAAACATCTTTAAAGTGGGAGTGCTAATAATTCGAAGCTTTGCAACATCGAAGCTTCAAAGAATCCGAAAAAATGAAGAGAACTTCGGAAATCAAAGTTTTCGAATTTTTCAAAGTTGCGAATATTCTAAGTATGGAAGTTGCGAATTTTTCAAAGTTGCGAAGATTCTAAGTATCGAAGTTGCGAATTTTCGGGGTTTTAGAGGAATTGAAGTTGTGAATTTTCGAAGATTTCGAATCATCAAAGTTCTGAAGTTTCGAAGATTTCGAATTTTTGAATCCCAAAAGCCTAAAATTCGGAGACTTTGCAACTATCAGACCTGACATTTTTAGCAATTAAAAACACGAAATGTCGGAAAAGACATTTGCAAACTGATAAAAAACAAATATTTCATCAGTCATAAATGGCATTTATTAATACTCATAAACAACTTTAAAGTGGGAGTGCTAATAATTCGAAGCTTTGCAACATCGAAGCTTTAAAGAATCTGAAGAAATTAAGAGAACTTCGGAAATCAAAGTTCTCGAATTTTCAAAGTTGCAAAGATTTTAAGGATCGAAGTTGCGAATTTTGTAAGTTTTCGAGGAATCGAAGTTGCGAATTTTCGAAGATTTTGAAGCATCAAAGTTCTGAAGTTTCGAACTTTTCGAATTTTTGAATCCCAAAACCCTGAACAGATAGGCATTTGAACTTTTATGTAATTACAAAATGTTTATCTCGAAAACCCAAAACGATACTTAAGATGCGCATGTTGAAATGCTGTAATAAATATTAATTTATTATTACAGCAACTCAACAATGTATTGGCATGGGAAAAAACAATGACATCTTTTGCAAAATTTATATTTTTGATTAGTTTTGAAATAATTTGATATAAATTCACTTTTTCGTTTGTCAATATTTGCGAAATGAGACTTCGAAACTTGGAAAGTTCGGAGACTTTGCAACTGTCAGACGTGACATTTTTAGCAATTAAAAACTCGAAATGTCGGAAAAGACATTTGCAAACTGATAAAAACAAATATTTTATCAGTCATAAATGACATTTATTAATACTCATCAACAACTTTAAAGTAGGGGTGCTAATAATTCGAAGCTTTGCAACATCGAAGGTTCAAAGAATCCAAAGAAATGAAGAGAACTTCGGAAATCAAAGTTTTCGAATTTTTCAAAGTTGCGAAGATTCTAAGTATCGAAGTTGCGAATTTTCGAAGTTTTCGAGGAATCGAAGTTGTGAATTTTCGAAGATTACGAAGCATCAAAGTTCTGAAGTTTCGAAGTTTTCGAATTTTTGAATCCCAAAAGCCTAAACAGATAGGTATTTGAACTTTTAAGTAATTACAAATTTTTTACCTCGAAAACCCAAGACGATACTTAAGATGTAATAAATATTACAGCGAATTTTTGAAGTTTTCGAGGAATCGAAGTTGCGAATTTTCGAAGATTTCGAAGCATCAAAGTTCTGAAGTTTCGAACATTTCGAATTTTTGAATCCCAAAACCCTAAACAGATAGGCAATTGAACTTTTAAGTAATAACAAATTTTTTACCTCGAAAACCCAAGACGATACTCAAGATGCGCATGTTGAGTTGCTGTAATAAATATTAATTTATTATTACAGCAACTCAACAATGTATTGGCATGGGAAAAAACAATGACATATTTTGCAAAATTTATATTTTTTATTAGTTTTGAAATAATTTGACATAAATTCACTTTTTCGTTTGTCAATATTCGCGAAATGAGACTTCGAAACTTCGATAATTCGAAGCTTAAGAAATTGACATTTTTAGCAATTAAAAACTCGAAATGTCGAAAAAGACATTTGTAAACTAATAAAAAACAAATATTTCATCAGTCACAAATGACATTTATTAATACTCATAAACAACTTGAAAGTACGGGTGCTAATAATTCGAAGCTTCGCAACATCGAAGCTTAGAATCCGAAGTAACGAGGAGAACTTCGGAAATCGAAGTTTTCGAATTTTTCGAAGTTGCGGAGATTCTAAGTATCGAAGTTGCGAATTATCGAAGTTTTTGAAGAATAAAAGTTGTGAAGTTTTCGAATTTTTGAATCCCAAAAAACAGTTAGCGATTTAAACTTTTAAGTAATTACAAATTTTTACCTCGAAAACCCGAGACGATACTTAAGATGCGCGTGTTGAGTTGCTGTAATAATGAATTAACATCAAACTAATGTATTGCCATGGGAAAAACAATGACATTATTTGCAAAATACATAATTTTTTTTAGTTTTGAAATAATTTGATGTAAATTCACTTTTTCATTTGTCAATATGTATTCGCGAAATGAGACTTCGAAACTTACAAAATTCGAAACTTAAAAAATTCAGAGCTTCGAATCTTCGAAATTTTGAATCCTGGAAACTTCGAATATTCGAAAGTTTAAATCTTCTAAACTTCACTACGCGAAGATTTTAATCCTTTGCACTCGAGGCCTTTTTGCTCGGGCGAACCAGCAATTCGAGACGATTTCGACTGTATTAGTGTTTTACAGGTATTTTAGAATTGGGAAAAAGTAGGAATAACCTCACTTGGGACGACCTTTAATGATCTTGACCTTGTATATGAAGTTGCGTAACGTTCAGGCATAGGTCGCGCGCTCGAGTGCAAAGGATTAAATGAATCTTCGAAGGTTTGAACCATTGGAAATCTTCGAAGAAAAATTCCAGCCCTACTTTAAACTGCCAAAAATCAAATGTAATCAAATTGGAATATGTGAATTAGAATAAATGACGTTCTTTAATAGTTTTCGACTTTTGGCAATTGAAACATTTAGTAAATGCCTATTACGACAAAAATGTAGAGGATACACCCAACAAACAACAAGTTATGTCAAGTTCTTTTGTAAGTTTTACTCCTAACCTAAAAACTAAGTAACAGACCAATTGTCACAATGTCATAGTGTGGCACTCGAGTGTTTTAATGTCTACGCATCTTTCCTGCTGGAAATAAGTTGTCAGGAAGGCCTTCTAGATGAATGTTATGAGGCTGGTTGCAACGGTCATTTAAAAATGACTGAAACACATGGAAAAAGTCGTGACGTTGATTTGATTTTTGTGAGCGAGGATGCCCCAGAATCCACAGTTGTCATATCTCCACAAGATGATGGTGGCAGTCGACTACTATTTCTTTGGCTTGGGTGGTTTAGGTGTTTTCGTTGGTTTCTTGGTCGCCTTCTTCGACCTTTTAAAATCTTCAAAAATAAACAAGTCTAAACTGCTCAAAATTTAAGTTTCAGACCATCAACGAAAGAGTATTCAAATATTTGACGTTTTTTGGATAGTTTTTGATACTAGAAACATTTAGTAAATGGCCACCCTATTAAATACGATATAGTCGTGTATAGAACGAAGCCTCAAACAATTAGAGTTGGCAGTGGCAAAGTGATGTGAAGTTCTTTTGTCTTTTGTAAACTTTACTTTATCTTGTTCCAAGCGTTATTCCTAAAAACTAATTGTCATAGTGTGATCCTCAAGTGTTTTAATGTCTACTGGAAAAAAGTTGCCATTCTCGATTAATGTTATAAGGTTGTAACGGTTAATTTAAAATGACGCACAGATTTATGTAACAGTATTCTCATGTTACATAACTTTTGTTGTTAAGTTTAGTGATTTTTTCAATTCAGGTTATTGATGAATATAATTAAGACCGGAGCTAATTATTCCTTTTCCTCCATTCTCCTTTCCTCGATCATTTCCCAATGTCAATGTCACGATGCTTAACAAAAGGCCGGCCGAGTGCACGCCGGTCACGACGCTTTCCCATAAGCATCGCGCAATTAAATCCCATTCCTCTGCATTTTCTCCACAGCCCACACATCAACACCGTTAACGAGTCATCATCCCGAATGTGACGCAATCGCGAACAAAAAAGAAACCGCGACCATCGATCATCCGACCTATCTTCGTAACTGTTGTTCCCGAAGAAAGTCATCAGTCATTGCCTGTCCGTGATAGAAGAGACAACGGTTAACGGTTAAAGAGGATGATGGTGTAGAAAAAAAAAACCACGCGAAAAACTCGCGTGCCAATGATGGATGGTGATGCGTGGGAATCGGTGGAGATGACCCAATTGGGCCGAAACGACTCTCATGGGACAGATTGAGACAAATCTGTTGTGAATGAGAGTCGAGCCCGCCCGGTTGCGTAATCGTAGCCAATGCCCGGCGGCCATTGTTCCCATTAATTAATGACATTACGAGCGGAATATATATTCTTAGAACAATGGCCATTAGAATAGCATTAATGGTCCTCAGCTATTATGCACTCACACACACAAGCATTACTTCAGAGGAAAGGAGAAATATTGTTGATACTTACACTGATGCATTATTCATTCAAAAGTTTTATACCGCAACAATATAAATGGAAAATTACAGTGTTTTTAATTTGGGTTTGGGTATTTTACATTCACTGAAATATGGATGGAGCGTAAACAGAACTAAAATTAACACTGAAAACCCCCATTTCTTAGTCCCAATACAAGATTTTGCAAAGTTTTGCATATTCAGGCTACTTTTCGTCTTTATTTAACTTTATTTAAGGAGGATTTTGAAAACGATTGTCCATTACAATGAATAATGCTACTCTACATAGGCATGCATAACACATTCTGATCACGTTAAAATACTCATCAACATACCACAGACCAAATTAGATCATAACTTATCCAACGATCCAATCGAAGCTATTGCTAACGGTCTTATTATTTTGAGGATGGTCCAAAACTAAATGCAAACTATCGAAAATAAAAAATGCCTTTTTTACTTTCTCCGTTACGAAGTACGAGAAAGTATTGTGATCGTGATTTCTTTTCCAAAAATTTTTTTTACGGAAATATCCGTTTTGGGGTCCCTAGATACCATTTCAACAATTTCTGGAAAAAATGGTGATGTGGCCATCATGTTACTTTCTCCGACTTGATGGTCATTTATATTTACGTTTTCATGGTTTATTTTCAATTGAAATCCTATTTTAAAAGTACTTCGAGCGTTGCGTGAACTCGGATGAAACTGACGTTTAAAACGTCAAAATTATGAAAGATGGAAAAATTATACTTCAAATTCAAAAACTCAGTTTACTCAAAAACTAAAAGGATTTCGAAAAAAACGTATTCTTTATAAGTTGTTCATTTTGGCACTCTCTGCAATTATTATTAACATCAATTTACTGTAACTGTTATCGTTTCAAAATTATAAACCAGAAATGAAACAATAATTAATAAATTTTTTTCTCGAATAACAATAATTTTATGAAAAATATTTTCAAACAAAAGATGTTAATTTATTTGTTATTTTCAGTATTTGTTTAAATATTTTTGTGATATTTTTCATATTTAAGAAGATATTGGCAAAAAACAAAAAACGGTTAAGGTAAACACCCACTTCCGGTGTACGAAATTTTACCAAAAGCTTTTCAGTTCTTCGGATTATCAAATAAGACTTATGTTCAAAGTTTCATATCAATTGCTCTATTAGTTTTTGAGATACAGCGCGCACAGACACACACAGACACACCATCACACACACACACACACACACACACACACAGACACAAATTTTTTTTTTCCAGAAATTGATGAAATGGCATCTAGGGACCCCAAAACGGATATTTCCGTAAAAAAAAAATTTGAAAAAAAAATCACGATCACAATACTTTCTCGTACTTCCTAACGGAGAAAGTAAAAAAAATTGTGTCTGTGTGTGTGTGTGTGTCTGTGCGCGCTGTATCTCAAAAACTAATAGAGCAATTGATATGAAACTTTGAACATACGTCTTATTTGATAGTCCGAAGAACTGAAAAGCTTTTGGTAAAATTTCGTACAGAGGAAGTGGATGTTTACCTTAACTGTTTTTTGTTTTTTGCCAATATTTTCTTAAATATGAAAAATATCTCAAAAAATTTAAACAAACATTGAAGACAACAAAGAAATGAACATCTTTTGCCTGAAAACATTTTTTATAAAATCATTTTTATTTGAGAAAAATAAATTATTATTTTTTTTAATTTTTGGTTTATAATTATAAAACGATAATAGTTACAGCAAATTTATGTTAATAATCATTGTAGAGAATGTTAAAATGAACAACTTATAAAGAATAGCAGCCTTATTAATAGATGTTAGTACACAGAATTAAGACCGTACTAAGAATGCTACTAACATGTCCGTATTAATAGAACATTTTAGTGGCTCACTAAATTTAGTATTCCACTAACTATTTAGTATCATTGTACTCCATGTTTAAACGCCAACAACACCATTAAACATAACCTATAATTCAAACCGCGTGACGTTTGAAATCGTTATTATAGTTATATTTGTGTATGTTGTGTATGTAAGTAATGGATACTAGCCAAAATGTTAGTATTGTGCTTAAACTTGTCTTGGAGTGCGTTTACAATGTTTTATAAATAAAAAATAATAATTTGCTTAGAGAAAATGTTGTAGATCCCAAAACTGGAATGAGTATGAAAAAGAATTAACAAATAAATTGAATCTATGAAAAAGAATTGCTATTGCATTCGGTCCGAGAGGAAATTAACATTATAGAAAACAAAAGAAAATTAACATCTTGCAATAAAGACAAGAGTGGTGCATGTAACTGTATCGCAGGAAAGTTGGATAATAATTACATAATTAAGCATTTGATTAATGTTATTAATGTTCACATACTTCTTACGTGCATTTAGTGTTAAATATCGCAAATTAAATTAATCAGACGTTTGTTTTGCACGCCTATTCAAGTTTAAAAAAAAAAACCTCTCAATGAAACAATTTATAGGTTAGATAAGACAAGTTGGCGCGCCAAAAGCGATGTTGCCACATGATTTTCCTTGTTAGCACGCAACTAACTAATGGCGTCTAAATATTGTTCTATTAATGTAGGACATTAGTGATATCTTAGTACGGTCTTAATGGCCACTAACTAGTGGCTTGTTAAAACTCTACTAAGGGTGATTCTATTAATAAGGCTGTAAGTTTTTTTCGAAATCTAGTTTTTGAGTAAACCAAGTTTTTGAATTTGAAGTATAATCTTTCATTATTTTGACGTTTTAATAAACGTCAATTTCATCCGAGTATACGAAACGTTCTATGCACATTTAAAATATTATTTAAATTGAAAATAAACCATGAAACCGTAAATATAAATGATACCATCAAGTCGGAGAAAGTAACACCATTTTTTTCTCTACATAACAGTCTGTCTGTGCGCACTGTATCTCAAAAACTAATACAGAAATGACCATGAAACTTGAACATAAGTGTTATTTGAGAATCCGAAAAACTGTAAAGCTTTTGGTAAAATTTCGTATTTCCGAATATTTACCTTAACAGTTTTTTGTTCTTTTAGCTTTTTTTGGGACTTCAGAACAAAGTTTTTAAAACTTTTTTTAGGACATTTTTAAAAGACCTTTCTTCGAGGATTCTTTTTCAGAACATTTTAGAACATTTTTTTCAAGACTTTTCTTTCAGGACCTTTATTTTCAGGATTTCTTTTCAAAATTTGATTAACAGGATCTTTTTCAGGAATTTTTTCTCGGGACTTTCAACTCTTTGTTGAGAACTTATTTTTGGGATTTTTTTCAGAAAAAAAATTTCAGAATTTTTTAGAATTTTTCTTTTCATAACCATTTTTAAACCTTTTTAAGGACTTTTTCAGATATTTTTAGCTTTTTTTACGACTACTTTCTAAACTTTTTATGTCAGGAATTTTGTTAAGGACTTATTTTAGGCTTTTTTGCAGGACTCTTTGGGATTTCTTTTTCAGGACAATTTCTTCAGATCCTTTTAAGGACTTTTTACAATGCTTTCTTTTCAGATTTTTTTTGTTTATTTTTTATAGATGTTATTTTCAAGGCATTTTTTCAGGGACTGTTTTTACTGGACAATTTTTTATGATATTTCATCGGGGCTATTTTTCTCAACCTTCTTCAGGATTTATTTTAGGACTTTTTAGGACTCTTTTTCGGGACATTTATTTCTGGTATTTTGTATGAAGACTATTTTTCAGGAGTTTTTTTTCACGGCTTTTATCAGGACTCGTTTTCAAGACTTTATTTCCAGGACTGTTCCTCCAGGACTTTTTCGAGTCTTTCTTAAGAACCTCTTGCTCGGAACTTATTATTTTACATACAGTATTATTTTTTCGGGAATTTTTTTTCAAACCTTTACAGGACTTTTTTCAGTACTACATATAATTCAGGACATTTTTTATGGGATTAATTTTCAGGATTTCTTGTTCCGGATTTTTTGTTCTTTTTACAGGGTTTTTTTCAGAAATGGTTTTTTAGGATTCTTTTACGATGTTATCTCCATAATTCTTTTTCAAAACTGTTATTACAGGACATTTTTTCTGAATATTTTATCAGGACTCATTATATCATCATATCATATCATTTATTTAGTCACGTAAGCCAACATTTACAAACAATACAGAATAATTGGGACTTTTTCAAGACATTCTTCAGGACTTTGGCATGACTTATTTTAGGACCATCCTTTGGGACTTTTTCGGACGTCTTTCAGGATTTTTTAAACGACATTTACTTCTGGTGTTGTATACGAAGACTTAACTTTTTAGGATTTTTTTTGCAGTACTTTTTTCAGGACTTTTTTCACAACTTTCTAACAGGAACCTTTTTTCAAGACTTTATTTTCAAAACTGTTTTTCCAGGACTTTTTTTCATGACATTTTTTTGTAAGAACTCTTTTTTAGGACATTCTTTCAGGACTTTATTTCTGGTCCTTTTGAAGGACCTGTTTTTCAAGACATTTTTTGTCGGGACTCTTTTTCAGGACTTTTTATCAGGACACTTTCTTGTTCGGGACTTTTATTGGGTTTTTTAGGACTTTTTAATTAGATCTATATTTAGAAATCTTTTACAAGACTTTCTTGTTTAGGGCTTTTATTCGGTTTTTTAGGACTTTTTAATCGGGACTATTTTAAGAAATCTTTTTTAGGATTTTCTTGTTAAGGGCCTTTATTAGGTTTTTTATGACTTTTAAATCAGGACTATTTTTAGAAATCCTTTTCGAGACTTTCTTGTTCAGGACTTTTATGAGATTTTTTAATCGGGACCATTTTTAGAAATCTTTTTCAAGACTTTTTTTTAGTTTTTCAGTAAACTTACGGTAAAAATTATTAGAATTTGTAACATAATTTGTCATTTTTACCTTTCATAATTTTGACGTTTCAAACGTCATCACTATTTTTACTTTCTCCGTTACGAAGTACGAGAAAGTATTGTGATCGTGATTTTTTTATCAAAAAATTTTTTTACGGAAATATCCGTTTTGGGGTCCCTAGATGCCATTTCAACAATTTCTGGAAAAAAAAAATTTGTGTCTGTGTGTGTGTGTGTGTGTGTGTCTGTGTGTGTGTGTGTGTGTGTCTGTGCGCGCTGTATCTCAAAAACTAATAAACCAATTGATATGAAACTTTGAACATAAGTTTTATTTGATAATCCGAAGAACTGAAAAGCTTTTGGTAAAATTTCGTACACCGGAAGTGGGTGTTTACCTTAACTGTTTTTTGTTTTTTGCCAATATTTTCTTAAATATGACAAATATCACAAAAACATTTAAACAAATATTGAAGACAATAAAGAAATGCGATTATTTTGTTTGAAAACATTTTTCATAAAATCATTGTTATTCGAGAAAAAAATTTAATAATTTTTTTTTCATTTTTGGTATACAATCATCAAACGCTAATAGTTACAGTAAATTTATGTTAATAATAATTGTAGAGAATGCCAAAATGAACAATTTATGAAGAATAAGTTTTTTTCGAAATCTCTTTAGTTTTTGAGTAAACTGAGTTTTTGAATTTGAAGTACATTTTTCGATCTTTCATAATTTTGACGTTTTAAACGTCAGTTTTTCCGAGTCTACGAAACGTTCGATGCACACTTAAAATGTGATTTAAATTTAAAATAAACCATGGAAGCGTAAATATAAATGATACCATCAAGTCGGAGAAAGTAACATGATGGCCACATCACCATTTTTTACTTTCTCCGTTACGAAGTAACAGCTCCACACACAGCTCCAAAAATGCAAGGGGAGAGGTAAAATCAGCGAAAATCGGGGATTACCGGTCTCTAACCTTCGGAGCTGGGTACTGCTCGCAGGGAAGATTTTCGAGCTTTGGGCCCGTGGAGACTTTTGATCTGGACACCGAAAGGAACAACATATCCAAAATTTGGTCAATTTCACCGAAAGCCAATTTCCATTTGATTTGTGAGGGGTCCATTAGGCCAAGCCAAAAGCTGTGCATTATTGTTAATCGTACTAAAACTAATTTCACTGTTCATATTTTACTCAAATATTTCTTATACTGTACGAGGAAATAATTTAAAACAGAGAGAATATTGTAAAAGAAGTGGAAACTGAAAATCCCCGAAAATGCAAAAATCTGTAAGAGATATAAAAGATATAAATTTATTGGTGTAGTGGGCACAGGCGAGCGCTTGTGCCGGCTGAACCGCGGCCGTATGGATTCGATTCCCAGCCGGGGCGGAAAATTTTTCGAGGATCGAGAAATATTCGCTCGGGTCCGTGGTTGTTTTATATGTCTTACATTATTCATTTCTTCATTTATTCATATACATATATAATTACAAAAATAACATCCGTGTGTAACTGAATGGCTCAGCCTAAGTAAAAAAAAACCAATAAATTTTCAAAACGCAAAAGTTGAAAAACGTTGATTTTTCAAAATTCTATACAAGTGCAGACTTATGACTATGTCTTACATTATTCATTTGTTCATCTAATTTCATTTATTCATCCAAATGTAAACATTTCAAAAATAACAGCCGTGTATGATTGAAAGGCTCAGCCTAAGTAAAAAAAAAATATATAAATTTATGAGCAATAGTTATTTATAAAATTCATGGTCACAAAAGATTATAGTAGGCACGATAACTTAAAAAAAATAATTAAGTGAAAAGCCCACTTTGTTTAATAATGTAACAATCGCAATCATCATCATGATTAATCAAAAATATAATTCCAAGATTGGGGTTTCAAGGATTTCCAAATGTGCCAGCGTGTGACAATAAACCGGACGGATTGTGCAAGGAAATTTTGGAACTGGTGCGTGGGTGCCTCGCAGGGATAGAACCAGTCCACTCCTTCACCTACCAAGGCGGCACAATCAAGAGCGGAATCCCATATCTGATCACGTGGTGTTTCACAGCTAACGCAACACACGTTTCAATTATTGTCGTTACAAAATCCGTGCTTTGCATACGCTTATGGCGCGATTCAAATATTGCCGGTTTCGAAGAGGAGGTCACGCGGTGCATAAAACGCTCGGTTTGCGACTTTTTTCGGGTGCTGGTGGTTGGAGGGGGTGGAGGATAGTCGAGCATCCACCTCGGCATCTCTTTGTGTTCTTTACCTCAATGCTCGCATAAATATTAATCGCGCAGATCCTTGTGATAAATCGATTCACCTTTCATCCGAGTACCCTTGATCCTCGATACTGGGACGACATGACATGTCCTTTTTAGGATACTTGTCCGGAACGTGCATTCCGGGGTTGGTGCAGACGGCTAGCTTACCAAACGACTCTTATAAAATAACGCTTTTGTGCATAAAGAAAATAGTACTTAAATAACAGGCCCAAGAATCTATTCGGACTATATATTTGTCAAATAAAAATGCTTTGGATCATATCTTCAATAGGAAGTGTTTGTTTCTAGATTTTCAACGCTACAAATAGTATCATCAATGGGGATTTGTTACAAAGTACATCATAATTTTTGTGTGATGCGACATCGCTTGGCATCGTTCGGCACTTTGGGCATAGTCTGTGGTATGAAATTCGGCACTTTGGGCAAAATTTCGATTCAGCACTTTGGACATTCGGCACTTTGGGCAGCCCCCTACAGCGTGTACTAACAGACAGGCAGACAGACACACACTGACACATTTTTTTTTCAGAAATTGTTGAAATCAACCTCAAAACGGATATTTCTGTTACTCAAAAAAAGACATGTTAGAAAAACTTATTCTTTATAAGTTGTTCATTTTGGCATTCTCTGCGATTATTATTAACATAAATTTGATGTAACTATTATCTTTTCATAATTAAAAAGCCAAAAACGAAAAAATGAATAGATCTTTTTTTCGAAAAACAATGATATACAGAGTGTATTTGAAATAACTAATAGGCATTTAAGGGCACATACACAAAATATTTGTGAACCCATTTCCGTCAAAATTTATTCGAATTTTTTTTTTAATTTTCCTAATTTTTGAGGTTTTTTAAACATTTTGAGAACCGATGCTTTTCTCATTTAATTAGGTCTGCATAGAATGTGTGTTTATTTATTTAAAACGCGAGATCCGATTTCTTGCCTCCGAAATTTGAATATGAATTTGTTATCGCAAAGTTTTTTTTTTGTAAAAGATAAACAGTCCTCAAGTTCATTAAAGAGCACTCAGATATTTCCTACGCGCTTGTTGTAATTCGATATCTAAAACCGATGCCGTTTAAAAATTAGGTCACATTACCACTGCCCCCAAACATGTTGTGTATTTTCACTCATTAACTTTAATAATTAATTGCGGGCTTTTTGTTACAATTATAAACAAAATAATTGCGAATATTGTTTAAAAATAATACAATCTCTTTGTGGTTGCGAGCCTGATCGTTATTTCAAATGCACCCCGTATAAAATATTTTCAAAGAAAACTTATTGGAAAAAAAAACAAAAAACTGTTAAGGTAAACACCCACGTTCGGTTTACGAAATTTTACCAAAAGCTTTTCAGTCCTTTGGATTATCAAATAAGACTTTAGTTCCAAGTTTCATGTTAATTATTTTTTGAGATACAGACACACAGACGCACAGACACACACAGACACACAGACACATAGACACACAGACACACAGACACACAGTTTAGTTATCCTCAATAATAATAAAATATTTTCTGATCTTATCTGTGCAATGAGCACAACACTTTACTGAAAGAATTTTCGAAATCTCTCCTCGCGTTCATGATTTGAACTATAAAATACATGTGTTGCGTCTTATCTGCGTTTATTCGATGAAAGAATTTGCCAAATTAGGTCATCCGTTCAAGAGTTCCTTAAACAACAAAAAAGGAATTAAAGACGAATTAATTTTTTGGTCCTATTTACATTTATCGGATGAGTAGTTTATGGACTCAAAAAATATAAAAACAATTGCTATCCACTTGAAACTTCTCAAAATCACTCAATATTAATTCAAGAGTGATTTGGTAGAAAATTCCATACATTCCGCCGCGTCGATTGCTTTGGCGATTTTTCTTGTAAATTTATGAAAAATTATAATCATTCCTTTTTGGGGCAAAAAAAATATAAAAACAATTGCCATCGACTTGAAACTTTTCAAAACAACTGACAATACATGTGATTTTACATTTCCGTAAAAATCAGAAATGCATTGTTTCTAAATTTTAAAATATTTCAATGTGAACGCAGATAAAATTTAGAGAAAAATTGCAATAAATTCGTCGACGAAAAAAAAAATATAAAAACAATTGCCATCGACTTGAAACTTTCCAAAACAACTGACAACAAATGTGATTCTACATTTCCATACAAATTAGAAATACATTTTTTCTAAATTTTAGAATATTTCAATGTGAACGGAGATGCAATTAAAAAAAATTGCAACAAATTCGTCGACGCGAAAAAAATATAAAAACAATTGCCATCGACTTGAAACTTTCCAAAACAACTGACAACACATGTGATTTTACATTTTCGTAAAAATTAGAAATGCATTGTTTCTAAATTTTAGAATATTTCAATGTGAACGCAAAAGAAATTAAAAAAAAATGCAATAAATTCGTCGACGCGAAAAAAATATAAAAACAATTGAAATCGACTTGAAACTTTCCAAAACATCTGACAATACATGTGATTCTACATTTCCGTAAAAATCAGAAATGCATTGTTTCTAAATTTTAAAATATTTCAATGTGAACGCAGATAAAATTTAGAGAAAAATTGCAATAAATTCGTCGACGAAAAAAAAATATAAAAACAATTGCCATCGACTTGAAACGTTCCAAAACAACTGACAACAAATGTGATTTTACATTTTCGTAAAAATTAGAAATGCATTGTTTCTAAATTTTAGAATATTTCAATGTGAACGCAAAAGAAATTAAAAAAAAATGCAATAAATTCGTCGACGCGAAAAAAATATAAAAACAATTGAAATCGACTTGAAACTTTCCAAAACATCTGACAATACATGTGATTCTACATTTCCGTAAAAATCAGAAATGCATTGTTTCTAAATTTTAAAATATTTCAATGTGAACGCAGATAAAATTTAGAGAAAGATTGCAATAAATTCGTCGACGAAAAAAAAATATAAAAACAATTGCCATCGACTTGAAACTTTCCAAAATAACTGACAACACATGTGGCTCTATATTTCCGTAAAAATTAGAAATGCATTGTTTCTAAATTTTAGAATATTTTAATGTGAACGGAGATGCAATTTAAAAAAAATTGCAACAAATTTGTCAACGCGAAAAAATATAAAAACAATTGCCATCGACTTAAAACTTTCCAAAACAACTGACAACACATGTGATTCTACATTTCCGTAAAAATTAGAAAATCATTGTTTCTAAATTTTAGAACATTTCAATGTGAACGGAGATGCAATTAAAAAAAATTGCATCAAATTCGTCAACGCGAAAAAACATAAAAACAATTGCCATGCACTTGAAACTTTACAAAATCACTCAATATTAATTCAAGAGTGATTTCGTAGAAAATTCAAATACATTCCGTCGATTGCTTTTGCGATTTTTCGTGTAAATTTATGAAAAATTATAATCATTTTTTGTTGACGCGAAAAAAATATAAAAACAGCTGTAAAATACTTGAAACTTCCTAAATTTACTTAAAATACAATAATCTTAATAATCTTCCAAAAACTCAAAAAACTCCATGACAGGTTTTCAAGATAACCGACCGAGAGGAAAAATCATTTCATTGTAAATAATGATTTTTCTTTATTAATTCCAATGTTGCGTTGCGATGAAACCATGTTATCTTTTACCAGAAATAAAATAGTAGCAGTACTTTTTTAAACGCCATTTCTTCGAAAACAGCTGAATATCAACATGGGGTATGCCACATAAAAAATACTCAGAATTTTACGTAGAATCCATAAATGCAACAAAGAATAGGGGTTCACGTTTTAAAATTTTAACTTAGGGGTCGTATCTCAATTTTGGGACACACTGTACATTTGAATTTTATCTCAAAAAATGCGCGGTAAAAAATAATAATACATGTGTCCGAGCATTTTTCTGAAAGAAAATGCCCTGAATTTTTCTTTTCTCGAAAAGGAGGCGGTGGGATAATTATATGCTAAGTGGCTCTACCATTAAAATGATCCACGAGCCGCCACTGGTTTAGAACACCCAAAAAACGAGGAAATGCTCCATAGTAGACATCATCAACGATACCAACTTCGAAGTATACATAGGACCAAGCACCAGATTTTTGCTCTTCAGCAGAAGGAATATTGAAGAAAATCAAGACGGACACCCATAATTCTGAAGAGCATTGCACATAAAGGATTGAAAAAAATTTAAAGAAAAAGAGTGTTTCTATCTAAAATCTGACAAAAGCAATAGTGTAGAGATTATCCAAAAAACAGATTACGAAAATAATGCTAACAAAGGCTTATACACAGTCCAAAATAAGAACCCACAGAAAAATCAGAAAAATCAACGAAACGTTAGAAACCTCAGCATTCCACAACAATATTGTCGACCAAAAAAGGTAATCAATCAATTTAGAGAAATAGTTTGCAACGTACAAAATTCCACTCGTTAGAAATTGAAAATTATATGTCGATGAAGAACTCCCAAGAACTCGCAAATAAATTAAAAACTGTAACACTAACTGATAATAAAAAAAGGATGTTCTCTGTTCCCTAATATATATATCCATCAAATAAATAATCTCTATCCTTAAAGAAATATTACTTAAAAACAATATTCCACCCCAAAAAATCAAAATGTACGTACAACTTATAGAACTAGTGATGGAGTGTAACGTTTTTGAGTTTTAGTTATACGTATTACTTTAAACCATAAGAAATATGGTTTAAACATGAAATAAAAAAAATGCTTCAATTAATTTTTTTTAAGGGAGGATGGTTGACAGGAATTGGGGTTGAGGAAGTGCGGATGATTTGGGAATCGACTTAGCCAACTGGGGCATTCTGCCACAACCGATAATTTGTATAATAATCATTTATAATGATGAAAGGGACATACACTAAACATCCATGGACCTGTACGGCCACTTCTTCGTTCCGAAAAAGTGACCGCGCGGATGGGATTCGAACCCACGACCACGAAGCCCGTAAGCAGGAGCTGTACTCACTAGGCCACCGCGGCCTCCAATTAAAAATTAATTCGTTAAAAAAATTTTGGAACAAATTGTACAAATTTCTCAGTATCTACACCAAAATTTTGATTCATTCAAGAATAACGAATTTTCAATAAAATGTATTTTATTGAAAAGTTCCTGAATCAAAATAATGGCTTCCACTATAAAACATATAAATTCAAGAATATTTTACATTTTAAAATAAACCATATTTCTTAAAAAAAATTAAAGCGAAAATCACCTTATCAGTCGATGCTTCAATCCAAAATCTATTCCTTAAAAAAATTACATTATACACTTTTCGTAGTATCTACGCCAAAATGCCTAATCTTCGTTTGGTCTACAATTTCAGTAAAACAATTCGTATCCAATTTATGAAAATGAAATTTTCTGTCGAGATCTTCGTCGATCCTGTCCTTGGACCTTGGCGTGGGTCATCGGCACACATTAGAAAACCATTTCGATGCGCACTTTTTTACTGTCGACCGGAGCGGTTTATTTATAAGAACGCAAACAAATGTGGCGTGTCTGTGTCAATGGACAATGCAAATTGTAAGTTATTGTGTAAGGTCAGGTCCACTTTGCGCAAGAGTCGCCTTTGTGTTTGTCTGTATCTTCCATCGCCAACAATCGCAGTTTATCTTCCCGTGAAGACGTTCCCGACTTGGAAATCTTGAACTTCAATAAAGGGAAGGAGCCTTGGCGAACAAAAAGGCGGCTATAAATTTTGCAGTCGTTCGAGAAAATCTGCTAGAATCTGCTCGGGTCTGTTTAAATTTACAATACTCGAACAGCAAATCGCTGTTGGCGCTAACGTGAAAATTTGGTACTAAGCAGTTTTTATTACATTACTTTACTAGAACTACAATAAGGCACTTTAATATGCAGCTTTCGGTTCTATAACTGAATTCATTATGTTTGATGAAAAATAACTTCATAGAAGGTAACTTTGAATTGAACAACTTTCGACGTTTTTTTACCACTATTTTTTTATTGCATAATATAGTGGTAAAAAACGTCGAAAGTTGTTTAATTCAAAGTTACCTGACAATGGACTAACACATAGTAACGGTCGCAACCATCATCTTCATAACTTCATAGAAACGTAACAAATGATATTTTATTTTTTATTCCAAATATTTCCTCCTCGCCTGTAATTTTTGGTGCACCACATACTTTACACCCTTGGCACCGTGACTACTTAAATAAAAAGCAAATAAGGGCAAGAATTAAATCAATACGGTGTTTACATTCACACGTAATTTTAATCATTTCACTTATGACCAAATCCGTTTTTCATTGATAAAATCCAGTTATAAATTATTCATGAGAGAAATTGTGATTATGACCACGCCAACGAGGAGATAAGCTTCCTAGGCGCCGTGACGCAATTTGTTGGGCATTAATCTGGGCCATAAAGCCCACATCCGATTTTTTTTTAAATTTTGGTAATCTGTGAAAGTGTTTTGGTATGTCGCGGAAAGCGAACGTTACTGATACTTGGGTGGGCAGCTTAAAACAAAATTATGAATAAACATGAACCAACACAAGTTTCTCCATCTTGATACACTTGATCTTTCCCAATAATTATGATTATAAATAATGTTAATGATTTGAAGAGGATGATAATATGGGCAAATAAAAACCAAGCTTAGTTTCTGAATGTTTAACTTTCGCCTTATTAAGGCATTTTGAAGAGAAATTTGAAATAAATGTATTAACAGAAATCTACAAACCAACAATTTGTCACATTTCAAATATATATATATCAATATATCATTATATAAAAATATAAAACAACTAATTATTATTTGTTAAGCACCGAAATCGATGAGCATAGTTTTATAATTGGTTCCTTCCAGAGAATAGGACTGAAAAAAACTGAAGTCCAAAAACGGATATACAGGGTGCCCGGATTTCGTAGGGATAACATGGGCAACTTCCGCATTTGAAGAGATAGAGAGATGGTCAAATTAGCAAAAAGGTGCAGGTTCGAGGGCTCATTGAGAATCCACCCCCAAATCCCACTTGTCATGGCCTCCACAATAAAAATTAAAAGAAAATCTGTAATTGAAGAAATTAGGAGATTTTGTTTTAATTTTTATTTTGAACAAGTGAGCCATGACAAGTAGGATTTGGGGTGGATTCTCAACGAGCCCTCGAACCTGCACCTTTTTGCTAATTTGACCATCTCTCTATCTCTTCAAATGCAGAAGTTGCCCATGTTGTCCCTACAAAATCCGGGTACCCTGTATACCTTAACTTTTTTTTATTTTTTACAAAATAAAAAAAAAATATTTTTTTAAAGAAAATCGATTAATAGGAATTTAGGTTAAGGAAACGCGGATTATAGAAAATTGGCTGAGGATGATAGGGTATTTAGCCAGGACCGATATGTATATTAATAATTCATATTTTTTTATTGAAAATGGGACAACCATGAACCCGGCCATTTTTCTTTAGAAAAAGTGACAGCTCGGACAAGACTTGAGCTCGCCCTAACGAGCCTAGAAGTAGGAACTCTATCATCTAGGCCAGTGGTGCTAAAACCGTGGGTCGCTAGAAAATATTTGTGGGTCGCCAAATTTAAAGAAATTTATTTGACAATAAAAAATCAGATACAGATAAATAGTGAAATAAAATTATATTGTTGACGATGGGACTTAAATTAGGATTTTCCCGTTTCTTTTAAAAAAATTCTCGAAAAAATAGCGACGTGGCCATCATGTAACTTTCTCCGAATTGTTTTTTGTGATATTTTTCACAGTTATCGTTTTTCTTCAAAGACCAGAGCGTTTTCACAAAATACTTATTGTTCATGAGATGCTCTGTAATTATTGTTAATGTAAATTTGGCAGATAGTATCCATGTGAAATATTAACATTACTGAAAAAATGGTGATGTGGCCATCATGTTACTTTCTCCGACTTGATGGTATCATTTATATTTACACTTTCATGGTTTATTTTCAATTGAAATCATATTTTAAATGTACATCGAGCGTTGTGTAAACTCGGATGAAACTGACGATCAAAACGTCAAAATTATGAAAGATGGAAAAATTATACTTCAAATTCAAAAACTCAGTTTACTCAAAAAATAAAGAGATTTCGAAAAAAACTTATTCTTCATAAGTTGTTCATTTTAGCATTCTCTACAATTAGTATTAACATAAATTTGCTGTAACTATTATCACTGTATAATTAAAAGAAAACATGTAAAAAAAAATGGTGATGTGGCCATCATGTTACTTTCTCCGACTTGATGATATTATTTATATTTATGCTTCCATGGTTTATTTCCAATTTAAATCATATTTTAAGTATGCATCGAACGTTTCGTAGACTCGGATAAAACTGACGTTTAAAACGTCAAAATTATGAAAGATGGAAAAATGTACTTCAAATTCAAAAACTAAAGAGATTTCGAAAAAAACTTATTCTTTATAAATTGTTCATTTTGGCATTCTCTACAATTATTATTGACATAAATTTGCTGTAACTATCAGCGTTTCATAATTGTATACCAAAAATGAAAAAAATAATAATAAATTTTTTTCTCGAATAACAATGATTTTATGAAAAATGTTTTCAAACAAAATAATCGCATTTCTTTATTGTCTTCAATATTTGTTTAAATGTTTTTGTGATATTTTTCATATTTAAGAAAATATTGGCAAAAAACAAAAAATAGTTAAGGTAAACACCCACTTCCGGTGAACGAAATTTTACCAAAAGCTTTTCAGTTCTTCGGATTATCAAATAAGACGTATGTTCAAAGTTTCATATCAATTGCTCTATTAGTTTTTGAGATACAGCGCACACAGCAGACAAACACACACAGTCGGACACACACACACACACAGACACAATTTTTTTTTTCCAGAAATTGTTGAAATGGCATCTAGGGACCCCAAAACGGATATTTCCGTAAAAAAAAATTTTTTGAAAAAAAATCATGATCACAATACTTTCTCGTACTTCGTAACGGAGAAAGTAAAAAATTAATGTAGAAAAATTATGTCTGTCAATAAAGATGTTTCATACATAATCTGAAATATAGGCCAAAAAAACAAAAATTTAGACCAAAAATCGAAAACCTGTGCCTAAAAATAAAAAAATTCTTTCCAAAAAATCGAAAGTTTCAACAAGCAAATCGAAAATTTATGCTAAATCATTTCGTAAACAATATTTTCAAACAAAAGATGTTAATTTTTTTGTTGCCTTCAATATTTGTTTAAAAGATTTTGTAATATTTTTCACATTTAAAAAATTATTGGAAAAAAAATCAAAAAGCCATCAGAAGAACTGAAAAAGTTTTGGTAAAATTTCGTACACTGAAAATAGGTTTTTTAATATGAAAAATATTACAAAACATTTAAACGAATATTTAAGATAACAAAACATGAATATCTTTAATAAATATGTTTTTTTTTATTAAGAAACATAATCGAAAATCTAAGCAACAATTTTACTTTAACTACCTTGAATTTTAAGAAATGTCTATCCAGGGGTAGCGACCAAATTTTATACAAAATGGGTGGTCGGGAATGAAAATAATTTGCTCTAGGCTATCACGATCAGATGCAGGGCTCTGATGCGGGTTTTTGGAAATCCGGCCCGGCTAATTGTAATTTTTAATTTTGATTATACCATTTCAAAAAAGTTTAACAATCAAATCAAATAATATTCTTTCAATATGTATTATTTTTGGGAATTTGTGAATTGAAAAAATTATTTTTTTCAATTCACTTGTTACTTTTTAGTCTATAATATATTTCAATTTATCCAAGCTCGACATGGACCGGCCCGGTCTAAATTATCCATCGGTAGGCCCGGCCCGTCTCGACCCGGAGATTGATAATTACGGGCCGGGCTTTCCAGGCCTAACCAAAGCCTGGCCCATGCAGGCCTCTGATCGCGATTCCCTCAAAAATAAATAAAAAATATATGCTAAATATTAGAGTAGCTTAAAGTTAATGAAGAAATGCACGTCTTCCGTTAAAAATAGTATTCTATGTATTAAGGGAATAATCAATAGATTATGGCCAGAAGGAATGTTTTAAAATTTTAAATTCCCAAGGACTATAAATCTTGGTGTAGTGGGTACAAGCGAGCGCTTGTGTGTCGTACCGCGTGCCATGTGGGTTAGAATCCCAGCACGGCCGAAAGATTTTTCGGGGATCGAGAAGTATTCGATCGGGTCCATGGTTGTTGTGTATACGTCTGACATTATTCATTTATTCATTTGTTCATTTATTCATCCCAAAAAAAATACTAAATTCAATATTCGATGTATGAATGGCTCATGCCTAAGTTAAAAAAATCAATCTATAATGGTAGGTACATAATGTTTTTTTTCATTTTCGTTCTAAAATTAATTAAATTCTTCATCGATTTTTACCCTAAAATTGTCAAAAACATCTGTCATCGTTGTGTCTGTTGATGTTTTCGTTAATAAAAAACTTTGAAATAACTTTCGCGATCACAATACTTTCTCGTACTTAGTAACAGAGAAGGTAAACATTGTAGAGAATGCTAAAACACAACTTTTTTTTAGAAATGTCAATAGTTTTTGGGAAAAAGTCTATAAATATGTGAAATATTTAAAAAAACGCTAATGATTACGTCGCCAATTTTTTTTAATTTAGTGATTATAGAATGCCGTGGCTTGGCATGGATTTTTTAATTGATAATTGTTATTATATTATACGAGTGTGGAATGTACGTAATTAGTCACGTAAGAAAAAGTTTTCTCGTGAGTTCGAAGAGCGAACGGGTAATTTTGTTAAGCGACTCATGAGTAATTCCACATGAGTATAATATAACATTTTATCCAAAATCGTCTGAATTTGAATTAAACATTGAAATAATATTTACAAAATTTTGACAAGAAATTTGGATGTACACTTCAGTGCAATAAAAGCACAAGTCTTATGAGTATTTTTTACAATATTCTAGTTGTATAATACGGGTCTGCAATTTTCAATAAATGATAAAACACCATAGCTTGAAAATAACACCTTTATTAACCTCTTCACGCCCAGGTTCGCCACATGTGGCAACAAGCGAAAAATGAAAACAAAAACTTTGTACAAAAAAAATTACTTCTTTAGCGCTATCTATGGAATATTTTTTCATATTTTTTTGCATAAATGGGAAAGTTTGTGACAGTGAAATCATTTTTCGTAGAAAAAGTTAACAAAAACAAAGAAGTATTTTTTATTCAAACCTGGGATTAAATCAAAGCAGCGTGGGCGCAAAGTGGTTAAAAAGCCAAAACTGAGGTTAAGACTAAAACCTTCTATTTTAGTTATAATTCGAATTTTTAAATTATCTAAATGACGCAGCATTTTGACATTAAGAAACTTGACAAATTTACATATTTTTGTATCCAGGAAGTCCACTTTAAACTATAACATATTTTGTGTGCTTGTGTTGTCAATTTGAATTATTTCAAAAATCTTAGGAAGTACCTAATTATTCCACGAGTCCGAGATATTGTCTTACTAGTGGGTAATGAACTACATTATTTCCCTTAAATGATTCGCTTATTACAAACGATTTTTATTTACATTTATTTTATTTACATTTAACAACAAAATTTTATGTTGGGCTTATGTGGGTAAGTGACCGAGACCAGGTGTAAGCCGAACGAACATTTTTCGATCCGTTCATTAGCATTTCTTTGATTTTCTGGGTTCTTCGAACTCTTGCTCGCCGGAGCCAATTTATTAGTGCCGGTTCTTGAGCACCCTTACACGGAGGACGCCCCGAAATATATTTTTTTTTAATCTCGCGGTCATTTACACCGGCCATTGCCAAATCGGGAACGGGAAGGTAATTACGGTGAACCTTTTCAACGCCCACGGACCACGATTTTTTTATTTATTTTTTTTTATTTTCAAATTCGAAACAATGGACAGATATTGGCTATAAATAATAATTATGCCAGTGGTATATATACAGGATGTCCTAAATAGAGTCACACGTCTAATGATTGTTTTCGAGAAGAAATGTGTGTTTTCTGGGCGAAGAATGTGACTAATTTCGAAATATTTACGCGGAAACTAATGATGCGCCCGAACACGCTAGCTCGACACCTATTCAAAATATCAACAAAAGGACAACATCAGGTTATTCATGAGGTTTGTTGTAACAAAAGTATGCTGAACTAAATTTAAATAAAACTGAAAAATGTGGCAACAATTTTAGATGTCGAAATTGGCCGTACGCGCGCGATTGGACAGCTATTCCTCGAATTATTAGGACCCCTAATATTAATAGCTATTGCATACACTTCCAATCGATTTCGATTTGACATTTGGAAAAATTTCCACAACTATTGTTAATTAAATATTTAAAAATAGACAACCTACAATAATATATTTTAGCGTAAACTGCGGATAACAACAAATATTTCATTTCTCCAATTTCACACAAGTAACAAACTGCTGACCTTTCTGGAAATCCGGATAATCCTTAAATGTCGCCCACGATTCGCCTTTTTCTATGACATTATATAATGGCTTAGTTTAAAACACGACAGTTTTATGGAAATTAATTGAGTGTCTCGAATTTATACAAATTGGAATGTTAACATTGGTAATTAAGCAAAAGTAATTATGTCCAGAAAATATGCAAATTTAATCTTCAGTTCATCCCAAATGATGACGTTTTCCTATTTTTAAGTTCCGTTTCTTTTAGCAATATAATAATAATAATAATCATATTAATCATAATAATATAATAATACTAATAATAATAATAATGCTTTATTGTCAGTATTTGGAATGATTCATCATAAAATAAAATGCCAATGAAGTAATATTTCAAATAATGATTTATAATTAAGATAGACAAAAGCACAGGCGATTAATGGTTGAGGCGTTAACTTCGTGATACATTTTGGAATTTTAAATAAAATAGTTTCTTTGTTAATACTACTCTTTATTTTTAGCGATCATTAGCTGACCATTTTCAAACTTAAAGTCCGAGTCACTAAAAAATAAAGTGTGGTATTAACAAATAGCAATTCATAGAAACAGAATTTATTTTATTTTAATTATACTTTTTTGTTCGGCCCTGTATTAAATTTTTAAAAAAATCTTGTGCTGGTGAATACTACTCAAAAAAACGTTTAATTTAAGGAATCACAAAAGGGGTGATGCCATTTAAAATTTTGGGGTTAGGGTGAATGGCGCCCAAGGGGTCACTCACCCCATAACCAAAATATGGTGGTTCTAGTTCCCCCTACCTGTATAACATTTGTACCAAATTGAGTTTTTCTAACTCTGTTATTTTCATAGATATTCGCATTGAAAGTTTTCAAATTGACACCATGTATATAAAATAAAATATAAACTGAAAATACCGGAAGAATAAAAAAAATTACTTACCAATTTATCTTCTGATGCGCATGTGATTATTATATAGATTAAATAAGTAATATTACAAAATGCCCAACAAGAATATAATTATTCGATATGAAAAAATCTTAAAAATGGACAGTAGTAATAAACTAATTGATTCCTCAATAGATGTCATATTATGTTCATTAAAAAAATATGACTGTAATAAATAACAAATACTTTTACATAATTTCCAGCGGGATTTAAATTATTACATTTTGAAAAGTTCATAATTTCTAGAAAAATAATGTTAATATGAGTTTCTCTTTAGATATTTTAATGATCTAATACGGTTTAGATAAATTATTCAGTTGCACAAAATTTACAATCGGACATAATTGCCTCAAATTGCGAACCGCTTACGAAATCGATTTTTTTTTTCATGGCAGATTAATAGTGTTGCTCTGGAATTTGATAAATATTCCGCAAGGTTAGTCGGTCTCACCTTTGTCGTTAGTTACACAGTGTATAATTTCGCTACCGTATTAAATGAATCACGATTAAGTCACTCCTCCTATATAAAGAACAAATCCTTAAAGAAAGATGGGAAAATTTACTATATCAATTATTTACTAACAGGAGATGACGAATAATTATTTATAACTATTTATACTACGTTGGTCTACCATAATAAAAAAAGTAGAATGTTTATGAAATTAAATAATACTCCTAATTAAATAAGGTCATGACAAATAATAATAAAGAAGTATAAATTAATAAAACTCGATCACAATTTGTTAAACGTGATTTAAAATTTAAAGTGTAGGTAAAATACAAATAATAGTATATTTTACGACGAGTATATAATGATGGCTATTAATCACGAGAATGACGTTTGCGGAACGAGCCGTAGGCGAGTGGAGCAAATCGTTTGAGTAATTAATAGCCATTATATGCGAGTTGTACACTATACTTTGTTCACAAAAATTAAAATCAAAAACAAAATCAAAATTAAAATTAAAATCGAAATTAAAGTTATAATTACAATTACAGTTGAAAAAAAATTAAAATCAGTATTAAACAGGGTAAACAAAATATTATCATAAATCGCGTACTGTGAATTGAAGCGCGAATTAGTGTGTTTAATAACCATATTAAACACGCAAATGCGTGTGCGTGTTTAATAAGCATATTAAACACTCAAATACGTGTTTAAGAAATTGAGTGTTAAATGTACCCCATTAATGGTGCCCATAGAATTAAATAATGCGCATTTATAACATTTTCGTGAACACAATTGTTTAAAACAAAACGTCCACAAGATTCCCTATTTTTTTTTAATATGAATATTAATCATTTTTTTCGGAAAACATTTAATATAGCTACAGAAATGGAGTAAAATAAATACATGGCTTATTAATGAGGTTTCCGCAATTTTCTGCAAACTAATCAAACATCAGTTACAGTAACTCAATTGTGCCAATTGATTTAATCAAAATAATTGGTTCGACTTATCTAATAGTTTGAAAGCTAGCTTTCAACGCAATGAACGAATAAATTCGTTAATTTTTATATTAACAGCTCAAGTTTATTGTTCGTAAATGGTCAAGACTGATTTTCTTGTACACATGCATTTTTTAGTCATCTAATTTGTATTTATAGCATTCAGTCTTATATTTCGTATTTGTTAAGCTACGCGCACACTTGTCGGAATCGGACGGACGGCACGCAACGGATAAAATTGCTTAACACAGTTGTAAACGAGTCAACGCACATTATCCGTTCCATGCCGTACCGATAAATGTGCGTTGACTTGTTTACAACTGTGTTAAGCAATTTTTTCGCATCTTATTAAATAATATAAACGTTGTTAAATCGTTTTTGATTGAGAAAGTTGTCCATTATTCGGCCAAATAATTTTCTCCACAGGTGACGTCCAATCAAATGATAGCAATTTCATTGCCCAACAGATGACGTCCAATCAAATGATAGCGGTTTCATTGCCCAACAGTTTAGTTGCTACTATGGTTACGATTCGTTTTTTGTCGGCGAACTGCTGCAATTTCCAAATAGAAAAATTATTCGTTATAATTTAATACAAACAGAAAAATCTTTAGGTAATTATTTAATATGATGCGAAAAAGTATAGTATTAAACTCGTGAACAGGTTGGCCATTGCTAACAATGGCCAACTTTCTCACTCGTTTAATAAAATACAATTATCCGTTGCGTGCCGTCCGTCCGATTCCTAAGTGTGCGCGTGGCTTTAGTCTTTACATCGCCTTTTAGATCTATCATCACAATGTTTTTTTTATTTATTTGATTGTTGTTAATAATAGTTTTATTGGTTTCTGGAATATATTTGTTTTGTTTTGAGGTATTCACTTAAGGGGAGTGTACAGGGTGAGCAAAATTCGATGTTAGTATAGGGGATCTCGATAACTATAAGAGATAAAGAAAAACGGATGGCGCATCCTCGTTCTCTTTTTTCGAGAAAAACTCCATGGTAAAAACTAAATTTATTTATCTTCTTTTGTTTTCGAGTTATAGCCAAAAAATCCCCGCGATAAATAAAAAAAAAGTGGAAAAAAACATGACGTGTGTTGTTAACAAATATACTAAAATGGGTTATCACTAGTTTGTCCACAATATTTATTACAAACCGCCGATTTAAAAATGCGCACATTTAACTAGATATTCCTAATTTTCCCGAAATACTCACGATTAGTTTTAATAATTTTTTCAGAAAACATTCTGCAAATATGTAGCTATAGTAATAAAGAAAAATTCAAAAATAGATTATCACTAGTTATTTATAGAATATTCTAAGAAAAATTATTGTTTTGTAAAATGCAGACTTTCAACTAATTTCCCTCATTTTTCAGAAATCTTTTGATGAATTTAAATCTTTTAGAAAACATCCGAGATACGCGTAGCTACAGAAATAAAGAAAAATACAAAAATGAATCAATTTTTTCTTAAATATCTTCTTCACTTATCAATTGTTGAAACATGGTGAAATATTATTAAGATAATAAATAAATCACAAATGGTAGTGGCAGATGACCAAGCAGTCAACGCCAAAAAAAAAAAAATAAATAAATAAATAAATAAATCGTATATGTTAGCGAAACAAAGTGTTACTATTCGACTATAATAATAATAATAATAATAATAATAATAATAATAATAATAATAATAATAATAATAATAATAATAATAATAATAATAATAATAATAATAATAATAATAATAATAATAATAATAATAATAATAATAATAATAATAATAATAATAATAATAATAATAATAATAATAATAATAATAATAATAATAATAATAATAATAATAATAATAATAATAATAATAATAATAATAATAATAATAATAATAATAATAATAATAATAATAATAATAATAATAATAATAATAATAATAATAATAATAATATTTATTTCCCAACGGACATTAAAATCCATTAACAGGGTAATATAATAGCAATAGAAGTAACAAATAAAATCAAAATTAAATAAAATACAGATGCACACATAAGTGAAACATCGCATTAATCATTATAATAATTACAGAATATTATGGAATCAGTGAAGATACATTATTTTTAAAAAATATAAAGCTAGGGTGAAAAATATAAAACAAACGACAAATCTATAAATGGGTTATGACCAGAGTATCTGTAAATTTCCAAGAAAATTCTCTGCTCTGTAAAATATGCAATTTCCTTTGATGAATTTTAACCGTTTAAATCCGGAAACATACTAACAATAGCTTTTCTGGGATTTTCAATAAGAAACATTCTATATTTACATACTGCAGCTATAAAATAAAAGAAAAAAATGTTATAGGTTATGACTAGTATATTAGGAAATTTCCAAGTAATTTCGCTACTCTGCAAAATGTCCACTAGATTATATTTCCTTAATTTTTCTATAAATCTGTTAATGAACAGTCGGGTTCACATCAGGATTATTTACTGTATTTATAAGTTTAAACTAAAATTACATCTAATTACACTTGATTTGAATTTAAACAAAAAAATTAAACATTTGAACTATAAAATAAAAATCTGAAAATGTTTATCACTGGATTTTTTTTAAATGATCCATAATAAATCGCTGCTTTGCAAGTACGTAGTTTATTCGGCATTTCCTTAATTTTCCGTAATGTCTTTAATTCATTAATAATGAAATATTAAGGATTCTTAAGATTTATCCATAAAAACATTTTTCTTTTGTCACCTCCTGCTCATTTTTAGATTTTCAACCAAAACTATCCATTTTCTGAAAAAATAATATGAGACCAAAGTTGTAGAGCGGAAAATTTTCGATCGATATCGGTCTTTCGACTTTTCCAATAATGCGTGTAAGTGCCAGAGTGCGTAAAATCATGACCGTATATGCATTTTTTTCAAATTGTTTATTAATTAATTGCAATATACTTTAGTTTCCACGCCCTCTAGCGGAAAAACGGGTAATTGTAGAATAGTTCAAATGACCTACATCGATTGAAAATGTTTCGCTCCATATTTCTTAATAGAAGCAATTTTTGCTCTAAATGTATAGTTTTCGCTGAAAATTCAAAAAACCATTCAAAAATTTGGTACAAACATTTTAAATTATGCATTTTTAGCGAAAACTGTGCATTTTTGGCAAAATTGCTTCTATTAAGAGTTGTAGAGCGGAACATTTTCAATCGATAAAAAAATAGTTATTCATTGTTTTGCGTATGTTGACACCCTGTATAGCAGTATGAACAAAAAAGGACCAAAGCCGATATGTATTATCCTTAATGACATGGAAAATTTTCTAGTGTATAAAAAATGATGCTATCTTCGCTAGGAACGCTTCTGCAATGTTTTCAATGTGTGCATGTTTTTGCCACAAATTTGCCCATAACTAACCAACCATCCATAATAGACTCATAGTATCTTATACTATTTTTATCAGCTTCTTAGGGGGATTAAAAATAAAGTCTAAAATATGGGATGTTCCATTTAAAAAAAAACGTAACTTTGATCAGTTATTTATACTGGGACACCCTGTACAAAAACATACATAGTGTTAAAATATGTAGAATGGGTGTGGCTACCAGTTTATGAAAATAATAAGTCGATATCTCAAGTAGCAAATAAGTTATGGGGCTTTTACAGATCGCTGGGTCACCCGGTATGTAGATGAAAGTTGAAAAAATCTGAAAATAGTCTGTGAATAGTTTTTTTCTGGAATTTTCTATTAAAAAAAACCTTTTCTTTATAAAGTGTGCACTTTTGACTAGATTTCCAAAATTTTCCTGAAATTTCGTCGAAAAATTCACAACTTTACAAAATGCGTTCTTCCTTCGTTTTTTTTTCCTTAATTTTCCTAAAAACCACTCGAACAATTTTAAATTTCTTCCGGAAATATTCTAGACATAATTGTTTCCTTAATTTTCCGAAATCCCACTGATGCATCAAAAAATAGAAATGTTTTTAACACGTGTAACTACGTATCAGTCAAACCCAAAAATAGGTAATCACTGGCTTTCTTGCATTATCCATGAAAAATCGCTGCTCTGCAAAATGGGCACTTTCGACCAGATTTCTTTAATTTTCACGAAACCCACATGATTAGTCTTAATACAATTTTCAGAGAACATTAAAAAAATATATTACCGCAAAAATAAAAAATAAATTCAAATTAGAGTTGACTATAAAATGTTCGCCTTTTACTAAATTTCCTTAATTTTCCAAAATCCTCAAGATGAATTATATTGAATTTAACCAGAAACATCTACAAATAGGTTAGACTAGTTTACAACGCAATTTTCAAGAAAATTCATTGCTTTGTAAAAAAAATCAACCTCGACTGACTTTTTTTTAAATCCTTAATGAATTTTTAAGATTCTTCGAGGAAGCGTACTTTTCATAAAAAAATCAGAAAATATGCTTACTCGTTTTTTTTAAATTATTTATAAAAACCCTGCTTTGCAAAATACGCACTTTCTACTAAATTTGATTAATTTTCCAGAAATCCCTTTGAAGAATTATAATAAACTTTATCGGAAAAAAAATCTGGTTGTAGATATACAACAAGCCAAAAATGTATTAAATACTTATTTAAAATAAATCAACTGCAAAAAGCAGACGCCGCGTTGGTAATCTTTTAAACAAACCCAAGGCTGTCTGCACTTAATGATGTACACATTTCATATGCATAGTTTGCACTTCATTATATAATAATCTTGCATTATTCTTAAAGGTTATTGCCATACATCAATCTGGTATCTTCGAATGACAAACTCTTGGCATAGTAGATTATGTATTGTATTTATATTTGCATTATCATATGTTGTTAGCCAATAAATGTCTATTATTATTATTATTATTATTTTACTTTTTTAAATCAAGTTGGCATCAAAGGTGACGTAAGACATAGCGCACGTGTAGTACAATATTCCCAAACACCAATTTCATTCTTTGTGCCGGTTAGAAAATAAGCTATAGTTATAAGAGTCTTGTGTTCTAGAGTAAAAATCATTTTGAGATTAAATTGTGTGCACCACTTAATAAATTATTAATTGTCAACGTGACATTTGTCTCCTTTACTGTTATATCTACATCAGGGATTTCCAAACTGGAGGTCCAAGAGCCACCGGAAGGGGCCCGTGGGCCATTTTTTGTTAGACAAAGAAAATGTTCGGCTTCAAAATCGATTGAATAATTTTTTTTTGATGGTTTGCAAAATTACCTTAACAAACTCAATTTTAGGAAAACGATTAAATTTGAAGGTTATATTACTTTATGACTTTTTACACAGAATTTTATATAAAATCCAAATTTAAAATAAAATTTAATTCAATTTATTTTAAAATTGACTTCTGATATAACCAGAATAATCTCGAAAATATTTGCATTTATATAATTATATAATCCTCTTTGGTAAAACGTTTAGGAGTCGCTAATCTACATCATTAAACAAACAAAAATATTGTTACCAAATTTTTTTTCAAAATCATTGCTAACTCCATAAATAGTTTCAATCAATTAGTCACCTGGTGTTTGTTATATAATATTGAAATTTCAATTGAGACAATTGATTTAAAAAAGGTCATATTTCATGCACCAAATCTCGAGGCACTTAAATAGTGTTTTATTGGTGTGCAATTTAGTAATCTAGGTCAGATAATAACATGACTTTATTATTGATACATTTGCACTAATGAATACTACATTTGGCACAATGACTACACACAATATAAATTTTCAGCACAACGGACTATTTTGTGAATAGGTACATTTGAATAATATTCCTCGAAAATAAAATTATTTATTGGTTATGTAAATGTATATTTTTTGCAATGAATTGTTAAAAATTGGCTATTACGAACGAAAATTGAAAAAATTTACATTACAAAAATACATTAAAACAATATGTTTTCAATGATTTTTTGGTGGGTCATGAATTTATATATGGGTTAGGGATTTCGAGTAACCAACAAAAATATAACGTGGAAATAAAATTCGCAATAGTAATGTATCTAGGGCAGTTTCATTATCGGTTAATTCGTGCATTTTTTCGAAAGTTTATTGTCGGGTGACAACATTTGAACACTTTCGAAACAATAAATATCATTTAAAGAGGGATATCACCTTTTACAATGGATTTAAGAATAAACATGCAAATTTATTAGATAATGAAAAGGAAGTCCAGATGAATTTGATTAGATTATTTCGTAAAAGAAAATTATACTTCGACGAAAACATCACCTATACTACAGTAACGGGAGATTTAAATGCTGAACAAGGAATAAAAACGTACAAGAGTCCGAATATTAGACGCCCTGCTTCAAAAACAAGAGCAATATCAGAAAGAACTAGATAAAAAACAAAAACTGCTAATATAATTACAAAAAATGGATATGGACCAAATCGCAGAACAAATAACAAAAGACACAGGAACAGCAAAAAAGGTATGCTGTAAAATACGAAATCAAAAAGAAACAAAGCTAAGTCCAGAACCACTAAAATTAATGGATGACAGAAGAAAAACCGACCAAATATTTATTTAGTAAAAAGAAAATACAGAAAGATGTAAGAACATATAATGCAAATAAAATCCTACAAACTTTCGAACACAATAAGAACATGAATATCCTAAAATCGAAGGTCTCAAGAAAAAAACAAAACATCTTTAAAATGAAAAACCAACAAGAAAATATTATATCCAACAGATCAAAAATTGCATCAATGATAAGGAATATTCAACCACGGATGCCCATCCAAGATCATCCCGGATGCAGGATCAGAAGACCAAAAGTTACATCACCCGAAATCAAAATGCCCTAGAATAAATGAAAAATGCACCAGGCGAAGATAAAATAACTACCGAAATGCTAAAATAGGTGAAAGCACTCTTGATAAAACGCTGAAGATACTACTAAACCAATGCGTTCTGAGAGCAAAAAATACCCAAATTATTGAAAAACGCAGGAGTGATCCTGATACTCAAAAAGGGAGCCGCCGCCAACATGGAAGACTACCGACCCATCACCTTCACCCTTCGTACATTTTTTAACTGAAACAACCTACGCTCGTAGTTTTCGTTAAATTCCGTAAACCAAAAATATTTTTAGATATTTTTCCATTAATATTTCTAGCATGATCATTGGATTTTAACTTTGTATCAATTGATATGCCCTGTAGTTTCGCATCATCAGATGTCTGATATCTAATTCCACCGAGTGATAAGTATTCATCATTAAGTACTTTCTTAAACAATAAATAATTTGATTTTGATTCATTGATAATAAGTTTACTTTGTTTACACTATTTTGCCACCCGTCGCGTGCTGATTCAAGGTATCTTCCGTTATTACAATATTGGTGTCATCCGCATAGCTCACAATTTTATCATTTTGTATTGACTGGCCAAAATCATTTACAAATATAATAAACTATAGTGGCCCTAAAATACTTCCCTGTGGAATACCGATATTTAAACAGCAAGTTGATGAAAAGCAAAAATTACTCATTTCAGCTTTTACTTTGGTTGAATGAGTTCTGTTACTTAAGTAAGACGTAATTAAGCTAATTACTTGACCACGCATACTTTTCTAATTTTGAGAGTAACATACGTTGATTTGTGCAATCAAATGCCTTTGTCAGATTAAGCGTAACACCACATGTTACTTTTTTTCGTCCAAAGCTGTTAATATTTTGTGGATGTATTAAAAAATTGCGGTCTCAGAGCTCTTACTCAATACAATTCCATGCTAAGTGGATCCAAAGACTTTATGCTTATTAAAAAAATTCAATAATTGGGATTGCAATAAGTTTTTCAAATAGTTTTGCACAGCATGACAATATATGTATGTATAGGTCGACAATTCTCAATATCTTCATATATTCTTTTTTAAATATTGGTGTAATTATTGATGTTTCAGACTTTCTGGAAATACTACTTTTTCAAAACTTGAATTCATTGGATGGCACATAGGTGTAGTTATAAGATCAATACAGTATTTTATAACTACCATCAGGATTTCATCGTAGCCCGCACTACACCGTGTCCAAGATAAGAATGTACAGCATGGGGATCTTGAAAAGGGTAAAAGATACAGGGTGGCTTACATTAGGAAAAAATTGTACTATTCAGAGTATGTTTACATGCCGATCGCAAAAATTCAGGATTGTTTATCTTTTTCGAAAATTTCCAAAAAATGCAATTTTTCGGATTTTTGATTATTTTAATTTTTGTATTTATTTCAAAAGGTATTAAAAAAACTAATGGCACTTTGTTATTGTCACTTTTTAATCTCTACAAAATGGGGACTTTAAATTTTTTATCCGATGTTTCATCTTCGAGAAATCATCATCAACTTCATTTTTTTATATGGCCACAAAAGTAAAAACACCTTGTATACGGTAGCATTTTTTATTACAAATTTACGGATGTATCCCATATTATGCTTCTAAAGCCAAAAAAAAAAAACAGAGAAAAATAAGTTTTAATATTGTTTTCGTCCAATATTAACCGTATTGTTATGTTGTAGTTTTTAATTGGAATAGTATTATTTCCATTATGTATCTAAATTTTATTATTATCCTGTAACCGGATATTTTTCTGTTGGGAAATATACAAATAAATAAATAAATAGAATACTTGGTCAGTCTATTGGAAAGTTTTAGGTATGTGGCAAATGCTTTCCTATTTTGTTTTGCCTCTGAAAGAACGCATCTGTTGAAAGATGATTTGCACTGTTCTCGAAGGATTATTTTTTAAATAAACTCAAACCCAATAGAGACGTGCATTTTCGTTTTAATTTTTTGCGCACCCAAATAAAAACAACGCAGAAAAAATATAAAACGTGAAGGCAAAATTCCATAAAAAATCATCCTTAACGACAGAAGTATCGCTAATTCCAAATCAATTTGGTTTTTGTAAATCCAACAATTTTCAATAGAGATATGGATTTTTGAAGATTTCCGTTTTAATTTGTTGAGCACTGAACAAAAGCATCACATAAGAAAATATAAAAATGCAGGCAAATTTCCATGAAAAATCATCCTCAATGGCCGAAGTATTGCTTATTCAAAATCAATTTGGTTTTTGTAAATTCATCAATGTTCAATAAAGATATGGATTTTTGAAAATTTTCGTTTTATTTTTTGAGTACCTGAATAAAAGCATCGCAGAAGAAAATATAAAACATGCAGGAAAAATTCCATAAAAAATCATTCTCAATGGCCGAAGTATAGTTAATTCAAAATCAATTTGGTTTTTGTAAATGCAACAATTTTCAATAAAGATATAGATTTTTGAAAAGTTTTGCTTTAATTTTTTGAGCACTTGAACAAAAACGTGGCAGAAAAAAATATAAAACGTGCAGACAAAATTCCATAAAAAATCATCTTCAATGGCCGAAGTATCACTTATTTAAAATCGATTAGGTTCTTGTAAATTCATCAATTTTCAATAAAGATATGGATTTTTGAAAATTTTTGTTTTAATTTATTGAGCACTTAAACAAAAACGTCGCAGAAAAAAAAATATAAAACGTGCAGACAAAATTCCATAAAAAAATATCCTCAATGGCCGAAGTATCGCTTATTCAATTTCAGTTTGGTTTTTGTAAATTCGATATATTTCAATAGAAATATAGATTTTTGAAAATGTTCGTTTTAATTTTTTGAGCACTTAAACAAAACCATCGCAGAAAAAATATAAAACGCGCAGGCAAAATTCCATAAAAATTATCCTAAATGGCCAAAGTATCGCTTATTAAAGATCAATTTGGCTTTTGTACATTCAACAATTTTCAATAGAGATATGGATTTTTGAAAATGTTCGTTTTAATTTTTTGAGCACCCGAATAAAAACAACGCAGAAAAAATATAAAACGTGCAGCCAAAATTCCATAAAAAATCATTCTCAATGGCCAAAGTATCGCTAATTTAAACTCAATTTGGTTTTTGTAAATACAACCATTTTCAAAAGAGATACGGATTTTTGAAAATTTTTGCTTTCATTTTTTTAACACTTGAACAAAAACGTCGCAGAAAAAAGTATAAAACGTGCAGACAAAATTCCATAAAAAATCATCTTCAATGGCCGAAGTATCGCTTATTCAAAATCAATTACGTTTTTGTAAATTCATCAATTTTCAATAAAAATATGGATTTTTGAAAAATTTTGTTTTCATTTATTGAGCACTTGAACAAAAACGTCGCAGAAAAAAAAATATAAAACGTGCAGACAAAATTCCATAAAAAATCATCCAATGGCCGAAGTATCGCTTATTCAAAATCAATTTGGTTTTTGTAAATTCATCAATTTTCAATAAAGATATGGATTTTTGAAAATTTTTGTTTTAATAATTTATTGAGCACTTGAACAAAACCATAGCAGAAAAAAATATAAAACGTGCAGGCAAAATTCCATAAAAAATCATTCTCAATGGCCAAAGTATCGCTAATTTAAACTCAATTTGGTTTTTGTAAATGCAATAGTTTTCAGAAGAGATAAGGATTTTTGAAAATTTTTGCTTTAATTTTTTTAACACTTGAACAAAAACGTCGCAGAAAAAAATATATAACGTGCAGACAAAATTCCATAAAAAATCATCTTTAATGGCCGAAGTATCGCTTATTCAAAATCAATTAGGTTTTTTTATATTCATCAATTTTCAATAAAGATATGGATTTTTGGAAAATTTTGTTTTAATTTATTGAGCACTTGAACAAAAACATAGCAGAACAAAATATAAAACGTGCAGGCGAAATTCCATAAAAATTATCCTTAATGGCCGAAGTATCGCTTATTAAAGATCAATTTGGCTTTTGTACATTGAACAAGTTTTAATATAGATGTGGATTTTTGAAAATTTTAGTTTTAATTTTTTGAGCACCTGGATGAAAACATCGCAAAAAAGAATAAAACGCGCAAACAAAATTCCATAAAAAAATATCCTCAATGGCCGAACTATCGCTTATTTTAAATCAATTTGGTTTTTGTAAATTCAACAATTTTCAATGGAGAAATGGATTTTTGAAAATGTTTGTTTTAATTTTTGTAACACCTGAACAAGGAGGAGCATTTGAAGATTTAAGCAGTTTGTTAAATTGTCCTTATTTTTATTTTTTCAGTTTATGAAGTTTGCAATTTCAAAATTGGTTTCGTGGTATTATTTAAAAAATGTATATGTGGTAAGTAAAACACGTGTGTTAAAAATTTTCACAGATTTTTAATGTCGAACACTGCGACATATGCGTAATCTGTGAAAATTCTCAACACACGTGTTTTACTTACCACATATATTATGGAATTTCACCAAGTAACAGCCTCATCAATCCAATATTTAAAAAATGTATGTTCAGATATTCGCACTGAATCTTAAATTAAAATTAATTTTGAGTAATTTTGGGTTTACTATTTGTAGCAATTGTTTTTATGTATTTTTTTTTCAGTTCATGAAAATCGTAATTTGAACATGAGCGTAAAAGTAAATGGAAGTATAAAGTATTGAATATAAAGTAATATTTAGAAATGATATTCTCTATTATCTTCTTAAAATTACGTTTTAAGTAACAGTCGCAGTTTAAGTAGCAATCACTGTTTAGGTAACAGTTGTGATTAAGCAGCAATCACAGTTTAAGTCACAGTTTAAATAGCAGTGATTTTAAGTAGCTGTGATTTTAAGTAGTAGTAATTTTAAATAGCTGTGATTTTAAGTAGCAGTGATTTAAAGTAACTGTGATTTTAAGTAGCAGTGATTTTAAGTAGCTGTGAAATTCGCCTATTAGTAACAGTAACGACCTGTGATTTTTCAATACCAGTGAAAAATCACACGTATGTGAAATATCGCCCATCCCAAGTTCAAGAATTCAAACAGAAGCAACCACCTTCGCTCGTGGTGTAATGAATTTTTGATAAGTTATTTAATGAGTTAAATTGCGATCAACGTCAAGAACAGATAACAGAGAATGATGTGGTTGTCAATGTTTTATAGAACAACAGTTATTCTATAAAAAAAATACAAAAATAACTATAAAAATTTAAAAAAAATATCCTGCACAACGTTATAGTTAATATGTTGCTGGATGAATTCAATCTACCCTCATTTGAATTGCGAAGAACAATGGCTTCATTACTATTTCTTTATAATATGTTACAAAATAGAGTTGATGACATTAACCTACTGTCAAAATTAAACTTTCAAGTTCCGAGGTTAAACGCCAGATGTCCCAACTCTTTTGTGCTTTTCACTTTAAAGACTAATATCCTACATCATTCCCCTATATTCTGTAAGGTAGGAACCTGTAACGGCTTTCCGGATCTTGATTTATTTAATACTTCCGTTCCGAGTTTTGAAAAACTTTTACTTAAACTGTAATCAGTATGTATTGCTCTACTTAATTACTAATTAGGTTAATAGACATTGACTAATTAAAACACAGACATGTTTCACCACGGGTTAAGTAAAAAACTAATTAACCATAAAGGTTAAGAGAGTTTAATTTCGTTCTCTTTTTTTTGTATTGGTGTATTTTTTTAAATTATTCTTTCTTCATTTTTATACATACCATGTACTGTGTAAGTTTATTTTATTTGTAATTTTAAGTTTTTTTCAATTGTAAGATTATTAGTATTTTAAGTTTAGTATTACTTTTCTCTGTAAATTTGTTGAGAAAAAATAGTTATAAGGTGTGAGCCACAGAATTTTGCAAAAATTTAACAAAGTAAAAGTATTCAAGATATACTCGAAGATTCTTCAAAAATCTTATAGTCTATTTAAAAAAATGGCATATTTTCCAAAATCTAATCTTAATTATCAGAATACGAGTAGATCAAATTAAGTTGACAATTTTTGGTCGTGTTCTTTTGTCTAGCAAATTATGTTTGCAGCAATATTAGTAGTTCGTAGTTTTTGATACTATTATCATTGTGGTTATAAGGTGTGAACCACAGAATTTTGTTTCTGAGTTGGCCATGCCTGAGAGAGAAAAACATAGCAGTCATGTCTAAGATTAATTCATTTTTTGTTAAATCTAATTCAATTGAACTAATCTATTCTCATGACATAATAATATGCGACAAACCTCATTTATTTCACAGCCAACTCTGATACAAAATTTTGTGCCTCATACGATACATATACACTTTGTTTGAGATATTCCAATTGAATAATTTTAATATGTTTAAATCTTACACTTAAATTAGAAAGTAGTGCTAATTAATATATGTTTCCCCCTTTTCCCAAGGATTGAATGGTAGATTAGCCCCAATGGGCCGATATGCTCAACTCCGCCTTTTTGCTCTAAATTGTTTATTTTTTGTTATTTATTGTTTTATATGTATTGTAACTTATTTATGAATTTGTAAATACTGTTTTAATTGGATTGTTATTATTATTACTATTGTTAATATAAAATACCGATATATAATTATCGATTAATTACTGTAAAAAACAAATATTTTGTAATGACCCCCGAGGCATATGCAGTTCTGTAAGTAATTAAAAATAAGTAAGGTGTGTTATAGCGTGCATTTGTTCTGAAACAAATGAAGCAAATCTTATAATTGACAGTATTTCAATGTTACCAACGCAATTAAAAAAATAACTGGCGTCGGACGCGTGACGTGCGGCTAAAAATAGAACGAATTAATGCAAAATGCGGACTTACGCTCGCAGCAAGAATACAAGAATATAATAATCCCAAGCAGCTTATTATACAATCACACGAGAGCGCGCACTGGTACCACTCGCGCGCGGCGTCCGCGCGCTGCCAACAAAACAAAACTGAATGTCAAAGTTAACCCACCATTACCAGAACGCCCACCACCGCGCGCGACTTTATTTCTTCGTCATAGAAAGGTGCAACGAGACCGTAGACCGGCGGCGCGTGCACTTTTACTCCTTCAAAACACACTCGTACACTCGAGGAGAGATATTTTATTGCAACATTAAATGACAAAGTTGAACGGTTCTGGGCTGTTGCGAGTAAGCGAGTTGAACGAGCGCGAGTGGGAGACAGAAAGGGACCGCGAAAAGATCAGCTTTCTACTGCTCCACATCCAGACAGACGCTCGCCATTTTTTTTTTACGGGCAGATGCACACCTTTAACCTCGAGGAATTTATCTATTCCTAACGCTATCTGCATCTGGATACACAAAAGAAATCGAGAAGAAGAATGATGACAATTGAATCACGTGCATGCAGACGGTTTGATATAAATGATTGTGAAATGGTAGTAGGCCATGGAATTAAACGTGCTCGTTACGTATTTTGCCGCGGAATTTTTTACCCAAACTTTTGTTAGTTCCACGCAAACTTCAGATGTAGCACTAGAATTTTACAAAATTTGATATTTAGAGGTCACACCAAACCTCTAAGAATCAAATTTTGTGAAATTCTGTTGCTTTATCTGAACTTTATGTGGAACTATCAACTTTTAGAAAAACGAATTTTGGGGAAGCGCAAGAAAACGCATGACAGATGATTTTTCAGAAAATGTTTACACAACAGAACTGAAAATATGAATAAAGTTTTTTCGAGAAAAGAAAGGAAGAAAAATCTCTTGATTTCTGGCGAAAAAATAAATATTCCGTTGTGAAAAACGTTAGAACCAAAACATTCGGAGCGTTTAGTCTGTTGATGATGGCTGGTATTTAGATGTGCGACTATCATTTTCGGTGGCAGCTTCAATTGCTATTATTCGCAGATGTGTTTCGAGAAATTGTTGAAAAAAAAAACTTTAAAATAAGTTGGAGACAAAGACAGCTGAACTAACAATTTCTACGGATAAGAGTAAGTCACGTTGTTATAAATTAAGTTGAAGATAGAGAAGGCAAAATAAAGCCACCTATCACATCTGGGTATTAGGATAAACCATTCCTGTGCAGCATCCAATTAACCCTAATTTTTGCCATGGCATCAATTAATTATGTTGTTAATATTTTGGAGCCATTAATATCGATCTACTTAAGGGCTGTTTCTCTCATCCAAGTACTCCAAAATTTTGCTTCAGATAGTAAAGTTAAAGGCGTTTCAAAAACCTACCTATCATTAGGGCATAATTGCCATCAATAAACTACAAGATTAATATTTTGGGGTTATTAGCGTTGATATATCGTGGGTCCCAAAGTTTTTGGAATCCACTCCTGCCATGAATTTATGCTTTTGAATTTACATTAACAACAACTGACAGCTACTTAAAAATGACATTTGATAATTTGCTTAATTTTATGTGTATGAATTTAGAAGTGACCTGCCTCTTCAAATTCATGGCAGGAGTAGATTCCAAGAGTTTTGGGACTCACGTTACTTAATGAGGTGTAAAAGAGGTGTTTCTCTCATCCTTCTATTGCAAAGTTTCAGTTCAGAACGTAAAGTTAAAGCCGTTTAAAAAACCTAGGGCATAGTGTTCTCATTTCCCCAGAAGGCGAAGTTTGCGATTTGAACTATAAGTCTATCGCCAAAATAACGTTGATAGTAGATATCGCCTTCTTGAATCTATACTATGAATGGGACAAATATCTGACTTTGGTTGTGATCTTTAGCTTTCACCCAACAATAGTCAAGTGGTTTCGTTTTTCCTCCCGTATGTAGGAGGCAAAGAGATAGTCAAGTGGTATCTGCTTTTAGTTAACACTTTTTTATAAACTAGAGTAAGTAAATTGTTTTCCATCTTTAGCTATATATCAACTGTCGATTAGAATGCAGTTTCTTCAGGTGTTTTTCCTCTCTCGTCAAAGGGGCAGAGGAATCTTCTACTGGCGTCTATGCTAAACTAACGGCTTTTTTAAAGATTAGAGCAAATCATGCTATTTTTTTACTATGCCAATGAATAAAATTATTTTGAATATTGCGCCCGTGCAAAACAAATGCTTTCTGTAATGGTTGTTTTCTATTTTCACGCTAACGTTATTTTAACTAGTTATCAAATGGATTGCAGTTTTACCTCTCTCATCAAGGAGAAAGAGGGACCTTTAGTTGGTGTCTATGCTAAACTAAACTTACGCTTTTTTATGGATTGGAGCAAGTTATGATATTTCTTTATTACGAGAATGAATAAAATATAGGATCACTATTTTGAAGTAGTTGGCGTCGATCCATTTAACAGCTGTTTGTCTCATGAATAGCATCCTACAAAATGTTACTCCAGAACAGAAAGTCAAAGGCATTTCGAATATCTAGTATCCATAGAAAGCAGTGTACTCATTACCTCAAGAGGTTGCTTCGGTGTGCCACTAAAATATCTTTCAGTTATCTTCCAGCTAGCAGATTTCCCTCTCTCATTACCCATTTCCTTAGGAGATAATTCGGTGTACCGTTAACATGTCATTGAAAGCAAATTGTCCCTTCCAAGAGCCAACCAATGAGAAGGATAAGTGTGTAGCTTAAGTGTCCTTTAATTGTCTTCCATCTAGAAATTTCTTCAGAAGATTTCCCTCTCTCGTTAAGGAGATAGAAAGACCTCCAGTTGAATTTATTTTAATTTTTCGTCTAAGAAATCGATAGAGAAGTCCTAATGAATTAAAACAGTTTGTGTTTAAATAAAAATTGAAATGATGTATGATGGGTGACCCGCAAGGGCGACCTTGGACTTTTGTTGTTTCTTATTTTTATCAACGATATTGTGACTTGTGATGATATACACTCTATATATCGCTGATACTAGTTGTAGCTTTAGTATTAACAAAAAAAAATCTCCACGAATATACACTGGAGGAAAAAAATGAAACACTTGAAATTCGTGAAATTTTGACCATATTCAAACCGCCATAACTCGGCGTATTTTCAATCGATTTTGATGAATATTTAAGGGCAAAAAACTTTGAAGTATCTTCTTTAAAGTCATGCATACGAACTTAAGCGTAACCCATTCCGTCCCTCTCTAGCACCCCTGTGAAAAAAAATGTTTTTTTCAGGAAAGCATGTCCAACTTTGACGATGTCTATGGAGTTGGAAAAATGTTGTCGACTCGATCTACCATAAAGGCATTAAAATTATCAATTTCCTATGCAGGACTCGAAGAACGAAGTTCCTACGACGATTTAGCACCAAGTTATGGGTGTTTGATGATTCTTTCGGGAAAAAATCTCATTTTGGCTCTACTTTAAGGGGGTAAACTCAGATTGGAATGAACCCTTTTTGAAGCCTTCAATCCCCGAAAAAAAAAAACACGTTTTTGGGCAAAAAACGTCCAACTGTGGCAACGTGTACCGAGTTAGATAAAATGTGTCGACTCGATCCACCAAAAGGGCATTGAAATGTGTTCAATTACCTGTGCAAGACTTCGAAGTTCCTACGGCGATTTGGCACAAAGTAATGGGTGTTTTTTTTTCAGTATATTTTTAATAAAAAATATAGTCCAATCTTGTTCTAAGCACACTGATTAACATGCATTAATTTTCTTGCACATTAATTATGCTATTATATCTTAGGGCACACAACACACATCACCCGAGTGTTTAAACTTAATAATAATAATAATATCTTAATAATATTATTATTTATTGTCCAGAGATGTATCACTGTACATATAAGACTCTTCAGAGAAGAAATAAAATATATAAGTACAGTGTTAGAATTTCCTTAAATTGAACTAAATTAGGTATTTGTAAATGTTATAGTACGTATTTTTGTTGAGAAATGAAAATAACAATTGTTTATACATTTATGGAGATTTATCCTTTTTTATTGATTCTGGCAGTCGATTGAACATCATGGTCTGTATTGTGGAATGTAAATAAATATTTTCATCATTTCTGGTCGTGTGATGATGAATTTGTCCCGCTATTGCAAAATCCGACCTGTTTTTGAAAATATAGATGAACAATTCATATACCGAGTGTCTGGGATAAGGGGCGAACATAGGGATTTAACATGTAAAATTAAATATGTGTAATTATTAGCTCCCCTATTCATTTTAGAGAAAAATCGTAAAGGAATATTTTTTATAGAATTAAAAATTGTAAAGGTATCATCCATTTAATTTACGTTTGTACTAGAATCCACCTCAGAAATAATAAAAATAAGTAAATTTTACATATTTACTCGAATATATTATTTATTCGTCTAATGTTACCCTGATCTCCAAGTTATGTTTAGATTGCTTAGGATGAAATCTCATATTTACGGTTTTTGTTTTGTTTATGACTAGATGATTGTTATGAAACCAGGTTAATAATTGACTTAGTATACTTTTAGATATTTTTTCAATGTCAGATTTTGAGTGGGCACTGATTACAGTTGATGTATCATCAACATACATGTAGATGGGTTTTTGAATGTTTGTATAAAGAATGAACAGTACGGGACACAGCATCGAGCCTTGCGGTACCTCCATATTAATTATTTCCTGGGAGGACAAATGTGTCGGATACATTTGCTGTACTGAAATTTATTTTTTCTACTCCCAGATCTAAAATGCCATTTATTGCATATGTTTCCAACACGCTAAGTGATTCTTTAAATATACCTTGAAAAACTGTGACTTTGTGCATTTTAGTCATGGGCTGAAGTTAGCTCCAGATTTTTAAATCGCTAAAATCAATTGAAACTCAAAATCTAGTTAGTTGTCACTTATCAACAATCTGTTAAAATAAAAAATAAATAAATGATACAAGGAATACTTTCAACCTAAATAATACACAACATCAAAGAAATTTAGGAGAATCAATGATTTCCTTTAGCAATTGCCATAATGTCTCTAATGTAACTGTTAATGTATATTTACCCAAGTAGGCTAATTTAATAATATTGTACTATTACCATTTTCATTTAAGATAATAAAATAATTTCAAAATTTTACCAATTTTGTCGTAGAAAAAGTATAGTAAGCAATTCGTATTATAAACTTCTCTAGACACTCATTATAAACACTCGCTCCGCTCGTGCCTAATTAACTCGTGACTAAAGTGCCGTTTATAACACTTGTTGCATAATGTACTATTTACGCGCTGTCTTCTATTTGTGAGGTACGATCTAACCCACTCATTTACATTTACCTCTGATACCGTAGTTGTGAAGTTTTTAAGTAATAAATCAATGTTTAAGCAATCTTAGGTCCATGAAAATATCTACTGGATACTGACCAGTTTTGATAAAATTAATCATGTCTTTATAGAATGCGTATAAGGCTGTTTGTATTGAGTGTTTTTTTCTGAAACCATGTTGTGATGGAGATATAATTTTATCTTTATTTAAGTAGTCATTTAATCTATTGAGCATACATGGCTCAAATAATTTGTAAAAAGCCGAGATAGGAGCAATAGGTCGGTAATTTTCTAAATTTGTGAAATTCAGGAACTTTTTTACAAATGACATTTTGTTCAAAATTGTATAATATTGATTTATGTTCAGAGATTATATTTTCGAGTGTGATTATATTTTTTGAATGTAGATTACTGTAGATATGGTCAATACAAGTTAACTTCAACGCAGATGTTTAAGAATCATGTTCAAAGTTGATTGCAGATGTGATGTTTTCATAATTTTAAAAATATTGTATATTATGTGCTCCTGCCATAAACAGGGTGCCCCCAGAAAGAAATGGTAACTCGGGTGCACATTTACAACTATTTCTTGTTCTAAGGTAAGGTAAGTGACATCTGTTGAGGTCGTTTAGAAAAGTAACTTTTTTCTGGGGCACCCTGTGCATTTTTTTAAATTGTATCCTGTATGTACAGAGGAATAAGCAAAATTATTTTGCAGAATTTGAATAACACACCTGGATCATGGAATAGACTAAATGGTTTTAGTCCATAAATTAACAATAAACTACCTTTGGAGTTGAAATCTCTTGATTTTTCAGCTTTTCGTTCGGACCAAACCCCTACTGCCCACCATCAAAAGCCCTACCGCACGCTAGTACGGACTAGGTAGATTAACACTGAAGTAGAGGATCAGGATACCTAAACACTAAAAGATGTCCATTGGACCACTGAATTATTTTATTTTATTGAGAACCCTTCCCTATGTTGCCCCAAGCACGTGGTGATTTTTTTAAGCCGCCTACGGTTTTTCTACAGTTTCAAATTGCTCCAATGCAGCTGCCCTAATTGATAAGATATTGATATATACTTTACTTTTCTTGAAGATTGCACTTTTTTTTCATAAATATTACCCTTACAAAGTTATGAATTCTGCGTCAAATTACAACGGATATTTTTTATGACCCTTTTGAGATATGACCATTTTTAACTGAGATCGGTGTGCACATTTTTTGGGCGACGATTCCTCAAAAAATCCGAAAATAATGGAAAGCGCAAAATTTGTTAAGAAACAAATAATCAATCGTTCCTTTTATAATTATATGACCAAATTATAATCGTAAAAGTTTTTTTCGGTTGTCTTAAGATGTAGGTAAACACATAAAAAGTAAAGTAATAGTAATTTACGATACAAGTAACGTTATAAAGGTTTTTACATTACGAGAGAAAAGTTTGAAAACACGAGCGACGTAGGAGCGAGTTCTTTTAAATTTTCGAGTAATGTAAAAGTAAATAACATTACGTGTCTCGTAACACGGTATATTTGATCCTATTTCCATTATTTTTAATTGAAAAAATGTTTAATGAAAACCGTCAAAAAGCGACGTCATGTTTGTTTGCCAATATCTCCATAGCAATGAGTTGCGTTAGGATACTTATAACAACACTGGTGTTGTTAAGAATTTCTTAACAACACTAGTTTTGTTAAAGGTACCTTAACGTAACCCGTTGCTAAGGAGTTATTGGCATGATAACATTATGGGATAAAATTAATTTTAAAACTAATAATAAAAACATTCAAATCACCAACGAATTTTGAAATATTAGAGTAACCATCAACTTCAGATATACGAAACCTTATACAAAACGAAAGATTATTTAATGAACTTTCAAATTATGAAATAATATATAGGACGCGCCATTTGAAAAAAAAAATAGAAATTGTGCAGTTTGCGAATGGCTATCACCCTGTATAATGCGCTGAGTTATGTTTTGGTTGATAGAGTAATTTTGAAGACTAAATTTCAACTAAACATTACCACTAAATTAGAATGAATTATCTTTATTAGTTTCAGGGGAGCACTTTAACAATTTTGTTCAAATTTTTCTACAAACAACTGAATAGCACAAAAACGGCCCGGTTTCAACCCCCACAACCTAGGTCATTTTAATCTCCAAGTAACGAGGAATCCAAAAATGCCAAAATATACAGGGTGTTCCATTAAAAAAAAACATAAGTTTGGTCTGTAACTTTGTTATGAGACACCCTGCATAAATTTAAATATTTTTAGGGCGTGCAGCTCTCTATTCTGCACAACTTTTGTATAAAACATTTTTCAAAATTTTGACAAATAAGCACGTGATTGACCGTTCCCGGAGTCTGAAACACCCTGTATATGCTTATGTCGGAAATAAAATTTTTAAAATGTTTCTGTTTCTGTTTTGCATGCATAAATTCTTAAAAGAGCAAATTTGGCAGTTTACAATCGCCTTATGTTTTTAATGTTCATCAGTTCATAATTTGATTAATAAGAGGCGTTGCATTAGAATTCGCAATTTCTGCAGATTCTGCAATTCCTTATTAGTAGTCTTTTATCACAACAATTAAAATGAGACTCCAAAAATATATTCATTGAGCAACAACATGGATTTTGAAGTCTTCACTTTATCTAACATTTTCTAACCTAATTTAATTTTTGACAGATTTTTGTTGATGCCTGGAAGCACACTATCAGACGTCATTTATAATTATTTTCCAAGGCGTTTGACAGAGTCTCTAATTCTAGTCTCCTAGTTAAGCTAAACTGTTTGGGGTTAAATGAGGCAGTAATTGGTTGAATATCTAGCTTTCTGTCAGACCGCTCTAAGTATGTCAAAATTAATGATATAATTTTGGAAGCCATATGCATTGAGTCGGCGGTACCACAAGGAACGCAATTATGTCCTTTTTACTTTCTCCGTTACGAAGTACGAGAAAGTATTGTGATCGTGATTTTTTTTCCAAATTTTTTTTTAACGGAAATATCCGTTTTGGGGTCCCTAGATACCATATCAACAATTTCTGGAAAAAAAAATTGTGTCTGTGTGTGTGTGTGTGTCTGTCTGTCTGTGTGCGCTGTATCTCAAAAACTAATAGAGAAATTGATATGAAACTTTTAACATACGTCTTATTTGATAATCCGAAGAACTGAAAAGCTTTTGGTAAAATTTCGTACACCGGAAGTGGGTGTTTACCTTAATTGTTTTTTGTTTTTTGCCAATATTTTCTTAAATATGAAAAATATTACAAAAACATTTAAACTAATATTGAAGACAACAAAGAAATGAACATCTTTTGCTTGAAAATATTTTTCATAAAATCATTGCTATTGGAGAAAAAAATTTATTAATTTTTTTAAATTTTTGGTTTATAATTATGAAACGAGAATAGTTACAGCAAATTTATGTGAATAATAATTGTAGAGAATGCCAAAATGAACAACTTCTAAAGAATAAGTTTTTTTCGAAATCTCGTTAGTTTTTGTGTAAACCGAGTTCTTGAATTTGAAATATAATTTTTCCATCTTTCATAATTTTGACGTTTTAAACGTCAGTTTCATCTGAGTTTACACAACGCTCAATGTACATTTAAAATATGATTTCAATTGAAAATAAACCACGAAAACGTAAATATAAATGGCTATGATACCATCAAGTCGGAGAAAGTAACATGATGGCCACATCACCATTTTTACTTTCTCCGTTACGAAGTACGAGAAAGTATTGTGATCGTGATTTTTTTTTCAAAAATTTTTTTTACGGAAATATCCGTTTTGGGGTCCCTAGATGCCATTTCAACAATTTCTGGAAAAAAAAAATTGTGTCTGTGTGTGTGTGTGTGTGTCTGTGTGTGTGTGTGTCTGGCTGTGTGCGCTGTATCTCAAAAACTAATAGAGCAATTGATATAAAACTTTGAACATACGTCTTATTTGATAATCCGAAGAACTGAAAAGCTTTTGGTAAAATTTCGTACACCGGAAGTGGGTGTTTACCTTAACTGTTATTGCCAATATTTTCTTAAATATGAAAAATATCACAAAAATATTTAAACAAACATTAAAGATAATAAAGAAATGAACATCTTTTGCTTGAAAATATTTTTCATAAAATCATTGCTATTCGAGAAATTTTTTTTTTTTTTTTTAAATTATTGGTTTATAATTATGAAACGTTAATAGTTACAGCAAATTTATCTGAATAATAATTGTAGAGAATGCCAAAATGAGTTTTTTTCGAAATCTCGTTAGTTTTTGAGTAAACCGAGTTTTTTAATTTGAAGTGTAATTTTTCCATGTTTAATAATTTTGACGTTTTAAACGTCAGTTTCACCCGAGTTTACGCAACGCTCGATGTACATTTAAAATATGATTTCATTTGAAAATAAACCATGAAAACGTAAATATACATGGCTATGATACCATCATACATCACCATTTTTTTTTAAAGGGTCATGCCTTGTCTGGAAGCCGAAAAATAGGTGATCATTGGGAATTGATTTTTGAATCAAATGTAAAACTTCTTTAAAATTAAGTTGATCTACCGGGTGACCCAGTGTCCTTGTTTTTGCCACAAATTTGCCCATAACTAACCAATCGTTCGTAATAGACCCAAAGTATCTTATACTATTTTTAACAGCTTCTCAAGAGGGTTGAAAATAAAGCATAAAATATAGGGTGTTCCATTTAAAAAAAACATAACTTTGGTCTGATATGTATATTGGGACACCCTGTACAAAAACATACATATTTTTAAAATATGTAGAATAAGTGTGGGTACCAGTTCAAGAAAACTAGAAGTCGATATCTCTAATAGCAAATAAGTTATGGGGCTTTTACAGATCGCTGGGTCACCCGGTATGTGGTGGCACGTTTTTTCACGAATGTAACATAAATTTTATAAGAAAAATAATTAGCAATAAAAAAAGATAAGGTCATCCTCCAGAAGGCCGTTGAAAAAAACTGGTTTCGGGGTTACCACTGCTACTAGGATTTGGATTATCAGAAATCAAAAATAAAAGAAAATTTCTCTTATTAAAGTAACTGGTGATTGGACGAACAGTTTGTCGATGTATTGATCTGGGACAAAATGGCGGACTTTAAAAGTTAATTTTTTTATTTTTCATGAAAATATCGCTCGTTTTTTTCGCCAAGAAAAAAAGAAACTATACGTCGCATAAAAAGTTCCTTCGTTCAATCACTGGACTTTTATATCTCAAATAAACGTGCCAAGTTTGAAAAATATCGATGCAGTAGTTTTCAAGTTATCGTGTTCACCGTGTTAAAAATGCGGTTTTGTGAAACACGCGTTTAAAGTTTCGACTATGCGAACGGAGCGTACTTTGAACGCCTGTAACTTCGTCAATTTTAATCGCACTAATCCCAAATTTTTAGGGAATATTCTTCAAATATTGCTTACAGAAAATGTCTAAACCCAAAAAGCCATTTTTTTTTTATTTTCCCCTAGGCGTGACCCCTTAATATATTTATTAATGATATAGTTCATTCGACATTCTCAAGTGTTGTTGTATGCGGATGACTTATTGAATTTGTTTCGGAATATTAGTTGCTCTGCAGACGAATTTATTTATAATGATCTACTTTTAAATATTAGTAAACTTAAGTATATTAATTTTTACTTTCTCCGTTACGAAGTACGAGAAAGTATTGTGATCGTGATTTTTTTTTCAAAAATTTTTTTTACGGAAATATCCGTTTTGGGGTCCCTAGATGCCATTTCAAAAATTTTTGGAAATTTTTTTTTTGTGTCTGTGTGTGTGTCTGTGTGTGTGTGTGTGTGTGTGTGTGTGTGTGTGTGTGTTTGTGTCTGTCTGTGTGCGCTGTATCTCAAAAACTAATAAAGCAATTGGTATGAAACTTTTAACATACGTCTTAATTGATAATCTGAAGAACTGAAAAGCTTTTGGTAAAATTTCGTATACCGGAAGTGGGTGTTTACCTTAACTGTTTTTTGTTTTTTGCCAATATTTTCTTAAATATGAAAATATCATAAAAGCATTCAAACAAATATTGAAGACAACAAAGAAATGAACATCTTTTGCTTGAAAATATTTTTCATAAAATCATTTCTATTCGAGAAAAAAATTTATTAATTTTTTTCCAATTTTTGCTTTATAATTATGAAAAGATAATAGTTACAGCAAATTTGTGTGAATAATAATTGTAGAGAATGCCAAAATTAACAACTTCTAAAGAATAAGTTTTTTTCGAAATCCCGTTAGTTTTTGAGTAAACCGAGTTTTTGAATTTGAAGTATAATTTTTTAATTTTTCATAATTTTGACGTTTTAAACGTCAGTTTCATCCGAGTTTACGCAACGCTCGATGTACATTCAAAATATGATTTAAATAGAAAATAAACCACGAAAGCGTAAATATAAATGATACCATCAAGTCGGAGAAAGTAACATGATGGCCACATCACCATTTTTTTCCAATTGCTTGGTAGAAACAATGATGCTTCATATAATATAGATGGTGCTGAATTGGTTAAAGTAATCGAAATAAAGGATGTCGGCGTGGTCTTTAATTGTAAACTAAAGTTTCAGTCTCATTTAAAAATCATAACAAATATAAGTCTAAAGGTGTTAGGTTTCATTTCCAGATTTGGTATAGATTTCAGTGTTGATACTTAAGAAACTTTATATGTTTCTCTTATACGTCCTTTGGTGGGATATGCAGCAATGATATGGGAGTTGTATTTAAAGCATTTGAATAAAGTTTAAAACAAATTTTTACAGCTCATAGCGTTTCGGCTTTACATACCAGTCTTTCAACGCGAAGTAACAAGAATTATAGTTAACTTAATATTTTTATAACCAAGTAGACTGTCTTTGATTATTAAGCTGCATTGACTTCCGGTATCCAAAGAATGAAGGTATATCGCGTTATGTAAAACTATTTCATATTCATTTCATTCTACCCAACTATAGCTATAATGGACCGCCGACTAGAATTATGAAGTTAACAAAGTTGTCAAGTACTTACAGGTTTGATTTGTTTTCCACAAGATTACAATCATTTAACCGTACATTAAATATGTTGGGTTTATCAAAATTATATTTTTTAAAATTTCTTCTCTTGAAGTATGGATAAATTTTTAATTGTTTTCATCGATTTGTATAATAATTATTATTTTAAATGTAAAGTCAACCACCGAATCCCGGAGAGGGCATTCGAACCCAAAACCCTCGGCATTACCACGCTAAAGCACGCGACTGGGTAAGAACATTTTACATTCATTTATTTAAATGTTGATAATATCATTGAAAAAAACAACCGTTTATATTAACATCTCCATCTCTCTCTTTCTCTGTGTCTACATCGTATGTCCTTAAACTTATTACGGGCTGTGACTTACTTTCTATATTCGAGACAAATTAGATTTGGTGTCGCAAAGTCTGCACGCCGGCTTTGTGCGCGCGGTTGAAGAATAGAAGTATTTCAACATCGGTCAAAATTTCTGTCCGTTTTTTTTTTTACTGTTTGTATTTGATTGACAAGTGAGAGGGGTTCGAATCTCGCGTCCGCGAAATTGCAAAGTTCAGACCGGTCTTATCTGACGAATGAATAAATATTGTTGCTGGTGTGGGCGCCCCAGTTTTCTTGGAAATAATTGAAATTGCAAAAGAAACGCGAGTGGGTGACTCGAATGATTTTTAACATTGGCGCAATATATAAAACATGAAAATATTATTTGCGAATTGTAGTGAGATTTTGCAGATGTCTAGTGGATTAGGAAGAAACGCATAGACATATTGATAATTATAATAATTTTATTGCCCAACAGTCACTAATTACAGGACGATATAATTAAGTTATGTAATAATGTTAGCGTTACCAGGCGTTATTAGAAATTCCAAAAATTTTACTTCTAGTCTCTGAATACCTTTGCAAATCCATCTCGAAACACTCAGTTTAAAGTTCTAAACGTTATCCTAATTCATAATTCACCAGAATATGATCGTTTACCAAAAATAACCAACTTATAATGGGAACTTGGGAATTTATACCAGCCAATTACACAAGAGTACCATCACGTTACAAAAACCATCGCGTCAAACCGTAAACAAATTTCTTGCACACATCGCAATTTACGCGAGGTTGCACAATAATTGGCGCTTTCGCAAAACCAGAAATTACCGTGGACGAGATGTCACCGGCTTGACCCGCAACAACAAAACCCAACGTTCGCGATCCATCATCCTTCGCGCTGGCAACAAGAAAACGGTACACCCGTTTTAAAGACCGCGGAGAGCAAAGGCCAAAAGGGTGTGTTCAATTATAAAATGCCTACTGTTTAAACACGCGGAAGTCCGCCGACCACGCCGAAACAATCAGCGCCGTAATTGCATTACTTTTCGATATGATTTGCCTCACTATGCATCGTTGGCTGTCACGATTTCGAAACAAAAGATCGTATCGTGTCGCGAAACGAAACGTTAGAAAAAAAAAATAATCAAATTGGAGCGGAGAAATTCGGATTCCTCTTGTTCAGCGGCGGCCGAGGTTCTTGCGGAATCGATGGGTGCGCTAATTAATAATAATGGTAATAATGGGAAGCGACTTGTTATCCCACAAAATTCATCATCCTTGACGCAACCCGTGCGGTTATTGCGTGAGGATTGCTCACGCTGGTGAGTTATTCTGCAAGAAGGAAACCGACAAGTGTTAGCACGCATGGTGCTTATTCGTTTTTAAACTGAATCATCTATTGAATTTCAAAACTGGCAATCCAGCACTACAAATTTTTTACAGCCGTAACTTTCTAATCAGAAAAACAACCGACCGATGCAGCGGCGGCTCGTGGATTTCCGTAGGGGAGGCAAAGACAAAGATGCTGATTGCGCTGCATTACTTACTCTTATAGAGGAAGCAAATATTCCGTTGCTGTTTCGGTCAAATTATCTTCCGCTGCCTCACCGCCGAACATCCACGAGCCGCCGTTGGACTCATGCTTTCACGAGTAAAATAATTATGTATAATTCTAAAGATGATCATGAATATGGTTGCCACCCTTCCTACGTGGTAATCCATGAATTAAATTTTAGGAAAACATTCCAACTTCACTGATCACAATTTAAATTTTATAATCAAAAACTGAGTTTTTGCAGAGACATGATTGTAGATTCGATATCCAATCTTATGTATTTTAATAAAAGAAAGATTGAATTAAACACTTTATGTATGTATGTATGTATTTATTTATTATTTATTCCTCGAAATTTACATAACATCAAATTGTACAAAAAAAAAATCAACTAAAATTCTGATCACACGTGGAAAAGCAGAGTTCATTCCATTGATGAATATCCTGTAGTTACCTTCATGGTGTACTTTATATTTAATATAATATTTGCAATATTTTGCTTCTTCTTGCCTTATTTGGAGGCATTTTTGTCCCGAGGGGAATTTATTTGACTTTAAATGTCAGCTTGACTTTATTTGACTTTGTTTTTATCTACACTTTTAAGTATCGCAACCGTTTTCTTTATCTTTTTGAATGTGGGCTTTGAAGTCCTAAAGCCCGAAGCGTCCGTTAATATGTGGTTGTACATTTTTAGGTAATTTGACCACTATTTATAAATGCAATAAAACGTCAAAAGTTGTTTTATTTCAAATTACTTAGTTTTAAATAATTTGGCAATTCCAATTTTTTTACAAAATCACGCAAACCTCAAATTCCTGTCAAAACAAATTGAAATTTGAAATTATTTCCTGACAAGATGACTCGTGCGATTCTTTATGTCATCTCAAAGATCTCATCGAAACCTGTCTAAAAATGACCAAAAATTTCCCAATCTTTTGAAGTATTCCACAAAAATTTCATAATTTAACCATCCAGGCTGGGCGCCCTAAAAATTGACGAACGTTTATTCGCACACCGGGTCTCACATACTTAGCGCTCAGCCTGGAAGGTTAAACATCAACGAATTCTGAATTTATTATACACTGCTTAACATTTGAACTGGTACACTTATATAAAATGCAGTAAAAGCAAACAACCATTATAAGCCATTTGGCATGACTTCCTAAATGATCAGGGCTCTGTTTCGGAATGCGAACAAATACCTAATGCTTATACTTAATCAAGTTTTAAGAGAATTTTTGCGAATTTCTCGAATGGCTAAATATTCCTCAGCATTCGGGATTTGATTTTCAGCATGCTAAGGCTTTTCCAAGAGGTCATAAGAGCTAGAGGAGCTCCCGCGCATTATTCATCTTTAAGTGTTTCTTATCATTTCTTTCCAGAGCAATCTTTTCTGTAATACTAAAATGAAGATTTTGTTATTTTTCCATTAAAACGTTTGAAATTCGTAAATTTAAGTTTTATTCTTTTAATTCATTGCCCTAAAAGTGTTTCCAGAACCATATACTATCAATTAAGCAAGAAGGTGTTGCTCAAAAAGTAGTAAATTGTTTTTTTATATGTGTTCTTGTAAGTGTATCAGTTCAAATGTTGAGTAGTGTAGTTCAAATGAACAAAATTGGACAATGCGTTGAAGTGCTACAATTACAAACGTCAAACTGTCAACGCACCTGTTGTTTTTGAGGTAAATGCAGAAATTTCACTTTTTTGGCAATTTTCACCAGCACAACTCGATTCCAAAAAGTCGTTTTTGTTTTTTGTTTGAAGGAATTGAGTGTTAACAAGAATGAATGATTAAGGAAATTGGCGCCGGCTACAAGGTCATTCTGCCATCACCGTTGTATAGTTTTTAAATTTTCAATTTCATGAAATGCACAACCATGGACTCGAACGGTAATTTTTTTTTACTAAATGTTATCGCCGAACCCACAGCGCCTCGCACCGAAAGCAGGTACCCAAGCCACTCCTAGGTCGTAATGTCCAAAAAATAATTACTTGTGAAAAACTTTTATTTATGAGTAAATATTTTTTAATTACATGTTTATAGGTAATTAGAATAACGAAAAGAAAACAAAATTAGGCATTTGCATAGTTTCGGGAAAAATCAAATTGGTAGGCCAGATAATATATTTTCGAACAATTTTCTGTATTTACACGTTGACGTACGAATTATCAAAATCGAGAGCAGTTGTGAAATTATTTCAAAAAAATAATTTAAAAAAAATTTAAACGGTTTTGAATTATTATTAGTAGGCTAGATAATAGATTTTCGAATAATTTTCTTTATTTTCTATAAAACACTTGAAATTATCTACACGTTGACTTATGAATTATCAAAATCGAATGCAGCTTTAGACATTGTAAAATAAATAAAAAAATCCAAAACAAATTTCTAGCGATTTTGAATTATTAATTAGTAGGCTAGATAATAGATTTTCGAACAATTTGTTTTATTTTCTATAGAACACTTGAAATTATCTACACGTTGACGTATGAATTGTCAAAATTGAGCGCAGCTTTAAACATTGTAACATTTAAAAAAAATCCAAAACAAATTTCGAGCGATTTTGAATTATTAATCAGTAGGCTAGATAATAGATTTTCGAACAATTTTCTTTATTTTCTATAAAACACTTGAAATTATCTATACGTTGACGTATGAATTGTTAAAATCGATCGTAGCTTTAAACATTGTAAAATTACAAAAAAAAAATACAAAACAAATTTCGAACGGTTTTGAATTATTAATTAGTAGGCTAGATAACAGATTTTCGAATAATTTTCTTTATTTTCTATAAACACTTGAAATTATCTACACGTTGACGTATGAATTGTCAAAATCGAGCGCAGCTTTAAACATTGAAAATTGCAAAAAAATCCAATACAAATTTCTAGTGATTTTAAATTATTAATTAGTAGGCTAGATAATAGATTTTCGAACAATTTCTTTTATTTTCTATAAAACACTTGAAATTATCTACACGTTGACGTATGAATTGTTAAAATCAATCGTAGCTTTAAACATTTGCTAATAAAACTTGCGCCGTATAATTACAGCGAATTCTTTCAAAGTGACATTTAGTAAATCGAATGTTCTTTTTTTTCTCTGTTTCTAGTTTGTAAGTTATCCAATGTATCTATTGTCGACCTGTGTAAAACGTATGTTAACACACCAATAATAATAAATAAATAAACATTGTAAAATTACAAAAAAAATACAAAACAAATTTCGAACGGTTTTGACTTATTCATTAGTAGACTAGATAATAGATTTTCGAACAATTTTCTTTATTTTGTATAAAACACTTGCAATTATCTACAAGTTGACGTATGAATTATCAAAACCGAGAAAAACACTGACAAATTTCAAAAAAATCCTAAACAAATTTCAAACGGTTTTGAATTATCAATTAGTAGGGTAGATAATATATTTTCGAACAATTTTCTTTATTTTGTATAAAACACTTGAAATGATCTACACGTTGACGTATACATTTTCAAAATCGAACTCATCTTTAGAAACTGTACAATTTCAAAAAATCCAAAATAAGATTCGAAAGGTTCTGAATAACTAATTAGTAGGCTCAATAATGGATTGTCGAACAAATTTCAAAGATATTGAAAAATCTAAAAAAAGCAATTTTGGTTTTTATTTTTTTACGGCTTTATTATTGGTTATTTTGAAAAACCAAAAGCACTTTCTTGTGATACTTTTGTAAGCTCTTCATGAAGAAAGGTTTAATTTTTCAAATACAACGTTTTGTTATTTAGATAACCACATCAACAATGTTTTTAAATACGGATCTGGATTTTTTATCTAATTTTTGAGTAATTGTTCACCTCCCAAAACTTATGATATGTCACAATTAATTGTTTATTATAGGAGTTATTTGATAAGTAGGTATCGACTCCCAAAACAATTTTGTGACACATGTTTAGATTTGGGAGGTGAAAGCCATTGAAAAATGAAATAAAAATTGTACGTCTGTATTTAAGAAAATAAAGTTGATGTGTTTATCTAAATAACGAAACGTCGTATTTGAAAAATAAAATCTTTTTCTGCAAGAGCTTATAAAAGTGTCTTAAGATAGTGGTTTTGGTGTTTCAAATAACCGGTAATAAAATTGTAAAAAATAAAAACCAAAATTGTTTATTTCGTTTTATTTTTTAGAATATCTCCGGAAGTACTCGGAATATTAAAAAAACAATTAACAAATTATTCAACATTAAAATGCACAACTTTGTCTTAATTTTACCAACTCTCTACCTCTTATAGTTAGCGAGATAGCAATGTTAATGCATTGCATTTGTAACACCCTGTTTACGACAACAATTTTAAAGTCTCTCCTAAAATTACATCTAGTGCATTGTCAGCGCCAACTATCAGTTTATTTTATTTATTTATTATTTACTTTTATTTTATTCAAAAGTCAGGCAAATGTGGGTTAATCCAAGAATCCACATTTTGCTTTTGATTTCTCAAAAGATCGTCGAAATCGGCTGTATAGAAAGAGGTATGGCCATTTGAATATTACCTAAATTTTTACAAATCTCAAGTGTTTCAGGGGCGCTCCGTGGCGGAGTGGATTAGCACCTGCTTTCGGTGCGAAGCGCTGTGGGTTCGAGCCCCACGCCGGACGGTTAAATTTTATTTACGAAAATTTGCCATTCGGATCCATGGATGTTAGTGTTTGTCCTATTTCATTATAAATATGAAATTTAACAAAAAGTAAAAATCGGTCGTGGCAGAATAGCCAAGTAGCTTACGCCAATTTCCCCAATATCATTCACTCTCCTTAACCCGCGTTTCCATCAAAACATCCTTTTTTTCAAGTGTTTCATTTGTTTCCGTCAGTGTAATTTGTTTCTTCTTATTGGACGAATGAAAAAATGAACGAATGGTGGTGAGTTAGGCCCAATTTTTTTTTCCGAACCTACAGAGATCGTTAAAGTGAGCTTTTTTTGATCTAAAATAAAGTCTTTTTTTAATGGAGTTCCAAGGTACAAAATGCCACATTCATGATTTCGCGCAAACAATGAATTTTCGTGCATACCTTAAAGTTCATGCAAAAAAATATCATTCGTGAAAACGAAAACAATTTCGTCGAAAAACTTCGGAATTATGAGTAAAAAAAACACAAAATTCGATTTTTTTCAAACACCCATAACTTTGTGCCAAATCGTCGTAGGAACTTCGTTATTTGAGTCCTGCGCAGGTAATTGAACACATTTCAATGCCCTTTTTTCCAACACGGTACACGTTGCCAAAGTTGTACTTTTTTTGCTCAAAAACGTGGTTATTTTTCGGAGGTTGAAGGGTTCGAAAAAGGATCATTCCAATCTGAGTTTACTCCCTTAAATTAGAGCCAAAACGAGATTTTTTCCCGAAAGAATCACCAAATTTGTTTGAAAAGTCACTGAGTTATATGCGAAAAACTTCAAAATGCCCTTTCTTTCAAACACGCATAACTTGGTGCCAAATTGTCGTAGGAACTTCGTTCTTTGAGTCCTGCCTAGGGAATTCATCAAATTTTAATGCCTTTATGGTGGATCGAGTCGACAAAATTTTTCCAACTCCCTAGACATCGTCAAAGTTGGACATGGTTTCAAGAAAATTTTTTTTTTTCACAGGGGCGCTAAAGGGGGCGGAAGACGTTATGCTTAAGTTTGCATACATGACTTTAAACAAGAGACTTCAAAGTTTTTTGCCCTTAAAGTTTTATCAAAATCGATTGAAAATACGCCAAGTTATTGCGGTTTATGGTTGAAATTTCACAAATTTCAAGCGTTTCATTTTTTTTCCTTCAATATATAATTCATTGTCTACATTTTTCTGTTTGAAATATCAAAATCTTTATGCTTGTTTCTATGCTGTGCAATTTAAAAAGAAATTATAAATAATTTTATATTAATTTACTGGGAAGAAATGTTTTCATTAAAATAAAAAAATAAAATTTACAGAAATATCTATTTTGAGATCCCTAGAGATGATTTCGACAATTTTTAGAAAAATGTTGTTTTGTGTCTGTATTTGTGTGTGTGAGTGGCTGTGTGTCTGCTGTGTGTAACTGAGAGTGCGTGCCTGTAGGTCCGTTTTCTATTTTTATATCTTTCTTTAGGCGCTGTATCTAAAAAAATAATATAAGAATTTAAATGAAACTTTGAACATAAGTCTTATTTGATAATCCGAAGAACTGAAAAGCTTTTGGAAAAAATATCTAAAACGGGACGAGGGTGTTTATCCTCTATTTTTTTGTTTTCCTTCGAAAAACCTAAATATGATGAATAATACAAAAAGATAAAGCACTGCACATCTTGTTGCATTAATGAGTTTTGATTTTGGAAAAAAAATAGAAACATTGAATGCGAACTATCTATTAAGTCTTAATGATATTGCAGTGTATGATTGTATTTTCAAATTTTTGCGGGAATCAAACATTAAAATTTAGTGCTAGCCTATGTAATTATCCTCTGTAGTAGAAGCCTTTGAACCGTGGTATACCCGTTTGTGTTTCAAGCCGCCTTGATATACCCCTTGGCGTCAAGAGTGTGCTTGTATATCCTAATGTTAATATTATTTAATGTGCTGCTAAATTATATCATCGTTAGTGGCTGAATGGTCAAACCTATGCCAAAAAACAAAAAAAAACAAAAAAATAGAAACATTTTCACTTTTTTGGTCTAAAATTATGAAATGATTACTTCCAACTTATATTAATTAAAAATCTAGCTTAACTTATAAAGAATACATTTATTCGAAATCTCATTCATTTTTGAATAAAATCGGTAAATATGTAATACGTCATTAAAATCCAAACGGAGAATTACGTGGTGTCCACAACACCATTTTATAAGTATTAAAAAAAACTACATTTGAAATTTGTTTTATAATATTCTAGCAGCCTTAGAAAAATAAGTAGTAAAAATAAAATAACCTTATTTTTTTTAACATCGAAAACGTACGCATGTTTTAATAATTTAATAAGCACATTAAATTGAGTATATTTTAAAATTTTAATGAACAAAATCTAGCAGCCTGGCAAAATTATTGCAATTAAAAAATATAAACAACCAGTTTTTATTATAGATTTAATGAAACACTATACACCTCATAATCAAGATCATTTTATGTTCGTCTTGAACATGGAAAACGTACGATTTTAGCCAATTTCAATATTTCCACAAAAAATATTTTTTGGCATTTTTAAAGTATATTAAATTGCCCACATTTTGAGAGATGAATTATCAAAATCTAGTGTCATATTCCAAAGTTTCAAAAATAAAAAATAAAAACGGTATTTTGTTTGTATTTTGTTAAGTATGGCAAGTATACGATTTTGGCTAATTGAGATAATTTCATTAAAAAAAAACATTTACTTACTAATTTTTTAAGTATATTAAATTGGTTACATATTGGGACTGGAATTATCAAAATCCAGCAGCGCGTTGCAAAGTGGTGTAATTTCAAAAATAAAAATCACTTCGTGTTAGTTTTGAACATGGAAAAAGTACGATTTTATGGTATTGCATAATATTACAAGAATATAGTTTTGAAATATTTTTCAAGTGTGTTAAATTAACTGCATTTTCTAATTTAAATTTACAATATCTATTAGCGTATTCTTATGTTCTGTAATTTTCAAAAATAAAAAATCGGCGTTTTATTAATTTCGAACACGGAAAACGTACAATTTTAGCCTGTTACAGTATTTCCACAGAAAAATTGCTTAGCACATTTTTAAAAAACTTTTAAGTGGTAACTTGAACTACCAAAATCTAGTAACGTGTTCCAAAGTTGTACACTTTTCAAAAATAACAAACGTCAGTTTGATAGTTTTAGGTATGGAAAACGAACGTTTTTAGCTTATTGAGCTAATTTCACAAGAACATGTTGAACATGTTTCGTAAGCATAATAAATTAGCCAAATTTTGAGACTTAAATGATTTAAATCTACCAGCATGTTACAAAGTTTTGCAATTTTAAAAAATACAAAAAAACTTTATGTTACTTTTGAACATGGTAAACGTAAGAGTATTCAATGATTTACATTTTAAAATTTCAATTCTCAATATCTTGTAGCCTGTTCCAATTTTCAAAAATAAAAAAAAACAGACGTTTTGTTCATTTTGAACTCGGAAAACGTACAATTTTAGCCTTTACAGTATTTGCAGAAAAATATTGCTTAGTACATTTTTAAAGTACATTAAATTGGCTGCATTTTGAGATTATCTAAATCTAGCAACGTATGCCAAAGTTGTAAAATTTTCAAAAATTATAAACAATGTTTTGTTAGTTTTAAGTACGGAAAACGAACGAGTTCAGTCTGTTGTGCTGCTTTCACAAAAACATATTTCAACAAATTTCTTGAGTATATTATATTGGCTAAATTTTAAGGTTTATAATTATGAAAAAACAGAAGCTTGTTCTGAAGTTGTGCCATTAAAAAAAAGAAACGACGTTTTGATAGTTTTGAACATGGAAAAAGAACGCATTTTGGGCTAATTTCATAAGAACGTGTTTCAATGAAGACGAAGAGTAGCCTTAATATATGAATTTTAATTGCGGGTTTTTCAATTTAAATATGTTCAAATATATTAGTTCAATTGGATACATTTTGAGACATAAATTACTAACATCTAGTAGCGTGTTCCAACGTAGTGAAATTCAGCAGAAAACTAACGATTTTAGCTCATTACGCTAATTACATAAAAACGCATAATTTGTATGTATTTAGATTTTCAAGAAACTAATAAATACAAATACAAATACATAAACTCTTATGTGTTTCATTAAAACATGTTCTTGTGAAATTGATGCAATAGGCCAAAATCGTATGTTTTACAGGTTCAAATATAACAAAACGTCGACATTTTTGAAAATTGCACAACTTCAAAATACTGCTAGATTTTGATCATTTAAGTATTTAAATGTAGCCAATAAAATATACTTTAAAAATGTGTATTAACATACTCATGTTAAATATAGTAGTTTGGGAGTTATTTCAGAAATTTTAAATAATTTCTACTGTTTTTTATTTATTTTAGAAAATGCTCAATTTTAAACGCAATTGAAAAAAGCAATTGCCAGACACTTAAAATTTTCTGAAGCTACAATACTTTATTTCACATTCGGTGCAAGAAAGAAATGCTAGAAAATAAAAACTTACAAAAAAGGAAAATCCTTTTGAGGCATTTTAGCGGTTAAGATGATGATTCTTTGCTTCCCTCGGATCGATGGAAGAACACAAACACTAACACCAATGCACATACACACCACAAATCCTGAAGATGTATCACAACACAACGGGCACTAAAACTTTCGAAAAATAAATATTCCGAACCAGAACACACACATTCTTCGCGACCACGAACTGCAGACTGAATTGTTATCAACAGGTACGCCGCGGATTGGTGATAAGAATTTAATCCCGTTCCGGGCGAGAGAAAAAAAAAACGAATATTTTGATTATCTTCAATAACCAGGGCCAGATTAGAAAGTGGTCGAATTTTAACACGGAGGTCGAGATAAGATGTAGAACGTTAGAAACATTGCTAATTATATACTTCACAAGGATGTTAAGAACTTGATTATATTCTTAAAATATAATAATTTGGGAGTTGTGCAGAATTATTTCAGAATTTTTAAATAATTTCTACTATTTTGTATTTATTTTAGAAAATACACAATTTTGAACGCAATTAAAAAATGCAAGTTTAACAACGAACAGTTATAGCACATTGTTGAATTTGAGTAGTTGATTATATTCTTAAAATATAATCATTTGGGTGTTGTGTGGAATTATTTCAGAATGTTTAAACAATTTCTACTATTTTTTATTTATTTTATAAAATACTCAATTTTGAACGCAATTAAAAAATGCATGTTTAACAATGAACAGTTGTAACCAATTAAAACATTGTTGGAATTTAAGAAGTTGATTATATTCTCAAAATATAATAATTAAGGAGTTGTATAGAATTATTTCAGAATTTTAAAACAATTTTAAATATTTCTTATTTATTTTAGAAAATGCTCAATTTTGAACACAATGAAAAAATGCATGTTTAACAACGAACAGTTATATCAGTGGCGGCTCGGGGACCATGTTGATGGTAGGGTCACTTATACAATATACCCCACCCCCTCCTTTTTTTTAAGGAAGAAAGAACGATTTAACTTCCTAGATGAAAGTAACTGGCGAAAAACTGTTTTAAGAATTAATTAAAAATTCTTGCTGAGCTTGAAACTACAGGTAGTGCCATGGCTCCTTGGCTCTATATAATGAGCCGCTCCTGTTCTCTAGTATTGTTTGTAGTAACAAATCTAATCGTAATGAAGGATTATAAAAAATAGAGCGAAATTACAGTATGTGGGGTATCCCTCGGCATAAGCAGCCGGTGGTAAAAGTATATATGCCATACATATACTTTGGTCAAATAAGATACATTTTCATGCACTGTCTGCAAGCTAACAAGCATATCCTTTTTTCTTTGTTTCTTTTGATGATCTGATTTGAATGATAATTTGACCTTAGCATTGCTTATTTTCAACGGTGTTACTTTGTTTGCTTAGATATGTTCTTGGCGCATAATTATGAAATAAAGGTTGTTTTATGATTGGATCAATTGAATTAATGATTCTTTTAATTTGCTTTTTTTGAATATGAATTTTATATGATTTTCTCTCCAAGGCAATTCGATGAAAATGGTCGAATATTAGAATTTTCTTGTTGCCTGTGCGCATTATTTACAATTTTACCCCTTTGTAAGAAGCTCACTGTTGTACAAAATTGACTAGCAGCATATTTCTTACCTTATTATATTTGTGTGACGAGTTGACCGTGTTTGCTGCCCAGTGGTCGGTTTCCAGGCGCGCCCTTTCCAGGACTCCTGTCAGACTGTCTAACCGTGACCATTCCCTGACGTCGTGGTTGTGGAAGGGAGTTCCGTTTCCGGGGGACGCGGCTACTACTTCCATTGTGCTTCTCAGGAAGACCTTCTAGGACCAGAACGGATTATCACTTGATATTGATAATATCTGAAACAAAAATTAAAATTCACTGTTGGTTCAAGAAAAAATGTAGCGTCTTGAGGAGAGAGTAAACGTTTAAAGTTTTTCGTGTATTGCAATAGTTTTAAAATTTTTGCAAACCAACGAAAAGTAAGCGATTTTAGTCTGACTGTAAATTGATTTTGAATTCCAATAAAGAACAATTTTTATGTTTTGATTGAATTTTAAAGTAAAATCTATTTTTTGTAAACTTGAGAAGTTTCAAGTATGTTGCATAAGTTTTTATAGTTTTTCAAACCATGGTAAAGTGAGCAACTTCAGCCTGCTTATAAAAATGTTTCCGAGTTAACCGTGAATTTATTCCCAGAACAATCTTTATATTTTGATTGCATTTTAAAACAAAACATATTTTCTGTAAACTTTTGATTGTTCACTGAGTCATATCTTTGGCTGTAAGTCTTTCTTCTTAAATCGCCGTGAGCGGATATACCGGGTGTAACTGAATTCTGGTAGACCCAGAATATAATTTTTTATTTTTACATATAACTTTATGAAATTTATTATAGTGTTTTTAAAGAATAAAGTATGTCAATATGTAGACTTTTAATAAAAATTCCATTTCCACCGGAAATTACCTTAACTTTTCTATTTCAAATTGAACACCCTGTATATTTTTACACAATTTAATTCGTCTCTAAATTCTGAGTTCATAGATATATCATAAGTGACCTTGTAGTTGTTTGTTTTTTCTTTAAATTTAATATAAATTTGTTATTTTGTTTAAATTTAATTTAAATTTAAATAAAAATCTAACTACCTGAAGGTCACTTATAATACATCTCTAAACTCAGAATTTAGAGACGAATTAAATTATCTAAAAATATACAGGGTGCTCCCTTTGAAATAGAAAAGTTGAGGTCGTTTCCGTTTAAACCGGAAGTGGAATTTATATTAAAATTCCACTTGAAGACACACTTCTTTAAAAACACCATAGTAAATTTCAAAAAGATATATGTAAAAATAAAAATGATATTTCGGGATCTACCAGAATTAAATTACACTCGGTACATTATGTCAAGAATAAAATAAGGATAGTAATGTCTTGACTGATCGTAGATTTCACGGAGATAATTGATATTATAATAGATAAAAGAAGAATAAATATTTTTTTCAATTAATGGCGTCCTCAAACCCCTTTCGGATCCTGATGTACAAAGATTAAGATATTCATACAAGAACCTCGACCCGCAGGACTATCTACCCGTACGCCCTCCAAACCTGAAAGTAAGTTATATTTTTTTTGACAAATACACCGTCTCACGTGTAATACGCAGTTTGTTTCTCTGCGTTATATTTTTTGCAGTTTACAGAAAAAAACGAGCTTCTAGAGTGGAACATATTTAAAAGGAACAGATGCATTATACACTGTGTACATAAAGTAAGAAATAAATTCGATTCAAATTCAGGAAATTTTCTTTCAGAAAAATGCTCGGACATATGTATTATTATTTTTAAGGCGCATTTTTTGAGATAAAATTCAAATGTACAGGGTGTCCCAAAATTGAGATACGTCCCCTAAGTTAAAATTTTCAAATGTGAACTACCATTTTTTGTTGCATTTATGGATTCTACGTAAAATTCTGAGTATTTTTCATGTAGCATACCCCATGTCTACATTCAGCCGTTTTCGAAGAAACGACGTTTAAAAAAGTACTACTACTATTTTATTTCTGGTAAAAGATAACATAGTTTCATCGAAACATTGGAATTAATTTGGAAAAATCATTTAATTAAGTAAATAATGATTTTTGCTTATGTATTTTTGCCTTTCTTTCCACATTTTCTATTTTTAACTTAAATATTCTTTATTTTGGATTTGTTTGTGGATTTTTTTGTTTTTTTGATTTGCGTTTTGTTTTATGTTCAGGTCGGAGTTTTCGAATGTTTGTAAAAAAATTCGATTTTTTGCATCGATATTTTAGTATTTTCTCCTTAATTATTGATTTTTATTAACGATTTTTTGATTGTATATTCAAGATTTTTTTTTGTTCTTTATTTTAGATTTTGTGTTTGATTAAAATTTTTGAGTAAATTTTAGGTTATTTATTTAATTATTTTTTTGTTTTATATGGTTTTAATTTGAATATAGGCGTTATTTTAAAATAAAATTAATTTACTTTGATATTTATCTAGAAAATATAGTCTGCGGGATTTATGTTTAAAAAATGACTTCATTTTCAAATATTTGAATTAATTCGATTTTTAATTTAAAAAAAATTAAATCAAAATATTGATTTTTGTAACCAATTTTGGTAAAGCTTTTGGTAAAATTTCGAACACCGGAAGTGGGTGTTTTCCTTAACCGTTTTTTTTTGTTCTTCCGATAAGCTTTTTATACATGAAAAATATTATAAAAACATTAAACAAACATTGAAGATTACATAAAAGGAAAATTTTGTTTAAAAATATTTTATATAAAATTGTCACTTTGGTTTATAATTATGAAACGCTAATAGTTATATCAAATTTATATGAATAATAATTGTAGAGAATGACAAAATGAACGAAACAATACGTTTTTTTTCGAAATCTGATTAATTTTTGAGTAAACAATATTAGAATTTAAAGTAGGTATAATTTGTCATTCTCATCTTTTATAATTTTGATGTTTTAAACGTCAGTAATTTCCTGACAATTGGATTTCTGATTTTTTTTAAACTTCCTACATTTTTTTAAATCAAAAGATTGATTTTTTGCGAAGAAGCATCCTAAACGAAGAAAGTTCTTTTTCTGAAAGGTTTCGACAGGAAGACGCTCCTGCCCATTACAGCATGGCAGTTCGATGAGCAATTTCCTGACCATTGGATTTTTGATTATTTTTTTAATCAAAAGATTGATTTTTTGTCAAGAAGCATTAACTAGTGTCGTGAATGAAGAAGGTCCTTTTTTCTGAAAGGTTTTAATAAGAAGACGCTCCTACCCATTACAGCTTAACAGTTAGATGAGCAATTTTCTGAGCATTTTTTTTTAAATGTTTAATGACCAGGTTGACGTAATGTCGCCCCTATTTAAAGCGTTGTAATAAATATATAAGAAATGTAAAGCTGTAATTTAATTTACTTATGTTTGAAAATGACCAGTGAATGGTCGAAACTAGTCACATAAATAAAATATAATGGTATAAAAATGTTAAAGTGTTTTATTCCAATTTTTTTCCTACTTTTTGACATGTTCAAGAAGAATTTCTACATTTTCGAAAAAAAAAACGTGCCTAGTACGGGGATGCGCCGTCTTGCTCAAACCATATTGTATTATATGGAAGGTCAATGTTGTTTGGAAAAATTGCTACAAGTACTGGAACAGAGTCATTTTGCAAAAACTCTAAATATCGGGTTCTCACCTTCAATTGTCATTTACTCGAATGATTTGTATACTTCCAGTTCGACAATGAAAATATCTTTCTAAATCAAGAACAAAAATAGGGGGTTGCCATTTAAAAACAAAATGGATGACGTTATTACTCAAAAACAAATGACCACTGATCATCGACTTTCATGTAAAAATGTGTATGTTTATCAAAGAAAATCAACCTGTTCGAGGATTTTTTCCAAAAATATTTTATTTCGGTTTTACTGAATTTATTCCATACTTTAGGCGCGCACTATACCTTTCGGTGTTAGGATTATAAAGAAATGAAACGACGTTGAAATACGCGCCAAATGGTGTTGTTTTGGTAGTTGACACTTTTCACCTAACCTAGAAATCACCGTTTTTTCTAAATAAACACACAATTAGCTTCTCTTTTCTTTACATTCTTTGCTATTTTAAGAGTTGCTGACTTGAAAGAATTTCATAAAGAAAAGATACATTGTTGAAATACGCGTCAAATTTTGACAGTTGACAGTTTTTACCTAACCTAGAAATCATCCTTCTCCTAAATAGAAACACAACTAGCTTTTCCTTTCTTTGCATGCTTTGTTATTTTAAGAGGAACCTGAGTTTCTGATAAATAAAAAATTCGACGTTGAAATACGTGTCAAATGATGTGATTTTAAGAGTTGTCATTTCTTATCTAAGCTATAAATTACCTATTTTCTATATAAAAACGCAATTAGCTTCTCCTTAAAAATTTCAAGTGTGTTGTATAAGTTTTTTATAATTTTTCAAACCATGGTAAAGCGAGCAATTTCAGCATCTTTTCGTGTGAATATCTCAAAATCTAGATTTTTATGGTGTTATAAAGGGTTTGGTGACCGTTTGGGCGCAACTGAGCAATTTCAGCATCTTTTCGTGTGAATATCTCAAAATCTAGATTTTTATGGTGTTATAAAGGGTTTGGTGACCGTTTGGGCGCAACTGAGCCTTCACCATTATAAAGCAGAATCAATTTTGAGCAAATTTGGAAAGTTTGTTGCTATTGCTCATTTTTTGAGCATGATGAAAAGTTAAGTTTTCGTGTCGTTATGTGTTTAAATTTTGCTTCAATTATAACGAAGAATCTATTTTAAGTATATTTGGAAAGTCGGTTGCAATTTTGTTATTTGTTCCGACCGTGCTAGCTATGTAATTTAAGTAAATAATTTATCCATCTTAGTACAGTTGTCAAAAATAAATATTGAATAAACATATTTAAAGCTATAAATATTGCTATTTCTAAGGAAAAATGGATAATCTAAATCTAGCGTTTTTCCCTTTATCGGAAATACAATTTAATAGAAAAAATCTTAGTGACGGTATGACCTCAATGTCTTATTTCCTAACCTGGATTCCCGTCAATCATTCCTTTGTATTATTATTATTATTAATTTTACATCGATTAAATTTTCAAACCCGTCACACTTGTTGTCTTTTTCAAAGAGTAGTTGTACTCTCAAGGTTACTCAAACAATTATCTAAAATGATTACTAATTATTATTCAAATTCGGCAATTTTCATATCAAATTCAGACAAACCTGTTTCGAATAAGGACAATATTCAAAGATTCGAAAGTGCTCAATGCAACATAACAAATACAAATGATCTCCGAAGTGCGGCCGAACGAAACCTTTAAAAAAAATAACTTCCCCAACTATTTAACCTTTGCATATTTCACTAATTGCTTTAATTAAAAGGTATTGATAAATATCATTAGAGCCTTGACAGAAAAAAAAATTAAACAAAAACAATTTCAAATTGAACCAAAAATATGAAGTATATATTAATGTGGGTGTGAAGGGGGGAGGGGAAAGCTAGGATTGGATGGACGACTGAAAAGGATTGGAATGGCAAGTAGAGGAGAGTAACTGGAAGAGAATGGCGAGGGAATGGAAGTGTGCAAGAAATGAATTAATAGTAGGACAGGAAAGTGTAAATATCTGGAAACAAGCGTGTAAATGAGATGAAACATAATTTACGGTATTGTGTGTGATGTTATTAACTAATTGTAAATAAGCCAATGCGAAAAAAATTATACGACTGCATGAAATAACAAAAAATTTTAATTGGACCCAAAAATGCAATTATTTCATTGCCAAAAGTTCATTTTTGTGAGAGTGTTGTCAACTAGGTCATCTACCTCACTCTTTAATATTATTCTGTTCCCTAATTATTTTAATGTTGGATGTCATTCTCTTTTTTAGACCCAAGAATACGATTGTTTTTGCATTTTTCCATTGTCAAAAGATTTTTTTGTGACAGCGTTGTCAACTAGGACATGTTCTCCCTTTGATATTATTATTTTGCCCAATTTTTTTAATGTTGGATGTCATTATCTTTAGAACATTTTTTTCTGTAAGTACAATTTACAATAATCGGTTTTCAACATAAATTTTAGGATAATTTACATTAGCAATAACGGAATGTCATTTTTGACAATTCGCCTTCAATCAGGAGACAGCTGCAAAAGTTGCCCAATATATTTGTGCCGTATATACGCAAAATAACTGCTCAGAAGTGGTTTTTGTTAACTTTCATACAGAAATTTCGAATAAATAACCGTAAAAAATGACAATTTCGAATTGTCAAAAATTCTGCATTTTTGCCACCGCAAACGGCACATAAACTGAAAACGGCAAGTTTCAAGAATAAATAGAAGATTTCCAAATGCCAAAAATGTTTAACTGTCAAAATTTGAGCATTTCTAGTATCACTATCGGCACTTTTCAATATTAAAAAAGGGAAATTTCCAACGGCCAAAAGTAATAATTATAAATTGTCAAAAATTGTGCAATTCTATTGTCAGAAACGGCATTTTTCAATAGTAAAACGATAAAATTTTAACCGTCAAAAATGACAATTTCGAATTGTCAAAAATTCTGCATTTCTGTTACCACAAACGGCACGTAAAGATGCAGCTGCCAAAAATTGTGGATTTTTACTGTCAAAAACGGCATTTTTAATATTAAAAAAAAGAAAATGTTAACTGCAAAAAATGGCAATTTCGAATTGTCAAAAATTCTGCATTTCTGCCACCATAAACGGCACGATTCAATGGTAAATAATTAAATTAGCAGCTGCCAAAAATTGTGCATTTTTACAATCAAAAACGGCATTTTTAATATTAAAAAAAGAAAATGATAACTGCAAAAAATGGCAATTTTGAATTGTCAAAAATTCTGCATTTCTGCCACCATAAACGGCACTATTCAACGGTAAATAAATAAATTAGCAGCTGCCAAAAATTGTACATTTTTACAATCAAAAACGGCATTTTTTAATATAAAAAAAAAATGTTAACTGCAAAAAATGGCAATTTTGAATTGTCAAAAATTCTGCATTTCTGCCACCATAAACGGCACGATTCAATGGTAAATAATTAAATTAGCAGCTGCCAAAAATTGTGCATTTTTACAATCAAAAACGGCATTTTTTAATATTAAAAAAAAGAAAATGATAACTGCAAAAAATGGCAATTGTGAATTGTCAAAAATTCTGCATTTCTGCCACCATAAACGGCACGATTCAACGGTAAATAAATAAATTAGCAGCTGCCAAAAATTGTACATTTTTACAATCAAAAACGGCATTTTTTAATATTAAAAAAAAAAATGTTAACTGCAAAAAATGGCAATTTTGAATTGTCAGAAATTCTGCATTTCTGCCATCATAAACGGCACTATTCAACGGTAAATAAATAAATTAGCAGCTGCCAAAAATTGTACATTTTTACAATCAAAAACGGCATTTTTTAATATAAAAAAAAAATGTTAACTGCAAAAAATGGCAATTTTGAATTGTCAAAAATTCTGCATTTCTGCCACCATAAACGGCACGATTCAATGGTAAATAATTAAATTAGCAGCTGCCAAAAATTGTGCATTTTTACAATCAAAAACGGCATTTTTTAATATTAAAAAAAAGAAAATGATAACTGCAAAAAATGGCAATTGTGAATTGTCAAAAATTCTGCATTTCTGCCACCATAAACGGCACGATTCAACGGTAAATAAATAAATTAGCAGCTGCCAAAAATTGTACATTTTTACAATCAAAAACGGCATTTTTTAATATTAAAAAAAAAATGTTAACTGCAAAAAATGGCAATTTTGAATTGTCAAAATTCTGCATTTCTGCCACCATAAATGGCACGATTCAACGGTAAATAAATCAATTAGCAGCTGCCAAAAATTGTGGATTTTTACAATCAAAAACGGCATTTTTAATATTAAAAAAAAGAAAATGCTAACTGCTGAAAATGGCAATTCCGAATTGTCAATAATTCTGCATTTCTGCCACCATAAATGGCACGATTCAATGGTAAATAATTAAATTAGCAGCTGCCAAAAATTGTGCATTTTTACAATCAAAAACGGCATTTTTTAATATTAAAAAAAAGAAAATGATAACTGCAAAAAATGGCAATTGTGAATTGTCAAAAATTCTGCATTTCTGCCACCATAAACGGCACGATTCAACGGTAAATAAATAAATTAGCAGCTGCCAAAAATTGTACATTTTTACAATCAAAAACGGCATTTTTTAATATTAAAAAAAAAAATGTTAACTGCAAAAAATGGCAATTTTGAATTGTCAGAAATTCTGCATTTCTGCCACCATAAACGGCACTATTCAACGGTAAATAAATAAATTAGCAGCTGCCAAAAATTGTACATTTTTACAATCAAAAACGGCATTTTTTAATATAAAAAAAAATGTTAACTGCAAAAAATGGCAATTTTGAATTGTCAAAAATTCTGCATTTCTGCCACCATAAACGGCACGATTCAATGGTAAATAATTAAATTAGCAGCTGCCAAAAATTGTGCATTTTTACAATCAAAAACGGCATTTTTTAATATTAAAAAAAAGAAAATGATAACTGCAAAAAATGGCAATTGTGAATTGTCAAAAATTCTGCATTTCTGCCACCATAAACGGCACGATTCAACGGTAAATAAATAAATTAGCAGCTGCCAAAAATTGTACATTTTTACAATCAAAAACGGCATTTTTTAATATTAAAAAAAAAAATGTTAACTGCAAAAAATGGCAATTTTGAATTGTCAAAATTCTGCATTTCTGCCACCATAAATGGCACGATTCAACGGTAAATAAATCAATTAGCAGCTGCCAAAAATTGTGGATTTTTACAATCAAAAACGGCATTTTTAATATTAAAAAAAAGAAAATGCTAACTGCTGAAAATGGCAATTCCGAATTGTCAATAATTCTGCATTTCTGCCACCATAAATGGCACGATTCAATGGTAAATAATTAAATTAGCAGCTGCCAAAAATTGTGCATTTTTACAATCAAAAACGGCATTTTTTAATATTAAAAAAAAGAAAATGATAACAGCAAAAAATGGCAATTGTGAATTGTCAAAAATTCTGCATTTCTGCCACCATTAACGGCACGATTCAACGGTAAATAAATAAATTAGCAGCTGCCAAAAATTGTACATTTTTACAATCAAAAACGGCATTTTTTAATATTAAAAAAAAATGTTAACTGCAAAAAATGGCAATTTTGAATTGTCAAAATTCTGCATTTCTGCCACCATAAATGGCACGATTCAACGGTAAATAAATCAATTAGCAGCTGCCAAAAATTGTGGATTTTTACAATCAAAAACGGCATTTTTAATATTAAAAAAAAGAAAATGCTAACTGCTGAAAATGGCAATTCCGAATTGTCAATAATTCTGCATTTCTGCCACCATAAATGGCACGATTCAATGGTAAATAATTAAATTAGCAGCTGCCAAAAATTGTACATTTTTACAATCAAAAACGGCATTTTTTAATATTAAAAAAAAAATGTTAACTGCAAAAAATGGCAATTTTGAATTGTCAAAATTCTGCATTTCTGCCACCATAAATGGCACGATTCAACGGTAAAGAAATCAATTAGCAGCTGCCAAAAATTGTGGATTTTTACAATCAAAAACGGCATTTTTAATATTAAAAAAAAGAAAATGCTAACTGCTGAAAATGGCAATTCCGAATTGTCAATAATTCTGCATTTCTGCCACCATAAACGGCACGATTCAATGGTAAATAATTAAATTAGCAGCTGCCAAAAATTGTGCATTTTTACAATCAAAAACGGCATTTTTTAATATTAAAAAAAGAGAAAATGATAACTGCAAAAAATGGCAATTGTGAATTGTCAAAAATTCTGCATTTCTGCCACCATAAACGGCACGATTCAACGGTAAATAAATAAATTAGCAGCTGCCAAAAATTGTACATTTTTACAATCAAAAACGGCATTTTTTAATATTAAAAAAAAATGTTAACTGCAAAAAATGGCAATTTTGAATTGTCAAAATTCTGCATTTCTGCCACCATAAACGGCACGATTCAATGGTAAATAATTAAATTAGCAGCTGCCAAAAATTGTGCATTTTTACAATCAAAAACGGCATTTTTTAATATTAAAAAAAAAGAAAATTATAACTGCAAAAAATGGCAATTTTGAATTGTCAAAAATTCTGCATTTCTGCCACCATAAACGGCACGATTCAACGGTAAATAAATAAATTAGCAGCTGCCAAAAATTGTACATTTTTACAATAAAAAACGGCATTTTTTAATATTAAAAAAAAAAATGTTAACTGCAAAAAATGGCAATTTTGAATTGTCAGAAATTCTGCATTTCTGCCACCATAAATGGCACGATTCAACGGTAAAGAAATCAATTAGCAGCTGCCAAAAATTGTGGATTTTTACAATCAAAAACGGCATTTTTAATATTAAAAAAAAGAAAATGCTAACTGCTGAAAATGGCAATTCCGAATTGTCAATAATTCTGCATTTCTGCCACCATAAACGGCACGATTCAATGGTAAATAATTAAATTAGCAGCTGCCAAAAATTGTGCATTTTTACAATCAAAAACGGCATTTTTTAATATTAAAAAAAGAGAAAATGATAACTGCAAAAAATGGCAATTGTGAATTGTCAAAAATTCTGCATTTCTGCCACCATAAACGGCACGATTCAACGGTAAATAAATAAATTAGCAGCTGCCAAAAATTGTACATTTTTACAATCAAAAACGGCATTTTTTAATATTAAAAAAAATGTTAACTGCAAAAAATGGCAATTTTGAATTGTCAAAATTCTGCATTTCTGCCACCATAAACGGCACGATTCAATGGTAAATAATTAAATTAGCAGCTGCCAAAAATTGTGCATTTTTACAATCAAAAACGGCATTTTTTAATATTAAAAAAAAAGAAAATTATAACTGCAAAAAATGGCAATTTTGAATTGTCAAAAATTCTGCATTTCTGCCACCATAAACGGCACGATTCAACGGTAAATAAATAAATTAGCAGCTGCCAAAAATTGTACATTTTTACAATAAAAAACGGCATTTTTTAATATTAAAAAAAAAAATGTTAACTGCAAAAAATGGCAATTTTGAATTGTCAGAAATTCTGCATTTCTGCCACCATAAACGGCACGATTCAATGGTAAATAATTAAATTAGCAGCTGCCAAAAATTGTGCATTTTTACAATCAAAAACGGCATTTTTTAATATTAAAAAAAAGAAAATGATAACTGCAAAAAATGGCAATTTTGAATTGTCAAAAATTCTGCATTTCTGCCACCATAAACGGCACGATTCAACGGTAAATAAATAAATTAGCAGCTGCCAAAAATTGTACATTTTTACAATCAAAAACGGCATTTTTTAATATTAAAAAAAAAAATGTTAACTGCAAAAAATGGCGATTTTGAATTGTCAAAATTCTGCATTTCTGCCACCATAAACGGCACGATTCAATGGTAAATAATTAAATTAGCAGCTGCCAAAAATTGTGCATTTTTACAATCAAAAACGGCATTTTTTAATATTAAAAAAAAGAAAATGATAACTGCAAAAAATGGCAATTTTGAATTGTCAAAAATTCTGCATTTCTGCCACCATAAACGGCACGATTCAACGGTAAATAAATAAATTAGCAGCTGCCAAAAATTGTACATTTTTACAATCAAAAACGGCATTTTTTAATATTAAAAAAAAAAATGTTAACTGCAAAAAATGGCAATTTTGAATTGTCAAAATTCTGCATTTCTGCCACCATAAATGGCACGATTCAACGGTAAATAAATAAATTAGCAGCTGCTAAAAATTGTGGATTTTTACTATCAAAAAACGGCATTTTTAATATTAAAAAAAAGAAAATGCTAACTGCTGAAAATGGCAATTTCGAATTGTCAAAAATTCTGCATTTCTGCCACCATAAACGGCACGATTCAATGGTAAATAATTAAATTAGCAGCTGCCAAAAATTGTGCATTTTTACAATCAAAAACGGCATTTTTTAATATTAAAAAAAAGAAAATGATAACTGCAAAAAATGGCAATTTTGAATTGTCAAAAATTCTGCATTTCTGCCACCATAAACGGCACGATTCAACGGTAAATAAATAAATTAGCAGCTGCCAAAAATTGTACATTTTTACAATCAAAAACGGCATTTTTTAATATTAAAAAAAAAAATGTTAACTGCAAAAAATGGCAATTTTGAATTGTCAGAAATTGTGCATTTCTGCCACCATAAACGGCACGATTCAATGGTAAATAATTAAATTAGCAGCTGCCAAAAATTGTGCATTTTTACAATCAAAAACGGCATTTTTTAATATTAAAAAAAAGAAAATGATAACTGCAAAAAATGGCAATTTTGAATTGTCAAAAATTCTGCATTTCTGCCACCATAAACGGCACGATTCAACGGTAAATAAATAAATTAGCAGCTGCCAAAAATTGTACATTTTTACAATCAAAAACGGCATTTTTTAATATTAAAAAAAAAATGTTAACTGCAAAAAATGGCAATTTTGAATTGTCAAAATTCTGCATTTCTGCCACCATAAATGGCACGATTCAACGGTAAATAAATAAATTAGCAGCTGCTAAAAATTGTGGATTTTTACTATCAAAAAACGGCATTTTTAATATTAAAAAAAAGAAAATGCTAACTGCTGAAAATGGCAATTTCGAATTGTCAAAAATTCTGCATTTCTGCCACCATAAACGGCACGATTCAATGGTAAATAATTAAATTAGCAGCTGCCAAAAATTGTGCATTTTTACAATCAAAAACGGCATTTTTTAATATTAAAAAAAAGAAAATGATAACTGCAAAAAATGGCAATTTTGAATTGTCAAAAATTCTGCATTTCTGCCACCATAAACGGCACGATTCAACGGTAAATAAATAAATTAGCAGCTGCCAAAAATTGTACATTTTTACAATCAAAAACGGCATTTTTTAATATTAAAAAAAAAAATGTTAACTGCAAAAAATGGCAATTTTGAATTGTCAGAAATTCTGCATTTCTGCCACCATAAACGGCACGATTCAATGGTAAATAATTAAATTAGCAGCTGCCAAAAATTGTGCATTTTTACAATCAAAAACGGCATTTTTTAATATTAAAAAAAAGAAAATGATAACTGCAAAAAATGGCAATTTTGAATTGTCAAAAATTCTGCATTTCTGCCACCATAAACGGCACGATTCAACGGTAAATAAATAAATTAGCAGCTGCCAAAAATTGTACATTTTTACAATCAAAAACGGCATTTTTTAATATTAAAAAAAAAATGTTAACTGCAAAAAATGGCAATTTTGAATTGTCAAAATTCTGCATTTCTGCCACCATAAATGGCACGATTCAACGGTAAATAAATAAATTAGCAGCTGCTAAAAATTGTGGATTTTTACTATCAAAAAACGGCATTTTTAATATTAAAAAAAAGAAAATGCTAACTGCTGAAAATGGCAATTTCGAATTGTCAAAAATTCTGCATTTCTGCCACCTTAAATGGCACGATTCAACGGTAAATAAATAAAGTAGCAGCTGCCAAAAATGGTGGATTTTTACCATCAAAAACGGCATGTTTAATATTAAAAAAAAAGAAAATGTTAACTGCTAAAAATGGCAATTTCGAATTGTCAAAAATTTTGCATTTCTGTCACCATAAATGGCACGATTCAACGGTAAATAAATCAATTCGCAGCTGCCAAAAATTGTGGATTTTTACAATAAAAAACGGCATTTTCTAATATTAAAAAAAGAAAATGTTATCTGCAAAAAATGGCAATTTTGAATTGTCAAATATTCTGCATTTCTGCCACCTTAAATGGCACGATTCAACGGTAAATAAATAAATTAGCAGCTGCCAAAAATTGTGGATTTTTACAATAAAAAACGGCATTTTTTAATATAAAAAAATGAAAATGTTAGCTGCAAAAAAATAGCAATTTCGAATTGTCAAAAATTCTGCATTTCTGCCACCACAAACGGCACGATTCAACGGTAAATAAACAAATTAGCAGCTGCCAAAAGTTGTGGATTTTTACAATCAATAACGGCCTTTTTTGATATTAAAAAAGAAAATCAACTACTAAAAATGACAATTTCGAACTCTCAAAAATCGCACATGTCTACCATCACAAATGGCACATTGACAGTAAAAAGTAAACTTCAATTGCCAAAAATAACTATTCAGGTCTGTCAAAAATTGCTCATTACTGAAAACGGTTTCATTTCAACAATAAAAAGAAAACTCCAAATGCCAATTTTGTTTTAACTCTATCACTATCGGTATTTTTCAATATTAAAAAAAGGAAAATTTCCAATGGTCAAAAGTAACAATTACAAATTATCAAAAATTCTGCAATTCTGTTACCTCAAACAGTACGATTCAACAGTAAATAAAGAAATTAGTAGGATCAAACAATCTAAAATGAATTTTTTTAATATTAAAAGAAAAAAGAAAATTTCAGCTGCTAAAAATCGCACGTTTCTATCATCACAAGTGGCACGTTGACAGTAAAAAGGAAATTTTCCACTGCCAAAAATAACAATTTACAACTGTCAAAAATTGTTAATTTCTACTAAAATGTATAGTAATAATACAGCGAGATCGAATAAAAAACGAATGAAAGCAGGTCATGAATTAAAAGCCGCCGAATGTATTTTCTTAGTTCCTAAATTTGAAAATATCAATATATGCCAGCTTGACACTTGTCAATAAGTTTAGGAATTTTGGCTAATGACCAACATTGACTAACTTTTATCCGATCGCACTGTATTATACGCGTCGGGTGGAACCGTGCCCGCTCGTCGTTGTACGTCAACTTTTTTCGGATTCATCGAACATAACGTGGAACGCACTTTTTGTTATAATTTTTAATTTTTATGTGATTGTTAAAGTTTTCATTTACCGACTATACAAGTTTAGTATATAAAATATTACTTTAATTTAATAAATTAATTTTCCAAGAGGGGGCAGCTGCCCCCCTTGCCCTCACCTGCGGACGCCCATGAATGAATCCAAATTCTGGAATTAAAAATGAAACTCTATATGAAAAGAATGGTTGAGACTATAACTCATTCATAATTCTATTTGGTAGAATTAGATTAAAATTCTATTTGGTTAGAATTTTAGAGAAGGATCTCGTTAATACATTTTCATTCGCGTTTGTACATTTACCAAGATTATTTTGCAAAAAAAATCAATTTTCAAATCTTAAAAAGCTTAAATAAAGGATAGTGCGGTAAACAATACAATACTAATTCTCTCAATTATATCCAAGAAAAGTGAACACCATAATAACCCCCAATTACATCTTACACACACTCGCATAACCTCTCTTCCTGACAGCTACCGTTTTTTTTCATGCTCAACGAAAGTGCGATTACGTGTGCTTGGCGGTAATTAGAGGTCTCTGTAATGGTGCCTTCCTAATGCGGAACACCGAAAATTACCATAATCCTCACGAGATTACGTAACGCTGTGCGAACCGGCGGACGTGAAGATTGTTTATTTTTTGTTTTCTTTAATTTCGGAGATTTTTTTTTCCTCCGAAAATGAAAGTGGATTTTACTTTCGGTGGCGCCGTGTCGGGTTAAGAGGGCAGCGGAGATTTTCTTCATTAGCACGTGTCGCTTGACCTTCCGCGACATTATGCTGTTCTTGTTCCACGCGGTGATGAATGAGAAGTGAAAATGGTGAAATTTGTGAAATTCCATGCGCTGAATAATATACAACTTTATATCTGAAATCGTATGTTGTTATGCATTTAATGTTTATTAAAGTCTTTGGAAATTTCTCCATCTGCCCAAAAATAATTGGACATCTGGTTAGTTATGATCAGAAAAATTTCTATATTGTATACCAATATATTTATTTGTGTTCATTAAGATTTTTTAGTCTTGGGTAGCTGTGGAATTAAATATAATTGTCGATTGTTGCTTCGTATGAATTCAAGTTCCAAATTAGGCCAATCCCTGTGCAAGTATTGCCTTTATCGCGACAGCCCCTCGAGAACTCCCTCTCTTAATTCCCAAGTAATGTCTTCATTCCGCATTTAATATTCGAGATTGATTAGAGTTGATCACGAATGTGATCCAGGTCAAACATGTCAAAAAAAAATTGAAGTTCCAAATATTGACTGTTGAAACAATTTGATTAAATTAAATAAAGTCACTTTTTGTCTTTATTTAATTAATTTCATGGTTCTGCAATAAGTGAGGGTTTCCGATTTCAACAAATATATTCTTGTTAACGTGATTTGAAAGCAATTGTGTAATGTTTTCCTGATTCAGTATCCCACAACTCAGGTAGTCCTCATATCTTTGGCTTAGCCTTTCTCTGGAATGATTTTGATTTTACAAATGTTAGGTGCTACAATTTTTTGTGTCAGAATCGACATTAATTTTGATTCCAAAGCCGCCCAGAACTGAAAGACTTAATGAACACCCGTAATTATGGCCAATATTACTAATATTCTTGTATAATACATCATCGGCTCTCAAAAAGCTTTCCACGTAAACTTGTTACGTTCTTCCACATTATTATAGTTTGCACTTTTAATGTTTTCATGATACGGTAACCCTATAACTCAGGTAGTCCTCATATCTTTCTCTTTAATGATTTTGATTTTACAAATGTTAGGTTCTATAATTTTTTGTGTCAGAATCGACATTAATTTTGATTCCAAAGCCGCCCAGGACTGAAAGACTTAATGAACACCCGTAATTTTGGTCAATGTTACTAATATTCTTGTAGAATAATTCATCGGCTCTCAAAAAACTTTCCAGTCACTTGTCACATTCGACATTATAATATCTTGCACATTTTATATTATATTTTTTTGGTGTTACGAAAAAACACTGCTCTCGAAAACCACTTAACCTCCACTCAAAACAAATGCAACTGTCTTCAAGGACATTTAATATGTTGAGTACGCCTTAGAGTAAAAGTTAATTAGCACCTGTACCGGGTCGCCAAAATTGGATGTTTTTATATGCTATCTCGGTAACGTCAAGAGTTATAAAAATCTGATATACACGTCAGTGGCGGCCCGTGGAACATGTTGATGGTAAAGCTCCTTATACAATATACCAACCAGGCAGAAGTCTTCCTAACTGTTTAATTTGCACTTTTTCCTAGGTAGTACATGAGCAAAAAGGCTTATTCTTCCGTAATGATCTGATTTAATTTCTCATTGTGTAATGCGTGTAACGGAGGTTTTTAAAGTTTTAGCTTGGCGAAATATTACCAACAAGTGCACGTCGCCATCGCGCGCATGAGGTGAGCCAGAATTTATTTGACACCAAATGCACGTTCCGAGAGCGATCTCTCCCGCACCCTTCACCCGCGCGCCTCCCCGCGGTAACCTATATCCTACCGAAAATGCCGTGCCAGATGGAAGCTGGGTCCGTTAACAGCGCACCGCGGCGTTACGTTAGGAAACAAATGCATTGCGGTTTTTCTTTATTGATAAAAGTTATGCAGGCGTTGTTTAACATTTAAAATTGCGAAAAAGTGTTTTAAGAATCAATTAAAAATTCTGACTGACAAATAAGCATGGCTCCTTGGCTTTACATAACAAGCCGCCCCTGATAACCGTTATCACCTCTTCTTCTGAAATAATAACAATAGCATTAACAGATCATAGCTAACTTGTTTAGTTATGAGATAATCGGGCGTTTTTCAATTTTTGGCTATTTTAAAATACGGATTTTTCTCAATAACTATAAGATATGCAAAAACAGTTAAGTAGTTATTTATGTGGTTTTCTTCGTAAAAATCAGTAACGTACTTATTTTTTTTTATTTTGACTTTTAAGGTTACCGAGATTGCCTATAAAAACTTCGAATTTGGGCCACCCGGTACAAGAGAACGTATACAAAAAGTAGTTTGTTGTTTCACAAAAATGGCGAGGTTAATTAAATTATATTTGCGCATTTCTCAATCGATGAAAAAAAAAATTAAATGCAATTGCCAGAAACTTAAAGTTTTCTAAACTCACTGAAAATCCATTCTGCTAGAAGATTAAATAAAAATACACAAATAATTCATTGCTAGATTGTGAGTTAATCGCGCGAGAATAGAGTCTAATGTAATTTCTAATTTACGCATTTCTCAATTGATTACATAATGGAAAAACAATCGCCAGAAAATTTAAACCTTTCTAAATTCACTTAAAATCCACTCTGCTAGAAGATTAAATAAAAATGCAAGAAGAATGCATTGCTTGGTTGGGAGTTAATCGCTCGAGAATAAAGTCTAATGTAATTTTTAATTTGCGCATTTCTCAATCGATAAAAAATGGAAAAACAATTACCAGAAATTTTCTTAACTCACTAGAAATCTATTTTACTAAAAGGTTAAATAAAAATACATAAATAATTAATTGCTATATTTTGAATTAATCGCGCGAGAATAGAGCCTAATGCATTTCTCAATCGATCAAAAAATGCAATAAAAATAATTGACAGAAACTTGAAACTTTTTAAACGCACTGGAAATATATTCTGCTAAAAGATTAAATAAACACACACAAATAATTCATTGCTAGATTGTAAGTTAATCGTGCGAGAATAAAGCCTAATGTAATTTCTAATATGCTCATTTCTCAATCGATTAAATATCTGCAAAAATAATTTCCTTCAACTAAAAACTTTCTAAACTCACTAGAAATCTATTCTGCTAGAATATTAAATTAAAATACACAAATAATTCAGTGCTAGATTGTGAGTTAATCGCGCGAGAATAGAGTCTAATGTAATTTCTAATTTACGCATTTTTTCTTTGATTCAAAACAGAAAAATAATTGCCAAAAACGTTAAACTTTCTAAACTCACTGGAAATATATTCTGTCAGAAGATTGAATAAAAATAAAATAAATTAGTGACAAGTGACAGAAATTTTGGAGCGCACTGTTGAAGACAGACAATGAAGATGAAGTGGCAGTGATGCCGTGTGCGCATTTCCATCATCTTCAAAGGTCCCCAAGGTTTACATTTTAAAAATAATTAAAGAAGTTTTGGTAACCCAAAACGCATTTATAGGTTTATAAATGATATTATAAATCAATTATAATTATATATACAGGATGGAAACTTTAACTGGAACAAATTTGGTATTTATGAAATGAGAAGATCCAGAAAAAAATCCTGGGACACGTCGATTTTTGTTTTTTATTGCGCAGTTTTTAGCGTCTTTAAAAATAGTCTTTCACGTGTGAGGTCATTTTTTTTTTAATTGAAACCATTTTTTTTTATTTATCTAAATTTGTAGCCCTTTTTATTCTCTTTACGACTGTGTAAAAAGATTTTGTTTTTTGTTATTTTATTTAAGAAATCGAAAAAAATATATATTTTTTAATTAACTGTATATTAATGTATCAAATGTTCAAAATGAGACAAATACCACCAGAAATGTTTCAAAATCTAAAGGATGGGTTTTATTACCAATTTTTTTTGCCAAGAGAGGAACGGTGCTCATTTTGAACATTTGATATATTAAATAAGTTTAAAAAAAATGAATTTCTAAAATAAAAAAAAACAAAAAAAAAACAAAATATTTTTACACAGTCATAAAGATAATAAGAAGGGCTACAAATTTAGTGAAATAAAAAAAAAGGTTTTCATTAAAAAAAATGTCTATGACGTCATACTATTTTTGAAGACAAAAATCGACCTGTCCGAGGATTTTTTCTGGAACTTTTCATTTCATAAATACCGAATTTGTTCCAGGTAAAGTTTCCACCCTGTATAAACCTAGTAAGGCAAGAAAAAGGACTTTCAAATTCTGTTAAAATATACATAGTGTACCATTAAAAAAAGTTTCTTTGCATTTAGGTCTTCCTACTTCATAAAAATAACAGTTAGTTACTTAAACAAATCTAATCACGCTTAACTGATTATTTTTCTGTGACTTCAAATATTGCGTGTTTTGCCCTAAAAATCAAAATAACTTGGAAACAATTCAATTTAGCCCAATAAAAGTTATTGTCATTTTCATTAGTATTAAAAACTACGCATAAAAAAATTAAAAACAAATAAGTTTGTGCTGACACCCGGTATATGTCTGTAATAAAGATGGTATATACACACTGGGCCAAACACATCGGTACAAAAAGGAAATATTCACATTTTCAATAATAATTAAAGCTTAAAAAGTTATAGTTATTTAAGCAACAAGGAACGTAAGGACGTATTAACTTGTCGTCGCCTGCCGAAAATGTTAATTGTCATTACGTTGCGTGTTGCTTATTATTTTTTTTCCGTTCCCGGAAATATAATACTTAAAAAAGATCAGAAACTATTCTAAAATATGGCTTGTAACATTTGGGGTTAAAATTTTTATAGTCACCTGTGCGTTCTATGGCAACCCAGTAACCGACAAAACAATGTCGAATTTTGTTTGTTTGTGTCAATCCAGTGAAACTTTCTACGGGCATGGATATGAACGATGCTGCCACTTACGGTACCTGTAACTATGGATGCAATGCTTAGTTACGTTGTCGGTAGCGGAAAAAAAGTGTTTTATTCCAATCAATAATTAAAGCATTAAACAATGCTTTGCAAATAAAAATGTTTACACTTTGTAGTTTTCAAAAATGATGTAATTGCATTTTTGAAAAGTTTTGTGATGACATTGCACCTTGTTTTGTTTTTGTTTTTTAATGAATCTCAGACGTTAGCTGTCACTTCTATCAGTCATTTTAGTTACAAATACAAAGGATAGAAGACGTTCATACATTAATCTGTATAATAATAATCGATTCATAATAATAATATTATTATTATTATTAATCTAAAAACACCTTTCCACTACATTTTGAGATATTCATAGAACAAAGCAAGTTATTATTTTGAAGTTGTTCATTATACAATTTAATGAAAAAATATGAAAACAATTGCCACACACTTTAAACTTTTCAAGTTGACTCAAAATCGATTTTTTCATATTTAAATTAAAATATAAAAACATATTTTTATTAGATTTTGAGATAGTCATATGAGAACAAAGCAAATAATTATTTTTTAGTTGCTCACATTACGATGGTATGAACAAATATAAAAACAATTGCAACACTCTTCAAACTTTTTTAAGTTGACCCAAAATAGCTTCTTTTTCATAATTAAATTAAAATCTAAATACATCTTTCCACTAGATTTTGAGATATTCATACGAGAACAAAGCAAAGAATTATCTCGAAATTGCTCACACTACAATTGAATGAAAAAAAAATAAAAACAATTGCAACACACTTCAAACTTCAGAAGTTGATTCAAAATAGCTTCTTTTTCACAATTCATTTAAAATGTAAAAACATCTTTCCACTAGACTTTGTGATATTCAAACGAGAACTAAGCAAATAATTATTTAGAAGTTGCTCACACTACAATTGACACTAGGCTAACGTTTAAACTCCACATTAATAAAACCGTCAATACATGTTTAAAATTACTCGGGTTTGTATCTAGAACAGGGAAAGATTTGTCTGTGGAATCAATTAAAATATTGTACTGCTCATTGGTAAGATCACGACTTGAATATACTACTATGGTTTGGACGCCACATCAAGAATATCTAATTAAGTATTTGGACAAAGTTCAAAATAAATTCTTAAGAATTGTTGCTTACAGAATGCATATTCCAATAGAATCATTGAGCTATACGAATTTAACAGTATCTCTTAAGATGCAATCATTAGTCTTTAGGCGTCACGTGAGTGACTTAGTGTTTATCTTTAAAATTGTTAATAACTTTATTTCGTGTTCGGAATTGATATCAGGCCTGTCTTTTAATATTAGAACTGTCGGACCAACTACGCGTAGTATGGCTACATTTAATATTCCACATCACCGTACCAACTATGGACTTCATGAACCACTTACAAGAGCATCGAAATTAGTCAATAAACTACAAGTGTTTAAGGGATTTAATTTATATTCTAAAAACTTAGTAGCTTTTAAGTCTTACTTGTTCACACTCGACCTGGTGCATATAGCCAAATAATGTTATATATTTTAAGATAAGGATTACTTTACTTCATAGAAATGTACATTTTAGTTATTTTGTAGTTTTCAAGGGCGATGTCCCGTTAATAAATGTATTATTATTAAGAAAATATAAAAGCAATTACAACACACTTCAAGTTATGCTGAAGTTGCAAACTTTTGATGTTTTGAAAAAATATAAAAATAATTGAAACACACTTTAAACTTTCAACATTTCTATTTCAAAAAACAATTATAGTTCATTATAACACAAGCCTAAATTAAACCGAGGGCTTGGAAATAAACAAAGCAATTAAAGTAGGGAAATTCGACTTAAACGTTAACGACGAGATTCGAAATTCTCCGATCATGACCTCCCTAATCAGGGCCGCGCCAAGGTATGTTGCCCCCGGGGTGCCCCTTTGTGAAGAGAGGGGTAGAGAAAATAAACACCATTGAGCGGCGCATCTCCAAATTATTTAGAAAGAAAGTATTTCGATATAAACAAAGAGATACGTTCATGGATTTCGTGCTTGGATGAACAATCATCTCCTATTTCAGGAACGTACGAGTTACGAAAAAACGTATTTTAGGTGGATTGATTTTTTTTACGAGCGCCGATTTTAAATAAATTGTTTGCAAATTGTAAAACCTAATATGAGGGCGCCAAGCTAAAAGGGCTCTTAGCATCGATGTTTCGGGCTAATGACCGGCGCCTCTTAAGGCCTGCCGCCCTTCAAGATCTGCACCCCTAACATCCCCGCTTGGCGCGGCCGTGTCCCTAATTACCTGACCGAAACTATTTATATAATCTATTTCTACTCTTCTGTTCTTAATAGTGACGTAAATGATGGGCCTCAATGAGATCTTTATAGTGAGGTGATAAAAATTCAGGTAAATTTTGTCTCTATTAAAATTGAATTCATCTATAGTTTTTTGTTATAGCATTAATGTCAAATCAAATCAAATAAACATGAGTTGATAAAATGCGGACGCAAAATGAGGGAGAAAAGTAGCGGTCGGTAATGTGATGAAATGAGTGCGGGAAGCAGTGGCGGCTCGTGGAACATTTTGATGGTAGAGCCACTTAAAAAAATTATTGTTGCAAAATTAAATAAATAAAATAAAAAATAAAAGAAAAGTAGCCTTCATATATAAATATTCAAGCAGTTCGTGATTCTACAAAAATTAGGTTTTACAAAGGCTAACAAACAAATAACTTAATGAAACAAGTCACTAAAAAAAAAAAATGTTTAGTGTTATCTGTATCTATTCGATGGACTTTTCTGGAAGGATTTGACTTTGGTCGCCCGTTATCTTCTGTAAACCAAAACAACGAATTCAATTCAGACTTTGCTGAAAGAGTCTTAAAAATCCGATCATAAGTTCAAAAGTTTAGAAAAATAATTTAACAATTTAATTTTTTTAACCTACGTCTATTATATTATATAAGAACAATACTTTGCTAACACTTTTCGTTTAAGAGTTATCCTCAATAATAATAAAATATTTTCTGATCTTATCTGTCCAATAAGCACAACACTTTGCTGAAAGAATTTTCGAAATCTCTCCTCGCGTTCATGAATTAAACTATAAATTACGTGTTGGGTCTTATCTCCGTCTATTCGATGGAAGACTTTACCAAGAGTTATCCTTAAACAACAAAAAAGCAATTAAGGACGAATTAATTTTTTGGTCCTGTTTACATTTATCCGATGAGTACTTTATTAACTCGAAAAAATATAAAAACAATTGCTTTCCACTTGAAACTTCTCAAAATCACTCAATATTAATTCAAGAGTGATTTAGTAGAAAATTCCAATACATTCCGTCGATTGCTTTGGTGATTTTTCGTGAAAATTGATGAAAAATTATATTAATTTTGTTTTTTGGCGCGAAAAAAATATAAAACAATTGCCATCGACTTGAAACTTTCCAAAACAACTGACAACACATGTGATTCTATATTTCCGTAAAAATTAGAAATGCATTGTTTCTAAGTTTTAGAATATTTCAATGTGAACGCAGATAAAATTTAGAAAAAAATTGCAATAAATTCGTCGACGCGAAAAAAACATCAAAACAATTGCCATCCACTTGAAACTTTACAAAATCACTAAATATTAATTCAAGAGTGATTTCGTAGAAAATTCAAATACATTTCGTCGATTGCTTTTGCGATTTTTCGTGTAAATTTATGAAAAATTATAATCATTTTTTTGTTTACGCGAAAAAAATTTAAAAACAGCTGTCAAATACTTGAAACTTTCTAAATTTACCTAAGATACAATAATCTTAATAATCTTCCAAGAACTCAAGAAACTCATCACAGGTTTTCAAGATAACCAACCGAGAACAGCGCTTCATTTTTTTTTATCTGCACGAGTGAAAAATAATTATAAAAACAACTGCAACATACTTGAAATTTTCCAAATTTACTCAAAATACGCTAATCTTAAGAATCCTCCAAAAAACTCAAAAACCCCATCACTGGTTTTCAAGATTTTAAGTTTCACTTCTTCCGAATGAAAAAAAATATATAAAAACAAGTGCAAAACACTTGAAACTCTCCAAATTTACTCAAAATACATGAATCATAATAAGCCTCTAAAAAACCCATAATACCCGATCACAAGTTTTCAAGATAACCAACCGAGAAAGCCCATAAGATTGTTTAAGTTTCACTTCTTCAGAGTGAAAAAAAAATACAAAAACAACTGTGACACACTTGAAACTTTTCAAATTTACTCAAAATACATTGATCATAATAAACCTCCAAACAACTCAAAATACCCCATCACTGGTTTTCAAGATAACAACACAAAACACAATTCCGGAAAGAATTTTTCAAATCTGCTAATTGGTTCAAGAGATATATTCTCAAATAAATGCATTGCCATTTTTCTCGTCTCATGAAACTTTCGCAGGCATCGTTTTAACATTTAAAATGACAAATCAGTGTTTTTAGAATTAATAAAAAAATCTAGTTTCGTTTGAAATTAGAGGTAGTGCCAAGGCTCCTTGGCTCTACATAACGAGCCGCCCCTGGCGGGAAGTAGCGGTCAATAATATGACACTTCCTAACTTTTGAAAGATCGGTAATGTCGACATTACATATACGGATGTGAATAAAATAAATGTTTGCGCTCCAGTTATATTTTCCGCTTCAGACACAATTGTTTATATTGTCGTTTATAACTTCCGTTTAGAACTTCCTGTCGCTTCTAACTCAGCTATTTTGTTGGCCATTTATATTAAATTGCCCATTTGTTTGTAGATAATTTTTGTGGTAAAGTTAGTCACATGTGAAACTGGGTACTGAAGTCGTTTACATGTTAATATACAACTAAGCTTACTATAGTGCAATTTTAAATTGCTGTATGCATTATGAATCTACTAAATACCAGTTAGAACATAGCGACTAACTATACTATGCATACGGCTTGTGTAATTTTTTTAATTGCACGAACTTTGATAGTTTTAAAGCCCATAAAGCTGATTCGCCCAATTATGTAACGCTGTGGATATAATTAATTTCTTTTTTTCGGGAAATTAAAGCCGTGACCGTTACGCGGCTTAATTTATCTTCTTAACGCTCGGCAATTAACGCTGATGCAAAAAAAGTCGCTGGAGTGTGAGATCCAGATAATCTGTAACTGGACTTTTCGGTCAGAATTTAGTTCAGTGTATCAACAACATTGTTGGCTTATTAATGGGACATTAATTCAAGTACTTTTTTTAAATAGTAATTATAAAGGTTAAACATTTGCAATGCTGTAGTTTAAATTGAACAAAATTTGAAACGAGTAGAATTTGCAACATTCAGGCTACAAACTATGTAATACTAATTAATAATAATCAAAGGCACTTGTATTGTTCCACAAACTTAAACTTAATTCCGAGTAGTTGCGAATGTGTTAAATTATTTTCAAGGAATGTGTGATAATGAAAATGATTATACAAAAAAAGCGAATTATTTTTGATGTGATATTGTTAGTATCTAGTCATATTGCTATTCTTCTTATATTAACCACCAATATACAGTGTGGAAATTAAGTAGCGGATAAATTCGGTAAACCCGAAATAAAATATTTTTGGAAAAAATCCTCGAACAGGTCGATTTTCTTTGATAAAAATACACATTTTTGCATAAAAGTTAATTTTCAGTCGTCATTTGTTTTTAAGTAATGACGTCATCCATTTTGTTTTTAAATGATAACCCCCTATTTTTGTTCTTGATTTTGATAGATCTTTTCATTATCGAACTGACAGTATATAAATATTGCCATCTTACATGAGAAATTTTACGAGTAAATGACAATTGAAGGTGAGAACCCGGTATTTAGAGTTTTTGCAATGTTTTAGCATTTGTAGCAATTTTCCCAAACAACAATAATCTTGACTTTCCATATAATACAATATGGTTTCAGCAAGACGGCGCACCGTCGCGGTATGTGCGTTTTTTTGAACAATTGCTTTATGAATAGGTGGATTGGCGGGCGAGGACCGATGGAAGGGCCCGCAAGAGAGATTAACTGTGCAGAATTAGCCCTGAAAATATTTAAAATGTTCAAGAAGAATTTCTACGTGTTCGAACTGTGGATGGCAGAACATTTAATTTAATCATTGCATTTGCTTTCTAAAGATGTTTTTGTTTATTTTATGTTAACAATAAAATTTATAGTTTCTCACTTTCAATTGTCGTTTACTCGAACAATTTCTTATGTAAGATGGCAACATTTTTACACTGGCAGATTGACAATGAAAAGATCTCTCAAAATCAAAAACAAAAATAGGGGGTTGTCATTAAAAAAATAATGGATGACGTCATTACACAAAAACAAATGACGACTGAAAATCGAATTTTATGCAAAAATGTGTATTTTTATCAAAGAAAATCGACCTATTCGAGGATTTTTTCCAAAAATATTTAATTTCGGTTTTACCGAATTTATCCGCTACTTAATTTCTACACTATATAAATATTAAAGTAATTCTTCATCTAAAATCAACGGCGAAAAAACGCTTTTAAATTTTAAAACAATGCCCAACTTTGAGGAAGAACCAGATACTGAAGATTATTACTTCATAAACTCAACGAAATGTACTTCCATTTCTCTGTTATGTCGACTAGGCCCTGCACGGACCAGGCCGGGCCGATCTCTAAATTTATTATATTATGGGCCGGGCCATAAAAATACGAATTCGAAAATTGCGAAAGTGAAAAGTTGTACAAAATTTACGTCGATATTATTTAATTTAATTATTTTTTTTTTTTCAAAATAAAATAATTCATTTATTTTATTATACAGTGTGTCTGCTTAAGTTCGCACCATATATAAAACTTTTTAGTTATTCTTTATAAAAAGTTCTGCATGATCTTAAACTTAAAATACAACCATCAGATATGATTTTTTTTTTAGTCGTCCACGCGGTTTCTCAAGAAATATGAATTTGGCTCAAGATATCGAAAATTGTTATTAAGAAAAGTTGATCAGAACTAAAAACTACGTTCAAATATGCAATTACATCCAATTACATGTAAAAAAAAACTGTTCTTTTTTTCTAAGTATTGTGATCGTAATTTTTTTCTCAAAAATTGTTTTTACGGAAATATCCGTTTTGGGGTCCCTAGATGCCATTTCAACAATTTCTGGAAAAAAAAATTGTGTCTGTGTCTGTGTATGCTGTGTGTGTGTGCGTGTGTCTGTCTGTGCGCGCTGTATCTCAAAAACTAATACAGCAATTGATATGAAACTTTGAACACCCGTCTTATTTGATAATCTGAAGAACTGAAAAGCTTTTGGTAAAATTTCATACACCGGAAGTGGGTGTTTACCTTAACTGTTTTTTTGTTTTTTCCCAATATTTTCTTAAATATGAAAAATATCACAAAAACATTAAAACAAACATTGAAGACAACAAAGAATGAACATCTTTTGCTTGAAAACATTTTTCATAAAATCATTTTTATTCGAGAAAAAAATTTATTATTATTTTTTAATTTTTGGTTTATAATTATAAAACGATAATAGTTAGAGCAAATGTATGTTAATAACAATTGTAGAGAATGCTAAAATTAATAACTAATAAAGAATAAGTTTTTTTCGAAATCCCTTTAGTTTTTGAGTAAACTGAGTTTTTGAATTTGAAGTATAATTTTTCCATCTTTCATAATTTTGACGTTTTAAACGTCAGTTTCATCCGAGTTTACGCAACGCTCGAAGTACATTTAAAATATGATTTCAATCGAAAATAAACCATGAAAACATAAATATAAATGATACCAACAAGTCGGAGAAAGTAACATGATGGCCACATCACCATTTTTTATCTAAAATAACAATGCAAAGTTGCGTGAAATCTAGGATGCACTGATAAACAAATGATTTCTTGATAGCAAGAATTGTTTGACAGTGAACGTCAAACATGCCGATGATATTAAGTATGAAAGAAAAAGTAGAAATTGTGTTAATCGTTGGTGATAATTATAAAACTTATCGTGAAGCAGCTGAAATATTTAACAACAGGCATCCAGAGAAAAATATACACCATACATCAGTAATGAGAATTATGAAAAAATTCAAATCATGTGGAGAAGTTAATAATAAATTCACAAACAAACGTCGAAAACCTGTTGCAAGTGAGGAGATGAAGTTAAATGTAATATTATCTGCAGTAGAAAAACCTAGATTGTCTCTGCGAAAAAGGGCATCTTCGCTTCCAGATAAAATTGGTGAAGATACAATATCAATTTTTTTTAAAGAGAACAAGTTTTATCCATAGAAACCACAATATATCAATACTTTAAAACCTGAAGACTACGACAGACGACTAGAATTTTGTTTTCTTATCTAAGGAAAGCTAGAGGACGATTTTTTTGGCTAGGAAAATATTTTTTTTCTGACGAAGCTACATTTACGTCTAATGGAACAGTGTCTTCGCAAAATTGTCGATGGTGGACTCCAATCCTCACTTTACGATTAAAACTCGCGATCAGTATTATTTTAAAACTAACGTTTGGTGCGGCATTTACAAGGATAAAATAATTGGCCCTTTTTTTCTTTCGACAATCTATGACTTGTCAACGATATCTAAATTTTTAACAAAATCAGTTGCATGATCTTCTTCGTGATCTTCCAAGACATGAACAGCAACAGGTATGGTACCAGCAGTACGGTGCAACATGTCATAGTACGATGAAAGTACCTTGAAAATATCTTTAATGGAAGGTTAATTCATAGATATTCCGATATTTTTTGGCCAGCTAGGTCGTCAGATATAACCCCGTTAGATTTTTTCTTCTGGGGTTACTTAAAAGAAAAGATATATCAACACAGGCCATTCACAAACTTAGAACATTTGGAAACAATTCAGGGTATAAGTCCGAATATAATTAAAAATGTATTGAGGGAATTTTCTTTTTGAACGGAAACCTGTATTGTAAGAGAAGTTGAAGCAATAGTGAATTACTATTACACGCTTCTTATGCAATTAACATTATTAGTACTGTATTTATGAAGTTGATAATTATTGTAAAAAATAAATTATTTTGTTATGTATCATTTTTAATGCATCATCAAAATAATGCAACATAAAGGTTAAGAGACGTAAAGTTAAAGAGATGACAGATCAAAGGTTCTGATATTTTCAAAAATAAATTTACTTTACTGTTGGACAAAATTGATATTTTCTAACAAACCTGATGATTGTATTTTAGATTTTAGAACATGCAGAACTTTTTATGAAGAATAACTTTTTTTCATAAAATGAATAATAAAAAAGTTTTCCATATGGTGCGAACTTAAGCAGACACACTGTATATTTTAAATTATAGCAAAAAAAAAAGAACGATTCTAGGCCGGGCCAGGCCGAGCTTTGAATATACACTACCGGGCCGGGCCGGGCCGGACCGGACCGACAATTTTTTTTTCGCATCTTATTAAATAATATAAATGTTACTGAATCATTTTTGATTGAGAAAGTTGTCCATTACTCGGCGGAATCATTTTCTCCACAGATGACGTCCAATCAAATGATAGCATTTTCATTGCCCAACTGATTTCAGCCAATGAAATGATAGCAGTTTCAATGCTCAACAGTTTAGTTGTTGTTATGGTTGCCATTTGTTTGTATAAACGTATTCATAAAAGTCCCGCGCAGGGCACTAATCTCGACTACACTGTGCTGGGCAACAATGTCTCGAGTAAACATTATCTTCTTCACGGAAGGATGTTAGAATATAAATAGGCAAAAGCTAATTAACCCTTTTGGCCCTGGTGGTGGCAATTGCCACCGCAACATTTACATGTCTCTACTTACTAAAAATTATTATTATTTTATTTAATTAGTGGTGGCATTTGCCACCACTAATTAATTCCTATATCTTAATAATTAACAAAAAAAATGTTTTTTTTCATATTTAAAAATCCAGGGCTGAAAGGGTTAAGATTTTCGGGTACAGACAGTAACAATAACTGTAATAATAATAATTTTGGAATGCTGTTGAGTAATTTCCATTAAGCATAGTTGATCAGTATTTTCTTTTTGACTTATTTCATCTTTGCGGTCATGTTCTACCAAGTAGGAAGTAATGAGAGCCATCAATGGGATTACGCAATCCTCTGGTTGCGGCTGCATCGAGAGAGAAAAAAAAACAATCTATGGTAACTGTAAAACGCATACCGCCTAAAGGTATTTATCGTTTGCCCATATAGGTCCAGGAACGCATTAATAAACCTCTTCAACATATGGCGTTAGCAAATCCTCCTCGCGTTGTTGTTCTTGATTTACCGTCTAGTCAAGTATTCATTCCTAACATATGTCGGAATTATTGGCCGGTGTAAAGCCACCATATGGGGATTTAAGATTGATTGCAAGCGGTGTATTAGCTCTCTTCCTTCGTAAATCATTATTTATTTATTGAAAAACTGATGTAAATGGTGTTTTCTGAATAAATAAGGGGAGAAAGCCCAAACAAACAGATTTTTTAAATTTGTATTTACGTAGATGTATTGTCTGAATAAAGATATCTTACTGAAGAGTCAAAGTAACTTTTTGGTCTTAAATATTTAAGATAGAAAAATAAGATTCATATAAAAGTTATAGAAAATTATCGATTCTATAATCGGAATTTTTTTTACGTATACTGGGTGCCCCATAATAGAGAGCCAACACAATCTTATGTTTTTTTTAATGGAACATTAGCTATATTGTTACATTTTTATGCGTAGTTTTTAATGTTATTTAAACTGACGATAATTTTTATTGGGCTAAATTTAACCGTTTCTGAGTAATTTTGGGGTTTAGGGCAAAAACAAGCAATATTTGAACGGTCACAGAAAAATATTAAGTTGATATTTTAAAACTATTGAAGCGTTACATAGAAATTTTTAGATGATTAGGTTTTAATAATTAAATGTTATTTTTATGAAGTAAGAAGACCTTCGCTGATGTAAAGAAGCTTTCTTTTTTTGAATGGAACACCCAGTATATTTTACTAGAAATTTAAAGTCCTTTTTTTGCCTTTTTAAAAAACCTAGCTCAATAGGTTTATAAATAATACAAGTTATTATTTATTTTGGAGCAATGAGATCATTATTACGCAACAGCATAAAGTTTGAATGTCATTAGTTATAACCTAGAACCCTTGTTTGTCATGAAATTACAATCTTGTCAACCAAAATGTCAGATTTTCAAGGATAGTGCGAATAAATAGTGAATATATAAAAGTCATCAAAGTATTGGCATTTTATGCTGTAAAAAATTAGTATGCGGTATTGGTAATATGAATTCATTTAATTTCTAAGTAATGTAAATTGTGATCGAAAGTGAACAGCATAAAAAAAATGGCACTTTCTTTAATTGAATGGCAAAAAGACATACGATACTCGTGGCTATGAATAATTTATAACGCCTTTAACCTACACACGCGAGTTGCACTTTAGTGTGGTGGTACCGTGAAAGAGGCACCTTTGTAAAATGGCACCGTTTTTATGGTCCCACAATGGGACATGTGGGCGAAAGATTATCAAACTAACGGACACCTGGTCGCACACATTAAATTTTAAACAATTCCTCAAATGTCTTGCGGAGGATATATGTTTTGTAATGTATAAAATAATTCCAGCAGTGGATTTAGTTTTCTTTTTTTCTTTATGTTTTTCAAAACATAAAGAAAAAAAAGAATTGTAAAAATGTTTTTAGATATTTTTTTACGAAATATCCATTTTGAGACAATTTTGGATTTTTGTGATTGACTGTGGGTGCTGTATCTCAAAAATCAACACAGCGATTGAAATTAAGCATTGAACTAAAGATGGGTAACTCATGAGTAAGTCAGGCAGATGACCTAGTTGACAACACTCTCACAAAAAATGAATTTTTGGCAATTACTCAGAGTAAGCCGACTGAAAGCGTGATTCACGAAGTCAATTGCTTCGTTTGGAAAAGGTCTAATTTTTTTTTAAATACAACCTGTTTTATAGATATGTTTCATTTAACTTTGCATTTATAACTGGAACGTTTTGAAATGAATTATTTTTTAGACGACATTTCTTAAAATCAACTTTGTTTATCCTATTTTAAATTGCCACCCCAAATATCTCGAAACCTGAGCAACATGGCAAAAAATGTTTCAGATGAAAGTTGTAAGGTTCCGAAAGGGACATATACTAGTGACTTTGAAAATGACCTTGGCGTTGATTTTCAAGGTGAACTTTCATTTTGTAAATAGAACTAGAATTTTTTATTGCGGGATCGTATTGTACGGGAAAAATATAAACTTTTTGTAGGAAACGTTTTTTTTTATGCTTTTTTTAAGAGTTTTTTCACGAATTTTGTCAGTCATGTTGTTTAAAATGTCAGATGAAACCAGGCAGTAATTCATGCATTATCCTCGGCATTGGCGTCACCCACTACGTAGAGGTTGCCGATGGGACTTTGCACATCATTGGCCTTAAAAAAGGCTGATGGTTTTAGTGGCTAGAGGTTCGATCTCGTTCTTAGATTAAATGCTCGATCAAGTGTCCATCCTCGTCAATGCACTTCTGTACCCGCTGGCGAAAGTTTACTTGAACATTTCGAAGGGTTTGGATGGAAATGCAGCCCTAATCCATCCCTTCATATTCTGCACAGTTGTCGTTGAAAAGTTTGAATATTGATGAAACTTAATGCCATCAGATATCGCTCGGAACACCTGACGGCTCGTCGCATTGCTTTGATGCTAATGCTGAGGTTAATACATGAATCACAGCCTGGATTCATCTGAGATTTCAAACAACATGACGGAAAAAATTCGTAAAAAAACCTCTTAAAAAAAGCATTTTCAAAAACGATCCCGCAATAATAATAGGGGGTTTCATTTGAAACATGAAAGTTGACCTACGTTTGACCTTGAAAATTAACGCCAAGGTCATTTTCAAGGTGCCAGCACAGTCCCCGTCCAAACCCTACAACTTTTATCTGAAATTTTTTTGCCATGTTGCTCAGGTTTCGAGATATTTGGGGTGGCAATTGAAAATGGGACTCCCTGTATATATTTTTAATTTTAATTGTTATTTACAGATTATATTAAATGAAACTGTTTTTTTAATTTTTACTTTCTCCATTACGAAGTACGAGAAAGTATTGTGATCGTGATTTCTTTTTCAACATTTTTTTTTAGGGAAATATCCTGTTTTTTGTTTTTTGCCAATATTTTCTTAAATATGAAAAATATCACAAAAACATTTAAACAAACATTGAATACAACAAAGAAATTAACATCTTTTGCTTGAAAATATTTTTCATAAAATCATTGCTATTCGAGAAAGAAATTTATGAATTTTTTTTAAATTTTTGGTTTATAATTATGAAACGTTAATAGTTACAGCAAATTTATGTTAATAATAACTGTAGAGAATGCCAAAATGAACAACTTCTAAAGAATAAGTTTTTTTCGAAATCTCATTTGTTTTTGAGTAAACTGAGTTTTTTAATTTGAAGTAGAATTTTTCCATCTTTACGCAACGCTCGATGTACATTTAAAATATAATTTAAATTGAAAATGAACCACAATAGCGTAAATATAAATAATAGCATCAAGTCGGAGAAAGTAACATGATGGCCACATCACCATTTTTTTTTAATATTATGTTATTCTTATAAAAATTAAACTTTTGTCTTAAAGATGTTTTTTTCAAAATTCAATAATATTTTTTTAAACCTTTTTTTTCTTAATTTAACTGTATTTTTTCTCTCTCGTTTTGATTAAACTGTTTTTACTTTCCTCGTACAAGCTATTGTGTTGAAATTCGAAATTTCAAGTCCCTCGAAACGATTCCGACCATTTTTGAAAAAATATCTGTTTGTTTGTGGGCATTGTATCACAAAAATGAATAAATTTTGTAATGAAACGTAAAACTCTGATCTTATTTTACAAGATGAAGAACTGAAAAGCTTTTGAAATAAAATTGAAAACCGGAAATGGGTTTTGTTTTTTCCGAAAAATTTTAAAATATGGAAAATATTGCAAATGTTGAAAATAGCAAAGAACCGCAAATCTTTTCCTGATATATTGATATATGTATTTTATAAATTCTTTGATTTTTGAGAAAGAATGCAAAATAGAAAATGTTTTGGCAGAAAGACCGATGGTCGGTAGCCCTTTATCAAATAAAAATAACATTTACTTAAGGTAAAATAATTTAGTGTAACATAAACATGTTAATAAAGATTTACTACTACTACTAGAAAATGTTTCAATTTAAAAAATAAATAAATTTTGAAATGATGAAAGTTACAAAAATTATAGAGAATGCCAGAATGAATAGGTGAAGTAGTTTTTGAAGAAGAAAAAATGCTATATATCAGAAAAATCTATTACATGATTTTATATGATGGTCATATTAATACTTTTCTTAAGAATTTTGTTAAATTAAAAATTTACACAGATCAAGAACTAAAAAGTAAAATTAATCAAATATTTTTTTAATTTAACAATAATTATGTGAACATTTCATCAAAATGATTATATATAATAATAATATGAATAATAATAAAAATCGTCTTTATTGCCCACAGGAATACAGAACAAAGTCTGTCAGAGAAACAAAGAAGGCTACTTATCTAAAATTAGGCAATATAATAATGTTGAAAAAATGAATGCATATTAGGATATGTAACAACAAATCACATACACTGAGTGTCTCACTGAAGCGTCAAAGTAACTTAAAATCCTTAAATATTTAAGACACAAAAATATGATTTATATAAAAGTTGTAGATTTTTATCGAAGGAAGAAGACCTTCGCTAAATGCAAAGAACCTGTTTTTAAAAGTAACACCTAGTATATTAAAAATTAATACTTTGAAAGTTATTGTTATTATTATTTATAAACCTAACAAGGTATTTTCAGAAAGGCAAGAAAAGGGACTTTAAATTTACATTAAAATGTAATGGGTGTTAAAAAGTTTCTATGCATGTACTTGATAAAAGTAGCATTTAATTACTCAAAAAAATCTAATCATCTAAAAATGTAACGTTTCTATTGTTAAAAAAAGCTTTGATAATTTTAAAATATCAACTTTATTATTTCTCTCTGACTGTTCAAATATTGCTTGTCTTCGCCCTAAAAAAACCGAATAGCTCAGAAACGGTTAAATTTAGCCCAATAAAAGTTATTTTCCATTATTAAAAACCATACATAAAAATGCAAAAATATACCTAGTATTCCATTAAAAAAAAAGAAAAACAAGGGTTGTATAGGTTCTCCGTTGTGGGGCACCCTATATACAAAAAAATATTTTCCGATTATAAAGTCGATAATTATCTACAACTTTTATATAAATAATATTTTTCTATCTTAAATATTTAAGACCAAAAAGTTACTTTGACGATTCAGTGAAACACCCGGTATATTTCAGCCGGCCTTTATGGCGTGTCATTTCTATGTTGTTATTGTTTCATTCGTTTAATTTTCCAATATTGTCAGACTTAAAATAACAGTATTTTTCAACGTATCGGCAATTTCTAAGGTTGTAATTTATTTGGCACCGTAAATGCTTAATTTGTATATTGTGAACCTGGTTTTGTTCAGTCTGCAGTGTATTGGACGCTCTGATTGCGTATGTTCAGCGGACAGACTATACATATCATTTATGAATAATAAAACACGTATATCTAATAAACAAACAAAAAATACACACCTTAATTAGGAAAATTAATCATTCACATTACCAACTTGAATAAAATCACACGCACTATATAAATTATGTCATTACATTCTAACGGCATTAAAATAACCGTAACATATATTTCAATAAAATTTCCGTAAACCAACTCATTATTGCTCATCAAAATACAAAAAATTAAACTCCCAATTAACCTAACCATAATTTTTTAAATCTTCGTTCCATTTCTTTAATTGCTTTAAATCTCGTAAAAAAAATCAAAATCTTCGTTTATTAATAAAATCCCAAAAGTCTCCATCAAAATAATCGAGGTGATTTAATCAAATTGTTAATTGGGACGAAAATTCCAAATTGGGGCTTCTTAATTAATACGTGAATGGGTGAAAAACTTGAAGGTTTTACGATGTTTTGACCAGATTGGTGATTTGAGGTAATCTTTATGGTCGCTAATTAGTTGGAGGCCTTAATTGAGTATAATCCTTGATTAGATTTCGCCGGTTTTCGTTTTTTTTTTCGTTCTCGAATTTGAATAAACGGTAGGTTTGAATTAATTAGATTGATGCCTTCAGTTGAAGGAAAAAATGTGTTATAACACACTCGATATCTTATTTTAAGTGTTTGATGACACCATTCATGGTTCAGAGACATATACCATTGTCACCACATTATTATTCCATTTTTTAACCAACTTGAAAAATGTGCAAGCTTAAAATTACAAATGGTGTTTTCAATTTTGAAATCTTGGGAAGGGGTAATTGCGGATTTTTATATACCTATAAAGAGAATTAAATAAAGTTTGCGGGAGATATTTTTCATTTTCTAGGGGAAACTTGGAAAAATGTGCACCGTGTATATGAGACACAACGTATTAAAGCGTAATTACTTCTAAACCTCAGGTAATTGCAAATTTGCATAATATCATAAAGAAAAATTAAGTTTATTTTTTAATATTTCGGTAAACTGGTACAAAGAAGAGGCCACAACAATATTTTTATATAATTTCATCTCGAGATTAATATACATTTGGATTTTTCTCGCACACGTTACATTTAAATTTTCAGGAATTAACTCCACTGAAACAAACACGCGGTGTTAAATAATCACAAAAACAGCGACAAATCTACGGAGAATAAATCCATAACTTTCCGTAAACTCAGGCCGACATAAAACGGTTTCTGTTTTCTTCACTCGAATAAACCAAATTGATTTCGAAGTATAATTACCAAATTGTAAAATCTAACAGTTCAATCAGAATCCAAATTTACTTAACCCTTTAATTCCGAAATTTTTAGATTTAAAAAACCTTATATTTGGATAAATTATCATTAGCTTTTCGTAGATTGTGGCTTAAATATTGATTGGCTAGCTTGTGATATTAGGAAAACATTTCTCAAGCGTCATCTGGCAATTATAGCTTAAATTTATTTTATTAACAAATACAGAAACCTGTAACAATTATGTTACCATACGGTAACGCTAGCGCTTGAAGGGTTAAAATAGATTCTACTTCATAATTCAATAAAAAAGCACCTCGTCACATTTCGAGTGAATCATTGTCTAATGTCTAAGGGTTTGAAAAAATATAAAAACGATCGCCACCATCTTGAAACTTTCCAAATTAACTCAAAACAGATTTTCCTTCAAAATTTAATCAAAATCTAAAATCACCCTTTCACTATAGTTTGAGATAATCACAAGAGAACACTCGAAATCTCGAAACAGCCATTCACTAATCATCACACGAGATCATACCTTGTAGTTATGCTGGTTGCTCACTATCCGATTGTTTAAAAAATTAAAAATAAAACAACCACAATACTCTGAAAACTTTCAAAATTTACCCGGAATAGATTCAGCTTCATAATTCAATCAAAATTTAGAAACACCCCCAATATTAAATTTCGAGATTAACATACGAAAACTCAGCTTGCAGTCATGCTGAAGCTGCTCTTGTCAATGGTTTGAAATACCATTAAAACAATCGCAATCTACTCGAAACTTTTTGAATTTACTCAAAGTAGGTTCTACTTTATAACTGAATCAAAATCTCGAAACAGTATTTCACTATATTTCGAAATAATCTCACGAGAACACACCTTATAGTTATGCTGAAGATGCTCACTATTTGATGGTTTGAAAAATATAAATTTACAATCGCCACAGTCTTGAAACTTTCCAAATGTACTCGGAATAAATTTAGCTTTATTATTCAATCAAAATTTGGAAAGACCCCAATACTAGATTTCGAGATAATCACGCAAAAACGGAGCTTGCAGTCATGCTGAAACTGCTCACTGTCTAATAGTTCAAATTTTCAAATTTCCCCAAAGTAGGTTCTGCTTTATAACGCAATACAAATTTCGAAACAGCCCTTGCCCTGGTTTTCAGAATAATCACAGTTAAACATACCTTGTAGTTTTGGTAAAGTTGCTCATTATCCGAAGGTTTAATAAATATAAAAATAATCACCACCGTCTCGAAACTTTCCAAAGTTACTTAAAATATATTCATCTTTATAATGCAATAAAAATTTCAAAATACCCCGTACTAGATTTTTAAATGATCACACGGAAATACAACTTGTAGTCATGCTGAATTTGCGACGTATTAAAAAATGTAAAAATAATGACAATCGACTCGAACCTTTTCAAATTTACTCAAAACAAATTCCTAATTATAGAATTCTACAATCCAACCTGTGGCCCACGCGCCCATATTTTCACCAATTAATAAGTTAATACAAAAAATAAGGTCTTCACTGTTCCTCTTATTTGTTTAATTTATATATTAGTAAAAACCTGAACGCCTAAGCAACGGATTGGATTGTTGGATAGGAGCCACCCACCACCCTGCCAATCTACATTCTTTTAAATCACAAAACTCTGTTTGTTTTTTTTTCGTTCACAATTTATTGGAGAGGTGTAAAATTTAGAAATAATAAGGAAAGTGATTTTGTAGTTCAAATAAAAGTGGAACCATGGGTGGTGGTTGGCCCCTATCTCACAATCCAACTTGTAGCCCACGAGCGCATGTTTCCACCAATTAATAAGTGAATAAAAAAAATAAGGTCTTCGCTGTTTCTCTTACTTGTTTAATTTATTTATTAGTAAACACCTCAACGCTTGAGCAACGGATTGGATTGTAGAATAGGGACCACCCACCACCCTTCGAATCTACATTATTTTAAACTACAAAACGCTGTTTGTTTTTTTTTTCTTTAACAATTTATTGGAGAGGTGTAAAATTTAGAAATAATAAGGAAAGTGATTTTGTAGTTTAAATAAAAGTGAAACCGAGGGTGGTGGGTGCTCCCTATCCCACAATTCAACTTGTAGCCCACGAACCCATGTTTCCACCAATTAATAAGTTAATAAAAACAAAATATGTCTTTACTGTCATTAAAAACTTCAAATGCTCTTACCATGGATTTTAAGAAAAATCTTTGTAATCAAAGCATCATTTCTTGAAATTTCTTGTAATAATTTTGGTGACTCACAACAAACATAAAAGCAACTGCAATCGACTTAAAACTTTAAAAATGTACTCAATGCTTATAATTCCATGAAAAAATTTTGCTGCTCCATTTATAAATTTTCAGATAAATCCATGTAATTAAAACAAAATCTCTTCAAAATATGTAATAATCTTGTTAACTAGAATAAATATTTCCCGATTTACTAAAACTTCATTCAGGAGTACAATACCATGAAAAACTGTAAATACTCCGTTCTTGGATTTTAGGATAAATCCTTGTGAAAAAAGCATAATTTCTTGAAAATCTGTAATATTTTTGGTGACTCAAAACAAGCATAAAAACATTTGTAATCGAAATAGAATAAGGAGATTGTACTGCCAGTTATGTAACTGGCAGTACAATCTCCTTATTCTATTTACTTATATACCAGTCAAAAAATAGATGAATATATCACTATTTGTAATCGGCTTAAAGCTTTAAAGATTTGCCCAAAATTCATTGTAAAACTATTACCATCCAATTCATAAGTTTTGAAATGAACACAATTTCTTGGAAATCTGTAATCATCTTGGTGACTTAAATAACAAAATTACCATCGACTTAAAACTCTTTAAATTTGTTCAAAATTCATTCAGGAATATAGTTCTTTTAAAAACTGCAAAAACTCCATGAATCGATTTTAAGATAAATCTGTGTGAACAAAGCACAATTTCTTGAAAATCTGTAATAATTTTGCCGACTCAAAAAACCATAAAAACATTTGCAATCGACTTAAAACTTTTAAAATGTACTCAGTACTTATTCAAGGTTATAATTGATGATTGGTTATGATGAATCCATGCGACCAAAACACAATTTCTTGAAAATCTGCAATAGACTTGGTAACTCAAATAAATATAACAACAATTACCATTGACTTGAAACTTTCCAAATTTACCCAAAATTAATTCAGGGTTATAATACCATTAAAAACTGCAAATATTCCGTTCTTGGACTCTAAGATAAATTCTTGTGAACAAAGCATAATCTCTTGAAAATCTGTAATAGTTTTGTAGAGAAAATGGTGGGTGATGGGGAAAAACGGGGGTCATATTCGGATTCAGGATTCACAGGGCTCGAAAAATGTTTCTTTTTTGCAGACCAGTGTAATCTTAAATAATTATTTTTATTTTATTTTAACAAAAATTAATATCGACTTTTATGAAGAACTAATACCATTTATAAGAAGTTCAGGCTAAGAAATTGAGCAATTAATGGGCCGTATTCCACCCTCCAGTCCTTAGAACACAATCGAGGGTTTTGGAAGGGTAAAAATAATCTAACGGTTGTTTGGACTTTCGACGAACGTTTTCATTCTTACCACATTTCACTCTGGGGCGTGTTCGAGGGGCTGGGAGTAGGATAGTCCCCACCCTCCACCCTCCGTATCAACTTGAACATAACCTGTAAACCCTCCTTCATGGTGGTGATGAATTTTAAAAATTCTGTGATTTGACTAAGGAAGTTCTTTAATGTTACAGTGTTTTCTAGGTCAAGTAAAAGTAGAAATTAAGAGTGGTAGATGCACTCTATCCCACCCTCCAATCCTTGGAACACAAACGAGGGTTTTACCAGTGTAAATTAATTTATAAGAAAAATCTAACGGTTTTCTGATCCTGTGACAAACGTTTTCAATTATAGAAACTGTGGGTCGTGTTCAAAAGATTGGAGGGTGGGATAGGGATCACCCACCATCCTCTGTTACATTTAAATTTTACCCGCAAACGGTTTTTCTTGATGCTTCTAAAACTATTAAATTATTATCTCGGGATAAGAAATTAGTTTTATCAAACAGTGCTTTTTAGGTTAGGTTTAAGTGGGAAAGGAGGACGGTGGGTGGGCTCTATTCCACCCTCCAATCCTTAGAACACAAGCGAGGATTTTCTTAAGTGTAAATTAATAGTCAAGATCATTTGCAAACGTTTTCATGTTCAAGAGGTTGGAGGGTGGGATAGAAAAATTACTTCAATATATCTATTTTATAATGCCATGTGGTATTTTAGAAGAATCCAATATGACGGCCTTAAAATGACTGTTTTATCTTCAAGATAACACAATCTAATTTGTTAATTTATTCTGTACAGAAACTTGTGTGACCTAAAAATTCTTTTACAATCTGAAAATTTGTATTTGTGTACCTACTTTAAGAAACTACTAAAAATAACATGGTGACTCCAATATAGCGGCTCCAAAATTCAAAAATAGCAAAAAAACTTGTTGTGTCATTGTTTTCCGATATAAATCAAATAATTGCCCAAATTTTGCTCCTGGACATATGTTTTTTAAAGTAAATCAGACAAAAAACCATGGCGACTTTAATATGGCGGTTCCAAAACTCAAAAAAAGAAAAAAACAGCGTTTTCTTTAGGTTTTGTCATTGTTTTTTGTAGTTAATGGAGTAATTGCTCAATTTTGTTTATTGTATAAAAATCTGTATTTTAGACCTTCTAAATTTTTATGTTTGCTCTCTGCGTTTCAGAGGGCTGTCTGTAAAATTTGCTTTAAGAGTGCTTTTTTTTATTTTCTTATTTTTTTTCTTTTTTTTTCTCTTAATATTTCTGTCTTATGAAACTACAGACAAATAAACATATTTGTATTTCTACTTTAAAAACATATGTCCATGAGCAAAATTTGGGCAATTATTTGATTTATCCCAGAAAACAATGACACAGCAGGTTTTTTTGTTATTTTTGAGTTTTGGAGCCGCCTTATTGGAGTCGCCATGTTTTTTTAGTAGTTTCTTAAAGTAGGTACATTAATACAAATTTTCAGATTGTAAAAGAATTTTAAGGTCATACAAGTTTTTGTACAGAACAGATTAATAAATTAGTTTGTGTTTTTTTTTCAGATAAAACAGCCATTTTAAGGCCGCCATATTGAATTCTTCTAAAATACCACATGGCATTATAAAATAGATATATTGAAGTAATTTTTCCGGCCAAGGGAGATTTTTTAGCTAGTCCTCAATTTTGGTCGTAAATCTGATCCGGTTGACGCGGAACGTCCCATATACAGGGTGTTTCAGAGCTCTGGGAACGGCCAATCACGTGCTTATTTGTCCAATTATCTTTCAGATTGTATAAGAGTTCCCTGTTCCTAATCTCAATAGTTTTCTTGTATTCAGCGATTATCATATCAGGAATAATTATAATAATCTGAAAGATAATTGGATTCTACTTGAGAATACGTTACTAAATACAGGGTGTGCCATTTGAAAAAACGAAGTTATTCAACTTTATAAGTTGAGTTTTTCTACCGCATTTTTTATCATCCTGTATAATTTTTTGTATGAAATCATGGTTGGCTCTATGGTTCGAACCTTCAAGCAAATAATTAAAATGATTTCAATCACTGGGGCAAAAATAAAATTTTACCCAGACCATGCATTTCAACAAATCTTCTAATATTTAGAAAACTGCTAACAATAGGTAGAGGGAGTATTTGCTCCATATAATTCAAAAATGACAAAAAATACAGGGTGTTCAAATTAAAAAAACATAAGTTTGGTCTGTAACTTTGTTATAAGACACCCTGTATAAATTTAAATATTTTTAGGGCGTGCTGCTCACTATTATACACAACTTTTGTATAAAACATTTTTCGAAATTTTGAAAAATAAGCACGTGATTGACCGTTTCCAGAGCTCTGAAACACCCTATATATAAAAATTATGAAATAAATTTCTCCATTTCTTTGTTATAAGATTTTTGTATTTATAAATATATCGGGTAAAAACAAAATATCGCTTCGAGTAAACGTTTTCAGTCCTTCTGATTGTCTAATAAAGCTTAAGGTACACACACACAATTGTTTTTCAAAATTGCTTCAGTGGACCTTAAAATGGATATTTCCGTTAAAAAAAAACAAGAAAGCAATTTAAAGTCCACAATCTGGCCATGGCTTCAAGAGCTGCTATGAAACACACGAAAATAATTGTAGGTCAAATTTCATTTTTTATAATATAAATTCAATGATTACATTGATGGAAGAATTTCCAAATTGGATTGGATCTGCCCACAGTAAACGTAAATTTTTGCCTATTTTTTTTCACTATTTATAAGGCCAAAAATCGAAAAACAATGAATGATTTCATCTTATTTTTATTATGAATTAAAAAAATATAAATATTTGTTTTTATTATTTAAAATTTAACCTCTGCTATACGTATAGTTTTTTGGGGTTGCACAGCACAGGCTAATATCCAAAGAGTGTTTGTTGTACAAAAAAGGCTAATACGAGCATTATGCGATAGGAAATCTAATGCTATTAAAAAATCTTGAAATCATGACATTTGTAAGCCTATTCATATTTGAATCACTAAAATTTGAAACCTGGAAAGCTCAGCACGGCTATAATATTATAAACAGAACTCTTACGTTCCCGAAACATAAACATAGCTTTATACAACACTCCTGTTTAGTGCAACCCATTAAGCTCTTTAATAAACTGCCATAATTCCTCAAAGACTTAAATAAACAAGTTGGTAAAAGCTTGAAACAATTTTTTTTAAATAACTGCTTCTACACAATTAATTATTAAATATTGCACAGATAGCCATCGGCATGTGTTTAGTTACAATTTATTTCGCCGTTATTCCTACAAAATTACTAAGTTTTATATACTTATTTATTACCAATTTGAATCTGTGTTGTACCTGGATATTAAGTCTTGCATCTTATTTATTATTGATTTCGTTCAAAACTTTAATTGATAGCAAATTTCATTGACCCCAGTCATAAATTTTGAAATCAAAACATAATTTCTGGAAAATGTGTAATAAACTTGGTATGAAATTGCCAATTGCCAATATGTTCAGATGTATGACCAACCAGCCTGTAGATATTTTTAAAGATAACACTTTGTGAATTAAACGTTATTTTTCTGGAATCTTGTCTTTCGATTGATTTCTTCCAGGTCTTATAAACTTTTCCGCAGAAAACTGGTTTATACAAATTCACAAAGCTATTGTAGTGATCTATAACCAGCAAGGCAAACTATAATAAACACTGTGTATGCTGGAGGCTTCTACTTTGTTATACATTTTGAATAATACAATAAAACAATTTTTACTTTGTTTTGTATAACTTGGATATTTATTTTTGCGACTTAACACGCAATTAATAACATTTAGAAATGGTAAGCGTACTTACTGAAACTTAAGTCGCAAAAATAAATATCTAAGTTATACAAAACAACGTACATTTACTGCTACTGCTACATTTCTATTTACGATTTTACCGGTGTAATCATTAATAAAACAACATTACAAAATTAGTAATTACCAAACTTCGCTTCGCCTTCGGCGATAGAGTCGATTCGATTTAACACAAAATCCAGAAACTCCACATATTTTCCTCCAATAACACCCGATTTAATAGGCACCGTTCCGTCCCACTTCGAAAAAGTTCAAGTCCGCACTGATCACAAAAATTTCCATTCATATAACACGTCTTCGGCCAATTACACGCACACACCGTGTTGATTGTCTTCAGATTCGGCCTCGATTTTAAGAGAACTCGGAAGAACGAGGTTGTTGCACATCGCTGACCTATCGGACACTCGAGACTGACCTCTCAGGTGAGCGCGATCGCTTCTTTTCGTGTTTCTTTTTTTTTCGGTTTCCCTGCTGCTGGCCGGCCAATGGGAGAGCGCTGGCCCAAATTTTTTCACACGGCGATAATGAACCGTTTGCCACAGTTTTCTTAATACTACTACGCGCGCTAATTACCGGCGTGGAAGTGACAAAGTGAGACGGCGAGGAATTAACCTAAATCCGTCCTAAAGTGTCGCAAGAAGTTTCTTAGAAATTTGGTTGTAGATTTTTATCTCGAATGTAGATTATGTAATTTGGAACTTGATTTTTTAACGGTGAAGTTTTTTTTTTGGCATAGGAAACTATAGTCCTTTCTGCCAGAGGTACCATTTACCAGTGTATTAAGTGACAGCATTTAAAAATGATAGATGAAGTTAGCTTAGGATTAAATACAAGGACACTCACTTCGCGCCCTGCGGTCGTTCAGGGCGACTTTTAACGGTGAAGTTATTATTTAATTTTATGAATTAGTTGAAATTTATAGGTGCTATGGGTTAGGAATTTTAAAATATTTAGGGTTCAAATTATTGGTTGCCTTTTGTTAGCAAAATTGAATCCTCGTAGTCTGCACTTATTTTCCCGTGTCATTCATCCTACCTAATCAAACATACTTAATTCAAGCTACCTTTCCACTTTATTGAATTTATTTAATACATCTGCAACAAGTAACAGTTTTTAAATTTTAAACATCCTTCGTTTTAAATAATAATAAAATAATGTTTACATGAAATAGCTAATAGTACCAAAAAAAAGACATTTCAGAGTCTGAATGTTTAAAATTCTCGTCTTATTAGGACATTTTCAAGATTAAAAAATAGTAATAGGCCTATATTTTCATAAATTAGAAGTAACCTTACTTGTTGCAGAAAGCATAATTTTTTTTATTGAATCTATATTTTCATGGCTGCACAGGGTGGCCCAAATTAGATGTTATCTCGGATATTAGAAGAGATAGAAAAAAAATTGATGGCAAACCCAATGCCAAAAACAGAAATTAGTTATCGTCTTTTGTGTTAAAGTTATAGCCAAAAATTCAATATTTTTCATTTTCTATTTTTATTAATATCTTAGTATTTTATTATTTTATCAAAATAAGAATTGCATGTTCTTGCAGGTACTTTTTAGAGGAGAAAAATCTTCATTAAAAAAAGGTACAGCACTAAGTTGTATTTTTTTTATACAGAAGTCATAGTTGGCTGTGCTATTCATAAATTGGTTATGTTTTCCCTTTTCTTTGATATACAATATGATGATGTTATATTTCCAATTTATTGAGATATATCATATTTTATTAAAAATTAAATATTTCTCAACAAACGCAGTAGGCTTATGAATAAAATGAATGTTTGATTTTTGTTTTACGCATAAAGCAAAAGAAAACAACAAGGTTGTTATTACTAAAGCACGGACAAATATGCACAAAAGAAAGTGGAAAAAAATGCGCAAATACATGCACTCAAAATTAAAGAAATATGCACCACCTTTTCAAATATATGTCAATATAAGTGAAAAATACTTTATTTGTATTTAACATATACGAAAATATTTTAAAAAAAGTTATTATTCAACTTTTAAATTAAAAATATTGATTATTAAATAGTTTTCCAAATTTTGAGAGCGCCTCCTATCGCCCTTTTTTCCAAACAAGCGTCATTTTGTTGTTTTTCCGAATTTTAAAATTCCATGCTACATAACACTGGCAAATGTAATAAACTTTAACACGTTATGTCGTTTTTTGATTTCACACTATTTTTGCGAACTTCCACCTGTGTGACATCCCAACTTCGACGATGTGACAACTAGGAGCGGGTCGTTATATAGAGCCAAGGAGCCATGGCACTATCTGTAGTTTCAAGCTCAGCAAGAATTTTTAATTAATTCTTAAAACACTTTTTCGCCAATTACTTTGGTCTAGGAAGATAAATAGTTCTTTCTTTTGTTGTCAAAAATTGTATTTTTTAGCTGACAATAATGGTGTATTGCAATTGTCAATAATGGTTTGTTGCAGTTGTCAAGAATGATAGTTTTACCTGTTCAGAATTGATTCAGCTGTCAAAAGCAGCATCTTTCGATTTTTTAATTGCCCAAAACTGACATTTTTTAGCTGCCAAAAATTGTACTTTTTGTTGTAGAAAATTGTATTTTTAGCTAACATTAATGGTTTGTTGCAGTTGTCAAGAATGGTATTATTCAACTGTCGAAAATTATATTTTTCAGTTATCGAAAAAAAGTTATTTTTCAGCTGTCAAAAAATACATTTCTCACCTATTAAAATGTTATTTTTCAGCTATCAAAAACGGCATTTTTTGACATTTTTTTTAATTGTCAAAAATGGCATTTTTCAGCTGTCAAAATTTGTCTTTTTGCAGTCAAAAATTGTATTTTTTTAGCAGGCAATAATGATATGTAACAGTTCTCAATAATGGTTTGTTGCAGTTGTCAATATGATATTTTTCAGCTGTTAAGAAATGTATTATTCAACTGTCAAAATTGCGATTTCCCACCTATAAAAATGTTATTTTTCAGCTATGAAAAGCAGCATTTTTCGACATTTTTCTTCATTGTCAAAAATGGCATTTTCAGCTGCCAAACTTGTATTTTTTGTGCTGTCAAAAATTGTATTTTTTAGCTAACAATAATGGTTTGTTACAGTTGTCAATAATTGTTTGTTGCAGTTGTCACGAATGGTATTTTTCAGCTGTTAAAATTGGTATTTCCAGCTGTTGAGAAGAGTATTATTCAACTGTTAAAAATAATATTTTTTAGTTGTCAAAAATGGTACTATTCAGCTGTCAAAAAGGAATTTCTTACCTATAAAATTGTATTGTTCAGCTATTAAAAGTGACATTTTTTGACATTTTTTAATTGTCAAAAATGGCATTTTACAGCTGTCAAAAATGGTATTTTTTGTGTTGTCGAAAATTGTATTTTCTAGCTGACAATAATGGTATGTTACAGTTGTCAATAATGGTATGTTACAGTTGTCAATGTTGGTTTGTTGCAGTTGTTAAGAATAGTATGTTTCAGCTGTTAAAAATGGCATTTTTCAGCTGTTAAGAAGTGTATTATCCAACTGTCAAAAATGATATTTTTCAGCTGTCAAAAATGATATTTTTCAACTGTCAAAAATGATATTTTTCAACTGTCAAAAATTATATTTTTCAGCTGTCAAAAATTATATTTTTCAGCTGTCAAAAATGATATTTTTCTGCTATCAAAAATGATATTTTTCAGCTGTCAAAAATTATATTTTTCAGCTGTCAAAAATTACATTTTTCAGCTGTCAAAAATGATATTTTCAGCTGTCAAAAATTATATTTTTCAGCTGTCAAAAATGATATTTTTCAGCTGCCAACAATGGTATTTCTCACCTATAACAATGGTATTTTTCAGCTATCAAAAACAGCATTTCGGCATTTTTTTAATTGTCAAAAATGGCATTTTTCAGCTTTTAAAAATTGTATTTTTTAGCTGACAATAATGGTATGATATAGTTGTCAATAATAGTGTTTTGCTGTTATCAAGCATGGTATTTTTCACCTATTAAGAATTGTATTATTTTGCTGTCAAAAATGTAATTTTTTAGCTGTCAAAAATGATATTTTTCAGCTGCCAAAAAATGGCATTTTCCACCTATATAAATGGTATTTTTTAGCTATCAAAAGCAGCATTTTTTTACATTTTTTAACTGTCAAAAATGGCATTTTTCAGCTGTCAACACCTTTATATTTTGTTGCCAAAAATTTATTTTTTTTGTTGTCAAAAATTTATTTTTTTTGTTGTCAAAAATTGTATTTTTTAGCTGCCAATAACGGCATTATTTATCTTTCGGAAATGGTATTTTTCGGCTGTCAAGAATGGTAATCCCCAGCTGTTGACAATAGTATTTTTCAGCTGTCTCAAGTTGTATTTTGCAGTTGAAGAAAATGGTATTATTCATCTACCTAATATGCTATGTTTCAGCTGCCAAAAACAGTATTTCTCAGCTAATAAAAATAGTTTTTTTCGACATTATGAATTGTCAAAAATTGTATTTTTCAACTGTCGAAAGTAGTATATTTTGCTGTCGAAGCATGGGCGGCTCGTTATATAGAGCCAAGGAGCCATGGCACTACTTGTAGTTTCAAGCTCAGCAAGAATTTTTAAATAACACTTTTTCGCCAGTTCCTTTGGTCTAGGAAGATAAATCGTTCTTTCTTTGTTCGAAGAAGGACAGGGAAGGGGAGTATATTGTATAAGTGGCTCTACCATCAACATGTTCCACGAGCCGCCACTAACATAATTAATTTTTATATACAACTATCAAAAAAATCACAATTTTTACTTAAAGGCTTTTTAAATTTCTGGGAGAAACATTCAAGTTAAAAACTTTACTAGTCGTCTCAAAAAAAAAACCGAAAATAACCTTTTTTTCAGGACTGCAAGACTGTACCCTTAAGATGTTTTTGAATGGAAAAAAAAACTTCATTGCACATCAACCGAAGTTATTGGAGCAACTTTAAAACATGCAGCCATTGAAGGATCCAATTCAAGAGGTAGATTTTCGTCAAATTCTTTCAAAATATTTGACATTATTTTTAGTAATTGAAAGCCTTCATTTTTCAATAACACTTGCTTAAGTTTTTTTTTTAATACGATTGCCAGGCTCGCCAGCCACTTCATTAAATTTGCCTCTTAAATCATTCACAAGATCTATTGATGTATTTATATACATGCTTTGCTCTTCTAATTTTTTTAAAGTATTGTTAATTATATTAAAATTAAGCCAAATTTCTGGGTGTGCGCCTATGAACGATTGACTAGATTTTTTCATTTTTTCAGACAACGTGCATTTATTTGATGGTGTAAATGCAATGATAAACTTTTTCCTTTTTTTGATCGTATCACTAGATTTTCAAAATATTTCTATTAATAGATTGCGATCCCCGAAAATGTATGGGTAAAGTGAATGGCGGAAATCAGATCTATAATTTTTGACAGTCAAGATTTAATACATGTATTATTACATACATTTATCAAATCTTGAAGTATTGGTCAATTTCTGCTGCCATAAATTCACCAAAATTATCGAGGATTTTCGAGAATACCACAATTAAAACCTTCACGATTATCAATCATGTATCATGTGTCAAAATGAAAAGTCGTAAACAATTGTGTTGTATACCACAGAATTGTTTACGACTTCGTTTTCCCATGAGTACACAACCATAAATTCACGCAATGGTCCACGGTCGCATTTCAGCTCGGACATCCCACATTGGCGCTCGCCTACTTTTATCAATCATCACTATTAATAAATTTGCGGAATCGAAGCGAATCGTGACGTCGGTATAGAAACGGCCTTCGCCATCTCCACAAGGATGTCAATTTTGCAGAAAATTCCCGAGCGGAGATGATGAACTCACTTAAGCGTTGCACACTGAAGATGAATAAATTAATGATGCAATGTTTCATGATTGGTATTTAAAGTATGTTTTAGAACACAATTAATATCCCTTCGGCTAGTTGCAGATGTCAAGAACACATTGAATCAAGGTCATTCAACACTTCAGCGAAGAGAAGCGCCGCGAAGGGATGCGCGGCGAAGAACAATTTTTCCATTACTTTTGTTCTTAAAATGTGAAAACAGGACATTTTCCGCCTAAGAATACAAGTAATGGTGAAATTGGTCTTCACCGCGCTTCGCTTCTCTTCTCTACAGTGCGCGATGGCCTTTATATTCGTGCGATACAAATTGTATGTTTTCCTTAATTGATGTACTTTGAGAACAATTCTCTAAATTGCGATGATTACATTTAACACCTGTATTAATGGTTATCTTTTGTTCTCCACATATTACAGCAAAATCCAAGTAATGAAGCAGCTAGATTCCATTTACTTTTTGCCATCATCTTAATTTCTTAAAAATATATAAAAATTTCAGGTATACCTCTTATTTTATGATATCCCCATATTTTACAGAAATGAGGTGGATCTCGTAAGCAAGATTACCATAAATATCATTAGAAAATGGATTAATGAAAATAAAACGACTATTAGCTTTGAAGTACAGGGTGCTTTAGTCAAAGCTATGGCTGGAGTAGAGTATCGGACACAAGGACGTCTTGGAATTAGATAGCATTGTAGGGTTGTAGATGCTTTTTTCGTGTGGTAGAGGACGTTGTATGGGAGCTCCACTACATAACGTTCCCGTAGGAAACCGGCCGATGAGGTTCTAGAATGGCTGAATACATCAAATTGGCCCTAGCAGTCAAACCAGTCTAAGACTGCCCAGGGTTCTTACAAATGAATTCATTTACAAAATATAAAAGCAAAAATGTAATCTTTCGATGCTCGATTCAGTACTCTCCATCTGCGCAACCCTCGCTTATGTTTAACTATTTGGAGGGTAGGACCCTCCACATTTTGTATTAATTTTGACTCAAACTACAACACTATTTCATAATTAGTGTTAAACTTCCAACACCACAGATGGATTTATAAAGAAGTTGCATCCAATCAAATTGCGTTTTTTGGGTTGGGTTAAAGTGGTTATAGAGGGTGGTGGGTGGGCGTCGAATCCTACAATACAATCAGTTAAACATAGCTCGACTAGTACAAATCTTGCAATGCTCTCATTACCTTTCAAATTCCTTGGAATGTAATAAACAAGTTGAAGTTATGTATACAGATTTTTCCAAGGCATTTGATAGAGTGAATCAGAGTGTTTTAATCGAAAAACTAAGGACCATAGGCTTTCCACCTAGTATAGTGGATTGGCTCGAAAGTTTTATAACTGAGAGGCTCCAGAATGTAAAGTTTAATGAATATATTTCCAGAGCAATTTCTGTAACCTCCGAGGTCCCTCAGGGATCTCATTGTGGACCGATCTTATTCCTCTTGCTTGTTAACGATATATCAAAATATATAAAACATTGTCCGTTTCTATTATATTCTGATGACTTCAAGTTACTTAGAACTATTGAGTTTCATAACGCGAGTTTTTTACAAACTGATTTAAATCATTTGGACAATTGGTGCAAAGATAATGAACTTTTTTTCAACACTTCTAAATGTTACGTTTCTTTTACCAAAAAAACTAGTACCGCTAAAAATTGAATAAAGTACCCCTTCAGTCTACAACTGAAATAAGAGATCTGGCAGTAATATTTAATAGTAAACTCACTTTTCACAATCACGCTTTGACAGTGGCAAGTGATGCACTAAAAATATTAGGGTTTAGAGATAGATTTTCCAGTTGATACATTCAGAATATTATATTTAAATCTAGTTTGCTCGAAACTAGAGCATGCCTCTAGTGTGATCACGTCATTATGAGAATTGGTGCAAAATAAATTCTTACGTATCGTGGTATACCACATGCTGCCATAAAATATGACCGAATATTGTACCATCTTCATTTACCCACAATAAAATCCCGTAGATCGTTCAACAATATGCTGTTTTTGTACAAACTTATACATGGAAAAATAGTGTGTCCTGGATTTCTATCAGAGCTAAATTTTCATTTTCAACCCGGGGGTTGCAACACCCGTATAAATTATCTGCTCAGGCTTAAAAGTGTAACAAAAACTTATTGCTTCAATAATCCTATTTACCGAATTTAAAAACTGCAAATACAATTTACAAAATACGAATGGGGACCACCTACGACAACCCTGTTTCCTAATGATTGTTAAAAGGAACACCACAGATAGATTTACAAAGAAATTGCATCCAATCCAACAAAGTATTATAGGATATGTTAAATTGGATACAGAGAATGGTGGGTGGGCACGATCCTATAATCCAAGCACTTAAACATTTCCCAAGGTGCTCACACATTAACTAATTCACAAATACAAAAACACAAACGAAATATTTATGTTATATTCATTACTGTTCATCTGCACAACCCTCGATAATGTTTAACTATTTTAAGAGTAGAATAAGGCCCGCCCACCACTCTTTATAATAATTTTAAACCAACCTATATACAATCATGTTCCATAATTAATGTTAAACTTCCAACACCACCAGGGGCGGCTCGTTATATAGAGCTAAGGAGCCATGGCACTACCTGTAGTTTCAAGCTCAGCAAGAATTTTTAATTAACTCTTAAAACACTTTTTCATCAGTTACTTTGGTCTAGGAAGATAAATCGTTCTTTTTTCAAAAAGGGAGGGAGGGGTGGTATATATTGTATAAGTGGCTCTACCATCAACATGTTTCACAAGCCGCCACTGAAATTAAGCACAGTTTTTGAAAATCCACCAAGTTGCGAATTTTCGAATTGTGTAATACTCGAGCAAAAAAATAAAAGAAAATATAAAACGTGCCGACGAAATTCTACAAAAATTAAATTAGATTTGCAAATCATCGTTTTATTTTAACTAAATGGAGATTTTGAAAATTCACCAATTATTTCCGGAATTGTGAAAATATAAAACGTGTCTACTAAATTCTACAAAAATTAAATAATTTTTGCAAATCATCGTTTTATCAAATTAGGTGCAGTTTTGAAAAATCCACCAATTATTTCGCGAGTTGTGCATTTTTTTAAATTTTAGTTTTACAATCGTGTAATGCTCGTTGTGTAATGCTGGAGTAAAAAATTTAAAATAATATATAAAACGTGTCGACTAAATTCTACAAAAATTAAATTAGATTTGAAAATCATCGTTTTATCAAATTAAGTGGAGTTTTTGAATTTTTGAAAATTTTAGTTCTCGAATTGTGTAATACTCCAGTAAAAAAATAAAAAGAAATATATAAAGTGTGTCGACTAAATTCCTCAAAAATTAAATTAGATTTGGAAATCATCGTTTTATCAAATTAAGTGGAGTTTTTGAAAATCCACCGATTATTTCGCGAGTTGTGAATTTTTGAAAATTTTAATTTTCGAATTGTGTAATACTCGAATAAAAAAATTTAAAAAAATATAAAACTTATTGACTAAATTCTACAAAAAATAAATTAGATTTGCAAATCATCGTTTTATCAAAATAAGTGCAGTTTTTGAAAATCCACCGATTATTTCTCGAGTTGTGAATTTTTTAAAATTTTAGTTTTCAAATTGTGAAATACTCGAGTGAAAAATTAAAAAAATACATATGTAAAACGTGTTGGCGAAATTCTACAAAAATTAAATTAGATTTGCAAATCATCGTTTTATCAAATTAAGTAAAGTTTTTGAAAATCCACCGATTATTTCGCGAGTTGTGAATTTTTGAAAATTTTAGTTCTCGAATTGTGTAATACAACAGCAAAAAAATAAAAAAAAAATTTAAAGTGTGTCGGCTAAATTCCACAAAAATTAAATTAGATTTGGAAATCATCGTTTTATCAAATTAAGTGAAGTTTTTAAAAATCCACCGATTATTTCGCGAGTTGTGAGTTTTTGAAAATTTTAATTTTCGAATTGTGAAATACTTGAGTAAAAAAATAAAAGAAAATATGAAACGTATCGACAAAATTCTACAAAAAATAAATTAGATTTGCAAATCATCGTTTTATCAAAATAAGTGCAGTTTTTGAAAATCCACCGATTATTTCTCGAGTTGTGATTTTTTTTTAATTTTAGTTTTAAAATTGTGAAATAGTCGAGTGAAAAATTAAAAAAAATTATATGTAAATCGAGTTGACGAAATTCTACAAAAATTAAATTAGATTTGCAAATCATCGTTTTATCAAATTAAGTGAAAATCCACCGATTATTTCGCGAGTTGTGAATTTTTGAAAATTTTAGTTCTCGAATTGTGTAATACTCAAGCAAAAAAAATAAAAAAAATATATAAAGTGTGTCGACTAAATTGCACAAAAATTAAATTTGATTTGGAAATCATCGCTTTATCAAATTAAGTGAAGTTTTTTAAAATCCACCGATTATTTCGCGAGTTGTGAATTTTTGAAAATTTTAATTTTCGAATTGTGTAATACTTGAGTAAAAAAATAAAAGAAAATATGAAACGTATCGACAAAATTCTACAAAAAATTAATTAGATTTGGAAATCATCGTTTTATCAAATTAAGTGAAGTTTTTAAAAATCCACCGATTATTTCGCGAGTTGTGAATTTTTGAAAATTTTATTTTTCGAATTGTGTAATACTCGAGTAAAAAAATTGAAGAAAATATGAAACGTATCGACTAAATTCTACAAAAAATTAATTAGATTTGCAAATCATCGTTTTATCGAAATAAGTGCAGTTTTTGAAAATCCACCTGTAGTTTCAAGCTCAGCAAGAACTTTTAATTAATTCTTAAAACACTTTTTCGCCAGTTACTTTGGTCTAGGAAGATAAATCGTTCTTTCTTTCTTCAAAAAGGAGGGGGGGGGGGGGTATATTTATAAGTGGCTCTACCAACAACATATTCCACGAGCCACCACTGGTCCAGGGTTCTTACAAATGAACTAATTTACAAAATACAAAAACACAATATCTTTATGTTCGATTTATTACTTTCCATTTGCGCAACCCTCGTTTATGTTCAACTAATTGGAGGATAGGGTAGTCACCAAACGCTTATTGCACATCTCCACCAGAAGCTTTGTGGGAATGTTTCTCTAGAGAACTAAAATTTACAAGACAGGGAAGTTTCAGTCCACATAACGCAAATTTGTGAGTGTTTGAGAACCTCTGTTATGCGAACTAAAATTTGGAGACTACCTCTTGCCACCTTATCTGAACTGTAAAGATTACTTCATCTTTCTACTGCAAATCCCGCCAGAACTTTTCGAAGAGGAACATCTTTCTCGTTCGCTGCGCTTCTCAATGTGGTTTCAGCATGATGGGAAGCCCGGCTATTTCACCAATGAAGTCTGCCAATACGTTACATTAGGACAGCATTATATCATCCATAGACATCCTATTCATTGGCCTGCTAGATCGCCAGATCTATGATGCTTCTTCTGGGGTCACATGAAACAGGCACGCCTACTTCGTTGTCCGTCCGCACGCGATAACAATTCGATCGCCCTAAACTATACATTATTTAATAATCAGGCGGAGTAAATCAAATTATAGCCGCGAAAATACGTTGTTGTGATTGGCCAAACAAATTGGCTAAAACAGTAATGGCCGTTGTTATGATCAGCTGATTTCTCACCGTTCCTTATGTCCTGCCGGTTCCACGTGTTTCGCCTCAGTTTTTGTGTTTTTAGCCAGTTATTTCACCCGCTGATAGTGTAAGAATCGTTTCCTCTCATGCCGCGATTTTCTTGGAAACAGTTATTTTATTTTTGACAATGGATATATACCCAGCGCAAGTTTGTTGTCATTTTCGGCCAAGAAACGGTGGTGGACCATTTCTTCGCATGAAGAAGTCACAGTGTGGCGAAACAATTGCTGCGAGTTTAATGCAATATAAGTTTTTGAAAATTAAAAAGTATTTTACTTTACTCTTTAAGAAGTGAATATGAATTTTCAACGAATAACAGCCTCATCAATTAATTTATCTTTATGATACTATTAGCAAAGAAGTCTTTGACATTTTGACAATTGTCTGTGATGACGAAACAATAATTTGAAGTACTCAAATTGTTATTTCATTTAGGAATAGATATTAAAGAATAGGTTGGCACTTTTTAAACAAGATCTTTTTTTAATATGACCAATTTCAATCAGAAACTGGTGTATTAACCTCTTTGACACTATCTGCGCAAATTGCGGTAATCACTTCCAGTTTCATCTCGAAAACGGTACATTAATCGCCTCCGTAATCACCGTGCCGCCGCAATCTATTTACTCAACATTTTCGTCCAATAATCTCCTCAGCAATGCGGTCATCAACATTTACCACCTTCTGCTATCAATCTCTCGGTCTGGTAATGGACCCATAATAACTAGGAAGTCGTCGAGTTTGCATAGTGGGTCGTTTGGGCATTGTTGGACTCTGGGTCAAGACGCACTTAAGTGCACAAGAATGAGAACGCCAGTTATTCCAGGCGCGTGAAAAATATTCTGACAAGGAGGAATGTGATAATGATACAGAAAAAAAAAGATTTTACAAAACAAAACAATAGTGTTACAGTATCAGTCCTCTGCACTCTGTACAAATTTTTGCTCAAATTAGTAGAGTTTAAATGTGTAAAAGTGTTTTGGACTCTTTGAGAATAGAAACACTGAATATAACAGTATGAAACACTACAAGTGTTTTATTTCAAATATTACCCCAATCTACTAAACTTGTATTGAATTAATCTAACATTAGTTAAGAGTTTTTAATTGTTTGATGGAGAATATTGCGTACACTTATCCAGCAAATTTAATCGCTAGAAGAATTAAAAGGTCTAAAGAAAGAGAGGTCGGTGACAAATACCTTGTTAAACAGAGAAGGCAAATCGATTCTGGTGGGAAACTAGTTTACGTTGATTGTATAATTTTTATTAATATTGATCATTTACGCTGCAGAGGAAGCTGACAAAGAAAAGGCGGAATGTATTAGCGAGGTGACATAATAGATTGGCCATTAGTGAAATTATCAATTCTGGATTTGATCTTCATTAATAAATATCAGCTCCCACTCTGTTTAAGCTTGTAGTACAAGCAATTAGTTGAAGAAAAAAAAACATGACTTGGCAATTTAAATATATTTTATATTTGTGCGTATTTATAAATAATAAAAAAATATTGTAAGTAGTACTAATGAGCCAATTACTGGTTCAAGGACATTGTCAATGGTTTTTTCTAGAAAGCATATTTAATATTTGTTCATTTGTGAATGTCAATTCTCAACAGTTTACAATCTTTACTTTTTGTTGATTCGCTCAAACCACAATATTTTTCATAAAACTCGGTGATCAATTTTTAATAATAATTTTGATACACTTTTGCTATATTTGTGTTTGTGTTATATCTCAGCCGATAGAAAAATACTAATAACATTTGATTACCTAGTGTAAAATTATCTAGAACTCTCTCTTTTGCAGTTACCTTCTATTTTATGGTTGATGATGGAAGGTATGTGTTCTGTGGTAGAAGCCATTACTTTCTGATACATTTTAGATTCAGGAACTTTTCAATAAAATGCACACGTAATACGTGTGTGATATCAACAAAAGTGCTTCTACCTTCTACCTTATAACAATCGAGTAAAATCAATTTTAAAAAAATCGGCAGTTCTTACATTTTTCAAAACATGGTTACCATCAGCAGCGGCTCGTTATATAGAGCCAAGGAGCCATGGCACTACCTGTAGTTTGAAGCTCAGCTAGAATTTTTAATTAATTCTTTTCACCAGTTACTTTGGTCTGGGAAGATAAATCGTTCTTTCTTTCTTCAAACAAAAGGGGGGGGGGTATTGTATACGTGGCTCTACCATTAACAGGTTCCACGAGCCGCCACTGGTTACCATTGAATTTTTATTTAAAAACTGTCCACTTTTTCTAAAGACCATTAAAATTTATAACAAACATAAATTATTATTAACCGAATTTTTTTCGGTTTTACCTTCAAATTTTAAAACACGTATTGTTCCGTTTTCCATTCGAATCCATTGTATAAATTATGGGCAATTGTCGTCGGTAACAAAGGTGCAATAAAATCTTTTGTGCTTTAAAATATTTACTATATGTGTGGACCAGATGTGCGACATTGACTTACAAATGTATCGCTTTTAATTGCTGCATAAGTCATAAATGTCCGGTCGCGGTGTTTGCAATGTTGCCGACCTTCGCGCTGTCAGCGAGAAATGTGTCACAGTCAAATATTAATAATATTCGTGTGATTATTAAAAAACAAAAACGTGAGCTGTCTTAATGTTGATTAAAATATTTAGAACGGATGTAAAACCTTGAAACGAGAAAATATGTGTTGGGTTATAGATTTGTTCTAAAATAATGATTAAATAATGTTTAGTTCATATTTAGGCAAAAAAACACCCAAAAAATAATTTCAGTAATCTAACTATCAAAGTTAGAAAATGAGCAGTCCTTAGAACATTAACCGAACTACCCTCAATCCTTTGCATAACCCTTCCAATCAACCCCTATATGACACCACCTTAGTTATCCCTTTCACCCCCTAAAAATTTAACCGATTCTCTACTTTGAATTCTAAGCCGTAAATCGAGTTCGCAGTAAATTGTAAATACGGCGAATTACGCGCGATGCATTTTCGGCGGTGAATTGTGGTCGACGAATATTCCTATATTGAAGAAAATCAAATGTATGAACAATTGGGGTTTTGGGTTTGGCAATAGTTATTTACAAATCAAGGCAATAATTTATTTTATAAGGAGTATGGAGTTTAAATAATCCATATGAGTCAGAAAACAATAACTTTAGTGCTAAGGTGGACGTACATTTTTTTTCTGAAATCGAGAAATGAAATATTATTTAAAAAAACTTGAATATTAGGCAACCAATAATACATGTATAGTACTATTGCATTCAAATTTGAAACTAGGAAACATAAAGGTTGACATATGTTATGTCAAATAAATTAGATTGCACACCACGACCTTAAGTCTTGGAAAATATGACTCTTCCGACATGCTTTACTGACTCTATGTCGAATTTTACGGACAATTTGGGAAAAAAATTATGCATAAGTTTCGTGTTAACGTTAATTTCTAAGAAGGTAAATCGTTCTTTTTTTCTTCAAAAAAGAAGGGGGGGGGAGGTATATTGTATAAGTGTGGCCTTACCATCAACATGTTCCACGAGCCGTCACTGCTCATGGTGACTTGTGAACTTTTTTGCAATTTTTTCTAGATGAAATTCTGGACTTCATTTTCAAGACTTTTATCAGGATTTTTTTCAGACTTTTCTATTCTGAGGCCTTTTTCAGTATTTTTTTGGGACCTTTTTTAGAACTTTTTTTCGAGAATTTTATTTTTCAAGACAATTTTTTTCAGGACCATTTGTCGGGGTATTTTTCGGAACTTTTTTCAGGTCCTTTATAAGAATTTTTTCAGCACGCTTTTTTCCAGGACTTTTCTATTCTAAGACCTTTTTTAGTATTTTTTGAGAACTTTAATCCGGTTTTTTTTGGGAATTTTGTTTATCAAGACAATTTTTTTAGAACCATTTGTTAGGGCATTTTCAGGTCCTTTATAGGGATTTTTTTCGCGACTCTTTTCTCAGGACTCTTTTTTCTAGAATTCATTTTCCACGATTTTTTCAAGGTCTTTCGTTCAGGACATTTTTATCGAGACATTGTTTTCCCAACTTTTTCGGCTCCTTTTTACAAGACTTCTTTCTTTACGGCTTTTTTTTCTGGACTTTTTTGGATTCTTTTGCAGGAATTTTTTCAGGACTGTTTTCGAGACTTTTGTCCAGAACTGTTTTAAAGCCTTTTTACAGTACATTTTTTTTTTCGGACTGTTTTTCCAGAACTTTTTTAAGACTCTTTTTGGAACTTTTTCAAATCTTTTATAGGAATTTTTTTCAGGGCTGTTTTCGCGACGTTTTTCGGGATTTTTTCAGGCCCTTCTTTAGAACTTCTTTTCGGGTTTTTTATCAGGTCTTTTTCAGGATTTCTCGATAGATTTTTTTCAGAATTTCTTAGTAGATTATTTTCAAGATTTTTTAGGCCTTTCAGAACTCTTTTCAGGTCATTTAGAGAAGTTTTTGGAAAAACTGCTTTTTCAGGACTTTCTTCAGGTTTCTTTTTCGAGATTTTATTTTCAAGGCTTTTTTCAAGACTGTTCTCAGTACGTTATATTCAGGACTGTATTTTCAGGTTCGTTATAGAGATTTTTTTCTGGACTTCATTCTTCAGGATTTTTTTGGAGGTCTTACTTTTAGGGCATTTTTATCTGGACATTATTTTCAGAACTTTTTTTTTCAAGACTTTTTTCAGTCATTTTTTTAAGACTTTCTTTTTAGGCACCGTTTTACAAGACGCAAAAGTTTCTTTAGGGCGTTTTTTCGGGACTTTTCAAGACTTACATTTTCTGGATTCTTTTGCAGGAGTTTTTTCAGGTCTGATTTTAAGACTTTTATCCAGAAAGTACTTTTTTTTTTCGTTTCCAGAATTTCATCCACGATTTTTTTAAGACCCTTTTTAGAAATTTTTTCAAATCTTTTATAGGAATTTTGTTCAGGACTGTTTCTGCGACGTTTTTCGGGATTTTTTCAGGCCCTTCTTTAGAACTTCTATTCAGGTCTTTTTCGGGACTTCTCAGAAGATTTTTTTAAAGATTTTTTTAGGCCTTTCAGAACTCTTTTCAGGACATTTTGAGTACTTTTTGGAATTTATTTTTTTAATTTTTTTTTCATAACTGCTTTTTCAGGACTTTCTTTAGATCTCTTTTTCAAGATTTTATTTTCAAGGCTATTTTTAACACTTTTCTCAGTACTTTATATTCCGGACTGTATTTTTAGGACTTTTTTCAGGACGTTTGTTAGGCTTTTTTCAATACTCTTTTTTTAAAACTTTTTTTAGGACCCTATTTCAGGACATTTCTTATGTCGGCACTCTATTTTTAAGACTCTTTTTCAGGACAATATATGTGAACTTTGTCAGGACTTTTTTAGGACTCTTTTGTTCAGGACTTGTTAGTTTCTCTGTTACGAAGTACGAGAAAGTATTGTAATCGTGAAATTTTTTTTTACGGTAATATCCGTTTTAGGGTGTCTAGATGCCATTTTAACAATTTCTGGAAAAAACATTGTATCTGTGTGTATATGTGTGCGTATGTCTGTCTGTCTGTATGTATGTCTGTCTGTCTGTGCGTGCTGTTATATCAAAAACTAATACAAGAATTAACATGAAACTTTGAACACAAGCCTTATTTGACAATCTGAAGAACTGAAAAGCTTTTGGTAAAATTTCGTACGCCGGAAGTGGGAGTTTACCTTAACCGTTTGTTTTTTTTGCAATAATTTTTTAAATATAGAAAATATTACGGAAACATTCAAATAAATATTGAAGGCAACTAAGAAATGAGCTTTTTTTGTTTGAAAATATTTTTCATAAAATCAAATTTATTATTATTTTTTTCATTTTTGGTTTGTAATTATGAAACGGTAATAGTTACAGCAAATTTGAATCAATAATAATTGTAAAGAATGGCTCGTTAGAATTGGCCTTAGCCAAGGAGCCATGGCACTACCTTTAATTACAAGCTCAGCCAGAATTTTTAATTAACTCTTAAAACAATTTTTCGCCAGTTCCTTTGGTCTACGAAGATAAATCGTTCTTTTTTTTCTTCAAAAAGGGATGGGGGGATATATTGTATAAGTGATTTCATCAACAAGTGTAAACACCTCATCCTTAAATTTTGATATAATCCCATTTGTACGGACCGGAGTTACTTTTTGGAATTGTGCATTTTCCCACTCGTTTAAAAAATAGAGAAACAATTGCCACCAACGCCAAATTTTACAAATTTATTCAGAATCCATCCCTCTTTAAGATTTCATCAACACGTGGAAACACCTCACCCTTAAATTTTTGTATAATCCCATTTGTACGGACCGAAGTTACTTTTTGAAATTGTGCATTTTCCCACTCGTTTAAAAAATAGAAAAACAATTTCCACCAACGCCAAATTTTAACAAATTTATTCAGAATTCATTCCTCTTTAAGATTTCGTCAACACGTGAAAACACCTCATCCTTAAATTTTGATATAATCCCATTTATACGGACCGGAGTTACTTTTTGGAATTGTGCATTTTCCCACTCGTTTAAAAAATAGAAAAACAAATGCCACCAACGCCAAATTTTACAAATTCATTCAGAATCCATTCCTCTTTAAGATTTCATCAATACGTGAAAACACCTCATCCTTAAATTTTTATATAATCCCATTTGTACGGACCGGAGTTACTTTTTGGAGTTGTGCATTTTCCCACTCGTTTAAAAAATAGAAAAACAATTGCCACCAATTCCAAATTTTGCAAATACATTCAGATTCCATTCCTCTTAAAGATTTCATCAACACGTGAAAACACCTCATCCTTAAATTTTTATATAATCCCATTTGTACGGACCGGAGTTACTTTTTGGAGTTGTGCATTTTCCCACTCGTTTAAAAAATAGAAAAACAATTGCCACCAATTCCAAATTTTGCAAATACATTCAGATTCCATTCCTCTTAAAGATTTCATCAACACGTGAAAACACCTCATCCTTAAATTTTGATATAATCCCATTTGTACGGACCGGAGTTACTTTTTGGAGTTGTGCATTTTCCCACTCGTTTAAAAAAATAGAAAAACAATTGCCACCAACGCCAAATTTTACAAATTTATTCAGAATCCATCCCTCTTTAAGATTTCATCAACACGTGGAAACACCTCACCCTTAAATTTTTGTATAATCCCATTTGTACGGACCGAAGTTACTTTTTGAAATTGTGCATTTTCCCACTCGTTTAAAAAATAGAAAAACAATTTCCACCAACGCCAAATTTTAACAAATATATTCAGAATTCATTCCTCTTTAAGATTTCGTCAACACGTGAAAATACCTCATCCTTAAATTTTGATATAATCCCATTTATACGGACCGGAGTTACTTTTTGGAATTGTGTATTTTCCCACTCGTTTAAAAAATAGAAAAACAAATGCCACCAACGCCAAATTTTACAAATTCATTCAGAATCCATTCCTCTTTAAGATTTCATCAATACGTGAAAACACCTCATCCTTAAATTTTTATATAATCCCATTTGTACGGACCGGAGTTACTTTTTGGAGTTGTGCATTTTCCCACTCGTTTAAAAAATAGAAAAACAATTGCCACCAATTCCAAATTTTGCAAATACATTCAGATTCCATTCCTCTTAAAGATTTCATCAACACGTGAAAACACCTCATCCTTAAATTTTGATATAATCCCATTTGTACGGACCGGAGTTACTTTTTGGAATTGTGCATTTTCCCATTCGTTTAAAAAATAGAAAAACAATTGCCACCAATGCCAAATTTTACAAATTTATTCAGAATCCATTCCTCTTTAAGATTTCGTCAACATTTGGAAACACCTCATCCTTAAATTTTGGCATAATCTTCTTTGTACGGACCTGAGTTAATTTTTGGAGTTGTGCATTTTCCCACTCGTTTAAAAAATAGAAAAACAATTGCCACCAACGCCAAATTTTACAAATTTATTCAGAATCCATTCCTCTTTAAGATTTCGTCAACATTTGGAAACAACTCATCCTTAAATTTTGATATAATCCAATTTGTACGGACCAGAGTTAATTTGAATCCCAGAGATAAATCGTTCTATCTTTCTTCAAAAAAGGAGGGGAAAGGTATATAAGTGGCTCTAGCATCAACATGTTCCACGAGTCGCCACTGCAAATAAGCAGAGATATTTCGGCGTTTTGCCTGACCTTGGTGCTACGACCATTAGCACTTCAGAACCAGAGTTATTCAGAGTGGCTTATTTTGAAATGAATACCCTCTCTCTCTAAAACAAATGAACCGATTTCAATTATTTTTACTTTGCTGGATAGCATTTTTTATGCCCTTTAAAATGAGGTATCGCACAATAGGGGGTGCTATTTGCAATTTTAAAGATGAGGTGGCTGGGGGTGAGGGGGTGAAAGATAAAATTTTAAAAATGGTGTTTTTTAAGTTCCGCCTCGAAAACAAAATTGACGTATTTTTTCTTAAAACCGTAACTACTTCAGATCCAAAGTTATTCAGGGTGGCTCCTTTTGAAATGAAGACCCTGTATATTTTAAGTTATAAATTAAATGAATAAATAAACAAATGAATAATGAAAGACGTATACAAACAACCACGGACCCGAACGAATACTTCTCGAAACCGAAAAATCTTCCGCCCGCGATGGGAATCGAACTCACACGGCCGCGGTGCAACCGGCACAAGCGCTCGCCTGTAATTAATTTATTTTTGAAACACACCGTAAAGTCACAAATATTTTAAATATTTCTTATCCATTTATTATTAGTATAATTACTTCTAGTCCATATTAATTGCATTTGTTTCAATTGTATACCATGTAAAATACTTTGGCTTGAACTTTTTACCAATTTTGACACACTGCTCCACTTTTGAACAACATATCTTCACCTATTCATCTCGATGTTGTTTTGCTCGTTCTCTCCAAATGTTCACCTTGATCTTTCTGCCTTCATTCACACCTCAATGTTCATTAGCAATTAGATTTGCTCAGGTCAAGACCAATCGATCCATTGTTGGACCGTTTCTGTTTATTTTTTTCTTCCTATATGTAACCTTTTTCGCGCGTTTCAAAATGGGCATACTTTGATCGACCTCTAACGCTCTAAAGTGTGATCGGAATTGATTGGTGTTTGTTACAGTTTGAGGTCGGAAAAATAATGGCCGATTGTGAGTCATTGTTCCTCTCGAATGTTTACCTAAGAAATTTTCGACGAAGATAAGGAAGTGTTTGCGTTGGTGGTATTGCGACAAGTTTGCGCTGTCCTCGTTTTTTTTTTAGTTCAAAGGAAATTGTGTAAAGTGTTGTTTTTTAGATAAGCACTTGTTTTGCTAATAGTTGCATATTTATATAAGTATTATGTATTTTTCTATTTTAAGAAATGGTATTCATTGGAAACATAGATATTTCATCTAACATTAAGGACATATGTTTTTTTCAACCATTAATGAGCGTCCGACATAAACCACCATAAATACAAAATGGCATAACGACTTCGACCTCAATCGCATAATCCCGTTTTTTCTTCTTTCTCCAATTCATTTTGATTTATGAATTCCCCGCATTTCTTCCTTATGTCTGCTGGAGATTATTTAGATGGCATCATTGCGCCTCCCATAAATGGCTCTTAGACACGTTTAATCTCTTGAAGACGATTAATAATTTTCAAGGATTGCAATCACTTCCTTTTGTCGTCGAAGACCTTCTTCAAATCGATTATTGCGGTTATTAAAAAAAGGCAGCGATTAATATCAAACGTGGTGAGGACGTGCACACCTTATGGGGCTGTGACACTTTTAATGGGCTTTCGGCCAAGGACTGCAATAAATATGTGCCATTTAATAATAACAATAATGAACGTTTCGTCGCCGCGTGATTTATCACGGGTTCGGCTTAAATTAATTTCTTGGAAGAGATTGTGCTGGTAAGTAATTGTCGATTCATATAGATTTTAATTTTAATTGAATTGCCTTGGAATGGTGTTGGACATATAATTACATTCTTATTTTTTTCGTATTCATTACATAAAAAAATTTGATCGTCAATAGAGAGAAAAAGAGAGAGAGAGAGAGAGACAACACATTTACGTATGATCTCAACAGGCAACTGAGTTCTTTCAGCCTCGTCCATAGATTACGTATAAATTTAAAAAATAAGTTTTCGTCAATTTTTACCAATTTTTGACCAAGTGAAAATGTTTAGTTATAAATTATTAAAAAATGGTGATGTGGCCATCATGTTACTTTCTCCGATTATTTGATGGTATAATAGTTATTTGTATTTATAGATTAATTCATTATTTTCAATTTAAATCATATTTTAAATCGAGAGTTTCACATGAACGAATGGTAATTACGTTTGAAACGTCAAAATTATGAAAGGTAAAAATGACAAATTGTTTTTCAAATGCTAATAATCTTTACCGTAAGTTTACTGAAAAACTAAAAAAGAGTCCTGAAAAAGATTTCTAAAAATCGTGCTGATTAAAAAGCCCTAAAAAAATCTAATCAAAATCCTGAACAAGAAAGTCTTGAAAATAATTTCTAAAAATAGTCCTGATTAATAAGTCCTAAAAAAACTAAAAAAGCCCTTAACAAGAAAGTCCTGAATATGATTTCTAAAAATAGTCCTAATTAAAAAATCATAAAAAAACTTAATAAAAGTCCTGAACAAGTTTTGACAAAAGTCCCGATAAAAAAGTCCTGATAAAAAGTCCTGAAAAAAGAGTCCTGACAAAAAAATTCTTGAAAAACAGGTCCTTCAAAAAAACCAGAAATAAAGTCCTAAAAGAAAGTCCTGAAAAAAGAGTTCTGACACAAAAAGGTCCTGAGAAAAAATCCTGGAGAAACAGTTTTGGAAATAAAGTCTTGAAAAAGAGTACTGTTAAATAGTTGTGAAAAAGAGTTGTGAAAAAAGTACTGCAAAAAGAGTCCTGAAAAATTAAGTCTTCATATAAAACATCAGAAATAAATGTCCTTAAAAAAAAAACCGAAAGAAGTCCGAAAAAGAGTCCCAAAAAAAAGTCCAGAAGGAAAAATAAGTCCTGAAAAAAGTCCTGAAGAAAGTCTTGAAAAAAAGCCCCGAAAGAGAGTCCTGATAAAATATCCTGAAAAAATGTCCTGTAATAACAGTCTTGAAAAAAAAATTATGAAAATAACATGGTAAAATAATCCTAAAAAACATTTCTGCAAAAAAACCCTGTAAAATGATCATTAAAAAAGACTTAAAAGAGTTCTGAAGAAATTGTCTTGAAAAAAATTAATACATTCAAAAATGTCCCAAAATATAGTACTGAAAAAAGTCCCGTAAAGAAGGAAAACAATTCCCCAAAAAAGCAATAACGAAAATTCTGAAAAGAATCCTGAAACGAAGTCCTGAACAAGAGGTTCCTAAGAAAGTCTCGAAAAAGTCCCGAAAAAATGTCCTGGAGGAACAGTCCTGGAAATAAAGTCTTAAGTATAGACAAAAGCTGTGAAAAAAAGTCCTGAAAAATAGTCTATACAAAATACCAGGAATAAAAAGTCCTAAAAAGTCCTGAAGAAAGTTCAGACAAAGAGTCCTATGAAATATCACAAAAAATTTTCTTGAAAAATTGCCTTGAAAATCACAAAATAAACAAAAAAAATTTGAAAAGAAAGCATTATAAATAGTAATTTACGTAACAAATTCCGAAAGTGATAGGCCAGTCCTGGAATCCTGCGAATCCCGTAAAATCACTTTTGGAACGCGTTACGTACAATATTTTTCCTGCAGGCGTTTTTTTATGTTAAAAAACCTAAAACACACACGAATTTTATATGACATGCGCTGTCATAATTAAATACGATGTTCATGTTTTTGTCAAGGCCGCCTACATATATACGCAAAATCGTCCCGAAAGTAACAAAAAGCGTCCCGAAAGTAAAGAAATCGTTCCGAAAGTGAAACAAAATCGTCCCGAAAATAACTACTTTCGGTACGATTTATGTAAAGTGGCACTTTACACAGCTGTAAAAAAAAGTCCTTAAAATGGTCCATAAAAAGATCTGAAGAAATTGTCCTAAAAAAGAAATCCCAAAGAGTCTTGAAAAAAATCCTGCAAAAAGGCCTAAAATAAATCCCTAACAAAAATCCTGAAATAAAACGTTTTGAAATAGTCTTGAAAAAAGAATATCTGAAAAAGTCCTTAAAAAGGTTCAAAAAAGGTAATGAAAAGAAAAATGTCATGAAGAAAATTTTGAAAATGTTTTTCTGAAAAAAAAAACCCAAAAATTAATTAAACGTCCGGAGAAAAAATTCCTGAAAAAAATCCTGTTAATAAAATTTTGAAAACAAATCCTGAAAATAAAGGTCCTGAAAAAAAAGTTCTAAAAATAAGCCTTGAAAAAAATTTCTTAAAAAGTCCTGAAGAAGAATCCTCAAAGAAAAAATGTCTTTAAAAAAACCTGAAAAAAGTTCAGAAAACAGTCCTGAAGGCCCAATAAGGCTAAAAGAACAAAAAACTGTTAAGGTAAATATTCGGAAATACGAAATTTTAGCAAAAGCTTTCCAGTTTTTCGGATTCTGAAACAACACGTATGTTTAAAGTTTCATGGTCATTTCTGTATTAGTTTTTTGAGATACAGCGCGCACAGACTGTCTACTGTTATGTAGAGAAAAAATGGTGATGCGCCCATCATGTTACTTTCTCCGACTTGATGGTATCATTTATATTTACACTTTCATGGTTTATTTTCTATTTAAATCATATTTTAAATGTACAGCGTTTTGTAGAATCGGATGAAACTGACGTTTAAAACGTCAAAATTCTGAAAGATGGAAAAATTATACTTCAAATTCAAAAACTCGGTTTACTCAAAAACTAACGAGATTTCGAAAAAAAAAATTCTTTAGGAGTTGTTCATTTTGGCAATCTCTACAATTATTATTCACATAAATTTGCTGTAATTATTATCGTTTCATAATAATAAACCAAAAATTTAAAAAAATTAATGGCATCTGGGGAGACCAAAACGGATATTTCCGTAAAAAAAAAAATTGAAAAAATTTTCACGATCACAATACTTTCTCGTACTTCGTAACGGAGAAAGTAAAAATGTTATAGAAAAATTATTTTATTCGAAATAATCTCCAAGATGTAACATGAATTAAATGCCTTCAATATTAAACGGTTCATAATGATATTTTAAAGTCGTTATTAAGGAAGCGTGTCCCTGTCTTGTCCTATCCACCGTGAGCTAGCCATATGAACTTATTTCCAAAGCCAAAAAAATCATTTAAGATTGCAAAATTGTGATTCCGAAATCATCTTAAATCATAAACACATATACAAACATCTTCATTCAGACCATTTTTTAATTTTAAGTATTTTGTTTGAGTTTACAATAAATTTAGTTGATTAGTCTGCCTGGGCTATGATAAACACAACATTTCCGTTTTGTATATTCGATGGTTTCCCGAATTACGGAGTATTAATATATTAAATAAATAAATAATTGATTCAGCTATATACGGAGCAACTTCGATTATTATTTATTTATTTAATATTTCCGTTTTGTATGCAATAAAAATATCAAGCTAAAAGTCTTCACCGAATAGCACACAAATAACTCATCGGAATCTGCGGCACATATTATTTTGGGCAGGGATTTCGCATAAATCCGAATTACCGCCGAAAACTGCGAGAGAATCTGGGCCGAGTGATGAAAGTAAAACGAGAGACGCTTCTGACTCGTCTCTTCCTCGTTTCTCATTGTTTTATTTATTCGGATTAGAAATCCGTAATTAGCTCTCGAGGATATCCTGAGGACTAATTGCACGCCATCGGTGTTTGGTTGCTAAACCGAGAAAAATCTATAGAGGGAGGATATTCAAAACGGCTAATTGCTTAGAAAGGATACGCTGGTTAGACTTTAATTGCCCCAGCGACCCAGTTTTTCCTCCTCAATGGGATGTCGGAATCGCGAAGAAGAATATCGATCACGTTTGAAACAGAAACTTAAAACCGAAAAGAAGCGAAAATTCTTTGGTTTTTAGTTGTCCATTTCAGCTTTTGAATTATAAACGACTATTCAAAGTAGAGATATACAGGGTGTCTCGTTTCGAGTGTGCCATCCGAAAACAGGCGGTAGATAATGTTATTCTGAACAGAAAAGTTGAAATAAACATATGTCCGATTTCATACCGGTATCGAGATAAATAATCTAAAAGAATTTTTGATCGAAAAAAATCTTACAAATTTATTAGATTGCCATGATTTTTTTTTATCATTTTTTTATTACAGCGTTGGCAACTAGGTCATCTGCCACAACCATTTCGCCATGAATTTAAACAAAAATATTTGTGCAGGTTAATGTTTCTTCGACAGTTGTTTATACAAACTTATTTGCTTCGCCAATTTGTTAATTATGTCTTGTTGAGTAAATAATGCCGAAATGAACAACTTACTAAAAATTTTCTTTGCAGGCACCATTTTCTGATGGGTCTCAATAAGATCCCTACAGTGGCGTGTAGAAAGTCCTAATCGTATGAGCGGTTTTTCGAGGAAATAATTTTTGAGCAAATTTAAGAAGGCTCGTTTTTCATACTTGTTGTACAAATTTTCAAATCGCCAGTTCTAGGTGAATCCGAACCATTTTCATGCAAGAAACACAGATTTGTAAACCGCGTTCATTTTGAAGTCTTACAAATCGATTTTTTTCTAGAATTTTCCAATTGGCTGACCAACTTTGTTACTATTTTAACTAGTCGAAATTTAAAAAAAGTACTTTTAATGGCCAGGATGATTATTAATAAGTTGATATTTCAGAGTAGAGTTGTACCGAGCTCTCGAGGCATGTTGCACAGTATCTTAAATTCAATTGCCTCTAAAGATTTGTTGTCGCGTTCTCCGAATACTTTCTCACTCTGGGCAAACTTTACCCTCACACGCCCCGGTCGGTAATACTGTACCAATTTAACGGGTCGGTCAACTTAGCACCCCATGTTTCTTATTTTATAAAAAAAATATTGCACCATAAAGGCCTTACCTAGCACCAGCAAACACCACAAGAATTAAAGCTGGCACCTTATCCAAGAAATAGTTACAGGGTTTTGAATAATTGGGGTGCTAAGTCGACGTAGCACCACACTTCGATTTTTTGACAAGTTTTACGAACTGAATGGCTTGCACTGAGCATGCACTACCTAGCACCATAAATGATATACCTAGCACATTGTTAGTTACCCCATACAAAAAAAAATTATGAGCTACTAATTTTTGTCATCAGAAAACTTATTTTCGTGGTGTGAAATGGAATTTAAAAAACATCCAGTTCCATTAAGCAAGCCAAAGGCGCATTGGTATCTTTGAGTACAAGATTTTTAATTTTAAAAGTTAAATGGAATAAATATATCAACATGTGTTGTTAAATCATCTCTGCCATTTTTCACGTGCCGTGCAGATTGAAGTATTTAGTACTATCTCACACATGTCTTGCTTCAAAAACAGTGATTTAAACTGCCAGAAATAGTGATTACATGCTGTCACTAATATTGCGTTCAGCTGCCAGAAATAGTAATTTTAAACTGCAAAAAACGGTGATTTTGAACCATCAGAAATAATGGTTTTCAACTGTGAAAAGTAGTGATTTTCAACTCTCAAAAATGGTGATTTTTAACTGTCAGAAATAATGATTTTCAACTGTCAAAAAATATGAAATTTAATAGAAAAAATGAAGATTTTCAGCTGTCAGAATTGTCGATTTTCAACTGTCAGAAATAGTGATTTTAAACTCTCAAAATAAGTGATTTCTAACTGGCAGAAATAGTGATTTTAAGTTGTCAAAAACAGTGTTGTCAACTGCCAGAAATAGTGACTTCAAACTGTCGAAAATGCGATTAATAACTGTCAGAAATAATGGTTTTCTACTGCCAAAATGATGATATTTAATACAACAAATGATGATTTTTGAACTTAGAAATAGTGATTTTCAACTGTACCAAAATAGTGCGTAACAGGCAGAAAATGGTGATTGCAAGCTGTCAAAAACAGAGATTCCAACTGCCCGAAATAGTTATTTTCTGCTGTCAAAAATTAGTGATTTTTAATTGGCAGAAATAGTAATTTCGGGTTGCCAAAAACATTGATTTCAACTGCAAGAAATAGTGACTTCAAACTGTCAAAAATGGCGATTTGTAACTGTCAGAAATAATAGTTTTCAACTGCCAAAATCATGACATTTAATACAAAAAATGAGAATTTTTAAACTGTCAGAAATAGTGATTTTTTACTGTAATAAAATAGTGATTCATGACTGGCAGAAAAATGTGATAGTAAGCTCTCAAAAACAGTGATTTCAACTGCCCCAAATAGTGATTTTCGATTTGTGGAGATAGTGATTTCCAGCTGTCAAAAACATTTATTTAAACTGCTAGAAATAGTGATTTTAAACTGTCAAAATTATAATTTTTAACTGTGAGAAATAATGGTCTTTATCAGTGAAAAATAATTATATTTAACTATCAAAAATAACGATTTTCAACTGCCAGATATGTCGACTTTCACTATCATAGTAGTGATTTTCAACTGTCAAAAATGGTAATTTTTAACTGGCAAATATAATGGTTTTCAACTGTCAAAAATAATAGTTTTTAACTGTCAAAAATATTGATATTTAATATTAAAAATGAGAGTTTTCAAACGTCAAAAATGTCGATGTTTAACTGTCTGAAATAGTGATTTTTAAATGTCAAAAGATAGTGAGTTTAACCTGCTAGAAATGGTGTCAAAACAGTGATTTCAACTGCCAGAAATTATTGATTTTAAACTGTAAAAATGCTGATTTCTACCTGTCAAAAATAGCGATTGCAAGTTGTCAAACAGTGATTTTAACTGCCAGATTTAGTAATTTAAACTGTAAAAAATGGTGATTTTTAACTATCAAAAATAGGCAGCAATGGTAATTTTAAGTTGTCAAAAACATTGATTTCAACTGCCAGAAATAGTGATTTTAAACTTTTAAATACGGTGATATTTAACTTTCAATAGTAGTGATTTTCAACTGTCAAAAATGGTGATATTAAACTGTCAATGGTAATTTTCTACTTTCTATGGTTGTGATTTTTACCTGTCAAAAATAGCGACTTTTAACTGTCAAAAATAATTCGATTTAACTTTAAAAAATAAGCTTTTATCTGCCAGAAATGTCGATTTTCAACTGACAAAAAAAAATTAACTGGCAGAAATAGTAATTTTAAACTGTCAAAAACAGTGATTTCATCTGCCGGAAATAATAACTTTAAGCTGTAAAAAATTATGATTTTTAATTGTCAAAAATAATGCTATTTAACTATCAAAAATTAAGATTTTTATCTGCCAGAAATGTCGATTTTTAACTGTCAGTAATGGTGATTTTCAACAGTCAAAAAACTTAAGTGATTTAAAAAATAAAAAATAAATTATTTATGCCACAACAATACAGCTTTGCATGAGTCAGGTACGTGGTGTACAAATAAATTAATGAAAAATATAGAAGTAAATTAAAATCGCTTAGATAGAATCAGGAAGTCCTTTTAATGTGATATTCATTCACATTTTTTTGGCAAAAATAGTGATTTTAAGCTGTCATTTCAAGTATCATAAATAGTGATTTTTAACTATAAAAAATAGTGATTTCCAACTGTCAAGAGTGGTGATTTTCAATTGTAAAAAATGGTGATATTCAACTGTCAAAAATAATGATTTTCAACAGTCAAAAATAATGATCTAGCAAAAAACAACTGTTAAAAATTGTTATTTCCAATGGTTAAAACAGCGATTTCAACTGTCAAAAATAGCTAGATTCAACAGTTTTTTGCCAAAAATAGTGATTTTCAGCTGTCATTTCAAGTGTCATAAATATTTATTTTTAACTGTTAAAAATAGTGATTTTTAACTGTTAAAAATAGTAATTAAAATGATGATTTTCAACTGTCAAGAGTTGTGATTTTCAATTGTAAAAAATGGTGATATTCAATAGTCAATAATAGTGAAAAAGCAATTTTCTTAGCTTTGGTTCACGCTTTGAGGGTTTCTATTTTGTTTTCAGCTGTGATTTGACAATTTTTTTAAGGGAATGTTAAAAATTGGTTCATTCTGAATGGATTTTGAAATTTTGAAGCCTATTCCGGTAGCAATGTTACTTTTCTTATAAAATAAACAACATGGGGTGCTAAGTTGACCGACCCCACTTTAACACTTGTATCATAAATAACTATTGCACCATAAAATCGGAGAAAGTAACGTGATTTTCACATCATCCTTTCTTTTGAAACATCTATCGTGGCATGGAATTTTCAACCACGGTCACATTTTTCACCCAAAGATTTTATAACCGAATCGAAAATAATTCAAGTTAGATGAACCACCAATGCGTAAGTATTAAACTTGTGTGTCACTTTCCATTGGCATTTTAATTGAACTGGTCGAACAAGAAAGAGATCCGTAAATAAGATTTCAAAATAAAGTTCATGGAAGACAAGTGCCCGCAATTACATCAATTTCCTCGATGACCTTACGCCGATCAATTATGATCATGATGTATTTTTGTAACTTTTTTGAAACCTGCTTTCAACAAATTTATTTATAGTGAGTAATTATCCAATTACTAACTATAAACATTAATTGCACCAAATATTTAGATGCAGTAATTATCATTTCCCATCTACAACAGACCTCAAACCAGTTTCGGGCTATAGTCCTCATCAGGGCAGTAGAGTTGGTGATAGGGAGTAATCATAAGACCCACTGAGATAGCAATTTTTTGTTTTGTTTTGTTTGTTTTTAGGCACAAGATAAAAATATTTAGATATTACTAATGCATTTCTGCTCTACACCACTAAATATGTTTAGAGCGTTAATTTCATATTAATAATACTATTAACCCTCAGCGAATAAGCTAGTCTATAATAGCCGTTATAGACTAATTTGAGCTCATTTATGAATGGTGGATGTGCCGGGAACTTCATTCGCTCGATCAACAAGAATATTTTTATTTTCGCGCATTTACGGGAATAGTTTTTGTCGCGTAAATCGAGTCATTCGCTAGCTAAGGGTTAATAAAAAAATCCTTTGGCAAAAACAAAACAGAGAAGAGTTTGTAGGTACGATATTCATAGTCAGTCACTGATTTAAAGCAGTGTTATAAAAGCGCAGAAAATCAAAAACTGCCTGCAACGTCATATCTCGAAAATTAAAATGTAACTGTTGAAAATAATAGTACGTCAATATTTTTTTAACTATAAACATGACGTTTAGTCAGAAATAAGGTAATATTTCTGGTAGTCAAAGTATTTTATCATTATTATTAATGCAACAAATAATTAATCATTGCAAATATCAAAAATAGACACACGCACACAAACATGACACGTGAATAATTAATAAACATTTCACGTATGAACAAACATGTCATATTTGCTATTTATACCGATCGCCAATTTCGCGTCCTTAATCTCTAAGAACGATTAGTCCATTTTTGGTAACGAGGAAACGATTTTCGGACGCAACAAACTGCCCTTGGCGTTAAAAAAAATGTATTTATAAGTGTGCCGATTCGTGATGCAGAAAGCGGAAAGATACCAGCATTAAAATTTTAGTTTGTGACTTAATTAATTAAGATTTTTCTGGTTGGCATTTCAACAAGTTTGCTTTTTGAATATATTTATTTGACGACGCGCGACGGTGGCATTTGTAAATTTTTGTTCAGCATAATTAATTTGTTTGCTGTTATGATTTCATTTCATTTTTTGTTGTGTAGTTCGTTTTGATATAGTCATCAACTAATTTTATAAATGGTCTCAACGAGTGGTTGCGAAAAAAAAATTGTCGAGACACTTTCTCGATTACGCTAGCGCCACATTAGATGGATATTCTGCTGCTGGTTATCCGCTGTGGAGCGTCGTTACATTTATTTTTCACATAACCTAAAACCAGCGAGAATTCTACACGAAAGATAAAGTGAAGACGGAAGGCTGCGCTTGATGTGTGATACGTTTTCCATAGAGCGGAAGATCGGTGACTGAATATCCGCTAATGTGACAGATGATCCGTGACTAAACCAATCCACCAATATGGGTGATTACTTTTCAAACTAAACGATACACCGAAGAAGAAGATCAACTTACTAATAAACGCTACTCACAGCCAACTCTTGCCGAAATAAAAACTTTTATTGGGCTAAGTCAACTAATAGGTATCTAGCTACCGTGATTATTGGTCAGTAAATGAAGATTTGCACGATTCTTACATTTCACAATTGAAATTGGCTTCTAAAATACGACCATTTATATCTGAATTAAAGAAGAATTTTAAGAAATATTATAATCTCTCTGTAATCAAATTAAAAGGGCGAAGTGCACAATCAATATATGACCAAAAGGTCGATTAAACAACGCTATAAAGTTTGGACTCGAGCTGTCAGTGAGGGCCAGTGTTGCCATACGTACGGTAATTACAGTACTTGTACGGTATTCTGAGCGAAAGTACGGTATACGGTCCAAATGTTAAAACCGTACACAAATGTACGGTAATTTTCACCCTGTATAAAAGTATTTTTACCGCGTTTTTAATTCGACAAATTTATCGCGCGGTGGCAATGGCCGCTCTATTAAGAGCGTGGAGAGAATAGAATTGTGAGAGGTATAACATCCATCATTTGCAAATTCGTCAATTTCTCCCCGAGTTATGATTTTTTCAATTTTTTTTTGTAAGTTGAACAAATTTAAAGAATATAAATACTCAAATGCTCTAAATTTTTAATATGTCCACAAGATTTAACATAAATTTTGATTTTTGATTTTGAGTGGTCAAATATTTTTACAAGGAAAAACTAGAAAAAAAATCATATTGATATGATTGAATTCTTTAAAAACTCTGATGAAATCAAATTACATTTACCTTTAAAATTAACCTTGATTTTTGAAATTGAGTCGATTTTTGCGCGAGTTATTAATTTTTGAAAATTAATATTTTGGCTAAAAAATAAATACTGATATAATACTAATTCCTGAAAAATGTTGATATCTTTACAAAACATTTACCTTTAAAACTAACTAACTCTGCCAATTTCCACGTGTTATGAATTTTTGAAAATTGGTCGAAATATTTGAACAAAGAAAAAATAGAAAAATAAAATAATATCGATATGATTGAATTCTTTAAAAAGTCCGATGCTATCATAACACATTTATGTACCTTCAAAAAAAAACTTTATTTTTTGAAAATGTGTTCTTTTTTAGGTTTTAAATTGTCGTTTTTTGGCAGTTGAAATTGTCATTTTTAGCAGTTAAAAATTGTCATTATTATCAGTTAAAAATGGTCGTTACCGACACTTGAAAATTTGCCTTTTTTGCAGTTGAAAATTGTCATTTTTAGCAGTTGAAAATTGTCATTTTTTGGCAGTTAAAAATTGTCACTTTTGGCAGTTAAAAATGTTATTTTTGGCAGTTAAAAATGGTCGTTTCCGACACTTGAAAATTGGCCTTTTTGGCAGTTGAAAATTGGCATTTTTGGCAGTTGAAAATTTTCATTTTTGGCAGTTGAAAATTGGCATTTTTGGCACTGACTGAACATCAGCTAATATGGCCGAAGATTGAAGATAAAACATCGGCCAATGTGGCAGAAAATCGGTGAATAAACATCCGTTAATGTTGCAGAAGATCAGTTACAGAACGTCCGCCAATTTTGCAGAGAATCGGAGACTAGACTGAACATCCGCTAATATGGCAGAAGACCGGTAACTAAACATCGGTTAATGTTGCAGAAGTTCGGAGACCATACATCAGCCAATGTGGCAGAAAATCGGTGAATGAACATTCGATAATGTGGCAGAAGTTTGGCGACTGAATTTTTCAATATAGCAAAAGTCAGCCTGAAAGTACACATGAGCAGTTGTCATGGTGATGCGTAACATTTCTCTCTCCCTTTGCCTTAATCATGACGCTAATTTGGCAGAAGATCGGTAACTAAACATCCGTCAATAATAATAATAATATACAGGGTCCTGCATTTCACCTCCCGTCTTCTATAGCTTATTTACTAATTAAGTTGGAACATTGATATTTTGCAGAATAAATTTGCATCCCAAATTGCATTTCAGGAAAATATTTTTTATTATACAGGGTGACCCAAAAAAGTGTGACGTCATGATGATATATTTTTTTTATTACATGCTGTATATTGTATTCTTTATTTGGGTACCTTTTATGGTTGCCTACATACTCCTATAATTTTATTGGAATCAATCAAGTGATATCAGCAAAAAAAAAAAATAAAAAAAAACAATCAGTTTTGCACCATTGGTTAAAAAAATAATAAAACATAAAAATAGTGCCTTGTTAATAAAATCATACAAGGCACTTATTAAATAAGGTCTGATAGTCCTGTTAACCAAGTTTGATTGATAAGAATTGTACAGGGAGTCCAAAATTCAGTGTCAAACTTTCCAAACTTTAAAGCACTTTATTTTTCTTATTTTAAATTGGTGCCTCTGTATATTTTTATGCCATTATGTTCCTCATAACAACCAAAAATAACATAACATCCCAAATTCCTAACGCATTAAAAGTTATTTGCAAAAAACTCGTTTTATCGACCATTGCAATAGCCATTTTACTAAATAAAAATCGAAGGTGGCGTTGAAAAACAATTTATTTACATTAAAATTTAACAAAGTGACCACAGACTATTTTGACTTTAGTAATGTAAAAGTTTAAAGCATTGTTAACTTAAGCCCTTTATACTCAATTTTTCTTTATTATATAAAAAAACTGCAGTAATAGAACATTTTCCAACTTGATAAAAAAAAAATATTTTTACTTTCTCCGTTACGAAGCACGAGAAAGTATTTTTACGGAAATATCCGTTTTGGGGTCCCTAGATACCATTTCAACAATTTCTGGATTTTTTTGTGGCTCTGTGTGTGTGTGTGTCTGTGTGTCTGTGCGCGCTGTATCTCAAAAACTAATAGAGTAATTGATGAACATACGTCTTATTTGATAATCCGAAGAACTGAAAAGTTTTTGGTAAAATTTCGTACACCGGAAGTAGGTGTTTTAACTGTTTTTTTTGTTTTTTTTCCAATATTTTTTTTAAATATGAAAAATATCACAAAAACAGTTAAACAAATATTGAAGACAACAAAGAAATGAACATATTTTATTTGAAAATATTTTTCATAAAATCATTGTTTAATTTTTTTTTTATTTCATTTTTGGTTTATAGTTATGAAACGATAATAGTTACAGCAAATGTATGTTAATAATAATTGTAGAAAATGCCAAAATGAACAACTTGTAAACAATAAGTTTTTTCAAAATCGCTTTAGTTTTTGAGTAAACTGACTTTTTGAATTCGAACTTTCAATGAAATTTTTTGACACTTAAAAAATAAATCACAGTTAATAGTATATTATTGGCTGAAAGACCTCCGGTCGATAGCCAATTAAGAATTGCGGAAAAACAAATTTTTATATATATGTATATATAATTGTATCAATTCTTAAATAAAGATGTTTGTATATATAGTATTCACTCTTGTGGCAATGGCCAACTTGTTCACGAGTTAAATACTATACTTTTTCGCATCATATTAAATAATTAGCTAAAGATTTTTCTGTTTATATTAAATTATATAATTTTTCTATTTGGAAATTGCGGCAGTTCGTTGACAAAAAACAAATCGTAACCATAGTAACAACTAAACTGTTGAGAAAGTAAAATCGTCGTCATGTCATTGGCTGAAACCTGTTGGGCAATGAAACCGCTATCATTTGATTGGATATCACCTGTGGAGAAAATGATTCGGTCGAATAATGGACAACTTTCTCAATCAAAAACGATTTAAGAACATTTATATTATTTAATAAGATGCGAAAAAATATCATTCCCCATCAACGAAAGCTATGTTTGATGTTTTTCTTCCTTTAAAATGTAATCAGCTGGCGATATTGAAATTCAAAATATATAAATATAAATAAAAAAATATAAATTTCACTCGAAGTAAAAAATAATTCAAAACTTCCCGTATTGCCCAAAAAATTACTATCAAATATTTTTCCCCATCAGTATACCTACGGACCGGTTTCGACCTTTCATGTCTCATCAGCGCAATTAGAAGCTGATGGGGAAACGGAAATTACTATCGAAATATAAATATTCCAAACAGGAAAACCAAAATGGCGAAAGCTATTGTCTGATTGTTGTACTAATCCCAATCTGATTGGCATAACCATCGACAGATATAGGAAATGCTAGTTAAAATTAAATTGCATTACTACAATTGGTATGCAATTTCCAAAAGGTTAGTCGTCTTTGTGGGTGCCATAACCTGCACACTGGTACTGAATAGCATATCTCTGAGAAAACAAGCCGCATATTGGCCAAAATGAAATTTCAATAAATTTGAAGACCACGAAACAAGAAGAATACATGAGAGCATTTTTTTACTTCATTTATAATAGTACATTATTATACAAGTTTAATAAGAGGGTACATTATGGCACGAGTGGGACACCAATGTAACGAGTGCCTCACAATGGCTCTTATTAATCAAGTATAATATACTATTTTTCCTACTTTGGTTTTCGTTAAAGATGTATTTCTAAAATAAAATATATACTTTAACATTATGAATTTTATCTTTTAACATGTGACAGCACTGAAAACATTTGATCCTTTCGGACGAATTTAATATTTGACATACGTATTTTAACGGCGATTTCAATAGTTAATTTTAAAACATATTAAATCAAGAATATTACTTTCACACCTCCAGAAATTAGGGAAGTTGCTTATGTTGCGATAAACAAACTATTTCCAAGTAAGTTGTAACCAACTTAAGCTTATAGAATAATGCAAAGTACTTGCTTAAATGTTAATCGAAATTTAAGGTTATGTTTACATTTGTTTCTCGTTCCTCGTGTCAGGCATCGATCGACGTTAATTAAAAATCCACACCGAATTAACACACCGTCAGAAGCGGCTCTTTTTCGCCGCGAATAAAACATACATTATACTCTCGCTGTTTTTCCGTGATATTCGTTTTGCAAACAAAGTGATAATATAATAAATTACAACCTTTCTTCTGTGTATGTTGCGTTGCCTAAAATGTTACCGAGCGCCGGGTTGAATTCATGCGTCCGGCCATTCTGTCACCGAGTTTCTACCTCTTCCACGTTATCATATGAATTAACGGCAATTTTACATTTTGATGTCACACATGTCACGTTTAAGTACTGCCAATCGCGACAACTAAAATGTTACCACAAATAGTTTAATAATAAGCAAAAACTGTAAAATAAAAAATCTCATTATTAAACTATTTTTGATATAACAAATGGTCGATTATTAAACCAAAGCAGAAAAGTATATTTTTTTTACGTGGCTCGTATAGAAAATTGAAAATGGAAATTTAGACATTCAGTCACAAAGGTTTCTGTAATATTATTTTTAAGGGCAGAAATTAATCGCTATCCTAGATGATGGTTTGGAAAATTGGAAATAGAAACTTGGACTCTCAGCCACAACCGATTTTGTAATATTATTTTTTCTTTAGGACAGAAATTCAGGTTAAGATAACAAAAAAATGGTGATGTGGCCATCATGTTACTTTCTCCGATTATTTGATGGCATAATAGTTATTTATTTTTATAGATTCATTCATTATTTTCAATTTAAATCGTTTCACATGATGGAATGATAATGACGTTTGAAATGTCAAAATTATTAAAGGTAAAAACGACAAATTATTTTTTAAATCTTTACCGTAAGTTTACTGAAAAACTAAAACGAAATGCTAAAAAAAAGTCCTGAAAAAGATTTCTAAAAATTGTTCTCATTAAAAAGTCCTAAAAATATCTAATAAAAATCAGTGACGGTTCGCGGGTTTTTTCTGGTACGGCCGAGGAACAAGAGGTGGTAATACAGATAGATGCGGTCACGCAGCCAGCCGTCTCTGCAACTGATCCTACCTATCTGTATTACCACCTCTTGTTCGTCGGCCGTACCAGAAAAAACCCGCGAACCATCACTGATAAAAATCCTGAACAAGAAAGTCTTGAAAATGATTTCTAAAAATAGTCCTGATTAATAAGTCCTAACAAAACTAATAAAAGCCCTGAACATGAAAGTCCTCAATAAGATTTTTAAAAATAGTACTAATTAACAAGTCATAAAAACCTAATAAAAGTCTTGAAAAAAGTCCCGATAAAAAAGTCCTGAAAAAAGAGTCCTGACAAAAAAAGTCTTGAAAAACAGGTCTTTCGAAAAGACCAGAAACAAAGTCCTACAAGAAAGTCCTGATCAAAGAGTTCCGACACAAAAAAGTCCTGGAGAAACAGTTTTGGAAATAAAGTCTTGAAAAAGAGTACTGTTAATAATAATAATAATAATATTTCTTTATTGCCCAACAGTACAATACCAATTACAGGACAATATAATTAAAATTATTTTAATAACGCTAATTAACAAAAATTAATTTCTCAATAATTATAAAATTAAAATAATATGTTATAATTACAACAAAATTATTAACTAATACCAGAAAACAAATAAAATTAAAAAGAAAATACATAACAAAGTAAACAGAAGAAACAAAATAAAACTGTTACTGTTAAAAAGTCCTGAAAAAAGTTCTGCAAAACGAGTACTGAAAAATTAAGTATTCATATAAAACACCAGAAATAAATGTCCTTAAAAAAATCCCGAAAGAAGTCCGAAAAAAAATCCCGAAAAAGTCCCGAAGGAAAGTCCTAAAAAAACTCCCGAAGAAAGTCTTGAAAAAAGCCCCGAACGAGAGTCCTGATAAAATGTCTTGAAAAAAATGTCCTGTAATAGCAGTCTTGGAAAGGAGTTAATATTAATTAATATTCTGAAAAAAAGAATCCTGTAAAAAGATCATTAAAAAATACTTGAAAAAGTTCTGAAGAAATTGTCCTGAAAAAAATGAAAACTTTCAAAAATGTCCTGAAATATAGGATTGAAAAAAGTCCTGTAACAAAGGAAAAAAATTCCCGAAAAAGTAATTCTGAAGAAAGCAATGAAGAAAATTTTGAAAAGAAGTCCTGAACAAGTGATTCATAAGAAAGTCTCGAAAAAGTCCCATAAAAATGTCATTGTTTATTTTCAATTGAAATCATATTTTAAATGTACGTCGAGCATTGCGTAAACTCGGATGAAACTGACGTTTAAAACGTCAAAATTATGAAAGATGTAAAAAATACCCTGCAAATTATACTTCAAATTCAAAAACTCGGTTTCTCAAAAACTATCGAGATTTCGAAGAAAACTTATTCTTTAGAAGTTGTTCATTTTGGCATTATCTACAATTATTATTCACATAAATTTGCAGCAACTATTATCGTTTTATAATTATAAACCAAAAATTAAAAAAATAATAATAAATTTTTTTCTCGAATAAAAATGATTTTATGAAAAATGTTTTCAAGCAAAAGATGTTTATTTCTTTATTGTCTTCAATGTTTGTTTAAATGTTTTTGTGATATTATTCATATTTAAGAAAATATTGGCAAAAAACAAACAGTTAAGGTAAACGCCCACTTCCGGTGTACGAAATTTTACCAAAAGCTTTTCAGTTCTTCAGATTATCAAATAAGGCGGATGTATAAAGTTTCATATTAATTGCTCTATGAGTTTTTGAGATACAGCGCACACAACAGACACACACACACACACACACAGACACAAAATTTTTTTTCCAGAAATTGTTGAAATGGCATCTAGGGACGCCAAAACGGATATTTCCGTAAAAAAAATTTTTGAAAAAAAAATCACGATCACAATACTTTCTCGTACTTCGTAACGGAGAAAGTAAAAATTGGAAATATAAACTTGGGCATCCAGCCATAACGGTTTTTGTAATATTATTTTTTTAGGACAGAAATTCAGGTTGGAATAGCGAGGATGGCTTAGAAAATTGGAAATGGAAACTTGGACTCTCGGCCACAGCCGATTTTTTAATCTTATTTTATTTTGTTGATGAATTTGTCAAAGACATGAAACATCCACAAACCCAATTTCTCGTTCAAAAAACTATCCGCTCATATGTGAACCGAACCCAGAGGCATCGAAAGTTCTACTACTTACAAATTTATATTATGTTATACACATTTATTACCATAATTGATAACGTAATAAAAATAATTTTTGAAGCAACAATTCGTGTTATTAATTCGATCTATTTGTAAGATGAATCAAGTATGTTAACATCCCAATTAATTTTCAATGAAGATGTGAAAAGTAAAAATTATTTATATACACTTCATCGAATTTGAAAGTTAACTGCATTAAATTAATACAAAATGAAGTTCCTTTACATATTTTGGAAAAATATTTGCATATAGATTACAATATGTAAATGAAGAATTTGTTTACTCACCCGCGAAAAGAAGTTTTGAACTCAATCCAAAGAAATAAAAAAGAAAACAACAACAATACACCAAAACAAAACTCTCTCTTTTCAATGATGATAAATTTTCTGGCCGGGTGACCGAATCCGTAATGTACAATTAGCCGAACGCGAGTTAACCTGTACATACGCTATTCGCACCTGTCTGATCGCGCACAGTCTGTCAAATGCGTCGGAGAGCCGAAGCGTGGCCCCGTTTAAACTCTCCACAGCGCGACTGCTCCGCTGTCCGAAGGTGAAGATGAAGAACGCGAAGAGGAGAAGAAGAAGAGGACGAAGGGTGGAAGGAGGGAAGATGGAACCAGCAGCAGCAACGGCCCCGCCTTCCTTCTTCCTTCCGTCCTGTGCCTCCGCAGAGAGGTCACTCCACCGGCGAAGAGGCCGTGACCTTACCATTTCTTGCACCATCATTGCATTCGAATGGTTATGGTCAAAATTGAAGAAGAAAAAAAATGTTCGACAAAATTATACTGATTAATCTAAACAGAGCAAAACGTAATGTTTAAGCAGTTGAAAAAAGGTGATTCATTTAAAGACATGGGCCAGTCATGATCGAAATTAGTGGTACAGTATAGAGGTGGGTAACTCATTAAAAGAATTTTAACGCCGGCTTGGTTAAGTAATAATAAAATATCTTTATCAGTTGGAACTCTTGAAGAAGGAACAGGAACTTTATTAGAAGTTAATGAATTACAGACGCAAGAAAAAATGTGTAGTTTTGCTGTTCACATTTTTATATAACTCTTTATTTATTTTATATCTCCCTGGTTACTCCTCCCTTTTCCTCAACAACCTTTGTATCCACAACTAGTGACAGTTTGGTTCATGTACTAGTGATGTTATAGGAGCGTATTTTTTCCAAAATAAGACACCATTTGGGGGATTTGATGGCAGCACAGGATACAGCGAATATAAACAAAAAAAATTGGATTCAAATATCAACGATGAAAGCTTATTTGTTACGTAATATGTTCCTCTTGAATTAATTTTCAAGTCAAATACATCAGATCTGGATCATGTAATTCAAGCAACAAATCAAAAAATGTTCCTATAAAAATATTATAGGGGAATACTTTGTGAATATAATGGAGCTTTGACAAACTCTTCAAAGTCAAAACTGAAGGCATGAAGACTCCCGAAAAATAATCTTTAATCGCTGATTTTGAAGGGATAAAATAGTTGTCACTTTTCAACCCTTACGGTAAGAGGTATCTTTGGGGAAAATTTTAGCCGAATCCATGTCATACGATTTTCACTCAAATTTCCGAAATGAAAAATGAAAAATATGGTGCCCTAAAACATAAAAAAATTCATAACTCGCAAACGATTAGAAAAATCGAAAAAATCAAATAAAATCGAATAAATGTTATAGAGCTGACTTCAATGAACAGTACAAAGTGGTTTCAAACAGGGGCGGCTCGTTCTATAGAGCCAAGGAGCCATGGCACTACCTGTAGTTTAAAGCTCAAATAAATCGTTCTTTTTTTCTTCAAAAAAGGAGGGGGGGGCTATATTGTATAATTGGCGCTACCATCAACATGTTCCACGAGCCGCCACTGAAATTAAGTACAGTTTTTGAAAATCCACGTGTTGCGAATTTTTGAAAATTTTAATTTTCGAATTGTGTAATACTCGAGCAAAAAATTAAAAAAATATATAAAACGTGTCGACAAAATTCCACAAAAATTAAAATACATTTGAAAATCATTGTTTTATCAAATTAAGTGCAGTTTTCGAAAATCCATAGATTATTCCGCATTGTGAATTTTTGAAAATTTTAGATTTCTAATTGTGCAAAACCCGAGAAAGAAAATAAAAATATATAAAACGTGTCGACGAAATTCTACAAAAATTAAATTAGATTTGCGAATCATCGTTTTATCAAATTAACAGAGTTTTTGAAAATCCGCTAATTATTTCGCGAGTTGTGAATTTTTGAAAATTTCAGTTTTTGAATTGTGTAATATTCGAGAAAGAAAATATAAAAACATATATAAAACGTGTCGACTAAATTCTACAAAAATTAAACTAGATTTGCAAATCATTGTTTTATCAAATTAAGTACAGATTTTGACAATCCACCAATTATTTTGCGAGTTGTGACTTTTTGAAAATTTTAGTTTCTGAATTGTGTACTACTCGACTGAAAATTTAAAAAAATATAGATAAAACGTGTCGACGAACTTCTACAAAAATTAAATTAGGTTTGTGAATCATCGTTTTATCAAATTAAACAGAGTTTTTGAAAATCCGTTAATTATTTCGCGAGTTGTGAATTTTTGAAAATTTCAGTTTTTGAAATGTGTAATACTCGAGCAAGAAAATAAAAAAAATATATAAAAAGTGTCGACTAAATTCTACAAAAATTAAATTGGATTTGGAAATCATCGTTTTATCAAACTAAATAGAGTATTTAAAAATCCACCGATTATTTCGCGTGTTGTGAATTTTTGAAAATTTTAGTTTTCGTATTGTGTAATACTCGAGCAAAAATTTTAAAAAAAATATAAAACGTGTCGACTAAATTCTACGAGAAATAAACTAGATTTGCAAATCATCGTTTTAACAAATTAGGTACAGTATTTGAAAATGCACAAATTGTTTCGCGAGTTGTGAATTTTTGAAAATTTTAGTTTTCGAATTTCGTACTACTCGAGTGAAAATTAAAAAAAATATTTATAAAACGTGTCGACGAAATTCTACAAAAATTAAATTAGAATTGCGAATCATCGTTTTATCAAATTAAACAGAGTTTTTGAAAATCCGCCAATTATTTCGCGAGTTGTGAATTTTTGAAAATTTTAGTTTTTGAAATGTGTAATACTCGAGCAAGAAAATAAAAAAAAATATATAAAAAGTGTCGACTAAATTCTACAAAAATTAAATTGGATTTGGAAATCATCGTTTTATCATACTAAATAGAGTATTTGAAAATCCACCGATTATTTCGCGTGTTGTGAATTTTTGAAAATTTTAGTTTTCGAATTGTGTAACACTCGCGCAAAAAAAATTTAAAAAAATATAAAACGTGTCGACTAAATTTTACTAAAATTAAACTAGATTTGCAAATCATCGTTTTATCAAATTAGGTATAGTTTTTGAAAATCCACCTATTATTTCGCGAGTTGTGAATTTTTGGAAATTTTAGTTGTCGAATTTCGTACTACTCGAGTGAAAATTTAAAAAAATATATATAAAACGGGTCGACGAAATTCTACAAAAATTAAATTAGATTTGCGAATCATTGTTTTATCAAATTAAACAGGGTTTTTGAAAATCCGCCAATTATTTCGCGAGTTGTGAATTTTTGGAAATTTCAGTTTTTGAATTGTGTAATATTCGAGCAAGAAAATAAAAAAAATATATAAAACGTGTCGACTAAATTCTACAAAAATTAAATTGGATTTGGAAATCATCGTTTTATCAAACTGAATAGAGTATTTGAAAATCCACCGATTATTTCGCGTGTTGTGAATTTTTGAAAATTTTAGTTTTAGAATTGTGTAAAACTCGAGCAAAAAATTAAAAAAATATAAAACGTGTCGACTAAATTCTATAAAAATTACATTAGATTTGCAAATCATCGTTTTATAAAATTAAGCGGGGGCAGCTCGTTATATAGCCAAGAAGCTGTGGCACTACCTGTAGTTTCAAGCTCAGCAAAAAATTTTAAAACACTTTCGCCAGTTACTTTGGTCTAGGAAGATAAATCGTTCTTTCTTTCTTTAAAAAATGGGGGTTGGGGGGATGTATTGTATAAGTGGGTCTACCATCAACATGTTCCACGAGCCGCCACTGGTTTCAAATCATCCAGGAAAGGCGAATTTTTATCTATAATTTTGAAAGAAGGCCTTGAAGGCCTCAGGGATGATTATTGGGACGATCAAATTTGCTTAATCCAAACCTCTTAATAGCTGCCATGTTGCATAAACAGGTCATCTTCATCGGCAGTAACGAAGAGGGTAAAAAAAATAAAACATGATTTCTAATCGTTTTGGGCAGCTTAAAAATTGGAGAAAATCAATATTTTAAAAAATATGCACTTTATGAAAAAATGTTGTATATGTTTTCGATTTTGTTTTAATATTTTTTAAAAAATTTTACATTTGAGTTAAGAAAAAAATACGACCCCGAAAAAGAAGGTGGAAGCTTAAAAAAAATTTTTGGTCGCTTTTTGAAAAATCCTATCTCGTTAAGGGGACAACGAATCAAAATGTTTTCGGTTATAAATAATGTAGGCGGATGCTTTGTTAAGAGATCCCGCCACCGACGGATCCTTCAAGGGCAAAAATAAAGTCAGTGGCGGCCTGAAATTTCAAATATAAGGCCGCGGCTTCTAAACGGCTTTAAATATTTTTGTCAAAATTGTCAGGGATGGTCTGTTTGCCGTGGGGAATACCTGGAAAAAATTTAATTGAAATCGGACTATACGTTTCCGAGTTTTTACACTTGTTTTTTTTAAATTTTTTTCGTATTTTTTTTTCACGGGAGGTGGTGGGGTAGTCAGAGGAGCGGCATCCAGGGGGATCGATAGGGCTCGCGGGGGTGCATCGGACAGTGTCGGAAAAATTTCCAAAAAATTTACCTCCGCCCCCAGGGAGTGATTTTTACGTCTCGTAAAATTACTCCGAAACCGGTCAACATGAGCCGGTGAAACTTGTTGGCGATGCGTCGGTCTCGGAAAACAGTGTCTTTGTCGAAATTAGCCGTTTTTAACCGAAGGGGGTAGTAAAAATTTAGGAGTGGAATTAAAAAAAATTAAAAATAGAAGACCGAGAGTCTCTTTGAAATATTTTTTAAAATCTAAAAAAAATTGCCGCCACGCTCCCGCCCGACCATCGCCTTCTTTCGTCGTTTAAAAATTCGCCACGATTCCAGCTCAAGGCTCGTTCGACCCCCTACCTATTTTAAAAGTTTCAACTCTTCGATTTAAATAGAAAAAAAATACGTCCTCGATGGAAGCAAAACGAACCCGGGGACCGGGCCAAATGACGACTCTGGAAGAGTAGGGGATGTTTTAAAAAATTTGAAAAAAATAAAAAATCAAAGCATGTTACACCCTCTTCTCATCCTAGAAGTTTGAGCTCTTGGATTGAAATAGAAAAAAAATACGACCGCGAAAGAAACCTCAGAGAGAGTGGAAACTTTGGAAAAAATGTATGGTCACTTATTTGAAAAATCATATCTAGTTAAGGGGCCAACAAATCAAAAAGCGCGCCGATATAAATAATGTGGGCGGATGTTTTGTGAAGTGATCCCGCCACAGACAGATCCTTCAAGAGCAAAAATAAAGTCAGTGGCGGCGTTTCGGCGAACCCCTGAAATTTCATATATGAGGCCTTTGCTTCAAAACGGTTCTAACGGTTGTTGTTATTGGCAGAGATGTTTCGCTTGCTGAGGGGAGCATTAGAAAAAAATCGTTCAGAGCGTTTTTGAGTTCTGACACTTGCTTTTTTTGGGTTTTTTATTTCCGCAGGGTGGTGGGGTGGAGTCAGAGAGGCATCAAACCATGCCGGAAAAATTTCCAAAAAATTTGCCACCACCCCGCGGGGGTGATTTTTACGTTCCGCCACGGTAAGCCGAATTACTCCGAAACCGGTCAACGTACGGCGGTCAAATTTGGTGGGGATGCGCAGGAGGGGGAAGAGAATCTTTGTTGAAAAAATCCAAGCGATCGGCCTCCATTTGTCGAAATTAAGAAGGCCATATTCTTCAAAACTCATTTTGAGTTTTGAAAATACATCCATTTTTAAGTGAGTTACTTAAGTGATGTTTATAAAACATTTTTATTTGAGTTTTGGGAGCGTAGAGTAAAAAACATTGCAAAATGAACATTAAACGCCGAAATAAAATTATGTAAACATTTCAAACAACCGAAATTTTAGTTTTTGAAGAGATACATTTTTTAGATGTGTTAAAAATCTTTAAAAAAATTGATTTGTGCTGTGCAAGTATTGAGTGAAAAATGGTGATGTGGCCATCATGTTACTTTCTCCGACTTGATGGTATCATAGCCATTTATATTTACGTTTTCATGGTTTATTGAAATCATGTTTTAAATGTACATCGAGCGTTGCGTAAACTCGGATGAAACTGACGTTTAAAACGTCAAAACTATGAAACATGGAAAAATTATACTTCAAATTCAAAATCTCGGTTTACTCAAAAACTAACGAGATTTCGAAAAAAAATTATTCTTTAGAAGTTGTTCATTTTGCATTCTCTACAATTATTATTCACACGAATTTGTTGTAACTATTATCGTTTCATAATTATAAACCAAAAATAAAAAATAAAATAATAAATTTTTTTCTCGAATAGCAATGATGATTTTATGAAAAATATTTTCAAGCAAAAGATGTTCATTTCTTTGTTATGTTCAATGTTTGTTTAAATGTTTTTGTGATATTTTTCATATTTAAAAAAATATTGGCAAAAAACAAAAAACAGTTAAGGTAAACACCCAGTTCCGGTGTACGAAATTTTACCAAAAGATTTTCAGTTCTTCAGATTATCAAATAAGACGTATGTACAAAGTTTCATATCAATTGCTTTTGAGATACAGCGCACACACACACACACAGAGACACGCACACACACACAAAAAAAATTCCAGAAATTGTTGAAATGGCATCTAGGGCCCCAAAACGGATATTTCTTTAAAAAAAAATTTGAAAAAAAAATCACGATCACAATACTTTCTCGTACTTCGTAACGGAGAAAGTAAAACTTGAAAAGAATATGAAAGAACGAAATTAAATTATGCAAAAATTCAAAACAACTGACAAGGCTTTATTCTTTAGAAATAATTTTTGTTTTCGAAAATATACATACATTATAAATTTTGATTGTATAATAGTAATTTATTTATTCTTTATAATGATTTATTTTCAATGTACATCGAGCGTTTTGCAGATTCGGATGACACTGACGTTTGAAATGTTAAAATTATAAAAGATGAAAATGACAAATTATACTTGAAACTCCAATCATTTTACCGGCAGTTAACTCGAAACTAAAGAGATTTCGAAAAAAACTTATTCTTTATTAGTTGTTCGTTTCGGTATTCTCTACAAAAGATATGTTAATCTCTGAAGCAATAAATTAAAATTAAAATATACAAGTTGAGTGTAAGTTTTTGTTACTCGACCCGAACGTTAATCACGTAAATCTGAGGAAAATGTTTGTCATTCTGTTTTCGTCTGGAGGTGATGACAACGTTTGGTGGTGAGAATAAAATGAATTAATCATGCAAACAATAAATTTTGATTTCAGCACAAGATGATTAAACTTCCCTGGAACCAATGATTCAGGTCTTTAATTACCAATTAAAAACTTTACACGTTAGCAAACCAATTAAATTAATTCAAAAATTCACACGGTGACATTGATTCCTCACGAATGTGTGGCGATAAAACCAGTTTTTGGTTTAAATTTCCAACGCATTGGAAGAACCTGACCATAATATTTCTGACTATTTAAATTGAAAAATATTGCGAAAAATTGAATTCATACATGATGAAGCATCCGTGGGCTGATTTCTCATTGATTAAACAGCTTTAAAAAAAGGACTGTACGGAAGCTACTTCTAGGTAGAAACATTTAGAACTTGATATGAGTCACTTAAACCAGACGCAATAAAATTATTAAAAGTTAACTTGCAAGCAGGTTAATTTTAAAAAATATCGCGGTATTTCTGCACTTTGTAAAATAATTTTGTACTGAGTCACCAAATACAAAAAAAAACTGGTTCCAGAAGTACTCACCTCGATTAAACGATTTTTTTTTCGCTCTCTTGGCGTAAACTGTTTATCACGCGGAAAATAATTAAACACGATTTAAATGTTACGTTATTTTCCATCACATTTTTTTAACCATATTTCATAACAATTTTAGATTGTATCGACGTGACGGATTACTACGTCAATTTTACAGGACGGTGAACTCCGCTTGCGCTCAATTGGACACGACAAATGTTATGAAAATCATTGCTACTGGAATAAATTGTAACACACATTTCAATCATTTTATATACAAAGTACAAATGTTATACTGTTATTGCATTAAAAAAATCTTAAATATGCAATCTAAGACCAGATAATGCTCGTTAAACTGAGAATGGACATTTAACGTCCCAAATGTGCATATAGCAAATATAAATTTTGTGAATAAAGAATCTCACCCGTATTTTTGTCAAAAACAATGCTATTTTTGATACGAAATTTCTTAACACGTCGTCGACGCAAAACGCGAATTATCGGGGGTAATACCACAAGAGGTTAGAATTTGGCCGGATAAACTTTATTTGTTTGCACGAGCCATTGAATCGGCACAAATTTCGAGAATGAATTGAGATGGAATTTTGTCTAATCTCAATTCATTCAAGAAATTTGCGATGAAATGACGAGTGCTTGAAATAAAATTTATCCTGCCGAAATTATAACCGCGAATGCTATTTGTTAAGATAATTTAACGAATAAGAACTATATATATATATATATTAGCAATTTATAATAATTAAAAGTACATTGGGTGACAGAGCACTGTTAATTTATAGTGGAATTGGATGAAACGAGAATCGTCAAAATCGTGTGTGGATAAAGTGAAAATGGCTGAGTGCTTCGGTAATCGCGAAATTCGCGCCTACGCGTTTGCGAGTGGTACAAACACTGAGATCTAGCCGTTGATATTTATATATTTATAATTATTGCTATGTATAAATAAATATCAGAGTCTACGCCAGGGTACATACTGCTTCAGGAAACAAATAGAGGGAATATACAGAGTGTGGTAATGGAGAGAGTGGTCAGATATGAGATGAAGTTGAAGTGTGAATTAGAGGAGAAGAGATTGGTGAAAGAGGTATGGAAAACATATGTGGGTGTAGGAGAATACAAGTGGAGAATGGAGCGAAAGAGAATATATGAGAGGGTGGGGTTGTCAGAAGCTAAAGCGAAGGAATGGATAGAGAGTGGAGTGAATGCGGCGGCGTGGGTGAGAGAGAAGGAGAAGGAAGTGGAAATTCAGGAGAATCAGGGATGTTTTGCGAAGATACATGATATGTATGAGAGGTGGCAGGTGCATGGGAGGCTGCCGAGGTATTTGAGTGAGACGGAGTTGAGCAGGGAGAAAATGGTGACGCTGGCAAGAGCCAGGTGTGGATCAGGAGAGAGAGAGAAGATGGATGGGTGTAGAGTATGGGAAATGTGTAATGTGTGAATGGGGCAGGGATACATGGACACATTTGGCAAAGGAGTGCGAGGGAGTGTGTGAGGAATGGGTGGGAGGGGGAAAAAGAGTGAATTAATGAATGAGAGAGGACGGAGCCGGAGTGAAGAAGAAAAAATACGACCCCAAAAAAGAGGGCGGAAACTTAAAAAAAAATTGGTCGCTTTAGAAAAATCCTATCTCGTTAAGGGGACAACAAATCAAAATGTTTTCGGTTATAAATAATGTAGGCGGATGCTTTGTTAAGAGATCCCGCCACCGACGGATCCTTCAAAGTCAGTGTCAGCGTTTTGGCGCACGCCTTAAATTTCAATTTTCTGGCGAGATTGGGGTGGGAAAAAGAGAAGAGAAGGGAGAGGATGTGATGATATAGAATATGTAGTATATGCCAATAAAGGTTCTTTTTTTCTTAAATAAATATTAATACTTACATTTAATATCGTTTAATCACCGGTGCACTTATTTCCAACACATATAAAAGGGAAGACGCCAAGTGCACTAACATATAAATGCTTGTTTCATACTATTAGAACATGATAGAACAAGATGTAATGCAATCCAATTCTACAATTTACGCATAGTAGCAGCGCTAGCGTACGCTTGCAATATCTCACGACACTAGGCCGAAGTACGAAATGCTGTGTACTGCTTTAATTGCAAATGTTCGTAACTAAATGTGTATAATTGGTGGACGGACAAAACTTACTCAACTGATACATGGATCGGAATGCAAATAGTGAAATAATAACGTGGAAACGTGTCCGAAACGGATTTCAATTATATTTCACTGCAGAGGTATTCAGAACTGACACGAACTGCCAGAGTTCAACTGAAGTTAGCTGTTTACTAAAATTGTTAATATAATGACCGTTGTCATGGTGAAGGTAAATACATTTTTAACCACTTGCAATATTTTTTGTCCGCCGTTTTAAATGCACCTTTTTATACATGAGTTGAATTACCGTTATTAAGCCGATATATTATTCAGGTTTTATTTCTTGTTTATTACATTGCTTAAAAATAGTCCGCTTTTCAATTCAATCTAAATATGAATTAACCGTCTTATTAAATGTCCCGTTTTTGTAAAATATGCACTGATATTGAAAAACAAAAATTCTTTGCATGAATTACTTATGTACAGTTGCTCGCAAAAATCTATAGGACAACTTTGTTTATTGCAAAATTGTATTTGGCAAATTTTTAATTGCAATGACAGTAGAGATATATAGCCGATTAGGAGCAAAGAAATGCTCCAGCAAGTACACCCGGTTTCCTGTTTACGGTTTACTGTTCCAATGGGCGGGAAATTTACTAAAATGCCTGCATAAGGGTTGCCAACCTAAGAAAATCTGGGGGATTTATGAGCAGGAAATTTAAATTTCGGACATTTTCGGGGCGGGAAATTCAAATCTGGCGAATTTTCATCTCAAAATTGCCGCCAACTCTCTACATGTTTCCAATAATCAGTAGCGGATCTAAGGGGAGGAAGGGCTTTCGGGCTAAACAAGTCTCTCCAAGTCTCCAAACAAAAATTCCAACTGTGTCCCCGTCATTATTTATTCATCTGTAGTGAGTAGAACTACTCTGAAATATTAAATGTACGATGTACTTAAAAATAAATCCTTTTCACATTTTTAATCTGCCTTTTATTAACTTTAATGTATTTCATTAGTAAACAAAACATCCTGAAAACCTTTAATGTGAAACACACGTTTTTACTCCATAAAACAACGTTAAACTACTGATTTGATTAATTAAGCAGTGAAACAAAACCAAGTGTTTTAATTAATCAAATTATATAATTATGTTTCACCACGGGTTAAGTGAGAAATTAATTAATCATATGTTAAACTACTGTTTTGGTCGCTTCATTACATGAAAGTCCTTCCACAAAATTTTCCCCCGTTCAAGTGTTCTAACATTTGGATAAAGAAAAATATCCAAAAATGAGAAATTTTGGGCTTCAAATCATTTCTAAGTTCGGAAGTACATATATCTGCGAGCGTGCATTCTCTGACATGAAATATATCAAATAAAAATTTAGAAACAGCTTGAAAGAGTGGAGTCCTCTTGAAAATATAATTAGAGTTGCCACAACAAATATTTATATAGACATTATTTACCTATCCTTTTCGGCCCGCGAAATATTTGCTAAAGAGAAAATGGCCCACTGGCTAAGGGAAGTTGGACAGCGCTGTTTTAGAGAATGAAAAATTGTAAATGTAACATCTATTTAATTTACGTTTATACCAGAATCCACCTCAGAAATAATAAAAATAAGTTGAACAATGTACCATTTAATAAAAACCCTTGCAAAACAATAAAAAGACCACAAAATGTACTTTTTTCAAACACCCATAACTTTGTGGCAAATCGCCGTAGGAGCTTCGCCTTGCACAGGTTATTGAACACATTTCAATGCCTTTTTGGTGGATCGAGTCGATACATTTTTTCCAACTTGGTACACGTTGCCAAAGTTGGACGATTTATTTGCCCAAAAACGTGTTTTTTTGTTCGGGGGTTGAAAGGTTCGAAAATGGATCATTCCAATCCCCTTAAAGTAGAGCCGAAATGGGATTTTTTCCCCAAAGAATCATCAAATTCGGTTAAAAAGTCGCTGAGTTATGTGCGAAAAACCTCAAAATACACTATTTTTTCAAACACCCATAACTTAGTGCCAAATCGTCGTAGGAACTTGTTCTTCGAGTCCTGCAGGGGGAAATTTTAATGCCTTTATGGTGGATCGAGTCGACAAAAATTTTCCAACTCCGTAGACATTGTCAAAGTTGGACAAAAATACTTTTTTTTCACAGGGGCGCTAGAGGGGGCGGAAGGGGTTACGCTTAAGTTCGCATGCATGACTTTAAAGAAGACACTTCAAAGTTTTTCGACCTCAAAGATTAATCAAAATCAATTGAAAATACGCCGAGTTATGGCGGTTTGAAAATGGTCGAAATTTCACGACTTTCAAGTGTTTCATTTTTTTCCCACCGTGTAGTTGGCAGCCTTTAAAACATAAGGTAACTAACACAAATTCAGTGGCGTTACTAATGGGAATGGGAATTTTTGCATGGAAAACCCTTAAATCTTGAATGTATTATTAATAGTGATGATCAGTTCTGGAAATAACTCTTAAAATCACACGTCTAGTTGTACTCCTTCACAAACTGTCTGTCAGTCCTTTTTAATATAATTTTTGTTTTGTATTTTTAGATTAGATATGGTACGTAATAGAACACAAAAGACTCAAATTGCGAAGAGTAGGTATTATAAAAGCTGCTAAACAGAAAGGAGTTGCTTTATAAAGCCTTTATGAGTAATTTCAATATTTAAAAATGTTAAAAATGTTGATTAAATACATGATAGAAAGAAAAAAATGTAGATAAAATATGTACACCTATCTATAGAATATTTAAGCTTAGAGTCCTAGTCTAGACATAAAGTTACTAGGCGTCCATATTTCATCAAACAATTCCAATTTTTTTAAACGTTTAGAAAATGGTAGTGCATAACTCTAGGTGTGATTAAACTTTTTTGTAGGTTAATAAAAACTAACAGTTAGTTGCCTCCCTACAGGTATATAAAACGAAAACAGTGAGGATATGACAACTACGATACTTCCAATTATGCATGTAGACGGATTTTTTCCGATCGGCAAGAACCAGAATTTTTTACTGCTCAAAAATATGTTATGGGCTCTCGTGAATAAGCATTTAAATTGGCAGAAGTACACAACATTCCTGTTCCAGAAAATTGGAAAATAAGCTGGACTTGATTGAATTAAAGCCTTTATAAGGCATCGTCCTATTCTTAGCACCAGGCATCCCGGAGCATGCAGTCTTTCCGTGCAACTTCATTCAACAAACATAATGTTCATTTAATCTTTGATCATTTAGACTCGGTTCTGAAGCGGAATGAGAAACTTCCCGACCCTTCCCGCATCTTCTATTTAAACTGAAGTCACCTCAGTTCAAAGACGAAGAAAGTGGTAGCTTCCAGAGGTTTGAAGCAAGTTAGTGCCGAGGAGAACTTCGTGGTGAATGCAATTATAGTCTGTCCACGGTACACATAGAATTGTAAAAACGCCCACAATCCCCATTTGTTCTGAGCAAAAGTCTGATTTACAGTATGTACATTTATTTAAACAGAGCTAGTGGCGCCACCTGTTAGGAACAAACTATGTATAAAAGTTCAGTTTTTGGCTTGGTCGTGCTCTGCATGTTGCTTAGTATATTGTTTCGTAGAACGTTTTTAGGAGGCTGAAATTTCATGTTCCCTGAGTATGTTATAAACGCTGGCCACACAAACACCTACAAATATATTAATATAGCCCATGGAACCAGTACATTTAGAAATTAAAAACGTACCTCCTGCATTTGCGGTGAATACCACATTTTCAACTTTGGTGCGTTCAGGACAATTTTCCTGACACGCCTTAAAAATATTAAGTATAGATTCCTCGGTGGACACTGAAAAATGCTTCGCACGGCATCGTTTTGATGGAGATAGAGCCATTATAATGAAACAAGCAGAAAGGTACTCGATCGCAAACAGACGCTAACAGCTAACACAATACAGCTGACGATCGCGTCAACCATTTGCATTCGTACTGCGTGATTTGGACGTGCGGATTTCTCGCAATTTTTCGAATTGGCCAGTAAGAATGATGCGTTGGCGATTGTGGGCGTTTTTACAACTCTATGTGTACCGTGTACAGACTATAGTAATGCCCTGTCTCCAGTGATGATATTCCCTCAAAACATTTTTTAGTAATTTATGATTCACGGTGCACCATATGGATTGGGTTAAGCTTATCCAAGTTACTGGATGAATTCCGAACTTTTTCCTCAGGTATTCAACATTTTGTTAGGTATAGTTACAGTTCTACAGATAACCTATAATTATTAATTTATGATAATCGCACTAGCCATCAGCTACTTGAAACACTAAACTTGGCGAAAGAGAGTGGAATTCATAATGTATCTCCGTAAAATTGCAGCCACAAATTACAACCGCTGGATCGTACTATTTATGAACTATAACACAGCAGTTTACAGTTGGCTAACTGGGCATCATAGAAAGACATTTACCATTTACAAGGTAGCGGGTTGTGTTGTATTTGGTCATCAAAGAACAGGGATATGCCCAGCGGCGGCTCGTGAATTTTCGGCGAGAAGAAAATTTGACCAAAACAGCAGCGGAATATTTGCTTCCTCTGTAGGAGTAAATAATAGAGGTGGGTAACTCATGAACGAGTCGACTCAAAGAGGCATCTCCTCGAAGTAAGTCAGGGAGTCATGTGACTCCTGTGGAAATTTTTTCCCCACTTCTAGTAAGTAGTGCAGCATGAGCGGTATTTCTGTTTTAGCCTCCTCTACTAATAATAATAATAATAATAATAATAAATCATCTTTATTTCTACAATTATAAATATAAATATATACAAAGTATAGAAAGAGGCGTCAGATTACAAAAACATACATAACAGTGTAAAATACCTAAACTAAAACAAGTTCATTCAAATTTATACGCAAGAAATTCATCCAAATTATATGGTTCTATTATTAGCAGTAATTCCACCAATCTACTTTTAAACATTTTAACATCATTTTCCTCTTTCCACGGTTTAGGTAGAATGTTAAAAAATTTCATACTCCTGTACTCCGAGCTTTTTTCGGTTATAGTATATTTATGGATTGGGTATGAAAAATTAATTTTGTGCCGTGTATTGTGAGCGTGTGTGTGTTTATTATTTTTAAAAAGATGGTTTTGTTTCCAAACAAATAGCAAACAATCTAGAATGTATATTGCAAATACAGTAAGTAAGCGGTTAGTTGCAAACAAGGTCCTACAAGACGTTGTCTGCTTGAGACCTAACATGACTCTCAGTGTTCGCTTTTGTATTAGAAATATATTGTTCATCTGTGCAGAGCTACCCCAGTGCATGACACCGTATCTAACTATGCTCTCAAAGCTTGCGTGGTAGGCCATTTTCAATATAACGAAGTGAACACAGTCCTTTAATGCACGAAGCATGAAACATGCCTTACGTAGTTTGTTTGAAATATAAAGCACGTGCTGATTCCACTTTAATTTGTCGTCCACAAATACTCCCAAAATGTTTGCAGATTGTGTTAGTGTTAATTCATATTCTCCAAATTTTATATTAGGCGGGGTTGTGAAAGTTTCTTTTTTTTAAATTGTAAACAATTTGTTTTAGACTGGTTTATCCGTAAACCATTATCTTTAAACCAATCAAATATTAATTTTAATATTTCTGCTCCATTTTGGCATAATTGAGTTTTATCGCTGCCCCTAATGACTACATTTGTGTCATCTGCATAGTTGATAATTGCCACATTTGAATTGATATTATTTGAAAATAAATCATTAATGTATATATTAAATAATAGGGGTCCCAAAATACTCCCCTGGGGCACTCCTCTGATAATCTCCAAGTCCCTAGATTGCTTACACAAACCGTTGTCTTTTTTAATCTCCACTACCTGCGTTCTTCCTGTAAGGTAGGATCTTAGCCATTCGTGAACCACCCCCCTAAATCCGTACAGGTCTAATTTTTGCAATAATAAGTCATGATTGATGCAATCAAATGCCTTGGAGAGATCAAGGAGCACCCCACAAGACAATTGTTCGTCCTCCATGGAGGAATATATAAATTTAGTAAAATCGTATAGAGCTGTGCTGCAGTTTTTTCCCGTTGTAAAGCCATGTTGGCTCTGCGATAGTATATTATATTTCTTTAAGAAAGATTTCATTTGCTTTATTACTACATACTCATAAATTTTTGAGAAAATGGATATAAGACTTATAGGCCTATAGTTTGATTCAATATTTGGGTCTCCATTTTTAAGTATTGGTACAACCTTTACTAACTTTAGTTGTGTTGGAAAAATTCCCTGCCGTAGCGATTCGTTTATTAAAAAGCACAAGGGGTCAATAATACAATCTAAGCATTTTTTGAGTATGTATGAGGATACGCCATCAAACCCGCTGCTTTTTTTTGTTGATATATTTTGAATTATACCTTTTAATTCCTGGACTGTTATCGGATGCAGAAACATTGTTTTGTCATTTTTTGGAAAATTACTGTTAACAAATAATGGTGGTGTGTTGGTTTCGGTGTTTGCAATATTAATAAAATAATTATTCATTTCGTTTGGGTCTATAGTTGACTCTCGTTTTGATGAGGAATGATTGTCGGTGACAAGTTCTTTAATTACAGACCAACATGCTTTGCTTTTGTTCGTCGCATAAGTTATCCTATTATTGTAATAATTTGTTTTATCAAGTTTTAGATGCTTGTTATACAATTGTTTATATTTTTTCAGTTCCGGTTTGTAAGTTGGTAAATTTTTAGAAACAATTTCGTATAAATTTACTAGTCGTTTGTATTCTAATGTTTCTTCTGACATGGGGATTGAAATTTTTTTATCTCGTAATTTTACTGCTCTTAATGGGAAACAAGTATTAAAATGTGAAAGGAATATTTCTAGGAATAAATTGAATTGTGTGTCAGCATTATTACTATTGTAAATACAGGACCATTGTGCTTTATTGTTTAAACAACATTTAAATTGCTTAATATTTTTTTCACTAAAGAATCTGGTTTTCATTTGGGCTTGCTCGGTTTTTACAGACACAGAGAAGTTTGTAATCTGGGCATGGTGATCCGACAAACCCGTATTCACCACGCGACAATTTTCTGGGTTTTGAAAGTTTGTGACTATGTTGTCTATACATGAGCTACTCTTATTGGAAATTCTAGTACATTCATTTACTAAGAAAATACTACCAAATGACTCTATCAAAGTTCTAAATTCATTTGTAATTTTGGTATCTTTTGATACATCAATATTGAAATCTCCAGAAATAAAATAACGGTTTTTGTTAGAAATTAAAATTGAAAACAAGGTTTCCATTTTACCAAAAAATGCATCAATGTCTGCACTGGGAGATCTGTACACAGACACAAACGTTATTCTTTCGGCTAAGAAATCGACATCGACTGCCGTGCACTCGAAAAACATTTCCGAGGCAAGGCGGTTTATGTCCGCGCGATCCGAGAAAATTTGATTTTTGTCGCAGTAAATTGCAACTCCGCCGTGGATATTTGTTTTTCGGCAAAATTGTGAGGCTAAATTATAATTTAATAATTTAGTAGTTTCTATTTGCTCAGTACTTTGCCAGTGTTCGGACAAACATAAGATATTGATATCATTGGTATGTAAAAAAGCTTGAAGTTCATGTGAGCAATTTCCCATGGATTGAATATTTAAATGCATTAGAGTTATCGCGTTTTCAACACAATTTATTTCACTGGCAGTGTCTTTCGTATCCACGGTAAAAAAGGATTGATGCGTATTCCTCTTGGCCACGTTGCGGGTTCTTTGATCTTGTGTAGATCCTCAGTTGGCACTCCGACTTTAAAAGACGAGTATTCTGCAGGATTTCTGGACTCAATTTTTTCGCATTGGACTTTATCCAATTGCTGTTTAGTTAATAATGTCTTTATATCTTCAATCGTAGTGCTGGGGTGAAAACGGGTGGTGTGTACGTACCCATATTTTACTGCTGCTTTTACTGAAGAGGGCTCCTCGGAACTTCCGTAAATTGGTTGGACGCGTGGACGTTTTTGTTTCCTCTTGTTGTTAACGGTTTGAAAGCCATCATTATTGTTATTTGCGGCATTTTTATTTAAAACGATGTTTTCTTTATTTTGAGAAACAACGTTCTGTTTTACAGCCTCATTGAACTTCTTTGTGGATGTAGTTACAACAATTGGCGTGTTGTTTACATTGCTCAGCTGATCCGTTGACAGGTCGGTAACAATGGTCGCGCACGGCTCCGCCGGCAAGCTGAACTGGCGTTTCGATGCAACGAAGGTGTTCGTTGCGGTTTTTTGCGGGAGGGTCTTAACCTCTTGACGAAGGGAGTTGTTTTCCGTTTCAAGGCGTATGACCTTTTCTTGTAGGAGAGAAATTACTACCTTTAACTCCGAAAGTCGCTCCTTCATGCTTTGGTAGGCCTCCTTCTTGAAATCGATGTGTTCGTCTCCGGCTGCGCTTGGTTCGATGTCGATGTTCACTGGCCTGTGTGGTTCACAACAGAAAATAGAGTCTTCCGACACTATTTGAGCACCTTTCAAGTATTTAATACATCCAGGATGATTTAGCGAATTACAATTCACGCACTTCAAGCCCGTTTTCGGCATTTGTTTGCAATAGCGACATGAAATCGCACTGTCACTTATTTTCACGTCTTTCTCAGTTGACGCCATATTGAAAAAAATACGAAGATCTACGAGCTGCCGCTGGATACACCCACTTGATAGAAATATATTCAAAGACTGTGATTGTGTAACATCAGCTGACTGACCCTGCACCTTCAATAATCGTAATGTCTGTAGCTGATACTATCTTAAACGCAGCACAGACCGGAACTAACAATAGTGATTCTATAGGTCTAGAATCAACTGAAGGTGACATGTTACCAGAGGAACAACAAGATTTGTCCAGCAGCTTCATATCCCCAAAAGAATTGCGTCGTTACAGAAAAGCACGAATTAAAGGACAAATTCAGAAAAAGAGCTTGTAACAAACGATATTACGATCAAAAGGGCACTTAAAGAAAAATCGAATCATGTGGCTTTGGAAAAAGTTCGATCACGGAAGACTAAAGTAGTAAATCTGAGCATGGAATAAGTGAAGAGGACGATGTTATAATTCAAGATGCTAATAAGTCATCATCAAGTGGTAATGATGATGAGTAGCCACCACAACCAAGATCTAAAAAGCCATCATCAAGTGGTGATGATAGGGCAGCCCGTTGGTATAGTGGGCACAGGCGACCGCTTGTGCCGGTTGCACCGCGTGCCGTGTGGGTTCGAATCTCAACCCGGCCGAAAGATTTTTCGGGGATCGAGAAGTATTCGGTTGGGTCCATGGTTGTTGTGTATACGTCTGACATTCATATATTCATTTGTTCAATTATTCACCCAAAATTTGTATATATAAATAGTAGCCGCCTTGAGCTGGCCATATGGACTACGTTTCCGAGGCCAAAAAAAAAGTGGTGATGATGATGAGTGGCCACCACAGCCAAGGACTAAACCTAACACCTGGCCATTTGTTATTCGTAGAATCCTCAAATGAGAGATAGGTTTATTACATTGCCAAAACAATTGCTTATCGGGTGACTGAAGAAGATTATGTAGTTAGTTTCTTAAGAAGGTGTGTAAAATTGGTGAGCAAATTTGTTTTTCGAATAATTGGAGAAATAGCATACATTTCTATCCAGGACATAAAACAAATTTTGCCACCACCATTAGTTATTTTGGGTACCAAAAAACAACCATCTTTTGTTAACTTTGAATTACTGGATGTTCGTTAACAATCAAGCTTGGGGGTATCAGACATTTTTTTTCTCTTGGACTTATTTTAATTAAAAGTGCTTATTGTTGAAAAATCTTAGTAATAATATGTTCTTTATTTCACCATTTTTTATATGAAACCATTTAGAGATAAAAATGCTTTGCTTGTCTGATTGTACCCTAAACATTGTTTTTCAATTTGTTTTCCATACTTTGTAGTCGCCTGGTATTTTTTTTAAGAAGAGGAAGTGAAACAACGAGATCAACCATCCACTCGAGACTGTCTCAGGTGGATGGTTTTGCTTTGTTTTCGCCTTCATTGTTTCGCGAAAATTGACCTTTGCGGGAATCCCGAAACGAGACGAAAAACGCGCGTCTACGTTCCTTTATTTTGGCAATATTATGCAATCAAAATACTCGTCATATCCTATTATAAAGAAAGAAGTGTCCAACTCAAACAATTAAACAAGAAAACTTTAAAACTATCAGCCAAACATAAAATGAAATCAAGATCAAATGATCAGGCCAGAAAATCATGGACACGATAAAAAATTGAATTTTGTTATTAACACGTGTTAATGGTATTATGGTATACAATTTAACTTTGCAAGTTGTGCTAGTTAAACAGTGTTTCCATACTACGAAATCGACATAAACAAATTGCAAAACATTTGATGAACGTTATTACCGGCCAACTCGATTAATTAAATCTGATTGGCATTCCCCAATTACGCACATCACAATTATCTAAGCCCATTGCAACACATCATTGCCTTCGGAGGCAATTAAAATAATTAATTGGAATCACCTCAATTCATCGCGTCCTTATCTCCGTCGGCTAATTCCTCAAATCTATTACCAAACAATCGCTAACAGTAATACCAACGGTACAATATTAATTGCCATCCTGCACTTTCCTAATACGACACGCCGACAACAACCTTCATATGGGACGTTGATAAACTGTAGCATGATCGGGAAACGCCCACTTGTCACGATGTCAAAAAGTCCGGAAACGCGGACCTCTAATTACGATTCCACCGGGACGTTTGCATATTCATAAGTCACTGTTTAATTAATGGTTCTTTTGCGTTTGCAATCATTTGTTATTGCTGACAGGCTGACAGTCTCTCAATGCTGCAATCTCAATTTTGGCCTTATAAGGTGGTGTTTGTGTGTGTATGATGGCCTTATCCATTGGTTATCGATTGTAAATCAATCGTTATTTATTATTCGGGATTGTCAATTATGCACTTCCTTATTTTAAAATGGTAGGCGATAACATCAACAATCAAAAGGTATCTTTAAGAGATTTAAAAAATGGTACGTGTACAGGGCGAATCGGTTACAAACAGTTCTTCAGAGACATGAAAGGACATTTTATAACACCGCAATTGGCCTGGAAGGTAATGTCTGCAGCCGATACGTCTTGAGAAAAAAATGGATTTATAACATAACAATGCTGGCCTGGAAGTGAATGTCTGGAACCAATCATTCTTATCAAGATCTCTCTCGTGGTTGATCACCCCAATAAAGCCTATTATGTTTTCGTCTTTTTGATCCTCACAAATGTCTACATATCTGAGTTCTTTCCGCCTTTTATAATTTACTGATCATCAAAATTGATAAAAGTTACATTTTAAAATATGGAATCATATTGTTTTTCGAAAAAACTTCCGTTTACAAATCAATCACATATTCAAAAATTATGTACGTCAGAAATAGGTTTGTGATGTGGCCATCATATAACTTTGATTTGATGATAAATAATTGTTTATGATATGGTAATAATAACAACCATTTATTTCCCAGCAGATATATACCGGGTGACCCATTTCTATTCAACCACTCGAATATCTCGACAATATGCATAGTACAAAAAATGTTGCCAACAAAAGTTTAATGGCTTCGATCTTATGTAATGTTCGTTCCCTGGGAAGTTGGGGAGGGGGAGTTTTGGGCTACTTTCAAATATTAAATATTCGGATTCAGCGCCTGAAATGATGCAAGTTTTATAAGAGATTTTTTTTAATTCGTGCTGGATAGCGCTGTAGTCGCAAAAATGAAGGTTTACTTCGAGACGTATTTTAACTCGGTGGCGGGAGAATCGTCAATATTAGATTTTTCAAAAATGGCGCATACAATCGCTGAATATTTTTTAGATGACCATTCAGCTGCGGTAGAATGAAACCCCCCCCGAGAAGTGAGATAGGAAATTCGTCTTAAATTACTGGAAAATGTATAAATACATTTAACTAAAATATACATGTATAAATAAACAGGTTTGGACTGAGTGATTCAGATATTTAAGTAATAATATACACTGCAATAGATTAATTATTTTGCACAATTATCGTTTTTTTTTCAAAAACAAGTAGAATTTCGAAAAAACTTATTCATATAAGTTATTTATTATTTTATTTTATACTATTTTTGTTTATATAAGTTTGATCTAACCATCATTATTTCATAATTCTAAAAAATAAAAACTTTTAAATTTTAATTTTTTTTATCGAATATCAAAGAATTTATTAAATATTTTTATTAACACAATATGTGCAGTTCTTTATTATCTTCATCATTTAAGTAAATATTTGTGTAATAGTTATCATATTTAAAAATATTTTGGAAAGAGTAAAAAAAAACGGTTAAAGTGAACATCTACTTCCGGTTTTTGGAATTTTGCCAAAAGCATCTGAGTTTTTCGTTGTCAAATAAAGCTTATCGTGAAAGTTTCATTTCAATACCTTTATTAGTTTTTGAGATTTAGCTTCCACAGACAGACAGAATCACAGACACACAAAAATGATGATGTGGCCATCATGTTACTTTCTCCGATTTGATGGTATGATCATCAGTTTACTCAAAAACTTATGAGTAAAGACCGTATTTTAAACAATAAACTTATTTACGTTTTTTTTTAATTTATTTGCTTATTTTTGCAAATTTTCGCGACAAAAATAATCATTGTTCATATTTTCTCCCAGAAGTGCATAAATTTACATTTTCTCAAAACATTTGTAACACTATAGGATTATAAATTTTATTGTAAGCTTTTCTAAATTCAAAAATATTTTGCCGAGTAGCAGAACTAATTTTACTTTAGATCATTTGGCAAAATATTTTGTAGCAAACAATTTGTATAATTGTTAATTAATATGAATACAAATGATGACAAGCTTTTTTCCGTCTTCTTTTGTTTGTAGTTTGATTTTCAGGAATTTAAATGGATACTTTTTTAAACACTTTCTTTCTTGATATATTTTGTTTTTGATGCTTTTTTTGCTATTTTGCAAGTTTTTAAAGCACTATTTACTAAAATTGTGTTGCTGTTTTTTCGGCTACTAATGAGATATCGAACAAATCTACCTATCTACACTGGAGGAAGAAAAAAATGAAACACTTGAAATTCGTGAAATTTTGACCATTTTCAAACCGCCATAACTCGGCGTATTTTCAATAGATTTTGATGAATCTTTGATGGCAAAAAACTTTGAAGTGTCTTCTTAAAAGACATGCATACGAACTTAAGCGTAACCCCTTCCGCCCCTCTCTAGCACCCCTGTGAAAAAAGTTTTTTCAGAAAACCATGTCCAACTTTGACGATGTTGGAAAAATTTTGTCGACTCAATCCACCATAAAGGCATTCAAATCTGATCAATTCCCTATGCAGGACTTAAAGAACGAAGTTTTTACGACGATTTGGCACTAAGGTGTTTGAAAAAAAAGTGCATTTTGAGATTTGATTGATGAGACTTGATAATGACAGTAAAACGTCGAAACTTAAGTCGTGATATGTATGTATATGTAATATTTGTACATCAAATAAATTGTGGTAAAAAACATAGTAAGTGTTTTATTCAGTGTTTCTATTCATATTTAACATTAAATTGACTTTATATGAGAAAAATACTAATATAATTTTTTCGTAAAAAATCCCACCTTCGATCATGAAAATAAATATACTTTTTGGAAAGGTCGCAAAATTTATTAATTCCATCTGCAATGATACTATTTCAGGTTCAAAAATTTTTTTTAGCTGAAAATTGAAATTACTACCGTATTTTTTGCAAAAAATGGATTTTTTTTTGCAACATTTTTTTTAAATGAAAAGTTGCAGGTTTCGAAAAATATTCACACAATCTTGTAACTAGAGGTTCAAATTTTATCCTAGATTGTTTTTTTTTTGTAATTTAACATTAATTGACCGAAGTTCAAAGGCGTGGGGTATACCACACCCCGAATGACTATTACGTCATTTTTTGGAGGTGTGACTATTAAGGGTTAAACTCAGAATTTAGAGACGAATTAAATTACTTAAAAATATATAGGGTGTTCCATTTGAAATAGAAAAGTTATAGTCATTTCCGGTTAAACCGAAAGTGTAATTTTTACTAAAAGTAAACATATCGACGCACTTTATTCCCTAAAAACACCGTACTAAATTTCATTAAGATATATCTTGAAATAAAAATGATTTTTAGGGTCTACCAGAATTCAGCTACACCCTGTATAAAACTACAAAAAAAAGCTTTTTCACATAACAACGAAAATATTCAAAGAATCGTTACTATTTTCAAAATCAGCAAAGTTTCAAAGACCAAACTGACTTCAAAAGAATAATCCTATTTACATTTTTTTATACCTTGCATAATTTTATTTCGACAAGAAATATTTTTTTATTAATTTCGTTCCCTGTTCCACATCAGAAAAACAAAAATATTCAAAAATTTGTTACTCTGAATTTTCAAAATCCAAACTGTTTTTAAAACAATAATCCTTTCTCATTTTTTTATAAGTTTTGTATCTCTGGAAGATTTTTTTTCCGGCTTCTGGTTTCACATCTGGAAAACTATTGATTTAAAAAAATAACGATTCTTTTTAAAACCGTTATATTTTCAAAAACGGAACTAATTTCGAAAGAATAACATTAAGTAAGAATCGTTACTATTTTCAAAATCAGCAAATTTTCAAAGACCAAACTGACTTCAAAAGAATAATCCTATTTACATTTTTTTATACCTTGCATAATTTTATTTCGACAAGAAATATTTTTTTATTAATTTTGTTCCCTGTTCCACATCAGAAAAACAAAAATATAAAAAAAAAATTTACTCCGAATTTTCAAAATCCAAACTGTTTTTAAAACAATAATTCTTTCTCAATTTTTGTTATAAGTTTTGTATTATCTGGAAGATTTTTTATTTTTTTTTTCCGGTTTCTGGTTTCACATCTGGAAAACTATTGATTTTAATAAATAACGATTCTTTTTAAAACCGTTAAATTTTCGAAAACCGAACTAATTTCGAAAGAATAACATTTCAATTATTTCTAAGTTTTGCATAATTTCTTTTATTAATTTCTTTGACTCGAGTGTTCAACAAGACAAAAACAAAACTATTTGAACAACGTAACTCTTTTTAAAATCGGTGTTTTGTTCGAAATCAACTTAATTTCAAAAAAATACAATATTTTCAATTATTTTTTAGTATTTTTTTCAAATTTCTTTGTCACGATTATCATGATTTCGAAACAATAAACTTTGTTAATTTGTTTTTTTATTTATTTTATCTTATTCTATTTCTACAGTAGTTTTTTTTTTCTTATAAATATTTCACGATTTAACAATCATCACACATTCGGCAATTTTTCGAAAACTAATTAAACTAAACTAATTTTAAAAGAATAATGATTTTTCAACGGCTTGTAAGTTTTTGTATAATTATATCTAATTTCTAAATTTATTTTATTCATGTGCGAAAACAAACATATTTAAAAATTGGTTAATTATTTTAGAAAAGGTGGATTTTCAAAAATCAAACTGTTTTCAAAATAATAGTCCTTTGTTAATTGTTTAAAAAAATTTAATAATTCTATCTATGGGAAAAGTTTTTCTTTTTATATATTTTTTTTAATTAAAAAAGTTTTTCAACAAAATAAAAAAATGAAACGTATCATTTTTAAGTTTTGCATAGTTTTGTCCCAGCAATATTTTTTATTTCTTTAACTTGTGTTTTCTACAAGGCGAAAACAAAAACTTTTTTTAGAATCGCAGTATTTTCCAAAACCAAATTAATTTAAAAAAAATAAAACATTTTAAATTGTTTTAAAGGTTTGCATGAATATTTTATTGTTAATTTCTTTGTCTTAATCACAGAAAGAAAATTATTTTATTTTACTCTTGATAATCAATGTATTTTGAAAAATCAAAATGATTTCGAAACAATGAACTTTTCTAATTTATTTTTAAGTTTTATCTTATTTTATTTCCATCGTATTTTTTCTTTATTTTTCTTCATACAAGTGTTCCGCAATTAAAAAATTCAAACACAAAAAATCTGATTATAAAATAGTTAATTTTTCGATAACTAATCAAACAAAACCTATTTTGAAAGAATAATCCTTTCTCAACTGTTTTTAAGTCTTGTATTATTACTTCCTCCACAAGAAGTATTTATTCCTAAATTTATTTTATTCATGTGCGAAAGCAATATATTCAAAGATTCGTTAGTCATTTTAGAAACGGTGAATTTTCAAAAACCAAACTGTTATCAAAAGAATAATCCGCTTTTAATTGTTTAAATATTTTGAATAGTTGTATCTCTGCGAGAAATATTTCTTTTTAAATTTTTATCATATCGAAAACTAATGATTTAAAAATTGACCACTTTTTAAAATCAGTGTATTTTCCAAAACCAAACTTTAAGAGAATAATCCTTTCCTAATTATTGATGGATTTTGTAAATTGTATTTCTGGAAACAGGATTATTTTTTCTCAATAAGTCAAATATAAACAATTCGTAAAATTGGTGAGTTTTCTAAAATCAAACTAATTTTAAAAGAATAATTCCCTCTCTGTGTTTACGTTTTGTATAATTTTATTTTTACAAGAAATATTTTTGTTACCTTCATTCGCATCAGAAACACAAAACATTATTTAAAAATTCGGTAATATTTTTGGAATCAGATTATTTTTTTAAACCATACCGTTTTTAAAACGAAAATTATTTCACAATTGTTTCTAAGTTTTGTATAAATATATCTCTAGCTAAAATATTTTTTCGATTTTTGTTTTTTTAATTAATTTTATAATAACCAAAATTAGTTTTTCAACCTTTGATCATCAAAACTAAGGATTTAAAAAAATCGTTACATTTTCGACAATCGGTGTATTTTCAATGTTTTTCAGTTTATCTGATTGTCATATACCGGGTGACCCAGGGATCTGTAAAGGCCCCATAACTTGATTGCTACTTGAGATATCGACTTCTGATTTTCTTGAACTGGTACCCACACTTATTCTACATATTTTAAAAATATGTATGTTTTTGTACAGGGTGTGCCAATATACATAACAGAACAAAGTTATGCTTTTTTAAATGGAACACCCTATATTTTATACTTTATTTTTAACGCTCTTGAGAATCTGATAAAAATAGTATGAGATAGTATGGGTCTATTATGGACGATTGGTTAGTTATGGACAAATTTGTGGCGAAAACATGTACACATTGAAAACATTGCAAAAGCGTTCCTAGCAAAGATAGAATCATTATTTATATACTAGAAAATTTCCTACATCATAAAGAATAATACACATCGGTTTTGGTTCTTATTTATTCATAGTGATATACAGGGTGTCAACATACGCAAAACAATGGATAACTATTTTTTTTCAAATGGAACACCCTATATACGTTGCCACCAATCTATGGCATTTTTAATAAGTTTTTTAATAATATACAGTTTGTATAACAAAATATTAAGGATTCTTGAGATTTATCAATAAAAACATATTTCTTTTGCCACCTTCCGCTGATTTTTGGATTTTCAGCCAAAACTATGCATTTTCAGGAAAAATTATAAAAGACCAAAGTTGTAGAGCGAAAAATTTTCGATCGATATGAGTCTTTCAACTTTTAAGATAATGCGTGTATTGCCCGCCAGAGCGCGCAAAATCATGACCGTATATGCATTTTAGCGTTTTCTATTCAAATTTTTTATTAATAAATTGCACTACTTTTTTTTCCGCACCCTCTAACGAAAAAACGGGAAATTATAGAGAAATTAAAATGGCCCATATTGATTGAAAATGTTCCGCTCTACAACTCTTAATAGAAGCAAATTTTGCCAAAAATGCATAATTTTCCCTAAAAATACAAATTCAAAATGTATGTATCAATTTTTGCGTTTTTCAATGGTTTTTTGTATTTTTAGCAAAAACTATGCATGTTGGGCAAAAATTGCTTCTTTTAAAAGTTGTAGAGCGGAATATTTTCAATCGATGTAAGTCATTTGAATAATTCTTTAATTACCCGTTTTTCTGCTAGAGGACGTGTAAAATAAAGTATAGTGCAATTAATTAACAAAAAATTTGAGATAAACGCTAAAATGCATATACGGTCATGATTTTGCGCACTCTGGCGGGCAATACACGCATTATTGGAAAAGTCTAAAGACCTATGTCGATCTAAAATTTTCCGCTCTACAACTTTGGTCTTTTATTATTTTTTCAGAAAATGCATAGTTTTGGCTGAAAATCCAAAAATGAGCAGGAGATGACAAAAAAAAAAAATGTTTTTATGGATAAATCTCAAGAATACTTAATATTTCATTATACAAATTGTACATCATTGGAAAGCTTATTAAAAATTCCATGCATTGGTGGCAAGATATATAGGGTGTTCCATTTGAAAAAAAATAGTTATCCAATATTTTGCGTATGTTGACACCCTGTATATCAGTATGAACAAAAAAGAACCAAAGCCAATTTTTATTATTCTTCATGATGTGGAAAATTTTTTAGTGTATAAAAAATGAAGCTACCTTTGCTAAGAGCGCTTCTGCAATTTTTTCAATGTGTCCTTGTTTTTGCCACAAATTTGCCCATAACTAACCAATCGTCCATAATAGACCCATACTATCTTATACTAGTTTTATCAGCTTCTCGAGAGGGTTGAAAATAAAGTATAAAATATAGGGTGTTCCGTTTAAAAAAACATAACTTTGTTCTGTTATGTATATTGGGACACCCTGTACAAAAACATACATATTTTTAAAATATGTAGAATAAGTGTGGGTACCAGTTCAAGAAAACTAGAAATCGATATCTCAAATAGCAAATAAGTTATGGGACTTTTACAGATCCCTGGGTCACCCGGTATGTACGCCGTGTAACACAAAATGGGCATATTTTTTTAAAATTGAGATATCAATTTGAAATTTGATAGCTTTATACTATAAGCAAATTGGAGTTTAGAGGACAACCAAAAACTTTACTTTTGTTTAACCAGAAATGACATCAATTCGGAAATTGTAAATAGAACACCCTATTTATATATTTTTTTTAATTTTCGTATTCTAGGCGAATTTGTATATAATAAATACAACAAAAGTATTTTTTTTTTCAAAAATTATTCTTGCATCTAGGTGGCCGTAACTGAGCTAATAAGTTTTATTTCGTATCATAGACTTATAGAAAAATAAAGTTTGCTGTATGTACATACACATAACTATACATTATAATTCGATCATTATTGATGATCACGGTGAACTCGAAAAAATCACGATAACAATACTTTTTCGTATTTATACGGAGAAAGTAAAAATATGGGGGAACAAATATTAAAAATCCATCTAAATCTTCTTGTAGAGAAATGAGAACTGGACGGGATGCTAACCCACGAACCCGAGCCGCAGAAGCAGGAATGCACCCACATACTTACTGGGATCCCTAGAAGACTTTTTCTTCCTGAAATTGCACCCCTACCAAACAGGCACGTTGTTGCTGGGCACAACCTGTACACCCTAAAAATGTTCGATGTCGGTATCTATAGCATCTGTTTCGCTTTAATGTAACATTATGCATCATGTATTTACGGAGGTGACTTGAGGTCAATATTTTTGCCGGGGTTCTTTCCGTTAATTGGAAAGCGAATGCACGTGCCCACACACGCCCATGGAGAACAGAGGCAAAGAGACAGCGACCGTCAGTCTGGATGGGAAAGGACCGCAACGCAAAAATCCCGGCCCACTTATGAATAACGATGAAGTTGCCGAGAAGGCACCCACAACTCTGGCCGCTATTTTTTTTCGCGATCCGCAAACACAAAGGGCCCACGCTCTCTTCCGAGAAAGTGTGTCCAGGTGTTGTGTGTTCCACACTTCCACAAAGCAACAATGCAATTAACCATGCAAATTGCATCAAAAATGTTTAACTCGAAAAACAAAGCCATTTTGATGTTAACGCTTTACTGAACTAAAGCTGAATTTAAACTTTTCAATGAGACATTTGCGTATCAACTATAAGTCACACACAGTCTTTCTTGTCCTCGTCATAATTTGCGTATCACTTATAACTTACAGCGGTGAAACTTGCGTATTCTTGGAAAATCTTGACTAATCTTGGGTAATTTTAGATGAGCAATACACATGAAAATTAATCAGAAACTCGATTCAAATATTTTGGCGATGCTTCATAAAGTTTTTCTCCTAGAGAAGAATGGATTTTTACTTTCTCCGTTACCAACAATAAAAAAAAATAACGGAACTATCCGTTTTGAAGCCTCTAGAGGCCATTCCAACGATTCCTGAAAAAAAAAATATTTTGTGAGCCATGATGTGCCTGTGTATGTTTGATGTGCGCATTGTAGGTTTTATTTATTAGTAAAAACCTGGACGCGTGAGCAACGGATTGTAGGTCAGGTCCCACCCACCACCCCTCGAATCAACATTATTTTAAACTACAAACTCTCTGTTTGTTTTGAAGAAATTTCTTTAACAATTGGAGAGGTGTAAAGTTTAAAAATAATAAGGAACGTGATTTCGTAGTCTTCCTTTCTTGTTCAACTTATTTATTAGTAAAATCTCGACGCGTGAGCAACGGATTGGATTGTAGGACAGGGGCCACCCACCACCCCTCGTATCCACATCATTTTAAACTACAAACTCTGTTTGGTTGAAGAAATTTCTGTAACAATTTATTGGAGAGGTGTAAAGTTTAACAATAATACGGAACGTTATTTCGTAGTTTAAATAAAAGTGGGACCGAAGGTGGTGGGTGGGCTCTATCCTACAATCCAACCTATGGCTCACGCGCCTTTTTTATAACAATTAATTAGTGAATCAAACAAACAAGATCTTCACTGTGTTTCTTATTTGTTTAACTTATTTGTTAGTAAAAACCTCGATGCGTGAGCAATGGATTGGATTGTAGGATAGCAATATTATATAGAGAATTGAAACCAAATTTTCATTGTAAATATGATCTTAAAAATTGAGTTAATACTAATAAAAATAAACAATTGTATTTAGTAAGAAAGAAGGACAAAGATGAAGTGAATAAATAATAAAATCAAACTGGAAAAGATTAAGGACTGCTTTCTCAGGATTTTTTATGACATGTTTTCAGGACTTCTTTCAGAACTTTATTTTCAGGATTTTTTTCAGGACTTTCTTTCGGGATTTTTTAAGGACTTTTTCTTCACGACATTTTTCAGTTAATTTTTTCTAGCATTATTTTCAAGACTTTATTTTTGGGACTATTTTCAGGACTTTTTGCAGGATTTTTTCAAGACGCTGAGATTTTTTTAAGACAATATTTTTAGAACGTTTTTATCTGAACTTCTTTTTCAGAACTATTTTTCAGGACTGTCTCCTTTAGGACCGTTTTGAGGATTTTTTTGCCGACACTTATTTTTGAAGACTTTATTTTCAGAATTCTTTTTCAGGACTCTTTCAGGACTCTTTATCAGGATTTCTTTTCAGGCCTCTTTTTCTAAGGACTCTTTTTTCAGGACTTCTTTTAGTATTTTTTTCGAGACATTGTTAAAGGCTGCTTTTTCAGGACTTTTTTTAGGATTATATTCAGGACTTCTATTTTTAGAACAAAAAATCATTACTTTATTAGGACTTTTTTCAGAACTTTTTTTCGGGATTTTTTAAGGACTCTTTCTTCGCGACATTTTTCAGTTAATTTTTTCTGGCATTTTTTCAAGACTTTATTTTTAGACCTCATTTTCTGCAATTTTTCCAAGACCTATTGTTGGGACTTTTTCAGGGCTTTTTGAGATTTTTTTAAGACAATATTTTTAGAACGTTTTTATCTGAACTTCTTTTTTAGAACTATGTTTCAGGACTTTTCTCAAGATTTATTTTCAGGTCTCTTTTGGGACCGTTTTGGGGAATTTTTCAAGGACACTTTTTTAGAACTTATTTTTCAAGACTTTATTTTCAGAACTTTTTTTCAGGACTCTCTTTCAGGACGCTTTATCAGGATTTTTTCAGGCCTCTTTTTTCAGGACTCATTTTCTAAGGACTTTTTTTTTCAGGACATTTCGAAAGCCTGTTTGCAACTTTTTTTTCAGAACTATTTTCCAGCACTTTTCTCAAGATTTATTTTCAGGTCTTTCTTAGGACCTTTTTTAGGAAATGTTTTAAGGACACTTTTTTAGGATTTATTTTTGAAGACATTCAAACTCTTTTTCAGACTCTTTATCAGGATATTTTCAGGACTCATTTTCTAAGGACTTTTCTGAGGCCTGTTTGCAGGATTTGTTTCAAGACTCTTTTTGAGATTTTTTTAAGACAATATTTTTAGCACGTCTTAACTGAACTTCTTTTTCAGAACTATTTTTCAGGACTTTTCTCAAGATTTATTATCAGGCCTCTTTTGGGACGTTTTGGGGAATTTTTTAAGGACACTTTTTTAAGACTTATTTTTCAAGACTTTATTTTCAGAACTTTTTCAGGACTCTCTTTCAGGCCTCATATTCCAGGACTCATTTTCTAAGGACTCTTTTTTCAGGTCTTTTCTAAAGCCTGTTTGCAAGATTTTTTTCAAGACTCTGGAGATTTTTTTAAGACAATATTTTTAGAACGTTTTTATCTAAACTTCTTGTTCAGAACTATTTTTTCAGGACCCTCCTCAAGATTGTTTTTCAGGTCTTTTTAGGACTTTTTTTGGGAATTTTTTAAGGACACAAAACTTTATTTTCAGAACTCTTTTTCAAGACTCTTTATCAGGATTTTTTCTGCCCTCTTTTTCAGGACTCATTTTCTAAGTGCTGTTTGCAGAATTTTTTTCAAGACTCTTTTTGAAATTTTTTTTTCAAGACAATATTTTTAGAACGTTTTTATCTGAACTTCTTTTTCAGAACTATTATTCAGAACTTTTCTCAAGATTTATTTTCAAGTCTCTTTTAGGACCGTTTTGGGGAAATTTAAGGACACCTTTTTTGGACTTATTTTTCAAGACTTTATTTTCAGAACTTATTTTCAGGACTCTTTATCAGGTTTTTTTTTTCAGGCCTCTTTTTTCAGGACTCATTTTCAAAGGATTCCTTTTTCAGCACTTTTCTAAGGCCTGTTTGCAAGATTTTTTTCAAGACTCTTTTTGAGATTTTTTAAGACAATATTTTTAGAACGTTTTTATCTGAATTTCTTTTTCAGAACTATTTTTCAGAACTTTTCTCAAGATTTATTTTCAGATCTCTTTTGGGACCGTTTTGGGGAATTTTTTAATGAAACTTTTTTAGGACTTATTTTTCAAGACTTTATGTTCAGAACTTTTTTTCGGGACTCTCAGGCCTCATTTTCTAAGGACTCTTTTTTCAAGACTTTTCTAAGGCATGTTTGCAGGATTTTTTTCAAGACTTGGGATTTTTTCAAGACAATAATTTTAAAACGTTTTTATCTGAACTTCTTTTTCGGAACTATTTTTCAGGACTTTTTTCAAGATTTATTTTCAGGTCTTTTTTAAGACCTTTTTGGGGATTTTTTAGGACTAATTTTTGAAGACTATATTTTCAGAACTATTTTTCAGGACTCTTTATCAGGATTTTGTTTTCAGGCCTCTTTTCTCAGGACTCTTTTTTCAATATTTTTTTCGAGACATCGTTAAAGGCTGCTTTTTCAGGACTTTTTTTTAGGATTTTATTCAGGACATGTTTTCAGGACTATTTTCAGATAAAAAAATCTGTACTTATTGGGACTTTTTTCAGAACTTTGTTTCAGGATTTTTTTTAACATTTTTTTTTCCAAAACTTATTTCAGGGCAGTTTCAAAAGTTTTAGGACTATTTCAGAACTTACCAGGACATTCTCTTTTGTCAGGTTTCTCAGGACTTTCTTGAGTATCTTTTTTAAGACTCTTTTTGTTATTTATTTTTCAAGACAATTTTTTCAGAACTTTTGAAGACTTGTTTCAGGACATTTGTTAGGGTCTTATCAAGAGCTTTTTTAAGGACTTTTTTCAGGATTTTTAACAGGACCTTTTTTCATGATTATTTTTAAATGTTTGTAAATTTGCTTTTGTAATGATGTATTTTCGTATTTTTTTATTGTGTATTTAAATGTATTTTAATCGACTTGTCTAATGTTGAAACTGAACGAAGTGATAGACCAAGAAAAATTCTATTCTATTCACGACTTGTTTTCAGGACATTATTTTCTGAACTCTATTTGTAGGACTGAATTTTCAAGACTTCTTTTTCGGGACTTTTTCAACACTTCTTTCCGGAATTTTTTAAGGCCTTTTTTCGGTAGATACTTTTGTCAGACCTTTCTTTCGGAACCCTTTCAGGACATTTTTCAGGGCGTTTTTCAAGATTTTTTTACTGCCTATAACTTGCGCCAGTGAAACTTTGGTAACCTCAAACTTCTTATAAAATCTAAACGTTCGAAGTACAAACAGGAAATCATAATCTTGAATGAATTATATACTTGAAAAATCAATATTTTCGAAATTATTTAAACAGTCTTAGAAAATGAGGTTACTAGATTAAGAACAAACCTTCAATAAAAAAAAATGCGTAATACCTGTATCTGACGCCGGTGAACGAGTCTAAAAATTTCAGGTATTTGTGTCTTCTTCATAAAATGCGGGAAAATAAAAAGCAGCATCTACAATCAAGTAAAGAATCCGCGTCATAAAAACACATCAAAAGAAATGGACGGCATGTTGACATTTTCTAAAGAATCGGTGGCGCCAGTCACCGACCACCATATTTGATTTAAATATTATTTTCCTTTAGCGCGTTCACTGCCGTTTAACGCCATAAATGGAAAACTGTTATTACCAGATGTAATTGGTTTCGCCGAAGACTGCGGATCGAAAAATCCACACAGGAGAAAGTTAATGGTTCATTGGAGGTATCGGGGTACACCCATTGTCCATTATTATTTTTTCATCGGCTACTCCATCCAATTTTCCGATCCAATGGAACAGTAGATTTCTCGTAAGCAAACTGGACCATAGGGGAAAGTGCAGCTTCGATAGACTTTGATGCACATCATTTGGTTATTGTTTACTTAGATGATAGACACTTTCAAACCTTCGAGGTCTTTAAGTCCGATATTAAATCACAACACTGTCGCTTGGTTTATATTCACCAAACAACTTTCCGGCAAATAATAAAAAAATATATAGTCATTATGCGATACTTTTTAGACACCCTGTATATATATACAGGGTGTTTTATTTAACTTCTGCGAAATAGGCGTATAATCCTAATCTGAAATAAAAAATAAGGGTTCCTAATTAACGTTTCAAAATTGTCCCCCGCAATAAAATAACTGTTTTTTGCTTCATCCTATGATTTTGAAAATAAAATTATGCTAAAAATAGAAATGACCTCAGCCACTCGCTCGTAACCCGTACCAGGATTTTTGGAAAAATTGTGATAACGAATTCTTAAAATGAGAAAATTGATAAATGTATGAAATTAAAATTTTTGCAAAATTGTTTGTGCATATTTTAAGAGGATGTATTATGACGTACAGTTTGCTAATGAACATATAACGCCTTAATAATTCAGAAAAATGCCGATTGCTAATTACTGAACTCAGTCTTAAGAATGTTAAAGAAAATTGGCAATTTTGTTTGTTTTTTTTTCAACAAAGTATTCACGCGTATCCTTGGGGTCGAGGCAGTGCCAATTTGCTGGAACAGAGGTATTCGCACTGCCGAGGTCGACTTTTAATGAAAATTGTTACGGTAGGGCGGATACACTTTTGTTAGCGTGGAGTAGAAAAAAGTTGGAGCGATGAGTAATGGATTTTTCGGTAGACAGTTTAACCTGTGCAAGTCGAAAGGTGAACAGAACCATCAAATAGCGATCAGCGATCAATCTTCATCAGCGGGTTGTCACAAAAAATATTGTTTACCTCTTCGTCTTGCAGATCCAGTTGAATTAACTTTTTTTCCAGAAATTGCTCCGTAAATTCTACATTTATTTTAGCAGACGCTTGAAATTTTAACAAATTAATTTTGAATGATGTGTCTTTATTAAATCTGTATAAAGAAAATTATCCCAACTTTGCAGGATAATACACCAGTTGTGACCAAAAATGAACTCTTAAATCTTAAATTTATGTAAAGAAAATTATCCGAACTTTGCAGTAACAAAAATTCTTATGATAAAAGACTAATGTTGATGGCCAAAAATTAACTCTGGGACTTTCACAGCTATTTCAAAATCTTGACAGATTAACCTTTGCAGTAACAAAAAAAACCGGACTAGAAGACACATTTTGTTGACGAGAAGTAAAATAGTATAAAGTTTTGTAACGTCACAATAGATGGCGTTACAAACCATTATTTTATTTTAAATACTCGTGGTAAAGAGTGTTCTCATCACGAACGCACTGTATTGATGGTGCCAAGTAGCTAGAAGCCGGTCTACAGTTGGGAAATAATAGAAATTTCACATTCATTCCGAGAGATGCTTGAAATTTTAACAGATTAACCGTTGCGGTACGCTAAAAGATACATTTTGTTGAACAAAAATAAAATTTTATTAGAAAATGCTCTGGGAATTTAGAATTATTTCCAACAGATGCTTAAAACTTTGACGGATAAATATTAAACAAAGTATCTTTACAATTGCTCAATCAAAACTATCCGAATTTTGCAGTAACCAACAGCGGCGGCTCGTCAACTTTTGGTTTGGTGAGGCACAGATTTAATATTATCTATACATCCTTTTAAAACATCCCTATTTTCCTTCACGTTGTTATTATACGTTTAGATTTCAATTTTCCGAGTTGTACTTAAAACATTAAATATATTTTTTTTACACAACTCTAATTTCCGGTAACGTTCCCGTTCCCGTTCTCGTTACCGTTCCTGGGTTGTTGTGAAGCTGCCTTAACCAGCGTTACCATCAGATCACATAATTCCACTACAATTTCGCCAGAAAATATGAAAATATAAAGTACGAATTAAATCTATTTTATATTTTAACAGTTGAATTTAACGTTTTGCGTACGAATTACGGTTTAATATTAGGTAGAACGATGAAATAATCCGAAGAAAAATAAATACAGATATGATTTAATTCCTTAAAAATTTAAATGAATCTTTGAAAATTAATATTTTTAATAGTAAAAGACGAACAAAAAAAATCTTAAAAAAATAGTGATATAATAGAATTCCACAATTTTTTTTAAATCCTTACCAATCCTTACCACTTACTTTTAAAACTAACTTACATTTTTGAAAAATATACAATTTTTCTGAATTTTTGAAAATTAATGTTTCAAGTTGTCGAACAATTAAACAAATCTAAAAAAAAAACTTATATGATGGAATTGCTCAGAATTTTTTAAATATTCACAAGACCTATAATATAAACTTTGATTTTTGAAAATGTGTAAATATCTGCGTGAGTTATGAATTTTTTAAAATGATTTTTTTAAGTAGTCGAATATTTGAACAAGGAATAACTAGAAAAAAAATCATATCGATATGACTGAATTCCTTAAAAATTCTGATGCAATCATAACACATTTACCTTTAAAATTAACCTTGATTTTTGAAACTACGTCGATTTTTACGTGAGTTATGAATTTTTCAAAATTCATATTTTCGGTTGTTGAAGACGAACAAAAAAATCTAGAAAAAATAAATAGTGATATAATAGAATGCCACAACATTTTTTAAAATCTTTACTACCTTCAAAACTAATATACATTTTTGAAAGTCTGCCAATTTCTCTGAGTTTTGAATTTTTGAAAATTAATGTTTCAAGTTGTCGAACAATTGAACACATCTAAACAAAAAACTTATATGATGGAATTGCTCAGAATTTTTAATATATTCACAAGACCTATAATACAAACTTTGATTTTTGAAAATGTGTAAATTTCTGCGTGAGTTATGAATTTTTAAAAATGATTTTTTTAAGTAGTCGAATATTTGAACAAGGAATAAATAGAAAAAAAAATCATATCGATATGATTGAATTCCTTAAAAATTTTGGTGCAATCATAATACATTTACCTTTAAAATTAACCTTGATTTTAAAAACTACGTCGATTTTTACGTGAGTTATGAATTTTTCATAATTAATATTTTCAGTTGTTGGAGACGAACAAAAAAATCTAAAAAAAATAAATAGTGATATAATAGAATGTCACAACATTTTTTAAAATCTTTACTACCTTCAAAACTAACTTACATTTTTGAAAGTCCGCCAAAAACTCTGAAGTTTGAATTTTTGAAAATTAATGTTTCAAGTTGTCGAACAATTGAACAAATCTAAAAAAAAAACTTATATGATGGAATTGCTCAGAATTTTTAATATATTCACAAGACCTATAATATAAACTTTGATTTTTGAAAATGTGTAAATTTCTGCATGAGTTATGAATTTTTAAAAATGATTTTTTTAAGTAGTCGAATATTTGAAAAAGGAATAACTAGAAAAAAAATCATATCGATATGACTGAATTCCTTAAAAATTCTGATGCAATCATAACACATTTACCTTTAAAATTAACCTTGATTTTTGAAACTACGTCGATTTTTATGTGAGTTATGAATTTTTCAAAATTAATATTTTCGGTTGTTGAAGACGAACAAAAAAATCTAAAAAAAATAAATAGTGATATAATAGAATGTCACAGCATTTTTTTAAATCTTTTTAAATCTGAAGTTTGAATTTTTGAAAATAAATGTTTCAAGTTGTCGATTTTTGAAAATGTGTCTATTTTTGCGTGAGTTATAAATTTTCAAAAATGATTTTTTTTAAGTTTGTCGAATATTTGAACAAAGAAAAAATAGAAAAAAATAATACTGATATAATGGAATTCCTTAAAAACTCTAATACGATCATAATACATTTACCTTTAAAATGAACTTTGAGTTTTGTTTATTTTTCGGTGAGCCGAACACATAAACAAAACATGAATTTTTGAAAATTAATATTTAAAGTTGTTGAACAGTTAAACAAAAAAATCTATTTTTTTAATACATTCACAAAACATCTACCTTTAAAACTAACTTAATTTTTTTTAATGTGTCACTTTTTCCGTAAGTTATGAATTTTGAATGTTTTAAATTGTTGAACGCTTAAACAAAACAAAAATCGAAACCAAAATTGAGTTTCACAAATATTTTAATAAATCGACAGAATGACTTTGATTTAGAAAAAATATCGTTTTAAGTTGTCGAACGAAAAAAATTCTGGCATAATATAATTTATCAAAAATGCTAGTATATTCACAAAATATCTACCTTTAGAATTATCTTGGATTTTTGAAAATGTGTCTATTTTTGCGTGAGTTATAAATTTAAAAAAATGTTTTTTTTAAGTTTGTCGAATATTTGAACAAAGAAAAAATAGAAAAAAATAATACTGATACAATTGTATTCCTTAAAAACTCTACGATCATAATACATTTACCTTTAAAATGAACTTTGAGTTTTGTTTATTTTTCGGTGAGTCGAACACTTAAACAAAACATGAATTTTTGAAAATTAATATTTAAAGTTGTTGAACAGTTGAACAAAAAAATCTATTTTTTTAAATATATTCACTAAACATCTACCTTTAAAACTAACTTAATTTTTTTAATGTGTCACTTTTTCCGTAAGTTATGAATTTTTGAAGTTGTTGAACACTTAAACACAAAAATCGAAAAGAAAATAAGTTTTGATATGAGAAGAGTTCTTCAAATATTTTAGTATATTCACATCAACATCTACCTTTGAAACTAGTTTTAATTTTTGAAAATGAAATGTTTTAAGTTTCTGCTTTTTCTCTTGTAAAATAGATGTTTTGAAAATAAAGTTTAAATTTAAAGTGAATTAAGCAAGTTTTCTCAATGATTCAACATAATTCCGTTAGACTTGGCAACACTGGCCTTAACACAGCTGACAATGGCGAGCGCTGCGACTGTTTTCTCTCTCTATCACGCGGGTGATCTCCGACCAATGAGAAGCCTCTGAGGCTCGCCTCCAATATTGAAATAAATCTGCACATTAAACTGTATGGAGGCATATTAAGTTGCATAAATTCCGATTGCGCTGGTTTACATTTACCTCAAGTCCGGCCTGGGTGGACGCCCTATTTCTAATCATTAAAAATCGGGAACATTCCGTTAATACAACAATTTATAATTACTGTATAATCATTAATTATCAATATTAAAGCCAACACGGAAGGAATTTATTGAATAAATTAAATTTTTATAATATAGAAAATTATTGGTGAGGCAATGCCTCACTTGCCTCCCCTAACGAGCCGCCACTGGTAACCAACTATATAGTTTTGATGACCAAAAATACATTTTCGTCAAAAAATTATCTGTGGATTCCACAATTATTTCGACAAATGCTTGAAATTTCAATTTAATTTCAATCTTGAATAATGTGTCTTCACAATTTCTCAAAAAAAAAATCTCCAAAATTGAATTTTTTCCAGAAATTGCTAGGTGTATTCCAAATTTATTTTGAGGGATGCTTGAAATTGTTAACAGATTATTCTAGAATACCGTATGTTTACAATTGCCAGAAGAAAATTGCCCAAACTTTGCAGCAACAAAAGCTGCCGCGCTAGAAAGCAAACGTTGTTAACCGAAAATGAACTTTTTCCAGAAATTGCTCTGTGAATTCCATATTCATTTTGACAGATGCTTCATTTTGACTTACTTTAAAATTGCCAATGGAAATTACCTGAACTTAGAGGAACAAAAAAACGACCTTTTCCAGTAGTTGCTATGTGGAGTGTGTCAAGTTGGCACCCCAATGAAGAGTTCTGATAGTTCTGAATAGAGTTCTCAATTCCTTTTGATGTATCTAAGAGTACTATTAACTTTTAAAAAAGAGTTCTGTAAAATTGGGATGTCAGGATTTTTTTTAAAAATGGGTTGCCAGCTTGACACCGCACCCCAACATTGTTATCGAATAGTTCTGAACTGGTTTTAAGATGTGTTTGGGTTAGTACTATAGTTCCTGATACTTTTAAAAAAGAGTTCTGTTGAATTTCTAGAGATTAAAATTTTCAAAGTTGGAAATTCGAAATATTCAAATTCATATTACTCACTTAATATTGGTCGAATCTAAATGTTTCATAACAACTATCGGTAGAACTCACAAAGAACTACAGGAAACATCTATCAGAACTATCCGGAACAATCAAAAATATTTTTTAGAAAAAAGTCGCAAAGCGAAAAAAAATTGAGAGTTCCAGGAGTTCTGAGTAAATTTTCTAGTTCTACTCATTGAGTACAATAATTCTTTTTTATAAACAAATTCGATACAATCACGATTTATGGCATTTTTAAATAAATTTAAAATTCGATAATAGAAAATTTAATTTTGAAAATACCCATTTCCTTTCATTTCATCGCAATTTGCTATTAGGTTATGTGCGAGAAAAAAAAAACTTTAAATCAAATTGCTATTAAATGACGGGAAATGGATATTTTCAAAATTAAATAAATTTTTTATTATCGAATTTAAAATTTATTTCAAAATGTCATAAATCGTGATTGTATCGAATTTGTTTATAAGAAAGAATTATTGTACTCAATGAGTAGAAATAGAAAATTGACTCAAAACTCCTGGAACTCTCAATTTTTTTTCGCTTTGCGACTTTTTTCAAAAAAATATTTTTGATTGTTCCGGATAGTTCTGATAGATGTTTCCTATAGTTCTTTGTGAGTTCTACCCATAGTTGTTATGAAACATTTAGATTCGACCAATATTAAGTGAGTAATATGAATTTGAATATTTAGAATTTCCAACTTTGAAAATTTTAATCTCTAGAAATTCAACAGAACTCTTTTTTAAAAGTATTTGCTTTGCGACTTTTTTCAAAAAAATATTTTTCCTAGTTCCGGATAGTTCTGATAGGTGTTTCCTGTAGTTCTTTGTGAGTTCTACCCATAGTTGTTATGAAATATTTAGATTTGATCAATATTAAGTGAGTAATATTATTTTGAATATTTCGCATTTCCAACTTTGAAAATTTTTATCTCTGGAAATTCAACAGAACTCTTTTTTAAAAGTATCAGGAACTATAGTACTAACCCAAACACATCTTAAAACTAGTTCAGAACTATTGGATAACAATGTTGGGGTGCGGTGTCAAGTTGGCACCCCATTTTTTTTTAAATTCCTGGTAACCCAATTTTACAGAACTCTTTTTTAAAAGTTGATAGTACTTCTAGATACATCAAAAGGAATTGAGAACTCTATTTAGAACTATCAGAACTCTTCATTGGGGTGCACACTCTGCGATGTGCATATCACATTTATTTTGACAAAAAATTTTAATAGTTAATTTATGAATAACGTATCTTTAGAATTGCCTAAAGAAAATTACCCAAACTCTAAAGCAACAACGGTATAAAATAAACGTTGTTAATCAAAAATGAACTTTTTCGAGAAATTGCTCCGTGAATTCCACATATATTTTGACAGGTGCTTAAAATATTAGCAAATCAATCTTGAACAGCTTGACTTTAAAATTACCAATAAAAATTATCCGAATTTACAGTAACAAGAAAAATAACTTTTTCCAGAACATTCTATGTACATTCAACAATGTTGACAGATGCTTAAAATTTTGACTAATCAATCTTAAATAACTTGACTTTAAATTTCCAAAGAAAATTATCTGAACTTTACAATAACAAAAATGGCTACGCCAAGAGACACATTCGATTGACCAAAAATTATTTTCTCTAGAAATTGCTCAGTGAATTCTACATTTATTCCGCCATTTATTTAAATTTGTGACAGATCACTCCCAAATAAATTGCATTTACTATTGTCAAAAGAAATTATCTTTGCCGTCATAAAAATTCCCAGAAATTCCTCAGTAAATTTCACATTTATTCCGATAGATGTTTAAAATCTTAACCGAATCTTAAGCCTTTGCTGAGCACAGAAACGCTCTATGATTGACTTGTGTAAAATAATTATTATTAAATCTTACAATTATCCGAACTTTGCAGGAAAAAATGGTAAATTTGTATGACCAAAAAAGAAATTTGCCCTGAAAATTCCAGAGAAATTTTTGATCTATTTATTTCGACACATTTTTTGTTGAGAGGCCAATCTTGAATTCTATAATAATAATAATAATGCTGCGCTAGAAGACATATTTTTTGGCAAGAGAGATTGCTCAATGAATTTCGCCAGTAGTACAAAAAGTTTACACACGTCATTAACTTTAATACCTGCAAAATAATAATAATAATATATAAAGTACGGGGCATTTGATAATTTGTAATAGACAAATCTTCAACAAATGTTTACAAAAATTACCTTTGCTTTCATTAAAATTGCCAATGGGATGACAAATAAGTGTTGCTTATCAAAAATAAGCTATTTCAGAAATTGCTTTGTGAATTCTATATTTGTTTTGGTGGTCGCTTGAAATTCAAACAGTTATATTTTGAATATTGTGTCCTTAAAATTGGACAAAGAAAATTATGTGAACTTTGCACAAACGTCCGCAATAGGAAATAAATTTCCTAGGTCAAAAATGATTCCGGAAATTACTCAGTAAATTCCGCATTTATTTTGACAGTTACTTGAAACATAATCAAATGAATCCTGAATAACTTGCCGAAACTTGATTTTTACTTTCTCCGTTACGAAGTATGAGAAAGTATTGTGATCGTGATTTTTTTTCCGAAAATTTTTTTACGGGAATATCCGTTTTGGGGTCCCTAAATGCCATTTCAACAATTTCTGGAAAAAAAATTGTGTCTGTGTGTGTGTGTGTGTCTGTATGGCTGTGTGTCTGTGCGTCCGTGCGCACTGTATCTCAAAAACTAATACAACAATTAACTTTGAACATAAGCTGTATTTGACAATTCGAAGAACTGAAAAGCTTTTGGTAAAATTTTGTACGCCGGAAGTGGGTGTTTACCTTAACCGTTTTTTTGTTTTTTTCCAATATTTTTTTAAATATGGAAAATTTTACGAAAACATTTTTGAAGACAACGAAAAAATGAACATATTTTGTTTGAAAATATTTTTCATAAAATCATTTTTATTGGAGAAAAAAATTTATTAATTTTTTTTTTCATTTTTGGTTTATAATTATGAAACGATAATAGTTACAGCAAATTTACATGATTAATAATTGTAAAGAATACCAAATTGAACAACTTATAAAAAATAAGTTTTTTCTAAATCTCTTTGGTTTCTGAGTAAACTGACTATTAAACTCAACTTACGTGCCACAATTTTTGGTTATGTCGCAGACGAGCCATATACATTAAAATGCGCAAAAACTACTACATCAATTAACATCACACTTTGAACATAAGCCTTATTTGATAATCCAAAGAACTTAAAAGCTTTTAGTAAAATTTCGTACACCGGAAGTGGGTGTTTACCTTAACTGTTTTTTGTTTTTTGTCAATATTTTCTTAAATATGAAAAATATCACAAAAACATTTAAACAAACATTGAAGACAACAAAGAAATTAACATCTTTTGCTTGAAAACATTTTTCATAAAATCATTTTTATTCGAGAAAAAAATGTATTATTTTTTCTATATTTTTGGTTTATAATTATAAAACGATAATAGTTACAGCAAATTCATGTTAATAATAATTGTAGAGAATGCTAAAATGAACAACTTATAAAGAATAAGTTTTTGAATTTGAAGTATAATTTTTCCATCTTTCATAATTTTGACGTTTTAAACGTCAGTTTCATCCGAGTTTACACAACGCTCGATGTACATTTAAAATATGATTTCAATTGAAAATAAACCATGAAAACGTAAATATAAATAAGTCGGAGAAAGTAAAATGATGGCCACATCACCATTTTTTTTAATATCACTCTATCAATAATAACTGCACTTAAAACATACATTATTTTACCAAAATTAAACTTTTACCAGAAATTGCTCTATAAATGTGCATTTATTACCATAGATACCTAAAATAATAACAAATTAAACTTGAATAACGTATCTGCACAATTGCCCAAAGAAAATTATTCAAACATTGCAGTAACAAAAATAGTCGCAGTTGAAAACAAATTTAGTTGACCAAAATTTAACAAAGCTCTGCTTTAAACTTTAATTTAACTTTGCATTAACAGAAATGGGTGCACTAAAAGACAAATTTTGTTGACCAAAAATGAACTGTAGCCGGAAATTACTCTGCAAATTCGACACATGCTTATAGTTTTGACAGTTCAATCTTGAATATTGTGATTTACTTTACCTTTAATTTGACATTGCAACAACAAAGCATTCTATACAATTATTATTAACATAAATTTTCTGGAACTATTATCGTTTTATAATTATAAACCAAAAATAAAAAAAATAAAATATTTTGTTTTTCTTGAATAAAAAAAGGTTTTATGAAAAATGTTTTTAAGCAAAAGATTTTTATTTCTTTATTGCCTTCAATGTTTGTTTAAATATTTTTGTGATATTTTTCATATTTAAGAAAATATTGGGTAAACACCCACTTGCGGTGTACGAAATTTTACCAAAAGCTTCTCAGTTCTTCAAATTATCAAATAAGACGGATATTCAAAGTTTCATATCAATTGTTCTGTTAGTTTTTGAGATACAGCGCGCACAGACACACACACACGCAGACATTTTTTTTCCAGAAATTGTTGAAATGGCATCTAGGGACCCCAAAACGGATATTTCCGTAAAAAAATTTTGAAAAAAAATCACGATCACAATACTTTCTCGTACTTCGTGATGGAGAAAGTAGAAAGGTCATCGCTTTTTAATTTCACCATGATAAATCTTTAAAAACAAAAGTCGGAACTTTCTAAAAATGCAGCGGGACCCGGGACAAATTGTTAAAAGGCGGTAAAATAATATTTTGATATTTTGAAGAGATAATTCATGTATGAAAATGTGCATTTAAAACGGCGGACAAACAAAATTTGCAAATGGTTAAAAAATTATTTATCTTCACCATGACAGCGATCTATATATTAACAATTTTAAGAAACAGATAACTTCAGTTGAACAGTGGCCGTTCGTGTCAGTTCTGAATACCTCTGCGATGAAATATAATTGAAATCCGTTTCGGACACGATTCTGCGTGAAAAATTGTTCACGATTGACATTCCGGTCCATGTGCCAGGGAGGTAGATATTGTCTTTTTACCCATTATAGATTTAGTTTTGTACATTTGATAATAAAGCCGGTAACACTGACAGAACTGCATTTCGTACTTCGGTCGCGAGATGTCGCAAGAGTACGGTAGCGCTGCCACCGATTCGTGACTTATAGAATTGGATTGCATTTAATATCCATCTTGTTCTATCATGTTCTAATAGTATGAAATAAACATTTATATATTAGTGTATTTGGTGTCTCCTTTTTTATGTGTGTCGGTAAGAAATGTACCGGCGATTACACGATCAGCCGTTATTGGTCTCATAACATCATGTCGCTTGTAGTGTGTATGAGAGAGGTTATAACCTTTAATATAATATAAGAAACGCCAGAAATGTATGGAGTTTATACTAAATGTATGTAATAATATATATTTATACAAAACAATAATTATAAATATCATTTTACCGGCTACATCCCAGTATTTGACAACTCACAAACGCACAGGCTCGAATTTCGCGATTCCCGTGGCACTCAACCATTTTCATTTTACCCACACACGATTTTGACGATTGGTGCTTCATCCAATTTCATTACAAATAAACAATGCTCTTTCACCCATTGTGCATTTAATTAATATAAATTGTTAATATAAATATAGTTCTTATTATCTGAACAAATACCACTCGCGGTTATAATTTCGGCAGGATAAATTTTATTTGAAGCACTCGTCATTTCATCGCAAATTTCTTGAATGAATTGAGATTAGGCAAAATCCACTCGCGCTAAAGTGCTCATCTCAATTCATTCTCGAAATTTGTGTCGATTTAATGGCTCGTGCAAGCAAATAAAATTTATCCGGCCAAAATAAACCTCTTGTGGTATTACCCCCGATAAATTTAGCAATTTTCTTTTCTTCCGTCCAAGTTTCAAGAGTTACTATTTTGTTTTCCGGTATATGTTGATTTTTTCTAAGGAATTTTGGAAATTTTGAAGCTAATTCCAGCTTTTTTACAATTTTGTTAATCGCTGAGCGTAATTTTCTTTTCTATAGTTTAAGTTTTACATGTTGCCATTATATTTCCAGCTGTTATGTGTCAATTGTTTCAAAGGCATTTAAAATAAAGGTTCATTCGAGATAGATTTTAAAATTTAGGAGCTAATTCCAGTGAAAATGTTGCTTTCTCCAGTTCAAGTTGTGAGAGTTGCCACTTTATTTCTAGCTGTAATATATCAATGATTTTAAGGGAATGTCAAAAATAGATTAATTCTGGATGGATTTTGAAATTTCGAAGCTAACTCTAGTAGAGATTAATTTGTTACAATACAATCGCCTAATGTAATGTTCCTCTATGTAGTTTAAGCTTCGAGTGTTGCCATTTTGTTCCCAGTTCCGAGATGTCAAAAATTGGTTCATTTTAGATGTATTTTAGAGTTCACTGCTTCCGACTCACTGATCTTCGACTCCATTTCCTTCCAGTGTGTTGTGTAATTTCGATATAGCATAACAACTCTCATTGAAGTCTGTTCCCGTTACCGATAATTAAGGTTTGCTATTTTTATTCACAGGTACAAACAATGAACATTTGAATTCATTAAAAATACTTCCTCTTTAACGTTATTTGTTTTCTTTGCAGCTGTAAACAATGAAGAAACTGGATGGAAACCAAGTTACCTATCGCATAGCAAATTGTAGGAAATATTATTAATTAATTAATGTAACACAGTTATTTATTTTTCTGTAACAAATCGAAAAAAATCTTTAAAACATATTTTAGAAACTAGTCATCCTGATCACTTTCGTTTCGTAATTACATTGGAAATATCACTCGTGCGCATGAATGTGTTAATTTAATTACAATACTCAAGTGCGAAACTAATAAACCGCCGGGAAATATAATTGTTGCACCGTTTCGAAATGCCGCGCTGCCTACTGCGTAACGGACGTTTGACATTTAGGAGATTTATTGGCCGGGTTTAATTGGATCGGGGAATTTCGCCGATTCGGTTGGTACCACTGCGCACCTGTCAATTGACGGTGAGTGCTCGTGGGAGGAGCGTGGTAGGTTCGAGTCGACACAGTACTTGATTAAATCAATTAATTATAAATAATGATTACGGATCGAGTGGCGATGTGTTTGGATTTCTAATTTGATTCATGGATTACTTTGGATTTAATTAATATGCAATTTAAATTAGATTAATCCGGTATTTTCCAAAGTAAATTACGTAGAGGAAAACGTGTAATTCTGCAAAATTGAGTTTTAGAAACAAGTAACAGTTTTTAATTCAGTTGAGTTTATAAAATTTGCGAATGTCCTCCTGTAACTTGGATGGATCATTTGATTAACCTGCAAGGTATTGCCATTTTAAACAACTAGACGTATAAATACTTCAGTTTGGAAATTAAACAAAATATATGTTAGAGTCATCAGATTAGCGTTTCCTTGTCTGGGGAGGTCCATTCTTCCTTCATCCGGGGAAGTCCCGTCTTGACGACTACGGAGCGGGGACTGCTTGCCGGAGGGAGACCACTTATCGTTTGGGCGTTAACTCGACAACCCATTCAATAACGATATATAGAATAATAAATAGATATATAAAAGTTAACATATATTTACAGGGGAAGGGGCGCCGCTAAGGGGTGGGGTGCAAAACCCAGAAGAAGAAATGATAATTCATAAATATTTTTATGTTTATTGTGTCATCCACGTCTACACACGTACACTCTTTCGATTGAATATTTCTGGCCTCACTCCCATCAGATGGAATACGCATCCAGTGTTGCCAGAAGTAATTTTTAATTTTTCCCAATTATTTCATAAAAACCCCCCAGAATACCCCTCGCATAAAATACCCACCCCACAAATTGAAGAACTCCTTTTTTCCGAAAATATGTAGGTAGTACAAAAAGGCCAAAATTCAAAAAATATTTATTTTCATAAAAACCCCCCAGAATACCCCTCGCATAAAATACCCACCCCACAAATTGGAGAACTCCGTTTTTCCGAAAATATGTAGGTAGTACAAAAAGGCCAAAATTCAAAAAATATTTATTCGTGCTGTGGTATCCTCCAAATAATTAATATAATTCTTTAATTTTTCGGAAAACATCGCTAATTAACTACTTAAAATTTTTCGCATTTTTTTTCATAATTTCCAAACAGTTTTAGTTATACCGGGTGATCAGTTTCATTCCGGGCCAAAGTATTATATTTAAAAATTACTAAAAAAAAACTAAACTGACTGCAAAAATTATTTTTTTGATTTAAAAATTTTCGAAAAAAAATCAAAAATCGAATCGAAATATTTGAAAATTAAGTAACACAAATCGCGCTGTCTGTATTTTCTAACTAAATATCAAACTACATTAGTTTTATCTTAAAACAACCAATAAAACAAAAAATTTCAAATCAAACAAATAACCTAAAATTAATACAAAAACCAAGTACAAGCCAAAAATATCGAAAATGTCTGCACAATCTAAATTATAGGGCAAAAAAATCAAAAAACTTGGACCAAAACACTCGAAAATAACGACCAAAAATTCGCTCATTAAAATCAACAATTAAACAACATTAAAATTAATAATTAGGCTAACTAAAAACATTGGTAAAAAATTGAAAATTGAAAACTCTTGGGAAAAATAAAAATGCAGTCAAAAAAACAATTCAAAACATATCAACAAAATCGAAAATTTTGGTTTAAGTGCCAAAAACATTTAAAATATAGGCCAAAAAAATCAAAAACCCTAATCTAAAAAATAAAAATGCAGGCTAAAAATTGAAAATTCAAGCAAAAGGAAAATAATTTGCCATTTTTAGCCCCAAAACTCTTTACCTCAAACTAAATTGCCGAAATTCTAAACTCAATAATAATTAAAAAAAAATCGCCCATAAAAACAATAATTCAGGTTAAAACTTCTAAAATGAGGGGCAAAAAATAAAAAATTTGGTCAAAGAAACTCGAAAATATTGGCCAAAAGTTCGCACACAAAAATCAACAATTCAGGTTAAAAATCTAAAGTATAGACCAATCAAAAATTCGCTCGTTAAGATTTATAATCAACGTAAAAAAAAACTAAGAATATAGGCAAAAAATCGAAAATTTAGACCAAAAATCGTAAACTCTCGGCAAAAATAGAAAATGAAGACCAGAAAAGAAAACGAAAATTTTAACTAAATATTCGAAAATTTTGGTTTATAGGCCAAAAACTAAAATTTGGAGCAAAGAAATGAAAAACACAGACCAAACATCTGAACTATAGGCAAACAATTCAATATCCTAATGTAAAAAATACAAAATGCAGACTAAAAAACTGAAACTTTATCCCAAAATAAATTACCGAAACTCTAAACTCGGAAGTAATTAAAAAAAATTTGGCCATAAAAACAATAATTCAGGTTAAAAAAATCTAAAATGAAGGGCAAACAATCAAAAACTTATTACAAAAAACTCGAAAATACCCTCAAAACAACACAAAAGTCCCCCATAAAAATCAACAATAAAAAATTCGCTCGTTAAAATTAATAATTAAGATACAAAAACTAAAAAAAATCGAAAAATGAAAAATGTAGAAAATTTCAACAAACTATTAAAAAATTTGGACCAAAATCAAAATATTTTGGCCAAAAACTCTAAAAGTTAGAACAAACAATGAAATCAAAAATGCAGACCAAATATCTAAAATGTAAACAAAAGAAATAAAATTCCTGGTCTAAAAAATAAAAATATGCAGACCAACAAATTACAAATTCAAGTAAAAGAAAAATAATTTGCTAATTTCGACACCAAAAATAACTCTAGCTCAAAATAAATTGCCAACCAGAAACGCGAAAATGTTTAAAAAAAGATAAAGGACAAAAAATCCAAAACTCGAAAATACCGGCAAAAAGTTCTCTCACAAAAATCAACAATTCAGGTTAAAAATCTAAACTATAGACCAATCAAAAATTCGCTCGTTAAAATTTATAATCAAGGTAAAACAAAACTAAGAATATAGGCAAAAAATCGAAAATTTAGACCAAAAATCATAAACTCTCGGCAAAAATAAAAAATGCAGACCAGAAAGAAAAAAAAACAAAATTTTAACTAAATATTTGAATATTTTGGTTTATAGACCAAAAACTCTAACATTTGGAACAAAGAAATGAAAAACACAGACCAAACATCTAAAATATAGGCAAACAACCAAATATCCTGATGTAAAAAATAAAAAATGCAGACTAAAAAATTTAAACTTTATCCCAAAATAATTTGCCGAAACTCTAAACTCGAAAGTGATTAAAAAAATTCGGACATAAAAACAATAATTCAGATTTAAAAAATCGAAAAATTACAAATGTAGAAAATTTCAACAAACTATTAAAATTTTTTTGACCAAAATCAAAATGTTTTGGCCAAAAACTCTAAAAGTTATAACAAACAAAGAAATCAAAAATACAGACCAAATATCTAAAATATAAACAAAAGAAATAAAATTCCTGGTCTAAAAAATAAAAATATGCAGACCAAAAAATTACAAATTGAAGTAAAAGAAAAATAATTTGTCAATTTCGACACCAAAAATACCTCTAGCTCAAAATAAATTGGCAACCAAAAAGGACAAAAAATCCAAAACTCGAAAATACCTGCAAAAAATCAGGCATAAAAGTGAATATTTCAGGTTGAAATAGAGGGCAGAAAATCAAAAATTCGGGCCTAAAAATAAAAAAACGCCGACCAAAAAATCGAAAATTTTAACAAACAAATCGAAAATTTAAACCAAAATGAGGAAAAATTGTTCAGTTATACAGAAACTGCAGGTCAAAAATCTAAAATATTGGTAAAAAAATCAAAATCCAGGCCTAATGATTAAAAATGCAAACAAAAAGATTGAATATTTAATATAGTAATAATAATTGATTTACGGGCAACGAGTGTTGCCAGTAGCAATTTTTAATTTCCGAAATATTTAATAAAACTCCCCCAAAATTACGCCTCTGTCCCTCTCCAAAATAATAAATTTTGAAAATAAAACGTAAATATAGTCTGATATGAAATGATATCACAGGTTTTTCCTCATCGCTGAGGAAAATGACTGACTTCTTTATGGTAATGATGATTTCTAACAAATGTAATAACATGTTCATTGATTTCCCCAAAAATACCCCTCGTATAAAATACCCACCCCAAAAAATACTCCATTGATTGAAGTTCCCCGAAATACACCCCAAAACAATAATTTACCCCTTTTTGGGGGAAAAAAACCCCCAATCTGGCAACACTGTACGCATCCAACCTATACCTCCCTCCTCTGGATTTTATTCTTTGAATAACTGTTTATAGTATTCATCTAATGAATTTGCAAAAAAAATATTTTGACTTATCGCCCCCCCGACAATTAAAGCCTAAATAGGCCACTGATACAGGGTGCTTCAGAATTGCACGGCACTATTTTGAGGGTGTGTTTTGTTACACAACATAAGCATCTCTAATTAATTAAGTACCGAGATATTAAAGATCAATATCTAAGTTTGATGTGAATCAAGCGGCCGCACAGTGGGCCAGAATGCTAATTTAGCGGGCCAAAATTAATAACGTCTTAATCCTTTCACTTTTAAAGACGAATTTGTAGATTAGTATTATTTTTGAGGTCGCTGAGTTCGAATCTGTAATCAGATTTGTTAAATTCAAAATGGCGGATAGAATATGGCGGACTTTTTTTGTAAAAATATTCGGTTTTTAATGAAAATTAATACCATCCTGTATTTGATACCTCTGAATCCAAGCTTTCAATAAAAATTTCAAAATTCAAAATGGCGGATCCAAAATGGCGGAATTTTTTTGTAAAAAATATTCAGTTTTCATTCAAAATTAATAACGTTCAGTTTTTGAAATCTCTGAATCCAAGTTTGGAATAAAAAATTCTAAATTCTAAATGGCGGATCCAATATGGCCAATAATATTATTAAATTAAATTTTAAAGTACTTGTAACTGATGTTATTTTAATGTGTTTAGATTTTAAGTTTATTTATACATTTAGGATTGTATTGATATCTTTCACATGAATGTTTATATTCGTCATGAAATAAATTATTTCATTTGATTTGATTAAATATTTAGATTTTAATGCAACTTCGCGATTTCGCCGAAATTGGTTTCAATGATTCTTCATTTCTCAAATTGTCAAATATATTCATATATGCCAGCTCATTCATGGTCAGTGGCGGCTCGTTATATAGAGCCACGGAGCCATGGCACAACCTGTAGTTTCAAACTCAAAAATGTTTTGCAATTAAAAAAATTAGAAAATTATTTTGAGCAATATAGTGATTTTTTGACTAATTTACAATTTTCTTACTAAAAATTCTGCATATTTTATTATATATATATGAAACATCTTTATTCACAGACATAATTTTTTACATTAATATTTACATATTACACTTATGATGAACTGCCAAGGGCTATCGAGATATTTTATTATTAAGCCTGTATTTTCGATTTTTTTAAGGTAAATTTTTGATTATTCGGCCTAAATATTTTTTATTTTGAGCTAAATTTTCGATTTAATTGTTAAAATTTTCGACGTTTTTGTCCGCATTTTTTATTTTTCCCGCCGAATTTTTAATTTTTAGATTTTTAACGTGTATTTTAATTTTTTGATCTTTTGCCCCAACTATTCTTTATTTTGACCTATATTTTCGAATTAATTCTTAAAATTTTTGATTTTTTGGTCCGCATTTTTGATTTTGCGGGCCAAATTTTTAATTCCAGTTCCAAATTTTTGAATTGATTTAGGTATATCTGTAATTTGAATTATTGATTTATGTGCGAGATTTTTTTTATTTTTTCCGGTATTTTCGAGTTTTGTTTGTTAAAATTTTCAATTTTTTAGTCTGCATTTATTATCTTTACGCCCAAGTTTTCATGTACTGTCTAAATTTTCCGACTTTCTGACCAACATGACAGATTTTATTTAAATAAATAAATATTTATTTTTTTTTAATCTTTTGACCTAAATTGGTCTTTATTTTGACCTAACTTTTCGATTTTATTGTTAAAATTTTTGATTTTTTGGTCCGCATTTTTCGTTTAGTCCACATTTATTATCTTTAGGCCCGAGTTTCGATGTTTTCAAATTTTTGGCCAACATTGTAGATTTTTATTTTTTTTTATCTTTTGCCCTAAATTTTTATTAATTTTCGTTTAATTGATTGACACTGGAGGCGTTTACTTCGTGATACATTTGTAATTATAAATAAAACACTTTCTTTGTTAAATCGTGTAATATTAACAAAGAAAGTGTTTTATTTATAATTTTCTTTTATTTGTCTGTTAAAATTTTTCTTTTCTTGGTCCACCATTTTTATTTTTAGGCCAGAATTTTAGATTTTTTGTTTAAATTTTTCATCGTATATTTTAGATTTTTGGTCTATTTTTTTATCCTGTATTTTACATTTTTTAACTTGGATTATTGATTTAATTTCGTATTTTTATTTTATTTTTTGGCCATTATTTTCGAACTTCTGGTCCAGCGGCGGCTCGTGGATTTACGTAGGGGAGGCAAAGACAAAGATGTCGCTTGCGCTGCACTACTTACTCTAATAGAGGAAGCAAATATTCCGTTCCTTTTTTGGTCAAATTTTCTTCTGTTGCCTAACAGCTGAACATCCACGAGCCGCCGCTGTTCTGGTCTGAAACTTATTTTTGGCGGCTGAAAGTGGCAAATCATTTTTCTTTTGCTTGTATTTTCAATTTTTTGGTCTGCAGTTTTATTTTTTGATCAGGTTTTTGACCTTTTGTCCTAAATTTAGACAAAATATCGAAAACTCAGGCCTAAAATGAAAAATGCAGACAAAAAATCGAAAATTTCAACAAACAAAACTCGAAAATACCGGAAAAAGAATCTCGCATATAAATCAATAATTCTTTATTTTGGCCTACATTTTCGATTGGTTTGTTGAAATTTTCGATATTTCCATATTTTCGGTTCTCCGTTTTGGTCAATTTTTTTGATTTTTTGTCCTTTATTTTATATTTTTTAACCTGAATTATTTATTTTTACGCGGAAATTTTTTATTTTTTCCGGATTATTTTTTTGGGGGTCAAAGTTTTTGATTTTTGTCCTTTATTTTAGATTTTGCCACCCACATTTTTGAATTTTTTGACCTGTATTTTTAAGGGTTTTGTATTCATTTCAGGTTATTTATTTAATTTTATATTTTTTGTTTTCGTAGGTTTTCATTTAAAAATGGGGTTTATTTTTAGATAAAATTAATTTACTTTGATCTTTATCCGGAAAATATAGTCTTCGGGATTTATGTTAAGGAATTATTTGATTTTTAAATATTTGTGGGAATTTTGGATTTTTTGCATCAAACAATGAAATGTCTAATTTAGGTTTTTTATCCGATCTAAACTTATATAATATTAGACTTCAATCATTATACGTTCAAGGCAGCGGCGGCTCGTGGATCTTTATAGAGGATGCTACGACAGAGATGCCGCTCGTCCTGTACTACTTACTCTTAAATATTTTTTAATTAATTCTGAAAACACTTGATCTAGGAAGATAAATCGTTCTTTGTTTCTTCAAAAAAGGAGGGGGGGTATTGAAGAAGTGGCCCTACCAGCCACATGTTTCACGAGCCGCCACTGTTCATGGTACCCGTGTTTTCCATTCGATGCCAGAACAGAAATGCGAGAATGTTGTCTCGGCAAATACTTTGTCGAGTATGATTTTTTTCACGAGAGAGAATATACGACTTGAAGATATTTGCGATAGAAAATGCAAAATCACTACTAACGGAAAATTTCCATCTATTCGCATGCAATATTCACGAAATACTGATGGCTGCGTGGCGTGCGCGTGCGTATAAAACACGCCACAGAAGTCACAAAGGCGCATAAAGGCAAACGAATTTTTTTTATACGACAGAGATATATATGCACTACATTTTCATCATAGTCGAATAAGGGTAAAATTGAGTAATTTTTAGGAATGCCCTAATATATCTTCAAATCGATTAAAATTTCATACTTACTTGACATTTAATTTTTTTATTATGTGAACTAATACCTAAATGGTTTTATTTAATACACTTATTTGTAACTGAGGTATATCTTAAAATAAATAAATTATTAAACCGCTCCATTGTTAACTTGCAACATGAAATTATTAAAAATTAAACCAAGCGCGCATAGACGTATTTCATTCAAATTGAATGTTATATTTGTGCTTATTGCTTACCGATTTAATGTTTATATGCGATTGTTTTGTTGAAAAATGTATTTTTACCCTTAATTAGGATGTCTACTATAAAGTTATCAACACTAATGATTTTTTTTTGGACTTACAAAAATTGAATTTTGTCCCGCTAGATTAGCATTCTGGCCCACTGTGGGCCGTGGGTATTAGAAAATTTCATATTGTTTATTTGTTTATCAGGTAATTAAATACTATTTGGACTCTTCCAATCAGTATATATGAAATACGATCAATAGATTGTTTGAGCAATATAATCGAGAAATGTTTTTTGTAATATATTAGTCCAATCAATGAGTACACCCACGCTGTAAACAATAGGTCAATTGTGGCCGTAGAAGGTGTTCGATTTGTTTTCCAGATCACGCACAATTCGTGATATCATTAATACATTTATCAAGTTCGACATCGAAATGTATAATTTTCTGCCTTATTTAACATCTTTTATAGCCATGTTTAATATAGCAAAGTATTAATTGAATTTTCAAATAAACACAAAAGAATTAGTAGCGACTTCTATTGCTTTATTTAATTGAATAGAATTGAATGGTCAATTAATAAAAGACAAAAGAATTAGTAGCATCTTCTATTGCTATACTACTACAATATCTGTATTAGCAGACTTTACATATACAAACATTTAATGTTCACAAATGATTCTTAGTATGATTAGTTTGATAATTAGAGGTCTCCAAGCCCTCTATTGCTATATTCATTTGAACATAATAAATATTTTTATAAAATCACTGAATAAAACACTTACTATGTTTTTTACCACAATTTATTGTGGTAAATTGTGGTAAAAAACATAGTAAGTGTTTTATTCAGTGATTTTATAATGAATTACCACGTAATAACGGTCGCAACCATCACCATGATTAAATATTTTCATATTTATATTTTATTTTATATTTCGTTTTATTTATATTTTATATTTTGTTTTATTTATATTTTATATTTTAATTAATACTTAAATGTACAGGGTGAATCACGTTAAATATATTATTATTATAAGTATATTTTTAAATAAAAAAAAAGACAAAAGACTAGGATTGTTTTTTAATCCCACAGGTTCTTAAAAGAAATTCAGAATGTTTATTTTTATACCAACCGGAGAAAGTAACATGATGGCCATGTTAACATGTTTTCAAAATCAGTCATAAATTAATTTATTATTATTAATTGTTTTGATAATAACGTATTGAAAGTTGATATTATTGCGGATGGTAGTATGAAATAGATATTAATTCTACTCAGCTTAAAATTTAGAATTAAAACTGAATGTTTATTTGGTCGAACATATCTATTACATATTCCTATCCTTGGATTATTATTTACGTTTCATTTCCGTAATTGGCATTGCAGAGTTTAATGACATTTATTAAAGCGCTATTGAGATCGAAACGGTCCGTTCGTTTCTTTGTTTAATTTTTTTTTGTTTATTTCGGAGATCGCGTGATTAGAAAACGAGCAGCAGCACATTTGCCCAGCAGAGCAGAAAACCGCGAAATTTTCAATCACACGAGAGAAAACTATAATGTGAAACTGTACTACCTGTACAGTTAAAAACTACGTAATTCAAACACGAAAAATTTTTTTGATGTAAATATAAAAGTTTGCAATAAAATAAGGCTATACTTCGGTGAATAACGCGCATCACTAAAATTTACCTAAAATGATTAAATTGTGTCGTTACCTAACCCATAGACAAGCAGGGATTTCTTTCTACTAAAAACGCAGTCAACATATATACAGTGGACCTTCACTTATACGAAGTCCACTTATACGAAACACTCAGTTATACGAATATTTCTCTTTCCCCGGCGATACCCCCATAAGGCACGGGTACTTAATTATTCACTTATACGACATTCAGTTATACGAAACATCCACTTATACGAAGCGAAGATCGATCCCCCAATATCGCTTTAAACAGCGCTCAGTTTGAAAATAATATTACAAAAAAATGTCAGGATTTGGAAGAAATTTACAAAGAAAATGTACCGGTTTGGATGTAATTTACAAAAAAAGTATAAAGGTTTGTGAGAAATTTACCAAATCCATTAAAGATACTTAAAAGTTTTAGGTTTAAACAGCAATTAAATTTACTTCAATTTAATTTAAAGAACTAGAAAGTTTTTGGTGAAATTCTGAAAACCGGGGTGTTATTCGTTTAAAACTGGTAGATATTAAATTTAATTAAAAATAAGAGACATAAATTATATCTTATAGAAAAATCTGGTGGGAATTAAATTTAATTAAAAACAAAAAAAACGAGAGATATTGATCAAGCGAACAATTTTCGACAGTTGCCTTTCGACGAATCGAGCGCCTTAATCACGTCCCCACAGGAATGCGACAAAAACAGAAACAAACAAACATTGCAGGAATTCGTGATGACCATCGGCTTGTACCTAATAGGATTCACAAAATATTGTCCGTTATAGTATATATACAGGGTGGGGCAACGCATACAACGCAGTTATTTTATGGGAAACCATGTAACTTCGTGTGATTCTTTTCAAATGGAAAGTCGTAGGATCGTTTTATGCACAATTTAAAATTATTACCAGTTATACAGGGTGTCCCATAAAAAAATCCACACCAAAGTTTTGTTTTTTTAGAACACTCTGTATTTTTTGTCATTTTTGAATTTTAGGGAACAAATAAAGGTGAGTTACTTTAATATTCCCTATACCTATCGTTTACCATTTTAGAAATATTTACAAATTTTACAGATGAAATTTTATTTTTGCGCCAGTGATTAACGTTGAACCATTACAATCATTTCTATTTTTTGGTTAAAGGTTCGAGCTACAGCGCCAGCTAAGATTTCATATAAAAAATTATACAGGGTTATAAAAAATATAGGGTGCAATGTCCTAACTTATAAAGTTGAATAACTTCGTTTTTTTTCAAATGGCACACCCTGTATTTAATTAGCTAAATTAGGGCAAATTTGTGTATTATAACTAGAGATGGGTAAAACTGCTTTTAAATCTCGTTGCTACCTGTGATTGCTACTTTCTAATATCAGTGATTTTAAACTATGACTATGATCACATCGCAGAAAAAATATAAAACACTCAGGAATAATTCCATAAAAAGTCAGCTTATTCAAAATCAATTTGATTTTGTAAATTCAATAATTTTCAATAGAGATATGGATTTTTGAAAATTTTCGTTTTAATTTTTTGAGCACTTTAATAAAAACATCGCAGAAGAAAATATAAAACATGCAGCAAAAATTCTATAAAAAATGTCCCTCAATGGCCAAAGTACCGCTTATTCAAAATTAGTTTGGTTTTGTAAATTGAATAATTTTCAATGGAGATGCGGATTTTTGAAAAAAATTGTTTTAATTTTGTGAGCACTTGAACTAAAACATCACAGAAAAAAATATAAAAAACGCAGGAAAAAATCCATCAAAAATCATCCTCAATAACCGAAGTACCGCTTATTCAAAATTAGTTTGGTTTTTGTAAATTCAATAATTTTCAATGGAGATGCGGATTTTTGAAAAAAATTGTTTTAATTTTGTGAGCACTTGAACTAAAACATAACAGAAAAAAATATAAAAAACGCAGGAAAAAATCCATCAAAAATCATCCTCAATAACCGAAGTACCGCTTATTCAAAATCAATTTGGTTTTTGTAAATTCAATAATTTTCAATGGAGATACGGATTTTTGAAAAAAAATGTTTTAATTTTGTGAGCACTTGAACTAAAACATCACAGAAAAGAATATAAAAATGCAGGAAAAATTCTATAAAAAATTATCCTCAATAACCGAAGTACCGTTTATTCAAAATCAATTTGGTTTTTGTAAATTCAATTATTTTCAATGGAGATACGGATTTTTGAAAAAGATTGTTTTAATTTTGTGAGCACTTGAACCAAAACATCACAGAAAAAAATATAAAAATGCAGGAAAAATTCCATAAAAATTCATTCTCGATAACCGAAGTACCGCTTATTCAAAATCAATTTGATTTTTGTAAATTTAATCATTTTCAATGGAGATACGGATTTTTGAAAAAAAATTGTTTTAATTTTGTGAGCACTTAATTAAAACATCACAGAAAAGAATATAAAAATGCAGGAAAAATTCTATAAAAAATTATCCTCAATAACCGAAGTACCGTTTATTCAAAATCAATTTGGTTTTTGTAAATTCAATTATTTTCAATGGAGATACGGATTTTTGAAAAAGATTGTTTTAATTTTGTGAGCACTTGAACCAAAACATCACAGAAAAAAATATAAAAATCCAGGAAAAATTCCATAAAAATTCATTCTCGATAACCGAAGTACCGCTTATTCAAAATCAATTTGATTTTTGTAAATTTAATCATTTTCAATGGAGATACGGATTTTTGAAAAAAAATTGTTTTAATTTTGTGAGCACTTAATTAAAACATCACAGAAAAAAATATAAAAATGCAGGAAAAACTCCAGAAAAAAGCATCCTTAATGTACGAAGTATCGCTTATTCAAAATCAATTTGTTTTTTTTTTGTAAATTCAACAATTTTCAATAGAGATATGGAATTTTGAAAATTTTTGATTTAATTTTTTGAGCACCTGAACAAAAACATCGCGGAAAAAAATATAAAACATGCAGGAAAAATTCCATAAAAAATCATCCGCAATGGCCGAAATATTGCTTATTGAAAATCAATTTGGTTTTTGTAAATTCAACCATTTTCAATAAAGATATGGATTTTTGAAAAATTTTGTTTTAATTTTGTGAGCACTTGAACTAAAACATAACAGAAAAAAATATAAAAAACGCAGGAAAAAATCCATCCAAAATCATACTCAATGGCCGAAGTATCGCTTATTCAAAACCAATTTAGTTTTCGTAAATTCAACAATTTTTAAGAGACATGGATTTTTGAAAATTTTCCTTTTAATTTTTTAAGCATTTTAACGAAAACATCGCAGGACAAAATATAAAACATGTAGGAAAAATTCCATAAAAAATTATCCTTGATGGCCGAAGTAGCGCTTATTCAGAATCAATTAGGTTTTTGTAAATTCAGCAATTTTCAACAGAGATATGGATTTTAGAAGATTTTTGTTTTAATTTTTTGAGCACCTGAACAAGGAGAAGCATTTGGAGATTTTCGGAGTTTGGTGAATTGTTTTGAATTTTTTTTTTAGTTCATGAAGTTTGCAATTTCAAAACTGGTTTCGTGGTATTATTTCAAAATGTATGTTCAAATATTCGCACTGAATCTTAAATTAAAATTAATTTTGAGTCATTTTGGGTTTACCATTTGTAGCAATGGTTTTTATATATTTGTTTTTCAGTTGATGAAAATCGTAATTTGAACATGAACGTAACAGTAAATGAGAGTATACAGTATTTAATATAAAATAATATTTAGAAATTCTATTCTGTCTCGTCTTCTTACAATCACGTTTTAAGTAACAGTCGCAGTTTAAGTAGCAATCACTGTTTAGGGGACAGTTGTGATTTTAAGGAGCAATCACAGTTTAAATAGCAGTGATTTTAAGTAGCAGTGATTTAAAGTAGCGGTGATTTTAAGTAACAGTGATTTTAAGTAGCGGTGATTTTAAGTAGCGGTGATTTTAAGTAGCGGTAATTTTATGTAGCAGTGATTTTTTTAAGTAGGGGTGATTTTAAGTAGCACTGAGCCGCCGCAGTTATAACGTTGATTGTAATTTAACTTGGCTTTTTTTGTTAAAAAAAATCACGGTTAAATTCTGGTCTTGGCCCCTATGTGCTACGCTACTGAAAACTCCATGCTTTTCAACGAAATTTCTTTGTAAATTCATCTATAATGTTGGAAGTTTAGCAATCAAGGAAAACAGGGTTTGTAGTTACAATTGATACGGGTGGCAGATGAACCACCCTCCAAATAGTAAAACAGGAACGAGGGTTTTACAGGTGTAAAACAATGAATGATACGTTGAAACCTTGTCCTATGTTTTTGCTCTTTGATAAATAAGTTCATTCGTAGAAACCCTGGGCTCTATTCAATTGGTTGGATTCTGGAATAAGGCCCACCCACTCCCTCCGTATCCACTCAACCTATAAAATTTCCAGTGGCGTAGCGTAGGTTCAAGGGTGAAGGCGCCGGCCCTACTTATTTTTAAATTTAGGAACTAGGACCCTATCTGGGGCGCTGCGCTGTGGGCCAAAGAGCCCGGCAATTGTTATTTATTTATTTATTTGTAAATCGTTGTCGCATTTAGCAGATGACTGTTCGGTCACGTATGTTCTGCGTAGGATCGCAGTCGGCTGTCGACCGGTGGCCCCATGAAATAAACCGACCTTGGGCCAATTTGCCTACGCCTACCTAGACGAAAGTGATTTCGTTATTATAAATTGATATCGATAATTATTTATATAATAAAATCCAGCGTTGTTGTCAGTGTGCATGGGCGGAAAAAGGTTTCATAACAGAAATATGTCAACCAATCTCTTATTCACTTCATCGGAAACATGTATTTCTTATTATTGAGTACATTTAACAAAAAAAAATATTGGTGTTACCATCATGCAATTTCCCGGAGAGGTGGGATTTTTCTGATATTCGGAAGTACTGAATACCAAGTTTGTACTCTTGATAATGACACGATAACGTGTCAGGAAACAGTCGATGAAAGCATGCACCACAACAGATGGTTGCATTCTTATATTCCTGTGAAATGCAAGAAACTTGAAAATGTCCACAATTTAGAGCGATTGATGATATAAAAGTTCCAGTGTGTGTATTTCAGTGTGCAGAAATATTCATAGAGGCCTTCAAGAATGTGGAGAGAAGATTCTTTGCCAACTATGAAACAATTAAAACCTTCTTTGAAACATCAAATCTAAGCAATTATATTTCCTCTAACAATTATAAAACTTCAGTTCCTAGTAATTAAAAGACTTAAAATCAAATTCAAATTTCCAGTGTTGCAGTGAGGCCTTCAAAAATGCGAAAAGAAGATTTTTTGCTGCCAACTAAAAAAAATCCTCCTTGTTTCAAATCTAGGCAGTTACCTTTTCTCTAACAACTATAAAACTTCAATCCGAAATAATTAAAAGTCTTAAATCAAATTCAAGTTTCCGGTGTGTTGCAGTGAGCAGAATAATTGATTGGGGCCTTCAAGAATGTGAAAAGAAGATTCTTCGCTAACTAAAAAAAAATCCTGCTTGTTTCAAACTAAGCAATCATCTTTCCTCTAACAATTATAAAACTTCAATCCCTAATAATTAAAAGTCTTAAAATCAAATTCAAATTTCCGGTGTGTTCCAGTGAGGCCTTCAATAATGCGAAAAGAAGATTTTTTGTTGCCAACTAAAAAAAATCCTCCTTGTTTCAAATATAAGCAATCAGGGGCGGCTCGTTATATAGAGCCAAGGAGCCATGAACCATAACTTTAATGAAACTTTTTTTTGTTTTCCGTGTGTATTGTTTTAATGACTAGGACAAAATGTAAACGCACGATAAATCGAAAATACACATAAATCATATTTTCAACTTATTTCAATTCGGCTGTTTGAAATTATGAACCTTACAACTCAAAATAACCTTGGACCATGAAGATCAATCGTCCTTTCTTTCTTCAAAAAAGGGGGCGGGGGCCTCCCCATATTGTAGTCATACTAACCAAATGAATTGTTTTATTTGAATTATTCAAAATGTATCTACTAAAAGTTGTCGAAACTGCAAGCGCAAAAGGTGAAACAATAAGGTGATCCCAACAAAGTTAATGGTTTTATTTGAATTCTTTTTCAAATTAGTTTCTCATTTTTTAACAATTAAAGCGAAAATAAAAAAAAAATTGTTATTATTATTTGAAGTGATTTTTGAGACTAATTTAAACCAGTTTCTTACTAGAATTTTCTGCATTTTTTATTATTAAGACTGTATTTTCGATTTTTTTTTGTCTAAATTTTTGATCATTTGGCCTAAATATTCTTTATTTTAACCTAAATTTTCGATTTCATTGTTTAAATTGTCTACTATTTGGTCCGCATTTTGTATTTTCCCGACGAATTTTTAAATTTGAAATTTTTGACCTCTATTTTCGATATTTTTGGTCAAAATATTTAACCTTTTAGCCTAAATATCTTTCATTTTGACCTGAATTTGCGATTTAATTGTTTAAATTTTCGACTTTTTGGCCCGCATTTTTTTATTTTCCCGCCGAATTTTTATGTTTTAGATTTTTGACCTATATTTTCTATTCTTTTGGGTCTAAATTTTTGATCTTTTGACCTAAATATTCTTTATTTTGATATAAATTTTCGATTTAATTGTTAAAATTTTCGACTTTTTTTTTTTAATTTTTAGATTTTTTTGACCTTGTATATTCAATTTTTTTTGTCTAAATTTTTGATTATTTGGCCCAAACATTATTTATTTTAACCTTAATTTTCGATTTAATTGGTAAAATTTTCGACTGTTTGGTCCGCATTTTTTAAATTTTTGACCTGTATTTTCGATATTTTTGGTCAAAATATTTTATCTTTGTATTTTCGATGTTTTTTAAATATTCTAAATATTCTTTATTTTGATCTAAATTTTCGATTTAATTGTTCAAATTTTTAATTCTTTGGTCCGCATTTTTTATTTTTCAGGCCGAAATTTTTGATTTGATTTTGGTTAAAATATCTATAACCTGAATTATTGATTTATATGCGAGATTTTTTTATTTTTTCAGGTATTTTCGAGTTTTGTTTGTTGAAAATTTCGATTATTTACCCTGCATTTATTATATTTAGAACCGAATTTTCTATGCAATGTGTAAATTTTCAACTTTCTGGCCAACACTACAAATTTTTATTATTACTTTTTTAATCTTTTGACCTAAATTTTTCTTTATTTTTTATTTCATTTCATTTATTTAATGCTACTTAACTTTTCGATTTTATTGTCAAAATTTTCGATTTTTGGCCAAAAAGTAGATTTTTATTTTCTTTTATCTTTTGCTCTAAAATGTTCTTTGTTTGTCTGTTAAAATTTTTCTTTCCTTGGTCCACCATTTATATTTTTATGTCTAAATTTTGTAACGGATATTTTAGATTTTTAGTCTTTTTTTTATCCAATATTTTAGATTTTTTAACTTGGATTATTGATTTTATTTCGTAAGTTTTTTTATTTTTTGGTTATTATTTTCGAATTTCTGATCAGAAACCTATTTTTGGCAAATTATTTTGCTTCTACTTAAGTTTTTAATTTTTTGTCTGTTTTTTTTTTATTTTTAGATCAGGATTCTTGATTCTTTGGCCCATATTTTAGATTTCAGTATTTTCGATTTTTCTTCTTATTTTTCTTTATTTTGACCTAAATATTCGATTGGTTTGTAGAAATTTTCGATTTTTTTTGTGTGCAATTTTTATCTTTACGCCCATTTTCGGTGTTTTGTGTAAATTTTCACCTTTTTAGGGCCTAATATTTTGTATTTTCGATTGTTTTGGTTTCAATTTTAGGTCTTTTGGCCGAAATTTTCTTTATTTCGACTTAAATTTTCGATTCGTTTGTTAAAAATTTTGAATTTTTGGTCTACCACTATTTTTGGGTACGAATTTTAGATTTTTGGTCTTAATTTTTTATTTTTTGTTTCATATTTTAGATTTTCTTAATTTTATTGTGCGAATTTTTATTTTATTTTTATTTTCGCTATTATTTTCAAATTTCACGTTAGAACTTATTTTAAGCTAAAAAGAGTTATATTCGGGGCTGAAAATGGCAAATGATTTTTCTTTTGCTTGTATTTTTTTAAACCAGGATTTTTGATTTTTTTGGCCAAAATTTTAGATCTTTAGGCTGTTTTGTTCCAAATTTTTGTTTTTGGCCAAAATATTCGATTGGTCTGGGAAGATAAATGGTTCTTTGTGTCTTCAAAAAGGGAAGGGGGTGTATTGTATAAGTGGCTCTACCATCAACATGTCCCACGAGCCGCCATTGTAAGCAATTATCTTTTCTCTAACAATTAAAAAACTTCAATCCCAAATAATTAAAAGTCTTAAATCAAATTAGAGTTATGAATGTTGAAAAAATCTGTGGTGGAAGCGTTGAAAAAATCAAAAATAGGAAAACCCAAAATTAAACAAAAATTATAATCAACTGAAAAGGCTGTATTTTGATAAAATACAGCCTTAATAATATATTCAAGCAGAATAATTTTAGTTCTTGAAAGTATTTAAATTTTCAAGAGAGTTATGAATGTTGAAAAAATCTGTGGTGGAAGCGTTGAGAAAATCAAAAATAGGAAAACCCGAAATAAAATTACCCAAAAATGAGAATCAACTGAAAAGGCTGTATTTTATCAAAATAGTATCGGTTTTTTGAAGATATGATAATTTTTAATTTTTTATGATTGTTTAAGAAATTCATTTGAGTTGTGGAAGCGTCGAGAACAAAAAAAAATCTATAAAAAAATATCCCAAAACCCAAAATAAAATTATACAAAAATTAGAAGCAACTGAGAAGGCTGTATTTTATCAAAATAATATTGATTTTTGAAAATATGATAATTTTTTTTTGGTTGAAGCGTTGAGTGAAAAATATCGAAAAAAATATAAATGCCACAATAAAATTATGAAAAAAATAGAAGCCACTGAGAAGGATACATCCTATCAGAATTTATATAGTTTCTAGAAAATATTTTAACTATCAAGTCAATAATGCATGTTAAAAAAATGATTTGTGCTGTGGAAGAGTTGACAAAACATTTTTTTTCCACGTTAACTTTTACTCGACAATTGAAGCATGATGTTCGAATCATGCGTCAACCCAAAAATGTTCTACGACACCAACTCAACCCCATTGTTTCCCACAAATGTTTTCCAAACAATTCTTGAAACATCTGCACAATTTTTTTCCGCATTAACAAGTAAAAGTTAATGCGAAAAAAAAATGTTTGTGGGACACAATCGGCGAAAGAAAAATTATAGAGTAAACATTTGGGGCAATCTATAGGTGTAAGAAAAATTATTGGTTTTGGAAAACGATGTTTGAAGCGTGATGTTTGAATCAATTTTTCCCTCACAGCAATATTCCTTATCGTCCTATCATACTCGTCCATTTCGCCACCTTTATATAATTATTGCACTCTTAAAAATAACGATTTCATCCAAGAAGAACGCAAGTCCTCCCGCTTAAAAAGTTGACACCATTAACTCAACCCCATTATTTCCCGCAATTGTTTGCCAAATAATTTTCGAAACATCTGCATCGACCACTCATTATTCCTCTGCACCGACCTAACCCCATCGTTTCCCCAAATGTTATTCCCTAAACAACATCTGCACCTCGGCCTACTCGATGATCTAACCGTTCCGAAATACGCGAAGATACTTGAATTTTCAAGGCGATTAATCGAACATATTGCGGCCAACTGTTGCGCGGAGAAGGATTTAAGTAAAGTAAGTAAGTGTGTGCATGTTCAAAAACTCACCTAGCGAGGTCTACACCTGCACCTGCATTCGAGTACTTAGCCCTGCTGCACCCGGGTACGCTTTTCCGGATGCCGTCCGACGCGGGGAAACTCACTGATTTTCACACTTTTCACTGTTCGGTGCGCGTTTTTTTCGGCGGTTTTCCAGTCGGAAAACGGTGCAGATGCGGCGCGCAGGTGGACTTTCGCGAGACTGTTAAGACTAATAGCAGTAAAACAGCGCCAGAGTCACTCACCTGAGCGTCGAGACAAAAACTAGTTATAAGCCGTCTTAGATTTAAATATACGTATGACTTCAGTGCCGCGCTACAGATTTTCTTTCAACGAGATTAACTAACTTTTTCTTGAATAGCACATGTTCTTCTATAATCCGATAGACACATTTAAAAAAAAACGAAATTTTTAAACTGAAGTTGTGAAATTTTCAACATATTCGTATATAACATTCTTACAGAGAATTTAAAATAAATTAAATGCAATTAAGAAAGTACTACTTGATGCAGTGGCAGATTTGCATAAATTCAGGCGGCCTCAAAACTTAGCTCCAAAATGAAAAAAAAAAGTTAAATTGTTTGTTCATAATAATAATAATTTTATTCGTGTCAGAAAACTCACAATTTTTTACACAGGTCAAGGAAAGAAAAAAAATTGAAAATACAAAAAAGAGACGACTTAAAATTAAAAATAAACATAAAACATATAGGTAGCATTTCTAACATATAATAAAAAAATTAAAATAAGCTAAACATTTTATAATTAAAACTACATTTACAAGGGGCAACTCCAACCCATTATGAAAATTCTTTCATCAATGGATTGCAATAATTCAATTTATATGGATAGGATAAAGATTTTGAAATTTGTGCATCAATTGTTTTGATAGCTCTTAAAGGCATCGCCAGATTTTGGAAATTCGTATGATAATGTCTTCTACTCGTTGGGTAAATACAAACAGATTTGAAAAGATGTTTCAATTGTATTGTTGATTTTTTCGAATTCGAAATTTGAATGGAAATATTCATTCAAGGTCCACCAAAGCAATTCCGACCGATTTTGAAAAATGTCTGCGTGTGTGTGTGTGTGCCTGTAGCCGCTAAATCTCGAAAATTAATAAACATTTGTAAATGAAACTGCAAACTTTATTAGACAATCGGAAGAACTGAAAAGCTTCTGGTAAAATTTTGAATACCAGTGGACGTTTACTCCAAGCAATATTTTGTTTTTACCCAATATATTTTTAATATAAAAACCTTTATATCAATGTTAAATATATCAAGAAACTGGAGATATTTTATTAAGAAATTTATTTCATAATATTTTTACTTTCTCCGTTACGAAATACGAGAAAGTATTGTGATCGTGATTTTTTTTTCAAAAATTTTTTTTACGGAAATATCCGTTTTGGGGTCCCTAGATGCCATTTCAACAATTTCTGGAAAAAAAAATTTTGTGTCTGTGTGTGTGCGTGTGTGTGTGTGTCTGTGTGTTTGTGTGTGTGTGTGTGTGTCTGTCTGTGTGCGCTGTATCTCAAAAACCAATAGAGCAATTGATATGAAACTTTGAACATACGTCTTATTTGATAATCCGAAGAACTGAAAAGCTTTTGGTAAAATTTCGTACACCGGAAGTGGGCGTTTACCTTAACTGTTTTTGGTTTTTTGCCAATATTTTCTTAAATATGAAAAATATCACAAAAACATTTAAACAAACATTGAAGACAACAAAGAAATTAACACCTTTTGCTTGAAAACATCTTTTATAAAATCATTTTTATTCGAGAATTTTTTTTTTTTAATTTTTGGTTTATAATTATAAAACGATAATAGTTACAGCAAATTAATGTTAGAAATAATTGTATAGAATGCTAAAATGAACAACTTATAAAGAATACGTTTTTTTCGAAATCCCTTTAGTTTTTGAGTAAACCGAGTTTTTGAATTTGAAGTATAATGCTTCCATCTTTCATAATTTTGACGTTTTAAACGTCAGTTTCATCCGAGTTTACGCAACGCTCGATGTACATTTAAAATATGATTTCAATTGAAAATATACCATGAAAACGTAAATATGATACCATCAAGTCGGAGAAAATAACATGGTGGCCACATCACCATTTTTTTATTTTGGAGCCAAAATTTAAAAAAAGAAAGTTAATTTTTCTGATCTATAATTATGAAATGATAATAGTTACATCAAATTTATATAAACTAGTGTTTCTTAACGTGCGCGATATCGCCCCCTGGTGGGCGATCGACTTCTAAATTGGACGTTTATCTGACAATCCGTATTTGGGGGGCGAATGCATTATGAATACCAACCTGCAGAGATGGCTCAAATCGCCTAAACATTTGATCAAGATTATGTCTTTCGAAATTAGAAACAAATGTTAAACTTTGCTAAAATCAAAACTTGCATATTTTTCAAGTTGCGTTGAATTTTTTGCATGAAAGTTTGTAATATTAAAAAGAAAACAATTTAATTTATTAAATAATTTATCAAAAAATCAAAAAAGTCAAAAACTTAATTTTGTTGATTTTGAACTTGAAAAATTTCAGATTTTGGCAATTTCCATTGTCTCGACATGAATATTTTTAGTACCATTTAAAACAGACTGAATGCTCTACTTTTTAACATAAAATTTCATAATCAAAAATGCGGTCAACACCTCGGCAATTAAAAATTAACGAATGTTTTAAATTAAAAACTTGATTTTGCGAATGGAAAATTTTGGATTTTAGCAATTTTGATTGTCTGTGCATATTTTTTTTTAATACCACTTAAAACACTCTTAAATTCTCTACTTTTTAACATACAAAATATCATGCGGCAATTTAAAAAATCCAAAACGTGAATTTTTTTCTTTCAACTTTGAAAAACAGAATTCTAGCAATTTTCATTGATTGGATATGAATATTTCCTGATACATTTTTCAAGCACACTAAATTCGTTATATTTTGACATTTCAATTTTCAAAATCAAATAACGCGTTCGGAGTTAAGCAATTTTTCAAAATCAAAAACGCGATTTTGTTGATGTTGGTTTTGAAAATTTTCAGATTTTGACAACTAAATTTTCCACATTTTAGCATTTTAGGGTGTTTCAGCGCTCTGGGAACGGTCAATCAAGTGCTTATTTGTCAAAATTTCGAAAAATGTTTTTTACAAAAGTTGTGTATAATAGTGATCTGCACGCTCTAAAAATATTTTAATTTATACAGGGTGTCTCATAACAAAGTTACAGACCAAACTTATGTTTTTTTTTAATGGAACACCCTGTATTTTTTGTCATTTTTAAATTATATGGAGCAAATAAAGGTGAGTTACTTCAATACTCCCTATACCTATTGCTTGCCGTTTTCGAAATATTTGAAGATTTGTTGAAATGCATGGTCTGGGTGAAATTTTATTTTTGCCCCAGTGATTGATGTTGAACGATTAAAATCATTTCAATTATTTGCTTGAAGGTTCGAACTATAGAGCCAACCATTATTTCATACAAAAAATTATACTGGATGATAAAAAAATGCGGTAGAAAAACCCAACTTATAAAGTTGAATAACTTCGTTTTTTCAAATGGCACACCCTGTATTTAGTAACGTATTCTCAAGTAGTATCTAATTATCTTTCAGATTATAATAATTATTCCTGATATGATAATCGCCGAATACAAGAAAACTATTGAGATTAGGTACAAGGAACCCTTATACAATCTGAAAAATAATTGGATTCTACTTCAGAATACGTTACTAAATACAGGGTGTCCCATTTGAAAAAACGAAGGTATTCAACTTTATAAGATGGGTTTTTCTACCGCATTTTTTTTATCACCCTGTGTAATTATTTGTATGAAATATTGGTTGGCTCTATAGTTCGAACCCTTAACCAAATAATAGAAATGATTTTAATCGTTCAACCTCAATCACTGGGGCAAAAATAAAATTTAACCCAGACCATGCATTTCAACAAATCTTCAAATATTTCGAAAACGGCAAACAATAGGTATAGGGAGTATTGAAGAAACTCACCTTTATTTGCTCCATATAATTCAAAAATGACAAAAAATACAGGGTGTTCTATTTAAAAAAAACATAAGTTTGGTCTGTAACTTTGTTATGAGACATCCTGTATAAATTTAAATATTTTTAGGACGTGCAGCTCACTATTATACACAACTTTGTATACAACATTTTTCGAAATTTTGAAAAATAAGCTCGTGATTGACCGTTCTCAGAGCTCTGAAACACCCTGTATATTAATCAAGAAATGCTTTTAACGACTCGTCAATTTTTAAAAATTCGAAAACGCGTTAACTTTGAATTTTGGCAGTTTTCGTTAACTCGTGAATATTTCTTAATACCTTTTAAAATAAAATAAATGATTTACATTTTAATAAATAAATCATCATAACCAAAAATAAATAAATCAGCATTTATTTTTTTAATCAAAACTGCGATTTTTTTACTATGAACTTGGGAGATTTCAGATTTTATCATTTCTCGTTGAGTTGACGGGAATATTTTTTAATATTTTTTTAATACATCATTAATCAATTTAAATTCTTCGAATTTTGGCATTCAAATTATCAATATCAAAGTTCCGATTGCCCTTTTAAACCAATCGAGTAACCGTTAGGATAGAAAAACAATTCGGGCGACATCTATCGTCGAAAATGTTACAAAGTTCTGAATTATTTATATATACCGGGGATAGATGTCGCCCTAATTGTTTTTCTATCCTAACGATTACTTGATTGGTTAATAACCATTTATAATGGTTCAACGACGATCGTACTGTGCTGATGCAAGACTAATGTGGATCTAAACCGGTCCCGAGTTTTTGTCGATGGTGAAATGAAAATTACTCAAATAATTATCTATAGAAATAAATTGATACACGATAACACTTTTAAATATAATGAATTTATTAACAATTGCCAGCCACAAAACTATTTAATTATTACTGAGGTGAACATTTAATTTTTCTCCGAACGCGAGAAATTAAATATCAATTAAAAATGTTAAATGGTTGCCTACCAATATATACGTGCAATGTCATTACATTTAAATTTGAAACGAGGAAAAGTAATGGTGGCTCTGTGAACCTTATGTCAAATATATTTTGTAAGTATAGAAATAGATTTTTGAATTTTTATAAATTCTTTAGAATATTTTCCACTTTTTCTCAAAATCGTCTGGCATTGAATAGAGTTATTTTATAATCTAGAGCATTGGTAAATTTTAACAGAATCATTACTCTGAATGTTTGTCCAGGTAATTTGAGAAGTTTAAAGTCGATGGCAATTGTTTATATATATTTTTTTGAGTCGTTAAAATATATCCAATTTTTAAGCAAAATTACGCACTGTTAGCCTAAGATTATTCTGAAATATAGGTGTTATTTTTTTTGTATTTTTTCAGAATCCTTAATCTACATATATTTTAAGTAAATTTGCTAAGTTTCAAGTCGATAGCAGTTGTTTTTGCATTTTTATCAATTCTTTAAAATATTTTCAACTTTTTTTCAAAATATACTTGGTTCGAATAGGGTTATTCCAAAATCTAGGGCGGAGATATTGGTACATTTTTACAGAATCATTACTCTAAATATGTTTTGAGGTAATTTGGAAAGCTTCAAGTCGATGGCAATTTTTTCTATATTTTTTTCGAGTCGTCAAAATATTTCCAATTTTTAACAAAATTATGCACCGCTTGCATGTCATTATTTTAAAATAAAGGAATTCTGAATCAATTTTGAATAATTTTGGAATATTTCAAGTAGATAGCAATTGTTTTTATATTTATTATTATTTATACTGTCGAAATAATAACAATTTTACGCTCTGATCACAGAAATCTATCACAAAATTTAGTTATGTGATTATACATTGTATAATGGAATCATTATTCTGAATCAGTTTTGAATAATTTTGGAATATTTCAAGTCGATAGCAATTGTTTTTATAATTTTTTCGAACTGCTAAAATAATTTTTCACAATTTCACGCTCTGATCATATAAGTTTATCACAAAGTTTAGTTATGTGATTATACAGTTATTTTTGTATGGAATCGTAATTCTGAATTAGTTTTGAATAATTTTGGAACATTTCAAATCGATAGCAGTTGTTTTTATATTTTTTCAAACTGCCAAAATAATTTCAATTTTTGACAATTTTACGGTCTGATATTTATTACAGGTCATATATGTATCACAAAATATAGTTACGCGATTGTACAGATTCTTTTATGGTATCATTATTCTGAATCAATTGAATTATTTTGGAATCTTTCAAGTCGATAAAAAATGTAACGAAAATTTTTCGAAATTTTTTACCGTAACTAACAGGATTGCAGAAATGAAAAGAGTAATTTTGCGGGAAATTTGTCGCAAAAAAAAATAATTTGGCAAGAAAATTTGGCACGAAAAAAAAATTAATATTTCGATCAAAAATTTTTACCATGACTAAGAGGATTGCAGAAATGAAAAGAGTAATGTGGAGGGAAAATTTTATCCGGAAAATCCCACCCTTCAATCTTTTGAACACGCTCCAGAGTTTCTGTAAATGAAAACGCTTGTCAAAGGACCAGAAAACCATTAGATTATTTTCTTGTCAATTAATTTACATTTTTAAAACCTTCGTTTGCGTACTACGAATTGGAGGGTGGGATAAAGCCTTGCCGCCACCCTTCGTTTCCACTGAAACCAAACTTACTAACCTAGAAAACACTGTTTGATTATAATTATTTTGTCAGGTCACGAGAGATGTATTAATTTAAAAAGCGTAAAAAAAGAGCGATTTTGGAAAAATATTAATGAAACAGAAGGTAGTGGGCGGGCACTATCCCACCCTCCAAACTTTTGAACACAGCCCAGAGTTCTATAAATGAAAACGTTAGTCAAAGGACCAGAAAACCGTTAGATTATTTTCTTATTCATTTACACTTGTAAAACCCTCGTATATGTTCTAAAGATTGGAGGGTGGGATAGGGACCACCCACCACCCTTCATTTTCACTTAATCCTAACCTAGAAAACACTGTTTGGTGAAACTTATTTTTTAGTTAGACCAAGAGAGATTCACTACTTTCAAAAGCATAAAGAGAGAGTGTTTGTGGGTAATATTAAAATGAAACCAACCCTTTAAGACTAAGGACCGGTATTTCAATGTCGGCTTAAGCTGTAGATTGCGTAAGCTGAAGTTTATGTTAAGCTGCAGTTTATTTATGATTGCGTTTTTCAAGCAATACATAAATCAAGTTTACTTATCCTATCAAAATTGTGTTGGCAATACAATAGTACTACATATTTTTGAGTTGACATTGAAATGTGACTATTGCGACTATCTTCATACCTAACATTTTCTCTCATAATTCCTGTCATAAACAGCTGATTATCGTACATGCTTCCTGAATTATTGATTTCCTTTTAATACTTGTTCTAATTTCGGTAATTTTTGTTACAAGCAGCACATTATATCCCTTCACACCTTTTCAGAAAATATGTATTTACCATTCAGGTAATAAAAATAATTGTTTCAAGCACCCATACACATGCTTCGTTTGATAATGTAATCTGTCCACAAACACTACTTCACTCCACAGATTAAAATGATCAAACCACTTTTTTGGCAGACGCTGAGGTCCATAAATTATTGTAATAAACCATCATCGGTTAATTCATGCAATAGATCAATCTACATCATATTTGTATTGTCTATTTTGAAGGTTATAAACTGCCGCTTTACCCGCTAAGCGGTCGTCGTCGGTCGCTTACGAAAGCCGTACTTTAAGCTAGGTTTATCGATAAACCATAATTGAAAAACACCTAAAACTACATTATACCGAGTTTGAGGTTAAGCCTGGTTAAAGCCACTATTGAAAAACCGGCCCTAAGAGCAGAAGTGGCCAAAGCGTCGACCGCGGTCTATTCCTAGTCGCCCGCCTGTTTAATATGTATTAGAGGTGGACGAAATGACTCTTTTTTTGAGTCGACTCGTGATAAAGTGAAAAAGAGTCGACTGTAAAGAGTTAAATCATGAGTTGACTCATGAATCTGCGTAAGAAGTAAAAAGTAGGGCTTTAAGAAAAAAATTATGAGCAACAGCAACAGAAAAGGTCCTCGGCTACAAAATTTGATATTACACCTGCTGTAAACCTTCTTCACTTGCAAATAGTCGACTCTTTCTTAAAAGAATCGATTCTCTTCCCCTTAGAATGTTGAAAAGCAAAAGAAAAAGTGCCTCACCTACAAAATTTTATATTTCAACACGCTTACCAAAAACCTTCACGACCATTCGTTACTCATTTTCACTTATATTTTAAGAATTGTAGGGTGGGAGAGGGCTCACCTCAAGGTCTTGCATACGAGGTTAGGTGTTGGTTGGGGGTTTTATCGGTGTCAGCTTATGACAGAAAGAAACACAAGTCATATATTTTGTTCTTTTCCTTTCTGTCACAATCTGACGGCGTTACGCCCAACAACACCTAACCGCATACGCAAAACCTTGAAAGGTGTTTCAGGCGCTTTAGATTAAATCTAATTACGGTGTTTATGGCAAACCAAAATTTTACATATTTACAGAAATGTTATCCAGTTTCCTTATTTAGAGTGTACGGGTTGAAAATGGGTTAGAGATTTTTTTTTCGTTTTGCAGGGGAATGCAGTTGCCAAGAACCGCTAAAAACGGTGGAGCAATTAACCGATTCGCGGATGGAGTTTGAATCCTAATTAGATTCGGCCGTGATAATTGCTTTACTTAGAAAATACCAGTTTACAGTTAGATTGCGTGTCTGGCGAATTGCAATATTCATTACGGACTTACTTATGAAATAAATAGTCGTTGCGTTTAAAATTGTATCTTCTGCAACTAATTTAATTTTAAAGTATAACAACATGGCCTATAAAAAAAGTGGTTCAGTTTTGTTTAGTTTAGTTACAAGAAATAGGGAAAGAATGAGGAAAAGCTCGTAATCTTTAAAATTGCTGTAGTTTCTGCAATCGACCCTGAACTTAATACACAACCCTTATCTGTGAAAACACAAACAATCAGAAGGCTTCTTTCACTATCGAACAGATGTAATGCTTAGGTAGATTGTGTTTTATCTTTGAACGAAGAAACACAAAATGGCGCAGCCAAAGTGCATTCTCTGCAAGGAGAGACGCTACAGGACGGCAAACGTAACTTGCTGTTGCGCAGTGGCAAAATTGTGGGCGGAACCTTCGAAGGGCGCTCTCGATACATTTCGTGAAGAGTTCGTGCGCCTAGTACATTCAACGCATGTGGAGGAGAGCGCACGATAGAGTTGTAAATGAATAGCGCACGCGAAGAGAGCGAGCTTTCACTTGCTCTCTGCGCGTCTGGCCAACTTACATTTGCCGTCCTGTACACTTCTGGGCCAAATGCAGTCCAAAATGGCTGTGCGGCCACGAAATAGCCTAGAGACATAGTAATATCCTATAGAAATCTGTCTGTTCACGGAACGCCATCTGGAGGGTTCGGAACACATTAACAAAATGTCGCTACAGTCGCCATTTACACAAATAAGAACTGTAGAAGTAAGAAACATTTTATAAATACACTTTATTTCAGCAGTTTAAAATAGTATAAACTACTAAAATTAAAAATTAATGAAAATCCTCCAATCGAGCGTAGACGAACATTGGCAAGAGAAAGACAAAGACGTGCAAAGCACGACAAAGTCAAGAAACACTTGAGAGGCTATAAAAAGCAAATGCTGCCTCTCAACAAAAACTACAACGAGTTGTCAAAGAAATCCTGCAGCAGTCAGAAACCCGGCAAGAAGTAGATGCTGCATCTCATCATTGACAAATTATCAAAGTCAAACGGCAGAAGAATAAAAATTACATGCTTCCCGTCAAAATGACAGATACACAGAATCATCGCAAAGTGGTCCGGTGGAGCCACCTCGCGGAGATTTATCGCGTTCTCTCCGAATACTTGCTCACTCTGTACAAAACTTTACCCCCAGGTGAGACAAAGTTTTGGTTTGGTAATAACATTAGGTTCTTCTTCGACTGATTTTTGAGCTCATGAATCCATTCGATACCAATTTTCTGTTTGGATTTAAATGTTTATCATCATCATCTTTACTTCTACGATCGCAGCAGCAATTCGCTTTCAGTTCTGAAAAAAATAGTTATGTTTTGACCAAGCAATGCTTTCGTTTATCTCTCAGATTAAGTTTCCTCTTCTGAACGCCGGACTTATGTTTGTAGTTTGAATTAGACAACTGTCGTTACATTTTATGGCCAAACAAAGAAAAATATATTATTATTATTATATTATTAAAATGATCTTTACTCGCAAAAGCAGCGGCGAGTGGAAGAACACCAAGTTGTTAAGTCACAATCAGCATTTCCACGTGGGACCGAAAATTTTGTGTGCAGTAATACCGAGCACTCAAGACGTGTGGGAGTATTTGCGCAGAGTAAGAAAGTATTGGGAGGACGCGAGAGAACGCGATAGCAAATCTCCGGACCCAATTGAATCGATGGTCACGGCGCAACACGCCTCGAGTGCTTGGTACAACTCTATGTTTACTTAATTTATGTTTGTAAATGTTAGGAAATACATGTGAAGAAGAGCAGAACAAACATGAAGAATGTGATAGTTATTATGAAGGGTATAAATGTAGTACGATAAGAACTATAAGAATTACGAAACCACATAAGCGTTTAGATTTGTAGATTGATAATCATCTAAATGAAGAGGATGTATATTAAGGGTGTTGAATTTATTAAAACTGCTAATTTTATTTGTACCTTTACAGAATAACTAAAATATAGTTGTGTATTTAAAAGGGGAGATGTTGGTAGTTGTAGTAGGCAACCTAATATACTAGTTGTTGAAATGTTTAATGTTGGCGGCGTTTACTTCGTGGTACATCTTAATTGTAGATTGGAATAAAACTCTTTAACTTTTTTATACCACTATATTTTATTTATGTGCAGTGTTGCCAGGAGTAATTTTTAATTTTCCCCAAATATTTTATAAAAACCCCCCAAAATTACCCCTCGCATAAAATACCCATCCCAAAAATTTCCCCCATTTTAGGGAAATCCCACCAATCTGGCAACACTGGGATTAGAGAAGGTGCGCTGATAAGTTTTCGAAATTTGCACAAAAAAAGTTTTATAACTCCGTTTTCCGAAAATATGTTGGTAGTACAAAAAGGCCATTTAAAATTTTTCAAAAATATTTAAACGTGCTGTGGTATCCTCCAATTAATTAAAATAATTCTTTATTTTTTCAGAAAGCCTCGCTAATTAACTACTTAAAATTGTTTGCATTTTTTTCATAATTTCAGTTCCAGTTATACCGGATGAGCAGTTTCATTCCGGGCCAAAGTATTATATTTAACAATTACAAAAAAAAAACTAAATTGGTTCCAAAATAATCTTTTGATTTTAAAAATGTAGTAATTCCTCAAACACAAATCGCGCAGTCTGTATTTTGCAGCTAAAGATCAAAGTATATTAGTTTTATCTTAAAACAATCACTATCATTAAATTAAAAACATTAAAACAAAAAAAAATCAAATATAACCAAAAAGTAATACAAAAACCAAGTACAAGCTAAAAATATCAAAAAGTTTAGTCTCCGAAATCTAAATTATAGGGTTAAAAAAAGCAAAAACTTGAAAAATCGGCCAAAAATTCGCTCATAAAAATCAACAATTCATTTAAATCTAAAATAAAGACCAATAAAAAATTCGCTCATTAAAATTAATAATTAAGATAACAGAACTAAAAACATTGGTAAAAAAATTGAAAAAAGAAAACATTTCAACTAAATATTCAAAAATTTTGGTTTAGATGCCAAAAACATCTAAAATATAAGGCAAAAAAAATCAAAAACTTAAAATGCAGACTAAAAATTGAAAATTCAAGCAAAAGAAAAATCATTTGCCATTTTCAGCCCCAAAAATAACTCTTTACCTCAAAGTAAATTGCCGAAACTCTAACCTCAAAAATAATTTAAAAAATTGCGCCCATAAAAACAATTATTCAGCTTAAAACATCTAAAATGAAGGGCAAAAAATCAAAAAAATTGTCAAAATAACCCTAAAATACCGGCCAAAAGTTCGCACACAAAAATCAACAATTCAGGTTAAAAATCTAAAGTATAGACCATTCAAAAATTCGCTCGTTAAAATAATAATTAAGGTTTAAAAAAAACGAAGATATAGGCAAAAAATCGAAAATTTAGACTCTCAACAAAAATAAAAAATGCAGACCAGAAATAACGAAAATTTCAACTAAATATTCCAAAATTTTGGTTTATAGGCCAAAAACTAAAATTTGGAACAAAGAAATGAAAAACACAGACCAAACATCTAAAATCAATCAAAGATCCTGATGTAAGAAATAAAAAATGCAGACTAAGAAATTGAAAATTCAAGCAAAAGAAAAGTAATTTGCCATTTTCAGCCCCAAAAATAACTTTGTTCCAAAATAAATTGCCGGAACTCTAAACTTGAAAGTAATTAAAAAAATTCGCCCATAGAAACAATAATTCAGGTTAAAAAAATCAAAAACTCAAACCAAAGAGTGTAGACCAATCAAAAATTCGCTCGTTCAAATTAATGATTAAGATTAAAAAAACTAAAGAAATCGAAAAATGAAAAATGTAAACAAAAAACCAAAAATGTCAACTTTCCATTAAAAAAAAATTGACCAAAATCAAAATATTTTGGCCAAAAACTCTAAAAATTAGAACAAAGAAATCAAACATGCAGACCAAACATCTAAAATATAAGCAAAAAAAAAGAAATTCCTGGCCTAAAAAAAAACATGCAGACCAAAAAATTGAAACATCAAGCTAAAGAAAAATAATTTACCATTTTCAGTCCCAAAAATAACTCTAAACGCGAAAATGTTTGAAAAAGGTAAAGGACAAAAAATCAAAATCGAAAATACCGCGCATAAAAATGAATAATTCAGGTTGAAATGTAGGGCATAAAAATAACAAATTCGGGCCTAAAAATAAAAAATGCCGACCAAAAAATAGAAAATTTTAACAAACAAATCGAAAATTTAGACCAAAATTAAGAAAAATTAGTTCAAAAGATCAGAAATTTATACAAAAAAAAAAAAAACGAAAGTGCAGGTCAAAAATCTAAAATATAGGTTAAAAAAAATCAAAATCCAGGCCTAACGACTAAAAATGCAAACAAAAAGATTGAATATTTAATATAATAAAAATAATTTAGTGGTCATTTTTAATTTTCCCCAAATGTTTAATAAAAATCCCCCAAAATTACGAGGCTGTCTCTCTCAAAAATAATAAAATTTGAAAATAAAACGTAAATACAGTGGGGATTTATTAGAAACTTACATACAAAATTAAAGTAGTATAAATATAAAATTTATTATTCATCTTCATCCGCAATATTTTGATCTTCTTTTCGGCACATACATATTTTTTTAAATGAAAGTGCAGCATCTCATTGGGGGTCACAAAATTACGAAAACGGCAATATTAGAATCCCTAGGACAACTTCCATAAATGATGTCACAGGTTTTTCCTCATCGCTGAGGAAAATTATTCACTTCTTTATGGTTGTGCACCATTGATAATGATGATTTCTAGCAAATGTAATAATATGTATACCCCTCGTATAAAATACTCACCCCAAAAAATACCCCTTTGATTGAAGTTCCCCAAAATACACCCCAAAGCAATAATTTACCCCCATCACGAGGCGTGTGGCGGTAAAAATTGCGCTTAGGAAGTACTCGGAGAACGCTACAACAAATCTCTGGAACCAATTGTATTTAAGGTGGTCATTCGCAACACACCTCGACAGCTTGGTACAACTCTACATTGTTCTTTCGCAGATTACCCCCTAGCACGCCTGGTGCAGAAATATTAAATAAATTATTTACTCAAAATAACAAGGAACCTACATCACCTAGAAAAAAAAAGTACCATCCCTTACGCATTTAAACATTCTCCCAATTACATAATAAATAGAAAATCTTTTATTCTTTTTGTATTAAGATAACTTAGGCAACCATATATGCACTCAGTTAAAGATTCCTATAAATATAAGATATTCTAGTTTTCACTCACACGATCAAATTATACAACCCAAGTTTCCGGTGTTTTACATAGCTATTTTCAAGCGGATTTTCCCAATAATTATCATTAAATTTCTCATTACTCGCAAAATAAATCGCAATTCGGGATTATTAAACACCTTTTGGTAAGTAAATGAAATTTTAAAAAGCCCTTGAAACCTAAGATATAAGAGAATTTGCCCTAACCTCACAAAGATTAAAATTAATTGTAAAAAGCATGTAAAACCAATATGTTAGTCAACAAACAACCAATTTATGTAATAATAAGTGATTCACTATTTATTGCCTTAATCATGAGGGCGGTTGCTATGTGGCAAGCCATTATTATGCTGAATAAATTAATTCACATTATTTGTGGTTAGAAACAGAACTTTTCAATTCAGTAGTTCAATTTATTGATGGTAAATATCTCGTTATAAATATCATATTTACAATTAGAAATTACAATATGTTTAGTTGTATCTATCACGTAATATAACAAAGACTGAAAATGGCAGATATCTAGCGAGTGTAAAGTTTGACGAACATAGCAATGCACGAGTGAGGAAAATAAACAAGCATTACTATGTCACAATTTCTAACCGAGTTAGGCGGCTTCTATAAATGATGTCACAAGTTTTTTGTTAAATTGTAACACCCTCGTGTCACAATGTGTCACACCATGCACCATTGAATTCCTCGAAGGGCTCAAGACCAAGAACCTCCTTGTGAATGAATTTTGAACTAATTAATAAGTCCAGTAGTTGTCATACTATTGTCATTCTATGGTTTACGTTGTTTTAAGGGTGTATTTCTAAATGTCGAGCAGTCATCACTTACCAACGATTGGTGCTTATGCTTGGGTTAGGGTTTAAAGCTAAGGTCCTTTCCCCATTTAGACCGGTTAGTTGTTTTACCCGCAGTAGCTTATTTCCATTGCCACTGCTCTTTCATTTTAAGTTTTTCATTTCATTTCTTTCACATCTACTACAATGTATTGTGTGAGCCACAAAATTTTGTTTCAGACTCGGCTGTGAGATAAATGAGGTATGTCGCATATTATTACATCATGAGATTAGATAGATAGATATTTATTGTTGGCATACAGAGTATTTACAAAAGTCAAAATAAATTAGATTAGCTCAATTGAATTAGATTTAAAAAATTGAATGAATCTCAGACATGACTGCTATGTTTCTCTCTCTCAGGCATGGTCTACTCAGAAACAAAATTCTGTGGCTCAAACCTTACAAACAATACATAAGATGCAAAATTTGTTGCGGATGTTGCATTGTCATAGTGGCCCTCTGGTGTGAAAAATGTTTCCTATGCCATATTCTAAACTTTGACCAAATTTAGTTTTATGAAAACAGACTTACAATTCCGTTGACCCCCTTCCTAATGTGTGACATCATTTTTGGAAGCTGCCTAACCATTGTTTTTCCTACGACACTAAAAGAATCGTTTTATTAGATGGTTCCCGCAACATATTTTCGACTCTTGATTATTAAAGTACTTGTATTAGTGACAAGAATAAGAATTTTTATTTAGTTATGGCTGATTGCAAACTTTGTCAAAATCAAGATTTATCTTGCCAGGTCTGGATTTCTGCTACTGACAGGAGAAATTATTTTTTTCTGGGTTGAAGGAGTGTCCTTAACGTTTTTTTGACTCTTCGTCATTAATGAACTCGTATTAGTGATAAGAATAAGGATTTTTATTTACTTATGGCTGATTGCAAACTTTATCAAAAATCGAGATTTATATCGTGAGGTATGGATTTCTGCGAATGATGGGAGAAATTATTTTTTCTGGGTTGAAGGGGTGAACGTTTTTTTTACTCTTGATTAGTACTTGCATTAGTGATGAGAATAAGCATTTTTATTTAATTGTAGCTGATTGTAAACTTAAAAAAATTATTAGACTTTTTTGAAAGGGGTAAAAAAATATACAGGGTTAAAATTAAGGGTGGATTCTTTTTGTGGTATTAATTTAGACCTTTTCTAATGGTATGGCTCACTTTTTTCCGATTCCCTTTTCTTTTCTCCAAAATATTAGTTTTTAAAATCTTTTGCTAACACATCCATCTGCAACTGTCAAAATCTGAAGTTCGCATGCTCGATCAATATTATTATATTGTACCCATATAACATAAAATTCTTGATAGATAAATGAAAACTTTTCACGATTAGATTGGTGTTGTAGGAAAATTTTAATGATTATTAGAAACAAAATTTTTATAATCATAGTGAGTGTATTGAGACAGTAAGTGCCATTGCATATAACGTATAAATTTGAAATCACGGTAATGTATGTACCTCGAGAACAGTTTATTTTTTGAATAATAATTAACCTTTAATTTCAGCCTCAATGGGAAAACTAGAACTCGTCCAGACTTTGAAAAAACACACCGGTCGCGTTTGGAATGTTTCGTGGCACCCGAAGGGCGAATGCCTGGCCTCCTGCGGGGAAGACAAAACCATCCGGCTGTGGGCCAAAGATATCTGCAAAAACTGGTTGAATAAGGTGATTCTGGATGACGGGCATAAGAGAACAATACGAGAGGTGGCATGGTCGCCGTGTGGGAATTACATAGCTTCGGCCAGTTTCGATGCTACCACCTCAATTTGGGACAAGAAAACGGGGCAGTTCGAATGTAATACCACGTTGGAGGGTCACGAGAATGAGGTTAAGAGTGTGGCCTGGTCGAAATCGGGACAGCTGTTGGCTACTTGCAGTAGGGATAAGTCGGTCTGGGTTTGGGAAGTTGCCGAAGATGATGAATATGAATGTTCGGCGGTGCTTAATGCACATTCGCAGGATGTTAAAAAGGTATTATTTGTGTATTTATTGCTTAAGTATTCTATTAGGTCTTGTGCATTTAAGCATTTCGAATTAAAAATTTTGTTTTCCTAAAGCTAGTGAAGTTTAATGCCCACTTGCACCGTATTTCAAGGGACCCTTATATCTTAAAGGTTTCTTAAAATTAGTGTTTTGGTTTGTAATGTTACGTCACAGAGCATTAAGGATAAAGAGGGACAGTTCAATGTTAACTTTTGGAAACGCCATCAGCGCCATCTGCGAGTCATCTGGCCAAACACATCGAGCCAGCGGGAAATTGAAAATTGCAACTTTACAATTCATTTTCGCAAGTGTTTCGAACTTTATGGTTCTCATCAGTGCGACGCATCCAAATAAAAGCGGAAATCGCAGACACTTGCTTTCTAATTAATTTGTTTAGTTCAAATACTTTGGTACTGTTAGTAAAATAATATGCCACTGATTGTTTCCAACAGGTTTTTAGTCCTTGAATCATGAAAACTAAGGCACAATCAGCCAATTCATTTTTTCTACCAAGAGAGCCGAGATCTACATAGCCAATTACTCTATCAATTGATTCATCAAATTGAAATCCTTTAGCTAGCGACATTTCATCAAACATTATCGAGCACATTTTATTAAATTTAAGTTAAGATTTAACTCTCTCGGTTAATTTGGAATCAATGGAATTAACCTATTAATCTTTGTGATTAGGACACTTCGGAGATGTAAAGAAAGCTTTATTTTTAATATGTGAATCGCGGATATAAACGTTACTGCAATATGGTGCCTTACTTGAATTTACCCATTGCACACTATTTTCGATTTAAGAATATTATTTTAAATTTGAATTATAAATACCTGGCCAAATACCAATTCAACTCGTGACGCTAATGAAGTTATGTACGTCTAAAAAAGTCGGCAATACGATGGGAAATAGATGTTGTCATATCTCACAGAGGACTTAAAACAATATGTATTTGTGAAATTATTCAAAAGTATTTTGCTATAAAATTTATCAAATAGACGTAAACAAACAATTAACACTTTTGGAATTTGAATATTACCAGATATTTGGATGTTCTTAAATACCTAAAATAAATTAAACCAACAAAAATATGACCATATTGCTTGCTTACAAAGATTTGTACATAGATTTGGCAGCGTTGCGTTGGGTTAGTTGGGCCAGATGACTGTGAGATGGCGTGGATGTCGCGTTTCCAATTCTTCCTATTCAAATGGGGGATTTTAAGCTTAAGTGATACTTAAATTTAAGCTGCGAGCTTAATAATTTAAGGGATGAATGAAGTACACACATAATAACAGAGACAACTTCACATGTATTATTCAACATAACATCAGGCTCTTGAATATTTGGCAGAGGAAGAAAACTGTAATGCAATGCTTGTTTACTTTATATGAGCAAATAGTGAAGTACTATGAATATAGTACAACCAATATTTCTTACTTTCAGGTAATTTTCCATCCAGAAAAGGACCTACTAGCCTCAGCCTCGTATGACAACACCGTAAAAATCTTCAAAGAAGACCCATCCGACAACGACTGGCTCTGCGTGTCCACCCTACAATCGCACGATTCCACCGTCTGGTCAATTTCCTTCGACCCGACCGGCGCCCGCCTGGCTTCCTGCAGCGATGATCAAACCGTAAAAATCTGGAAAGAATACCCGGTTGGCAACCCCGAAGGCGTGCCGACTCAAGACAACGAGAACGCCTGGAAGTGCGTATGCACTTTGAGCGGATTCCATTCTAGAACAATCTACGATATCGATTGGTGCAAGAAAACCGGGTTGCTGGCGACGGCCTGCGGAGATGACATCATCAGGGTGTTTAAGGAGGATGAGGGATGCGATCCGAATGCTCCGACTTTTAGTTTGTTGACATCGTGCGAGAGGGCGCACACGCAGGACGTCAACTGTGTCGCATGGCAGCCGAACGGAGACTTGTTGGCCAGTTGTAGTGATGATGGGGAGATTAAGCTTTGGAAGGTTGTGGAGTGATTTTTACAGCAAGAATTTATTTGTATATTGTATATGTTATGAATATATCTTTTTAATTTTTATACATGAAGTTTGATTATTTTTTTTTTTTAATTAGAAAGAAAGTATGGTTGACGGGAATTCGAGTTGAGGAAGTGCGGATGATTTGGAATTGGTGTAAGCATGTACTATTCGAACACTAACGATAATTACTTGAGATTTCAAAGTTTGATTTGAATCGGGCAGTTTCGATAAATGTCGCAGGTATAGGGGGTGAGGGGGTCAACGGAATTGTGACGGTCTGTTTTCCTGCAATTAAATTCAAAGGTAGGTGTGTTGTGTGACAGACGGTGGAATCTGTGAGGAAACTGCCACGTAAAATGGCACATTGGTATTTTCCCATGGGGTAATCTTGTAGTTTAGTACACGAGTAAGTAAAGTAAGTAAACGCAACAACTTCAGACCCAATATTTACTACGTTTCCAGATTTTACGTCTCACCATAACTAACTTAATAATAATAACAACTGTTGAAAATTTATTAAAAACAATTTATTTAAAAATTGGTACTTGTGTATTATGCCGGACTACTATAAAACCAGTTTGTCTTCAATTACCAGTTAGAGTTAGCGGTTGGTGCTTATGCTTAGGTTAGGGTGAGGTTAAGGTCCCCCCTCCCCTTGGACCGACTCTGTTTCACCCGCATTATTTGTTTTAATATGATTTTATTTAAATTTTGATGGTAATCCCGCATAATACGAAAGTACCTAAAAATAAAAATATAAATTCAATGCAACGAAATGTAGCCTGAATATATGAATAGGGAAAGGGAAGGGGTTCAAGAAAGAATTGTAAGGAGAAGAAGCAGGACGACCAGAATAATCACGGTGTATTGTAATAGAGGTAACCTTAAGGAAGTGAGTGACTATGTGGATAGTGAGGACAGGTCAAAAAGCGAAATCATAATACTAGGAGGAGATTTCAATGCCAGAATGGGTGGGGTGAAAAAATTAACATGGATGGGGAAATTTTGAAGAGACAAGCAAAGGACAAAGTAATAAACACAGAAGGGAGAAGAATGATAGAATGGCTCGATAGCGATGAATGATATGTGCTAAATGGGGCTAAGACAGGGGATGAACGAGGCGAATATACATATGTGGGGGAGAGGGGGAAGAGCATCATTGACTACGTAATCGTAAACAAAGAAGGAGAAAGGGAGGTGAGGAGATTTAAGGTAGGAGAACAAGAGGGCTCCGACCACTTTCCGGTGTCGGTAGAAATTAACGGGAGAGTAGGCGAGGAAAGTCAGAATTCACCAGAGGGAGCGAAGAAGATATAAATGGGGAGAGAAAGAAGTTTAAGGAGAACATTAAGGGAATTAATTGGCAGGACTGGAGGACACTGGAAGAGATGGAAGAACGCATTAGAGAGGCCCAGGTGGAGAGACCCAAAAAGGGAAAAGGAGGGAAGGAAGATGGTTGGCATGATGAAGAGTGTAGGGTAGTGAAAAGAAGAGAGAGGTAGAATTTTAAGAGGTGGAAAACTACGGACGAAGAGAAGTGCCTCAAAGACTGGAACGCTGCAAAGAGGGAATATGAGTTAATTTGCGAAAAGAAAAAGTCAGCATGGGAGAAAGAACAAGTGCAGATAGTGATAGAAATTAAATCGTAAAGGGAGGTATGGGAGTTAATCAGTAGAAGGAAACAAAGGGAGAGGGATGGAGTAAACGTGGAACAAATGACAACATACCTGAAGGAAAATATGAATGAAGATAGTGTGGTAAGAAGAAACCAGGAAAGGGTCAAAGTGGACTAAAGGAGGGACCCAACGGTGGAGGAGATTGAGAGGGCAATGAACGGGATGAAGAGTAAAAGTGTATATGGCCCAGGGGAAGTAGAGGTTACGGCGTTGAAGATACTAAAAGAAGAACAGGGAGAGGGATGGAAGGGTCTGATAGAACAGCTGATGAAGATATGAAACGGCAAGAGGGAGTTTCCAAAAATATGGACGCAGGCGGAAATTATTCCGATATATAAAGGAGGAGATACAGAAGATCCAGCTAGCCATAGAGAGATAAGTGTGACAAGTTCATCATATAGGCTATGTATGAAGGTGGCGGCAGAAAGACTAGAGATGGAGATGGAGAGCATGGGTATTATCCCTGACAGCCAAGCAGGCTTCAGGAAGCATAGAGGGGCGGAGGACCATATTCTAGCGCTGAGCCAAGTCATCGATAAGGAAATCAGGGAGAGTGGGGGGAAGGTCTACATCCTATCTGTAGATTTGAAGGGGTCCTACGACTCGATTAATAGGGCAGATTTGGATAGAGTGTTGGAGCAGGGCCAGGATTGGGGGGGGGGGGGGGAAAGATCAGGGGGTTAGCTTATGCGGACGACATAGCAATAGTGGCAAAAAGGAAAGGAGATCTGCAATGCATGATAGAGAGAATGACGCGATATTTAGGAAAGAGAAAGCTAAGCGTGAATGTAAAGAAAACTAAAGTAATGGTATGTATGAAGGGAGGAAGAAGGAAGGAAAAAAGGTTTTATTGGAAGGAAGAGGAAATTGAGAGAGTTAAATGGTTCAAATACCTGGGGGTAGTATTCTCACAAAACGGGAGGTGGCAGGAACACATGAAGTATGTGACAAAGAAGGTGAAAATGGCTGCTGGATGTCTGTGGAGAGAATGGGGGAGGAGAATGAAAGATTCAATGGTGACGAATGAGACTATTTGGAAAGTGTGCCTGAAGACAATCTTAATGTATGGGGCAGAAGTGTGGGGTTTCAGCATGAAAGAGAGTATGGAAGGAGTACAAACGTGGTGGATGAAGAGAATGCTAGGGCTTGAGAAGAGTACGCCAGGGTATATAATGTGTCAGGAGATGGATATATGTAGTGTGTGGGTGGATGTAGGAAAAAAATGGGCCAAATATGAGAGAAAAGTTAGAATGCAGGGTCAGAAAGTAATTGTGAATGAGATCTTAAAAGAGGCAGGCAAAGGAGAAGGAATGGAGACCCAGTGGGAGAAGGGTAGAAGGGAGATGTATAGGAAAGTAGGATGGTCGGAGGAAGCGGCTAGAGAAATGATGGGGAAAGGCAAAATCTTTGAATCCGTGGTGGAAATAACCTTGAGAGATGTGGATAAACAGGAAAGATGGAGGAAAATTGAGGTATAAACCCGAATACCTGTATGGAAGCGAAGGATGGGAGGAGAAAATTCTGATGGCGAGGTACAGATGTGGTAGTGGAGAGCGGGGGAACCGGTATTGGATGAATGAGGAAGAAAGATTGCATAGACTGTGTGGAAGGGCAGAAGAAAGGTTGGAACATTGGAGGGCGGATTGCGTGGCAACGAGAAAAACATGGAGAAAACAATACGGACAAGGGGAGTGGACAAAACTACTGAAGGGTGGTTCGGAGTCGCTGGATATAATCAGAAAGATTGAGGAAATGAAAAAGTCGGGCAATAGTATTTGAATTATTAATGTGTACACAATGTACGGTAGGAACATATGTTAAATGTAATAATGCCAATAAAGGATTAATTAATTATATGAATATTCAACCTGTTCGTAACTCTGCAAGCAAAATTAAGTCTTACTAAGACTATATAGTCAGGCTACATTTCATTGTATTGAATTAATTTATTTAATGCTTTCTGCAACAAGTAAGGTTGTTTCTAATTTATAAAAATATAAGTTGAAAAATATATTCGTAAATTGGTAACATACAAAGATTTTACAGAAGTAAATCTGACAACTCTGCGTACGTATACGCGTGTACTAATCTACAAGATTACCTTCCATGGTATAGCACATTCAACTTCGGGAAACTCCGATGGCTGAAGCTAGAGATAAATAACAATTGAAGATGTTAAGCAGAAAAAAATTAAGCAAGAGTTATTGGCGTTAAATTTTATAGACGAACACGAAGAAAAGCCAAACTTACTCTGTTGTTGGTTTGAAAATTCAAGAGCTGTGTTTTAACGGTAGCCTGATAGAGAGATTTGGTTTCTTAACAACTTTGGTCATTCGCACTATGAACATATGAAATTAAGAATTACATAACTTTAGACCAGAGCTACGAACATGTAAAGGCTGTTGTTAGTATCAGATATAAAGTCGATAAGACAAACAAAAAGTAAAATAAAATCGTGTTAGCTTTATGATAAAGCGAAGAACAGCAGGGGATTATTTCTATAAAAAATAAGAATGATCTTACAGTTGTTGACCAGCAGGTAAGCAGCGGAATATTTGACCTCCCCAAAAAATATATTTAAAAAAGAATTGTAAACTTGAGTGGTTTTTCAAAAACTAAGGGTTTGGAAATAACTTATAACAAATCGTCAATTTTTGTTAATGTAACTATGATCATAATTACAGACCATAACCCAGTTAGCACACTTGTATCACTAACATATCTGAGCAAGCTCAAACTGAAAACAAGCACTTGTTCTCAGTTTGAACTTGCTCAGATGTGTTATTGATACAAGTGTGCTAACTGGGAAATGACACATACAGGGTTGGACAAGTGTTAGAAAACGGTCTATTCGAAAATGTAAAAATATACAGGGTGATACATTAAAAGAAACGATGACGTAACAACTCAAAAAATAGGGTAGCTATTGTTAGAAATCTCAGATGTATCCAGGCTGTGATTCATGCTTAATTCATGATTCATTACCCTTAAACGATTTTTGTGGCCGGAAATTGAAGACATGGACTTGAACGATCCATGGTTTTAGCAGGATGGTAATCGAGTTATCAGCCATCTCGGCGATGCCAATTGGCCACCTCGGAGCTGCGATATGACGCCGTTAGACTTTTTTTTTGGTGTGTCACGAAAGACCGATGTCATGCGAACAGTTCATTAACGATCCAGGCCCTTATGGCGAATATCGAGCAAGCCATTCGTGAGATAGAGCCTGAAACCGTCACCAAGGTCTTGGAAAATTGAGTTGACAGGATGCGCTATTGCGAAGCCAGCCAAGGCAGCCACATGAAAGAAATCGTGTTCCATAAATAATGGGAATGTTTACTCTTTCGAAAAAAACAATAATATACAAAAAAAAATTGTTTTTCATCATTTTTTTAATTTTTAAAAAGAAACCACTAACCACTATTTGGCCCACCCTTTATAGTAATCCTGCTGTTTTTGAAAAATATTCTTTTATTTTTAAATATGAATGTTTTTATGCGCATACTTTGTGTTTATTTATAAATAAACACTCTATTCATGTAAGCCAAACTTATTTTGTCTCTTTCTAGAAACCACCTATGCTTATTTACACTGATGGTCACGTTGCAATAGCAATGGCAAGAAAATTGACTTCAAGATAACTCGAGATTTCGTAGTTAGCAGTCAACTACAGTATTAAATATAAACTTTCTAAACCAGTGATATCATTTATGGAAGCCGCCTTGCTGCATACAAAAAATATTAAAATCGGGAATAGACAGACTTCTTTCAAAAGGGTTTTTTTGGGTATTTTGCCTTTCGAATTCAAATAAAAAAAGGAGATTTGAACCCCCCACGGAAATTCAGAATATATTGTTTCCACAATTGTACAACTATATTCTTGTATAATTGTCATTGTAAATAAATTGTTTATTATTATTATTATTACCCCCCCCCCTTCCGCCCCGCGGCCGCGGGCCCTAAACTATGCCACTGCGCGGCCGCGCTAAAAAAGAAAAAAGTCGTCATACAATCGCAAAATATGATCGAATTTACAAATTGTATTAAATAATTCGCATGGCGAACAGATTTACAATGCTCTATAATATTACTCTTATTTTTTCAGACTTGATGTTGCTAAGGTGCTTGGTTAGAAAACATTTCATCTTCCGTCAAACATCATTCGGTTTTCGCAAAAGTACAAATTTTGCGAGAATGGCGGAACACTCCTATACCGGTAGCTCACTGAATGTGATCCTTAACCGTCTGGAGGAGTTTGCTCCCTTGGCGATGGCATCCAGTTGGGATAATGTCGGTCTTCTGGTCGATCCCATGTCGGATACGAAAATCATCAATATCCTCCTGACAAATGATCTCACCGAGGAGGTTGTTACTGAAGCCATCAATCTTAAGTGCGGGCTGATTATTACGTATCATCCGAACATTTTTCAAGGATTGAAGGCGATACGTCAAACGTAAGCAGGTGTCACAATATGTAGAGTTTTAAAACGTGTGTTTCAAAACTAACTTAATCGCTGTCACCTATGAATTGAACTGCGCATGTCGCTGATGTACATTTCTGACGTTTGAATGACGAGTATGAATTTTTTAGAATGACCACTGCAGTCACAGGTTTCCTATGCCACAAGGTGTCACACCATTCAGCTTTAAATTTAGTTTTAGGAAACAAGCTGTCACAATTCCGTTGGCCCCCACCCCCTAAACCCCGTACCGGCGCGAATTTCGCGATTTCAGTGGTTTCGAAATATTCTTAGGTAATAGCTTATAGCTTTTTAGCTTATGACCTTACTTGTCGATGCGCCTTAGATTAGACTATATCAGATAAGACGGGGGTGAACTTGCACTATTTGACCTTGGGTGGGATTTGATTCCAACCGTCAAACAATCTATCTTTTGCTTACTAAATTCAATGATCGTGTTATCAGTTTTTTTTAATCGTTAATTGGTCATCGCGCAACTGCAATACGACACCGTTCGAATTTTTTTATGTGGAAATTGCAAACAGGAATTACTACCTCAAAGCACGGCATACGCGTTGCTACATTTTCGCCACACGTTCGTCCGCAAAGCTCTTGAAATCGTGATAATCTTTTAATTTTAATTTTACAAGGTCTTGGAAAGAGAGAATCGTCATTGAATGTATCAAAAACGGCATAGCCGTATTCTCGCCGCACACCAGCTGGGATGCCGTCCGCGGTGGTGTCAACGATTGGTTGGTCAACGCTTTAAAAGTTAAGAATTCTGAGCCCATCCTCAAAAATACTCCGGATTGTACAACCGGAGCGGGAAGATTTTGCGATCTTGATGAACCCATCACCGTCAAGAAGGCCGTGAAGCTGATCAAGGATCATATTGGGATACCGCATTTACGACTTGCACTGGCCAAAAATAAAGATGAGAGTGAGTTGAAGAACGTTTCGTACAAGATTTTTCTACATTTGTTTCTTGTATCGTTTCAGACGCATTGATTCATACTGTGGCGGCTTGTGCCGGCTCTGGAAATGCCGTGCTCACTGGCGTAAAAGCTGATCTTTACCTTACGGGGGAAATGTTGCACCATGATATTTTGGATGCCGCTCAAACAGGCACTCACGTGATCCTTTGCAATCACAGCGATTCCGAAAGGGGGTTCTTGAGGGAATTTCAGAAACAGTTGGAACAGGAGGTTATGCATGGAGAAGCTAAAGTGTTCGTCTCGGAAGTCGATCGCGATCCTTTAAAAACGGTTTAATGATTTTGTACACTCAATAAAGGCTTTCTGTTTTTACACAAATTTGTTTTAGTTATGTTTAGTGATGTAAAAGCGCGCACTAAACGCGAAACCTTTTAGCACGGAACACGTTTGTACTTCCCCGAAACGGATGAGAATCACGCCTCGCGCGGTACATGGATGTGATAATTTTTTGAAAATTAATGCTTAAGAAAATACTGATATGATACGAAACATCTGCCTTTAGAATTAATTACGATTTTTGAAAATATTTAGTTATGAATTTTTGAAAATTAATATTTTAAGTTAAGTAATAAAATTTGTAAAATCCTACAAGTATAACGAATTGTAAATTCATTTAAACTTAAAAATTTGTACTTGTATTGAATTGCTGTGGAATTTGTAAAATCCTACAAGTGTAACGAGTTTTAAATTCCAATCAAAATTAAATTTCTGCATTGGTTTAATCATTAAATTGATGAGGGCCGAATTTGCTTTAAAAGATTAAGATCTTTAAGCAGAACAATACATTTCCGATTTTCCGCTAAAACAATTGCCAAATTATAGCTGAAAACAAATGCCAACATTTTAAACATTATCTGGGGAAACGTAAATGCATTCTACGAATTTAAAAGTTGTAAAATAGTATATTGTACAACGAGCATATAATGATGGCTATTAATCACGAGAACAAGGTTTGCGGAACGAGCCGTAGGCGAGTGGAGCAAATCGGTTGAGTGATTAATAGCCATTATATGCGAGTTGTACACTATACTTTGTTCACGAAAATTAAAATCAAGATCAAAATTTAATTTAAAATTACAATTAGAATCAAAATTAAAATGAAAATCAAAATTAAAGTTATAATTACAATTACAATTGAAAAAAATTTAAAATCAAAGTTAAAATCAGTATTAAATAGGGTAAACAAAATATTATCATAAATCGCGTTCTGTGAATCAAAGCGCAAATTAGCGTGTTTAATAACCATATTAAACACGCAAATGCATGTTTAATGAAATTGAGTGTTAAATGTACCCCATTAATGTTGCCCATACAATTAAATAATGCGCACATTATAACATTTTCGTGAACAAAATAAGATTTGTTGTTGTTGGGAAAATAACATTTACTTACGGAGTTATTTTAAACCCAAATAACTCCTAAACTTTTATTGATTAATGTCCTTGTTAGCTCAATTGTAGTTATTGTTTCATCGCTGTTAGACTTAAAAGCTGAAGTTTTAAATATTAACTTAATAGTCGAAGAGGTTGTATAAAAAGAGATAGCATGAAGCGATTAGTTTTGATGCATTACTTGGTGCGGGGTGGAAACTTGTATTTAATTTTTGCAAGTATTCATAGAATCTGGGATCTTTTAGAAAAATACTCCTACTACATTCATTTAAGTTAAAAATGTAGCCAGTGTAAAATGTGACGGTTGAGATCATAACTCATTTTGATTCAGACGAAATGAATGCTGTAAATAAAACTGAACATATTTAACACGTATATTCACTGTAAAATGTAATACGTTTATAAGTATATATCAGAGGCGGCTCGTGGATCTTTGTAGAGGAGGCTAAGACAGAGATGCCGCTCAAAATCTTATTATGTTTTATTTCCTTGCACACAATTCTTTCAAACTACTTTGCAACAAATGAAAAAACAACCTTTATTGGCATAAACATAATATCCACATTCTAGAAATCTATACACAACTAATACAATCGTTCCTCCTCGCCTCTCCTTTCCCCTCACCGCCTGTCCTTCTTCTCGCTTCCCACTTTTTCCAGTGTCCTTACCCCAGCCCCATCCTCTTTCATTCATTCTGTAACCCTTCTGTTCCCTTTTACTTCCACGCATTACTCATTCGCACCCTCACACTCTTCCGCCAGATGCCTCCATGTATCCTTCCTCCACTGACATGATCCACATCTCATATCCTCCTCCCCCATCCATTTCTTTCTCCCCCTCTCTCGAGACCCACACCTAGCCCTCGCCATTATCACCCTTTGCTCCCTGCTACACCCATCCTCACTTAGGTATCTCGGTAACCTCCTATACACTTGCCACCTCCTAAACATATCATTATATTTGTTCTTCGCTATCAGTCCATGCCTCTCCCGAGCTTCCACTTCCTTCACCTTCTCTTTCACCTATGCCGCCACCTTCAAACCCCTACCAAACCACTCTTTCACCTTCACCTCAGCCAGTCCTACCCTCTTTCTCTCTTCTCTCCATTTCCCTCCTACATTCACACACGTCTCCCACACCGCCTTCGCCAATCTCTCCTCCCCTAACTCACACAGCATCATTTCGTACTTCACCACTCTCTCTATCGCCTCACAGGTCAATCTCTCCCTGTTCATCTCCTGCAGTAGAATGTATCCAGGTGTCGACTTCTCTAGCCCCAACATCCGTCTCAAGAACCATAACTGCTCCCTCTCCATACACTCATACACTCTCGTCCCCCATGCTTCCACCCGCTACAATAGCACAGGCCTTATACCCCTGCCACACACTTGTCGAGTGGCATGGCAAGTAGCGAGGAAAGGAGGCAGAGACGTAGTGTGGCAACATTACTCGTCATGCCGCACATCACGCTCCTCGTCATGCCCACTGCTCCCTGTTTTGTCGGTTTTTGGGCGCGAGTCAAAGGACTGGCAATATAAACGCGTACGTTTATTTGAAAGGATTAAAGGATTGCAAGTTTGGCGGTGATTTAACGTTCAAATTATCAAAATCATCCCTCAGAATTACTATTTAAAACCTTTTAAACATTTTAAGTTCGCATTCCCACGTCTTGTCGCCATCTATTCGACGATGGCAGAACTACTAAGTGATGTTTTTGAACAGCGCCAAAATGCTCGAACTTTATCCTTATAATCAAAAAGTTAATATTCAGCAATGCACTATACACCAAACGATAGACGATTTAATTTTGAATCGAATGGTGTATAAAATAGCTAAGGCTATTTAGCCGTTTTCTTGTAATTTGTGAATGAAAATTAAGCACGACACACTTACCGACATTTACAGTTCACTGTAACTTAAAACCTAAATGCACAACAATTTGCTACATTCTTCAATGAAATACGGGTCACAATACTTATTACTGATTATTCAATTAACTTTTTATATTATTAATGCATTACAATAAGATAAGTATATGAGGAATCCTAATCTTCATTGAGGGTACCCTCTGTTATCGTGGGGATAAACTACGTTTTCATTTGTGGATGTAATAATTGTTTTAATAATGAAAGAATATTTGAAAACTTAGGAAGAATGTTATTTTATAATAAAATAAATTTACTTGTAGATATTTTCGTATTTAAATTGCAGAAACAATACATTATAATATATTCGCCTAATCACAGGCAACCCGATATACGCATAAGTACTATTAATTTATTATTAAAAACTTCCAATTTTAAACGTGACAGTGACAAAACCATAAGTGTAATCCTCAGTAAATCTTCAAAAATAGTGCGAATATTTAAGTATTTAAATTGCAGAAATAATTATATTACATAAACGCCAACTTACAGACAACGCAATACACCCATACCTAATATTAATCTATTATTAAAAACTTCCAATTCTAAACGTGACAGGGACAAAACCATAAGTATATTCGTTAGTAAAGCTTTAAAAATAGTGGCAATATTTAAGTATTTAAATTGCAGAAATAATTATATTATATAAACGCCTACTTACTCGCAACCCAATATACGTGTAACTAATAATGATTTATTATTTAAAACTTCCAATTGTAAACGTAACAGGGACAACACCATAAGTGTAATATTTTTAAAGCGTTACTAAGCATTACACATATGCTTGTGTCCCTATTATCTTTAAAATTGGAAGTTTTTAATAATAAATTAATATTAGTTATATGTATATCGGGTTGCCTGCAAGTGGGCGTTTATATTATACAATTTTTCTCGCAATTTAAATACTTAAATACTCGAACTATTTTTAAAGCTTTACTCAGGATTACACTTATGGTTTTGTCCCTGTTACGTATAAAATTAGAAGTTTTTAATAATAAATTAATTGGAGTTATGCGTATATCGGGTTGCTGGTGATTAGGCGTGTATATTATAAAATTTTGTTTCTGCAATTTAAATATGTAAATATCCACAAGAGAAATTAATTTATCCTAAAATAACTTCTTCTTAAGTTTTTAAATATTCTTTTATTATTACAACAATTATTAAATCCACAAATTATTAAGTAGTTTATCCCCACGATAACAGGTAGAGCCCTCTGCTTAGATTATGATTTCTCGTATATATCTCTTATTGTAATGCTTTAACAATATAAATAGTTGAATGATGAATCAGGAATAAGTATTTTAACCCGTATTTGATTGAAGAATATAGCAAATTCTTCTTTATTGAATTTTTATGTTACAGTGAGCTGTAAATGTCGGTAAGTGTGTCGTCCTTAATTTTCATTCGCAAATTACAGAAAAACCGCTAAATTTCCTCAGCTATTTTATACACCATTCGATTAAAAATTAAATCGTCTGCCGTTTCATGCACAGCCCATTGCTAATCATTAACACTTTGACAATAAGTATTAAGTTCGAGCATTTTGGCGCTGTTCAAAAACATCACTTAGCAGTTCAGCCACCGTCGAATAGATGGCGACGAGGCGCGGAAATCCGAACGAAAAATGTTTAAAAGCTTCTAAATACCAATTCTAATCGATGATTTTGATAATGTTAGCATTAAATGACCGCCAAACATATAATCCTTAATCTTAAAAGTGCTGTAAAAATCCTGCAATAATAAATATTGCCACAGCAATTTTTTAATGGTTAAATTGATTTTAATGATTCAAATTGTAATTTACAGAGGTATTAATGGTTTAATAATAAATAATAAAATAAGATTTGTTGTGGTTGGGAAATTAACATTTACTTACGGAGTTATTTTAAACACAAACAACTCCTAAACGTTTATTGATTAATGTCCTTGTCAGCTCAATTGTAGTTATTGTTTCATCGCAGTTAGACCTAAAAGCGGAAGTTTTAAATATTAACTTAATAGTCAAAGAGGTTGTATAAAAAGAGATAGCATGAAGCGATTAGTTTTAATGCATTACTTGGTGCGGGGTGGAAACTTGTATTTAATTTTTGCAAGTATTCATAGAATCTGGGTTCTTTTAGAAAAATACTCGTACTAAATTAATTTAAGTTAAAAATGTAGCCAGTGTAAAATGTGACGGTTAAGGCTCCACTGGTTGAGATCATAACTGATTTTGATTCGAACGAAATGAATGCTGTAAATAAAACTGAACATATTTAATACGTATATTCACTGTAAAATGTAATATGTTTATAAGTATATATCAGAGGCGGCTTGTGGATCTTTGTAGAGCAGGCTGACAGAGATGCCGCTCAAAATCTTAATATGTTTTATTTCCTTGCACACAATTCTTTCAAACTACTTTGCAACAAATGAAAAAAAAACCTTTATTGGCATAAACATAATATCTCCATTCTAGAAATCTCACAGAGCATTAAGGATAAAGAGGGACAGTTCAATGTTAACTTTTGGAAACGCCATCAGCGCCGTCTGCGAGTCATCTGGCCAAACACATCGAGCCAGCGGGAAATTTAAAATTGCGACTTTACAATTCATTTTTGCAAGTGTTTCGAACTTTTTGGTTCTCATCAGTGCGACGCATCCAAATAAAAGCGGAAATCGCAGACACTTGCTTTATAAAGAGCTTAGATTTAATCAAATGCAAAAAGTAAAGCTCTAAATGATGTTGAAGGGGATTCGCTTGAAATTTTTTCCAAACGAATTCTTTTTAGGGCAGATGTTAAATCATGTAGTGAACTACATTCTTGAAGGGGCCGTTTTAAAAAAGATTTTGCAGGAACTGTACCGGAAGAAGTACTACAAGAAGGTATATTAAAAATTGTCGGAATTGCATTCCAATTTAAATATTTTCTACAGGAATCAATAAATACTTAAAAAGTGGTCCTCACAAATGTGCATAACTTTGAAAGTGGAATTTTTTTAGAGCAATACATTCAATGGAATTAACCCATTCATCTCTGCGATTAGGACATTTCGGAAATGTAAAGAAAGCTTTATTTTTAATATTTGAATCGTGGGTATAAACGTTACTGCAATAAGGTGCCTTAAGAGTACTTAATTTACCCATTGCACACTCTTTTAGGTTTAAGAATATTAGCTTAAATTTGAATTATAAATACCTGGCCAAATAGCTATTCAACTCGTGACGTTAATGAGGTTATGTATAAAAAGGCCGGAAATTTGATGGGAAATAGATGTTGTCATATCTCATTTGTGAAATTATTCAAAAGTCTATTTTGCTTTAAAATTTATCAAATAGACTTAAACAAACAATTAACACTAGTGGACTTTGATATTTCCAGATATTTGGATGTTCTTAAATACCTAAAATAAATTTAACCAACAAAAATATGACCATATTGCTTGGTTACAAAGATTTGTACATAGATTTGGCAGCGTTGCATTGCGTTAGTTGGGCCAGATGACTGTGAGATGGCGTGGGTGTCGTGTTTCCAATTCTCCCTTTTCAATTAACCCCCCTGAGAAATCTATACACAACAAATACAATCGTTCCTCCTCGCCAGTCCTTTCCCCTCACCTCTGGTCCTTCTTCTCATGTCCACTTTCTCCAGCGTCCTTACCCCAGCCCCATCCTCTTTCTGTAACCCTTCTGTTCCCTTTCACTTCCACGCATTCCTCATTCGCACCCTCACACTCTTCCGCCAGATGCCACCATGTATCCTTCCTCCACTGACATGATCCACATCTCATATACTCCTCCCCAATCCATTTCTTTCTCCCCCTCTCTCCAGACCCACCTAGCCCTCGCCATTATCACCCTTTGCTCCCTGGTCCACCCACCCTCACTTAGGTATCTCGGTAACCTCCCATACACTTGCCACCTCCTAAACATATCATTATATTTGCTCTTCGCTATCCGTCCCTGCCTCTCCCGAGCTTCCACTTCCTTCACCTTCTCTTTCACCTATGCTGCCACCTTCAAACCCCTACCAAACCACTCTTTCACCTTCACCTCAGCCAGTCCTACCCTCTTTCTCTCTTCTCTCCATTTCCCTCCTTCTACATTCACACACGTCTCCCACACCGCCTTCGCCAATCTCTCCTCCCCTAACTCACACAGCCTCATTTCGTACTTCACCACTCTCTCTATCGCCTCACATGTCAATCTCTCCCTGTTCATCTCCTGCAGTGGAATGTATCCAGGTGTTGACTTCTCTAGCCCCGTCTCAAGAACCATAACTGCTCCCTCTCCATACACTCATACACTTTCGTCCCCCATGCTTCCACCCCCCACAATAGCATAGGCCTTATACCCCTGCCACACACTTGTCGAGTGGCATGGAAAGTAGCGAGGAAAGGAGGCAGAGACGTAGTGTGGCAACATTACTCGTTATGCCGCACATCACCGCACATCACGCTCTTCGTCATGCCCACTGCTCCTGTTTTGTCGGTTGGGCGCGAGTCAAAGGACTGTCAATATAAACGCGTACGTTTATTTGATAAGTTCTTTCATAAGTAAACAACCAATCAGATTCGTCCATTTTTGTCGAACGCCGCACGCTACAGAAACTTAGAACGTCAATGTCACTGAGAAACGGTAAGACCCCGCGCGTCAGGGCGATTTGTTAAACTTAGGCTGATAAGACCCCCGCTGTCGGTGTCGATGTTCAGATTTATATCATATTCATAGATACCCTTGAATAAAAAATTACGATCGATCTGTCAACGTATAAACATGTCTGAATCACGCTTCGGGACAGAATGCGATGAAGCAATTAATAATTTAATTACAACACCAAAAAACACGGTCAAAAGTAAAAAATACGTATGGAAACTGTTCCAGCATTTTTGTGAGGTAAGAAAATACGAATTGAAAATTGTACTTTTAATAAATAGCTTTTCAAGTTTTGTACATAATTCAAGAACTTATCTTACCGAATGTACCTCGGGCAATGATAAATTCGAGATAATTTTGACTAGTTCCCTCAAGTGTGTTGCTTTAAGTAATTGCCCTCCGCCTGACGGCGTCGGGCAATTACTAAGCAACACACTTTCGGGGTTTAGTCAAAATTATCGCGAAATTATCAGTGCCCTTGGGACATTATAGCTGAAAAGATTAAAGGATTGCAAGTTTGGCGGTGATTTAACGTTCAAATTATCAAAATCATCCCTCAGAATTACTATTTAAAACCTTTTAAACATTTTAAGTTCGCATTCCCACGTCTTGTCGCCATCTATTCGACGATGGCTGAACTACTAAGTGATGTTTTTGAACAGCGCCAAAATGCTCGAACTTTATCCTTATAATCAAAGTGTTAATATTCAGCAATGCGCTATACACGAAACGATAGACGTTTTAATTCCGAATCGAATGGTGTATAAAATACTTGAGGCAATTTAGCGGTTTTCTTGTAATTTGCGAATGAATATTAAGCACGACACACTTATCGACATTTACAGTTCACTGTAACTTAAAAACTAAATGCACAACAATTTGCTATATTCTTCAATGAAATACGGGTCCCAATACTTATTACTGATTATTCATTCAACTTTTTATATTATTAATGCATTACAATAAGAGAAATATATGAGGAATCCTAATCTTCATAGAGGGTACCCTCTGTTATCGTGGGGATAAACTAAGTTTTTATTTATGGATTTAATAATTGTTTTAATAATGAAAGAATATTTAAAAACTTAAGAAAACTGTTATCTTATAATAAAATAAATTTACTTGTAGATATTTTCGTATTTAAATTGCAGAAACAATACATTATAATATATCCGCCTAATCACAGGCAACCCGATAAACGCATAACTACTATAAAAAAAATCCAATTTTAAAGGTGACAGTGACAAAACCATAAGTGTAATCCTCAGTAAAGTTTCAAAAATAGTGCGAATATTTAAGTATTTAAATTGCAGAAATAATTATCTTACATAAACGCCTACTTACAGACAATGCAATACACGCATACATAATATTATTTTATTACTAAAAACTTCCAATTTTAAACGTGACAGGGACAAAACCGTAAGTGCAAAGCTCGTAAAGCTTAAAAAATAATGTGAATATTAAAGTATTTAAATTGCAGAAATAATTATATTATATAAACGCCTGCTTACAGGCAACCCAATATACGTATAACTTATAATGATTTATTATTTAAAACTTCAAATTTTAATCGTAACAGGGACAAAACCATAAGTGTAATATTTTTAAAGCGTTGCTAAGGATTACACTCACGCTTATGTCCCTATTATATTTAAAATTAGAAGTTTTTAATAAAAAAATATATTAGTTACAGTATATTGGGTTGCCTACAAGTAGGCGTTTATCTAATACCATTGTTTCCGCAATTTAAATACCTAAATATTCCCACTATTTTTAAAGCTTTACTCAGGATTACACTTATGGTTTTGTCCCTGTTACGTATAAAATTAGAAGTTTGTAATAATAAATTAATTCGAGTTATGCGTATATCGGGTTGCTTGGGATTAGGCGTGTATAATATAAAATATTTTTTCTGCAATTTAAGTACGTAAATATCCACAAGTGAATTTATTTAATCATGAGACCACATTACTTTAAAGTTTTTAAATATTCTTTTATTATTACAACAATTATTAAATCCACAAATTATTAAGTAGTTTATCCCCACGATAACAGGTAGAGCCCTCTACTTAGATTATTATTTCTCGTATATATCTCTTATTGTAATACATTAACAATATAAATAGTTGAATTATTAATCAGGAATAAGTATTATAACCCGTATTTGATTGAAGAATATAGCAAATTCTTCTTTATTGAATTTTTATGTTACAGTGAGCTGTAAATGTCGGTAAGTGTGTCGTCCTTAATTTTCATTCGCAAATTACAGAAAAACCGCTAAATTTCCTCAGCTATTTTATACACCATTCGATTAAAAATTAAATCGTCTACCGTTTCATGCACAGCCCATTGCTAAACATTAACACTTTGACAATAAGTATTAAGTTCGAGCATTTTGGCGCTGTTCAAAAACATCACTTAGCAGTTCAGCCACCGTCCAATAGATGGCGACGAGACGCAGATATCCGAACGAAAAATGTTTAAAAGTTTCTAAATAGCAATTCTATGGGATGACTTTGATAATGTAAGCATTAAATGACCGCCAAACATATAATCCTTTAATCTTTTGAAATAAAAGTGCTGTAAAAATCCTGCAATAATAAATATTGCCGCAGCAATTTTTTAATGTTAAATTGATTTTAATGATTCAAATTGTAATTTACAGAGGCATTAATGGTTTAATAGTAAACAGTAATAGTATATTGTACAACGAGCGTATAATGATGATTAATAGCCATTATATGCGAGTTGTACACTATACTTTGTTCACGAAAATTAAAATCAAAATCAAAATCAAAATTAAAGTTGTAATTACAATTGCAATTGAAAAAAACTTAAAATCAAAGTTAAATTCAATATTAAATAGGGTAAACAAAATATTATCATAAATCGCGTTCTGTGAATCAAAGCGCGAATTAGCGTATTTAATGACCATATTTAATCACGCCCATTGTATGCCATGTGTTCTCGTTTTTCTGTCTTATTTAAATGTAGTGATTACGTTCTATCCTTAAATCAGCATTTTTCAATTACAATTAATTAGGAAGTGGTAAATAGTTAGATTTTGTGGGTCAAAGTAGAAAGATTTATATTTCTGGCACAGAACTAAAATGAGGCAAGGCTGTGTGAATCGGGCTTTTCATAACGTCTTTACGAACTATCACGAGGACGCGGGGTGAACGCAATGTGACCATACCACCTATTCGGTGCGCCGAGTATAGAGGTAATCACGCAACACCAATTGTAACCATTTTGTAACATACTTCAAGTTTCCAAGGAAATAAATAGTTGAGTATAATGCTACAATTACTGATTGAATAACTCAGCGCTCTATCGCTACGTCGCGTCATTGTTAGGATGCGTAGAGCATTGTGTAGCGACAATAAATTGATGTCAGGTGCGCGAACAAAATATTTGTGAATAAGAAAAATCATAACAGTAGTTTATTGTCATATAACGTTTAATCAAATTTATATTTTTATAGTTTAATGTAGCATGCGTATGTGATTTTGAAATTATTGCGACATGTTTTCCAGACAAACAGCAATTTGTGCGTTTATAATGAATACACTTTATAGTGTACGCATAATAAAGATGTCAAGATAACAAACATTAAAAGGTTACAGTTATTATTGGTCGTTTTATATCTTTAACTATTTTGATGCGCTCAACAACAAATTAAAATGAATTAATTAAATTAATTGTTTTAATATTTACGTATTATTAGTAGTACTTAAATTCTCGACTAGTTTGGCCTTATAAGGATATTTTCAAGAGAATTTTAAAATGTCCTGATAAGGCAAAACAAGTCGAGAATTTTAAACATTCAGAATATAAACTGCGTTTTAATTTGGTAGAATTAATATCTACACTGCCGAGCATAAAAGTTGGATCACTCCGTAATTTCAATTTTTTTTTTCAAATTTAAGTTTTTTACGTGTTTTTTTGGTTGCTTGAATGAAAAAAAAGTTTTTGTTGTTCAAAGTTTACTGAAAATAATGAAAATGAACAATTTCAATTTGACATGCTAAGTCAGTGGTTTCCAAACTTTTTTGTCCTACCGCCCCCTTTTCAGAAAAAAATATTACTTAGCGCCCTCTGGAAATGATTTTTTTAAATTGTATTAGCAATTAATAGGATATATATGTATTAATGTTTCTACTTTTTTCGTAAAATATAGTAAAGAAGGGTGTAAATTAGAAACATTTATCTTTGAAATTATGAAACTATTTATTGAAGCCAGAATAGGATGTTATACAAAAAAAAGCTAAATATTCGAATGAGAAGGATGAACCTCTGCTGCTACCAAGTTAGTAATTCGTCAGCAGTAATCTTAAATCGCCAAGATTAATAAATTGATTACCGCACTGAACCCACGTTTCACTAAATCCTCTTCTTTCTTTTATACTGTCACCACCCCCTTACAGTTATTCATCGGCCCCCAAATGCACCTGTGGCCATCAGCGCCCCCCTGAATTGCTGCAGCGCCCACTTTGGGAATCACTGTGCTAAGTAATGAAAATGATCAAGTTTACTTTCATACGCTTTTGTTGAAACAAACAAGCATAGTTTTTGTTTCTGTGATGACATCTGCCTGTTGCAAATTGTTTGTGTATTGTTGTCATTGTTAGTGTTTTGAGCATAAATCCTGTTGTTGCGGCACGAATTGTGGCGGCTTGGCGGTCAGCGCGAAACTGCGAGAAACGTTGATGTAAGTCTCTCGAGTCTGCAACGAGTATGGCAGCGGCAAGGCGAGGCAAGACTAGAGATAACCGCTTTCTTGTTTCTAGTGGTTTGACAAACCGAACGGTACGGCAGTTTCCCTTCGAAATCATCTGCAAGAAGTAAGAACTGTGGGCATAAGTGAGTGGACAGTTAGGAGGCGACTTCGTGCTGCTGGATTATCTTCTCGAACAAGAGCTACTGGACCGCCGCTTTCCCGTGAACACCGGATTGAATTTTGCACGAGAACACTTGGCTCGGACAATAGCGGATTGGAGTCGCGTATTGTTTGCCGATGAATCGCGATTATGTCTTACGGGCTCAGTGTAAGAGTGTGGCGACGACAAGACGAGAGATATGCTCAAGAATTTGGTGGAGGATCAGTTATGGCATGGGGAGGCATATCTTTTAACACTCACACGGAGTTAGTCTTTATCGAGAATTGGATTTTGACTGCGCATAGGTATCTGACAGAGGTTCTAGAAGACCATGTTTTACCGTTCATGGTTGTTCTTGGTGACGACGCAACACTTATGCATGATAACGCAAGGCCCTGCAATGCTCGGATAGTTACTGAGTATCTTGATGAGTGTCAAATCACGCGATTTGTTTCGTCAGCTCGTAGTCCGGATTTAAATCCAATTGAGCATGTTTGGGATGAGATGGGAAAACGTTTACGAAGACATGTGCCGGCCCCCAGAAATCCTAGGGAGTTTCGCGACATATTGGTGCAGGAATAGGACAATCTTCCGCAGAATATGATCCAAAATCTGATCCAGAGCATGCCTCGTCGTTTGCAAGCTGTTACCACTTCCAAGGGAGGGAATACTCGCTACTGAAGTCCTTAAAATTTCTTTTGTTTCAACAAAAGTATATTAAAGTAAACTTGATCATTTTCATTACTTAGCATCTAATTAAAATTGTTCATCTACGTGGCCTCAAAAATTCTGATTTAACTGAACCTGCTAACATATTAGGACTTTGTTTGCAAACAAATCATTTACAGGGAAATCCCTATACAATGAATGGCCAGCTTAAATTAGCAGAAATGGTGTCCATAATTAAATTGCAATGTAGCTGTAAAGCAGGTTGATCTGGAACCTGTAAACCACGGCATGCTTGTTGGTTAAGTTAACAAAACCGGCTTTCTTTTTCGGAAAATAGTGGAAATGAATATTTCTATCCTTTCCTTTCTTCGAATGACATCCGAAGAAACAATAATTTGTATTAAATTTATCCATTGTTCACAATACACACGAGAAACACTCAAAATTACAAACGGCAGCAATGCTAAACCATGTAAAATGTAAACACGAGTACTCGTTTACTTGAGTACTGGGTGCGTCCAACTCTCTTTCAAGGCCAATTGAGGATTGGAATTAAATCTTCTTCATCAAATAAAAGAAAGTATAATTGGGCATTATCCATCGCTAGATTCTAGGTTATGTTAAATATATACAAACAAAGCACTGCAATCAGAATGGCCGCCTAGCGTTCCTCAAATACATTCAGCGTAAATTAAAATAATCATGTTGAGAGGTCTTTAAATGATTGTGGCCTCATTGCCACGAATTTATTATTCGATAATGGAACCGCAGATACTTATTATTGATAAAATTTATGTAAAAATAAAAAAAAACAATTCCTCACCACTTTCTCCTCTTCTAACAAACATTTTTTGCTAGATAAGGTGTGGCTACGACTGTGTCAATGTCTGATTTTTCGTATCTTTGATAACTTCAGCTAATCAAATTTTAACGCAAAAATGGTTTTTACTTTAGTACATAGAAGCTTTACTTTCTTAATTGTGTTTTCGATAACGAAGAATGGACATATAGCGCTGTTGTCTGTCATTTTCAATTTCCAAATTTTGCCTTCTTGAATGCAGATTTCTTGAATGTTCTGAGAAATACGGTTATAGTGTTTCGTGAAACTGAAGGTGTAGAACATTTTAAACAGTACATACACTAGACGCCATAGCAAATATTAGCCAACAAATGGAAAATAACACTGGGCAACAAAATTTTTGTTGCATTAAAAAAAGCACTTGTTCTAACCTAATTTGGGTGTGTTGAATCCAAATATGTCATTATTTTTGTTCATACTGTTACTGTTCAATTCAAGAATAAATATTTTGCGAAATTTGCATATTTATTACATATATTACATGCAATCACAAGTCATATATCACATATGAGCGTAGAAATATAGTCACATTATGAGCCCTGATAGGTTAACCCAGATATGCCCACTGTACTTTTTAAAGGACACCGTGCAGATACTTGTTTGCAAACTGGTATTGAGGTTTATAGGTAGAAATGATAGATAGGGCCACTTGTATGATGAGCCAACATTATGGTGGCACATGTTCTCCGGAATCTGACGGCTGTGGTTGTAAAAGAGGGTCGGAGCTCGGTAAGCAGGGGACGTAATATTTTTTTATCTCAAACCAACCTTTATTGAGAAGTACTGGTGTAAAAGTGCGTATACCAATCGGAGCGAAGGACAGTAATAAATGTATGGGATGCAATTAGAAGAACCACCAATACCTTTTCTTCGAGGGTGCGTCGATCCTCAGGGCGGACCGACCGTTTTACGACCTCGGCCGCCAGATTCCACCGAATAGGCTATACATAATATCACTTTGTAATATTGAAAGCCGAATGTTTAATAAGTGCATGAAAGCTACATCATGACGGTGCACCATGACATACACTTTATAGGGTAAGTATTTTCTAAAAGATTGTAAATATTTTCTTGGTAATTAGTAGTTGCATTCCAAATCTACTATTCTAACCTATAACTGTCAAAAATATGAATTTATGGTTGGTATATAGAATTTATAATGAAGCACTGGTGTACTTCCAAAAGGACAGTGGGCAAATGTAACATGTTATTAAATTACAATTTCTTGATGAAGCCATACGAATGCTTGAAGAAGACGACCACTTACATGGAGATATACCTTTGTGGTATGGTTACAAACTTTGGATGGGTGCTACTTCAAGACGCTTGCAAGTTGATGGGTTTAGGCCCATCTGTAGTACTACATTACGCAGATATAAGTTCCCGATTCAGTTTACAATACTCATTATTTTTTGATAATTTGTTTACCAATCTGGCACTCATTGATGAACTCACAAAGAGTAAAATTAAAGCAACTGACACAATTCTAAAAAATAGGATAAGTAACTGCCCTTTAAAATTCGATGAAGAAATGAAAAAAAATTGTGGCTCATATGAACATAAAATAAACCAGGATCAATCAATACAACAGGTAAAATGGTGTGATAATAACATTGTTCATATGGCTTCAAATGCACTTGGATTGGAACCACTAAATCCAGTAACCAGATATTCTCAAAAAGAGAAAAAAACAATTTCTGTAATGCAACCTCACAACATCAAAATGTACAACAAAGTTTGGGAGGTGGATAGAAGTGATCAAAATATAGCTCTGTATAGAACAGGGATTCGAGGAAAGAAATGGTACTGACCCCTCATCATGCACGTACTAGATGCTGCCCAACAAAATGCGTGGCAGCTACATAGACGTCAAAGAGGCAATCAAGACATTCTAGGCTTCCGTAGAAATGTTGCAATTTCCCTTCTTAACATTTATGGAAACATTAGAGCAAGTTAGATCACTTGCTCTATCTATCAAACGATTTGGTAGACCATCTCAATTAGAGAATATAGAATCAAGATTTGATTGAATGGACCACTTTATCATAGAACAACACAAACAAACGTGATGCAGGATATGCCACAATAAAGTTCTACGAAATGTATGAAATGTGATGTTGCACTTCATATTAAATGTTTTTTTCTGCAGCCGTCCCGAAAATAAAACTTTCGGTATGATTTATTAAATCGAAAGTGCCACTTTACATAAATCGTACCGAAAGTTGTTATTTTCGGGACGATTTTGTTTCACTTTCGGAACGATTTCTATACTCTTTTTGTTACTTTCGGGACGATTTTGCGTATATTTGTGGGCGGCCTTGACAAAAACATGAACTACGTATTCAATTATGACAGCGCTTGGCAAGAAAACGGCTGCAGAAAAAATCGCAGGATTCACACACACATGCGCGCGAAGTTCGAATACGCAAGCGTCCAAATGCAACAACTTCTTTTCGCGATTACAGCGCCATCTATCACTCTGACGAAAAAGTTAGCTGAGTGATTTCTTCTCATTTTTTAACAAGGACTCGGATTCTGTCATAAAAAGTAGGGGTTTCCATTTAAAAAAACTAAGTTGACCTCGATTTAGCGACAACAGCGCCATCTATGAAAAAAACAAAATTATGTTATTATGGCCCCCTTCAATACAATCATTTTTTGTTTTGGTCATTTTTTTTTAAAGTTTCTTGTTTCGAAGATATTTCCTGAAAACACATTAAATGGTCCACCCGGTATACCTCTAGAAAATGCAGGCCTACCATAAATTGGTGCGACCAGATTTTAACAGACGTCTTGTATACTCTCAGTGGTTTTCAGATAACCTCAACAATAATGATGTTCTTGATTTGACGTTCTTCTCAGACGAGGTAAACAAACTCACAGAATATGAGAATTTGGTGCTCTCAAAATTCTTACGTATTTCACGAATTGCCACTACATCCCTAGGACGTACGTGGTTTGTAATGTCTCGAAGAAGAATTATTGGGCCATTTTTTAAGACACTGTGACAGCTGAATGATACAGGAACAACATCTTGAGCCTTTTCATTGAGGAATTACACGATGATGAACTGCAAAATAGTTTCTTTCAGCAAGACGGGGTTACTGCTCATACCATTCTCTGGAATTTATACGCCAATACAGCAAAGGAATCGTTAGCCTTCATTTTACACCAGAATATCCCCTTGGGTCACCAGATATGACTCCTCTGGACCATTTCCCAGTGCCGTAGCGTATATTTCTGCCAATTTTTGTCAGTTAGTTAAAGAGTAGCTTTTGCGACGAGATTTTCTAAAGGCAAAAGCTACGAATTAATCTGACTGACAAAAATTACTAAAACGATCCGACCACGATTTGTATTTGGGTAGACAATCCATCATGTTTCGGGACAGAAAGGCCAAAATCAAAAAGTTCAACCAAAATAAAGAATATTTCGGGCAAAAACTCTAAAATTTGGAACGAAGAAATGAAAAATATAGGTCAAATATCTACAATACAAGCCAAAAAAATCAAAAATACTGGTCTAAAAATAAAAAATTCAAACCAAAAAAATTGAAAAATCAAGGAAAACAAAATTAATTTGCAATTTTCAGCTCCCAAAATAACTCTTTAGATCAAAATTAGTTGCCGACCAGAAACTCTAAAAGTAACCAGAACGTAAAAAGATTCACCCATAAAAAATAATAATTCAAGTTAGAAAATCTAAAATGAAGGGCTAGAAATCAGAAACTGTACTTGAAAATATCGGCAAAAAATAAAAAAGTTGCGTATAAAAAGCAATAATTTAGGTTAAAAAATCTAAAATATAGGATACAAAATTAATAACTTTGACCAAAAATTCGATACTAAAAATCAAAATTGTGGATAAAAAATCCGAAAATTTTAACAAAAAAAATCGAAAATTTAGAAGAAAATTATTTTCTTTGGAAATTTGTAAAGACACATTATTCAAAATTAGTGTGTCAAAATTTCAACCATCTGTTACAATAAATGTGGAATTCCCATGCAAATTTCGCTATTGGTCATCAAAATTTGCTTTTTAGTGCAACCATTTTTGTTGTGGTAAACTTGCGATTGCTTTATTTGGAAATTTGTAAAAACACGTTATTCAGAAATAGAATCTTAAAATTTTAACCATCTGTTGAAATTAATGTGGAACTTTCACGCGATGTTTAACATATAAAAAGTTTTTTTAAGAATCAGTTAAAAATTCTTGCTGAGTGTGTAAGTAATATTCTCGATTTAATATGTTTTAAAATTAACTATTGAAATCGCCGTAGAAATACATATGTCAAATATTAAATTCGTTCAAATGTTTTTAGTGCTGCCAAATGTTAAAAGATAAAACTCACTAGGTTTAAGTATATATTTTATTTTAGAAATAATTCCATAACTAAAACCAAAGTAGAAAAAATAGTATAATATACTTGTTTAATAAGAGGCATTGTAGGGCACTCGTTACATTGGAGCACTCGTGCCACAATATACCCTCTTATTAAACTTGTATAATGTACTATTGTTTTATACAATACCAAAGGTGTCTATTTCTTTTATAGTAACCCGATATAATGAGTTGGATTGTCATTAAAATTTCTTTTTCACCAAAAACAATATTATTACTCTGAGAATATGTTTTATTGGTTCAATAGGATGAAAATTATTATTTAAATTACTGAATATTTTAATAATAAATAGTTTATTCACTGAACTAAATTATATTTATCATCAACTTTATTGACAATAAATAAAATATACATATTTTTTTTTTACTTAGGTACGTGCAATTGAGTCGCATCAATTATGGTAATTTTAGTTGACTAATAATGAGTAATGAAATATCAACAGGGATACATCCAGGGGCGGATTTTCAATAAGGCAATGTAGGCAGCCGACAGCTTGAGGGACGCCGGCAACGAACAAAAGCAAAACAAATTTCCATTTTTGATAATTATCAACGAAAAAATAAACATTTTCATAAACAATATTGTTATTTATTCTTTAATGTCTGATAGATTCGGCCACAGATTCGGATCGAATATGTGATTTGGCTGTTGTTTTAGAAAGGTGTCGAAATCGAGAGCCGATTTTTTGTTGTTTAAGTGGTGCCAAATTGAGAAAAATCGAGAAAATGAAAAAATAAAACTTAAACATGTATTGCAAAATACAAAGAAAATCGACAGTTTTTTTTTTCTAAGAAAGAAGGTACATTATAAAAATTTAAAAAAATATTGTCCATATACTGTCATAGCGGAGAAATCCTCCATCGAAAGACAGGCCTCTACTTCAATCGCTGAATCTAGTGACACTGATACTAAAACGACAAATATTATAATTGTTAAGAAAGAGTCAAGTTTATTATCATCGCAAAAGATGCAAACTGCACAGAACATAAAGAATTGATATTGGTTTCACTTCTAAAACTGTGACATTGATGGTTGAAGATGAATTAAAAATCAGTCAATCAATACTTCAATATAGCAAACGACCCAGCAGTGTAGCATTTAGCAAATAAAAACTTAATTATTTATTTAACCCTTCATAACTTAACATGTTTCAATGAAAAAATAGAAAGGTGGTAAAAATTAGCGTTCTCATTCCAGGTAGATGTTAAAAGTGAGCTCTCGATAAATTGCCCTCTTGCAGAAGTTGCAATTTTTGTCATTCCGCGTTTCTTAAATGGATAGAATATTTGCTACTAGTAGTAAAACGCAGGAAAAATGCAAAAAAACAGTGGCTAATTATGGTATTGATGCAAATATCAGCACGTTACCACTAAACATTTGACTGTTAGACGCAGTGGCGGCTCGTGGAACACGTTGATGGTAGAGCCACTTTTATTGGATCGGATGATACTGATATTTGAATCGTCAAAATTATGAAAGATGGAAATGACAAATTATACAAATTAAATACCTGCCAAGAAATCAAAAATTTGCACATAAAAATCAATCATGTTAAAAATCTAAAGTATAGTCCAGTGGTTCCTAAACTTTTTTGTCCTACCGCCCCCTTTCCAGAAAAAAATATTATTTAGCGCCCCCTATTTTCATCAGCAGTAATCTTAAATTACCAAGATTGACTATTTGCAATTCGTTTCTTTTTTTGTTAATGAATTGATTACCGCAGTGAACCCACGTTCCACTAAATCTTCTCTTCTTTCTTTTATACTATCACCACCCCCTTACGATTATTCATCGCCTCCCAAATGCATCTGTGGCCATCAGCACCCCCCTGAATCGCTGCAGCGCCCACTAGGGGGCGGTGGCGCCCACTTTGGGAATTACTGGTATAGTCCATTAAAAAATACGCTCGGTAAAAAACTAAAAATATAAGCACAAAAATCACGCCCTACACAAATATCGAAAATTCGCGGTTAAAAAAAATGCAGACCAAAAATCCGAAAATTTCAACAAAAGTTTAACCAAAACAAAGAATATTTAGGGCAAAAACTCTAAAATTTGGAACGCAAAAATGAAAAAAACAGGTCAAAGATCTAAAATAAAGACAACATAAACAAAAATGCTGGTCTAAAAATAAAAAATTCCAACCAAAAAATTGAAAAATCAAGGAAAACGAAAATAATTCGCCTTTTTCAGCCCCCAAAATAACTCTTTACCTCAAAATAAGTTGCCAACCAGAAACTCGAAAACCTCAGTTCCTGGAAGTCCCACGATAACATTTTATGGACAAATAGTATTCAGAATGGTCTCCGTCTTGGAAAAAAAATTAATTTTTTTTTTTAAATTAAAATTAATCGATTTTAGTCAAAAAGTAAGCAAAAAGTAAAAAAAATGCCCTTAAAAAATAATAATTCAAGTTAAAAAATCTAAAATCAAGGGCAAGAAATCAAAAACAGTCAAAAAAACTTGAAAATGTCGTCAGAAAAATACAAAAAGTCGTGCATAAAAATCAATCATTTAGGTTAAAAAAATAGGATGTACAAACGAAATTTTATGGATTATTACGGGCCGTAATGTGTTAAGAATTTCGTTTGTACATCATTCTTGAAAATGGCACTAAGCCGAAACTAGTTGATAATAAAACAATTTAATCGTGAAACAAACCAAGTGATTTTTTATTTATAAACCTATATTAACATAATGTTTCACCAAGTGATCAATGAGAAACAAGTATATGACATAAAAAAATAGAATTAAAAAATTCGATCATAAAAATCAAAATTGCGGACCAAGAAATCAAAAATTTTAACAAACAAATCGAAAATTTAGAAAAAAAATTAGGCTAAAATATTAAAAATTTAGACCAGAAAACATAGGAAAAAACTCAAAATTTGCTCTGTAGCGAAGGAAATTTAAAAAAATTATTACTTGAAGGTTTCGCTTCAAATAAATTTCAATTATTCAAAAATAGTGTCCTTTTGATTTCCTGAAAACAACGACATGCTCCTGCAGAAAACAAGGGAATAAACTCAAAATTTGCTCTGTAGTGAAGGAAATGTGCACTCATTATTTTGAAAAATTGTAAAAAAATAATCACTTGCAGAATTAGTTCATAATTAATATAAAAAACTAAAACAATTCGAAAATTTACACAAATATCGAAAATTCGGGGTTAAAAAAATGCACCAAAAATCTTCAACAAAAAAAAAAAAATCAAAAAGTTTAACCAAAATAAAGAATATTTAGGGCAAAAGCTCTAAAATTTGGAACGAAGAAATGAAACATACAGGTCAAATATCTAAAAAATAGGCCAAAAAAATAAAAAATGCTGGTCCAAAAATAAAAAATGCAAACCAAAAAATTGAAAAATCAAGAACAAAAATTATTTGCCTTTTTCAGCCCTCAAAATAACTCATAAAAACCAAAAGATAAGCACAAAAAATCGAAAATTTAGACAAATATCAAAAATTCGCGGTTAAAAAAATGCAGACCAAAAATCCGGAAATTTCAACAAAAAAAAAACAAAAAGTTTAATCAGATTAAAGAATATTCCGGGCAAAAACTCGAAAATTTGGAACGAAGAAATGAAAAATACAGGTCAAATATCTCAAATATAGGCCAAAAAAATCAAAAATGCTGGTCCAAAAATAAAAAATGTAAACCAAAAAATTGAAAAATCAAGGAAAACAAAAATAATTTGCCATTTTCAGCCCCCCTCTTAAAAACCAAAAGATAAGCACAAAAAATCGAAAATTTAGACAAATATCAAAAATTCGCGGTTAGAAAAATGCAGACCAAAAATCCGAAAATTTCAACAAACAAAAAACAAAAAGTTTAATCAAGATAAAGAATATTCCGGGCAAAAACTCTAAAATTTGGAACGAAGAAATGAAAAATACTTGTCAAAGATCTAAAGTATAGGCCAAAAAAATCAAAAATGCTAGCCTACAAATAAAAAATGCAAACCAAAAAATAGAAAAATCAAGTAAAATGAAAATAATATGCCATTTTCAGCTCCCAAAATAACACTTTAGCTTAAAATTAGTTGCCGACCAGACACTCGAAAACGGTAGTCAAAAAGTAACCAAAAAGCAAAAAAAATCGCCCATTAAAAATTATTATTCAAGGTAAAAAATCTAAAATGAAGGGCAAGAATCAGAAACTGTACTTGAAAATATCGGTAAAAAAATAAAAAGCAATCATTTAGGTTAAAAAATCTAAAATATAGGATAAAAAATTCGAAAATTTTAACAAAAAAATCGAAAAATTAAAAGAAAATTATTTTCTTTTGAAATTTGTAAAGACACATGATTCAAAATTAGTCTGTCAAAATTTCAACTATCTGTTGCAATTACTGTGGAATTTCCATGCAAATTTCTGAAAAATGCGCCTCATTGGTCATTAAAATTTGCTAAAATCACTGAATAAAACACTTGCTATGTTTTTTACCACAATTTATTTGATGTATGTACAAATATTTCATATACATACATATCACGACTTAAGTTTCGACGTTTTACTGTCATTATCAAGTGGTAAAAAACATAGAAAGTGTTTTATTCAATGATTTTATAATGAATTACCACGTAGTAACGGTCGCAACCATCACCATGTTAAAATTTGCTTTTTAGTGCAACCATTTTTGTTGTGGTAAACTTGCGATTGCTTTCTTTGGAAATTTGTAAAGACGCATTATTCAGAAATATTAATCATCTTTTGAAATTAATGTGGAACTTCCAAGCGGTGTTACAGGTGTTGTTTAACATTTTTTTTTAAGAATCACTTAAAAATTCTTGCTGAGCTTGAGTCTACAGATAGTGCCATGGCTCCGTGGCTCTATATAGCGAGCCGCCCCTGGTTAGACGAAGATTACAGCAAATCTCAAAAAGTATGAGCTTCTAACAATACAATATCCAGCTTTCCAAATGGAGCTTGAAAGTAAATTCTAGAAAAGATCTCCAATCTCATAAAATAACTATAACCTGGCATCTCTGTAGTAAAAATCTACAATCTCCCAATATGTGTTTCAGTTTGCAGACGACACATCGTCAATTAGCCACAACGAAACGATACCTAGAAATCCAATTCCTAGACGATTTAACCAACAACACGTATTCATGGCTTTCCGCATCAATAGAAGGAAGTAGCCAATCTCAGAACCTCTCAGCGTCTGAGAGTAATTTCCTCACACAAGATTAAATGATGTGTAACTTTGGACAATCTTCCGGAAAGGAATTGTGATGTGTGCGGGGCGTTTTTTTTTAGCGTAAAGGACTTCTCTTCTAGGCCCTGTCGGCAAGTCATACTGACTAAATAGTTGCATTAATTCCCTTGTCATTTGAATAATCGTGACAGATTTAAGAATTTAAGGTTATGGACGTTACGCAATGGGTGATGCAAGATTGATGATGTAACCGCTTAAACGCTCGCGCTAATAGCACTCTGCTGGGGACGAGAAGACGAGTGTTTGTAAAGCAATTTGAGTATGATTTAAGTGGACATTTCGGATAACTAGGTTGGCAACGCGCCGGTAAAAATCAATTGTTTGGAATGCGTTCGGAAGGGAGCGCGTGCGGCTCATGCGCCCTTCTGCTAGGCCACGAAGGCACCCCCTGTAGGGCCTCGGCCGCTATCGGACACAATTGGGTGGGTGTGCCACTGACTCCGCACCGCATCGAAGGATCCAGTTGCCGTCCCGATCCCTAGCAAGTGCAGGCCGTCGCAGTTTAGAGGACAACGCGAACTGCACGCCACTGCATTCACACGTTTTCTAGTGATCGTAACGAATGGGCGAAGACTCGTCAGTCGGAATGGTCACGTGATTAGTGCATAGCACGTGCGATTTGAGTACCGAAGGGAATAAATAAATAAGGTTAGCGTTCGGTGCGTTAGTGTTTTGTTCCGTGGTGTCGTGTATCGTCAGTGCAACAAGTTATTATACCAGGGACGCGCTTGTCGGCGTTATTTATTTTTACGTTTATACCGGGTAAGTTCTACAGACAGCGGAAACGGTTCGTAATTTATTGCCCTTCAGTTGAAATACGCTGGAGGAGCAATTGGACGGAAGTTGTGATCGTGTTTAACCGATTAACATTTTCCTGTTGTGTTTTTAATTCCATTAAAGAATACCCCCATTGAATTATGGTAGTAATTAAAGTTGACACTAATGGAAAATTTACTGTATAGTGGATTTTCGTTCTTGGTATAAAACCATAAATATTGATTATTTCGGTATTTTTTGTTTTAATCTTGTTGCTTGGTGATTTAGACTTTCGATATTGTTTTTTCTTCTATTAGTATAATGGCATTTTTGTTTAGTAAATAATCATTTTGTGAAAGCTGAGTTTTGAGTTTATTTTAAAGAGTTCTGTAGTTCTCTAAAGTGTTTTTCTGTGAATGTTTCTTACCATATTTTTATTTATGTATTTTACTTTGTAACAGTGATATCAAGAGTTTAGCTTGCAATGTAACGGGCGGAGTTCATTATTAAGATGATCTTCACTACGACTCAGATTGCAGCTCTTCCAAGACTCTTCAAGGTCTTCCTTAGTGGTCACCGTATTTTTTGGCTAATTTTTGCTTCTTTAAAAGCTATACTTTTATACCTCAATGGGGAAACTTGTAAAATAAGATTTATAGCTCCAGAAGAGTTCTGGATTTTAATTTTAAATAACTTTTATTCACTGAATCACTCGACAAGAGCTGGTTGATTTTTAAGAGTTCAAATACAATTTTCTTTTAGTTCTCTAACCATCAAATCGGAGAAAGTAACATTATGGCCACATCACCAAATCTGCTATGATTTCATTCAATTGCTCAATGAATTAAAACGAAAATCTTCAAAAATCCCAATATCTTTTGAAAATTGTTTAATTTACAAAAACGAAATTGATTTTGAATTAGCGATACTTCGGCCATTGAGGATATTTTTTTATGGAATTTTGTCTCCGCGTTTTATATTTTTTCGGCGATGTTTTCATTCAAGTGCCTAAAAAATTAAAACTAAAATCCATATCTCCATTAAAAACTGTTGAATTTACAAAAACCAAATTGATTTCTAATAAGCGATAGTTCAACCTTTGAGGATATTTTTTTAATGAATTTTTTCTACGCGTTTCATATTTTTTTTTCATTCAAATGGTCAAAAAATTAAAACGAAAATCTTCAAAAATCCATATCTCTATTGAAAATTGTTGCATTCACAAAAACCAAATTGATTTTGAATTGGCGATACTTCGGCCATTGAGGGTGATTTTCTATGGAATATTTCCTGCATGTTTTATATTTTTTCTGCCATGTTTTTGTTCAGGTGCTCAAAAATTTAAAACAAAAATTTTCAAAAATCCATATCTATTGAAAATTGTTGAATTTATGAAAACCAAATTGATTTTGAATTAGCGATACTTCGGCTCTTGAGGATAATTCTTTATGGAATTTTTTCTGCGATGTTTTCATTCAAGTGCTCAAGAAATTAAAACTAAAATTTTCAAAAATCCACATCACCATTAAAATTTGTTGAATTTACAAAAACCAAATTGATTTTGAATAAGCGATAGTTCGACCATTGAGGATATTGTTTTAAGAAATTTTTTCTACTCGTTTTATATTTTTCTGTGATGTTTTCATTCAAGTGCTCAAAAAATTAAAACGAAAATCTTCAAAATTTCATATCTCCATTGAAAATTGTTGAATTCACAAAAACCAAATTGATTTTGAATTAGCGATACTTCGGCCATTGAGGATGATTTCTTATGGAATTTTGCCTGCATGTTTTATGTTTTTGTTCAAGTGATAAAAAATTAAAACGAAAATCTTCAAAAGGATTCTTACAGATTTTCTGTATTGAAAATTGTTGAATTTACAAAAACTAAATTGATTTCGAATAAGCGGTACTTCGGCCATTGAGGATAATTTTTTATGGAATTTTGCCCGCACGTTTTATATTTTGTTCTGCGATGTTTTTGGCCAAGTGCTCAAAAAATTAGAATTAAAATTTTCAAAAATCCATATCTCTGTTGGTTAATGATTATATTTTAAAATAATCCTTCGAGAACAGAGCAAATCATCTTTCAAAAGATGCGTTTTTTCAGAGGTAAAACGAAAATAGGAAAGCATTTGCCATATACCTAAAACTTTCCAACTTTTCAAATTCACTGAACAAACATTCTGTTATAAGATTCTACAAAAATCTCCAAATACTTCTCGAATTTTGAACTGAATCAGTCGTATGTTTATTTGGTATAGCAGATAATATAGCCAAAATATTACCTTCATTCACAAGTATAATATCAAAAGGAACACCACTTACGTGACAAGGTGAATCATATTAAAAACATTTTTGAGGAACCATTAACAATTTCAGAAGGTGTTACGACGTTTGCTAACCGTGATCACAGTCACAGTTTAAAATCACTGATATTAGAAAGTAGCAGTCACAGGTAGCAACTTGATTTAAAAGTAGCTGTTTTGCCCATCTCTAATACACACCTTGCGTGATTAACAACATTATATATTTAGATGGGTTACAGATTAAAAGTATAAATTAAAGAAGATAGATCTAGAATTTATTTAGCCAGCGCAAATGTTCAAATTGATGCCTATTTTGATCCAAATATTGCGGATAACGCGAAGCAATGGAATCGCAAGCGTGGCGAATCATTTCATTAGAAATTTCGTTGCATTCTCTATCAATTTCCGCTTTAATTTGATCTAATGATGCCGATATTGACTGATAAACCTTATTTGACGAGTCCCCACAAAAAAAAAAAATCCAGTGGCGTGAGGTCTGGAGAGCGCGGAGGCCAGTCGATGGCACCTCTCCGTCCAATCCATCTGTTCGGCAGATTTTCTTTGAGATAAGCGGGTGAGGGACAAAATGCCGAATGTCCAAAGTGCCGAATCGGTATTTGAACCAAAGTGCCGAATTTAAGACTACCGACCATGCCCAAAGTGCCGAACGACGCCAAGCGACGTCGCATCGTTCGTCAACAAGGCGTCGGACCCGAATGCGAATCGGCAGCTTGGACATTCGGCACTTGGTCCTCGCACTGACCTCTCAGTAAGGCCCAAACTGTCGAATGCACGCCGATTCGGCACAACCTACGAGTAAGGCCCAGAATGCCGAATATTTAATAATCTCTTTATTCCATAGACTGTACAGTGTACACAATATACATTTACAGTATTGGATGCGTCAGAAAGGTATATATAACAAAACAAAAAGTATTCCTTATTACGTAATAACATCATGTAAATTATAATACAATTTTTCCAGCAAAAAACTCTTCAATTTTTTCTTAAACATATTAGTTGAAGTGATGTTTTTAATGTCCTCTGGCAGGTTGTTAAACAGTTTTGGTCCAAGTACATTAGGCGAATATTTTCTGATGTTTAAACGGCAACTATCAATGCGAATATTATTAACACGTCTTGTATCATAGGTATGTATTTCACTATTTGTTATAAATGTTTGTTTATTTTGATGTGTATATAATATTAATTCATACATAACTTATAATACGTTTAAAAAAGTTTAAAACAAAATACAATTTATTTTATTTTAAATTAAAAAAAAACATTATCCAAGCCTGAAACCATATACCTTCGATTAACAAATTTGCATTACCAAAAATTATTTTCGCACATTACGAACATACATGAGTGTGTGAATTCAGCATTTTGGGCCTTACTCGTAGGTACGTGCGAAGACGTTCTGTCAAATGACCAAAGTGCCGATTCGCATTCGGCTCCGACGCCTTGTTTACGAACGATGCGACGTGGCTTGGCGTCGTTCGGCACTTTGGGCATGGTCGGTGGTATGAAATTCGGCACTTTGGGCAAAATACCGATTCGGCACATTCGGCAGTTTGGGCAGGCACCAGATAAGCTCTCACATCACAATGATAGTGGAGAGGTGCTCCATCTTGCTGAAAATAATGGTCCTCTTTATCCTCAAACTGCTCACGAATACTTGGCATTTTCCTGCAGTAAATTCAAGTAAACGGCACCAGTCACAGTATTATAAAAAAAAGAGTGATCCAATTAAACCCCGCACTAACAATCCACACCACACTGTAACTGCTGGTGAATTTTTAATGATGTTCTTATGTAATATGAGGATTCACTGATGCCGGGTAACTGCAATTGTGGCGATTGATCGACCCGCTTAATTCAAATGTTGCCTCATCGCTCTAAATAATCTTGTGTGAAAACAGTACGTGCTCTACACATTTTGCTAAGTACCACTCGCAAAACTTCACTCTGCGATCATAATAATCTTCATTAAGGGCGTGGATTATTCTCGGAATGTAACTCTTCCAATTTGCGCGCTTCGAAATGCGATGAATACTCGATGGCTACCTCACGTTTCAGATTTTCTTGAAGTTTCGCGAAGTTTCCAGTAGATGTCCGTGGTCTGCCAGAACTCTGTTTATGGACATCTTGAGCAGTCTCGTCTCTTTCAAACTTATCCTTGACGCGAGTAATCGTGAGTCTCGTAGGTGGATCTCTCTGGAACTCCCTTCGAAACCGTCTTTGCACTTCCACTACGTTCTCACCTTAGGCGAGTGTTGCAATTCTTCCGAGTGGCAATGGCTAACTTGCTCACGAGTTTAATACTATACTTTTTCGCATTATATTAAATAATAACCTAAAGATTTTTCTGTTTATATTAAATTATAACGAAGAACTTTTCTCATATTTGGAAATTGAGGCAGTCCGTTGACAAAATTAGGATGTTTATGAATTCATGTTTTCAATGGTAACCGTAGTAACAAAACAAATATGGTGGAGCACAGGCTACTACTTAAAAGCGGCACTCACCAGTACGCGCAATCTCGCACGATTGGACTGGCCCTTTCCAATCCCGGGCGAAGGAACGTACGTTTAAATGCAAAAACATCGCACAATATAAAAACGCACACTTTTTGTCTCCGCCCGTCTCGAACGGGATTAGATCCTTGAAATTTTTTGGTCTGCTTAAAATTCTACGCACTCCAATCGCGACGGATATGGCATTCACATACCAGAATTTGTCCTGTAGGTACGCCCTGTGTAAGTAACGCACGGTTAGAACGGTATTCAATAACCCGCGAAAGAGTGTATATGTGAACGTATCAGTGACGGTTCGCGGGGTTTTTTCTGGTACGGCCGAGGAACAAGAGGTGGTAATACAGATAGGTATGGTCAGTTGCAGAGACGGCTGGCTGCGTGACCGCACCTATCTATATAACCACCTCTCGTTCCTCGGCCGTACCAGAAAAAACCCCGCGAACCGTCACTGGAACGTATGTACCTAAAACACTAATCTGTTGAGCAGATTGGCTTCTCGAACATCGGGCGGCGCGGCCTGCAAATCTCCGCATTGTCCTGTTGTTTTAATTTCCTTAAATTGCGACACTCCACTGGAGAAATTTTGACCTTTATGAATACGTGTTTATACAAACAAATGGCAACCATAACAACAACTAAACTGTTATCATTTCATTGGCTGAAATCTGTTGGGCAATGAAACTGCTATAATTTTATTGGACCTCACTTGTGGAGAAAGTGATTCGGCCGAGTAATGGACAACTTTCTCAATCAAAAATGATTTAGCAACGTTTATATTATTTAATAGGATGCGCAAAAATAAATAATTGAACCTCACAGAGAGAGAAATTATTCCTTCTCTTCCTAGGGGGAGAAATGTCATTTCTCTCACGATTTCGACGGCTGAGAAATCGACTTTCCCGTTTGTGAAAAAAAAACATTTCTCGCTATTTTTTGATATGGTTAATTCTGTACGTAACCATGGTAATAGATGTCAATAATAATAGTTATTTGTTAAGTTTCTATAAAGTTAACTGTCAGTGTCAAGTGTCAGTGTTGTGTGATTCAAACGTGTTTAAGATATACCTCACCCGAGGTTGCGGCTGCAGAAAATAGTGCTATATTTATCCCGGCTATTAGGAGAGGGTTATTAAAATTACTATTATTAGTAATTACGCACGTAAGTTAGAAACAAATATTTGGATTTTACAGCCCGAGCGCTAGTCAACAATGCTTACCGTAATGTCATTTTCACCCTAGGGCGTGAAGCTCTGATTAGTACCAAATGGACTTTAGGAGTGATAGTGGAAAAAATACTATTGTAGTGTATGGCGTTTGCATATTTAATTATTTTAACAATTTCTTCGTCAACAATAGCGTGGCAATAATAAATTTACATTTCGAATTATTTAGAAATAATCTATTAGCGTCAGCACAAAATAAAACTGATTTTATAGCACTTATTTAATTGCGTAGGCGTTGGTAATTTAATGCTCGATTAATTTTGTCCCCCCAGGAAAATTGTAATTGACAAATAAAATCGTCATTTCCTCTCCAACGGGATATTTGCCGATTTAACCTTTTTAAAATTTGATAAATAACTTTTTATGGTATATAAAAATGGAAACCGGTTTAAATAATGAGGATTCCTATAGTCATGAAACAAACATTTTCTCTTTCTCTGTACAAAGTACGAGAAAGTATTGTTTTCGTGAATTTTTCCAAATTTAATATTTTAACGAAATTATCCATTTTGATGGCAGAAATATCGATGGCCAATTATCAAGGGGATAGAAGAGCGCCATCCATTTACTTATATTTGCTTATAATTATTTTATTATGTCATTGACAATAAAGATAACAAAAAACTAACAACCAAAAGGTCACTTATGATACATCCACAAACTCATAATTTAGAGACGTATTACATTATGTTATAATATACAGGGTGTTCCGTTTGAAATAAAAAGGTTAAGGTAATTTCCGCTTAAGGAAGCCGAAAAATAGATGATTTTTGTGATTTTTTTTTGCATAAAATATAAAACTTGTTTAAAAGTCTATGTCGTAGCACGTATTTCCATGAATGTAACATAAATTTAATAAGAAAAAATATTAGTTTAAAAAAAAAGATTTCGTGGTGGCCACTGCTACTTGGATTTGGATTATCAAAAATCAAAAACAAAAGAAGATTTCTTTAATATATTAAAGTACCTGGTGCAGTGGCGGCTCGTGGAATATGTTGATGGTAGAGCCACTTATAGAATATACCCCTCCCTCCTTTTTTGAAGAAAGAAAGAACGATTAATCTTCCTAGACCTATATCAAAGTAACTGGCCAAAAAGTGTTGTAAGAATTAATTAAAAATCCTTACTGAGCTTGAAACTACAAGTAGTGCCATGGCTCCTTGGCTCTAGATAACGAGCCGCCCCTGAACGATCAGTTTGTTGAAATATTGATCTCGGACGTTCAAATTTAAAATTTCGATTTTGCATGAAAATATCGCTCGTTTTTCGGAAAGAAAAAAACTATATGTCGACGAAAAAATTCCCCCGTTCAATCACTGGCCTATTATATCTTAAATAAACGTACCAAGTTTGAAAAAAAAAATCGGTACAGTAGTTTTCGAGATATCGTGGTCACCGATTTGAAAATGCAGTTTTGAGACAAACGCGTTTAAAGTTGCAAAAAAAGTTTAAAAATGCAAATGATATTTGGGGTCTACCTAATGGTGTAAAATGTCTGGGCATTTATGTTGTGGCAAATGTCTAGGATAAATGCCTGGGCAAATGCCCAAAATTCATAAATGCCCGGCGCATAACAAAATTTTAAGCTGATTTATTGTATTGGAAAAATTGTTTTTTCGCATCCTATTAAATAATAAGCGTTGCTGAATCATTTTTGATTGAGAAAGTTGTCCATTACTAGGCCGAATCATTTTCTCCACAGGTGACGTCCAATCAAATGATAGCATTTTCATTGCCCAACAGATTTCAGCCAATTAAATGATAGCAGTTTCATTGCCCAACAGTTTTGTTGTTGTTATGGTTGCCATTTATAAACACGCATTCATAAACGTCAAAATTTCTCCAACGGAGTGCTCAACAGATTAGTGTTTTAGGTACGTTCACATATACACTCTTTTGCGGCTTATTGAATATCGTTCTAACCGTGCGTTACTTACACAGGCCGTACAGGACAAATTCTAGTGTGTGAATGCCAAAATTGTGTTATACGCGTCGCGATTGGAGTGGCTCGTAGAATTTTAAGCAGACTAAAAAATTTCAAGTATCTAATCCCGTGCGAGATGGGCGGAGACAAAAAGTGTGCGTTTTTATAATGTGCGATGTTTTTGCATTTACACGTACGTTCCTTCGCCCGGGATTGGAAATGGCCAGTCCAATCGTGCGGGATTGCGTGTGAGTGCCGCTTTTTAGTAGCCTGTGCTCCACCATATTTGTTTTGTTACTACGGTTACCATTGAAAACATGAATTCATAAACATCCTAATTTTGTCAGCGGAATGCCTCAATTACCAAATATGAGAAAAATTCTTCGTTATAATTTAATATAAACAGAAAAATCTTTAGGTAATTATTTAATATAATGCGAAAAGTATACTATTCAACTCGTGAGCAAGTTGGCCATTGCCACTCGGGGGAATTGCGACACTCGCCTACGGCTTCACCCTCGTGGCAATGGCCAACTTTCTCACTCGTTTAATAATATACTATTGTAACACTGCTTCTCTAGTGGTTGGGTAACCAAGATGAAAAAGCTGCTTGAGAGTTAGTTCTGTGTTATTAGGGGAAAAGTGAACTAATCGTAACTATTTACATCTTTAATGAGTTCAATTCCTAGGGAACATTGCTTAAATCAGTAGTACAAATACTACTAATAAAAAAAAACAACACTCAGTTCTAAAAGTCATTTCTGAAATAAAGTATAGTTTATATTAAGTAGCTAGCCTAGGTAGGTAGGAAGGAGGAAGGTAGGCAGTTTTTTTACTTACTTTGCTTTTTTTTACTTTACAATAAACTAATGCAAAAAAAAAATTAAAAAAAATGCCGTTAATCGGTTTCTTGATCTTCATCACCTGAAAAGGAATCATCAAGGTTCGGCGGAGCCTCAGCCTCAAATTCTTCTGAAACTGATTCCTCGATTTCATCTAGGTCTGTGTTCAATTCTGTGTTTTTTCCTCGCTGGCTGCTGGGTTTCTTTCCCTTTTTTCTTTGCTTGGACTGTACGGCATGAGGTTTTTCTTGACGTCCGTGTTCCTGCTCCATTCATCAACTTCCAGTTATAGGAGAGATAGGTTAGTTTAGCAGCTCTCTCTAATATGAGTCTTTTTTATTGTGAATCCATCCAAAAGTGCTGAAGGAACGCTCTGTAGCAGCAGATGTAACTGGTGCGCCCAGAATTTTAATGACAACTTCTGCCAATGCACAAGTTCCTCATAAACCTCGCCACCACAAAAAAAGGATTTACACTACTATTTTTATCATCCTGAGGACCCACCCCTTCCCACACAAATTGTCTGAACCAAATTCCTTGTTTATCCCTATAATCGGCCAAGTTCTCTCTCTCTCTTTCTGAACTGAATAAATTTAGTCTAGTGTTCTTTACTGTGTGTTACAAACAAAGCTTATTACATTAAGCATCTCGATAGGCTTCAGGTTACTACCTTGTACTACTATATCGAGAAGATTAGCTGCAAGGTGAATAGAAGACACACCGAATTCCTAAATTTAGCTAAGATTGACTTTTCGTCTGCAGATTTCAGTGGAGAGGACGGTAGTTGCTCTATGAGCAAGCTATTGAACTTTGTGATTATTTTGTGAACTGGAGGCTCATTTGATTCTAAAGCTGTAATCAAATGAACGATTGGATTTATGAGCTCATTTTCTCAACTCTCACCCGGAAAATATCATCATCCAGAACTCTCTTCTTTATTTCAGGCTTCAGGTATGACTGCGCCTTTTCGTTTATAACTAAAGTCAAAGAGAAATTTGTTTGATTGCTGATCTTGTCAATCATAGATATGTTTGAATAATGAAAAAGTTTTATAATTTTAAAGTAAATTAAATGGTGGGGAACATAATAAATCGGTTTGTTCATTAAATCATTTATTTTAAATACCCTGTAAATACCTTATAACCACACTTGTTACATTGCCCAATTTCTTAAATACTTGGGCAACAACTCTCCTCCATAAATAACAATTTAAAAAAATATATGGATTGCAATATTGAAGTTCGGAATGTTATAAATATGTCAATTATATAGTTAATAATCATTTGTGCGACTGGTGGTTAATCATAATGAATTAGCAAGAATTTTATTGTTGTAAAATACATATTTATAAATTTGTTGTGTAATGAACAAATCAATTTCCAGACTTGACATTTACTTGTCACATAATATAAAAAAAAATGCATTATCATTCGACTGTATAAATTATGGACGTGGGTGACAGTATCGATGAAATAATTAAGTCGCGGCTCGCACTTCCATATTAATATTATTGTTTGTTTGCGTACAATAATTAAATATGAATCATGCAATGCAGTTTTTCTGCTCCGAATAAATTGAATCAATGATAAATAACTTGGTCCAAAAAATTCGAACAAAAAATTAAATTAAAATCGTAACAAAAAATCGTAAATAGAACTAGACATTTTTGGTAAATATTGATTTAATTTAAATAAAATATGTTATTTATGCAACGAGTTTATCATGGGAGCAGTTTGGACAGCAATACGTTAACTTTAATGTAAAAATGATAAATATACTGAAGGAAAAAAATGAAACACTTTAAGCATTTTCAAATTTCATTTCGGCTTGCAGCCGCGCGCCGCCTAACGCGTTTTGCCGTACGAATTTATTTCTTTCATACTGATATAATCAAATGACCATTCTAAAAAAATATTATTTTGATAGGAAATGAAACGACGAATACAATGGAATTTTTTTCAAATTTTTAAAGTGATGGCCTTGAGCAGTAAAATGACTTTAAATATTTTAATTGTTTATAATAATTATAAATTAACAATAAAAGTAATTATTGTATTACCTTTAAAATAAGCCCTAGCGGAGCTCAATGCGACTAATAGAAAGGGAGTTATGACGATCTAAAGACATGCATAATTAACGAGATTTAAAGACTTTTAAATGCGAAAATACGGGTCGGCTTATTTTGGAAACGCATAAAAAATTTTGAGGCATATAGAAAAATAGATCCCATATTTCCGTTCGATTTGTAAAAGAATGCCTCATATGTGTGACGAGTTGCCTGTTTAGTAATACACGCACATGAAGATTACGATCACGAGCCACTAGAACAGTGTCGTTATTTATGCAAATATATAAATAGAAATACATAATCTGTATTTCATTTCACCTCATTAACAACACGCTTAAATCTGTTTGAATATTATACTTTGAAGCTTTTTTGCTTCATTGCTGCTTATAATATGGTATCTCTGTAAAAAGACCTCCTAGACACCTTCAAAGCAACAATTTGAAGATGAAAAGTCGCACTTAAATCTGTCTAAATAATGCGGGTGTGAAGTTATAAATAGATCAAGCAATGTATTTTAAAAATTAATATGGAGGCAAATCGAAAAAGAAGTAAATGAGGAAAGGTCTAAATTAATTAATTAAGAATCAATTCTTACTTTTATCCCTTTTTGCAATCTTCCATAAAGTTGGTTGATATCTCCATCCTGCGCCTTCAACATCATAAAAAAAATGTTTCGCTACACCGTTCACCCTCAATCATCAAATATCAAAATATATATTATTATTATTATTATCATCAACATATTGATGAAAACTGGTTTTTAGCGCCATTAAATCACGCCAGATTTAAATATGTAATAATGCTAGTGCCAGATGAAGAAACTCCTAAAAACTTGTAATTACCCCCTATAATAGCTATTTATGTGAACAAAATGTAAATTTGTGCAAATTGTAATCATTTTTATGACTTGAAGAAAAATATAGAAACAATTGCCATTGTCTTAAAACTTTCAAAATTTACTTATAATATATGTCAAATTTAGATTCTATACAAACGAAAACCTCGACATCCCCAGATTTTCGAATTATTTCACGTGAACAGAATGTAAATTTCTACAAATCGTAATAATGTTAGTAATATAATAATGTAATAACGTCAAATTTATATTTTGAACAAACAATAACCTCCTCATCCCTAGATTTTAGAATTATTTCACGTGAATAGAATATACATTTGTGCAAATCGTAATAATTTTAGCGACTAGAAAAAAATGTAAAAAACAATCGCCATTGACTTGAAATTTTCCAAATTAATTTATAATATACTCCAAAAATTGGTGATAAAAAAAATATAGAAACAATTGTCATCGACTTAAAAACATATTCTTCATTAGTGAACTTTCTTGGTATAGTGCAATACACATGTCAAAACACTGACACGCATATGTATTACTGAAAGATGTGTTGCAATTTTTTTTTTCTACAGCTTACTTTACCAGGCGACATTTTGTATTTAGTTGATAATTCATTTGCTAACTCTAGTGATAATAATAAAATAATACTATAAATTGGACTTTCAGTTTTCAAACTTTACCAAGCGACATCTTCGTTAGGAAGCATTTAAAGATACATGTTTATACGAGCTTTTTTGTTCCTTTTGATGAGTTTAATGTACTGTTTAAGTTTCCCAAAAACAATCTGAACCACCCTGTATATTCATTTAAAATTAAACTTATTTATTATTAATTGTAATGGAATTAATACGAAAATATTTTAAACCATGTTGAAGATCATCTGGCGAAATTAATTCCAATATTAAAGACTGGGCTGCCAAGTAACGTAAATTACGAATAAATTTAATTTTTAATTTCGATTAAACTATACTGATTCGCCTTGTCAAAAAGTATTCACATATCAATTGTTATCGCGTATACCGGCCAACGCGATCGTGGAACCGTAAAGTAAACGTGCCGGAAAAACAAATGAACGACACGCCCGCGCAGCCCGCGGCCTTCCGGCCGAATTTGTGGTCCAAAGTTGTCTTCATTCCAACAAGTCAATGACACAAATTATTGCATAAGTGAGGGCAGAACGAAGTCAACACCAGTAGCGTATTCCGCTAGACTGGACCCAATAATAACGGTAATCGAGCGAAGCCGATTATGACTCATTTTCAAGCCAATTTGAGCTCTTAACTATATCGAGGTGATTACAGCAGAATACTAATGAATGTAATTGGGCCATTGAAAGATTAACATCTTGGGTCGATTCATTAAGTTTATTGTTTGTCCATAAAGTTTTTGTGGCTTATGATTCTTAAAATACACGTATTAGTGATAAAAAAAAATAGATTTTGGTTTGGTTATGATTATTTACTATATCTTTGTCCTCCTTTTTTACAAAATAAAATGCACAATTCTTTTTTTTTTAGTAAGGATGTTTTGACGGAATTGCGGGCTAAGGAAAGTGAATGATTAGGGAATTGGCGTAAGCAACGTAGGCTATTAAGTTGAAATTTCATTTTAATAATGAATGGGACAAACACTGAACATTCATGGACCCGAACGATAAACTTTTATTTTAACTTTTTTTTTATTTAATCGTGAAACAAACCAAGTGAATTTTAATTTTTAAACCTATATTAACATAATGTTTCACCAAGTGATCAATGCGAAACAAGTATATGATAAACTTTTCGTTAATAAAGGCTACCGCCCGAGCGTGGGACTCGAACCCGCGACGCCTCGCACCGAAAGCGGGAGCCAAACCATTCCGCCACGGAGCGCCCTATTCACAGTATTACAAAAGATAAAAAAATACTCAAAATTTCAGATGAAAGGAGCACGGGCGGAGTTCATTTCACGAAATGATCTTCCACTCAGACCCAGGTATGGATTTCTGCGTGTGACGAGAGAAATTATTTTTATATGTCGAACTACATATTACATTATTATGCAATTACTACTAGGATAAAAGGTGCGTTATGTAGTACATAGTACTCTAAGGCCATAAATCTTCGAAATGGCCCGCTACTTACATTACCACTGTAAACTCTCATTTAGAAAAGCATGAATCAAATTGAAGCAAGCTGGAAATGTCAAAAATGACAGATACAACCTTTCCGTGATTGAATAGAAAAGCAGTAAGGCATAAAACTTTGAATGTATCCTGGGCAATTTTTGATGCTTATATCTGTCGGGCGCTACATACAAGCTTTTCGTCCGCGTGTGTGCGTAAACATCTTCGTAATGCCCTTGGGGTCCGCTGCACGTAGGCCTCAATGGGCTCTTTATACGTGCTCCCATCTGAGTCCTCACTTCCCAGTGTCGTCCAGCCAACCCACGGCATTGGCAAACGCCAGGACTGCACCAAGAGGGACTCTTTGGATGTCTGCAGTTTGTAGACATCCCTTTCCTATTATGGATTGTCTTATTGAGGAGATAGCCGTACTCTCCAGGAGTACGTGTTCAACAGTCTCCTCTTCAGCTTCACACCCTCTACAGATGGGACTTGGGCAGAGGCCCATTCTGTTTAGGTGCATTCTTAGGTTACAATAGTCCCACGACCTTTCGTAGGTTCTCCCTGGATAATTGCATGCAGTATCTGGCAGTTTTGGGGTGCATCGAAACAAAGTCTTTCGCCACCCTGCAGCCAGGGTTGTCGTTCCATCGGTCTTGGTGATGTTTAGTCGATGTATCTTTTAGTAAGGATATTATGTCTGACAGAGAGGGTGGCAGTCCAAGTTCCCGCCCGCAAGTTGGGCGTCTGGAAGCCTTTCTTGCCAGCCCGTCTGCTATTTTGTTCTCTTTACTTTTATCGTGTCCTTTTACTCAGCCCAAGGTGACCTTGTTGTCGTTTGCCACTGTTTCCAGGGCTACGCAGCATTCCATCGTTTGTGCTGAGGTGGTTTTGCAGTTCTTAATTGCTGAAATTGCTGCTCTGTAGTCTGTGATATGTATATACCTCTGATATTTCTATCAGCGATTTCTCTTGTTTTATTTAGTTATGAGAGATTGAAAGCTGTATCAAAAATTGTTGCAGTTTTAGTGCGAAAATTTTTTTATGTTCGACTGTATAAAAAGAGTGTTTATTTTTAGGCCAAAATGTACGCCATTTCGTACTAGTCCCATAATTGATAAAGTAAATTGGAGTCTTATGTCAGTGTCAGAAACGACAGATTTTAATTTTGGTTAGGTCACCTAATAAATACAATGCAAATTACTCATGCAAAAGAGAGATCAACTATGATAGTGCTTTATAGCGATAGTACTTACTATTATTCATTACACTTACTCCTGAAGAAATTTGCAAGGTTTGGACGTTTATTGTGCGAGTTAAAATTTTTAACCTAATCATCCATTCTCTATAAAATTTGCAATGAATGACATTAGTGTGGCAGCAAATGCACACTATGATTAAAATATATATAAATACATTGCTTCAGTTTGTATTTAAAAAGTATTCCAAAAATGCACAATAGCACTTCATGGACTCGTCTCCGAAATAGATTGAATTAAATAAATAAAATTACTGGACCCATGTACTCCTTACAATTCATAAAGTACATTAAATTCATATTTATAAAAATAACCCAATTTATTTTTCAGTGCACTTAGTTGCACTTTCCAAACTATAATAAAATTAAATATATCTAAGCCCGGCCCGGCCCGGTCTGAACTATCAATCGGAAAGCCCGGCCCGGCCCGGCCAGGCCCGGAGTTTAAAAAATACGGCCTGACCCGCGCCGGGCTTTCCGGGCTGGGCTAAAGCCCGGCCCATGCAGGCCTCTGATGTCAAGTACATTTGGAGAGTTTGCAGTTGATAGCAATTGTTTTTTATATTTTTCTCTAGCGATCAAAATGATTATAATTTGTACAATTGCACGTTGTGTTCAGGTGAAATTATTATTCCAAAATGTAGGGATTTTGTCTAAAAATTCAGTCAATTCATAGCTTAAACTTTATTCTTTTGAAAGCTGTCAACAATAACGCTGTGAATAATAATTATTGCACTAAAAGCTGATCTGCAGGTTAAAGTTTCAACAAGTAAATATATTTCTCTGACCGAACGAAGAAATGTCACGTTTCGTGTCAATTTTCAGTCCGTAAAATATGAGATCCCAGTGGCTGTTGTAGTTGCTAAGCTATTTTAACTATTTTAACTTTATTAACGATACAAAATTTGTCACGTTTTAAGTTCATTACGGTCAATGGAAAAATAGCACGTGTAAAAATAACTTCTTATAATTGAAGGGTTTTGAATAAAACGGGTATAAGTGTTTCTTTTTTTTTTAAATTTTAGTTAGGTGCAGATTATCATGGTTAAGTGCAGGGGCGGCTCGTTATAATAGAGAGATGGAGCCATGGCACTACCTGTAGTTTCAAGCTCAGCAAGAATTTTTAATTGATTCTTAAAACGCTTTTTCGCCAGTTACTTTGGTGTAAATAATAATAAATTGTTCTTTCTTTCTTCAAAAAAGGAGGGAGCGTATATTGTATAAGTGGCTATACCATCAGCATGTTCTACGAGCCGCCACTGTTTACATGTCTGGAATATTTTCTGAAAAATATGTTCACATTTTTGGAGGGTATTGTTGTAAAATTAAAGAAAATAAGTCGAAAGTGTACATTTTGCAAAATAGCTATTTTTGATGAAAAATTCTGGAATAACTAGTGATGACTATTTACGTTTTTTTGTTTTGATTTATAGACTTATATGTCTGGAATATTTTTTGAAAAATATGTTCAAATTTTTGAGGGGGATTTTGGCAAAATCAAAAAAATTAGTCGAACATTTTGCAAAATAGCTATTTTTGATAGAAAATACCGGTAACTAGTGGTAACCTACTTACGGATTTTTCTTTTGTTTTATAGCTGCATATCTCTGGAATTTTTTCTGAAAAATACTAGCTCTGTTCCATAATAAGTGAGCCATTTGAGTTTTCTTTCAAACTTATTGACACTTAGTTATTTTTTAAATTTCTATTTTGATATTCTTAATATACACCAAATTCTTAATCACATGTGCCATGGACGTCAAAATATTTGGCAGTTTAATTTTTCAAAAGCAACAATTAACATATGATGTTTTAAGCGAAAGTCTTGTAACGCCGGAAGTTTCAAACGATAAAAAGACCAAATTTAATCAACCAAAAACGAACGGCTATTATTCAGTTTTTACTGAAACATCAGAAAAATGGACGGCTGAAAAAGGGAGCGGTTATTTTGGCAATTGAAAACTTCAGAACATGAAGAGCCAGTATAAAAAGAATATGGAAACAAGGTAATGATTCTGCTTGTTTTGTGGTTTGGATGAGAATACGATGTTGATTCTAAAAAGAAAGGAAAGTCGGTTCGAAAAAAAAACTGACAGAACAGAAAAAATTGCCAACATTCGATTATGGAAAAAATAAAAAACGATAATAATAATAATATAATAATAATAATAAATTTATTCATCCATAAAAATCAACCGATATTGGACAAGTCAAGATAAGGGTTCCTTACCCCAAAATTACAAAAATCATCATCTATAATATAACATTACAAAAAATAATCATCTATGCTATAATATACATTGCTATATAGATATATTTTTAGTTTTTTCTTAAACTCATTATATATTCTAATATCCTTAAGAACAACAGGTAATTTTTTATAAATTTTCACATTTCATTTTCATAATGGCTCACTTATTATCGAACAGAGGTAGTATATGTTTTTAAGGGGATTTTGGTAAAATCAAGTAAAATTAGTCGAAAGTGTACATTTTGCAAAATAGCTATTTTTGATGGAAGATTCCGGAATAAATAGAGGTAACCTATTATCAGATTTTTCTTTTGTTTTACAGCTGCATATGTCATGAAAATTACGGAATAGTGGTAATCTATTATCGGAGTTTTCTTTTGCTTTGTAGCTAGGGGCGGCTCGTTATACAGAGCCAAGGAGCCATGGGACTTCCTGTTTCACGCTTAATAAGAATTTTTAATTAATTCTTAAAACATCTTTTGCCAGTTACTTTGATCTAGGAAGATAAATCGTTCTTTTTTTCTTCAAAAAAGGAGGGGTGGGGGTATATTGTATAAGTGGCTCTACCATCAACATGTTCCACGAGCCGCCACTGGTAATGGTAGTCCCCTCTATGAGCTAAACAAAAAAGCTACTAAACAAATCTGTCAAATGTTCGGCCCATTATCCGAACGTACGACGCATATGATGGTCACGCGGCTTCAGCTCTTACATGAGTTGTATCTTGTAAGCTCGTAAACCGAGATCTTTCCGCAAAATCTTCCATACGGTGGATGGACAAAGTTCCAATTGCTGATGCACGATGGCGAATCGACTCATTCGGGTCCTCCTCAACACTACGCTCCACAGCTGCAACAACTTCTTTGGTGCGTAGCACGGTAAGTTTCGCGAACTGAACCACGACTTTCGAAATAAATTTGCACAATTTGCAAGCGTAAGTGTATTCTTGATGAAATGGCAAAATATACTGAGCAGAAATCAGCTGTCACCTATCAAATTGACTGTCACTAGAAAACAGTGTTGCCAGGTACAAAAATAAACCTCTACAAAAAATACCTAAGTAGCGCCTTTCCCTGATATAGTAAATACAGTAACTTGACTTTAAAAATTCACTCAAAATCGATTATACTTTATGTCACAAGCTAAATCTAAAAACATCCCTTTACTAGATTTCACGAAAACACAGCTACTTGTAATGCTGAAGTTGCACCTTTCCTTGATCAGTAAAAAAATACAAAAGCAATTGTTGCTCCCTCAAAATTTAAAAAATTTACCCAAAATAGTTAGCCATGTGAAGTTGGCACCCCTAAGCAATATTTTCGCATGGAAGGTTTTGCCCAATTTCGCCCAAGTTATGCCCAGTTTTGCCCAACGATTAGTTTGTTTTGCCCAAGTCCCGTTTAGCCATGAGTTAAAGGTCACAGTTTTCTGGTATAGCACCCCCATGAGCGATTTCATTAATATAACTTAGGGCACTGTTTTGCCCAGTTTTGCCCAGTTACTAAACAGTTGTGCCCACGCTCACAAGCGTCACAAAACCACAACAACTATTTCCGTCATCAAAAAATGAAAAAAATTTGTTTTCGACAAATTAAAATTTATATAGTGTAACACGATCTATTGAGTTTTGCCCAGTTTTGCCCAAGCAACAGATTACATGTAGGAAGCAATAGAGAACCATGAGTCAATGTACTAAAAGTGAAGGACAACTTTAGCCGAAATCACAATGATGTCAAAAACGAAAAGGAAATGTTGTAACATTTTGCCCAAGTTATGCCCAGTTTTGCCCAATGATTAGTTTGTTTTTTCAAAGTCCCGTTTAGCCATAAGTCAAAGGTCAAAGTTTTATGGTGTGACACCCCCATGAGCGATTTCACTAAAATAAACAAGGTCACAGTTTTGCCCAGTTTTGCCCAGATACTAAAACGTTTTTCCCACGTTCACGAGTGTCATAAATAATAAGTGTAGAGTTTGCGATGCCAAAAATTACAGCATTTTTCCCAGAATGAAAAACACTCTTTAAATGATTCTTAAGTTTTGCCCAGCACAACACATGTTATACGGAAGTCTCTAGAGTATTGCCCAGGGTCATTGCTGTTCTAAAGGGTTTATAGTTTTGCCCAGGACGAAATCAGCATATGGATAAGTCTAGAGTTTTGCCGAGGCCATCGATGCCGAGAAATCGATGTTCTGATAAGTCTAGAGTTTTGCCCAGGCCAGAAATCGATCTTATGTTATGTTCAGAGTTTTGCCCAAGACATAAATCTATTTCTCGACAAGATTAGAGTTTGCCCAGGCCAGAAATCGATCTTATTATAACTGAAGAGTTTTGCCCAGGCCAGAAATCAGTGATTGGATAAGTCCAGAGTTTTGCCCTTATGATAAGTCTAGAGTTTTGCCCAGGACATACATCTATTTCACGACGCGTCTAGAGTTTGCCGAGGTCAAAAATCGATCTTATGATAAGTGAAGAGTTTTGCCCAAGATGAAAATCAGTGTTTGGATAAGTGTAGAGTTTTGCCGAGGCCATTAATCGATTTCATGACAACTCTAGACTTTCGCCCAGGACAAAAATCAATGTTTGTATAAGTCTAGAGTTTTGCCCAGACCCAAAATCGATTTTGCGACAAGTCTAGAGTTTTGCTCAGGACAAAAATCAACGTTTGGATAAGTCTAGAGTTTTGCCCAGGCCATAAATCGATTTCAGGACAAGGTTAGAGATTTGCCCAGGACAAAGTTAGTGTTAAGTCAGTCGATAAGTCTAGAGTTTTGGCCAGGGCAAGAATCGATCTTATGTTATATCCAGAGTTTTGCCTAAGCCAGGAATCGATGTTATGATAAGTCTAGAGTTTTGCCCAAGACATAAATCTATTTCACGAGCAGTCCAGAGTTTTGCCCAAGCCATAAATCTATTTCAGAACACTCTAGAGTTTTGCCCAAGACATAAATCTATTTCACGATAAGTCAAGAGTTTGCCCAGGACATACATCGATTTCACGACAAGTCTAGAGTTTTGCCCAGGACAAAAATCAGTCTTTGGATAAGTCAAGAGTTTTGCTGAAGCCAGGAATCGATGTTATGATAAGTCTAGAGTTTTGCCCAGGCCTTAAATCGATTTCAGAACAACTCTAGAGTTTTGCCCAAGACATAAATCTATTTCACGATAAGTCTAGAGTTTTCCCAGGACATAAATCGATTTCAGAACAAGTCTAGAGTTTTGCCCAAGCCATAAATCGATTTCAGACCAACTCTAGAGTTTTGCCCAAGACATAAATCTATTTCACGACAAGTCTAGAGTTTGCCCAGGCCAGAAATCGATCTTACGATGTGTTTGGATAGGTCCAGAGTTTTACCCAAGCCAGGAATCGATGTTATGATAAGTCTAGAGTTTTGCCCAGGCTATAAATCGATTTTATGATAAGTGAATAGTTTTGCCCAAGCCATAAATCGATTTCATAACAAGTCTAGAGTTTCGCCGAGAACAAAAATCAGTGTTTGGATAAGTCCAGAGTTTTGCCCAAGCCAGGAATCGATGTTATGATAAGTCTAAAGTTTTGCCCAGGCCATAAATCTATTTCACGACAAGTCTAGAGTTGTGCTCAGGACAAAAATCAGGGTTTGGATAAGTTTAGAGATTTTCCCAAGCCAGGAATCGATGTTATGGTAAGTCTAGAGTTTTGCCCAGGCAATAAATCGATTTCAGAAAAACTCTCGAGTTTTGCTCATTACAAAAATCAGTGTTTGGATAGGTCCAGAGATTTGCCCAGGCCATGAGTCGATTTCACGACAAGTTTAGAGTTTTGCCCACGACAAAAGTCAGTGATAAGTCAGTGGATAAGTCTAGAGTTTTGCCCAGGCTAGGAATCGATCTTATGTCAAGTCCAGAGTTTTGCCCAAGCCATATGGACCATATATAAAAACATATATGGGCGATTCATTCTTTAAAATCTTAACACTGTACGAAGTTAGTCGCGTTAAGCAATCTTATGATCGATTTCTGGCCTGGGAAAACTCTAGACTTATCCAAACACTGAGTTTTGTCCTGGGCAAAACTCTAGACTTGTCGTGAAATCGATGTATGGCCTGGGCAAAACTCTAGGTGTATTCAAATACTGTTTTTCGTCCTGGGCGAAACTATAAAGTCTTTAGGACAGCAATGACCCTGGGCAATACTCTAGAGACTTTGGTATAACATGTGTTGTGATGGGCAAAACTTAAGACTTATTTAAAGAGTGTTTTTCATTCTGGGACAAATGCTACACTTATGAGAACAGTAATTTTTGGGTTTGCAAACTCTACATTTATTATTTGTGACACTCGTGAACGTGGGAAAAACTTTTTAGTAACTGGGCAAAACTGGGCAAAACTTGGGCAAAACTGTGCCCTAGTTTATTTCAGTGAAATCGCTCATGGGGGTGTCACGCCATAAAACTTTGACCTTTGACTTATGGCTAAACGGGACTTTGAAAAAACGAACTAATCATTGGGCAAAACTGGGCATAACTTGGGCAAAATGTTACAACATTTCCTTTTCGTTTTTGACATCATTGTGATTTCGGCTAAAGTTGTCCTTCACTTTTAGTACATTGACTCATGGTTCTCTATTGCCGCCTACATGTAATCTGTTGCTTGGGCAAAACTCAATAGATCGTGTTACACTATATAAATTTTAATTTGTCGAAAACAAAATTTTTTCATTTTTGATGACGGAAATAGTGGTTGTGGTTTTGTGACGCTTGTGAGCGTGGGCACAACTTTTTAGTAACTGGGCAAAACTGGGCAAAACTTGGGCAAAACAGTGCCCTAAGTTATATTAGTGAAATCGCTCATGGGGGTGCTATACCAGAAAACTGTGACCGTTAACTCAATATTGCTTGGGGGTGCCAACTTCACATGGCTAAAATAGTTGGCAAAACCTAAAAAACTCAATCACTGGATTCCCTGATAATCACACGAGAACGGAGCTGGCTGTAATTCTAAAGTTACGCCTTTGCTTAATCGAAAAAAAAACAAACACAATTGGCGCAATACATAAACTTTGGAAATTTATTAAAAATTGAATATACTTTATGTTACAGGCAAAATCTGTAAATGCCTCTTTGGTAGATAATCACACGAGAACGGAGCTAATTGTAACCCTGATGTTGCGCCTTTCCTTGGTTAGAAAACGCAAGGGGTCGCAATTGAAAGTAGTTTGATAAACCCTGCTCTAGAAAATCTGACTTTAAATATCTTTACTTGTTTTTTTTTTATATTTTCGATTGTCTGATCTCTTTTTGCGATATAAAAAAATAAGTTCATCAAAATCAACGCGTAGGCCATTTAGAAAGCCTTTGTGGGTCACTGCCCTAGACGGGCACGTTCTCTCTCTATAATGATCCCACTTTGTCAGTTGGTTGGTGCCCAATAATGCCAACCTTGTAAAATTACTTGCTTAGCTTTGAAAAGTCGATATAACTAATTTGAATGTCTGTCGTTTGTACTCTATTTACATATTATATACATACCTTTGACTATATAATTGTGGACTGCTAACGCCAACTTTATATGTGTCTCCAAGCAACGGTGGCGCGGCGGGACCCTAAATGGTTGCGGTATGTTACTAAATTGGTAGTTATTCTGTGTCTATGACATATGACCTATGAGCTCGCATTACACATTGTGATACCCTGCAATTTATTCACACCTTTGAATATAAAAACATTTATAATGCCTATGTCAAAATATTGCAATGCGAAAGGCTGCAATACGTCCACGTATATGTGCCAACGCGGTTATAATACTCGTCAGCCGATGTACACGTCAGTTGACTTTTGACTTATAACCTAAAATTCTGTATTAGATTTCCACCAAATCGGGAACTTCGCAAATGATGGGTTGATGCTTTGCTTGTAAAGAACAGGCAGGAAAGTGGACCCGAGTTGCCGAAATATGCTCGCATTCGCATTCTCCACGTTGCTGATGAATACATCGAGAAATATTTTTTTTTACTTTCCGGTTTTTAAATTACGCTCCATTTTTTGAATAAAAAAAAATACATTAAAAAATCTTAATGCAGAGGGCAGAAAGACCGATAGGTCGATAGCCCTAATAAAACATTGTTTACTACTACTCTTAATGCTTATCATATTTTAATGTCATTGTGTATAAGTACAAAGTAAATGATTTATCATCTTTCTATTTCGAAATTTTAACATGTTTTGTAATTTATATGGAACTACCAGCTTCATTTTCATGCTAGGTGATGGTGGGCATCAAACAAGATTCTAAAAAGGGGCGTGGTAAAAATGTTAAGTATTTAATGGCACGAGAATGCGTACGAAAACAAATTTCAGCGTTGGTGCTCGATTTCATCTTACAATTTTATAAGAGGTTTCTTGAGTATCCTCAGAAATTTGTCCAATAGGTGAAATTGCTGCGGAAACAATGGGATGTGCATGAATTAAAACTTTGTGAATTGGTCGTTGGAGTCGTGAATAACGCTACGCACTGGCGGATTAAAGGGTGTATCGGCAATGGGGTCAATGTCGGGGGTTGTTTCTGAAACGGTAATAAAACTTGTAAATACTCTGAAGCTTTTATTAACGTTTGCTGCATCCAATTTTGGAGAAGAACGAAGGCTCATTTGAGTTGCATACGATAATTGTAGTGCATTAAAATTAGAACGAACATCCCCAGCTTTTCTGCGTATTGATCGCTCATTAGGCGATGGAACTTAAATTGAAGGGTTGCATATATTCCAAATAATTAAATAATCATTTTGCAGTTTTGAAAATAAGGTTGCAATTTGCGGATTTAAACTAAATTTTATCGGAAGAAAAGCTGTTATATCGTTAACAATTTTTGAAACAAGAACGCGTGCGGATTATTTTTTATTTGTTAAAGATTTTATCATTAAAAACAAATTCTATACTCTATTTTTTTCTTGCAAAAGTTTTATCAGTGTGAGTCAAGCTGGGACCCTCGACTCCCATTGACAAAATGTTGCTGAAACGCAAACACACCAAACTAACAAAAGATCTCGGCAGAAAAACGCAACTCAAATAAAGAACACTTATTTAGATCTGATTACAAAAGAGCAAACACTACAAAGCTAGATATTTATCAATAACAAATTGGTGACGCTTAAAAAAACATATGTCAAATTGTATATTGTGAAATTACATATTTTTAACCAATTATATTAGAGTATTTCAAATTTCGTGCAATCATTATTGACTCGCAGGAAAAAGTGGACTATGGATTGTTTTGTTAATCCCACCAGGGATTCGCCCTTTTAAATACAAATGATAATACCACACCCGTCTAGCTTACGTAATCAATCCTGTTATCACAGCAGGAAACTGATAATGCAATATTTGTCATTTATTTTTTCGTTTCATTTGCACCTAAGCATATTTAAAGTTCATCAATAAAATATTGTTTATAGAGTGTGATCAATGGATCTTTGCGTGCACGTCATAGATAGCCGAACCTAGTTCCGACAAGATTTTCATGTGTTTACTCCCTCCGTGATAAGTTAAATTAGACGCAATAATATGTGGACGTATGTCGTCCAGGGCGAAGACGTACGGCACTCGGTAAAACCATGCATCGAACAGAGACAAAAGCTTGGTCCGTATTAGCAGTATTTTCTGTTTTGTGTTCGTTTTTGCATATTTGTTCGATTTTACAATCTGTACAGTACATTTTTAGTCGTAACATAAACACGTCGTGATAAACATTTCTTCGTGATATATAAAAAACAGTTATTCTTGGAACTTTTATGACAATCAGCGGAATCGCTTGGCCTAACCTCAAAATGACAGGAAAACGTCTAAATTCTCAGGCGCGGAATCTCGTAGTCAATCTTATGGCCTATTTTACAGCAAAAAAGTAAACAACGGTCCTTTAATTCCTCTGAATGCTGTCCAGGAGGTAATTTATTTCTTTGTTGTCTAATTACCGGATTATTAATATTACATCGTTTCATAGAGCGTTGCTGATGTTTTAAAAATAAGTTTACGGACTATCTCCAGTATTAAAATTGCGAGTGAGAGAAATCAGTCGCTTTCTACCCCTAGAAATCTAGACCCCGGAAGAAATCAAAAACTTAAGACTAGACGAAGGTTGCGAAAACGAGAACCAAAAGTTAAATGATATGATTCGCATGTCGACATGCACAAGTAATAACTAGTTTTGGGTAACAGGAACGAAAAGCTTGGTACATTTTCGATATCGTTCCCGGGTTGTTAAGAAGCCACCTTAGCAGGTTTCTAAAATCATCACGTTGTAGCTTGCGCTTCTCGCTACATCTCCGTAGAGATATGTTACTCCTCGCGCACAGACCCGAATTAACTGACGTTTAAAACGTCAAAATAATGAAGGAATGTTGAGCTCATAACGGATTTGATTTGTTTACCTTCCGGCCAAATGCGACCCGACAGACCAAACGTTTCGTATTCGATCACTACAAAGGCATATTCGCGTATACATCTCATACTGCTGTTTTAACGGCTCAGACTAATTTCAGTTTGTTGTTTATTTGTCCGATGCGCAATTTGTTTCGACTACGCCACTGGTGGAATCCCTAGCGTTGATTGTACCGGACAACTATCAGTAGTGACGTGCACGCAAAGATCCATTGATCCAAGTATAAAAGAAAGAACTTTTGGTTTAATAATAGTGAACGGTGTTACCGCGATTGAAGTCGTACAGAATAAAATAATAACTCCAGCATAAATTAAATATGAAACAAATGAATGTAAAATCCCCTTACTAATGTAAGAGACCTGGCAGCAAATCAATTCTGACCAATGACATGATAATATTTTAAACTATCGCATAATGTACGAAGGTGGTAAATTAACTGTATTATTATATCCTTGAAGATATAATTGAAATTGCAAGCAACTTTGTATGGAAGTTTATAAAAATAGAAAGAAAAAGTTACAATACAATACTTTCAATCAACAATGTCAGTCTTGTAATAATTAACTAGGTAATTTAACAACTTTTATTGCGAATTCCACGACGAATATTGAACTGTGCAACAAATAACTCGCGTGCCTTCGCTAGGAAAGTAGTTGTTTAAATAAATCATTTGTTTATTTGTCGTAGTCTTTGGAAGACTTGAGTTATAGATAACGAAAAGTATCGTATTTTTCAAAATATAAAACAATTGGAATCAGTGACACCGTGGGGGTTTCATTTTGGGAGGGGCCGATAGGATATAAAATATTTTTGTGCAAATCCATTATAATAATAATTCCCAACAATTACACAAATGTAACATGCTTATTAACGGAAAATAAAATAAAGAGATTGTAGTAAGATATAGAAAAAAATATTAGATGAATATAAACATTTATTTAAAGAATAAATCGAGAGGATGGAAGACACAATATTTATTTTATTTAGCAAATCTGTAGTGAGACTACCAGACAAATATTACGTTGTAATTACAAACATTAAATGTTTTCGGACATATATAAAATATATACAGTGCGCGCCTAAAGTATAGAATATATACAGTAAAACCGAAATAAAATATTTTTGGAAAAAATCCTCGAACAGGTCGATTTTCTTTTATAAAAATACACATTTTTGCATGAAAGTCGATTTTCAGTCGTCATTTGTTTTTTAATTATGACGTCCGCCATTTTGTTTTTAAATGGCAACCCCCTATTTTTGTTCTTGATTTTGAGAGATCTTTTCATTGTCGAAGTGGCAGTATAAAAATATTGCCATCTTACATAAGGAATTTTTCGAGTAAATGACAATTGAAAGTGAGAAATTGTAATTTGAGTTTTTGCAAAATGACCTTGTTCCAACGCTTTTTTCCAAAGAAAAATGATCTTGACCTTCCATATAATAATATAATACAATATGGTTTCAGCAAGACGGCGTACCCCGCACTAGACGCGTTTATTGACAATTGCTTTACGAATAGGTGGATTGGCAGGCAAGGACCGATAGAATAGCCCGCAGGAGAGATGAATGCGCAGAATTAGGCTGGAAAATGTTCAAAATGTTTAAGAAGAATTTCTACTTGTTCGAGAAAAAAAAACGCCTATTGCGGGGATGCGCCATCTTGCTGAAACCATATTGTATTATATGGAAGGTCAAGATCATTGTTGTTTGGAAAAATTGCCATAAGCGCTGGAGCAAGGTCATTTTGCAAAAACTCAAAATACAATTTCTCACTTTCAATTGTCATTTAATCGAATAATTTCTAATGTAAGTAATTTCTATGTAAATATTTTTATCCTGCCAATTAGACAATGAAAAGATCTCTCAAAATCCAGAACAAAAATAGGGGTTTGCTATTTAAAAACAAAATGGCGGACGTTATATCTCAAATAAACGACGACTGCAAATCGACTTTAATGCAAAAATGTGTATTTTTATAAAAGAAAATCGACCTGTTCGAGGATTTTTTCCAAAAATATTTTATTTCGGTTTTACTGAACATATCCCATACTTAAGGCGCGCTCTGTATTTGTTTTTAAGTTCTGGGAGTTCTGATTTGTCTTATGGGATGTACTCTAGGAGTTCTAACCAAAACTCTAATGGCAAATTGCGTTTAAATGATAGGAAATAGGTATTTTATAAATTAATTGTCTATTTTCAAATTTCAATTTTATTTAAAATTGCTATAAATCGTGATTGTATCGAATTTGTTTATAAGAAAGAATTATTGCACTCATTAATTAGAAACAGAAAATATACTCAGAACTCATAGAACTCTCAATTTTTTTCCCTTTTAGACAGATTTTTGTCAAAATATTTTTTTAATAAATAATTTTGAATTAGCCTTGGAAGTAGTTGTTTCAATAAGTTATTTGTTAGTGTTCCTAATAAGACTTAATTTTGTAGAGTTACGAACAGGTTGAATATTCATATATTCAGGCTTTATCGATTTTTTTTAATATTTCTAGTTCTGATTTGACTTATGGGCTGTACTCGAGTTCTAGCGAAAACTCTAATGACAAGTTGTGATGAAATGACAGCAAATGGGTATTTTCGAAATTAAATTATCTATTTTCAAATTTAATTGTTAAATTTTACTTAAAATAACTATAAATTGATTGATTGTGTCCGTTTTGTTTATAAGAAAGAATTATTATCATGGGCGTCCGCAGAAATTTTTCCAGGGGAGGGCAAAACTTTCATACAGAAATTTTGAATAAATAACCGTCAAAAATGATAATTTCGAATTGCCAAAAATTCTGCATTTTTGTCACCACAAACGACACATAAAGAAATTTGCAGCTGTCAAAAATTGTGGATTTTTACTATCAAAAACGGCATATTTTGATATAAAAAAAAAGAAAATGACAATTTCGAATTATCAAAAATTCTGCATTTCTGCCATCATAAACGGCACGATTCAACGGTAAATAAAGAAATTAGCAGCTGCCAAAAATTATGGATTTTTGCAATCAAAAGCGGATTTTTTTGATATTAAAAAAGAAAATTGCCATTTTTGTATTGTTAAAAATTCTGCATTTTTGCCACCACAAACGGTACTATGCAGTGGTTAATAAAGAAATTTGCAGCTGCCAGAAATTGTGGTTTTTTACTATCAAAGACGGCATTTTTTAATATTAAAAAAAGAAAATTTCAACTGCTAAAAATTACAATTTCGTACTGTCAAAAATCGCATTACTATCACAAATGCCACGATAGCAGTAAAATGGGAATTTTCAATTGTTGAAAATAGCTATTCAGTACTGTCAAAAATTGCTCATTATTGAAACCGGCAAGTTTCAACAATAAATAGAAAAATTCCAAATGCCAAAAATGTTTAACTGTCAAAATTTAAGAATAGAATAGAATAGAATAGAATATTTATTGGTGACAACAACTACATTGGAGTGTTTCACAAGTCAACTGTTATTACAGTATACTTAAAACATTGTTCTTAAATTTAAAAATATAACTATAATATTTAACCATCGGACAATTTTACAATAAGACATACTAGGATATCACAATTTATATAAGCATTTCTACTATCAGTATTTCTACTACCAGTATCCGCATTTTTCAATATTAAAAAAGGGAAAATTCCAATGGCCAAAAGTAACAATTATGAATTGTCAAAAATTGTGCAATTTTTCTGTCGGAAACGGCATTTTTCGATAGTAAAAAGATACATTTTTAGCCGTCAAAAATGACAATTTCGAATTGTCAAAAATTCTGCATTTCTGCTACGACAAACGACACGATTCAACGGTAAATAAAGAAATTTGCAGCTGCCCAAAATTATGTTTTTTTTACTATCAAAGACGGCATTTTTTGGTATTAAAAAAGGAAGTAAATTTCAACTGCAAAAAATAACAATTTAGAACTGTCAAAAATAGCACTACAATCAAAATGGCACTTAGTAGTAAAAAGGAAATTTCCAATTTCTGAAAATAACCATTTAGTACTGTCAAAAATTGCTTATTACTGAAAACAGTTCGTTTCAACAATAAAAAGAAAATTTCCATATGTCAAAAATGTTAGACTATCAAAATTTGAGATATCACTATCAGAGTTTTTCAATATTAAAAAAAGGAAATTTCCAACAACCAAAAGTAACAATTACAAATTGTCAAAAATTGTGCAATTCTACTGCCAGAAACGGCATTTTTTAATTGTAAAAAGATACATGTTTAACCGTCAAAAATGACAATTTCAAATTGTCAAAAATACTGCATTTCTGCCATCACAAACGGCACGATTCAGCGGTAAATTAGGAAATTAGCAGCTGCCGAAAATTGGGGAATTTTACTGTCAAAAATGGTATTTTTTGATATTAAAAAAAAAAGAAAATTTCAACTGCTAAAAATAACTATTCAGGACTGTCAAACATTGCTCATTACTGAAAATAGTTTCATTTCAACAATAAAAAGAAAAATTCCAAATGCCAAAATTTTTAACGGTCAAAATTTCACTATCGGCATTTTTTAATATTAAAAAATGGACATTTCCAATGGTCAAAAGTAACAATTACAAATTTTCAAAAATTCTGCATTTCTACTACCACAAACAGTACGATTCAGTAAATAAAGAAATTAGTAGCATCCAAAAATTGTGGATTTTTACAATCAAAAATGGCATTTTTTTATATTAAAAGAAAAAAGACAATTTCAACTACTTAAAAAGGACAAATGTCAAAAATCGCACATTTCTATCATCACAAATAGCACGTTGGAAGTAAAAAGGAAATTTTCAACTGCCAAAAATAACAATTTACAACCGTCAAAAATGCTTAATTTCTACTAAAACGTACAGTAATAATAATACAGCGAGATAGAGAGAAAAAATAGTCAAAGCAGGTCATGAATACAAGTCACATACAAGTTCAGTTTATAAAATATTACTTTATTTTAATAAATTAATTTTCCAGGAGGGGGCAGCTGCCCCACCTGCGGACGCCCATGATTATTATACTCATTAATTTGAAACAAAATGTAGTCAGAACTCATAAAACTCTTTTTTCCTTTCAGACAAACATTTTTTCAAAATATATTTTTTTTTATAATTCTAATTATGATTTCACTTATGGACTGAACTCAAGGAGTTCTAGCGGAAACTCTATTAATAAATTGTGATTAAATGACAGAAAATAGGTATTTTTGAAATTAAATTGTCTATTTTAAAATTTCAATTTTTAATTTTATTTAATGTATCGAATTTGTTTATAAGAAAGAATTATTTTTCCAAAGTATTTGTTTTTTAATAGTTCTAGGAGTTATGATTTGAATTATGGACTGAACTCAAGGTTCTAGCAGAAACGATTATGATAAATTGTGATGACAAAATAAATGGAAATAGCACTAGCACAGACGTCTGCGCTTAAAACAGTTCAAACAGTGGTAGAATTGACAGAGATAGTACAGTGTTGCCTTTTTCTGTCATCCATATATTTCTTTGGATATATTTATAAAATGTTGCTTACTAAATATATGGATTGAAATATATAGAACATATTTATAAAATAATTTTATTTCAATATTTCCATAGACATAATATATAAATATTTACTTTGGCATTTTAATATTTTCGAAACATAAAAATGTAAAATCAATATTTGGAAAATATTTCCGACACATACAGTGCTATTAGGGGAGTATTTCATCCCATTTAACCAAATCTCTATCTCTAATAATAACGGAGATCCCCATGTTGAGAATGAATCTGTGGACACCCTGTATGTAATAAAACAAATGAAATCATTAAGTGGGAGGCGTTGAATTACTCTTTGTATTTTCGTTTAGCAGGTTCACGTTTTCAGATATTCGGCGAAATGGGATTGGCCTCTATTTCGGTTCGGTTTCCTGTCTGAGGACTTCCTTAATTAAATCTAAAAATGTTTTTAGAGTCTCCTTAACATGCGGGTATTTTCCAGGGGCTTCTTTTACATTATTCATGAATTCTAGTGTGCTATAATTACTATAAAATATGTAGAAGGAGACGAAATTAATAAAGCCCTTATAAGGGCAATAGGGTGGCCAATGATGTCGCGTCTTCTTTGGTCAACGAACCCAACTGCAATAAAAAAAATGTAAAATTTCTATACAAGGAAACACATATTCTTGAATAATCATATTATTTAATGGAGAGGATGGTTGCTACCTTACTACGTGGTAATCTATAATTAAACTAAATTGAAAAATCCGTTATCTTTTAAGCACAACTAATTATAATAATGAATTTTTCAATTCAGCTTAATATCCTGTAATAATAAATTAAAAAACGAGTTCAATAAGCGTGATTTTTTCGCACGCGTCCAAGTTTAGAAAATGATCGTAGCGAGGAGTTTTCTAATGGACAAGTGCGAAAAAAGGCCTTGTAAACGAGTTTCTTACAGTATTTTTTCTATTTTGCGCCTTTTATTCCATTTCTAAATTAAAAAATCGCTTATACATATTTAGAAAATTGTATGGTGGTTGGTAACACTGATAATTGACATTTCAATTTGAAATTAGTTTGCGATTTTCATACATAACCTCAAAACTATCTCGCCGATAATTTAGCACAGGTAGACAGCTCTGAATTTCAACGGTGCCAACCTTGAAAAATTGATATTACCACACTGAGCGAGCCCTTAACGAACCCTTTGAGTGCGTTAATGACTCCGTTTTAGATGCAAAATAGAAAAAGATAATTATTTACAAAGAAGATGTACAATTGAAGTTGTTTCTTCATCTGGCACTCATTATTCCTTCAATTCGTAATACAACCGATTTTGTTTCATAATTGGTTCTTCTCGTACCTTTATTGGGTATCGAGGTTTTAATTTCAATTTATTCTACCGATCCAGACTAATGTTGTAAGGTGAAATCATAATCAAATGATTTATTTGTGTTTCAGTAACATGGACTACTCCTTCATAGAAGAATTACCTTCAGGACCTCTAGATGTATATAGGAAACAAGCATCATTTAATTGGAAGAAGATGAAGTTCTTCTTCGATGATGTGGAACTGTACAAATTAAAGGTACGTTTTTCCAGAATAACTGGTTAATCATAGAACTTACTGAAATAAACATGTACAGTAGTAGCTCTACCAGTGACGGTTCGCGGGGTTTTTTCTGGTACGGCCGAGGAACAAGAGGTGGTAATACAGATAGGTGCGGTCACGCTGCCAGCTGTCTCTGCAACTAACCCTACCTATTTGTATTACCACCTCTTATTCCTCGGCCGTACCAGAAAAAAACCCGCGAACCGTCACTGAGCTCTACTACCATTTTTCCCCGGCTTAAATTTGCACAATTATGAAGATTCAAAATTTTTGTTTTAGTATGATTTTTTTAAAGGCGTAAACTGTTTTGATAGAATATTATCGAAAACAATAACACGATAATTTAGATTTTTTACAATTATTTTAATTTCAATTAAAACTTGACCTTGGCGCAGCAATAATTTTGAAAATTATAAACTTTAGTCTTTGCAATACGATAACGCAAAGTTACTATTACTATTGATTATTATTCGTAAGAGCGTAAAATCTTCAATTACATTAAAACTAGTGATTTTGTTTCAGTTAAAAGTATGGAGTACACTAGAAAACGACCCTATTTTTAGGAAACCAGACACGGATCTGACGACAGAAGAAATGAAAAGACTTACGTCGGTCCGATTTCACCAGTACTGCAAATACAATTTTCTACCTTCTGACATTACCACATGGCCATACAAACAAAAGGTGAGCATTTCGAAATAATTTTGTTTAATTATACAGTAGAATACCGATTATCCGAGCTATTGCGGAATGGGACAATCGAGCGATGAAATAAAACCACGTTTTAAAAGATAACAAAGTGTAATATTATCATAAAACACATTACATATATGTATGTAATAAAAAAAATATAACTTTCCTAATTTACAAGGAAATAAATGAGTGCATTAAAGCACAAGTTTCATAAGTAAGGTTTTATTGCACCAGTCAAAGTTTAAGGACGAGTGCACTAAAACCACTAAAACCACTATATACCACGAGTATAAAATTTTATGCTACTTTTTCTAATTTGCTCATTTGTTCCAAACATGCATTCGATTAGTGTTTGTGATTTAAGGCTGTTACCCGTTCGAAAAATGGCACTTGGCTCGTACTGATTGTGGCGTGATCGATAAAAAATATGTAATAATATTTTAAACTGGGTTATATGAAGAGTGTTATTGTTAAAAAATAGGTATTTTCAAAATTAAATTAAATTTAAATAAACGCTGAAAATCTAAAATGTTTTACTATAGAGACACAGATTGATTCTTCAGTAATAAAATCCATTAAGTTAAATTAGTTTTACCTGAAAAAATATAAACGCAATTACGTATGAGCCAGACCCGAGATATTTTAGTTAGCATATACAGGGTGCCCGGATTTCGTAGGGACAACATGGGCAACTTCTGCATTTGAAGAGATAGAGAGATGGTCATATTATCAAAAAGGTGCAGGTTCAAGGGCTCATTGAGAATCCACTCCCAAATTCCACTTGTCATGGCCTCCACAATAAAAATTAAAAGAAAATCTGAAATTAAAGAAATTGGGAGATTTTGTAGTAATTCTTATTTTGAACAAGTGAGCCATGACAAGTGGCATTTGGGGGTGGATTTTCAACGAGCCCTCGAACCTGCACCTTTTTGTTAATTTGACCATCTCTCTATCTCTTCAAATGCAGAAGTTGCCCATGTTGTCCCTACGAAATCCGGGCACCCTGTAGTGACGCCATTTGTAAAAATAGTTATTTTTCTGCGAGAACGGCGTCGCAATAGGATTTTTAAGAGTTGAGTATACAGTATGTTGAATTGCGAAGTGGGCCATAGGGATTTACGTGTAAAATTTGAATTGGGTTAATATTGGCTCCCCTAATTATTTGACAGTATCGGTCTTCTTACTTTATTTTTAAAGCTTTTTAAACTGAATCATTTGGCACCGTACTCAATGATGTCTGCAGAGTATTTACTTAGATATTTGCAAAAGAACTTTACTATTATCTTGAAAGGTTTGCCATGAAATCATAATGGCGGATATTTCATTTTGTTCTAAAAAGTGACGTTTGCTGTCGCATTGCGATTTAAAATCGACCGTGTATTTTACATGAGAAAAAGTATTTATGATTAAAACGTTTTACTCAGGTACTATTTAAGAACTGTACGTAAATATCCGGAGAAGACAAGAACCAGCAAAAGTACAATTTAAAATGTGTTACAATTGGCTCCCTTAATTATTTTATAATACCGGTCTACTTACATTATTTTTAATACTCATTGAATAGTACTTTTGCTGGGCATTGCCTTCTTCAGAAATTCAACACTAAACAAATCACTTACACTTCTTAAATAGTACCTGAGTAAAACCAGTTACTTATAAATACTTTTTCTTGTGTAGAATACACGGCCGGTTGTAAATCGCAATGTGACAGTAACTGTCACTTTTTACAGCAAAATGAAATATCCGCCATTATGATTTTATGGGAAACCTTTCTTTTTAAGTCAAAATGATGGTCAAGTTTTTTGCAAATATCTCGGTAAATACTTTGCAGAAATCATTGAGTAAGGTACTAAATGATTCAGTTTTAAATGCTTTAAAAATAATGTAAGAAGACCGATGCTGTCAAATAATTAGGGGTACCAATATTAACACATCTAAAATTTTACATGTAAATCTCTATGGCCCTTTATGTTTTGCCAGGTCTGCCCATTATCTGCAAGAGAAACTATTCGTTGCGGGACGAACAGCCTTAAATTTTTGTGTACTCGTATAATCTAAACTAGGTTGGTCGGGATTCTACTTGGAATCAGTAGCGGTTCATGAACTTTTGTGAACTTTTAAGACAGATATTAACGCGACTCAATGCGGATGCACTACTTAATCTTATAAAGGAAGCAAGTATTGTGCCACTGGTTTCTTCCATATCCTTCTCCCCGAACGTTCACGAACTGCCGCTGATTGGTACGCATTACTATCTTTCTTAATTTCCGAAATATTTCTAGACAAGATTTGTAATGACTGTAAACGAAGCGATGGCCGTATGCTTTCGGGATATATCGGTGAAATTCGCGGTAGGAATAAGCCTCTTCACCAACTCCCTGATGACATTAGGGACAGAAAGGCACCAGGAGGTGTTCCAGGCGGCGTGGAACAAAAAGGTAGAACCGCTGAAGGACACCGACCGAAAGATTTAACATTATCAAAATTCTAGATTTTATCCTGTGTAGCTTTAACGGAAGTCGCGCACGGCAGTAACACGAAACAAATGAGGACGACAGCGACGTACGACAAAGAGCGGCAGGAGTTCGTCATCAACACGCCCGACTTCGAAGCGGCTAAATGTTGGGTGGGAAATATTGGTGAGTTATTTAATAGAATTGGTCAAAACATCCACGCCGACGTATGCTAACCATCTTCATGCCTTCAACAAACTAGCCACGGTTCGAATACAAACTAACATGCGGGCTCCTGCGCCTGGGGTCTGGGGTCGATATAGAAAGTTAAATATGCACACACTTAAATAAATACAATCTGTACAGTTTACAATTGCAAAACAATGTTTTACTTATAGCATTAAATATCGTTTGCAAGCCGTATAAATAAACCACACTGCCTGGATGTGGGCCGCGTGCCGTGACTTACCCATATCTGGTCTAGCTCATGGTGTAAAAACTACAGGTATTCTTAGGTCATATGCCACTCTTCATACAAACTTTCTCCTCTGTCATTTTGCAGTGGTCACAGGTGCCAATCATTTCAAATTACTTGTTAGGCTTTGGAAAGTCGACATAAATAATTGAAATAACTCCTGCCTTTGTTGCACATACTTCGTTTATATTGTATCTATCTCTTTTCATACATTAGATGCAGCATGTTGCTATGGGTTTTAATCATTTAGTATTATCATAGTATTTAACTTTTGATTATCCGACCCGGTGAAGCGCGTTTGTCGTAATCCGTCTAGTTTATGCTGGATTCCACCAGAGGGAGCTAGTATTACGGAACCGCATTTTTTAAGCGGTTCTTTCATTGCTAAGAACTTTTCTAAACCGTCTGCCCATCTCTAATTGAATGCAATTTTACGTTATTAAGATTAGATGTTTTCGCAGTTAACTTCATTGAACCGCATAAGGTTCTCGCAGTTAGCTAATTGTGATTCACATGGGGAACTGAAAGAGGTGATAGATAAATCAGGTAGAGGTTACAGTGGGGTTCTATCACAGAGAGACACATGTATTAGTAAACGACTCCAACGTATTAAGGTACAAGATCACCTTTGGCAACTAAGTACAACATTGCGACTTCACAGTCGATTAGCACTTAGGGGGTCGATTAAACAATTGTTGTACTCACTTGAGCCCCAGTGCCACGTCAAGGCATGGGCCACCAACTTGGGTTAACCGGCAGATAACGGTAACCGCCAGAGGGGTCAATCGGCGGAAAACGTTACCCGCCGGCAGGGGCTAAAGACCAAGTTCGATGTTTACACCACAAAATCACATATAACATTGGAGCACTGGGTGTTCGTACCAGGCTTATATATCGCGGCGTCCTGTTCTTTGGCCGAAACAACGGAATCAAAAGGGGACGGGGAGTCCAGTTTTTAGATCGTAAGATGGCGACCAGGTCATGTCACTGCCACCTGCTGTTATCGGCAGATGAATTGGATCGAAATGGCGAGGAGATTTGTTGTTATCGGCGGGTGATTTGGATCCGGATAAATGTGGAAGAGTGGCAACATCGGGGGTTGGGGCAAGTGTGCACCGATTGGCAACCGCAACCTAATCAACCGTGTAAACATCGTCCGTGTCCCATCTACAAGTTTTTGAATGGTACTTATCAAACGGTTATTAGCCACATCCATAGTCAGTTACCGACTGGATTTTAATTAAACGTAATACAATGCTAGCCGGTGGCCGAGAGCTGCACAGAACTCGTGAGTGTTCATTCTCATCATTACTCGATGGCCTACGCGTCTTCGCCTCCGTCGCCAAGTGGACGCTGCGCCATCCTCTAATCATGTTTAAAGTGAGAATTAGGGCTTGTTCACACCAAAAGCAACTGGCGACTGCAACGCAATTGCAACGCAACAGCAACGCGACACAGCGCTAATGTTTAAATACACGTGTTCCCACCTACTGAAGGCGACTCACTGCAACGCAGCTAGTTGCTAACTGGTTGCCGGCAGTGCTGCATACCGCGTCGCCGTCGCCAATTGCGATCTACAGTTGCCAGGAACTGATGTATCATGTCGGACGAGACAGCAAAATCTTTCAATTTTGTGGCTCTTGTAGAAGCACACACGTGTTTATATGATGTGACAAAGCCATCATATAGGTACACGAGTCGACCTCAAAGAAAAAGCCTGGGGAGAATTTTAAAGGTGTCTTTGCTCATACGATAAAATCCATGGAATTTAACAGGATCATTATTCAATTCCTGTGCTACTATGTAAGAACTATGTCCCAAATTTATTTTATAAAGGGGGTTAACCCAAAATATTCGATATTTCTTTTTTCGCTTTTTCAATAGCACGTATGCACGGCTATATATTTGTCATACGAGGACGACATTTTGTTCACGACTACCGAAACAAGAGACTTCAAAATAGTTGATTTCAATAAGAACACAACAGCAACTCAACTGAAGTTGCGGTCGCATGCAGTTGCGTTGCCGTTGTTAGTTGCTTTTGGTGACAACACGGCCTTAGGGGTGTCGATTCTCATTGTCGTGCTCCAGCGCGCCTACGACGGCACGCGAGCACGGTTTCTGTTTCTATGCCGTCCTCTGGCCGTACTTCACCAAGTTGCTGACTGTTTAACCTGGAGAGGATATCTCTCTCACACGTGGGTGGTGATGTCAGGTTAAACTAAACGTCACGGCCCAAAAAGTTAGACGTCAAGCGCTTCCTATCTTTAAATTGAAATAAAACAAAGTGTGTGTGAGGTATCATCGAAATTTTGTATTTGTTTGAAAGGCCTATCGATGCCATTATGTGTGGATTATAACATCCTGCAAATGTCCGCCGAGGCTTCGCTGGGTGGCGCGCACCCGAAACGTCTAATTCTCCATGACTCTGGCGCATAAATCAGGCTGAATTCGACCGATGGCATGAGTTATGTTGGCTTTGAGGGCCGCTGTGATTTGTGGCCTATTCGTATAGACATGCGACTATACCTTTGGGTTATTACGATCTAGGGGAAGTAACAGCTATATCAGATTTTTTTTTCTAATATCTAAGCTGATCTAGATTCGTTTTTGTTTATTTAACGTTTATTATATTGTTGCATTGTATTTGAATTAACAAATAAAAATATATTATTATTATTATCAAGAAAAAATCTAACGGGGTAAAATCACACGATCTCGGTGTCCAGTTCACATCACCTCCACGTGAGATGGCCGTGCCCTTAAATCGCTCGTACAGGATGTCAATGTGGCATGAGCTGTGTGGCACGTAGCGCCGTCCTGTTGAAACCACATGTCGTTGGTGTCCATATTATCCAATTCAGGCCAAAAGAAGTTAGTAATCATCAACCTATAGCGCTCGCCGTTGACGGTGATGGCCTGGCCAGCGTCGTTCTCAAAGAAATATGGAGTGATGACGCCCCCAGCCCAAAATCCACACCAAACAGTGACGTTTTCGGGATGCATTGGTCGCTCTTGGATTTCATGTGGATTGGTATCGTCCCAAATTCGACAATTTTGTGGTAATCATCGACCTATAGCGCTCGCCGTTGACGGTGATGGCCTGGTCAACGTCATTCTTAAAGAAATATGGAGTGATGACGCCCCAGCCCAAAATTCATAACAAACAGTGACTTTTTCGGGATGCATTAGACGCTCAGTTTCCAACTGCTCCAGGGCCCATTCAGCGAACACACGTCGTTGCCTATGGTCGTTCACCTTCAGTTTCTGGGTCAGTTGAATTTTGTACGGGTGCAGGCCCAAGTTACAATGCAAAATTCGCCAAGTTGTGGTCTGCGAAAGACCGAGTTCTTGTGAGCGACCAAAATCGACTGCTCAGATTCTCCAGCACACTCTCGCGGACATCGGCGATGTTTTCGTCGTCGGACTGGTGTTGGTTTATTGTCTACTTAACCAGTGGACTCAAATTTATCCATCACACTGCGAATAGATCTCTAGGTAGGACGATTATGGCGACCGTAAGGGCTCTATCACACCAGGCCACCATGGTGGCGGCACCAGTGGCGCGACCAGTCAAATGTATTAAGTGAAATGGAATATAACACACCTGGTATCAATCCGGTCGGCCAGACTTTACTAGTGGAACAGTAAATGGTGGATGGTGGCGCCACCAGCAAATTGTAAAGAACTCAATGAGGGCTCTCACACTAATCCACCAACTCGCCGTCGCGTCGCGGCCATCACTCAGTTTTCTTCCGGCGTAATAGCTTATCGAAGAATAGTGTCTTGTTTACACAAATCATTTTTGCACAAACATAGTAATTCGTCAAACGATGCTACTGACATACGAACATAGTTAATAAATGTGTTAAGATATTTTCGTAAATCAGCGTACAGGGTTGTATGCACTCCTCTTGTAAAACGGTCAGCAACGAAAGGGTGACCTTTTCAATCATTCGTTTACGTCTCACATACAGGAGGGCAAATTTAAGTTGGTCAGACGCGCAGAGAGCAAGCGAAAGCTCTCTCTCTCTACAGCCGGCCGAGTACAGTTTCTGTAATAAGCAAGCACATATTCTTCGCGTGCGCTTTTCATTTACAACTCTATCGGGCGCTCTCCTCCACATAATTAATGCACTGTCACTTTTGAAAATGAATGTACCAGGCGCGCGAACTCTTCTCGAAATCTATCGAGAGCGCCCTTCGAAGGTTCCGCCCACAATTTTGCCACTGCGGAACGGCAAGTTACGTTTGCCGCCCTGTACATAACAAGTGCTAACTCTTCCACGTCCATCTTAGCAATGCCGACTACCTGGTGTCTCCACTGGTTGCTTTACTTGGTGGCTGGATCCACCATGGTGCCGCCACCATGGTGGCCTGGTGAGATAGAGCTCTGAAATGGGAGCAGCGCGCGGAACGTTGCCTGAACAGAACACCTATTTTGATAAAACAATTTTATCATTTGCTCGTTTTGGTGAACTCTTCATCCATCCATGGTGATTTGGCAAAACAGAACAATAAATTACAGGCAATTCGACAGGTATAGCTTCAACATTATAGCCGCTACCAACGGAAATCTCTATTGGAAGAGCCTTTATTAGTAAACGACTTCGACGTACTAAGGTGACCTTGTGACCGACTGTGGCAACTAAGTACATTATTGCTATCTTCTGCACCGTTTGGGTGGATAAGTGAGTTGGGAGGCACAGGGCGCTCGCGGTTACACACCTAGACGATTATCACACAGAGGATCGATTAAACAATTTTTGTAAAATTACTTTGGCTATGCCACGTCAAGGCATGGGTCACCAACTTGTGTCAACCGGCGGATAATGTTATCCGAGGGCAGGGGTTGAAGATCAAGTTCGATGATTACGCCAAATAATCTTATATAACATTGGAGCACTGAGTGTTTGTACCAGGGTTATATATCATGACCTCCTCTTCTTTGGATTTGACTGTATCCGCCAGAGGGATCACTAACTGGGGTTAACCGGGGGATTATGTTATCCGCCGGCAGGGGTTAAAGACCAAGTCAGATGCTTACGCCACAATCACATATAACACTGGAGTTATATATCACAATGCAACAACTACTGATTTGACACCTGAGAAATGAAATAACTATACACTAAAACTAACCCATAATCTATTCCATTTCTTACTTTCCAAAATAATATGGATCAGTTTCTTTATCTGCATTGTACCCTTCCAGATTTGGCTCTTCCAGATAATCACTCTGCGAAAAGCTTTTCGTTTTCTCTTCAACCCTATCAGGGACGAATAAAAACAACGACGTCTTTTGCCAAGTGTTTTCCTTATATTTGTTTTCCATTGCGTTCCGTGAGGGAATTTTAAATCACTTTCTGTTCTAAAAAATCTTGCGCCTGGTTTGCATTTTTCGAGTTCTTAAATAACTGTTGTAATTCTTATTACTGATCCGCTCTTATATGCAGACAGCCTACTTCTTATGGATTCTATCAGGCCATCGCAAAACTCTTTCCTAGCGACTTTAAACATTCTAAATACTAGTGGAATTATCAATGACTTTATTGTTGCCTCATCAAAACAGCTCAATGCAGCTTCAATTTATCTAAGGGTAGCTATTTTATCAAGAGTAAGTAGAGAAGAAGCTTTTCTTATTTTTAATTAACCCTTTCAGCCCTGAATTTTTAAATTTGAAAAAACAATTTTTTTGTTAACTATTATTGATGGGGAGCTTCTTAAGACCATAAATACCAAATTTGAACTGATTTGATTAATTAGTAAAGGAATTAATAAGTGAGGCTTTGTTGAAGTGACATCTAGTGATAAACAGCAAAAATATGGATTGTCATAGTAAGTAGAGACATGTAAATGTTGCGGTGGCAATTGCCACCACCAGGGCCGAAAGGGTTAAGTTCTATTTATTGCATAACTGGTTTGTATCATAAAGAGCTGTTCCACCTGGTAGAAAAGTCTTGAATTCATTTCAATGGCTCCACTTTATCACCCTCAATATTTTATTGTTCTTTCAATATATCTGTGGCTGAAAATAAAAAATAACATTTTTTTGCATTTCATCAAAACACTCTGATTATCTTACATCAAGGGTGTGAGTAAAACATGGAAGATGGCGCTTCTTCAACATTTCACGTTTTGGTTAGCAGCATTGTCAGTTAAGGCGGCTTCACAATAACCCGGGAATGGTAACGAGAACAGGAACGTGGAAGAAAATATACCAAACTTCTCGTTCCCGTTACCGGAAATCAGTTATTAGTTGTGTATGTCAACATACGAATCATATCATTTAACTTTTGGTTCCCGTTCTCGTTATCGTTTCCGGGTTGTTATGAAGCGGGCTTTGTTATACTTGTAATTTTATTTTTTATATCCTACTCTTAAAAAATCTGGAGTGCATCAGCAAAATTTTGTTTGATTCGTATTTAGTTTCCCTGTTGGTAAGACACTATAGATCCTAGCGAAATTATTAATCCCAAAAAAAAAACTAAGAAGAAATGAAATGAAGTGTGTAAAGGGTTTTTTTGCTGGGACCGATAGTTTCGGAGATATTTGCGAAACATCGAGGAATACAACCTTTAACACACACAAGGGGACTTAGTATGTTAGTATGTTGCACAGTTGACACCAACGAACAACTTTGCCATGTTTTAAAACTCCGAGATTTATTTTACTCTAATTTGACTGGGCTGTAATACTAGGTGGGCCAAAAGAAATCACCCTATTGGAAGATGCTCTTATTTTTGCAAATGGCCGCCAATGTAAAATCTGTTTTGACATTTGTGGACTAGACAGATGTAGAATACAAGTGAACAAGCCATGGAGCGATACACTCCCCAAGAAAGCGGAATAATCGTGTCTATTTTTTTGCGTAACATTTCGTCTGTGGTGTTGACGCAGCGCGAATTCCGTCGCCGATTCCCCGGTCGTCCGACACCGACTGCGCAAACACTGCGCCGTTTGGCCACCAACCTTGAAGAGTATGGGACCACACGAGACGTTGCCAAGGGTGGCCGGCCCCGGAGCGCCCGTTCTGCCGAGAATATCGCCGCTGTTGCCGAGGATGTCGCGCTGTCGCCGGAAACATCGACCAGACGCCGTGCCTCGCAATTAGCCATCAGCCGGTCGTCCCTAAGGCGAATTTTGATCAAAGACCTGCGCATGTTCCCGTACAAAGTCCAGTCCGTGCATCAGCTGCTGCCTGTCGACCGCCAAACGCGTGTAACCTACGCCCAAGCCATCCTCAATCTCGAGGACGAAGTGGACGATTTTTCGACCAAAATCATAATGAGCGATGAGGCTCATTTCCACCTAAGCGGGTACGTGAACAAGCAAAACTATCGCTTCTGGGGTACCGAAAATCTACGAGTGATGCACGAGGAGCCATTACACCCGCTCAAAGTGACTGCATGGTGCGCTGTTCACGCTGGAGGAGTCATCGGGCCATTTTTTTTCGAGAACGCCGCTGGTCAAACGACAACAGTGGACGGTGCGCGCTATAGGGCCATGTTAATCGAGTTTTGAATTGTTGACGAATTAAGACTGGAGGACATGTGGTTCCAACAGGACGGAGCAACGGCATACACTGATCGGCCCGCAAGATCGCCCGATTTAACCGTTCCAGACTTTTTTTGTGGGGTTTTTTGACGTCCCGTGTTTACGTGAACAAGCCCGAGACCCTGGAAGCCCTCAAGGACAACATTCGACACGAGTGCGAGAATCTGTCGCCCGAAGTTCTCGCCGAAGTGATGGAAAATGCCATAAAACGAGCCCATATGGCAATCAATTGTGACGGCACCCATTTGGCCGATATCATCTTCTCGACTTGACCAATAAAATTCTATAGGTTCAAATAAACAGAATCTAAGTTTTTCATTTAGAAAAGAAATGAGAGCCAAACAACATCGGATGACTTCTTTTGGCCCACCTAGTACTATCTGAAAAAATAATCATCAAATTCATTGTAGAATCCTTTTATAGGCTGTAGCTATCTTCCATCACGACACCGACATTTCTTGTTTAAAATCAATTTCATAATATTAATATTGTCCATTCCTATTTGTATCTAGGCAAAACATGCACAGCAGCACTTCTCTTCGCACAATTGTACACGCAGGGCCAATGTCACGGTCTTCACGCCTTCATAGTTCCAATTAGAGATCCTAGAACTTTATTGCCATACCCTGGACTTATAGTAGGTGATATTGGGGAGAAGATTGGCTTGAATGGAATAGATAACGGGTGAGTATAGTTGCAAAATAGTTGTGAGAAAGTTTGCACTAAAAAAAAAAATTAAAGTCAAGTTTATATTGAGAGAGAGAATAATTCTTTGAAAATGAATTTTTCAGATTTGTATTTTTTTATCATTTTATTTCTTAGACATATAAAACTTGCTACATAAATTCATTATTTTAATTAAGGTAAAGCAAACGCGACGAGCCCGGAAACGATACTTGTCCCTAAAATTTAATGGTAGAGCTGTGTCTCAATATTAGTTTCCTCCATAAGAGTACCTACAGCTTATTAATTCTCAAGATAGAGCACGCGATCTTCACGTCAGCGTCACCACCTCGACAGACGCATATGATTGGTCGAGTTGTCAAGGAGACACATTAATGCCGGGTTTACACGATGCCAATTGGGGAGACAATTGTCAGAGGACAATTTACTGGCATAAAATTATTGGCTACGTGTAAACACCTCTTGCCAATTGGCGTGCCAACTGCCCTGCCAGTTGTCCTGAAATTCGATTGTCTCCAGGAGTAGACAGAGGACAATTGGCTGGGCGCAGTGACGCCCCCACCACTATATCAAGACAGTTGTCTAGACAATTGGCGCCGTGTGAACGTTGTAGGGCAGTAGATCTCTCGTTTTGGGCCAGTTTGCCTTAGTCAGTCGAGACTGCTACACAACAGACGATGAGCACTCCACCATTTTTCGTCACCAACTGCCGTGGCAATAGTTTCACCGTGTGAACACGTTCTCGTTCAATTGGACTGGCCTCAGACATTCACGCAACTGGCCCAAGATAACTGGCCCCGGCAATTGTCTCTTCGATTGGCATCGTGTAAACGCGGCATAAGGTGTGATATTTAAGGAACTGATGCTTCTGGAACGACCGGGCACGCGCGTCTACCAACCGTTAACCGCGCGTCTACTAACCGTCAACCGCGCGTCTACCAACCGTCAACCGCGCGTCTACCAACCGTCAACCGCGCGTCTACCAACCGTCAACCGCGCGTCCGTACTGCTTCGAGAACAGACGAGACGCGGACGCTCGGCGACGGACGCGTTATAGGAATCACACCTTTAATATCCCTCCGTTGCCTCCATAATAAGGTTCACGAGCCGCCACTGCAGTAATTTTTATTACAAAACAGAATAACATTTACTGATTTGGCTCTAGGAATAAGGGAGCCTCCCTGAAAATCTGGGATGAATGCACAACCCATAACTACGCTCTCTACACTTTTTTGTATCTGTGGCTAAAAAAACAATCAGCAACTTCTTTTTTAACTTATTCAATTTGCACCCTTAGATTTTTGATGTTTCAAAACTATCGAATACCTCGAGAGAATCTTCTAAATCGAACGGCTGACGTAACGCCAGAAGGCGATTACGAAAGCAGTTTCACTGATCCCGGGAAGATTTTGGGCGCAGCACTAGAAAATTTGTCAACCGGACGTGTGGGCATTATGCAAGAGAGTGCACACACATTAATTAATGCGGTTACCATAGCGATACGATACGCGGCTGTCAGAAAACAGTTTGGACCCAATGATGAGGAGATTCCGATACTCGAATACCAGTTACATGTAAGTAACTTGACAATTATTTCTTAAAATTAATTATTGTCAAATAGTATTCCAGCAGTGACGGTTCGGATATTATTGCAGAGGAGGCTAAGAGAAAGAGATGTTAATGGCAGCTCAGGATGTATTACTTGTCCTTGTAAAGGAAGCAAGTATTAGGCCACTGTTTTCTTCCGTAGCCTCCTCTGCCGAACTTCTAGCCTAGTTTTAAAAACTAGATATTTCTTCAGCCAACTAATATTGTTCTAGTTTAAGAATCACGAAGACAGTTGTTGCCGTCATCATCCCCTTATTATTAGATATAACATTTTCATTGAAGAGAGCATAATACATACCCACAAAATATAATTGGGTGTGGATGCAAGACCTATGTCAAGTTCACAGAATAATAAAAGGTTTGTTTTATGTTTCAGGCCAATGCTTTTCTTTAATAACTTTTAAATGCAACACAATTTTCTAAATTATATTTTATTAGTTGAATATACAGGGTGTCCCATTTTAAATTGCCACAGCAAATATCTCGAAACCTGAGCAACATGGCAAAAAATGTTTCAGATCAAAGTTGTAGGGTTCGGAGGGGGACATATTCTGGTGACCTTGAAAATGAACTTGGGTTCAATTTTCAAACGAAGATCAACTTTGATTTTTCAAATAGAATCCCCTATTTTTTTATTGCGGAATCGTATTCTTCCGGAAGAAATACAAATATTTTGTGGGAATTTTTTTTTGAAAATGCTTTTTAAGAGTTTTTTACGAATTTTATCCATCATGTTGATTGAAATCTCAAATGGGATTTTTTACATCATTGGCCCTGCAAAGGGCCGATGGTTTCAGTGGCTGGAGGTTCGATCTCGTTCTTAGATCAAATGCTCGATCAAGTGTCCATCCTCGTTAATGCACTTCTGTACCCGCTGGTGAAAGTTTACTTGAACATTTCGAGAATCGAAAAAGTCAGTACCTACATAAGTTTACATTAAAATGTAATGTGAAAACAAATAATTTATAATATTTCTTGAACAAAAATAATTGCGAGAGTCTAAAAATAAATATTGTTCTATAAAAATTCTACGCTTATTTAAAAATAAAACTAAAAACTTATCGAAGGTCGATAAAAGAAAAATATCTTCTCAATTTGAATAGTTAATTGATGTATTAATCATTATTTCAATCATTACATGTCATAATTATTATAACATATTGCTTGCATCTTAATTTATGACCTTCGTTACTTGCTTGTGTGCTAATTTATGACTTTTTTTCCTGAAGGATGATTTTTTGCTAGTCGCTCTTCATTACAGTCTTTCTGTGTCATTAAGTTTCACCTTCAGAATCATCTTTTCCACCCAGATCACCCACAGATATTCATCATAATAGATTAGAGCAGCAATAACTTTAAATTCTGCATCTGTCAATTTCATTGCACTTTTTTTTAATTTTTACTTATTTATCAAATATTTACATAAATTTACAGAATTATTTTAGAATGATACATTCGGTCACAACTAACAGAATTAAGAAATATTGAACCTTTGAATAACACATTTGATTTTACTGAAGGTGAAAAAATCTAGATCTTGGTAAGTCTGTTAAACACTAATATCATTTCTTCCGAGATTTGTCTCGCTAAATTATGACACTACAAGAGAGATTAGGGGGTGCGAAACAAATGAGAGCAGAAGGTAAACAACAGTCAAGCTGTTTCAAGGAAATGTGTGTACAAAACACACCAACACGTGCCTCGTTAGGATTAACAGAGACGATGAGAATTAGGAAAACAATAATAGTTGGCCGAAAATCGAAATCTAGCATTTGCCATTATTTGAAACGAATCTGAAGGATGTCACAGGTTTCGGTGGAAGGGGAAGGGGGTCCGGGAAATTATGACAGTTGGTTTTCCTAAAACTAATTCCAACTGCGCAGAGTGTGACAATTTAACGAAAACCTGTGACACCATTTATGGAAGTATTATTATTTTTGTGAGTACTGGACTTTACCTTGTGCCGGGATCTAGTTACGCCCTTCAAGTATTCCAAAGACATCTCTTTAGGTTCCGGAAATTAGATCTCGGGAAAAAAGAAGTGTCATCTCTGTTGCATGTCGTACCAAGATGAGAGCCTAGTAACAGAGGCTTGAGAAGGAGAAACCGCACCCTAGCTGACCAACTGAAACATTACACGTCTTTACCAAAACCTAAAATTTTTTTACACAGCTTTCGACAGAAAGCCTTATCCTGCAAGAAGTGTAAACTACATGTCTAATAGGATTATTGTTAATTAGAGACAGGCAAACTGACTCATTTCTGTGATCTGCTTCACTAGATCCGATGCAGTTAAGCGAGTGGACTCGATGAGCTCTTTTGAGTTTTGAAAATGTGGAACTGTCTCTTACATGAAGGCGAAAAGCAATTGAACCATTATTAATCTTTACCTCCTTCATTAGATCTGAGTCACCTTAATGTCTACAAACCAAGTAAAGAGCAAAGAAAAGTTCTCGCATTAAACTTTTTTGAAGACAAAAGTCGGAACTGAGTCATAACTCTAAAAGATCTTCATATTTACTCGCTTCACTGAGATGACTGTTTGAGTCGACGCACTCAGGACTGTCACATTCTCAGAACTTATAAAAAAACTACCTAAAGCCTGCCATCTGAACTAAATTGCGCTGATTTTAAATACTGTCTTTTATAATGCAACAACGTGCTTGCACATACTACACATTCAGCAGTAGCAACCTTCCAAGATTTGATTTTCGAGTGTCTAACACATTCTCCTTAATCTCCTGATCTCACCCCAAGCGATTACCATGTTTTAGGTTCACTTAAAGAGGAATTAGATGAGAAGAAATCTTAGAGCAATGATAAATTATTTCAGTCTGTGTGACCAAAATCATGTTTTTCTTTAGGTATTTAGGTATTCGCGTGCTTCCAAAATGGTAGAGGATTGTGCAAAACCGTATTAAAGTCTACACCATACTTGTTTTTGACATTGCTTTTTATCAATTTTGTTTTAAAATGTTTTGAAAATCTTCAGCTTTGTAAAAACAAGTTTAGGTAGAAGTTACTATTGACAGGTTTGTAGTCGATAAAAAAAACGTTATATCTTTTTATAGCAATGGAGGCTATTCCCCTATGTGGCTGCTGCAGCTGTGTTGAAGGTGTTTGTGGATGAATTTACTGATGTTTATTTGACATCAATAGAGAAAACTAGCGTGAGCAATGGAACTAGAATAGATACATTGGTAAGCTTTTCATTGATACAACACAAGTGAGATAATATATATTTTTTTAAATTTATCTATTAAAGCATAACAAAATCCTCCTATGCTGTTAAGATTTAAAATTTAATCTAATCAACGCATTGGAATGGCTAAATTCACTATAGGGTATCCCAAGTATAAAAGATATAATTTTTAGGAATTATGTGTGTACATTAAATATTGTTTCCCCATCAGAACACCTACACCCTTTCAGGTCTCATCAGTGTAGTTAGTTGCTGATGGGGAAACGGAGGACTATTGAAATATAAGTATTCCAAACACCGTTAAGGGTAGAAAAACCAAAGTGGCAGAATCTATTGCCTGAATGCTGTACTGAACCAAATCCGAGTGGCTTAACCAACCCCATCAGCAATTAACTACACTGATGGTACCTAAAAGGTCGAAACTGGTCTGTAGGTGTTCTGATGGGAAAATAATATTTAATGTTTACATTAATATTGCTATATTTACCGCTGCTGGCATTTACATATCTTGTCGGTGGTTAAGCCACACGCATTTAGTTCAGTACAGCATTCAGGCAATAGATTCCGCCACTTTTAACCACGTTTCTACCTTTAATTATGCCTTAAAATTTTGCTATGTTAGTTTGGGTAGTAATTTCACTTGCCAACTTTTTCGCATTATAATTTGTTTACAGCAATACACTCCTTACATTCTCCTTGCAAAGAAAATCAAGATGCTACTTACAGGGTGACCCAGAGTTGAAGCAAAACGTTTCAGATCGGTTTTTCAGGTTAAAATCAGACTTATTTCATCTGCAAAGTTTTTCCTCCAAGCAAGAGCTCCCTTAAAATTATAATCTTTTTATTACGACTGCAGTTTTGCATGAAATGTAAAAATTGTTAGTGGGTTTTTGGCTAATAATTATTTCTTCTCTAATTTCTTTAAACAAGTATTAATTGGAACTCAAATAAAGAATATAAGAGCGGCTCTAACTCGAAAGGGGCGTATTTTTGGATGAAATAAGTCTTATTTTGACCTGAAAAATCGATCCTGAACTCTGTACTATTTGCAATAAGAACTTAATTGCCTCGTTGGGATCCCTGTAAGCAGTGTTTTGGCAGATTCCTCATCGCCTCTACCTCTTCCCTAGATCTCCTCCTTCAGCCCCTCATATAGCTAGTCAGTTTCTCCAATTTTGTCACTGGCACGGGGGCCAAGGCCCTTTCCCGCGACCGCGAAGAATACGTAGCGATGATCACTGTTGCTCTCAATTTTCACCTCATCTTCCAACTGTCTATTCTCCCCAGCATGCTCTTAGTAATCAGAGTGTTCCGCCTCGCGAAGGTTGCCTCCCTACCCTCGTTAGCTACCTCCAGATCCAGGAACTTTATAGTCTTCAAGAGTATCTCGACCCTTCTGTCTGCCCTGGTCTCATCCTAGTTGAATCATTTCATATAACTTTTTTTTAAATTATGAACTTCCAATACCGTTTACAGAGTGATCTGGTGGCGGAAATACACGCAGTTGTGTCCGCATGCAAACCCTTAATAACCTGGACGGTGATAAATGCCCTACAAGAGTGTAGGGAGGCTTGTGGGGGTCACGGTTACTTGAAAGCGGCACGTTTAGGTGACCTGAAAACCGACAGCGAACCGTGCGTGACCTACGAAGGAGACAACAACGTTCTAGTCCAACAAACCAGCAACTTTTTACTGCGCCAGTGGGGTTGCATCCAAGAACACGGAAATTTGAGCGCGCCTCTGGGTACCATACAGTTTTTACTTGACCACAAGAGGATTTTATCAAATCGGTTTAATAGGAAGACAATTTCGGAAGTGTTGGATCCTAAATGTAAGTATGCAAAATGTTGTGCGATTATTTTTTTTATTAACGCTTTTAACAGAATAATAATAAAATTTCTTTCATTTTTTATACTCCAAGGTAAATTGATCAAAAAGTTAGCGACGAATTCTTGGTGTTCTTTTACTTATGGCGGCCAGTATATGTTATCAAAGTGTCTGGTAGTCGCAAAGTATCAAACGTGTTTATGTTAAAATTTCGACTTTTTTTAATGACTTTATTAAACCTAAACCTAATATATATGCACCATTTTGTTTGATGCATTTTTCAGGTCTCTTTCGATACGAATTTAATACCATTTAGGGTATTCTACAGAGACCAAAATGGTAACAAGGTCTGGGCTATACAGTTTTTTTCTGAGTATTTAAAGATGTATGTCTTCTGGCGTTGTCATTTTAGAAGATGACGTGATTTCTGTAGGACAGCTCAGGCCGAGTTTTTTTAATTGTTTGTTGCAATTTTGCTAATTGTAAAGGTCTAAGTCAATCCTTGTGTCATCTGACAGAAGCTCGTGATGCACAATGCTCTTCCAATCCCACCAAATATATGGCAACACCTTCTTTTACGTCAATCTGGGCGTTGCCAGAGGTTGTGGAACTTCTCGTTTCGACCACGAGGATTTTCGCATATTGTTATCATACATGATCCACTTTTATTCACCCGGGATCAGCCTCTTAAAACATGGCTCGATTTCGGTTAATTTTTATAGAGAATCACAGATAGAAATTTTTTGCACTTAAACATTGAGCCAGCTTTCTCCAAACGGTTTAAACCTATTGCATGTCAGTTTTGCCAACTTTTTCTATGATTAGTTGACAGCTGTAAGGAACATCTTTGATATCGAAAATGTGTGAACAATTGCTTTTGATAACATACCTTGACCATAAACAGCACAAATTTCTTAGCAGGCCTATGCAGCATGTTTTTTTTTTATTGAAATAAAATTGTAAAATATAGGGACTTCCACTCATCTTCAAGATGCTCTAAATTAGGTTTGAATAAACGAATTTGTACAGTTTTTGCACATCTAATACTGTCTTGTATTTAACGCTAAGTACAACCCGATGTGACTTATATTTTCTGAGATGTGTGACTCTAAAACCAGCTTGAGAAAAGGGCTTAAGACTTTTTCGAGTACTCGATATAACAGCATCTCAATCCAGAGAAATTTTAAATTCTTATTTCAGATTTAAGACTATTTATTTACGTTATTGTTAGTAGTTTTAAAGGTAAACTAATTAAGACATATTCACAATCAACTTTTAATAAAGCAGCAATTTTTGTTTGGTTGCTAACAAAGATACCATCCTGACATGGCCTTCCTAACAAAAAGTTGATCGTGAATTGATTTTATGATTTTTTTATCATGTTCAGAATAGTATATTTTCTAAATAGTTTTGTTACACATTAATTATTGATTTCAGTTTTGAAGGAGAGCTACGAATGGTTGATTGTTTATTTGTTATCATCGACGTATGAAAAGCAAAACGAATTAGTGGCAAATGGTAAGTTTTATTTTATGTTTGCTTCGTTTCCGTTTTAGGTTTAGGCTAATTATACGTGACCGAAAAATGCGCTACGTTATCACGTCTCTTTATGCGAATCGGTGTAATTCCTTTTAAAACCAGATTGTCTTCACTACACCAGTTAGCGGTTGCAACTATTGGTGCTTATGTTTAGGTTAGGGTGAGGTTAACTCCCCCTCCTTCCTCCTTGGCTAATAGTTTCACCCGCAGGCTTATATTAAGACAAGATATCTGGCAACGTAGTAGTCCTGAAGTTGTTGTGTTTGCTTCAGTCCTTACTGGGTCACATATAATGAGTAGAGATTACCTTGTTTTATTTATTTCTTTGTATGATTCACTTATTCTTAAATTACCGAAGATACTTAACTTCACTTGAAAGAGACAAAATTACAGAACAAGTAACTGCAAGATATCTTTATAATGTCAGTCGATGTATTGCCCTAAATATAACTAAATAATTGGTTAATTGCTCTTTGATAATGCATAAAGCTTCGCAATCATTGCATTTTCATACCGAATTATAACTCGTGATTTTATTGAAAAAAATTGCAATAGTATAGTCTCCCTTCTTGTTATATTTTAACTGATAATACCATCAGAAATGAATTCGAAATTTCAACGCAAACATCTATTTTGAGGTCCCCCCAGATAATTCAGGCCATTTTTAGAAAAATTCTTTATGCATATCTCTGGGCGCTGTACCTCAAAAACTACTAAATATTTTCAGATAAAATACATAAGCTTTATTTCTCAATCAAACGAACTTTTGGTAAAATTTCATGCACTGGAAGTGGTTGTTTACCTTAACTTTTTTGCCAATAGGAAATTTTGAATATACCAAATTTATTTCAAAACTAGACATATTACAATCCTACTACATTTTGCAAATTTTTCCTTTTCCAGACTACACAACAAATGTTTAAAATAACATTTTTTCAAATATTTCTATTAAAAAATAACACATCCATTTGCAAGATTATAATAGTAGAAGGCCATTCAAATGATGCCCATTTTAATCGGGCACATTTATGTGGGGCACAACCTGCACACAAGCGCAAGATTGAAATCATGCGAAAGAATAAAAATTATGTTAATACAAGGAGTGACTAAGTTGAATTGTTAAAACGAATTATTATTATAGGAACTTGTAAATTTACCGCTCGTAACAACACGCAAGTGTTCAAAGCGGCCATCCTTTCGAGAGCCTACAGCGAGTATTTAGTGATGGTGCATTTTTGGAGGAAGGTTTCTTCGAACAATTCCGAACTGCGTCCTGTTTTGGATAAACTTGGTCTTCTTTATGGACTGACGTGCCTTGATAAACACCTCACATACTTTTACCAAGGAGATTTCACCACTGGGCCGTTAATGATTGATTTGGTTAAAGAAGCAATACTTTCCTTGTGCACAGATCTGAAGCCGGAGATTGTTGGAGTGATTGATGCCCTTGCTCCGCCCGATTACGTTGTGGATTCTATCATAGGAAAAGCTGATGGAAAGGTATGGTATTAAAACAGTTTTAAAGATTCAAATTATAGGCGGTTTGTACACTTCATAACAGAGGCAAAGAGAGATGTTAATGCACTTCTCCAGTTCTTGACAATACTTGCGTCAATTGGATATTATTGAATTTTTTTTTTAAACATAAGTCTATTGATGTTACGAAACATATATTACTGTTTGTACTTGAGCAGATAAATCACTTCACTGAAGAAAACTAGCTGATGAGGATGTACTTTCTATAAATCATTACACCGAAAAGGGACGAAAAACTCATTTTTTTTTAAATCGCTGGAAATACACAAAGCGTGTGCTAATCTGGGAATTCTAGACCCCCGCTCTATAATAGTTATTTATTATATGAGTGTGGAATGTACACTTCTGTGCAATAAAATTAAGCACAAGTCTTATGAGTATTTTTTACAATATTCTAGTTGTATAATTCGGGTCTGCAACATTTTCAATAAATGATGAAACACCATAACTTGAAAATAACACCTTTATTAAAAATCCAGAACCTAAGACTAAGACTAAAAACCATCTTCTATTTTAGTTATAATTCCAATTTTTGAATTTTTGTCTAAATGACGCGACATTTTGACATTAAGGAAATTGACAAGTTTACATATTTTCGTAATCTGCTTTAAACCATAACATATTTTGTGTGCTTAATTTTATTGCACAGAAGTGTACGTAATTAGTCCTTCCAGGAAAAGTTTACCCGTGAGCTCGAAGTGCTTATCCAAAATCGTCTGTAATTGGATTAAAATTTTGAAATGTTTTAAAAAATTTGACAAAAAGCTTTGACGTACGTGGTGTCAATTTGTATTATTTGAAAAATATTATCAAGGATCTATGTATTCTGTGAGTCTGAGTTATTCTCTCACTCAGTATGGAATGAACAACATTACATCCCTCAAATAACCACAGTAATTCGCTTATTACACCCGATTTTGGATAAATAATATATACAGCTACAACAACTGTAGTTTTGATAATGGGATTTTAAGTTTCCAAAACTGTAATCAAAGAATAAATTCAAGTGCTGTACAAAGTAAAAGTGTTTCAATATATTTAAACATGTATGTCTTGATTTTTAGTTGTATCAACATTTGCAAAGTGAGTTTTTCGGGAATCCAGGTGCAATGTCCAGACCGAGTTGGTGGCACGAAATCATCATCAGGGACAGGCCCAACATCAAGATGTTGGCCAAGTTATAATGATGTTGGCTTTCTAGGTAAAATTGATACCTAATCATTAGCAGGAAATAATTATTGTGGATATTTTTTAAAAGAAATTGGATTTTTACATGCGTACCAAGATTTATCTAAATGTTTTATGTACTTATGTGGGAATAAATGTATTTTAATATTTACAAATTGCATTTTTTTTTTAAATCAAATATTGATTATTATTTTCAAAGAGTCAGCAGCAGTGATGACTCATAGTACGGCCGAGGCAGCAAAGGTGGAAATACAGATAGGTCGGGTCGGTTGCAGAGACTTATCTGCATTACGACCTCTGCTACCTTGCCCGTACCATGAGTCACCCCGCAAGCCGTGACTGGTCAGCAGTCTGGGATGGACTATCAGATTTTTTTTATTTTACCAGCTGTAATTTTGAGTTGTAAGTTAAGGTAAGAATTACTACTTCTGTCTGAAAATTTGGTATACATTTTGATTTTATTCTTATCTGCAAAAATATGATATACATTTTACATTTAATTAGAATGATTTTATTTATGGAATAGTTCCATATCTAGAAATATAAAAAATAATACAAAATGTTTTAATTTAACTATGAAACATGAAAATGTTTGCAATTAATCACCTTTCTTGTACTGCAACAATTTTTAGATGTTTTACAGTGGATTACACAAAGGTGGTAATAAATATAACTCTGGCTTAAATTGGCACAATACTTGCATTATATTTTCGGCTGTGTAAACGATCTTTCAAATGGTAAACGGAATGCATCATTTGAAGTTAAGTTCTGCGATTAAATTACATGAATTTTAATTATAATCTTTCACAATGTTTATTAACAATTTTTTTCTATTTCGGTGTATTTTTACCTTAAATCCTCTTATGAGGTTCCATTTCTAATTTATACAATAACGATTCAAGCATGTATTCGGTGACTGACAGTGATAGTCAATGATGCATAAGGAACACTTACACAGCTGAAAATATAATACCGGCATTCGAAAAACCTGGCTTAAAGAAATGTTGGTCAAATCCACTGTTAGAGTATACTATTACCAACGGCGACATGGTGAAGTGTTGATTGACTCATTCACTTAGTGAGTTGAATTCTATTAGTGTAGTAGAGGTGCGTTGTCCTGACCATTCTCTACTTCTGCTGGCCCCACCATGAATCAAGCCACCAGCCGACACTGGCTGTTACACTAGTTAAGAGTCAGTTGGTTTGATTTGGATGTCATTTTATTTCAACACAAATTTGATCTAAATTCGCCACTTTGACAGTGGGTCAAAAAATATGCGGTTTTTTTCTGTTAATTATTTTTAATATTTGTTTATTAAATTAGTTACCTAACAACGAGCCGCGGTTCGTGGATGTTCGGAGTGGAGACTAAGAAAGAAAATTTAACCAGAGCCTTCTCCAAGAAGATTTAGAATTAAAAACAAAAAAGACCAAGATAATATTACTTTCGTTAATCCAATCTTTATTCTTAATATCTCCAATACATTGCGACGGATGGAGTGTTATATGTACTCTCTAGCAGCAAAAGGGATGCTTTTTACGAGCTTTATCTTTGCCATTATTTCTTATTAATTTTCTTCTTAATCTTGTTCACTTCGTTTTACTTGAATGAATTAAACAATATAAAAACTTCCTCATGAGTAGTTACATCTGTAAATGTCAAAAGTGACATTTAAATGCTTTTGGTTTAACGGCATAATCTATTCACGATCAACTTTTTGTAACTTTGTTAGGATGAAATTTTTGTAGTTAGAATAATTTTATCCAGTGCTGTAAGCAGTTGAACATTTAAAATTCAAGAGCTTTAAATAGATAACTTGTTCATTGTAGTCGTTTTAAGATCCTTGGATTGTACAAGACAAAAGCATTGTATATTTCATTTTTATGTTAAAAATTAGCCTGCTGATTATTACAATCAAAAAGCTGCTTGGTAAGGTAAATGTGTACCACAAGATAAAACTTATCTGCAAGAAAATAATTTACTAGATAATGCATCATCCCATCCTGATGCAGAGGAACTAAAGTCAGGGAACATATTCGTGGCATATTTTCCATAAATACCCGGTTTCCCGCCGGGCCTGTCAACCACTGGAATTATCCTATGTTTTATTTTGAATCTTGTAAATTTGTTGGTTCTTATTACAAAAATATATTATTTTTAGGCAGGTATTTGTACAAGTAAAAAAAAACCGTTTTTGATACCAATATTTTATGGTAATACAGCTTATTCTGCATAATCGAAGTTCTACTGTATATCTGCTACACCCTATATAGGCTGGACTGTTCTAAATAGTTAAGAAGGTCATCAGAATTGCTTATGAATTTTCAAGGGACTGCAAATATTTGATGACATTAGTTTAAAACAATATTTACATTCGATTTCGAGATAATATTTACTAATGAAAAGAGCCTTGACGCTGCAATAACAAACAAAAGTGCTAATGCGTAATTGATGACAGGGTTATGTAATTGTTTGTTTGGCGCTATTGTGCTGTCAAATTTTATTAACGATAGGAAGTACTTACTGTAATAGCATTGATATACATTGTAATTATTATTAATTCAACACCTTTACAATTTTGTGAAACTCATGAACGTTTTCAAAGAAATGTTCCCTAAACACCGCAAAAAATATATCTTTGTAATACAATACAAATACAAATTAAAATATTAAGGGCCGGTATTATAAAGGTCAGTTAAATTTAGCTGAAGATTAAAATTTAAATGAAGTTTGGTTATATGCAAAATACATGTAGGACAAATGTCAATTAAAATTTAATCGTCAATTAAATTTAAATGACCTTTATAATACCGGCCCTAAAAGAGTAAAACTGATGATTATTAACAGGAAATACATATTTTATATTTACTGCATGTTATCCAAGCTAAATTCACGAATCTTTAAAGGGTCGATAACACTAATATTTGTCTTTTCATAGTGCAAGTTTTTGGGGTGGCGCAAAATGGGGAAATTTTAGTTTTCTTCTTTCTCTTTTTTTTTTCTCTCTTTCGGCCTTATGTACATAAATTATTTTTGCCGTGGGGAAGTTGAAATCTTGGGAAAATTGTATTACACAGCTGCTCTTTAAATTATAAATATTTTCACTTCCGCACTTAGTTTTGATTTTTGTTCCAAAGTAGTTTGATGTTGTCGATGAAGTTGTTAATTAAGACTTTCCCAATAAGCACGACGTGTAGTGTTGGTCATTTGTAAAATTTAAAAAGTACAATCCGATTTGTCTTGATAATTTTGAAATTTATTTTTGTTATACAGTGTTGGGCAAATGTGTCAGAACAGCTGGTTTCTGGCTAAACGTCTATTTTTTTCTTATTACTTATAAATGAAATATTTATGGTTTTATTTATTCTATTCAGTGACGTACATTGATTTTTAATAGCTACCCTATTTTTCGAGATATGACGTCATCGGCAGTTTTTTTAAATGGCTCACTATATATTTTTACACTTTCGAGTAGACTTTTTCAACAATTGCAATGATATAGGCCTTGGTGGGTGTGCGACTTGTGGTTTTTTAAATATTAAATAAAATAATTCAACATTGAGTTGGCTTTTTACATCTTTTTTACACTGTTTTCTGATACAGTGGAACCTCACTTATACGAAGTTCACTTATACGGAACACTCAGTTATACAAATACTTCTCTTTCCCCGGCGATACTCCCATAAGGCATGGGTACTTAATTATTCACTTATACGAAACATCCACTTATGCGAAGTGATGATCGGTCCCCCAACATACATTTTATTCAGTTATACGAAGGAGCACGGGTTTTTAAGCGATTCGTTTACGATAGGACCGGCTTTCTTCCCTCTACCCATCCACACTTCTCTTTCGCTCACGTATTTTGATTTTTCAGAAAAGCACGTCGTTCTGTTGTGTTTACAGCAGGTGCCCATTTTTGATTTTCGCGGATTAACAAAGTGAATAGACAATGAGTAAGAAAATATCAAAATTCGTTGAAAAAATGAACAAAGCCTAGTCGAACGATTTAGATGAAAAATTCCGAAAAAACTAGAGATAACGACTTATTAGATTTTTCCTTTATTTTACAGCTACATATGTCTGGAACATTTTCTGGAAAATTTATTAACGAATTTATGACGAAGTCAAGGGTTTTTTTTTAAGAAAATTAAAAAATGGTGATGTGGCCATCATGTTACTTTCTCCGACTTGATGGTATCATTTATATTTACGCTTTCGTGGTTTATTTTCAATTTAAGTCATATTTTTAATGTACATCGAACGTTTGTAGATTCGGATGAAACTGACGTTTAAAACGTCAAAATTACGAAAGATGGAAAAATTATACTTTAAATTCAAAAACTCAGTTTACTCAAAAACTAAAGCGATTTCGAAAAAAACTTATTCTTTATAAGTTGTTCTTCATTTTGGCATTTTCTACAATTATTATTGTCATAAATTTGCTACAACTATTATCGTTTCATAATTATAAACCAAAAATGAAAAAAAAATAAATTTGTTTCTCGAATTACAATGATTTTATGAAAAATGTTTTCAAACAAAATAAGCGCATTTGTTTGTTTTCTTCAATGTTTGTTTAAATATTTTTGTGATATTTTTCATATTTAAGAAAATATCGGCAAAAAAAAAACAGTTAAGGTAAACGCCCACTTCCGGCGTACGAAATTTCACCAAAAGCTTTTTAGTTCTTCAGATTATCAAATAAGACGTATGTTTAAAGTTTCATACACAGACAGACACACACATACACACACACACAGACACAATTTTTTTTTCCAGAAATTGTTGAAATGGGACCCCAAAACGGATATTTCCGTAAAAAAAAATTTCAATACTTTCTCGTACTTCGTAACGGAGAAAGTAAAAATCTAGTCGAACCTTATCATTTTTGTAATATAACTTTTTTAGATTTTTGTTTTATTTTATAGCTTTATACGTCCGGAATATTTCCTGAAATATTTATTGAAATTCGTTGCAAAATTTTTGAGAAAATGAAAATATATTCGATTGTTTGCAATTTTTCAAAACAACGTTTTTGATGAAAAATTCCGGAAAAACTAGTGATAATATCTTTTGGATTTTTCTTTTTGTTATGGCTACATATGTCTGGAATATTTCCTGAAAATTTTATTCAAATTCATCAAGGGATTTTTGAGAGAATTAAGAAAATCTAGGCGAATGGTTGCACTTTTCAATGCAGAGATTTTGATTTAAAAAAATTCCGGAGAAACTAGTCTTTTTGGATTTTTCTTTTATTTTATAGCTACATATGTACATATTTTCTGGAAAATTTCAATAAAATTCATTACAGGGTTTTTGAAAAGAAATCAAGAAAATCTAATCGTATCTTCGTATTTTACAAAGCAGAGTTTGATGAAAAAATCCGGGAAAACTAGTGATAACGTCTTTTCATTTGTTTTATAGCTACATATGTTTACAATATTTTCTGAAAATTTTATTAAAATTCACTAAGGGGTTTTTGAGAAAATTAAGTAAATCTAGTCAAACGTATTTTGCACTGCAGTGATTTAGTTGAAAAAATCCGGAAAAACTAGTGAACATGTTTTTGGATTTTTCTTTTGTTTTATAGCTCTATATGTCTGAAATATTTCCTCGAAAAATTATTATAATTCAGCAACGGGTTTTTGAGAAAATTAAGAAAATCTAGTCAAACGTATTTTGCAATGCAGCGTTGAAGAACTAGTGACGCCCTCTTTTGAGTTTTTCTTTTGTTTTATAGTTACATATGTCTGGAATATTTTTTTTGTTTTTTTTTTTTTTTGGCATAGGTTTGACCATTCAGCCACTAACGATGAGTCTGGAATATTGCCTCAATTTTTTTTAATTAGTTTCAAGATTTTTGAAAAAATGAAAACAATCCAATCGAATGTTCGCATTCTGCAAAACAACGATTTTGATAAAAGAATTCCAGAGAAACTAGTGATAACGTCTTTTTGTGTTTCATTTATATTTATAGCTATAAATGTCTGGAATATTTCTTAAAAAAATTATTTGAATTCGTTACAGGATTTTTGAGAAAATGAGGAAAATCTAGTAGAATGCTCGTATTTTACAATGTAGCGATTTTGATCAAAACAAATCTGGAAAAATTACTGATAACTTCTTTTTAGATTTTTTCCTTTGTTTTATAGTTGCATATGCCTGGAATATTTTCTGAAAAATTTATAAGAAATCGTTATAGGGTTTTTGAAGAAAGTGAGGAAAATCCAGTGGAATTTACATTTCCAGAGCAGAGATTTTGATGAAAAATTTCGGAAAAGATAGTGATAACGCCTTGTTGAATTTTTCTTTTGTTGTATAGCTACCTATGTTTGGAAAATTTCCTGATAAATTTGTTAATATTCATTAAGCGGTTTTTGAGAAAATTAAGAAAATCTACTAGAATGTGCGCTTTTTTCAATGCAAAGGTTTTGATGAAAATTTCCGGAAAAACTAGTGATGACGTCTTTTTGGATTTTTCCTTTATTTTATAGATACATATATCTGGAATATTTCCTGAACACTTAATCAAAACACATTACATGGTTTCTGAGAAAATTAAGAAAATCCAGTCGAATGTTTGTTTTTGCAAAGTAGAGATTTTGATGAAACATTCCGGAGGAACTAGTGATATCGTCTTTTTAGATTTTTCTTTTGTTTTATGGCTACGTATCTTTGGAATATTTCCTGAAAACTTTATTAAAATTCATCAAGGGATTTTCGAGAAAATTGAGAAAATCTAGTCGTATGTTCGCATTTTTCAATAGAGCGATTTTGAGAAAAAATTAGTGATAACTTCTGTTTAGACTTTTTCTTTTGTTTTATAGCTACATATGTCTGGAATATTTCCTCAAAAAATTATTAAAATTCGTTGCGGGTTTTTTTGAGAAAATTAACAAAATCTAATCCAAAGTTTACTAGTGATAACGTCTTTTTGAGTTTTTATTTTTTTGTAACTGCATATGTTTAGATTATTTCCTGATAAATTTATTTAAATTCATTAAGCGATTTTTGATTTTTTATTTATAAAACATACGCAAAACAGTACAGTAAAATTCATACAAGGAAGCGACACCTATTCACATATACGAAGTATTCACTTATACGAGACATTTTCGTTCCCACTCATCTTCGTACAAGTGATTTCACTGTAAAACAATTTCGAGAATTTCTAATATTTCTAAATCAAGAGTTTCAGGGTTGTGCAAAAATTTCACGAAATTTACAAATTTAATTTTTCATTATTTTATTTAATATTAAAAAAAACACAAGTCGCACTCCCACCAAAATCTATATGATTGTAATTGTTGAAAAGGTGTCTATCTAAAAATATACCGGGTGATCCACTTAAAAAAATTGCCGATGACGTGATATCTCTGAATAGAATAAATAAAACCATTAACATTTCTTTTAAAAGTAATAAGAAAAAACAGACTTTATCCAGAAATCAGGTGTTCCGACACATTTGCACAACCCTGTATATTGTATTTAGATGTTGACAATTTTTTCTTCTTTTCTTTTCGGTATACATGTAAGAATTTTTGCCGGATAGACAATATTTTTGGTTGGAGATAATCGTCGTATACTCATTATTATTATTTAATAAAGAAATCGAGTAGAGGTGTTAATGATTATACAAGTTGGAAGAGTTATCCGGTAGCTCTCAACCAGTTTGGGAGTATATAAACTTATCTAACCTTCTAGCTTCTAGTAAACCAAGAGGAGGTGATTCTACTCTACTACTAGTATTTTATTTAATTATAAAATCTTCATTTCACTATTTTTTTTGCTCGGATTCAAATCCATTTGACTAGCTTTAGGTCCAACGTAACACTCAAACAATCCATTAGTACTAATTTACTAATTTACTTTTACTCACCAATATTTTTCATTCCAAACCAATTGTGACAACAGAATACACAATTTCTTCAAAATCTTAAAAAATACTATATTGAGCATTTGAATATTCTAAACATTAAAAATGAACGCCATGACTGGTGAAACCAGTCTAGAATTTTCAGTATTTCGACTCCTGTTGCAACAGTTGCTGCTACAAGACCAGCGAAGATTTATTTCATTTCCACGAACCAAAGCGTAATAATATTACTATTATTATGTGTTTACTACGATGTCAAAAATTACATTTATATGAATCCGATATATGCTTTTACAAAATATTTTTTTGTATCGATTTATTTTAATGTATTGTAGTGATTATAGAGTTATCCACAATTAAATCTTCGTCTTTGTATGAAATCTCTCGGCCGTCGAGTGTATATCTCCATACACGGAGAATCCCCTCTATTATCTGGAAATTGAAAGCAATTAGTCAATTAGAATTTCTATAATGACACATGAGAACAAAAAATAGAAAATAGTTGGCAGCCCTTAGAAAATAAGGTAGAGTACGTTTGAATGGAGAAAAAACCCATTAACGGTTGCTTGTAGTTTTTCAAATAAAAATACTATAATATTTTGGAGGGCAGAAAATAAGGCATTTAAATTGCAGGGGCGGCTCGTGGATGTTCGGCGGTGGGGCAACGGAAGAAAATTTGGCGGAAACAGCAACGAAATATTTGCTTCCTCTATACATTTTTGACATCTTTGTCTTAGCCCTCCCTACGGAAATCCACGAGCCGCCGCTGCTAAATTGTAAATAAATGCTGTGAGAACTATTTGGTACACTGCCCCACCAAATTCGAGTGTGTCAAGTTGGCACCGTAATGAAAAGTTCTGATAGTTCTGAATAGAGTTCTCAATTCCGTTTGATGTATCTAGAAGTACTATCAAATTTTAAAAAAGAGTTCTGTAAAATTGGGCTGTCAGGAATTTTTTGAAAAATGGGGTGCCAACTTGACACCGCACCCCAATATTGTTATCGAATAGTTCTGAACTAGTTTTAAGATGTGTTTGGGTTAGTACTATAGTTCCTGATACTTTTAAAAAAGAGTTCTGTTGAATTTCCAGAGATAAAAATTTTCAAAGTTGGAAATTCGAAATATTCAAATTCATATTACTCACTTAATATTGGTCGAATCTAAATATTTCATAACAACTTTGGATAGAACTCACAAAGAACTACAGGAAACATCAATGAGAACTATCCGGAACTATCAAAAATATTTTTTTGAAAAAAGTCGCGAAGCAAAAAAAAATTGAGAGTTCCAGGAGTTCTGAGTTAATTTTCTATTTCTACTCATTGAGTACATTAATTGTTTCTTATAAACAAATTCGATACAATCACGATTTATGGCATTTTTAAATAAATTTAAAATTCGATAATAGAAAATTAAATTTTAAAAATTCTCATTTCCTGTCATTTAATCGCAATTTGCCATTAGAGTTTTCGTTAGATCTCCTTGAGTACAACCCTTAAGTCAAATCAGAACTCCTAGAACTATTAAAAAAATCAACATTTTGAAAATAATTTTAAGTGTGAAAAGAAAAAAAAAATTGAGAGTTCCAGGAGTTCTGAGTTAATTTCTACTCATTGAGTAAATGAGAAGTGGGTATTTTATCGAATTTTAAATTTATTTAAAAATGCCATAAATCTTGATTGTATCGAATTTGTTTATAAGAAAGAATTATTGTACTCAATTAGTAGAAATAGAAAATTTACTCAGAACTCCTGGAACTCTCATTTTTTTTTCTTTTCGCACTTAAAATTATTTTCAAAATGTTGATTTTTTTTAAATAGTTCTAGGAGTTCTGATTTTACTTATGGGTTGTACTCAAGAAGTTCTAACGAAAACTCAAATGGCAAATTGCAATTAAATGACAGGAAATGGGTATTTTCAAAATTTAATTTTCTATTATCGCATTTTAAATTTATTTAAAAATTACATAAATCGTGATTGTATCGAATTTGTTTATAAGAAAGAATTATTGTACTCAATGAGCAGAAATAGAAAATTAACTCAGAACTCCTGGAACTCTCAATTTTTTTTTCTTTTCGCACTTAAAATTATTTTCAAAATGTTGATTTTTTTTTAATAGTTCTAGGAGTTCTGATTTGACTAAAGGGTTGTACTTAAGGAGTTCTAACGAAAACTCAAATGGCAAATTGCGATTAAATGACAGGAAATGGGTATTTTCAAAATTTAATTTTCTATTATCGAATTTTAAATTTATTTAAAAATGCCATAAATCGTGATTGTATCGAATTTGTTTATAAGAAAGAATTATTTTACTCAATGAGTAGAAATAGAAAATTAACTCAGAACTCCTGGAACTCTCAATTTTTTTTTCTTTTCCGACTGAATTATTTTCAAAATGTTGATTTTATTTAATAGTTCTAAGAGTTCTGATTTAACTTATGGATTGTACTCAAGAAGTTCTCACGAAAACTCTAATGGCAAATTGCGATTAAATGACAGGAAATGTGTATTTTCAAAATTTAATTTTCTATTATCGAATTTTAAATTCTGAAGTGTGTTCAAAATTGAATAAGGCATATTTTGCAATATTAACGCTAAAAAATATAATAAATACCCACTGCCTCCGAAACATATATTATGCATATGTTTATCCCAATTTGGGGTACAATATAATATCATGGGGGAAAAGCATAAATTCTACAAGAATTTTTCTAGAACAGAAACGGATTATCAGACTAATCTTTAACTTGAAACCATGGGACTCGTGCCGAGAAACATTTAAATCAAATAAAATTCTAACTTTACATAGCATTTATATACTAAAATTGCTGGTTCATATTCACTCAAACAAATCAAATTTTAAAACTCACTCCGAGGTACATACATACCATACAAGACATAATTCCAAATTCATTATTGAAAAGTTTAAGCACTGCTACCACGAAAGATCACCAATACATTCAGGTTTAAAAAATTACAACCTGTTACCAGATTCAATTAAGAATCTCCCAATTAATAAATTCAAAAGAAATCTCAAAGAAATTTTCATCAGGGAATGTTTCTATTCAGTCGCAGAATACCAAAAATACTTTCAGCAGTAATTTGATTGTCACACTACAAGTGTACATCTATGTGTAATTAGTGATTACCATGTAATCTTACTGTGTATTGTGTTGTTATTAAATTATATTAGACGTAAGTTATTACTTGTACAAATATTGTTCTTTGACGTACCCAATCTGTTATATGTAACGGCCAAATGGGCAAATAAAAATTGAATTGAATTGAATTGAATTTATTTAAAAATGCCATAAATCGCGATTGTATCGAATTTGTTTATAAGAAAGAATTATTGTACTCAATGAGTAGAAATAGAAAATTAACTCAGAACTCCTGGAACTCTCAATTTTTTTTTCTTTTCCGACTGAATTATTTTCAAAATGTTGATTTTTTTTAATAGTTCTAAGAGTTCTGATTTAACTTATGGATTGTACTCAAGAAGTTCTCACGAAAACTCTAATGGCAAATTGCGATTAAATTACAGGAAATGGGTATTTTCAAAATTTAATTTTCTATTATCGAATTTTAAATTTATTTAAAAATGCCATAAATCGCGTTTGTATCGAATTTGTTTATAAGAAAGATTTATTGTACTCAATGAGTAGAAATAGAAAATTAACTCAGAACTCCTGGAACTCTCAATTTTTTTTTCTTTTCGCACTTAAAATTATTTTCAAAATGTTGATTTTTTTTTAATAGTTCTAGGAGTTCTGATTTGACTTAAGGGTTGTACTCAAGGAGTTCTAACGAAAACTCTAATGGCAAATTGCGATTAAATGACAGGAAATGGGTATTTTCAAAATTTAATTTTCTATTATCGAATTTTAAATTTATTTAAAAATTGCCATAAATCGTGATTGTATCGAATTTGTTTATAAGAAAGAATTATTGTACTCAATGAGTAGAAATAGAAAATTAACTCAGAACTCCTGGAACTCTCAATTTTTTTTTTGCTTCGCGACTTTTTTCAATAAAATATTTTTGATAGTTTCGGATAGTTCTGATTGGTGTTTCCTTTAGTTCTTTGTGAGTTCTATCCAAAGTTGTTATGAAATATTTAGATTCGACCAATATTAAGTGAGTAATATGAATTCAACAGAACTCTTTTTTAAAAGTATCAGCAACTATAGTACTAACTCAAACACATCTTAAAACTAGTTCAGAACTATTCGATAACAATGTTGGGGTGCGGTGTCAAGTTGGCACCCCATTTTTCAAAAAGTTCCTGACAGCCCAATTTTACAGAACCCTTTTTTAAAAGTTGATAGTACTTCTAGATACATCAAAAGGAATTGAGAACTCCATTCAGAACTATCAGAACTCTTCATTGGGGTGCCAACTTGACACACTCACTAAATTCGGTATAGTAGACTCGGCTAACAGCAACAAACCAATTTTCGTTCGTGCGCAGGGGTTCTTCTTTATTCAAATGAACGCTAACTAACAAAAATTCAGTAGCGTTTTTGGATAAGAAAACCTGAAATTTAAATAAAACAACGAGAAAATTGATCTTAACCCATATATGGTCCCACTGTACTCGTTTGAGTACAGTTATCAATCTTTGAAAAAAATGCATCTGTGGTTTTTAATTACGAGTTAAACTGCTGTCGGGCAGCAGTAACTTATGATATTGCAAAAAGTAAGTTATTTAGCGATGTGTCGGACACAGTTTTTATCAAAAGCATAAAATATTTGTTATTAGAGAACTGTTTCTACTTTATTAAATTTTTTTTTTGGTTACTATGATCAAATTAATAACACACTGGTATATACTTGATTCAGTTAAAGTTTGGATGTCAGAACAGCAGGGTACCATCCAATGCTGAATCCCGCCTTATGATTCTCTTCATTATTTATCTCATATGTGTATGTTTATAATTTAATTTAAATAGAGAATAAAGTTTATTATCATTATTACTATTATTATAGTGCTTCGTCCTTGTAATATAATATAGTCTTTTATGTTTGATTATATACTCTGACCGCGCTATGAAGGCGTCTGAGGTGATTAACGGAGGGTCGGAAGTGATTGGATATTTTGTTACTTTAAACTCGCAGATGTTTACACTTTACTTGCCAGCTATTGGGCTTCTATTTATAAATCAGTGGTTCTTAAAAGGTTACAGATAACTTTGGAAATAAATATGCATGCAACCCAACATCTCTTGTTCGCTTATTGAGAACTTCGGGCATTCAGCACCCGCCCAGCACGCAAATGAGGGTGGTCCAAATTAATTACCTCAAATGCCTTCGCCCCTGTAATATAATATAGTCTTTTATGTTTGATTATATACTCTGCATGCCTTATATGCCTTCATAGCGCGGCCAGACCTAAAATCTATTTATACAATTATTAAGTTTTTATTTATACCAAAATCTTAGTGTGTTTTATAAATAAATCTAAATATATGATATTTATTGACACTCCCATGAACGTAATACATTTACATTTCATCAAATCGACATTTTGAGAAACTGTCGGTGAAAGTTGTTGTCTACTTTTAGTTCTTTTTCTGTTACATTTTCTAGTTTAATTTGAGTTTCTCAGGTATGTACTGAAACGGTTTCTCCTTCCATGCGAGAACAACATGGCAAAAAATGACGTGTACTCAATTGAGTACACTGGGCGCATACAAGGTTTTCTTTTAGTTGTTGAACAATCATTTATATCATGGATAGTGACAAATTCCAAGTCATACCTTCTGTTTGATTCTATGGCAACCATGCGACTGCGGCTAACGATATTGCAAGTAGCAGTCATAAGGATGCAGACATCGTTGTGTGTCCTCCGGATGTAGACGTCCAAACTGACGAAGAATAAGACCAAATGACGTGCCAGGGGAGATTGAAGTTCATTATGAAGATGTCGAAGATAAGCTGCCATTAGCGGAATAGCGAGTTGGGTGCCGCTCAACTAAACGTGCAAAAACGGCTAAAAAATGAAACGATGAATAAAACATCAGTGCAAATATTTGATACAGAATTGTATATAAACAACCACACCTTCTCTTTTTCTATGGAGGAGTTGAACGTTTTCATAGCAATTCTGTTTTCAGTACCGAGGGAGCGAAGAGACTAAGATGTATGTGTTTAAGGCCTTGCCGAGAAACCGTTTTCAAGGCATACAACACAAAGTTGGATAAAACTGATATGATGTATAAGGTGAGACCTGTTATGATTTTAGCAGTGGAAAATTTTCTATCAAAACCTATCCATAGACGAAGCTATGATCACAAATAGTTTATACAAGAAAAACCCGTAATATTTGGATGCTGTGTACCTCAAGTGGTTATCCTTATAACATCGAAATGTATTGGGGAGCAAAATCAATGACAGAGGCTGATGAAATGCAAGATAATATCAAGCTTTTCCAGTAATTTTGGATTTCCTAACATGTATTGCTGAACCGTTGGACCACGTGCTGTTTCTCGATTAATTATTTTACAAGTTGTAAATTACTCAAAATGTTGCTTGAAGGTGTTTACGAAAAAAACACAGCAAGAAGTGTCCATTACTTTAAATGACCTCAATGAAAAAAAACACATGTTTGTGCGGTGGAAATACAATAATATCGTCATAATGGTTACCAACTAGCACACTTGAGTTGGTCTTCAACTTCACAACTTCAGATTTTTTTTCAAAATACAATGTTGATCTTTTAAATCAAGTTGTTTAATTCTTCCCTTATCAAATCAATGAATTAACAATTGTAAAACCCTCGTTTGTGCTCCAAGGATTGGAGGGAGGGAGGGTCAGGATAATTTCTAATTTTCTCATCCGCTCTTGTAAATGGTTCCTTTGTATTTATTGGAACGGTATAAACTTTGTTTCATGCTTCCCCAGAAATAATAGTCCATAGGTGTAAGGTATTGAGATAGAGGTGGCCAGGGAAAAGGCCCAGCTCATCTAATAAACCAGGAATTTGAATGTGTAGCTAATTTCTGATATTTCTTGCATAATGGGAAGGTGCCCCATCGTGTTGAAACCACATGCAAGCGGAAAATCATATAAAATTGCTTTAAGGTTAATTTGAAGAAAAAATTGAGGTAGTCATTCACATTAAATTAAATTCACGGCAATCTAATAAAGGGTATAGCGGAATAAGATGGTCAAAAGAGCCCCCAAACGAAATTAGCCGGGAGGTTAAAAATAATGTTTAGGATCATAAAAAAGTCAGATTCGACAAGAAAGTAGCCCCCCACCCCCTCTCATCCCTTGCTATAGTCAAAAACGTGTTTATTTGGTTTTTAATTCCTTCTGTGCATCCAACTAACTTTTGACTTTGGGCAAGTATCCGTACCTTAAGATAACACTATTATCTAATGTATTTTCATAAATCGGGAATTTTTGGCGGGAAATTCGAATTTGGACAATATAAAATATCACTAAGTAGCGATTATTTCAGAGACGTTGAAAGGTGCACCTCTATAAAAAATATATAATAGGTGTCTATTGTTTCTTAATATGTGTGATTTTTTTTCAGAATTTTCCGAGTGGTAAAACATGGCCAAAATAATTAAAAACCTCATTTTTGACTAATTTTAACCTTATTTATCACTTTCATTTTGTGGCATGTATTTTCAGAAATAAACTTATCTATGAGTACCATTTATTTTGCGTAAAAATTACTTACTTGACATTTTATATTAATTCGGCACCAGTACCTTTCGATTTTAACGAAAAAAGTAATTTTGAATTAATTTTTTTAGTTTCAGGTATTTGAGTTTCCCACTAAATGAGCAAAACAAAATTGTGTACCATATATCAATACAAGAAATGACTTAAAATGTGCAAATAGAAAGTTTTACAATGTTTTTTTTTTCGTTTGAAAATGACGAATAAGATTAAAATTAGTCAAAAATGCGATTTTAAATTATTTAGGCCATGTTCTACCACTTGTAAAATTCTGAAAAAAATCACACATATTCAGAAACAATAGAATATTTTATTGATATTTTATTTTGTCAAAATTCGATTTTCCTGCCAAAAATTTCCGTTTTATAAAAATACATTAGATAATATTGTTATCTTAAGGTACTAATACCTACCGAAAGGCAAAAATTAGTTGGATGCACAGGAAAATTAAAAAAAAAAACACACGTTTTTGACTATAGCAAGGGATGGAAGGGGGGTGGCGGGCTACTTTTTGTCGAATCCTACTTTTTTATGATCCTAAACATTATTTTTAACTTCCCAGCTCATTTCATTTGGGGGCACTTTTGACTATCTTATTCCGCTATACCCTTTATACTGAAAATTTGTAAGATCGAAAAATCTTTAAGATTATTTATCTCGAACTGTAAGAAATCAGACTTATGTTTATTTGAACTTTTCTATTCAGAATAACATTATCTACTTCCTGGTTTCGTTTAGCACACTCGAAACGAGACACCCTGTATACCGAAGTAGAAGCCTCCAGTAAAACAAAAATATAAATCCCTTATTCTCTATAAAAGTTATTTCACTAATATAATGCAGAATTTTCCAAAATTGAGAAAAAATCTGTGGGACCATATGGGTTAAATTAATTATGAAAGTTTGAAAATGCAAACTACTGTTTTTATTGCAAATATTAATAACAAGGAACCACATGCCACATGCGCTGCACTGGCCAATTCCATGAAGGCAATATAAGGGATTTAACCCGCCATTGGTTACGCAAATTTAATGGTGACGCCGGTCTCACGCACCGGGGTTTTCAACTGAAGATTATTCGAAACGTGTTACTGATAGTTCAAGTTTTTTATTTATTTATGCTCCTTGACAATAAAACAAAGATATTTAATCAATTTAAGTTCTGCAATGCAGCAGCTACTCGAAATTGCAACAAAAAACAATAACGGAGAATAAAGTTATTCACACCCGGTCTCACAGACCAGTAGGATCACTATTATATTCTACTTTTTGATCTCTTGGTATAGTATATACAGGGTGTTACAAATTCGATGCATTAGAATTCGGTAATTATAAGAGATAAAGAGTTGGTTAAATTAAGGCAAAGTGAATAATTTGTCAAAAAGAAATTTAAATTTTTTATCGAATTTTCTTTACGACTATATTTCTGGTAATTTTGAAAACCAAGAGCACAATTTTGTGACAAGTGTGACACATCATTACTTTTGGGAGGTGAAAAGTTACTCAAAAATTAAATAAAAAATCCAGGTCTGTATTTAAAAAATAAAGCTGATGTCGGTATCTTAATAACGAAACGTCGTATTTGAAAAATTAAATTATTTTCTTGAGGAGCTCACAAAAGTGTCAAAATAACCAGTAATAAAATGATAAAAATATCTCCGGAAGTAGACGGAATATATTTTATTTATTTTTAACAAATTATTGAGCATCAAAATACGCAACTTTGCTTTAATTTATTCAACTCGCGATCTCTTATATAATAGTTACCAAGATGGGTTACTGTTATTAACATGAATTTAATGTATTTTAAACATTGTAAGGAGTACATGGGACCAGTCATTTTATTTATTTAATTCAATTTTTTTCGGAGCTGGGCCGGACCGGGCTTGAATACTCAGCTTCGGGCCGGGTCGAGCCGGGCCCGCTGCAAATTTTCCGGGCCGGGCCGGGTTTTAAATTTTCACAATCGGGCCGGGCCGGGCTGGGATTTCAAAAATCTGGTTCTGCAGGGCTCTGGTTTGAACACCTTCGTTGACAATTTATAATTTTTTTTTTTTATAATTTTTGATTAGTTTGTCACAGGAATTACATTTAAATTTTTTGAAAACGTTTGAACGTAGAAACATTTTACACTGTTTTATGAGTAATGGAGTACCTATCGATAAGGGATAATAAAAGTCGGGAGTTTGAAAAAAAACTGATGACGTCACGCTTTATATTTAAATTTTTGAAATTCGAAAATGTTTTTTTCAATAAATTTGTTATGTAAGATACCCAACTTTTTACACTGTTTTATGAACAGTGGAGTACCTAACGACAAGTAAAAGTCTTCAAATCAATTGGCATATCCAAGCCAGAAATAAAACCACAACACCTACAACTTAAACTGGAGAAAACAAAAATTGCATTCAACGATTAGAAAATTTCTGCAGAACTAAAAAATTGAAGAATTAACTTGAAAGTCTTCAAATCCATTCATAAATAAAAGTGAAGGTTACCATTTGAAAAAAATGATGACGTTATGCCTGGATGCAACCAGATGGCCGCAGAATCAAATTTATTACGTCATAAAGTGCACGGGGTAAAAACGAAATCGACCTGTTTCAGGATTTTTCCATCAAACCCAAGATAACATAAGTATGAATTTTATTCCAAACTTTATCCACACCCAGTATGTAGGAATTTAATGCTAATAAATATGTAACAAATTATGACAATTTAAAATAAATCCACAGCTGGAATTAAACCATCGTCCTTCAGTTTGCTATCCCTAGCAGAGAATCAGTTATTTTGTAATTTTGTAATTTTAATTTTGTTAAATACACTCACTTTCATCTGAAATGCACCACCCAGAAAGAATAATACGATTGATGCAAAATTTGGGGAAAACAATTGTTTATTGGTCGATACAACATAAAAAAAGATGAGCCGTTGAGGTTTTTCTGTCATGGTTATCTTAAAATTCCTCAACTTTTTATATGTGAAGAATATTTACTTAGAATTTATCAGCTGTTTTGTCATGAAGTTGTCACATTGACAGTTCATGATGCCCAGAGTAAGACAACACCCAATTTTTTCCCAAACTTCGGAGTTTGATAGTGGTCGAATTATCGGCATGAAAGAAGCAGGTTTATCATTCCGCGAAATTGGCAAACGAATGAATCGAGACCACACAACTGTGGCGAGAATACGGTCTTCCTGGCCAGAAGAAGGTATACAGCGACATCGTCCGGCTGGAAGACCTCCCCGACGTAGTGAAGATCGGCTTCAACCGATTTCAAACAACTAGGTCTGTTGCCATAGAGCTGTAAATCGCCAGATTTCAATGGCGACCGTTTATCGACGAATTGCGTCCTTTGGCCTCCATTCTTACCGTCCGTTTAGACGTCTTCCACTAACCCCACCTCAGAAAGCTGCTCATCTGGCTTGGTGTCAAGAGCGGCAGGGTTGGGTTGAAGAATGGAACAACATCGCGTTTAGCGATGAATCCTGGTTTTGTTTATGGAAGAATGATGGACGTAGAAGGGTGCGTCGTTATCGAGGAGAACGAATAAATTTAGAGTTTGTTGAAAGACGCCATTCAGCTTTAACACCGGGTATCATGGTGTAGGGTAGAATCAGTTTGGGACGAAAATCCCCTTTGGTGTGCATTAAACGCTCGTAGATGCACTGATCATGTCTTGGATCCCGTCGCGGTGCCATTTATGCAGACGCCACCTAATGGGATTTTCCAGCAATGCAACGCTAGATCCCACACGGAAAACATTACAAGGGTGTTCTTGGAAGAAGCGGAGTTGCAAAAGTTGCCTTGACCAGCAAGGTCTACGGATTTAAGCCCCATCGAGCATGTTTGGGACATAAATGAGTTCGCAACATGCCCAGACCTGCTGACAACTTAGATGTTCTGAGACTTGTTAGAAGTTGCTTGGAATGAGATGCCGCAAGAAGATATAGACCATTTGATTCTAAGTATGATTAGAAGGGTAAATTCTTGCATTGCTGTGCGAGGTGATGTAACTCATTATTAATTTTTTCTATTAAATTAAAGTTTTTTTCTTTTGATACTTTAATCATTTTGTACCAACGAATAAACAATTGTTTTCACCAAGTTTCGCATTAATCGTATTATTCTTTCTGGGTGGTGCATTTCATATGAAAGTGAGTCTATTACAAAAATTCTAACATATCCTAAATCGGAAAAAATCTTTGTTAAACGAAACATTGATCTTTAGCGCGGAAATTAGGTAATCATATTAGCTTTTAATGATTCACGTTTTCCATTAGAAATAACCGTAGAAGAAAATAGCAACTATGCTCATAATATTGTAAAATAGTCGACCTGCAATTTCTACGGAAATTACTCACAGGCAAATTTACAATTAACAGGTGGAATAACAAAAATATTTAAATTTGACCATTTGGAAAATACTCCGAATTAATATTATGAATAATAATAATTAATTATAGCAGAAAGTATTTTTACATATTTTAATTCGTCTCAAAATTTTGAGTTGTTATCTTTCATAAATGAGTTTTTTGTTCAAAATCAATTTAAATTTGTTTTTTGTGTAAATTTAATTTAAATTTAAACAAAAAAACAATAGGTCACTCGTGATACATCTCTAAACTGAGAATTTATAGACGAATTAAATTATGTCAAAATATACGGGGTGTTCGATTTGAAATAAAAAAGTTGAGGTAATTTGTAATAACAATCAAGTATTAATTGTTTTAAGATTTTACGCTTCTGGTAGCTGTATTCTCCTTACTACTGACGACATCAGTTTTTTTTTTGTTTTCCAATATTGTTAAATATCTTTCTACTGTGTCAAATAGTAGACCCATTTCTCTTTTGGGTGAAATTCTTCCCGTTGTTACGGTTATTTTGCTCCATTTTTATGAACTTAACTTGCGATTACTGAGAGAATGTCACCTGACATTTGTTAATCACCAGAAAATTTTAATGAAATTCCCTATATCTCATGTTACGAAACTATCTTCGGCTTTTTTTAATCTTTGTAACTAAAATATTCGCTGAGATATCATATTTTGAAATTTTCGGAGCATTTTTTTCAGGCATCAAAAGAATGAATAACTTTTGTTTTTCACTAAAAAAAAAAACACCAAATCATCAAATTTCGTTTTTATTAAAAAAAAGAAATTGGTCAAATAGGTAACTGGGTAGACTATCTTCATGATTTTTTTTAAATTTTTCATCCACTTTTGGCCAGAAAAAAAATGTTTAAAAGAACCCGTTTTTTGACCCCCAGAGAGGACGGAGGGGATTCTCGGCCCACTGACCATGGGCTTAATTTTTACACTCCAAAACACCCTCGTATCGGGTAAATTAAAAAATGGTGCTATGGCCATCATGTTACTTTCTCCAATTTGATGGTGTAGTTATTTATGTTTACATTTTCATAGTTTATTTTCAATTTAAATCATATTTTAAATCGAGAGTTTCACATGATCGAATGGTAATGACGTTTGAAACATCAAAATTATGAAAGGTAAAAATGACAAATTATTTTTCAAATTCCAATAATCTGTACCATAAGTTTACTCACAAACTAAAAAAGAAGTCCTGAAAAAGATTTATAAAAATAGTGCTGATTAATTATTGAGTCCTGACAAAAAAATGTCTTGAAAAACAGGTCCTTCAAAAAGACCAGAAATAAAGTCCTAAAAGAAAGACCTGAAAAAGAGTTCTGACGCAAAAAGGTCCTGAGAAAAAGTCCTAGAGAAACAGTTTTGGAAATAAAGTCTTGAAAAAGTGTACTGTTAAAAAGTTGTGAAAAGGAGTTGTGAAAAAAGTACTGCAGAAAGAGTCCTGAAAAATTAAGTCTTCATATAAAACACCAGAAATAAATGTCCTTAAAAAAGTCCCGAAAGAAGTCCGAAAAAGAGTCCCAAAGGAGAGTCCTAAAATAAGTCCTGAAAAACTCCTGAAGAAAGTCTTGAAAAAAGCCCCGAAAGAGAGTGCTGATAAAATATTCTGGAAAAAATGTCCTGTAATAACAGTCTTGAAAAAAAAAGATATGAGAATATCATCGTGAAAAAATCCTGAAAAAAACCCTGTAAAAGGATCATTAAATAAGACCTGAAAAACTTCTGAAGAAATTGTCCTTAAAAATATTATTACTTTCAAAAATGTCCCGAAATATAGTACTGAAAAAGGTAGGAAAAGAAGGAAAAGGAAAAAAAATCCCGAAAAAATAATTCTAAAAAAAGCAATGAAGAAAATTCTGAAAAGAATCCTGAAAACAAGTCCGGAACAAGTCCTAAGAAAGTCTCGAAAAAATGTCCTGGAGGAACAGTCCTGGAAATAAAATCGCGAGAATACTTCATACAAAATACCAGAAATAAATGTTCCAAAGAAGAGCCCTAAAAAGTCCTGAAGAAAGTTCAGTCCTGATGAAATATCAAAAAAAATGTCCTCTAAACAGTCGTGAAAAATTGCCCTGAAATAAACAAAATAAACAAAAAAATTCTGAAAAAAGCATAGTAAAAAGTTCTTAAAATGGTCCTTAAAAAGATCTGAAGAAATTGTCCTGAAAAAGAAATCCCAGAGTGTTGAAAAAAGTCCTGCAAAAAGGCCTAAAATAAATCCTAAACAAAAATCCTGAAATAAAAAGTTTTGAAAATAGTCTTGAAAGAAAAAAACGCTAAAAATATCTAAAAAATGTCATGAAAAGAAATACTCTAAAAATGTCACGAAGAAAATTTTTAAAATTTTTTCCGAAAAAATCCTAAAAATTAATTCTGAACCAAAGGGTTCTTAAGGAAGTCCCGAAAACGTCCGGAGAAAAAATTTCTGAAAAAATCCTGTTAATAAAATTTTGAAAAGAAATCCTGAAAATAAAGGTCCTAAAAGAAAAAAGTCCTAAAAGTAAGTCTTGAAAAAAATTTCTTAAAAAATCCTAAAAAGGAATCCTCAAAGAAAACAAAAGTGCTTAAAAAAGACCTAAAAAAAGTTCTGAAAACATTGACCTGAAGTCCCAAAAAGGCTAAAAGAACAAAAAACTGTTAAGGTAAATATTCGGAAATACAAAAAGCAAAAGCTTTCCAGTTCCCTGATTCTGAAATAACACTTATATTTAAAGTTTCATGGTCATTTCTGTATTAGTGTTTGAGATACAGCGCGGACAGACTGTAATGTAGAGAAAAAATGGTGATGTGGCCATCATGTTACTTTCTCCGACTTATGATAGCTATTTATATTAACGTTTTCATGGTTTATTTTCTATTGAAATCATACATCGACCGTTGTGTAAACTCGGATGAAACTGACGTTTAAAACGTCAAAATTATGAAAGATGGAAAAAGTAAAAACTCAGTTTACTCAAAAACTAAAGGGATTTCGAAAAAACTTATTCTTTATAAGTTGTTCATTTTAGCATTCTCTACAATTATTATTCATATAAATTTGCTGTAACCATTATCGTTTTATTATTATAAAAAATTAGAAAAAAAAGAATAAATCTTTTTCTCGAATAAAAATGATTTTATGAAAAATGTTTTCAAGCAAAAGATGTTCATTTCTTTGTTGTCTTCAAAGTTTGTTTAAATGTTTTTGTGATATTTTTCATATTTAAGAAAATATTGGAAAAAACCAAAAACAGTTAAGGTAAACGTCCATTTCCGGTGTACGAAATTTTACCAAAAGCTTTTCAGTTCTTCAGACTATCAAATAAGACGGATGTTCAAAGTTTCATATAAATTGCTCTATTAATTTTTAGATACAGCGCGCACAGACAGACACACAGTCACACACAATTTTTCTTTTTCAGAAATTGTTGAAATGGCGTCTATGGACCCCAAAACGGATATTTCCGTAAAAAAAAATTTTGAAAAAAAACACGATCACAATACTTTCTCGTACTTCGTAACGGAGAAAGTAAAAATCTAGGGATATGGGCATTTTAACTATCCTAACCGATTAACCATTATCATTTCATAATATTTTTTTCGAAAGTCAATGAGTTTATGAAATATACATTTATTACCAAAAGATTTTCCTTCCACAGCTTTCATACAAACCTTTTTGTATGAACAATCTTTTTCTTATCTGATTTATATATTAATACTATTTTTCATATTTAAAGAAATTTTGTAGAAGAACGAAAAACGATTAAGGCAAACAAACGCAAGACAAAAAATACTTAATATCAAATTCCACAACAATCTTACGATCAATAATTATCAATCAGCTTTAAGCATGAAATTGTCCAATTAACCAGTAATAATAATAATTTAGAGACATCCCCCAAGAAAGCAATTTTCATCTAGAGTCGTCAGAATTGCCCGCGGGCTCTATTACGTTAATCGCAAAATTACACATAATTGAAATTCACGCGGCGTGTTCGAGCAACGTAAATAAATATGTACATTGCAAAAATAAAACATTACAAAATTAACGATCATCTGATGATATTATTCAGCGATTAAGATCACACGACAGTAATTAGAAACAAATCCGGGTATGATTTCTTTTTTATTGTAAAAGTGTATTCGTTTGAAAATGGTTTAACCAACAGAACAAGTCGAGAATTCTTAATACACAAGTCGAGTCGTGACTTTTTTTTATAGATTAATATAGCTGTTTTCTGGCATTACGTAATATACAGTGCGTTACAAAAATCTGTAATAAATTCATTATTTTAAAAATAAGGATAAATATATAAATCGTTATTTTCAAAAATAATTAATTTATGTCTATTTTTATTTTTTGAATTCAGCCAAAATTTCCCTTCCATACCTACCAGAACCTTCCCATATTTCCACGCCACACTCTTAAATAAAACATGAATACCAATCATACCTGCTCTGATTAAATTTCGTCTTAAGACAACACTCCTATCGTGGTCGTAGTTATCTACACGTGGGTTCAGCAGTTGCCTCATCAATGTTGACTAAAACAGAAAGGAGAACTAGACTGGCATTAGTGCAGAACGTCTTAAAAATGTAACTCTCATCTCTCTGTCTCCCTCGGTCTTAATCAGAAGTTAGGTTAACTGTTTATTGAATACTACGTTTTAAAATTAATTGCTTACATTTTGCACGATTAGATTATTGTCGGGAAACTCTTCGTTATTTTCTACAACGATGTTCAATTGTTGAGGGGCGAGTCTGATCAGTTCCACGAATATAGCAGCCACTCGTCTCCAGTGCAATATGTGTTCAGCCTGAAATTTATGAACAAATTGCATGTTTCTGTCGAATTAACATATACTTAATAATAAGACCGAAACAGCCTCAATTTACGTTTACCAATATACCCAATTTTTTGTGCCAAATCGCTGTAGGAACTTCGTTTTTTGAGTCCTGCTCAGGTAATTGAACACATTTCAATGTCCTTTTGGTGGATCGAGTCGACACATTTTTGGTACACGTTGCCAAAGTAGGACTTTTTTTTTGCCCAAAAACGCGTTTTTTTTTTTGTTCGAGGGTTGACGGGTTCGAAAGGGGCTCATTCCAATCTGAGTTTACCCCCTTAAAGTAGGGCCAAAATGATTTTTTTTTTCGAAAGAATTATTAAATTTGGTTGAAAAGTCGCTGAGTTATGTGGGAAAAACCTCAAAATGCACTTTTTTCAAACACCCATAACTTGGTGCCAAATCGTCGTAGGAACTTCGTTCTTCGAGTCCTGCATAGGGAATTGATCAAATTTTAATGCCTTTATGGTGGAGTCGACAAAAAATTTTCCAACTCCATAGACATCGTCAAAGTGGGACATGGTTTCCTGAAAAAAACATTTTTTTTCACAGGGGTGCTAGAGGGGGGCGGAAGGGGTTACGCTTAAGTTCGCATGCATGACTTTAAAGAAGACACTTCAAAGTTGTCGCCCTCAAAGATTAATCAAAATCGATTGAAAATACGCCTAGTTATGGCGGTTTGAAAATGGTCGAAATTTTAAGAATTTCAAGTGTTTATTTTTTTCCACCAGTGTATAATTGGCTGGACACAAAATACCAAAACTCGAAATTTGAACGGAGGAAAAGAAAATTGCATTCTGCAGTTATGAAAATTAATCTACTGGAATTAACCTATTTTTGGCATACTGCTAAATCAAATGACATATTATAGCTGAAAATAATAGACAACACTAAAAACTTAGATTACATAAAGAAAATTAGATTCGGCGGTAAGAAAAATTGTAAAAAATCAATAACTGTCAGAATTAGCTTAAAAATTTCAAAATCCAACCAAAATGAAGCTGTTTTAGACATCCCTTTAAAACGATTAATATATCACAGCTGGAACAGAATAACAACATCTAAAACCCGAGAAATAGGAACTGCATTCAGCAATAAGTAAATATGTAAAAAAAAATCGTATCTTCGGGAATTAGCTTTAAACTTTCAAAATCCATCCAAAATGAATCTATTTTTGACATACCGCTAAAAATATTGACATATAAGAGCTGTAAAGACATTCAAAGCTTAAATTACGGAAAAGAAAATAACATTCAGCGATTAGAAGAATTGTAAAAAAATAATCACTGCAGTAATTAGCTTCAAAACTTCAATATCGAAATTATTAGCCAAAAAATCAAAAATTCGAGCATAAAAATCAATAATCTAGGTTAAAAAAACAAAAAATTAGACCAAAAATTAAAACTTATGCATAAAAATATAAAATGCGTACAGAAAAATGGAAAATTTCAACGCAAATCGAAAATTTTGTCCAAAATAAAGAATATTTAGGCCCAAAAATAAAAACATGGACCAAAAAATTAAAATTATAAACTAAAAAGCTAAAATATAGGCCAAAATCAAATTCAGACAATAAAGTTAAAAATCAACTAATTCATTAAAATAATTCCCTCATGTCAAATTTTAACTTGAAACTATAAATCAATACTTAAATTAAAATAAAAAACATGAAATCAAGTAAATAACCTGAAATTAAAATAAAAACCTTATTGAAAATTGAGGCCAACAAATTAAAAAATCGGGACTACATATACAGGGTGGGGCAACGCATATGACGCGGTCATTTTAAGGAAAACCATGCAACTTCGTGTTATTTTTTTCAAATGGATAGATGTAGGATGGTTGTATGCACCATTTAAAATTATTACCAGATATACAGGGTGCCCCACAAAACAGATACACATCAAAGTTATGTTTTTTTTAATGGAACACCCTGTATTTTTTTAATTCTGGGGAACAAATAAAGGTGAGTTACTTTAATATTCCCTATACCTATCGTTTACCGTTTTCAAAATATTTAAAGATTTGTTGAAATAAAGGGTACAGGTGAAATTTTATATTTGCCTCAGTGATTGACGTTGAATTATTACAATCATTTCTATTGTCTGGTTGAAGGTTCGAACTAAAGCGCCAACCATGATTTAGTATAAAAAATTATGCAAGGTGATAAAAAAAACGTGGTAGAAAATCTTAACTTATAAAGTTGAATAACTTCTTTTTTTCAAATGGCACACCCTGTATTTAGTAACTTATTATCACGTAGAATCCAATTACCTGAAAAATTAGGCCTAAAATTTGAAACCAAGAAATTAACACTACATATAATAACACAAATATCTAAAATATAGGCCAATATTAAAAAACTAGATCTAAAAATAAAATATTCGTGCCAAAAAATTAAAAAAAATTAAGTTGTTGTTTAAAGTAATTCCTCCACGATTATATTTTTCTAAGTAAATGTTAAATTTTAACTTGAAACAAAAAATTGAAATCAAAAATATAAAAAGTAAATAATCTAAAAACGCTGCAAGACCTCTGGTCAATTGCTGTTGAGGTCATTTGTAAAATCTAAATCTAAAATTATGTAGAAAATATAGGCCAAAAAAATTAAAAATTCGGTTCTGAATATAAAAAGTGTAGGTTGCAAAATCAAAAATAGAGTTCTTTAAATAAAAAACTCAAAAAAATCAAAAATTCGCGCAAAAAACTCAATAATTCAGGTTACAAAAACTGAAACATGGGCAAAAAAAAATTAGACCAAAACTCAAAAATTCTGGCTTAAAAATTAAAAATGCAAACAAAAAAATCGATAATTACAACAAATAAATCAAAAATTTAGGTCGAAATAAAGAATACTTAGGTCAAAAAAATAAAAAATTTAGACCAAAAACTCGAAAATACTGGCCAAAGATGTTAAATATTGGCAAAAAATGAAATATCCAGGCAATAAATCAATAGAAACTGGTGATGGCCCTCATGTTACTTTTCCGATTTGAAATTGCAGAATCGGATAACACTGATGTTTGAAATGTCAAAATTATGAAAGTTGAAAATAATAATAATAATAATAATAACCAGTTTATTTCCCAACAGATCGTAGAATCTAGTTACAGGGAAAAAATATTAAAGATATAAAATATAACAAAATCACAAATTTTAATAATCTTTACAGCCAATCTTTACATATTTTGAAAAACGTATTATTTATAAATCGTTCAATTCGGTATTCTCTATAATTATTATTAATACAAGATATGGTTTCATAACAAAAATTTCAATTAATTTTTTTTTCGAAAAACAATAATTTCGTGAACAATATTTTCAAACGAAATATTGTTGCCTTCAATGTTTGTTCAACTCTTTAACGACCAAATAGTTTTTTCTTGCATAGTAACTGAGCACTGCTGAACTTATCACTCCGCGAACAACACGTTTCTTTATATGAATAATAAAATAAACTCAATAGAAAATAGAAAACTAGACTTAAAATTATACTAATTATTTATTTACTAGAAAATTCATGTTAAAATAGGTATCTAAAAAAATTAAATCTGAGCCAATATAATGGCTCTTGGTCATCAAAGGGTTGAAAGTTTTTGTAATATTTTTCATATTTAAAAAAATATTTGAAAAAAACTTAAAGCAATTAATTTTCGTACACCGAAAGTAGGTTTTTAATATGAAAATTATTACAAAACATTTAAACAAATATTGAAGATAAAAAAATAACTTTTCTTAAAAAAATATATATTTGTTTATTCAGAAACAAGCGATAATTTTAATTCCCAGCAATAATTTCATTTTAAGTACGTTGACTTTTAAAAAATGTCTACCCAGGGGTTTTACAATTTTTTTTTTACAAAAATAAAAATAGTGCGAAACACTGCACTAGAGTGTAGCGAGTGCTTACAATGGCAATGTTGATATGTGGTAAAAAAAATCTTCAAAGGCAGAGGCGCAAATTAGATTTCCTTGATAGGTAACATCTTAATTATATTCATAAATATGTATTAGTCATGAATTTTGATGAAAATCCATTTTTTTCATTTCGTCCGCCAAACAAATACAACACGATTTGGAGGGTTCGATTGCGCCAGTCACGGTTAGCGGGTTTTTTTCTAGTACGGCCGAGGAACATGAGGTTGTAATACAGATAGGTGCGGTCACGCAGCAAGCCGTCTCTGCAACTGACCCTACCTATCTGTATTACCACCTCTTGTTCCTCGGCCGTACCAGAAAAAAACCCGGCGAACCGTCACTGGATTGCGCAATCCAATTACATCATCGTTTTTGTTTATAATTATTCAAGTTCACAATCTCGTTACCAATTTGCAGGCAATGACAAAATTAAGCCTCGTACAAAGTTCACGAACCCCAAATCAATTCGTAACATTTTTTTTTTGCACTTGACGACAAAATTTCTTTTACGGAAACTTTTCGCAAAAATGCGTATAGTGCGTATTCGTTTATTTTTGCGTCCGACGGTCATCGTTCGCAAGAGTTTGCAAAACGTTGAATGTCGATGACACACGGAAACATTGCGAAATCCTATTGGCAGCTGTTTAGAAACATAATAATAAAGCAACGATCAACAGAAGTCGAATGAGGAATGTGCAATCGGGCATTTTATTTACAAACACATCCACCGGAACGGACGTTGGCTAAACGCTTGTTTTTAGAACATGGAACATGGAACATGAGTCGACACATGTGTTTGCAGAGACTGCCCACGCATGAAAAAAATCCGTGGGATATTTACCCGTGAATAATAAATACTGGATAGTTCCACGTAATTCAATTATTGGAAATATAAAGACGTTGGGAAAATATGCAGGAACTTTTTATTTTTATTTCTCACAAAATAAATTTTTGCAGTTTTTTTTAAATTCTATTCAATGAAGCACTGCAAGCAGTGACGGTTCGCGGGTTTTTTTCTGGTACGGCCGAGGAACAAGAGGTGGTAATACAGGTAGGTAGGGTCAGTTGCAGAGACTGCTGGCTGTGTGACCGCACCTATCTGTATTACCACCTCTTGTTCCTCGGCCGTACCAGAAAAAACCCCGCGAACCGTCACTGACTGCAAGGGGAAATTTTGAATATGATGACCATTTTTTTCAGCTGTCCACCGGACATATTGGGCCTTATTCTGTTTTTATCACTTTCGAAAAGTTTTCGATTGTCATCGAAAACTTTTCACTTTACGTAAGTTTCGAATAACGTCAGTCGAAAAGTAAGGTTCAGTTTTATCACCGAGTTCGAAGCAGGTGATAAGTGTGTGTTAACCATAAAATTGTGAAAATGGTCTTTATTTCGCTTTATTATTGCTGCGGGAACAAGAAGCAGCAGCTGCAAATTATTATTTGCTGCAATTTTAACGACATTTACGTGATTTTAGAGACGCCGAAATGTGAATTAGAATATTTGTTTTAAAAACAACAAATTTGTGAGAGTTTCGAACTAACACACCCATATTAGATGGCGATTAGTACTTATCAATTGCATAATTCTTCAAAATTAACTTAATTACAGTTCGCTTCAAGTGCACCCGGTACTGATTTTCCCGCGTAAATTTGAAAAATGGCGAAAGCATGCCGGTATTAGTTCACTTGCTTCGATTTTATAGTGTTGTCACACTTACTTTATCACGTTAGACACGGAATACCAATTTGCCGTTCGATCGAAAACGATGTGATAAATTTTCACGGCGTAAAGTTATCACCGTGATAAAAACAGAATAGGGCCCGTTGTCACATTTTTACTTTCTCCGTTACGAAGTACGAGAAAGTATTGTGATCGTGATTTTTTTTCCAAAATTTTTTTTTACGGAAATATCCGTTTTGGGGTCCCTAGATGGGACAACATCTGGGTTCAACAATTTCTGGAAAAAAAAAAATTGTGTCTGTGTGTGTGTGTGTGTGTGTGTGTGTGTGTGTGTCTGTGTGTGTGTGTGTCTGTCTGTGTCTGTCTGTGCGCGCTGTACCTCAAAAACTAATAGAGCAATTGATATGAAACTTTTAACATCCGTCTTATTTGATAATATGAAGAACTGAAAAGCTTTTGGTAAAATTTCGTACACCGGAAGTGGGCGTTTACCTCAACTGTTTTTTGTTTTTTGCCAATATTTTCTTAAATATGAAAAATATACCAAAAACATTTAAACAAACTTTGAAGACAACAAAGAAATGAACATCTTTTGCTTGAAAACATTTTTCATAAAATCATTTTTATTCGAAAAAAAAATTTATTATTATTTTTTTAATTTTTGGTTTATAATTATAAAACCATAATAGTTAGAGCAAATGTATGTTAATAATAATTGTAGAGAATGCTAAAATGAACAACTTACAAAGAATAAGTTTTTTTTTAATTCCCTTTAGTTTTTGAATCAATTGAGTTTTTATATTTGAAGTATAATTTTTCCATCTTTTATATTTTTGACGTTTTAAACGTCAGTGTCATCCTCTCGATGTGCATTTAAAATATGATTTAAATTGAAAATAAACGATGAAAGCGTAAATATAAATGATACCATCAAGTCGGAGAAAGTAACATGATGGCCACATCACCATTTTTACTTTCTCCGTTACGAAGTACGAGAAAGTATTGTGATCGTGATTTTTTTTTCAAATTTTTTTTTTACGGAAATATCCGTTTCGGGGTCCCTAGATGCCATTTCAACAATTTCTGGAAAAAAAAATTTTGTGTCTGTGTGTGTGTGTGTGTGTGTGTGTGTGTGTGTCTGTGTGTGTGTGTGTGTGTGTGTCTGTGCGCGCTGTATCTCAAAAACTAATAGACCAATTGATATGAAACTTTGAACATAAGTTTTATTTGATAATCCGAAGAACTGAAAAGCTTTTGGTAAAATTTCGTACACCGGAAGTGGGTGTTTACCTTAACTGTTTTTTGTTTTTTGCCAATATTTTCTTAAATATGAAAAATATCACAAAAACATTTAAACAAATATTGAAGAAAATAAAGAAATGCGATTATTTTGTTTGAAAACATTTTTCATAAAATCATTGTTATTCGAGAAAAAAATTGATTAATTTTTTTTTCATTTTTGGTATACAATTATGAAACGCTAATAGTTACAGCAAATTTATGTTAACAATAATTGTAGAGAATGCCAAAATGAACAATTTATGAAGAATAAGTTTTTTCGAAATCTCTTTAGTTTTTGAGTAAACTGAGTTTTTGAATTTGAAGTACATTTTTACATCTTTCATAATTTTGACGTTTTAAACGTCAGTTTTATCCGAGTCTACGAAACGTTCGATGCACACTTAAAATATAATTTAAATTGAAAATAAACCATGGAAGCGTAAATATAAATGATACAATCAAGTCGGAGAAAGTAACATGATGGCCACATCACCATTTTTACTTTCTCCGTTACGAAGTACGAGAAAGTATTGTGATCGTGATTTTTTTTTCAAAAATTTTTTTTACGGAAATATCCGTTTTGGGGTCCCTAGATGCCATTTCAACAATTTCTGGAAAAAAAATTTTTGTGTCTGTGTGTGTGTGTGTGTGTCTGTGTGTGTGTGTGTCTGTGTGTGTGTGTGTGTGTCTGTCTGTGCGCGCTGTATCTCAAAAACTAATAAAGCAATTGATATGAAACTTTCAACATCCGTCTTATTTGATAATCTGAAGAACTGAAAAGCTTTTGGTAAAATTTCGTACGCCGGAAGAGGGCGTTTACCTTAACTGTTTTTTGTTTTTTGCCAATATTTTCTTAAATATGAAAAATATCACAAAAACATTTAAACAAACTTTGAAAACAACAAAGAAATGAACGTCATTTGCTTGAAAATATTTTTCATAAAATCATTGTTATTCGAGGAAAAAATGTATTATTATTTTTTTAATTTTTGGTTTATAATTATAAAACGATAATAGTTACAGCAAAATTATGTTAATAATAATTGTAGCGAATGCTAAAATGAACAACTTATAAAGAATACGTTTTTTTCCGAAATCCCATTAGTTTTTGAGTAAACTGAGTGTTTGGATTTGAAGTATAATTTTTCCATCTTTCATAATTTTGACGTTTTAAACGTCAGTTTCACTCGAGTCTACGGAACGTTCTACGGACATTTAAAATATGATTTAAATAGAAAATAAACCATGAAAGCGTAAATATAAATGATACCATTAAATCGGAGAAAGTAACATGATGGCCACATCACCATTTTTACTTTCTCCGTTACGAAGTACGAGAAAGTATTGTGATCGTGATTTTTTTTTCAAAAATTTTTTTTACGGAAATATCCGTTTTGGGGTCCCTGGATGCCAATTCAACAATTTCTGGAAAAAAATGTTTTGTGTCTGTGTGTGTGTGTGTGTGTGTGTCTGTCTGTGTGTGTGTGTGTGTGTGTGTGTGTGTGTGTGTCTGTCTGTGTGCGCTGTATCTCAAAAACTAATAGAGCAATTAATATGAAACTTTATACATCCGTCTTATTTGATAATCTGAAGAACTGAAAAGCTTTTGGTAAAATTTCGTACACCGGAAGTGGGCGTTTACCTTAACTGTTTTTTGTTTTTTGCCAATATTTTCTTAAATATGAAAAATATCACAAAAACATTTAAACAAACATTGAAGACAATAAAGAAATAAACATCTTTTGCTTAAAAACATTTTTCATAAAATCATTTTTATTCGAGAAAAAAATTTATTATTATTTTTTTAATTTTTGGTTTATAATTATAAAACGATAATAGTTACAGCAAATTTATGTGAATAATAATTGTAGAGAATGCCAAAATGAACAACTTCTAAAGAATAAGTTTTCTTCGAAAACTCGATAGTTTTTGAGTAAACCGAGTTTTTGAATTTGAAGTATAATTTGCAAGGTATTTTTTACATCTTTCATAATTTTGACGTTTTAAACGTCAGTTTCATCCGAGTTTACACAACGCTCGAGGTATATTTAAAATATGATTTCAATTGAAAATAAACAATGAAAACGTAGATATAAATGGCTATGATAGCATCAAGTCGGAGAAAGTAACATGATGGCCACATCACCATTTTTATTGTAAAAATCCACAATTTTTGGCAGCTGCTAATTTCTTTAGTTATCGTTGAATCGTGCCGTTTGTGGTGCGAGAAATGCAGAATTTTTAACAATACAAAAATGTCAATTTTCTTTTTTAATATCAAAAAATGCCGTTTTTGATTGTAAAAATCCACAATTTTTGGCAGCTGTTAATTTCTCTAGTTACCGTTTATGGTGCCAAAAATGCAGAATTTTTAATAATTTTAATTTAATTTAATTTGTTACTGTATTGAAATGGCTTCCGTTAATAAATACCAAATACCAAATAATACAAAAATGGCAATTTTCTTTTTTAATATCAAACAATTCAGTTTCTGATTGTAAAAATCCACAATTTTTGGCAGCTGCTAATTTCTTTAGTTACCGTTGAATCGTGCCGTTTGTGGTGGCAGAAATGCAGAATTTTTGATAATTTGAAGTTGTCATTTTCTTTTTTTTTATATCAAAAATGCCGTTTTTGATAGTAAAAATCCATATTTTTTGACAGCTGCAAATTTCTTTATGTGCCGTTTGCGGTGACAAAAATGCAGAATTTTTGACAATTCGAAATTGTCATTTTTGATGGTTATTTATTCGAAATTTCTCGCTTTGCTCGCTCGGCCATAAAACGTCTCGTCCAAGAAAGTGCTATATTGTGGATTTGTTACATGAATAGCTATTATTTACAATTTTATACGATCAATAAAACACTTTTTACTTTCCCCGTTGCGAAGTACGGGAAAGTATTGTTTTCGTGATTTTTTTTCAATTTTTTTTTACAGAAATATCCGTTTTGGGGTCCCTAGATGCCATTTTAACAATTTCTGGAAAAACAATTTTTGTGTCTCTGTGTGTGTCTGTGTGTGTGTGTGTGTGTGTGTGTGTGTGTGTGTGTGTGTGTGTGTGTGTGTGTGTGTGTGTGTGTGTGTGTGTGTGTGTGTGTGTGTGTGTGTGTGTGGCTGTGTGTGTGTCTGCGTGTGTGTCTGTCTGTGCGCGCTGTATCTCAAAAACTAATACAGCAATTAATATGAAACTTTGAACATAAGTCTTATTTGATAACCCGAAGAACTGAAAAGGTTTTTGGTAAAATTTCGTACACCGGAAGTGGGCGTTTACCTTAACCGTTTTTTGTTTTTCTCCAATATTTTTTAAAATATGAAAAATAACACAAAAACATTTAAACAAATATAGAAGGCAACAAAGAAATGAACATCTTTTCCTTGAAAATATTTTTCATAAAATCATTTTTAATCGAGAAAGAAATTTATTATTATTTTTTGATTTTTAGTTTATAATTATGAAACGATAATAGTTAGAGCAAATTCATGGTAATGATAATTGTAGAGAATGCAAAAATAAACAACTTATAACGAATAAGTTTTTTTTTGAAATCGCTTTGGTTTTTGAGAAAACTGAGTTTTTGAATTTGAAGTATAATCTTTCATAATTTTGACGTTTTAAACGTCAGTTTCATCCGAGTTTTTACAATGCTCGATGTACATTTAAAATATGATTTAAATTGAAAATACACTATAAAAGCGTAAATATAAATGATACCATCAAGTCGGAGAAAGTAACATGATGGCCACATCACCATTTTTTCAATATGCATTCCTGTTAAAATGTATGCCTGTTTGCTTGTGCGCGCTGTATCTAGAAAACTACTACTTGAATGAACATTAAACTTTGAACATAAGCCTTATTTGATAATCCGAAGAACTGAAAAGCTTTTGGTAAAATTTCGTACACCGGAAGTAGGTGTTTACCTTAACCGTTTTTTGTTTTTCTCCGATAATTTTTTAAATATGAAAAGTACTATAAAAGCACTCAAACAAATCTTGAAGACAGCAAAAAAATGAACATTTTTGCCTGAAAATATCTTTCGTGAAATGTATGGTTTTTGAGAAATAAAAGCAATTTTTTTTTTAATTTTTGGTTTAAAACTATGAAACGGCAATACTTACAGCAAATGTATTTTAATAATAATTATAGGGTCATTCCATGCTATTTCAACAAAAGGTTGTGCTGCACCATTTTTATTTATTTTTATATTTTGTATAGATATTTATGCATGTATCTAGAGTTCAAAACTAATTTTAGAAAAAAAATAATTCTTGCCGTGTGGCTGATATGCCCCCAGATGGATCTTGAAACATGTACATTTTTGTGATTACAAGCATTTGCGCAAAGTGGTATAACTTTCTTTCCAGTTGAGCAAATTTAAAAAATTAAAAATCTCTTAACTTATATTAAAGTGGTGAATATTTTCGTTTAATTTTCTTTCATCATTTGATATGTTTTTTCAAATTTAATGGCCGTCAAAGTTTACCATTGAGATTTGCATTTTTTTCATTTTTCGACCCTGTTTTCAACTGGGAAGGGGGCAATACACTCAAACCAAATTTAGTTTGCAAGTACAACAGTAGCAATAGATTTTACCTGAGGCAAAAAATCTGAAGGGTTTTAAACCATTCCAAACGTTTTTCACTGGAGAAAATTGGCGTTTTCAACAAAATTCGTATTTTTCTAAAGCTGTATCTCCAGTGGGGTACAGAGTACGAATTTGAAATTTCTACTATCAATGCTTCTATTCGGTAGCAACACCATTACAAAATTTGGTAACTTTGTTTTGCGTAGTAACAAAAATATTGAAGCTCAAATTTGTAATAATTTTTATGCAATCGGATTTAAAATCGAATTTTAAATATTAGAAGTCGGCACTAAAATGAAACTCACTAGTACTAGCAGTTATTATTATACACTTGTAAATATTAAAATCACTAGTACTAGGCATTAAAATACCTACCAAGGGTGATTGACGACTCAATCATGCAAGTCAGAGACCTGGTGATGAAATTTTAAAAAGGTACCGTGGATCCTGAATAGAAACTTATTATTATTCAAAACGATTAAAGAATGAAATTGAATACAGCCGTAAAAATCATTAGACAATTGCCTTAAATTTGCGGCTGTTGGGAGTCAAGCTGCTGATTACGTTCTAGAATTTCTGGGTTAATCCCTTGATTACAATTGCGTTAATCCTTTTATTACTTTTGGATTTAATTTATACTAATATAATTATAAAAGGGCACTTGAGTGCTGAGGTAAATACATTTTTTATGCAGTCGCAAATACTAATATTTTTAGGTTCAAAATTGTAATTACTTACATTTTTCTTCTAAAGATGTTCTGGCGTTTCAGTAGTAGAACTTGCGAATGTAATCAAAGGTTATGTTAATAGTTATTTAACGCAAGATCAGTAAATTGTAAAAATTGGATTTGCATCGCGTGGGTAGTTTATATAAACAGAGAAATTCTAGAACGTAAGCAGCAGTTTGACTTCCAACAGCCTCAAATTTAAGGTAATTGTCTAATGATTTTTACGGCTTTATTCAATTTTATTCTTTAATCATTTTAACTAATAATACGTTACCATTCAGGATCCACGGTACCTTTTTATAAATTCCATCACAAAGACTATAACTTGCATTAATGAGGCGCCAATCACCTCGTTGTACGGAAACCTTTACAAGTGTATAATAATCACTGCTAGTACTAGTGAGTTCCATTTTAGTGCCGACTTCTAATATTTAAAATTTGATTTTAAATCCGATTGCATAAAAATTATTACAAATTTGAACTCAATTATTTTTGTTATTACGCAAAACAAAGTTACCAAATTTTGTAATGGTGTTGCTACCAAATAGAAGAATTTATGGTACAAATTTCAGATTTGTACTATTTACCCCACTGGAGATATAGGTTTATAAAAATACGAATTTTGTTGAAAATGCCAATTTTCTTCAGTGAAAAACATTTGGAAGGGTTTAAAACACTTCAGATTTTTTGTCTCAGGTAAAATCTATTGTTACTGTTGTACTTGCAAACTAAATTTGGTTTGAGTGTATTGCCCCCTTCCCAGTCGAAAACAGGGTCGAAAAATGAAAAAATGCAAATTTCAGTGGTAAACTTTGACGACCATTAAATTTGAAAAAAACATATCATATGATGAAAGAAAATTAAACGAAAATATTCACCACTTTAATATGAGTTAAGAGATTTTTAATTTTTTAAATTTGCTCAATTGGAAAGAAAGTTATACCACTTTGCGCAAATGCTTGTAATCACAAAAATGTACATGTTTCAAGCTCCATCTGGGGACATATCTGCCACACGGCTAGTATGATTTTTTTTATAAAATTAGTTTTGAACTCTAGAAATATGTATAAATATCTGTGCAAAATATAAAAATAAATAAAAATGATGCAGCACAACCTTTTGTTGAAATAGCATGGAATGACCCTATAGAGAATGCCAAATGAACAACTTATATAGAATAAGTATTTTTCGAAATCTCTTTGGTTTTTGAGTAAATTGACTATTAGAATTTAAAGTATAATTTGTCATTTTCATCTTTCATAATTTTGACGTTTTAAACGTCAGTCTCATCTGATTTTACTAAACGCTCTATGCACATTTAAAATGTGTTTTAAATTGAAAATAAACCATGAAAGTGTAAACATAAAGTACTATACCATCAAATCGTAAAAAGTAACACCATTTTTTTATTTTTTTTTGCCATTATTTTAGAGTTTTGGATCGTATCTTAATTTGAGCTTGTGTTATTTTTGGGGCAAATTATTTTTAGACCAGAATTTTTGTGCTCGTATTTTATATTTTTTGCCTGTTTCTTCGATTTTTTCCTATAAATTCTTGATTTTAATCATTTTAAAATGATCTGTTAAAATTTTCGACTTTTTGGTCAGTATTTTGATTTTTAAGCTCGTGCTTTCGATTTTTGGTCTAAATTCTCGATTTTTTGCCACAATTGTTGAATTTTTATTTGTATTTTGTTTTTTTTTGGTCTAAATTTTTGATTTTATGTCCTAAGATTTCTTTATTTGGCCAAAATTTTCGATTTGTTTATTAATATTTTCGATTTTTTAACTTTTCGGTCTGCATTTTTTTTTTATTTTTAGGCCAATGTATTCAATCTTTTGGCCACAATTGTTAAATTTTGACTTGTATTTTAGATTTTTTGGTCCAAATTTTTGATCTTTTGTCCTAAGATTTCTTTATTTGGCTGAAATTTTCCATTTGTTTGTTAAGATTTTCGATTTTTTAATCTGTATATTTTATTTTTAGCCCCAAATTTTTGGTATTTGGTGCAAATTTTGTTTTTTTCATCCTATATTTTAAATTTTTCAATTTTCAATTTTAGTTTCTGTCCGGAAACTTACTTTGAGATACAGGGTTATTTTGAGGGTGAAAATGGCAAATAATTTTTTCTTTGCTTGAATTTTTTTAATCTGCATTTTTGGATCTCTGACCTGTAATTTCTTTTTTTTTCAAAGTTTTGATTTTTGGCCTAAATATTCTTTATTTTGGCCTGCTTTTTTTAAATTTTTTTGCCCCAAATTTTTAGTATTTGGTCAATTTTTTTGTTTTCTTGGCCCATATTTTAGATTTTTTTATTTTCAATTTGAGTTTCTGTTCAGAAACTTACTCTGAGCTACAGGGTTATTTTGAAGGTGTAAACGGCAAACTATTTTTCCTTTACTTGATTTTTTTATCTGCATTTTGGATCTGTGCCCTGTAACTTTCTATTCCAAATTTTTGATTTTTGACCTAAATATTCTTTATTTTGGCGTGAAAATTTGGGTTGCGTGTTAAAAATTTCGATTTTTTGGACCATATTTTTGATATTTAGGTCCTAATTGTTGGTCTAAGTTTTAGCTTTTTTGTGTTATACTCGTATTTTAAATTTTCTAATCTGAATTATTGATTTTTATGCGCGATTTTTTTGCCGGTATTTTCGAGTTTTTTTTTGTCGGTTTTTGATTTTTTGCCCTTTACTTTTTAACCTGAATTATTGTTTTTTTTGCATTATTTTCGAGTTTCTGGTCGGAAACTTATTTTGAGCCAAAGAATTATTTTAGGGGCTAGCTAAATATTTTTTCCTTTACTTGAATTTACAATATTTTGGTCTGCATTTTTTTGGTCCATATTTTAGATCTTTACCTTTACCTGTTTTCGCCTCAAATTATTCCAAATTTTTAATTCTTTTGCCTAAATAATCTTTATTTTGGACAACATTTTCGATGTGTTTGTTGAAATTTTCGATGTTTTAGTTTGCGTTTTTTTTATAGTTTTCAATGTTTGGATTTTTTGGGCCAATGTTTTAGTTTTATTGTTTAATTATTGATTTCTATCAGCGAATTTTTGATTGGCGAATATTTTAGATTTTTAACCTAAAGCAGCGATTTTTTAATGTTTTGCCTGTATTTTCAAGGTTTTGGTCTAATCGTCAAATCGGAGAAAGTAACATGATGGCCACATCACCATTTTTATTTTTATTTTTGAGTGGGCTCTTTGTAAACAAGCATATTGGCGAATTTTTTGGAAGTGAGGACCTTAGTTTTAGCTCTCCACTTTTATGTGAACATTACAGATACTTTTTACTTTTTCAAATAATTTATTCAGCTGAGTCATGACCTGCAGTGACGGTTCGCGTGGTTTTTTCTGGTACGGCCGAGGAACAAGAGGTGGTAATACAGATAGGTGCGCTCACGCAGCCAGCCGTCTCTGCAACTGACCCTACCTATCTGTATTACCACCTCTTGTTCCTCGGCCGTACCAGAAAAACCCCGCGAACCGTCACTGATGGCCTGACTGTCCAAGTCACTGAATCAGAGCTGTGAAGCACTTCACAAATATTCATTTTGCCCATCTATACTTCCGACACATTTAGCCAATCTTGTATAATGTAAATGCTCTGTAAGACTACAAACAAACAAGTTTTGATGCGAATAAATCTCGAAGCGCGTCTACAGCGCTTCAATGACTTAAAAAAATATTACCTGCAAATTGAAAAATATAGGCATCATGTAGATGGGAATGTTGGATCCTGATAACTCATCTGTTGGCGTGTATTTTAGTACATGGTTTAAAAGATCCAAAACGTACTGGACCAACTTGAACTGACGACCTTCCAGTTCTTGATTGACCAAACCTAAGACGTCCTGAGCCACGATTTCAGGACAAACACTTTTGTTATCAGGGTCTGCAAAAATTAAACAAAGGCTTCAACTATATTTTTCTGTCGGAGTCCCGGCTTCGCACCCAACTGCCCAATTTTCGTCAATAAAAGTTAAATAAAAGGGGGTATTCTTATTTAAAAGTCAAGAAAGTAACATTGTTATAAAGAATGTTTTTCTCTTTTTCTATAGTCTGGCGTTAAACATTATAGAGTGCGTTTGGCTACTAATTGTCATATTAATGTCAAACTTTAGCCAAATATGATTATAAAAAAATATTATTATTATAGAGAGCGTTGAAATTGGACCGAAAAATAGGTGCTCGCGATTCTCTGCACCTGGAACATCTGAATACTAAAAAAGATTATTGCTTTTAAGACCACAATATTATTTCCTTAGTCGTCCATTAACACATTGGCTGCCAACAAGTTTTTTTTGTAAAATGTCAAAAAACATTTTCTTAGTTTTTAAGGTTTATTTTATAAAATGAGTTTGAATATGTTTATTTAATTTAACTCGTGACTGACAGCGCTAAATAGTAAGTTTAAAGTAGGTACTCACTATCAGTCATCGGTGACTGACGCGGCCCCACTGGAATACTTCTGTGTCAGTCACCGGTGACTGACAAAGCGGTCAACGTGTTATGGGCATTAGAAAATAAAAGTGGATAAAACGTGAACATTTGCAAAAAAAAGAATCACATTTTTCGTACTTACTTTTTTAAATTCTCAGAACGGATTAGATCTTTCTAATATTTTTTTGTATTTAGATGTTTAATCAAATTAAAAACAAATATGTGTTTTATGATCTAAATCAATTTAAAGTCTTACATAATAAAGGAAAGGAGAAAACAATTCTTTACAATAATGTCACTCTTGACTTTTGAATTAGAATACCGACTTAAATCTTAACAGTAGTATTTATTTCTGGACAAAATGTATATTCTCTTATAAAAAAAAGAGAATCAAAACCAAACAAATAATAGTATACAAAACATATTCACATTTGCTTGCGTTTGTTAAATATCTCAAACTAAATAGTAAGCAGTGAATATGTTTGAGTTGCATTCTATTGTGTTTATTATCCCCGTTCAAAGTACGCGAATGTATTATTTTGAAAATTTCAACGGAAATATCCATTTTCGGGTCGTCTGATATGATTCCAACCATTTTCGAAAAATGTCTCTGTGGGCATTGTATCTTCAAACTCGGATATAGGTTTTGTCAAATTTCAAACTTTAGCATTAGTTGACAATCCAAATAACTGAAAAGCTTTTGAAAAATCATCATGAGTATGTGTTTTCTTTTTCGAAAACATTATACAAATGTTGAATATAAAAAATAACATCTTCTGCTAATAAATGTTTTTCATAAACTTAATTTTTCATTAATTAATTTTTTTAAATTTAAATTGATTCACGTTTTGGTAATAATTATGACATTATACAGGGTGTCCCACCGAGATGGTACATTGAAAGTATATGGACTTGTAATTAATGAATTGTAATGAGATTTTCAGCGTTTACGCAATTGAGGGTGCCTTTTTCAATGAAAATAATTTTAAGATTATTCGACTTCCGGTTATACCAGAAGTCAACACCAACATCCTTATTTTAAATGGAACGCTATATTTTTTATTGCAAATTTGGATTACACATAAAATTCTGTGAAAAAAATCATTAAGTAACATAACCTCAAAATTTAAGCGGTTTCGGAATATTTGACATTTAAAAAAATTTTGTGTTTTTTCATAATTCACTTTAAAAATACATATCTCCGAACAATACCAAATTGAAGGGATGTAATGTTGGCCATAAAAAGCCAATACCCGAAAGTACCCAGTGGGGATTTATTTTTGGAAAAATAAAATTAAGTGTTCAAAATTTCATATCACATTTAGTCAACTTTAAAGCATTAAATCTCGATTTTTTTAAATGGAACCCCTGGAGATTTTTGCAGTTTGGTAAATTGTTTTTATTTATTTTTTTTAGTTCATGAAGTTTGCAATTTCAAAATTAGTTTCGAGGTATTATTTCAAAATGTATGTTTAGACATTTGCACTGAATCTTAAATTAAAATGAATTTTGAGACATTTTGGTTTTATTAAGTCGTCGGACTCATTACTTTCGATCACAGCGAGTTTGTGGTTCAATTCCATGCCGGGCAAGATAATTTTTTCGTTTTTATAAAATCTCAATTAATTAATTAATAATTGTTAGTACATAAGTTGGAATTTATTTCATTGTATATGGTACACTATGGCATTTTATAAATATCTGTCTTTTTTATTAAATATTTATTCAAAATTTAAATACAATATCCTGCAAAAATGGGAGAATAAAGTAATGAATATAAATAATATTTAGAAAATCCACCGTGTACTGTCTTTTTACAATTATGTTTTAAGTAACAGTCACAGTTTAAGTAGCAATCACAGTTTGTCACAGTTTAAATAGCAGTGATTTTAAGTGGCAGTGGTTTAAAGTAGCAGTGATTTAAAGTAGCAGTGATTTTAAGTAACAGTGATATTAAGTAGCAGTGGTTTTAAGTAGCAGTGATTTTAAGTGGCAGTGATTTTAAGTAACAATGATTTTAAGTAACAGTAATACTAGTGAAAATCACAGATACGTGAAATATCGCCCATCCCTAGTCAAAACAAATACGAAAAACTTTCCGAGACACCCTTTATGTACACTAAGAATAATTGTACAGAATGCTAAATGAGCATCGTAATCCCTCAAGCTCTCAATTGACATGAAAGATATCAAAAAAATCTGTTTTATAGCATCGGATCGGAAAAGTTACCTGATTTTTTTGGAAGCCTATTATCTTCATTGTAGCCAATTTTTGTCGATCGGATTTAGTGTGATTTTTAAAACTTTCACTTTCGTAAAACATTTGGACAACCCTTGAAACTGTTGATTTTGAAATATGAGAATTTCTGTCGGGCAATGTAGGACCCATTCTTAACGCACAGGCGCGAATTTTTGTAGCTCTCAGCCAGTTTCGAAATGTGCTTCGATTGGAATCGGTTGCCCTAATAAAGTATAACATGCTTAGGTTACAAAAGAGAAAACTGGGGCCTGTTACATCTCTAAGATTGAGATTATTGCATTAAGACCATTCTCAAAATTGTAATAATTTTGGAGATTCGAAAGTGATAATACAGAAACAGTTGCCATCTGTTTGAAACTTTCTAAAATTGTTAATAATGCATTAAATTGTGATTTTATAAAAACTGCAAATCCCTAATCTCTAGATAATAGGATAATTTCACGTGAACAGAGCGTAAATTTGTGAAAATTGTAATAATTCCCACGATTCGAAAAAAATACTAAAACAATTGCTACCGACTTGAAATTTTCCAAATGATCTAATAATACATGTTAAATTGAGATTTTGTAAAAACTAAAAATACCTAGATAATAGGATAATTTCACGTGAACAAGTTGTGAAAATTGTACATTTTTGTCAGCTTTTTCAGAAAATATTTTTACTTTTCATATTTCATATCAACTTTTTATTTTTAAATACGGACCTGAATTTTTTATTTCGTTTTTGAGTAGCTTTTCACCTCCCAAGACTAATGATGAGTCACACTTATCACTAAATTGTTTGCCACAGGAGTTATTTGATTATTTTCAAAAACTGAAGAGTTGGCATAGACTTTGAAACTCAAAAAATAGCACTTAATTTGCCGCCGCTGGCAATGTCCATATCTTGTCGGTGTTAAAGCCACCCGGATTTGGTTCAGTACAGCATTCAGGCAATAGATTCCGCCACTTTGGCGTTTCTGCCTTTAGCACTTAATTTATTTCACATTAAAAAATTAATTAACGAAAATGTTCAACAATAACCGTACACACCTAGTACGATTGCTTGAATTTGTTGTGGCAACAGAGGTTTCTTCAATTGAATCAGGAAAGCCATGAGTCCGCTGGCGATGTCGCGCATAGAAGCGTCCTCCAGCAGACGGTACAATGTTGGGCCACCCTTCGACAGCTCCCTGGCGATCTGCTGTGATAATCCCTCATGTCCGGCATTCCGAAATATGTCCCTTTGGATGACGTCTAGAAAAAGCATTAAATTTCCGACTAAATCCGTTTATGCTCAATGCCGAAGAAAGAAAATAAATACCTTCCTTCAGATACTCAACGACGTTATGGACTGCAACTAGAGATTTTTCAGAGATGAAATCTTTTTTTGGAAATCTAAAAAAAGAAAATAAATGAATCGTCTAAAATTAATTAATCGTTTTAAAATCTATGTATTGGTAGTTTATAATATTGAGCAAATATATTAATTCTACTAAATAAAGATTCCGAATGCTTAGAATTCTCGACTAGTCTTGCCTTATTGGAATTAATATCTATTTCGTATTGCCATCCTCAATTATATTTAATTCAACTGCAAGCAGTTTTTTTATGAACCTACCAAACGCAAAATTTTTGAAAAAAAATTCACGATCACAATACTTTCCCGTACTTCGTAACGGAGAAAGTAAAAATTAATTGTTGGAATCTTGTTTTTTTGCGAACTAGTTAAGAATTAGCATACGTAAGACCATTTATTATAACAATAATTTTTTTTGCATTTTCTTTGTTTTTTTTTCTAATTGTCCAACCACAAAAAACACCCTCCTGATCTTTTTATCGTGAAAACAATTGATTATAAGAATTAGGAAAAAAATTGAAGGTGCTGAAACTTTAGGTTTTGCTGTAATAAATTCCTGAAATTTGCACATATTTCAAAAAAAAAATTTATTGCACATTTATATGTCAATTTCCAGCATTTTACGAATCCCTTTTAGTAGTTTATACTATTTTGTATCAAATGACGCGAAATTGAACAAAATTGGTTCATAAATAACAAAGTTATAGTTATTACAAATTTATACGTCACCATATTGCTATTTTTTAAATAGCATCAAATTTCAAAATGACCCATTAACCCCAGTTTTGACGGAAAATATTTTTACCATTTTTCATTATGCACTTGCTGGCAATTTTTTTTACAAAAATCTGTGACATGGGGCAACGAGATTTTTTAATTTTGGGTGATTTCAAATGAAATGAGCCGTTTAGCTTTTAATACTAGCTGACTATGTTTGAACGATCGAAATCGAAAAAACATCAACAAACGGGAAATTGAAAAAAAAATTGTTAACTTTAGATTTTGATTTCGCAGAAAATCCATCTCAAAATTATGCTAAATTGCTAAGGAGGTTGAATAAAATTCCTTGGTAATTCAAAATGTATCACAAAGTCAATCATATATTAATTTTTTTACGTTTGACATTTGTAACGAGAAAATCACGTTTGACAGTTATGGAATGTACAAAACTTAAAACGCGCGATTTTTACGTATTGCGTTGATTTCACAAGAAATTAATTTTGATATCAAACTAAATTTACATTTTTGATTATGTTTAAATAGGTAAACCCAAAGAATTTGGAAGTTACAACAATTCATGTTACGCGTTATATAAACAATACATCAAACGAATTTCTGTAACAAACTTCAAAAATAACAAGAGAAAACAAAAATTTCAAAGAATTTAAGCCAAAATTTATTATTATATCAAAAAAAAAACTTTTTTAAATGAAATAAAATTTTAAATACAGCAACTCTCGACGTTATTTACAAACTATTTATATAAAATTGGTATAAAACGTGAAAGTTGTTTTACTTCAAATTACCTGAAACAGTGGCGGCTCGTGTAACATTTTAATGGTAGAGCCACTTACCATACAATATATTTTGGAGAAAGAATTAAAATATTATTTTTACATTTTGATTTTCGTGTATTTTAATTTTGTCCCCGATGTGCACTAAGTCCTTAAAACCGTTCTTCCTCCACGTAACCCTACCCCCACCCTTAAAGCCAATTGGTTTTTAAGTGTATATCTCAATTAAACTTTCTCGTATTTATGAATTTTCGAAATCGACGCACTAAAGCTGGAAGCTATTGCAACAACAAAGAGTGACTGCCTGATTTATCTTCAAACTTCTCAAATCCATCCAGAAATATTTTATTTTTGACATACTGAAAAATGACCGACGCAAAATGTCAACACTCGAAACTTGATTTTTAGAAAAACGAAATTTGCATCTTGTGATTAAAAAAATTCTAAAAAAATAGTGACTACCAGAATTAGCTTCAAATTTCCCAAATGCATCCAGAAATATTATATTTTTAACATACTGGCAAATGATCGACGTACCCCCACTGGAAGCAAAAAGTCAGCACTCGAAACTTGATTTTTGGAAAAACGAAATTTGCATCTTGTGATTTAAAAAATTCTTAAACAATAGTGACTGCCAGAATTAGCTTTTAACTTCTCAAATCCATCCAGAAATATTGTATTTTTAATAAACTGGAAAATGAACGACATACCATCGCTGGAAACAAAATGTCAGCCATCGAAACTTAATTTTTAGAAAAAGGTGAATTTGCATCTTGTGATTAAAAAAATTCTAAAAAAATAGTGCCTGCCAGAATTAGCTTCAAACTTCTCAAATCCATCCAGAAATATTGTATTTTTAACAAAATTGGAAAATGATCGACATACCCCCGCTGGAAACAAAATGTCAGCCATCGAAACTTGATTTTTTAGAAAAAACAGAATTTGCATCTTGTGATTAAAAAAAATCTAAAAAAATAGTGACTGCCAGAATTAGCTTCAAACTTCTCAAATCCATACAAAAATATTGTATTTTTAACAAACTGGAAAATGATCGACATACTCTTGCTGGAAACAAAATGTCAGCCATCGAAACTGGATTTTTAGAAAACACAGAATTTGCATCTTGTGATTAAAAACATTCTAAAAAAATAGTGACTGCCAGAATTAGCTTGAAACTTCTCTAATCCATCCAGAAGTATTGTATTTTTGACAAATGAGAAAATGATCGATATACCCCCGCTGAAAACAAAATGCCAGCCATCGAAACTTCATTTTTAGAAAAAACAGAATCTGCATCTTGTGATTTCAAAAATTCTAAAAAAATAGTGACTGCCAGAATTAGCTTCAAAACTTCTCAAATTCATCCAGAAATATTGCATATTTAACATACTGGAAAATGATCGATATACCCCTACTGGAAATAAAATGTCACCACTTGAAACTTGATTAAAAAAAAACCAAATTTGCATCTTGTGATTAAAAAAATTCTAAAAAAATAGTGACTACCAGAATTAGCTCCAAACTTCTCAAATCCATCCAGAAATATTGTATTTTTGACAAATTGGAAAATTATCGACATACCCCCGCTGGAAACAAAATGTAAACCATCGAAACTTGATTTAAAAAAAAACAGAATCTGCATCTTGTGATTTAAAAAATTCTAAAAAAATAGTGACTACCAGAATTAGCCTCAAAACTTCGCAATTTCATTCAGAAATATAGAATATTTAACATATTGGAAAATGATCGATATACCCCTACAGGAAACAAAATGTCAGCACTTGAAACTTGATTTTTAGAAAAACGAAATTTGCATCTTGTGATTAAAAAATTCTAAAAAAATAGTGACTGCCAGAATTAGCTTCAAACTTCTCAAATCTATACAGATATATTGTATTTTTAACAAACTGGAAAATGATCGACATACCCTCGCTGGAAACAAAATGTCAGCCATCGAAACTTGATTTTTGGAAAAAACAGAATCTGGGTCTTCTGATTTAAAAAATTCTAAAAAAATAGTGACTTCCAGAATTAGCTTCAAACTTCTCAAATCCAACCAGAAATATTGTATTTTCGACAAATTGGAAAATGATCGGCATACTTTCGCTGGAAACAAAATGTCAGCCATTGAAACTTGATTTTTAGAAAAAACAGAATTTGCATTTTATAATTTAAAAAATTCTAAACAAAAATAGTGACTACCAGAATTGGCTTCAAACTTCTCAAATCCATCCAGAAATATTGTATTTTTGATATTTTGGAAAATGTTCGACTTTTCCCACAGTATTTTTTTTGCGGTTATCTTATTGTTTCATTTATGTACTCGATAGTACATGAGAAAAAAATGCTTATTCCTTAATGAACTAATTTTACTCATCATGTATGGCGCGGAAAATACGACAAGTGTCGTCGTCGTAGACAGAATTTATTGATTGAACGCGTGTAAAACACTATTTAATTAAAAATTCTTGCTAACATCGAAACTAGAGGTAGTGCAATGGCTCTATGGCTCTATATGACGAGCCGCCCCTGGCCCGGAAACAAACCATCACATAGTAACGGTCGCAAACATTTTTATTATTCAAACTTGAAAGGTTCAAAAACACGAATTGATATTCTAATATTCTAAACAAAATCATCATTTTTATTATACAAACTTGCATTAAAAATTAATAGAAAACACGAAATACTTTGACACTTCAATATTCTAAATAAATTTGAAGGCCCAACACGTCACAATTTTGCATTACCGAATATTAATTCTTAAACATTGCACAAATAAAAATTTAAAAACAACAGCTGCAAGGTTCAACAACATCCGAACATTGACTTCCTCCCGTTGCTCTGTTAATAAACAAAATATATTCTCAGGAATTAAATATTTATAAGGTCACCAGTATACAAACAATTGCATAACAGCAATTGCATTATTTTAAACAAGAACATCTCAATGTCAAAATGCAACGTATAAAACAGCCTCAATTGCAAAATGAAATTAGTCAGTGAAGAATTACTAGTGCAAAAAAAATGAAAACGTTTCTATTCCTTGGGATCGTTCTCGGGGTGAAAGGTGTGGCAATCAACCGCGAGCTAATTGCAATGCCATTTTTTAAACACGTGCCGAATCCCAGGTACTGCAGCGCTTCCGAAGTCTTCTTGAAACCTAGGCTATTGTCCAGCGAAGAATTGGATGATGCCGTCGGAGAATTCAACGTTTACAATCAGAACGGACCGCCCGCGCACACCCACCCCTGGATACAACCGATCAACAGCGATCCCGAAGATGATGGCTACGGCATAAAACCGAAACCCGCCGAATTCTTCTACGTTCAACAATATCCTCCCCAGCCGAAACACGACTTTCCCAAAATACAAGATCGCATAAATGTAGAAAGGTCGGTGCTAACCGAGGAAGCGAAGTATATTTGCTCACCAGAGTTAAATGAAGAACCGAGAAAAAGTTTCAATGACGTCAGAGGAAGGGAAATTTTGAAGCCTAAAAGTGTTTGTGGTTGCGATGATGCTCCGATCATAGCGTCGGATGCCGAGAACGTGGAAAGGTCGGAACTTACTGAAGAGACTAAGTTCATCTTCGATGAAGAACTGCCGGAGAAGGAGTACTTGCCGTCGGACAAGGCGAGCGAGATTAGCGTGATCGAGATGAATCCAGAAATTGATGTTGTTCATGCTGGGGAGAGGAAAGTTGCAATTTTAAATAAAAGGTTACAACAAAAGAAGAAGAGAGTTCAAACGAATCCGGAAGTTGACGTGAATGATGAATTTATCGCAAATCCATATTACGAGGAAGCTGAGAAAAATGTTGAATTAGAGAAGAAGAACCTAAGGTTTAACGCTGTGAAGCATGTTGGGTTTAGTGATCAAATAGCTGGACAGGGAACAAAATTTAATCCCATGGATCTAAGAAAAACATACGATAAGTTTAGCGTAAATCCTTCTGCTCAAAACGTTGAGATGAATGAAGAATTTACCCCTGCAAACCCAGAGGATGATAATGTTGAGTTCGGTGCAAAAATTGATGACGCTGATCTAGAGAATAAGAAAGTCGAGGTTATAAAGGCTCGTGTAAATCTGCATAAGAAGAAATACCAGACGTATCATCCAGAGAAGAAAGAAATGATGGCCACAAAAAGTGAGGAAAAGAAGAACAACATGAATCCTATTGATGAAAAAATGCTGATTAAGCAGAAGGTGAGGAAAGTTAAAAGCACCAAAGGGAAAGACTCAACACATTCGAAACTAGAGACGAGAAAGGAAACGATTGAATCGAAGCAGGAGAATGTGGAGGAAATCCAGAATGATAATCATTCCACATCCAGGGAGGTTATGACGGAGAAAGAAACAGGTATGTTAATCAACATAATTACCATAATTATACACAAGGAAAGCAGTTGATAAATAATTACAGTTGAGGCTGAAGTGTTAGCAATCCTGACTCTGGGCGTAGAGGTCGTGGATTTGAATCCCATACGGGCGGTCATTGTTTCTAAACGAAAACTTGCCGTGCGGGTCAATAGATGTGCAGTGTTTGTTTCCTCATATTTATATAAAGAGAATTTACAAAAATCGGCCGTGGCAGGATGCCTTAGTTGGTCATGCTAATTCACACTTTCTTCCTTAACCCGAATTCCGGTCAAATCATCCTTAAAATTTTTTTCGGCTCTCCGCCTGACCTTGATTAATTACCATAATCAACTATTGCTTATTATATTTTTATAAGTTATAAAATAATAATGATAGACGAACACAACAACAACGAACCCGAACGGGTAATTCACTATCCGAAAAATATGTCCCGCTCGGGCGGGGAATCGAACCCAATCGACCCGTGATGCAGCAGGTAAATACACGCGCACTTAACCACTACACTCTTCCTAAAATAAAAATTGAATTGAATTTTTACTTTCTCCGTTACGAAGTACGAGAAAGTAAAAACAAAAAAAAAACCTTTATTTAGCATAGCCTCGTATAACAACTCAACAAAGTACGAGAAAGTATTGTGATCGTGATTTTTTTTCAAATTTTTTTTTTATGGAAATATCCGTTTTGGGGTCCCTAGACGCCATTTCAAAAATTTCTGGAAAAAAAAAAATTGTGTCTGTGTATGTGGCTGTGTGCGCTGTATCTCAAAAACTAATAGAGCAATTGACTTTGAACATACGTCTTATTTGATAATACGAAGAACTGAAAATCTTTTAGTAAAATTTCGTACACCGGAAATGGGTGTTTACCTTAACTGTTTTTTGTTTTTTGCCAATATTTTCTTAAATATGAAAAATATCACAAAAATATTTAAACAAGCATTGAAGACAACAAACAAATGAACATCTTTTGGTTAAAAACATTTTTCATAAAATCATTTTTATTCGAGAAAAAAATTTATTATTTTTTTAAAATTTTTGGTTTATAATTATAAAACGATAATAGTTACAGCAAATTTATGTTAATAATAATTGTAGAGAATGCTAAAATAAACAACTTATAAAGAATAAGTTTTTTTTCGAAATCCCTTTAATTTTTCAGTAAACTGAGTTTTTGAATTTGAAGTATAATTTTTCCATCTTTCATAATTTTGACGTTTTAAACGTCAGTTTCATCCGATCGTACAAAACGCTCGACGTACATTTAAAATATGATTTAAATCGAAAATAAACCATGAAAGCGTAAATATAAATAATACCATCAAGTCGGAGAAAGTAACATGAGGGCCACATCACCATTTTTTAGAGAGAAATTTAAAAAATTTTCACATTTTTAAATTTTATTATGTGAAATTACTTACTTCTCCAAATTTAAATCGTTTCAAAATTAAGTTAGAGTTAAATTTCTTAATAATCCGTAAATTGTAAATATTTGCAGAGTATACAGATTTGATTTATTTTTTTTTTTTAGAATGAAATATAATATTTTTCAAATTTTTAAAGTATATCATGTGAAATTTTCCTTTTCCAAATTGAAAAAAATGTAATTCGTGTGTGGCGTGCGTGACATTAGCCAGGGAAGTAGTTGATAAATGCTTCTTTTTTAAGACTTTGTAAGACTTAATTTTGTAGATTTATGAACGTGTTGAATACATTTAGGCTATATTTCGTGTTCATTAAATTTATTTAAATTTCAAAATAAAACAACAATTACGCTTTTTCGAATACAGAACGAACATCACCTAATCAAGAAGACGAATCTTCAAACCCTCGCCAGAAATCAAATTCCTTGAAAAACAAACTGAAAGCAGAAAATGGAACGGTTTCCCTAAATCACAGACAGAAGATACCAAAAAAGTTGTCAATACATCACATACCAAACGACCCGAATCTAAGAAAACAACAAAACGGCGGTGCTGCAGGATCAAATCCTAAAATCCTGGAAGTAAAAGCTCCGAAAGTTGCAGAATCGAGTCCAAACAGCAAACCGGAAATAGTAACTGAAGGAGCTTTCATTCTAAAGCAAAACTCTTCTGTGAAGCAAAATATGGATGCTCACATTAAATTCGGAGCTAATGAAGATCCGTTAAATGAAAAGAAAGCATTAGATGAAGGTCAAGAAATTCCTGCAGGTATGTAACAAAAACCGTAAACGAAATCATTCATCAATTGTTAACTGGCACTTCATCATTTACGCAGTAGTTCAAACATTTGGGATTGTATCACATGGCTCACCTACCGAACTAAAAATAATATTAAATGAATTCAACTTTCAGAAGCAATAATCTTTATATCAAAAGTTTAGATCAACAATGACTCAATCAATTTTATCTACTGAAAATAATATAGCAAGATCCATTAAGTGTGCCGCCATTTCGTTTACAAGCAGGGTGCGTCAACTATTTTTTGTGATGTCAAAAATATGTCAATTCTAATTAAATTTGGAAATTTTGAAGCAAATTCCGCGGGCGATAATTTTTTAGAATTATTTTAATCGCGTGATTACACACTCACTCAAATTCAAGTTAATTGTGTTGCCATTTTGTTTACTAGCAAGGTGCGTTGATTATTTTTTATATGTCAAAAATATATCCTTTCTGAGGAGATTTGGAAAATTTTAAGATAATCCCATTTTTATTCCGTCGCAATATTAAATAATAAAACTAAACTGAACATTTTTATAACAGCAAAAAACTTTGCTTTGAAGGAATATATTTGGACGAACTTTTTAAAATGTCATTGAAGCCTTTTTGATGGTTTTCACCCATGATTTACTGACCTAAGGCAGTTTCGTTTTTGTGTTTTCATAAGGTAATCTTTTAGGAAATTTGTCGGAGTAACAAAAAAACCGTTAAATTATTTCCTTATTCATTAATTTACCGTTATAAAACCCTGCTTTGTGCTCTAAAGACTGAAGAGTGAGATAGGGCCCACCCACCACCCTTTGTATTTACTTAAACTTAACCTAGCTATGCTCTTTAATCAAAAGTACTTCTTAATAAAATCACTAGAGATTTAAAAGTTTTAAAAGCACTAAGAAATAGACAAACCCTCTCTTAGTACAAATAAATTCGTTTATCAACGCAACAACAAAGCTTTTAGATCATGTCCTTGTCAATTTATCAATTTAGATCATGTTCTTATCAATTTAACAATTTAGATCATGTTTTTTCAATTTATTAATTTAGATCATGTTCTTATCAATTTATCAATTTAGACCATGTTCTTTTCAATTTATCAATTTATATCATGTTCTTATCAATTTATTTTAGATCATGTCCTTTTCAATTTATTAATTTTGATCATGTTCTTACCAATTTATCAATTTAGATCAAGTTTTTATAAACTTATTAATTTAGATCATGTTCTTATCAATTTATCAATTTAGATCATGTTCTTATCAATTTATTCATTTAGATCATGTTCTTATTAATTTATCAATTTAGATCATGTTCCTATCAGTTTATTAATTTAGATCATGTTCTTATCAATTTATTAATTTAGATCATGTTCTTATCACTTTATCAATTTAGATCACGTTCTTATCAATTTAGATCATGTTCTTATCAATTTGAGGGTTAAATTCAACTAGAAACGAAGGGTAGTGGGTGAGCCCTATCCCATTATCCAATTCAGGGCAGGGGTGGGCCTTATCCCATTATCCAATTCAGGGTGGTGGGTGGTCCCTATCGCATTATCCAATTCTTGGAACACGCCCCAGAGTTTCTACAAATAAATTCGTTTGTCAAAGCAACATCAAAATTGTTGGATAATATTCTTGTTCAGTAATTTACAGTTGTGAAACCCAGATACATGTTCTAAAGATTGGAAGCTTGGATATGAACCACCCACCGCCCCACTGTTTTACTTAAAGTTATCCTAGAAACGCTTTTTGATTAAAAAGTCTTCTTAGTGAAATTACTAGAGATTTAAAAGTTTTGAAAGCGCCAAGAAAGAGGGTTTGTAGGTTAAATTAAAATAAAAACGAAGGGTGGCGGGCGGGCGTAATCCCACCATATATAGGATATTTTTTATGGAATTTTGTCTTCGCGTTTTATATTTTTTCTGCGATGTTTTCATTCAAGTGCTCAAAAAAATAAAACTAAAATTTTCAAAAATTCATATCTCCATCAAAAATGGTTGAATTTACGAATACCAAATTAATTTTAAATAAGCGATACTTCGACCATTGATGATATTGTTTTAAGGAATTTTTTCTACGCTTTTTATATTTTTTTCTGCGATGTTTTCATTGAAGTGCTCAAAAAATTAAAACGAAAATCTTTAAAAATCCATATCTCTATTGAAAATTGTTTAATTTACATAAACCAAAGAGATTTTGAATTAGCTATACTTCGGCCATTGAGGATGATTTTTTATGAAATTTTGTCTACACGTTTTATATTTTTTCTGCGATGTTTTCATTCAAGTGCTCAAAAAAATAAAACCAAAATTTTCAAAAATTCATATCTCCATTAAAAATGGTTGAATTTACACATACCAAATTAATTTTGAATAAGCGATACTACGACCATTGAGGATATTGTTTTAAGGAATTTTTTCTACGCGTTTTATATTTTTTTCTGCGATGTTTTCATTCAAGTGCTCAAAAAATTAAAACGAAAATCTTCAAAAATCCATATCTCTATTGAAAATTGTTGAATTTACAAAAACCAAAGAGATTTTGAATTAGCTATACTTCGGCTATTGAGGATGATTTTTTATAGAATTTTGTCTGCGATGTTTTCATGCAAGTGTTCAAAAAAATAAAACTAACATTTTCAAAAATCTATATCTCCATTAAAAATGGTTGAATTTACAAAAACCAAATTAATTTTGAATAAGCGATACTTCGACCATTGCGGATATTGTTTTAAGGAATTTTTTCTAAGCGTTTTATATTTTTTTCTGCGATGTTTTCATACAAATGCTCAAAAAATTAAAACGAAAATCTTCAAAAATCCACATCTCTATTGAAAATTGTTGAATTTACAAAAACCAAAGAGATTTTGAGTTAGCTATACTTCAGCCATTGAGGATGATTTTTTATGGAATTTTGTCTGCACGCTTTATATTTTCTCTGCGATGTTTTCATGAACGTGCTCAAAAAAATAAAACTAAAATTTTCAAAAATCCATATCTCCATTAAAAATGGTTGAATTTACAAATACCAAATTAATTTTGAATAAGCGATACTTCGACCATTGCGGATATTGTTTTAAGGAATTTTTTCTAAGCGTTTTATATTTTTTCTGCGATGTTTTCATTCAAGTGCTCAAAAAATTAAAACGTAAATCTTCAAAAATCCACATCTCTATTGAAAATTGTTTAATTTACAAAAACCAAATTGATTTTGAGTTAGCTATACTTCGGCCATTGAGGGTGATTTTTTATGGAATTTTGTCTGCACGTTTTATATTTTTTCTACGATGTTTTCATTCAAGTGCTCAAAAAATAAAACTAAATTTTTTAAAAATCCATATATCTATTAAAAATTGTTGAATTTACAAAACCAAATTAATTTTGAATAAGCGATACTTCGACCATTGAGGATATTAGTTTAAGGATTTTTTTCTACGCGTTTTGTATTTTTTTCTGCGATGTTTTCATTCAAGGGTTCAAAAAATTAAAACGAAAATCTTCAAAAATCCTTGTCTCTATTGAAAATTGTTGAATTTACAAAAACCAAATTGATTTTGGATTAGCTATACTTCAGCCATTGAGGATGATTTTTAATGGAATTTTGTCTGCACGTTTTATATATTTTTTTACGATTTTTTTGGCCAAGTGCTCAAAAAATTAAAACGAACATTTTCAAAAATCCAAATCTCAATTGGTTAATGATTTTATTTCAAAATAATACGTCGTTTACTAACCGTGATCACAGTCGCACTGTAAAATCAATGATATTAGAAAGTAGTAATCACAGGTAGCAACGTAATTCAAAAGTAGCAGTTGAAACGCTTTTTGATTAAACAATCTTCTTAGTGAAATCACTAGAGATTTAAAAGTTTTGAAAGCGCCAAGAAAGAGGGTTTGTAGGTTAAATTTAAATAGAAACGAAGAGTAGTGAGTAGGTGCAATCCCACCATAGAATTCTTCGAACACATCCCAGAGTTTATATAAATAAATTCGTTAATCAAAGCAACAACAAAGCTCTTAGATCATTTTCTTATTAATTAATTTACTGTTGTGAAACCTTGTTTTATATGCTAAGGTTTGGAGGGTTGGATAGGGCCCACCCACCGTCCCTCTATTTTACTTAAACTTAACCTAGAAATGCTGTTTGAATAAAAACACTTCTCGGTGAAATCACTAGATATTTAAAAGTTTTAAAAGCGTCAAGAAAAAAAGAGTTTGAAGGTCAAATTCCAATAGAAACGAAGGGTGGTCGGTGGGGGCTATTTCATCATTCAATTTTTCGAACACGCCCTAGAGTTTCTACAAATAAATTAGTTTGTCAAAGCAATAATAATATTCTTATTAATTAATTCACAATTGTGAAATCCTCATACAAGTTCTAAAGATTGGAGGTTTGGGTAGGGCCCACCCACCGCCCCTATGTTTTACTTAGACTTAACCTAGAAACGCTTTTTGATTAAAAACTCTTCTTAGTGAAATCACCAGAAATTTAAAAGTTTTGAAAGCGCCAAGAAAGAGGGTTTGTAGCCTACACTCAAATAGAAATGAAGGGTGGTGTGTGGGCGCAATCCCACCATCGAATTCTTAGAATACGTCCCAGAGTTTCTATAAATAAATTCGTTAATAAAAGCAACAACAAAGCCCTTCGATTTTTTTTATCAATTAATTAACAGTTGTGAAACCCTGATATGTGTTGTAAAGATTGGAGGGTAGAATAGGGCCTACCCGCCGCCCCTCTATTTTACTTAAACTTAACCTAGAAACGCTCATTGATTAAAAACACTTCTTAGTGAAATCTCTGGAGATTTAAACGTTTTAAAAGCTCCAAGAAATAGTATTTGCAGGTTAAACTCAAATGGAAACGAATGATGGTGGGTGGGCCCTATCCCACCATTCAATTCTTCGAACACGCCCCAGAGTTTCTACAAATAAACTCGTTTATCAAACCAACAACTCTTACAAGGGGAGGATCAGATGTGTGGCTCACCGATTTGATCCATCTTTGGCACACGTGTAGGTCATGACTGGTAGTGCAACAGGAGCAAATAATAGGGCGCACTATTCAGCCATTTTCGAGAAAAAATGTTTTTTCCAATTTGTTAATTATTCGTATGTTTATATACCTTTTGCCTTAACGAAAATGCACCGAGTTTTTGGCGCATCGCTAAAACCTTCGATTCATAGTCGGAAGGTCGAAGGATCGAACCGAATTCTTTGAAGTTGGGTTAATTTATTTCCTTTTTTTTTAATAGTTTTTATAAATCCATGTGTATTTAAATATCTTAATTTTAGAATCAATTATATTCATTTAATTTTTAGGGGTAAAAGGATTCTTAAACAAATTAAACAGCAGATTGACAAATCAATAATTGTATTTCCAGACAATTTTTTTATAAATCCTTGTTCGATATTATTTTCTATATGCCATTGTGCTTTTCGGGCGATGAAGGACTGCATGAACAAAATACTGGAAACAAAAATACTGAGTTTTCAATCTCCTGTTTAATTTGTTTAACAATCCTTCTCCTAAAAATGAAATTAATATAATTTATTCTAAAATTAACATTTGTAAATACTAATTATAAAAAAAAGAAAACATTTAAGAACTTGGCCAAAAGAATTCGAACCATCGACCTTGCGATTGCGAACCGGAGATCTTACCAATACGCCAAGGAATAGGTATTGTTTTATTGACGTAAATGTTACATAAACACTCAGCAAATAAAAAAAAAACCTTTTTTTCTCGAAAATGGCTGAATAGTGCGCCCTACACGTATGCGAAAGATGGATTAAATCGGTGAGACACACATCTGATCCACCCCTTGTTAGATCATGTTCTTAACAATTAATTTACAGGTGTGAAACCTTGATTTACGTTCTGAAGATTGCAGTGTTCAATAGGGTCCATCCATCGCCCCTTGATTTTACTTAAACTTAAGCTAGAAACGCTTTTTTGATTAAAAACTCTTCTTAGTGAAATCACTAGAAATTTAAAATTGTTGAAAACGCCAAGAAAGAGGATTTGAAAATTAAATTCAAATACCCAACGAAGGGTGGTATGCCCTAATCCACACGCCCCATGCTTTCTACAAATAAATTCGTTTGTCAAAGTAACAACAAAACTGTTATTAGATCATGATCTTGTCAATTAATTTACAGTTGCGAAATGTATGTTCTAGAGATTGAAGGGTTGGATAGGTCACACCCAACATCCCTAATTTTTACTTAAAATCAATCTAAAAACGGTTTTTCATTAAAAAACAAACACTTCTTAGTGAAATCACAACAGAGATCAAAAGTTTTAAAAGCACCAAGAAAAAAAGTTTCTAGGTTAACTTAAAATGGAAACGAAGGGTGGTGGGTGGTCCCTACCCCATGCGGTGGGTGGGCTCTATTCCACCCTCCAACTCTTCGAACACGACCGAAAGTTTCTTCAAATAAATTCGTTTGTCAAAGCATATTCAAAGCTGTTAGATCATGTTCTTATCAATTAATTTGCAGTTTTAAAATCCTGATTTATGCTCTAAAAATTGAAAAGTTGGATAGGGCCTACCGCCGCCCTTTAAACTTAATCTAAAAAACCTTTTTGATTAAAAATTCTTTTTAGTGATTTATGCTCTAAAAATTGAAGGGTTAGATGGGGCCTACCACCACCGCCCTTTAACTTAATCTAGAAAAACTTTTTGTTAAAAAATTCTTCTTAGTGATTTCTGCTATAAAAATTGAAGGGTTAGATGGGGCCTACCACCGCCCCTTAAATTTAATCTAGAAAAACTTTTTGATTAAAAATTCTTCTTAGTTATTTCTGCTCTAAAAATTGAAGGGTTAGATGGGGCCTACCACCGCCCCTTAAACTTAATCTAGAAAAACTTTTTGATTAAAAATTCTTCTTGGTGAAACCACAAGAGATTTAAAAGTTTTAGAGGCATCAAGAAATAGGGTTTGTAGGTCCCAGAGTTTCTACAAAAAAATTCGTTCGTCAAAGCAGCAACATTTATTGGATCATGATTCTATGCGAAATAGCGCATGTCTTTATCGATTACGAAGAGGCCCGACAAAAATCTCAACTCTGGGACTCACAGGATTAAATTCAGAATATCATAAAACCATTGATTAAATTTTTTTAAACCTCGTATTAGATATAAATTGTTCCACAATGTAATTAATGACACAATTACATCCATAAATTCTTACAGATAAAGCAGAATTCAAAAATGAAGATCGACCAATTGACCCAGACATGGTTAGTCGAAAGTCACATCAAAATGAAGAAATGAGCAATGATAAAAATTTTCACGTTGATCAAAAACTGATACATCAAAATAATGAGCACCAAGTTTCTTCTGATTCCATCACACCAGGAGCAAATTTGGGGCGAAATGAGGAAAGTCCGCATCCAAAGGATACAGTTTTGCTTCCAGACGATGGCGCCGGATATCCTGTTAAAATAGGAAATAGAAACAGTTTGGATCTTGAAGATGCGAAAAATGTTCCAAAAAACGGTGGAGCTTCCTCGAAGACCGCTGGCGGCTTATTATCATCATCTTTTTTATGACTACTGCGAAATTCGTGATTATTCTGACTGCTTATTGTAAATTTAGGCTTAATTAATTTATTCAATAAATTATTTATTTATTCTATATTAAACAAATGTTTTCCTCCTTCATCATTTTCATATGAACTTCTGCTACTGTTATATTATTAGTTTACGCGTAAAATTTTTTTAAATATATTTTGTTAAAGAAATAAAGTATTTTCTATTTAAACAAATTATTCGGATGGTGGCAAGATTATAACAATATTCAAGCCTCAACACTCGAATACTGTGTTGAGGCTTAAGCAATTAATTCCTTTCTAAATTATAATTGTTTTTCTTTAATTTCACAATAAAATTCAGGTATTTCCTCAAGTAAGCATTTGCAAATTAACTGCTGTTTTCATAATTTTTCTACAAACGTTTTCAAATCTGAATTTTTTTAGATCACTCAGAAAAATTTTCAATTTTAAGTGACATAAACTTTAATAAAAGCAATTGCTTATACGAGTGCTGTTAATACCATCTTTAAATTAAAGTGAAGAAATTGTAATTTCAAAAATTAAAAAAATAAATATTTTCATGTATTACGTAAATTGTAGGCACATCCTGATTTTCTTAGTTCAAATCAATATCATTCAAGTAATTGATTATAATAAATTATTGAACGTTCTTAAAAAAAAAATATTCAAAATGCATGATTTGTATAATTAATTTAATTCTTACAATTTTTGTGACAACTACAAAAAATTAAAAATTTTTATTTGCTAGAGACTTGAACTAATTGAACTATTTCTAAAATTCATGTTACATTTTAAATTGGAATTAAATTTGAAATTTAATTAGTTGCAAATAAATTAATAATTATGATGAAACATTTTATAGGATTGAATACGGATACTCTATTCATTATTTAATTTTCTTAAGTTGGAAGGCAGCACTTATTATTTTATTTAATGTAATAAATTAATTTTGAACCATTTTACTTGCATAATATATTAAATAGATTATTTATTTAAATTGTTAAAATTAGTAGAAGTATAATTTTTATTTCCTTAAAATATTAATATTTAATCGCAAAAATAAATTAACAATCGCACGCGCGCTCTAATTAATTGTCGCAATAGCCCCGGTAGCAGTTTTGCAGGCGGCTGCAGGCCGGCGCTCCTGCCGCCTCAGCAGCGGCGGTGCTTATAAAACCCGGGCGCACCAAATAAAAATCATTCGCTCGTTCAAGTCACAACAAAAACTACGATGCGGTTCTTCGAAGTGTTAACCGCCGTCTTGTTCGTGGTCGCCGCCGCCGCCGCGACAGAACTAGACGCCGCGAAGAAGAGTTCCGCCGTCCCGCTGCTGGAGAGTGAAGCCAATCTGGACGATGCCGTGAGGAAGAAGAAATCCGCCACGACCACCTTCTGCGTGGAGATCAGGCCCAGTGGACCGTACCAGAAGCCGTATACCGTTTGCGAATCTGGTGCACCTGCCGCCGCCTCCGCTGGATACGCAGCACCCGCCACCGGTTACGCAGCTGGACCTTCGTATGGTGGATCTGCGCAAGCCGCTGCTGTTGACGGTGCCTCTTACAACGCCCCTGCTCAGGTCTTTTCCGGATCTTCTAGTTACAACGCCCCGGCTGCCGCTTCTTATTCAGAACCGAAACCCGCCGGAGGATACAACGCACCTGCTGCTGCCGCCGCTACCGCTGCTGCTACTGCTGGTTACGCTACTGCGACCGGAGGAAATGGTTACAGGAAATCTGGTTATTCCAAGGGATACTCCGGTGGAGCTGCGTCTGTATCTGGAGATGGGGGATCTAGCTTCTCCGGACCGGCACAGGCTGCCAAGGGGACTTCCTACAATTCTAACCATGGTGGCAGTTACCGTGCCAGCGAGAATTCCGCAGAGGAGGATGAGGATCAGGAACATCCAGTTGGTATGATGATGGATGACGATGCGGAAGAAGACATGCACATGCGCTCCGCTGGTTATGGAGGATACGGCGGAAACGAGGGTGGATTTGGACATGGAGGAGGATTCGGAGGAGGATTTGGTGGTGGTGGTGGTGGTTATGGAGGACACGGAGGCGGGTATGGAAACGAATTTGCGTTTAAAGGTCACAAGGGAATGAAAGGTTTAGGTAAAGGGAAAGGGCAGGCTCATAGTGGCTTGGTAATTACTTGTCAACCGTCTTTAGCTGGATACGCATCCAACATCCATTACGGAGGCGGAGGTGGTGGTGGTGGTGGTGGATACGGAGGAGGTCATGGAGGTCATGGTAGTTACAGGAATTCATATAGTGGCGGTGCTAGCATGTACAAGGGTAAGGAGGGCTATGGTGGAGGCCCATCAGCTTATAGTCCGATCGCTGCTGCTGCTGCAGCCGCTGCTTCTGCCGCTGCTACTGCTGTTGCCGGTGGATATGGAGGTTATGGTGGTCCAACTGGAGGTTATGGAGGACCGGGTGGTTACGGTGCTGCTCCATCTAGTGGTTATTCTGGCCCTGGCGCTTACGGTGGAGGAGGTAAAGGACCAATAGTTCAGCCAGCCCAGACGTACGGTGCAGGAGGTTCCGGCGCATATGGACGAGGTAAAGGATTAATATTACAACCTGCTCAGACATATGGTGCTGGTGCTTATTCCGCGTCTGCAGCTGGAGGTCACTCAGGTGGTTACAATGGAGGTGGACATCCAGGAGGATATGATGGCGGAAACGCATACGTAGGATCACCAGCCTATGGAATCTCTAAAGCTACTTCGGGATACTCAGCCCCAGCTCCACCCTCTTACAAAGCAATAGAAAAGGGATATTCCGCACCAGCACCATCCTACAGCGCTCCTAAGACAGGTTACTCAGCACCTTCTTCGTATTCTGTTCCAGCCCCTGCCTACAACAAACCAGCTCCAACTCCTGTTGCATCTTACAACGCACCGAAGCCCACTTACATGGCACCCAAGGGAGATTCCTACTCAACACCAGCGGCTTCCAATGAATATTCACCACCAGCTGCTCCTGCATATAACGCCCCAAGCCCACCAGCCCCGATGTCGTATTCCTCTGGTAATAAAGGACACTCAGCACCACCGCCAAGCGGATATGGAGAAGAAGAGGGATACTCGACCCCAGCTGCTCCATCCAGTTACCAACCTAGTTATTCAACTCAAGCCAGACCCGAATACTCTGCACCTCCTTCATCTGGATATTCCGCACCAGCTCAACCTTCATATTCCGCACCAGCTCAACCATCATATTCCCCACCAGCTCAACCATCATATCCCACACCATCTCAACCTTCTTATTCCGCACCAGCCCCACCTTCATATTCGACACCAGCCCAACCATCATATTCCCCACCAGCTCAACCTTCTTATTCCGCACCACCCCCACCTTCATATTCCGCGCCACCCCAACCTTTATACACAACACCACCCAAAATGGAGTACGTCGCTCCTTCAGGATACTCAGCACCTGCCAAACCTGAATACGGAGCTCCAGTACCATCTTCTGGATACCCAGCACCACCAAAAATGGACTACTCAGCACCTTCCAAACCGGAATACACGGCTCCTTCTGATTATGCTGCCCCAGCCAGGCCTGGATATGGAGCCCCAGCCCCTGCAGGGTACTCAGCACCAGCCAAATCTGAATACTCGGCTCCTCCAAGTTACGCAGCCCCATCCAAGCCTGAATACGAAGCACCAGCCCCTTCAAGATACCCAGCACCAGCCAAATCTGAATACTCGGCTCCTCCAAGTTACGCTGCTCCATCCAAGCCTGAATATGAAGCCCCAGCCCCTTCAGGATACTCAGCGCCACCCAAATCTGAATACTCGCCTCCCTCGAGCTACGCAGCCCCATCCAAACCTGAATACGACGTCCCAGCCCCAGCAGGATACTCAGCACCGGCCAAATCTGAATACTCAGCTCCCTCGAGTTATGCAGCTCCATCCAAACCAGAATACGGAGGCCCAGCACCTTCCAGTTATTCGGCACCAGCATCATCTGGATACCAATCACAAGTACAACCTAGCTATTCCCAAATGCAGTCTGGATATGCAGCCCCACCACCAAAAGCCTACCCAACAATGACTTACTCTCCTCCTCAACAACAATCCAAATACAACGCCCCAGCTTATTCCGCACCTAGCTATTCTCCTGCTCCTGCTTACAAAGCCCCGGGCTCGTACCGCGCCGCCGAAGAAGATGAAGACAGTTCTGAACCGAAGAAAACCGATGATGAGAAAACCCAAGACGAAATCACCAGCGTGACTGCAACGCCGGAAGAGAAGGAGAAGCACACCATCAAACAGATGGAGGAAATCTCCAAAACCAGAATCGAGAAGGACCACGACAGGCCCTCCAGGTTCGCAGACTGGAGCAAGAACGCGATCGATTCCGATTAGATAATTTATTGTATTTATGTATAGTTATGTAAATTTTCTACTTTTGTAACTGCCATTAGTGATACGAGCGAGCAAATAAAAAAAATTAAGATGGTTCTTTAAAATTATGAATTATTTAATTGTACTTACGCGATGAAACAATTTCCCATGTTCACAGAGAATTTACGTCATGTTCTTCACACACAGTTTTTTGACAGTTACTGACAGTGTCGAAAATTTGGGGATCAAATTATCTATGGAAAGAGATAGCCGAATGTAAACAGGCGAGGGAATGGTTTTTGAATCAGTCGATTATTTTCTTGTGATTGTCAATATATTTGCTCTTGTAAAATCAAAAAAATAAAACTCGATAATACTTTCAACCTGAAGAATCCAGAGTTGCGAAAGAATTGTAACGAATTGCACACTTAAATTCTTGAAAGTATTGTCGAGTTTTATTTTTTTGATTTTATAAGCGTGATCATTAACTTTCTACTATCAGCCACCAGTGGCATAGCGTGGGTTAAATGGCGTCGAGACAAACTTTTCTAAGGCGCCGGCCCTCATTGAAAAGTGTATTTCAGTATAGGTGTTATATCTTCAATTAAAATTAAAAATGAATTTGTTTTTTTTAAGAAGGCAGAAGCGAATTTAATGCTAAAAGTTCCAAAACCCAAAACGAGCTCTGGGGATAAGAAATGGAAACATTTACAAAAAAAACAACTGCTCTCTCTCTCTATCTCTCTCTTAATCAAAGGAATAAAGGCGAAAAATAGTCTGAATATATTCAGCCTGTTCGCGACTCTCCAACATTAAGTCTTACTAAGACTACTCTCTCTTAAATACTTTTTTAAATACGTAAAGATAAATTGGTTAAAAAAAGTTCAAAACTATTAAACTATTTGCAGGAGTTATTGTGAAGAAAATTGAAAAAAAAACAAAATAAGAAATAAGGAAAAATTAAAAAAAAACATTCTTCGATATTTTGAAGTGAACCGATTTCCAACCGAGTTATGAAGAATTAAACTTTTTTGAAGTAAGAAATTGAAGGGATATTTGAAATCACAAATCGATATTAGGTTTTATGTTTTATAGTTTTTAGATTCTAAACCATGTCCGAATATAAAAAATGTTTGCCATTTGCCCAAAATTAAATTATTCAAACGGTAAAAATAATTGAAAATTAACTTTAGATAAAATGCACTTTGTCGTGATACCAACAAAGTGTATTTTATTGAAAGTTTCACAGAGTAATGGCTTCCAGCATTAATCATACAATCGGAAAGTGTGACATCCTTCTCTCAAAATCCGTTTAGTTTCTTCAAATTGATAAAATTAAAATTCGACAGGAAAAACAAAAAACACCTTGAGTTACTGAATTTTCAATAATTTCGGTGAAAAAAAAGTTCGAAGAGAAAAATAAACTAATTTTGAATTACTGAAAAAAATTCCCGTCAAAAATCATTCTGGTCCCAATTTTTCTTTCAAAATCAGTTTGGAATTTAAAAATACATTGATTTTCAGAGAGCCATAATTTCTTGGAACGCATTTTTTCAATAAATGTAATGCATCAAGGTGAGGTTGTTTCATATTTATTTAGCATTTTTCAAGTGTTTATAGGCTATAATTTTTTTAACTTTATGTTTGTTAAATTAAACAAAAGACACTTGGAGGTGAGAAAAATCGCTAAAATTTGAAGCATATTTCTTCCCTAAATAGGGGATAATACATTTTAAATAATAATAATAATAATATAAATAATTCCCACTTTTAGCGAAGTATAAATATAATTTCAAATAATTTAATTTTCAAATGCAAGCAAATGGCAGCGCCCAGACTAGCAATCTGGGGGTTGTAGGTTCGATTTCTGTCGGAAGCATGATTTAGTTCGGAATATTTGATTTGCAAATTAAATTATTTAAAAAAATTACAGTAATAAATCAATTTAAAGGTTGACAGCAATGCATTATGCGGACGTTTTAGAAATAAATTCATACATGATCAATTAATCTGAATTTATTTCGTTCCTTTATTTAATATTTTTACTTTCTCGGTTGCGAAGTACGAGAAAGTATTGTGATTGTGAAAATTTTTTTTTTACGGAAAATCCGTTTCGAGGTCCCTGGAGGCGATTTCAGAGATTTTTTGAGAAAAAAACAGCTTTTTGCGACTTTTTTTTAATTGTCAAAAATGACATTTTTCAGCTTTTTCTTGACTTTTTGTAGTCAAAAATTGTATTTTTAAGCAGGCAATAATGGTATGTTACAGTCGTCAATAATGATTTGTTGCAGTTGTCAACAATATTTTTCAGCTGTTGAAAATGATAGTTTTCAGCTGTTAAGAAGTGTATTATTCAACTGTCAAAAATGATATTTTGAAGTTGTCAAAAATGCGATTTTCAACCTATAAAATGTTTTTTCAGCTATCAAAAGCAGCATATTTCGACATTTTTTAACTGTCAAAAATAGCATTTTCAGCTGCCAAAACTTGTATTTTTTGTGTTGTCAAAAATTGTATGTTTTAGCAGGCAATAATGGTTTGCTGCATTTGTCATGAATGATATTTTTTAGTTGTCAAAAATGGTCCTTTTCAGCTGTCAAAAAGGTATTTCTTACCTATAAAAATGGTATTTTTCAGCTATTAAAAGCAGCATTTTTTGACATGTTTTAATTGCCAAAAATGGCATTTTGCAGCTGTCAAAAATTGTATTTGCTAACAATAATGGTATGTTACAGTTGTCAATGAGGGTTTGTTGCAGTTGTTAAAAATGGTAGTTTTCAGCTGTTAAGAAATGTAAATTAAATAAAACACACTTTTACTTAGTTAATATCACACTGTTTATTTATTAGTGACTGCAGTTTCGATTAAACAATGATCATTATCAAATTATAATACTTATAGCAGTCATTAATAAATAAACAGTGTGATATTAACTAAGTAAGTGTTTTATTTAATTAAAAATGCATCAGTAAGTGCCGCCAATGCCAATCAGTTAGTTAAGAAATGTATTTATTCAACTGTCGAAAATGATATTTTTCAGCTGTCAAAAAGGGTATTTCTCACCTATATAGATGGTATTTTTTAGCTATCAAAAGCAGCATTTTTTGACATTTTTAACTGTTCAAAATGGCTTGTTTCAGCTGTCAAAACCTGTATATTTTGTTGTCAAAAATTGATTTTTTTGTTGTTGTTAAAAATTGTATCTTTTAGCTGCCAATAACGGTATGTTTCAGCTGTCGGGAATGGTATTTTTCGGCTGTCAAGAATGGTAATCCCCAGTATTTTTCAGCTGCCTCGAGTTGTATTTTAAAGTTGTAGAAAATGGTATTCTTCAGCTACCAAATATGCTATGTTTCAGCTGATAAAAACAGTATTTTTCAGCTAGTACAAATAGTTTTTTTCGACATTTTTTTTTTACTTTGGCAGGTGCCCTTCAGTCACTCGACATTTTTAAATTGTCAAAAATAGTATTTTTCAGCTGTCAAAAGTAGTATATTTCGCTATCAAACGTAGTATTTTTTACTGTCGAAAGAAGTATTTTTTTGTCATTTTCGTGTGTCAGGAATGGTTAGTTTCAGCTGACAAAAATGGTATTCCTCGGCTGTTGAAAATTAGTATTTTCCAACTGTCAATAATAGTATTTTTCGTGTGTCAACAATGATATGTTTCAGCTGTCAAAAACAGTATTTTTCAGGTAATAAAAACAGTTTTATTAAACATTTTTGAATTGTCAAAGATTGTATTTTTCAGCTGTCAAAAGTAGTATATTTTGCGGTCGAAAGCAGGGGCGGCTCGTTGTATACAGCCAAAGAGCCATGACACTACCTGTAGTTTCAAGCTAAGAAAGAATTTTTAATTAATTCTTAAAACACTTTTTTGCCAGTTACTTTGGTCTAGGAAGATAAATCGTTCTCAAAAAATGAGGGGGAGGGGGCATATTGTGTATATATTTATCTACCATCAACATAATTCACGAGCTGCCACTGCTATTCAGCGCATTTTATAATTAAAGAATTATCTATGCAGCGAATTTTATAAACATAAACATTTCAATTCACTGTATTTTATAAATATGAAATTATCTATGCAGTGAACTTTATCAATACAAAATTATCTACGCCGGAAATTTCTTAAATATGCAATTTGGGTAATTAAATTCTTTATAAATGTTGAGTTTTCTAGATCCTCCATCTTCTAATTATAAATTTTTCCGTATTCAGAACTTTATAAACATAAACATTTCGATTCAGGGTACATTATAATTATCAGAATATCTGTACACAAATCTTTATAAATATAAACATAATATTTCTTTCGGTTATTCATTTTTTTTTATCAATGTTGAGTTTTCTATGCCTGAAATTTTATAATTATAACATTGTCGGTGAACTGAATTTTATAAACATAAACATTTCGATTCACAGTATTTTATAATTATGAAATTATCTATGCTATCAATATAAAATTATCTACGCCGGGAATTTCTTAAATACGCAATTTGCAAAAATATGCAAAGTGTATAGTTTTCTATGCCTGAAATTTTATAATTATAATATTTTCGGTGAACTGAATTTGATAAACATAAACTTTTCGATTCAGCGTACTTTATAATTAATAAATGATTCATAAATATGTAACTTTGGTGATTCAATTTTTTATGTGCGTCTAGGGTTTTAAAATTATATAATTATCAGTACCTCGAAATTAATTCATTTAAATTTTCGTTACATACAACTTCAATAATTAAAAATTAACATTGTTAGTAAATTCCAAACGTAAAGGTTTCAGTGCACAGGATTTTATAATCATAACATTGTCGCAGAACAATAAAAAACATTTTGAAAGGTTTGTATCAGTGTTAGAGCCCTGCGCGGGCCGTTTTTTAAAGGCCCAGCCCGGCCCAGCAGTGAATATTCAAAAGCCCGGCCGGGCCCGATGAAATAAAATGTTTTCTTGGCCCGGCCGAATATTCAAAGTTCGGCCCGGCCCGGAATTGTTGTTTATTTTTTTGCTATTATTTAATGTACATAATAAAACAAAGGAATTAATCTCTTTTGAAATATTTTTTTTATAATTAAATTCAATAATATCGACGTAAATTTCAAACTTTTCGTTTTCACAATTTTCGAATCCGTATTTTTGCGGCCCGGCCCGGTATTATAAATTGAGTTATCGGACCGGCCCGGCCGCGTTGATCGATCAAAAGATCGAGTGGCGTTGATCGATCAAAAAATCGAGCAGCGTTGAGCGGTCATAAGATCGAGCTCCTCGATCGTTTGCAAAGATCGAGTACTCGATCTTTTTTGATCGATCTTACCCATCACTAAATATAAGAATAAAATTTTTGTCGTTGGTCTACAAAAGTTCATAATTATAAAATTGTTTGTGTCTACTAAACTACTAATTACTACAAGTAGTGGCTAAACTAAAGCCCGTGGGCCCCAATTGATTTATCCGGCCTGCCAAGCGACCCAACTGGCAAACCGACAATAACAAAAGTAGACCTTAAAAAATGAACCAAAAATGAGCGGTTATTTGATTTGGGCTTTCTAGTCGATAGATATAAATAAAATATAAAATATTTTCAGCAAAAATAAAAATAAAATTGATTATAAAAAATAATTGAATATATTGTAATTTTATTTGATATAATTCACTTTGTTATCCATCTGACCACCTTAAATTAATTAGCAGCAAATGTGGCCCCCGGATAATAACGTTAGTCACGACTGATCAAGATAATTAAAAAAATTTCGGTAAATATAACATTGTGACAATAAAATGATCGATGCTCAGAACTTTCCAACGTAGAATTGTCGGTGGATTGAATGTTATAATTTTGGTGTTAACGGTTTGCACTGAAACCCTGCTTCAGTATATCCATTATCGATAAGTTTATAATTAAATTTAGACCTAATTCATTTAAAAAACGTTAAATTTCGTTACCTTTGTTTATTAATTGAAAAAAACAATACGCTATCTCTTTTTTTAACATTTACTAAACATGACTGTGTATCTGTGAATGTATACAATTATTAATACTTATAATATTCTCTTCACCGAATCAGGATTCACCGGAATGTTGCAGATTTTCCGCTAATCAAGCGGGATCTGAAAGAATTGAACTATATGTGGTAAGTAAAACACGTGTGTTGAGAATTTTCACAAATTTTTAATGTCGAAACACTGCGACACAATTTCACAATTTGTGAAAATTCTCAATACACGTGTTTTACTTACCACATATATTATGGAATTTCACCAAGTAACAGCCTCATCAATCCAATATTGAATTGAACTATATTTAAACAAAAAGAAAATATAATAAAATAAAGAGTCCTTCTGCATATTACCTTTGTACGGCCCTGATTATTACTTCATAAATTCCTTTTTCAGGAATTCAATTTCTATATTCGTGCGTAACGTCGACCGGTTTAAGTAAGATAAGACGGGTTTTCTCGCATGCGCTCTCTAAAATCGGTGAAACATAAAATCGGTGGAGCGATTAAATTGCGGCCAGTCTTGCCTCCGAAATGTCTGAAGCTGCCAAAAACCAGGACGGTGCAACAAAAGCCCCACCAGGACCCGACGAGTCCACGAAAGACAAAATTATCTTCGAAGACGACAATCATCTTCCCGACGAGAAGAAGAAAGTCGGCGATGACATGACATTGGATCCCAGGAATGCCGTGGATACCGCAAGGAGGGATGGCTATGGTGTGGACATCAATGGAAAACCCGTACAAGTCTGGGAATAATTTAAGTTTATTGAGGTAAACAAATTTTAAACATTATTTTAACCCGCCAATGGTCTGTGAGACCGGGTGTGTCGAATAACTTTATTCTCCGTTATTGTTTTTTGTTGCAATTTCGAGTAGCTGCCACATTGCAGAGCTTAAATTGATTAAATATCTTTGTTTTATTGTCAAAGAGCATAAATTTAAAAAAACATGAACTATTAGTAACACGTTTCGAAAAATCTTCAGTTGAAAACCCCGGTGCGTGAGACCGGCGTCAATACTTAATATTTGTTGAGGTAATTCATTTTTTAAGGGTTTTAAGAATAGCTATTATTATTCATTTATGAAAAAACATTATTTTTCAAGTGAATTGAAAAACGTATAATAATTCGCGAATCTGTGATTTAAGTCTATGTAAAAGTTTCAACTTTTCTTGAATTAATTCATTTTTGAAGACTTTTAAGAATAGCTATTATTAATTTATTAGTAATTAGAGTCTCGAAAAACATTATTTTTTAAGAGTATTGATATAAACTGAATTAAAAAAATGTATAATATTCGCGAATCTGTGATTTAAGCAGGGGTGGCTCTTTATGTAGAGCCAAGGAGCCATGGCACTAGCTGTAGTTTCAAGCTCAGCAAGAATTTTTAATTAATTCTTAAAACACTTACTTTGGGCCAGGAAGATAAATCGTTCTTTTTTTCTTCAAAAAAGGAAGGGGCTACCATCAACATGTTCCACGAGCCGCCACTGAAATTAAGTACGGTTTTTGAAAATCCACAAGTTGTAAATTTTCGAATTGTGTAATACTCGAGCAAAAAATATATATATACCGGGTGACCCAGGGATCTGTAAAAGCGCCATAACTTATTTGCTATTTGAGATATCCACTTCTAGTTTTCTTGAGCTGGTACCCACACTTATTCTACATATTTAAAAAATGTGTATGCCTTTGTAAAGGGTGTCCCAATATACATAACAGAACAAAGTTATGTTTTTTTTTAAATGGAACACCCTATATTTTATTCTTTATTTTCAACCCTCTTGAGAAGCTGATTAAAACAGTATAAGATAGTTATGGGCAAATTTGTGGCAAAAACATGTACACATTGAAAACATTGCAGAAGCGTTTCTAGCCAAGATAGCATCATTATTTATACACTAGAATATTTCCCACATCATAAAGAATAATACACATCGGCTTTGGTTCTCTTTTATTTATAGTGCTATACAGAGTGTCAACATATGCAAAACAATGGATAACTATTTTTTTTCAAATGGAACACCCTATATAAGTTGCCACCAATCTATGGAATTTTTAGCTTTCCAATGATATACAGTTTGTATAACAAAATATTAAGGATTCTTGAGATTTATCAATAAAAACTTATTTCTTTTACTACCTTCTGCTGATTTTTTGATTTTCAGCCAAAACTATGCATTTTCAGAAAAAATTATAAGAGGTCAAAGTTGTAGAGCGAACAATTTCCGATCGATATAGGTCTTTCGACTTTTAAGATAATGCGTGCATTGCCCGCCAGAGCGCGCAAAATCGTGACCGTATATGCATTTTTTTTTTTCAAATTTTTTATTAATAAATTGCACTATACTTTATTTTTCGCACCCTCTAGCGAAAATACGGTAAATTATAGGGAAATTAAAATGGCCCATATCGATTGAAAATGTTCCGCTCTACAACTCTTAATAGAAGCAATTTTTGCCAAAAATGCATAGTTTTCTATAAAATGCAAATTGAAAATGTATGTATCAATTTTTGCGTTCTTCAATGTTTTTTTGCATTTTTAGCGAAAACTATGTATTTTGGGCAAAATTTGCTTCTTTTAAGAGTTGTAGAGCGGAATATTTTCAATCGACGTAGGTCATTTGAATAATTCTATAATTACCCGTTTTTCTGCTAGAGGACGTGGAAAATAAAGTATAGTGCAATTAATTAACAAAAAATTTGAGAAAAACGCTAAAATGCATATACGGTCACGATTTTGCGCACTCTGGTGGGCAATGAACGCGTAATTGGAAAAGTCGAAGGACCTATATCGATCGAAAATTTTCCCCTCTACAACTTTGGTCTCTTATTATTTTTTCAGAAAATTCATAGTTTTGGCTGAAAATCCAAAAATGAGCAGGAGGTGACAAAAGAAAAATGTTTTTATGGATAAATCTTAAGAATCTTAATATTTCATTATACAAATTGTACATCATTGGAAAGCTTATTAAAAATTCCATGCATTAGTGGCAAGATATATAGGGTGTTCCATTTGAAAAAAAAATAGTTATCCATTATTTTGCGGATGTTGACACCCTGTATAGCAGTATGAACAAAAAAGAACCAAAGCCGATTTGTGTTATTCTTCATGATGTGGAAAATTTCTTAGTGTATAAAAAATTACGCTAGCATTGCTAGGAGCGTTTCTGCAACTTTTTCAATGTGTCCTTGTTTTTGCCACAAATTTGCCCATAACTAACCAACCGTCCATAATAGACCCATACTATCTTATACTATTTTTATCAGCTTCTCAAGAGGGTTGAAAATAAAGTATAAAATATAGGGTGTTCTATTTAAAAACACATAACTTTGTTCTGTTATGTATATTGGGACACCCTGTACAAAAACATATATATTTTTAAAATATGCAGAATAAGTGTGGGTACCAGTTCAAGAAAACTAGAAGTCGATATCTCAAATAGCAAATAAGTTATGGGGCTTTTACAGATCCCTGGGTCACCCGGTATATAAAACGTGTCGACAAAATTCTGCAAAAATTAAAACACGTTTGCAAATCACCGTTTTATCAAATTACGTGCAGTTTTTGAAAATCCGTCGATTATTTCGCGAGTTGTGAATTTTTGAAAATTTTAGATTTCCAATTGTGCAATACTCGAAAAATTTTTTTAAAAAAATATAAAACGTGTCGACTAAATTCTACAAAAAATAAATTGGATTTGCAAATCATCGTTTTATCAAAATAAATAGAGTTTTTGAAAATCCGCCAATTATTTCACGAATTGTGAATTTTTTAAAATTTTAGTTTCCGAATTGTGTAATACTCGAGCAAAAAATTTAAAAAAAATATATAAAACGCGTCGACTAAGTTCTATAAAAATTATATTGGGTTTGAAAATCATAATTTTATTAAACTAAATGAAGTATTTGAAAATCCACCGATTATTTCGCGAGTTGTGAATTTCTGAAAATTTTAGTTTGCAAATTGTGTAATACTCGAGCAAAAATAAAAAATAAATATAAAACGCGTCGACGAAATTCTACAAAAATTAAATTCGATTTGAAAATCATCGTTTTATCAAATTAAATACAGTATTTGAAAATCCACCGATTATTTCGCGAGTTGTGAAATTTTTAAAATTTTAATTTTCGAATTGTGTAATACTCGAGCAAAAAATAAAAAAAAATATAAAACGCGTCGACGAAATTCTACAAAAATTAAATTCGATTTGCAAATCATCGTTTTATTAAATTAAGCAGGGGCAGCTCGCTATATAGTACCAAGGAGACATGGCACTACCTGTAGTTTCAAGCTCAGCAAGAATTTTTTAAACCCTTTCACCAGGTACTGGTCTAGGAAGATAAATCGTTCTTTCTTTCTTCAAAAAAGGAGGGGGGAGGTATATTGTATAAGTGGCTCTACCATCAACATGTTCCACGAGCCGCCACTGGATTTAAGTCTATATAAAAGTCTGGACTTTTGTTAAAGTAATTAATTTTTGAAGACTTTTAAGAATAGCTAATATTATTAATTTATGAGTAATTGGAATCTCGAACATTATTTTATCAGGTATATTGACATAAACTGAATTGATGATTAATCTGTGATTGGAGTCTTTATAAAGGTTTTGATTAGAGACTATTATGTAATTATCCATTGTAATTGACTTGCTTTGCTAATACCACGACGAACATTGAATTACAAAATACAAATAATAAACGTATGTGTTACAAATAGTTTTCACTACCGAAGTAACACAGGTTTTCCAAAATAAAATATCTAATCAATCATTGATCATCTATAGACGCGTTTCGAGATTTAACTCTCGTCATATAAATTTGATTTGCTATAGTCTGTTCGGTGGAATCTGGCGTCTGAGGTCGTGAAACGGTTGGTTGGCCCTGAGGATCGACGTACCCTTGAAGAAAATGTATTGGTGGTTCGTCTAATTGCATGCCATACATTTATTACTGTCCTTCGCTCCTATTGGTATACGCATTTTTACACCAGTACTTCTCAACAAAGATTGGTTTGAGATAAAAAAATATTACCGAGCTCCGACCCTCTTTTACGACCACAGCCGCCAGATTCCAGAGAACGGGCTATATTGCTACAACTACATTTCTGGTGACTGATTCAACTCGAAAAGCGTTTTCAGATGGTAAATGAACTTTTATTATAGGTCTGCTATAAATAAATTAAAATTGTTAATATTTTGTTATAAAAAAATTAATGAACGAAAATATGATTATGAAAATGTCTTAATTTCTTTGCCCTATTACCAAGTAGTAATTTAATATTTCTGTATTAACCTTATGATAACCCTAGCACCACCATCATTAAGCAATTGTAAGCAATATGTCTGCTTTTATCAGTCGACTGTCCTGAATAAACGATCGCTCGTTTGATAGCTGTTAAAATGTTATTAAACGTTAATTTGCTAGGCGTTGCATTGCAAATAAAGGATGAGCGATAATGTGTGTAATGTATTATGCATTTGAGTAAATACTAATGCAATTTACATGCCAGGCGAGACCTGATAGTTTTCCTGATAATTTTAATATCATTAAGTATTGATTTATCGCACTTAAACTGACCCATTTCCGCTTTTACTTTCACCGTACGAACTGTATGAGATGTAAGACTATATTTGCCCCGACCGGTCGTTTTGTTAGCAACCAATAACAATAGAAAAAAGTTTTCACACAAAAAAAATATTTACCTTTGTTTATTTGATTCACAAAGTATCGAGTATCGCTCAATTCTGGCCTAAGCTATGTTTTCGAATGGAATCTTATATTTCTTATTATTAGATTTTGAAAAATTAACCTCAAATTATGATGTCAAAATGACATTATTACAAAATCAGTAGACGCCCTCGAGTTTGATAACCGAATCATCGAATTTCGAATAATAATAGTACCTTCGTCAAGTTAGAAGTACGAAAGATTAAGCAGATGTTTTTCCGGTTGGAAAGCATAAAGCACCCCGAAAAAACCAGTTCCACCAGAAGATAATTAAATATTTTGGCCCATGCTTCGTTTAGTTGTTGTTTATTGATGCTTGACAATAATGTCTTACATAAGTCACCATATACAATGTAAACATACAGTAATGTACTTGGCAAATAGATATACAAAATTACAAAAAAAAACATAATACAGATGCAGAATATAATATTAAGTACAATAATGCCTAAACAGACATGTATGAAAGATAAACTTCTAGAAAATATAATAAAACAAGCAACATCATACTAGCAGCCCATTTCATATCCAAAACCGGTGAGCACGCATGTATCTACTAGACTCCGTTCTTGAAAATTAGAAGTAGGCAAATCATCAGTCAACTAATAATTACCATCTATTTAAAGTGTATTTAGTGTAAGGATTAACACCCGAGGGTCCTAGACTTTCAACGCTGAAAGATTCATCATATTTGAACACGATCCAAGCTTCTTAAATAAAATTTCACGAAAGTCGCTTTCACAACGATGCTACAGTTTAACTGTCATTTATTGCCTGAATGCTGTACTGAACCAAATCCGGGTGGCTTTAACACCGACAAGATATAGACATTGCCAGCTGCGGCAAATATACCAATATTAATGTGAACATTAAATATTGTTCCCCCATCAGAACACCTACAGACCGGTTTCGACCTTTCAGGTCTCATCAGTGTAGTTAGTTGCTGATGGGAAAACGGAGATTACTATTGGGATATAAGTATTTAGTAATAAGTAATAAGTATTTACTTATATTCCAATAGTAATCTCCGTTTTTCCATCAGCAACTAACTACACTGATGAAACCTGAAAGTTCGAAATCGGTCTGTACGTGTTCTGATGGGGGAACAATATTTAATTGTTTTTTATTATATAATACGTAAACAAAAAATATATAAGTTGCATCTTCTACTGTAAATTTCTGTAGAATGGTATGTTATAAGAAAATTCCTTTGGTTTAAGCCTGATACTAAACACAATGGCAAATTGCTCTTTTGGAAAAAAAATTGTGTGGCCATTTATACAAAGTCGGCAGCGACCTTTTTCCACAAAAACTGAGAAATGACTAAAATTATCTAAGCAAGTGTCTTCAGTTGGATGTGGAGCAAGTGGAAATTTGATTTTTTGGGCAGTTGGTCACTTGTAGATGAGTTTCTTGTCTTCTTTGTCATATTTTTTTAATTAATCAAGGATCTTCCGATATCAATACTAAAATCTTTTAGCTTGTTATGCCTTTTTCTTATGCCTCCGTATCTCGACGATAAAGTAGCCATGCGTTATCGACTGCAATGTCTACCATTTGACGAAGTAGTACGAGAAAGTATTGTGATTGTGAAAATTTTTTTTTTACGAAAATATCCGTTTTGGGGTCCCTAGATGCCATTTCAACAATTTCTGGAAAAAAACGGTGATGAGGCCATCATGTTACTTTCTCCGATTATTTGATGGTATAATAGTTATTTATATTTATAGTTTCATTTAATATTTTCAATTTAAATCATATTTTAAATCGAGCGTTTCACATGATCGGTAATGACGTTTGAAAGGTCAAAATTATGAAAGGAAAAAATGACAAATAATGTTTCAAATTCTAATAATCTTTACCGTAAGTTAACTGAAAATTTAAAAAAAAATGCCAGAAAAGTCCTGAAAAATATTTCTAAAAATAGTCCTGATTGAAAAGTCCTAAAAAATCTAATAAATATCCTGAACAAGAGAGTCTTGAAAAAAATTTCTAAAAATAGTCCTGATTTAAAAGTCCTCAAAAATCAATTAAAGTCCTGAACATGCAAGTCTTGAAAAAAAGTCCCGATAAAAAAGTCCTGCCAAAAAAAGCAGGTCCTTCAAAAAGACCTGAAAAAAAGTCCCGATAAGAAAGTCCTGACAAAAAAGCAGGTCCTTCAAAAATACCAGAAATAAAGTCCTAAAAAAGATTTCTAAAAATTGTCTTGAATTAAAAGTCCTCAAAAACTAATAAAATTCCTGAATATGGAAGTCTTGAAAAAAGTACTGACAAAAAAGCAGGTTCTTCAAAAATACCAGAAATAAAGTCCTGAAAAAAGAGTTCTGACAAAAGAACCCCTGGAGAAATAGTTTTGGAAATAAAGTCTTGAAAAAAAAGTTGTGGGAAAGTGACGTGAAAATAGTCCTGAAAAAAGTACTGTAAAATGTAGTCTTCCTATAAAACACAAGAAATAAATGTCCTTAAAAAATCCTGAAAGAAGTCCGAAAAAGAATCCTAAAAAATCGCGAAGGAAAGTCCTAAAATAAGTCCTGAAAAAAGTCCTGTAGAAAGTCTTGAAAAAGTCCCGAAAAAGAATCCTGATAAAATATCCTGAAAAAATGTCCTGTAATAACAGTCTTCAAAAAGAGTTATAAAAATAACATCGTAAACAAATTCTAAAAAAAACATTTCTGAAAAAAAAATGTTCTGAGGAAATTGTCCTGAAAATAATCACAAAAAGTCTTGAAAAAAAGTCCGGAACAAGAAGTCCTGAAAATTAATCCTGTAAAAAATGTCCTCAAATATAGTACTGAACAAAGTCCTTGAAAAAAGGCTTGAAAAAAATTCCGAAAAAATCATTCTAAAAAAATGCAATGAAAATTCTGAAAAGAAATCCTGAATTGGTTTTTAACAATGTCTCGAAAAAGCCCTGAAAAAAAGCCCTGGAGGAACATTCCTGGAAATAAAGTCGTGAAAAAAGAGTATTGACAAAAGCCGTGAAAAAACGTCCTGAAAAATAATCTTTATACAAAATACCAGAAATAAATGTCCCGAAAAAGAGTCCTAAAAAGTCCTTACAGAAAGTTATAAAATAAGTCCTGAAGTAAGTTCAGAAAAAGAGTTGTGATGAAATATCACAAAAAAATTGTCCTGTAAAAACAGTCTTAAAAAATTGCCCTCAAAATAACATCTTCAAGAAATAAACAAAGAAAAGCATTGTAAGTAAAAAGTCCTTAAAATGGTCCTTAAAAAGTTTTGAAAAAATTGTCCTGAAAAAGAAATCCCAAAGAGTCTTGAAAAAAAGTCTCACAAAAGGATCTTTTTGCAGGACTTTTTACTTTCTCCGTTACGAAGTACGAGAAAGTATTGTGATCGTGATTTTTTTTTTCAAAAATTTTTTTTACGGAAATATCCGTTTTGGGGTCCCTAGATGCTATTTCGACAATTTCTGGAAAAATTTTTTTTGTGTCTGTGTGTGTGTGTGTGTGTGTGTGTCTGTGTGTGTGTGTGTGTGTGTCTGTGTGTGTGTGTGTGTGTGTCTGTGTGTGTGTGTGTGTGTGTCTGTGTGTGTGTGTGTGTGTGTCTGTGTGTGTGTGTGTGTGTGTCTGTGCGCGCTGTATCTCAAAAACTAATAGAGCAATTGATATGAAACTTTGAACATCTGTCTTATTTGATAATCTGAAGAACTGAAAAGCTTTTGGTAAAATTTCGTACACCGGAAGTGGGCGTTTACCTTAACTGTTTTTTGCCAATATTTTCTTAAATATGAAAAATATCATAAAATCATTTGAACAAATTTTAAAGACAACAAAGAAATGAACCTCTTTTGCTTGAAGACATTTTTCATAAAATCATTTTTATTCGAGAAAAAAATGTATTATTATTTTTTTAATTTTTGGTTTATAATTATGAAACGATAATAGTTACAGCAAATTTATGTTAATAATAATTGCAGAGAATGCTAAAATGAACAACTTATAAAGAATAAGTTTTTTTCGAAATCCCTTTAGTTTTTGAGTAAACTGAGTTTTTGAATTTGAAGTATATTCTTTTATATTTTTATTATTTTATGCGAGTCTACAAACCGCTCGATGTACATTTAAAATATGATATCAATGGAAAATAAACCATGAAAGTGTAAATATAAATGATGATACCATCGGAGAAAGTAACATGATGGCCACATCACCATTTTTTTACGACTCTTTGGGATTTGGGTGTATCTGTGTGTGTGTGTGTGTGTGTGTGTCTGTGCGCGCTGTATCTCAAAAACTAATAGAGCAATTGATATGAAACTTTGAACATCCGTCTTATTTGATAATCCGAAGAACTGAAAAGCTTTTGATAAAATTTCGTACATCGGAAGTGGGTGTTTACCTTAACTGTTTTTTGTTTTTTGCCAATATTTTCTTAAATATGAAAAATATCACAAAAATATTTAAACAAATATTGAAGACAACAAAGAAATGAACATCTTTTATTTGAAAATATTTGTTCATAAAATCATTGTTATTCGAGAAAAAAATGTATTATTTTTTCCTTCAATATTTGTTTAAATGTTTTTATAAAAAAATATTGGAAAAAACAAAAAGCATTCGAAAAACGGAAATTTTAGTAAAATTTTGAGCACCGGAAGTAGGTTTTTAACATGAAAAATATTACAAAACCTTTAAGCAAATATTGAAAATAACATTTTTTTATTCAGAAACATACGCGCAAATCCTAGCAATGCTAATTTCACTTTAACTACTTTAAGTTTAAAGAAATGTCTACCCAGGGGTCGCGACAAAATTTTACCCAAAATCGTGAGGTCGGAAATCATAATAGTTACACCACTGGTCTATGGTACCCCTTCCTTTTCTGAAGCCGGCAAGCTTCCATTCATTTGTAGTTCCTCATTACCTATTTTTTCTAAGACCATAATATAAATCCTGTACGCCGTGTCCAGTAAGTTTATTCCTTTATAATTTTCCGCCTGATCCTTTCGCCCTTTCTTATGGATCGGACATACAGACCTCGCCATTGGCTAGAAAGCCCTTCACCCTTCCACACTCAATGTATTATCTCGTTCAATCACTTAATCACCTCATTCGCTCCATACATCCATGTTTTATTTCTTATATCATCCATTCGTGCGTATTTCTCGTTTGGCATCCTTTATTATTTCCTGCTTATATCATTTCCTCTAAATAACTTCAAAAAATAATTTCCCCATTCATCCAGATTAATTGTGTCATCTGTTTTTTCTTTATTTGTGAATTTCCATGCCTCTTCTTCTTAAAATACTGCTTTTATTTTGATCTCTTCTGTTATCCAGTATTTTGCTTTACTTATTTTGCATGTCTCTTTATATACCTTTAGAACACTCTGGTACTCTTTTGTTGCTTTTGCTTGTTTCCAGTTTTTCTTGTCTTTCTTTTCATTTGTGTGCATTCCCTGTTCGACCACCTGCTCCACATGTTATCTTCACTTTGCACAAACACCTCTTTCATTGTTGCTTCCGAAATTCGTCTTTTTTGAACCCCTCGTTATTTTTGTTCAGATTTTTTCTACAATTTATGATGCTATCTTCATTCCAAAAAAATATTTCTGTTTCTGTTATATACAATTCTAAAAGTTGTTATCTATTTCATGCCAAATTTTGCTCGTTTGCAATATAATACAATACAAAACAATACAAATTATCTTTATTCCCATATAAACATACAAAATATAAACACTTATTACCGCAATGTGCGTCAATGATATATAGATATTACTTAAAAGTAAAATCTAATTATTCATTTACACCATAAGGTCCAATTGTTAACAGCAATTCAAAAATACTTATCTTATGCAAATTAAAATTATTTTCAATTTTAATTTTTTTAGGAAGTTTGTTGCCATCGTATTCAACTCCTTTTTCTGTAAAACGGTACCTACGAATATTTGAGAATAACAGAGTTCTGCAAGAAACTGTTGGTTTAAGTCCTAGCATCCCTTTGAGAGTTCTTTTTTGAAAAATGCCCCAAAAAATCACCCCATATCTCAGAACCGACTCGAAATTCGCGTGATATGTCATTTTTAAAAAAGGGAGAGATACATTATTTTTCAAAGACCGAAGCATGTAGCTTGCCTTATTTATTTTCTTTGCAACATAATTCATATATTCATCCCAATTATTTTTTGTTTTACTCAGATATAATCAATTACTAAATGTCCATTTATCCCAACATATGTATATTCTTCCTCTTCGTCTCCAGTCTTATTTCCATTTAGTACCGCCAAAACATTTTCTTCTGCCATTTCTATTAAATCCTTTTTTTCTTTATAGTTAGTTATCTTTTGATTCGTTTATACTGAAAATACTCCTTTCTTCCTCATTCCTGGCATTGAAATCTCCTCGAATAATCAAATTTATTTTTCTGTTCTCACCATAGTATTCCACAGATTTTTCTTTGTCTCCTCCATTCTTCTTCTATAGACAGTCATTATTTCATATTTCCTACGTCGCTCGTGCTTTCAAACTTATTTCTCATAATGTTACTTCATAACGTTACTCGTATCATAAATTACTATAAAAGTAATAGATGACAGTTTTATTTCCATACTTGTGTCGTAAAAACACAGATGTCTCCAGTTTCGCATATTTAAAATAGCAATAGGACTGCAAATGATGATTACACTAAAACCAATTCTAATAATATAAACAAAATTTTAAATAAATGATAGTGCAATTCGAGGAATTCAATTTTCCCATTTAATAATACTCATAACATCAGAATTGACAATTACCAGCAATTACGTGATGCTCGTAAAACGATATCGTTTGGCGCAAAAGCCACATCCTACACGCAAAGCCACTGATTAATGTTGCATTTAGGTGAAAGAATGGGCTATTATGAAATACATCCATTTCCGCACTCTTAAACATTTCAGGATCGTTTTAATTATTTTATATAGTATTACATAGCATGACATGCCAAAATAAAGTTCCTGTTATTAATATTATTATTACAGTTAGTTGCAAATATTTTCTATACTTTCAAATAATTGTCAAAATACTTTGGATTAACTACAATTTTTCAATGGGATAGCACTAATGTGATATGCATTATTGGGAAGGATGTCGAGTACAAGCGACATCAAATCATCCAAATTATAATAAAAAACATGTTTGCCCTAAATAAATTGAAACATGTGTTTTGTAGTTTTAAACTAGATGGGCGAAATGATTCTTTTTTGTGAGTCGATTCATTGAAAAGAGTCTAATCATGACTCTGTTGAAAATGTAAAAAGTATGAGCAAAAGAAAGGTCCTCGCTAATATTTCCTAACTCAATTTGCCACTTGAGTCACTTGACTCCTCGACTCGTTTCGACTTTTTTCTTTTTCATTGAGTTGTTGCCCTTCTCTATTTTACACAACTGAAATTGAGTGTGGCCATCACATTACTTTCTCCGATTTAAAGATATTTGGGTTTTTAGTGAAATTTTTCAAGTTTTATTTTCCAAAAACTTTGTTGTCGAAAAAAGCTTATTGTGTATGAAATGTTCATTCTCTACAATTATTGTTAATGTGAATTTGATGTAACGTCTATGATTTCATAATTATGGACAAAAAAAATTAAAAATTAAAATTAAAAATTAAATAAAAATTAATAATTTATTTTTTCATAATAATAATAGTAATATTTATTTAACGGAATCTTCTTTTACATAATAATATATAAATACAAACGTTTACGAGAAACACTTATTAACAAAAGATATCCACTTTTTTTATTTCTTCCAATATTTGTGAAATTGTTTTTCTAATATTTGTTATTTAAAAAAAATATATTGGCGAAAACAAGAAACGGTTCAGATAAACATATATTAAATTTTACTTTTAATTTCTTTCGATTATCAAATAAGGCCTAAAGTTTCATTTGAAAATACTTAGTGGTTTTTTTATACACAGTGCGCGCCTAAAGTATGGAATATATTCAGTAAAACCGAAATAAAATATTTTTGGAATAAATTCTCGAACATATCGATTTTGTTTTTTAAAAATACACATTTTTGCATAAAAGTCGATTTTCAGTCGTCATTTGTTTTTGAGTAATGACGTCATCCATTTTGTTTTTAAATGACAACCCCCTATTTTTGTTCTTGATTTTGAGAGATCTTTTCATTGTCGGTACTGGCAGTATAAAAATATTGCCATCTTACATAAGAATTTTTTCGAGTAAATGGCAATTGAAGGCGAGAACTTGACATCTAGAGTTTTTGCAAAATGATCTTGTTCCTGCGTTCTTTTTCCAAACAAAAATTATCTTGACCTTCCATACATACAATATGGTTTCAGCAAGATGGCGCAACCCCGCACTATACGCGTTTTTTTTGGACAATTGCATTACGAATAGGTGGATTGGCATGTGAGGACCGATAGAATAGCCCGCGAAAGAGATAAATGCGCAGAATTAGCCTGGAAAATATTCAAAATGTTCTATTTCTACATGTTCGATTAAAAAAAAAAATAATTAAAAAAAAATAAGAAACGCGCCTAGTGCGGGAATGCGCCGTTTTGCTGAAACCTTATTGTTATATATAAAAGGTCAAGATCATTGTTGTTTGGAAAAATTGCTACAAGCGCTGGAACAAGGTCATTTTGAAAAATTCTAAATATCGGGTTCTCACCTTCAATTGTCACTCGAAAAATTTGTTATGTAAGATGGCAACATTTTTATACTTCCAATTTGACAAATAAAAATTGGGGGTTGCCATTTAAAAACAAAATGGCTGACGTGATTACTCAAAAACAAATGAGGACTGAAAATCGACCTTCATGCAAAAATGTGTATTTTTATAAAAGAAAATCGACATGTTCGAGGATTTTTTCAAATAATAATTTATTTCGATTTTACTGACTATATTCCATACTTTGGGCGCGAACTGTATATTTGACAGACACAGAAAAAATTTTGGGACGGATATTTCAGTTAAAAAAAAAAGAAAAATTTTCACGATTACAATGCTGTTTCGTACTCAGAATGGAAGAAAGTGGAATTGAACTTGCAAAATGTCGTTCTTTCATAAGTTTTTGTTTTAAAAATTCTCCGATTTTCGAATTATTCATATTTTTATTGTTTTAATGCTCATTCAAGAGATTTTGTAATTTTAATTTAGTGAATGATTTTAATATGTTTTTTTCATATTTTATTAATTTATTCTAATGAAATCTAAATTAATTTAAATTTTCACCAATTAAGATTATTATGAATTTTTGAAATTTTATTTTCGAGCAGTTGACATTATAGACAAGATTTTAAAAAATATGAAAAGTTAAACGAAAGCTTCAGAAAAATAAAATAAGTCTTCGTTTTTTTTAAATTCTCGGTCTCTCAAGCAAATCATGAATTTATAATTTTTAAAAGTAATTGAACGAAAAAACTTAAGATAAATATATAAAGTGAAAAATTCATAGAATATCATTATTTCTAAATAAGTATTGTCTTTTGGGTTTCAAAAAAATTGTGAATTTTTTGTTTTCGAGTTGTCCAAGATATTGTCAAAGAAATGCAGAAAAAAAGAAAAAAACTTCCTATCAGATAGGTCTAATTTCTTACAATGCTTCGATTTAAGTAACTTTATTGACAGACTTACATAACAATTTTTCGATATTTCATTTAACAAAAAAACATTTTTGAAGAATCGTCAAGGGCAGTGGCGGCTCGTGGATGTTTGGCGGAGGAGCAACGGAAGAAATTTTGACCGAAGCAGCAACGATACTAATTTATTAATAATAATGATATTAGTTTATTAATATTTGCTTCCTCTACAAGAGTAAGTAGTGCGGCACGAGCGACATATTTGTCTTAGCCCTCCCTACGGAAATCCACGAGCCGCCGCTGATCAAGGGCTATCAACCATAAGTCGTTCTGCCCATCTTTGTCAGTCTGTTGTCGCGTTCGTTATTCGTCAGTGTTAAGAAAGAAATGATAAAATGAATTGATGAAGTGTTCAGGTAGGAAATTTGTGTTTTGGTAGGATATTGGGGTCGCGATGGATAGGATCTGGAAAATAACCGGATTTTTTTTAAACTTTTCAGCAAGGAATAGTATGCGTTTCTGTAAAGCGTTTGTGATAGCATATACATAGGACAGTGGTGGCGAACCTTTTGAGCTCGGTGTGTCAAAATTTTGAAAAATCGAAACATAATTTTCGTGGCGTGTCACACTCGTGTTGTTTGAAATCTCAGGCTGTGATTCATGCATTATCCTCTGCATTAGCGTCACACAATATGCACCACGTGAAGGTTATCACAAAAGTAAAGACTACAAAAATAGAAATATTTATAATTTTTGCATCAATTTATTATAATTTTGTTAATTATTAATTATTATTAACATAAGTAATAATATTATTCTTAATAACCAACTCTGGCCGTTATAAAAGACAAATATTTGAATTATGAATTTTTTATCTTTGAAGGAGCGTGTCACCAAATATGAGTTCGCCATCATTGACCTTCGTTTGGTGGGCAATGCTTCGATTTTCAAGCAAATTATGAATTTTTAATTTAAATTGAATTATGATAATCACTATGTTTTAACCACAACTAATAACAAATAATTTGTTATTTGTTTCAGCAAAAAATATGAAGGAAATATTGTTGCAGAAAAATATTCACAAAAGTAAATTGATAAGAAACTAAGCATGAAGATGACATATTGGTATGTTTCTTTAGGTTCCTCTTTTGTTTTTCTAGCATCAAGTTATTATTAGTTAGTTTTAACAAGAGGTGTGTAACTCATGAGTGAGTCGATTAAAAGATTCGACTCTTAGAAATAGAAATAAGTCGCTAATCACGTGACTCGTGTATAAATGTACTTTTAACTCTTCACCTGGCAAATTTATTTATTAAGTTTTATTTTTACAAAGATATTCAGCCTCTGTGTTGTATCTAAAATCACTTCAAGAACATAAAATATAAACTCGGTTGATTTTAACGATACAATCAATAAATAAATACACGAAGAATTTTATAAGTTTCAGCGTAAAAAAAAAACTTGAATAGATACTAAATATAAAATAAAAGGTGTAGTTTCTTCCTTTTGAATGACAAATTCGATAAGAAATAGAGAGTTGATTAAATGAAGGCAAAGTTGCACTTTTTAATGCTGAATAATTTTTACTTTCTCCGTTACGAACTACGAGAAAGGTGATCGTGAAAAACTAATAAAGCAATTGATATGCAACTTTGAACATACGCCTTATTTGATAATCCGAAGAACTGAAAAGCTTTTGGGTAAAATTTCGTACACGGGAAGTGGGTGTTTACCTTAACTGTTTTTTGTTTTTTGCCAATATTTTCTTAAATATGAAAAATATCATAAAAACATTTAAACAAACATTGAAGACAACAAAGAAATGAACATCTTTTGCTTGAAAATATTTTTCATAAAATCATTGCTATTCAAAAAAAAAGTTATTAATTTTTTTTTTATTTTTGGTTTATAATTATGAAACGATAATAATTACAGCAAATCTATGTGAATAATAATTTTAGAGAATGCCAAAATGAACAACTTCTAAAGAATAAGTTTTTGTCAAAATCTCGTTAGTTTTTGAGTAAACCGAGTTTTTGAATTTGAAGTATAATTTTTCCATTTTCATAATTTTGACGTTTTAAACGTCAGTTTCATCCGAGTTTACGCAACGCTCGATGTACATTTAAAATATGATTTTAATTGAAAATAAACCATGAAAACGTAAATATAAATGGCTATGATACCATCCAGTCGGAGAAAGTAAGATAATGGCCACATCACCATTTTTAAAAAATAAATTTAAAATATTCTGACTACTTCCGAAAAAAACTACTTTATTACTGATTATTTTAAAAACTAAGAGCTTTTGTATGATCTTCCAGAAAATAAATTTATTTTTCAAATTCGACATTTCGTTATTTAGATACCCATTTAATTTTTTTAAATACGGACGTGGATTTCACACCAAAAATTTTTCATTTAATTTTTGAACGGAAATCTTCAATTATACATAATAGATACAAAAATGTATACAGGGTTTCCCAAAAGTAATAAATTCCATAAAATTGTTGATAAATATATATTTAAAAAATGCTCGGACAGGTCGATTCATCTATTGATGTAGTTTTCAACCCCTAAACGCTATTAACAACAACTTTTAAAATTCAAATAGCAAAGTACCCCATCGGATACCTCATAGCTTGGTAAATACAATAAGAACGATAAAAAAAGTATTTTAAAATTGGTTGATAAAAAACATTTAATTTAATTTTAATGTATACATTGTTTGGTTATTTTCCATAGATACATTTTTAATTTTGATATTGTATTACTTAAACCTATCGCAATTTTTAGCTGACAAAAGCAAGAAAGACAAGAAACTGCAATTGTTTGTACCAGTTATTGCTAGAGCTGTATCAACGTCTGCTCGAATATTGGCACTTTTATTTGAAAACATTTTGGTTTTTTATTAATCGATTTAAAAAAAAAACCTTTGTTCATTGTATTTAACATTCAACAAGCTATAAAATGAGGTATCAGAAGGGGTACTTTGCTATTTGAAGTTTGGGTTGCTAGCGCTTAGGGGTTGAAGGATTGAAAGGTGAAAATTACTTCTCTGGATGAAAATTTAAAATAATTGAATAGTTGTGTGTGGCTGATAGTTGAAAGTCCATATTCACTTTAATCTTGGTAAATTATACACGGTAATACTTTAAAATATCTATTGTCTATGCGACAATTGTTTTTTTCGTCGCCTTAAATTTAAAATAAAAATCGACCTGTCCCAGTAATTTTTGAAATATTTTTATCAACGGCTTTATGGGATTTATTCAGTACTTTCGGGAAACCCTGTATAATACGAAATGCAGAGATCAAAAACTATTTTTAATAACAAAATCTGTATAATTTAAATTAATTTTAAAACGATAATAAAAAATAAATAAAAATTAATATTCTTAAGTATACGGTTACAGAAGCTCCCCATTCTACTGATGGTACTGTTGAAGCCATATTGGGTACGGCTAAACTCCAATAAGAAGACTTGATTGTCAATCCATTCGATATTTTAATATATTTTTACTATTATTATTTTTTTTTTAAATTTAATTATCAATTATTATAATTATTATCTTGGCACCATTTTTTACTTGCTGTAGATCATACTTTAATTGATCACGGTGTGTGACATTATTAACAGCTTGGAATAAATTGTTAATAATAAAGTTTGAGTATTTGATTACTTCACAAATGTCGTTTATAAATAACGAAGATAAGGTGGGACCGCAATGCGAACCTTGCGGTATATCAGATGTTACAAATATAGGTTTAGAAACATTTTCATTGATTTTAACATCCTGAGTACGCCTTAAGAGAAAGCTTTGTAACCAATTCATAACTTTGTTGCCAAAAACAAATGCTTCGAATTAAGATTTGCATAGTCAGTGTAAATTGTGTTAATTTGGGCTCCTATTAAATATGTTCTAAAACATACGACATTGATTACAGTTGATTTGCCAAGAGTAAATCCGTGTTGCTGAGTAATTATATTTTCTATACAAGCTCATTGCAATTGTTTACTTATTAAACAATCAAGTAGGTTAGGAATTACAAACTGTTTTGTCTTTCGTCCGCAATCATTTATATTAAAACATGTTAACTGGTTACATTCACTTAATTTGTTTTTCCTTGTATTTACTTTAAAATCGAATTAAATGTGTATAAACGGCCAAAATGTGTTCTTCTGATTATTTCCTTTTTTTCATACAATAATTTAAAAATAAAATTACTGGGAAAAAAATATTTGCGCATAACCACAAGCAGTAATAAAATTTATTTTTACGAGAATCTGCATTCACCACATGTTATGCCAAAACTTCTCTTAGCAACCACGAATAAAATAATCATAAATTTAAATAATGTAAAACCTTGATTCTTGTACTTCCAGCATCATATTTTATAGACCTTCAATTAATACAATAGCATAACTATAGCAACAATCTTCGCGGTATATTAGTGCAGTGACCTGTACCAATCTAATTTCGATCATCTAAAAATGATCTGTCTAGTCATTATTCATTACAAAAATTGGTTTTTATGACGGTCACGATCCGGCTTTAATGCATTAGTCATGTTTAACAACCAGGAAAAATGCTCGTGAAGGTTAAGGACTGGACAAACAATAGGATCCGGCACTGTCATATCTCTTCGATAAAGTCACGCAGTCAACACCTTTTGATTCATCCGGGTAATTGCACGGATGCAATTGGAAAATTGATAAATTGCATTCCCGCTCCAGATACGGACGTGATTTGAAGATGTTCTAGACGAGACTACTCAAGTATTCAATTGCGCAACACGAATGTACATATAAATAAATTAAGTAAGGATAAACTTTCCATCTGGAAAATGAATGGCGTGACAAGTCCCCCTAATTTATAACGCCCTAAAAATAGTGAAGCACAGCATCTAAAGGGCTTCGATGACATACCTTACATTTCCTTATTTGCACTGCTTGGAATTGATTTTTTTAATTTTTTCTACTTTATTACCTGGTCATTGTAAATTACTTTTTTTACATATCGATGGTGTAGCGCACAAATGTTGTAAGTGTTGTTAGTGAAATTATTAAAATATTCACATTTTCTTTTAAGTTCGTAACAGAAGTAGATGTAGAAATTGATTCATTATACCAAAAATAAAAATTAAATTATTAAAATATGTTTTGTTTTAATTTTCACACAAATGACAACTTACTTTTTTGATTTGTGCAAAATAGTACATTTTGCACTTACAACAATTGTGCGCTACACCATCGATATTTACACCTAAGATGGCGTTGCATATTAAACTTCTTATAAAATATAATAACAAATAATTACACAATCGTGTATTTTAACCATGTCAATAACAAAGTAAGCATGTTCTATAAATAGATAATTGAATACATTTATTGTTTCAGGTGACCTCTCATTATCACATGGATATCATTGGAAAAAAAGTAATACCTAATATGAAGCATTTGGAAGTATTATATTTTTACATATTTAATAAATCGTTTTAATTATTTGTTTATTTATTTACTTTATTTAAATATGTGCATAATTTGAGAATATCAAGTATTAAGTATTGTGTTGGGTAAATTGATTTTAAATAATTTAATTTGCAAATGCAAATAAACCGTGTAAATTTGAAAATAATCCAACGAGAACAGAATTTATAGCAATATTTAACCTTATTACAAGATAATTCAAAAACAATTTCTATGCACTTGAAACTTTCCAAATTTACTCAAAATTGATTCTACATAATGATCCAATAAAAATCGTAAAACACCACTTTCCGTAATTTTAAGATAAATCCACGAGCACATAACTTATTGCAATTTTAAACTTGCTCCTTTTCTTCTTGATTAAACATTTTAAAAATTATTGCCATGCTCTTGAAATTTTCCAAATTTATTCAAACGCGATTCTAGACTACGAGGAAAAAAAATACCGCCCATTCCCTAGATTTTAAATTTATCCCACGAGAGTAGAATTTATTGCAATTAAGAAGTTGCTCATTTCCCAATAAAACAATACAAAAACAATTACCAAACACTTGAAACGTTCCAAATTCACTCAAAATGGATAATAGATTACGATGTAATAGAAATCTCGAAAAATCCTTGCGAAGATTAAAAAATACAAAAACAATTGCCAAATCCTTGAAACGCTAAAAATTCACTTAAAATTGATAATAGATTACGATTGAATAGAAACCTCGAAAAACCCTTGCCTAGATTTTAAGATAATCCTATGAGAACATAACTTATTGCGATTTTAAAGTTGCTCATTTTCCACTGAATTAAAAAATACAAAAGAATTGCCAAACACCTGAAACGTTCCAAATTCACTCAAAATCGATAATAGATTACGATTTAATAGAAATCTCGAAAAACCCTTGCGAAGATTGTAAGATAATCCTATGAGAACGCAACTTATTGCAATTTTAAAATTGCTCATTTTCCACTTGATTAAAAAAATACAAAAACAATTGCTACGCACTTGAAACATTCTAAATATATTCAAAATCGATTGTAGACACACAACTCTCCTAAATTTGGAGATAATATCACGAGAAGAGCTTATTTCTATTCTTATTGTTACAAAAAGATGTAAAACCAATAACCCCGTGTTCTTTGAGCTTTCTAGATTGACTCAAAATCGATTTTATATTATTATTCATTAAAAATCCCTTTTTAGATTTAGAAATAATCCATCGAGAACAATTTTCTAATTAAATACGAGGAATAAACAATAAATAAATAATTTTGAAGCTGCTCATTTTTGATCGAGCCCAAAAAAATTATTACTTCGCACTTGAAACTTTCTAAAGTTGTTAAAAATCGATTTTAGATTACCTTTCAATAAACATCTCGAAACTTCACTTTCTTAGATTTTGGGATAATTTAATGAGAACAGAGCCTATTGAAATTTAAATTTGTTAATTTTTTACTTGGACAAAAAAAAATATAAAAACAATTGCCACGCACATGAAACTTATAAAATTTACTCAAAACAGATTCTAGGTTACGATAACATACAAATCTTAAAACATCCATGCCTTAAATTTTGAGATAATCACACGAGAACAGAACTTATTGCAATTTTAAAGTTATTCATTTCACATACAAAAATACAAAAATAATTTATACATACTTGAAACTTTCCAAATGCACTCAAAATAGATTCTAGGTTATGGTAACATACAAATCTTAAAACATCTATGCCTTAAATTTTGAGATAATCACACGAGAACAGAACTTATTGCAATTTGAAAGTTACTCATTTTCCATTCGGCCGAAAAAATACAAAAATAATTGATACGCACTTGAAACTTTCAAAATTCACTCAAAATCGATTACGATCCAATAGAGATTTCATGAAATGTATTTCCTAGATTTCGAAATAATATCACGAGAACAGAACTTACAATTTTAAACTTTTATATTTGGCCAAAAAATATAAAAACAATTGCCAAGCCTTGAAACTTTTCAAATACACTCAAGATTGATTCAAGATTAAGATAAAATACAAATCTTAAAACATCAATGTCCTAAATTTTAAGATAATCCCATGACAACAGAACTCATTGTAATTTTAAAGTCATTTCCCATTCGGTCAAAAAATACAAAAGCAATTACTAAGCACTTGAAACTTTCCGAATTCACTCAAAATCAATTATTGATTACTATTTAATAAGAATTACAAATTCTTATACCTGGATGTTAAGATAATCCTAGGAGAACAAAACTTACTTGTTCGGTTACAATTGGCCAAATAAGTAAGAAAAATAAATGCCTTGAAACTTTTCAAATGTACTTAAAATCGATTCTAGATTACGATCCTATAAAATCTCAAAATATCCCTTTCTAGGATTTTAAGAGAATCACACAACAATAGAACTTAGTTCAACTTTAAACTTTCTCATTTTCCACTTGACAAAAAAAAAATAGAAAAACAATTACCACGCACTTGGAACTTATCAAATATACACAAAATCGATTCTAGATTTTGTCAAAAACTTAAAACTAATCAGGTTAAATAGGTGATGGGTGATCAATCAATATTTTAGTTTTAAGTAATAATTAATTATGTATTTTTTTGTAATGGAGAATCCGTAAATAAACGTTATTTATTTATTTATAAATCTTTAAATATCCGTGCCCTAAATTTTGGAATAATTCTACGAGAACAGAATAAATTGCAATTTGAAAGTTACTCATTTCCCATTGGGCCAAAAAAATACAAAATCAATTGATATTTCTATTTGAAATTTGGCTGATTTTCGAGAGACGAGTTTACCCCCTAAACATGGTCTTTAGCCGAAACAAAAATACGTATCGAACAGGGGCGGCTCGTTATGTAGAGCCAAGGAGCCAATCACTAATTTCAAACGAAACAAGATTTTTTTTATTAATTCTAAAAACACTGATTTGTCATTTTAAATGTTAAAATGACGCCTGCGAAAGTTTCATAAGACGAGAAAAATGGCACTGCATTTATTTGAGAATATATCTCTTGAACAAATTAGCAGATTTGAAAAATTCTTCCAGAATTGTGTTTTGTGTTGTTATCTTGAAAACCAGTGATGGAGTATTTTGAGGTTTTTGGAGGTTTATTAAGATTAATGTATTTTGAGTAAAGCTGAAAAGTTTCAAGTATGTTACAGTTGTTTTTGTATTTTTTTTCACTCCGAAGAAGTAAAACTTAAAAAAATCTTAAGGGCTGTTCTCGGTCGGTTATCTTGAAAACTTGTGATGGGGTATTATGTTTTTTTAGAGGCTTATTATGATTAATGTGTTTTGAGTAAATTTGGAGAGTTTCAAGTGTGATGCACTTGTTTTTATATTTTTTTTTCACTCGGAAGAGTGAAAAACCAGTGATGGGTTTTTTTTAGTTTTTTGGAGGATTGTTAAGATTAGTGTATTTTTAGTAAATTTGGAAAATTTCAAGTGTGTTGCAGTTGTTTTTATAAATTTTTTTTCACTCGTGCAAATTAAAAAATCTGAAACGCTGTTCTCGGTCGGTTATCTTGAAAACCTGTGGTAGAATTTTTGGAAGATTATTAAGATTATTGTATTTAAAGTAAATTTAGAAAGATTCAAGTATCTTACAGCTGTTTTTATATTATTTTCGCGTCAACAAAAAATGATTATAATTTTTCATAAATTTACACGAAAAATCGCAAAAGCAATCGACGGAATGTATTTGAATTTTCAACGAAATCACTCTTGAATTAATATTGAGTGATTTTCTAAAGTTTCAAGTGGATGGCAATTATTTTTATGTTTTTTTCGCGTCAACAAAAAAAAATATATTTTTTTATAAATTTACATGAAAAATTGCTTAAGCAATCGACGGAATGTATTGGAATTTTCTACCAAATCACTCTTGAATTAATATTGAGTGATTTTGCGAAGTTTCAAGTGGATGGAAATTGTTTTTATATTTTTTTCGCGTCGACAAGTTTATTTCAATTTTTTTCTAAATTTTATCTCCATTCACATTGAAATATTCTCAAATTTAGAAGCAATGCATTTTACGGAAATGTAGAATCACATGTGTTGTCAGTTGTTTTGGAAAGTTTCAAGACGATGGCGATTGTTTTTATATTTTTTTAGAGTCGACGAATTTGTTGCAATTTTTTTTTAAATTTCATCACCGTTCACATTGAAATATTCTAAAATTTAGACACAATGCATTTCTAATTTTTACGAAAATGTAGAATCACATGTGTTGTTAGTTGTTTTAGAAAGTTTCAAGTCGATGACAATTGTTTTTATATTTTTTAGCGTCGACGAATTTGTTGCAATATTTTTTTTTATTTCATCACCGTTCACATTGAAATATTCTAAAATTTAGACACAATGCATTTCTAATTTTTACGAAAATGTAGAATCACATGTGTTGTCAGTTGTTTTAGAAAATTTCAAGTCGATGGGAATTGTTTTTAAATTTTTTTCGCGTCTACGAAGTTGTTGCAATTTTTTTCTAAATTTCATCACCGTTCATATTAAAATATTCTAAAATCTAGAAACAATGCATTTCTAATTTTTACGGAAATGTAGAATCACATGTGTTGTCAGTTGTTTTGGAAAGTTTCAAGTCGATGGCGATTGTTTTTATATTTTTTTAGAGTCGACGAATTTGTTGCAATTTTTTTTTTAATTTTATCACCGTTCACATTGAAATATTCTAAAATTTAGACACAATGCATTTCTAATTTTTACGAAAATGTAGAATCACATGTGTTGTCAGTTGTTTTAGAAAGTTTCAAGTCGATGGCAATTGTTTTTATATTTTTTTTGCGTCGACGAATTTGTTGCAATTTTTTTCTAAATTTCATCAACGTTCACATTGAAATATTCTAAAATTTAGAAACAATGCATTTCTAATTTTTACGGAAATGTAGAATCACATGTGTTGTCAGTTATTTTGGAAAGTTTCAAGTCGATGGTAATTGTTGTCATATTTTTTTCGCGTCGACGAATTTGTTGCATTTTTTTTTAATTTCATCGCCGTTTACATTGAAATATTCTAAAATTTAGAAACAATGCATTTCTAATTTTTACGGAAATGTAGAATCACATGTGTTGTCAGTTGTTTTGGAAAGTTTCAAGTCGATGGTAATTGTTGTCATATTTTTTTCGCGACGACGAATTTGTTGCATTTTTTTCTAAATTTCATCACCGTTTACATTGAAATATTCTAAAGTTTAGAAACAATGCATTTCTAATTTTTACGAAAATGTAGAATCACATGTGTTGTCAGTTGTTTTAGAAAGTTTCAAGTCGATTGCAATTGTTTTTATATTTTTTTCGCGTCGACGAATTTGTTGCAATTTTTTTCTAAATTTCATCACCGTTCACATTAAAATATTCTAAAATTTAGAAACAGTGCATTTCTAATTTTTACGGAAATGTAGAATCACATGTGTTGTCAGTTGTTTTGGAAAGTTTCAAGTCGATGGTAATTGTTTTTATATTTTTTTCGCGTCGACGAATTTGTTGCATTTTTTTTTAAATTTCATCACCGTTTACATTGAAATATTCTAAAATTTAGAAACAATGCATTTCTAATTTTTACGGAAATGTAGAATCACATGTGTTGTCAGTTGTTTTGGAAAGTTTCAAGTCGATGGCAATTGTTTTTATATTTTTTTCGCGTCGACGAATTTGTTGCATTTTTTTTTAATTTCATCGCCGTTTACATTGAAATATTCTAAAATTTAGAAACAGTGCATTTCTAATTTTTACGGAAATGTAGAATCACATGTGTTGTCAGTTGTTTTAGAAAGTTTCAAGTCGATGGCAATTGTTTTTATATTTTTTTCGCGTCGACGAATTTGTTGCAATATTTATTTAAATTTCATCATCGTTCACATTTAAATATTCTGAAATTTAGACACAATGCATTCCTAATTTTTACAAAAATGTGGAATCACATGTGTTGTCAGTTGTTTTAGAAAGTTTCAAGTCGATGGCAATTGCTTTTATATTTTTTTCGCGTCGACGAATTTGTTGCATTTTTTTTAAATGTCATCGCCGTTTACATTGAAATTTTCTAAAATTTAGAAACAATACATATCTAATTTTTACGGAAATGTAGAATCACATGTGTTGTCAGTTGTTTTGGAAAGTTTCAAGTCGATGGTAATTGTTCTTATATTTTTTTCGCGTCGACGAATTTGTTGCATTTTTTTTTTAATTTCATCGCCGTTTACATTGAAATATTCTAAAATTTAGAAACAATGCATTTATAATTTTTACGGAAATGTAGAATTACATGTGTTGTCAGTTGTTTTGGAAAGTTTCAAGTCGATGGCAATTGTTTTTATATTTTTTTCGCGTCGAAGAATTTGTTGCAATTTTTTTCCAAATTTCATCACCGTTCACATTGAAATATTCTAAAATTTAGAAACAATGCATTTCTAATTTTTACGGAAATGTAGAATCACATGTGTTGTCAGTTGTTTTAGAAAGTTTCAAGTCGATGGCAATTGTTTTTATATTTTTTTCGCGTCGACGAATTTGTTGCAATTTTTTTCTAAATTTCATCACCGTTCACATTGAAATATTCTAAAATTTAGAAACAATGCATTTCTAATTTTTACGGAAATGTAGAATCACATGTGTTGTCAGTTGTTTTGGAAAGTTTCAAGTCGATGGCAATTGTTTTTATATTTTTTTCGCGTCGACGAATTTGTTGCATTTTTTTTTCTAAATTTCATCACCGTTCACATTGAAATATTCTAAAATTTAGAAACAATGCATTTCTAATTTTTACGAAAATGTAGAATCACATGTGTTGTCAGTTGTTTTAGAAATTTTCAAGTCGATGGTAATTGTTCTTAATTTTTTTTCGCGTCGACGAATTTATTGGCTATTTTTCTCTTTATTGAATTTACTGAATAATTTTGTAACAATAATCGTTTTCTTTCTCAAAAAGTATATTGTATGCTAAGTGGCTCTATCATCAAAATGTTCCACGAGCCGCCACTGGTATCGAATATTTTGCTCCCCGCTACAAATCTACTAAATTTAATTAAAATCGGAGGGGAACGCTTGGGTTAGTTACCTTGTAAGTTTGAAACTGAAGTGAATTTGGTGACGTCTGCGATACATAAAAAAACTATTTTGACCCGGAAACACATAACTTGTCACAGACGTCTTTGTATGTGGTTAAAGAAGAGCAAAATTACTGCTCTTCTTTGATTATTGTTTACTCTTAAATAAAGACCTGTCTTCATAAATAAAGAACATTATCGCACACGGATTTCTAAAGTGATACAAGAAAAAAATAATAATTTGCGACAATCGTAAAAAAATTACATTAGTAATAATTTTGCGCTCTAGCGGGTGCTAATTTGGCACACTTTTGATACAGGATTTACATGCCAAATTAACTACGCTATAAGAAGATATTTGGAGGCCTGTTAACCAAGTCTTAGTCAAAAGTACAGATTTTTCACTTGTGTCGCTTTAGAAATACGTGTGCGTCACCGTAGACGTACGTAAAAATACTAACACGATTTAAAATATTTTAATTGCATTGAATTGACTTTAATTAAAAATTTTGATTAGTTAATAAATTTAATACCCAATAAAATTTAAATACCTCCTTTTACAAAGCCACCTAATTACCTAAGTTATTGAACAAATTGCGCGAATCCGAGCGCGACGACAATCGTAGAAATACGCGGTGTAGTTTTTGGTTTAATTAAAATTTAACGCCAATTAACAATTTCTCCACGAAAACTTTCAATCGCGAAAAGACAAACGGCGCAGTGCAAAATTAAGAACCCGCGGAGGCGGTCCCTATCTTAACATGGCAACCGCCGACCTCTTAAACTTAACTAGCGGAAGCGCAGATAACCACTTAACCATTTAACAAACGGCAGGAATAAATCTAAAAAACGTTCGGAATAAGACAGTGCGCGATAAACATTTGTGTGGACAACATGAGGATCATAGTGGTATTTTTGTTGGTCTCAGCTGTGCTGGTGGGGTTGGAGTGCAAGCGGTCTGGTGGCACTAGAGCTACTAGTAGCAGGTCGCTGGGGTTGTTTAGTAGGAGGGGAGGGAAGAAGAATTCGGGGAGGTCTTCACGGAAGACGTTCAAGGGTGCACAGGAAGAGCCGGAGCCGGTTCCTGGTAGTTACCCGAAGCAGCCGGCGGCTAATCCTGGTGCGAAGGTTAAGCAGGCCGCTCCCGTGGCTCCAGTGGCTTCCGCTCCGAGGATTGAAACCGGCGTGCAGAAGGCGACGCCGGTAAATAAACCGCAGCAGAATAGTCCGCCCATCGGTTGGAACGTGCAGCAACCTCAGGCGAAGAGCATGGATGTTGCGCAGAACAAGTTTGCGTATCCGACGGGAGGAAGCAGCATGGGCGCATCGCATGCTGGACCTTATCCAAACACCGGATCCAGCAATCACTACTCGACGGGGCATACGTATAACTACGGTAACGGGTATAATCACCAGCAACCGGGAGGGATGGGAAATCCTAACATGGGAGGAGTACCATCAACCGGACATCAGTACACCAATCCAGCTGGTTACAACACAGGAACAAATTTTGGAGGTAATCCGGGTTATGGTAGTTATGGACAGCACGGAGGGAATCCTACTGGCTATGGAGGTAATCCAGGTATGGGAGGTTATGGAGGAAATCCAGGTATGGGTGGTTATGGAGGAAATCCAGGTATGGGTGGTTATGGAGGTAATCCAGGTATGGGAGGTTATGGAGGCAATACCGGTATGGGAGGATATGGAGGCAATACCGGTATGGGAGGTTACGGCGGCATGGGTGGCTTTGGAGGTATGGGTGGTTACGGAATGTCTAACTACGGACAGAAAAAAAGCTTCTTCAGCGGAACCGCTTTCAAATCCATAGTAGGCGGCGTATTAATATGGAGCTTATTCAATGGCCTCACCAGAAAACCATACAACGTCTACAACGTCTACAACAAACCAGAAGACGCTTCAGATGAAATCGAACTCCCGGCCAACTTGATCACCCTCTGTCCGGAAAACGCGACGTCCCTCTGCACCGAAAACACCGCGCCCCTCTGCACCTCCAACGAGACCATCCTTTGCGTAATGACCTCACCACCGATCCCCATCAAGACGGACGATAAACAACCAGAAACACCCCCTTGTCTGGTAAACGCGACCATCATCGGCGACATAAACACCAATCCGCAAATAGTAAACGCCAGCTTTGCAATAACCAGGCAAAACGACAACCATACAGAGACAATGTACTGCGTGACCACGCTGGCTGTACCCTACATAGAAACCAATTCCACGTGCACTCCCCCCGACTGCCCCGCTCAGCCGGAAGTTCCGCCATTAACCCCGATCGCGCAAATCGGCGGGAATCAGACGACGGATCAGGGCACAAAGCCACTTAATTAAGGTGACACATAAATTGTTTAAATTATTTCAAATCGTTTAGTATAAGTGGATAATATGTGCTTGTTTGTTCCAGATGAGGCAATGAAGTATCTTCGCTGGTTTCAAATCATCGTTTCGGGCGCGAAGCTGATCAAACTGGTACAAGAAACTTATCGGAGTGTTAGGAAAATTTTTAGAGATTTAACTCACCTTTTTAAGTTAATTGGTAAGGTGGACATGTAATGTTGATTTTGTTTAATAAACTTTATATATTCTTTGTTATTTAATTTCATTATTATTATTTTTTCTTACAATGTAACAAATAAATTAAAAATCCCCTTCTGAAGTACATAATAATTTAACACTACGAATAATTTATTGAGTGTTACGTGCACGTCTGACGGTTTATAGAAATTGCACATTAAGCCTCATCTGCGAAAGTTCCCGAACCGCCACTGCTCACTGGGAATTGGAAATTATGTAAAGAAAAAACATTTATAAGACGCAGGGGCGGCTCGTTTTGTAGAGCCACGGAGCCATGGCACTACCTGTAGACTCAAGCTCAGCAAGAATTTTTAACTGCTTCTTAAAAAAAACTTTTTAAATGTTAAACAACACCTGTAACACCGCATTAATTTCAACAGATGGTTAAAATTTGGACAGACTATTTCTAAATAATGTGTTTTTACAAATTTCCAAAGAAAGCGATCGCAAGTTTACCACAACAAAAATGGTTGCACTAAAAGAAAATTTTGATGAGCAAAAAGGCGCATTTTTCAAAAATTTACGTAGGGATTGCACATTTATTTTAACCGATGGTTTAGACTGTGACTTACTAATTCTAAATAATGCGTCTTTGCAAATTTCCAAAGAAAATAATTTTCTTCTAAATTTTCGATTTCTTTGTTAAAATTTTCGAGCTTTTGGTCCGCAATTTTGATTTTTAGGATCCAATTTTTTATCTCATACTTCAGATTTTTTTGAACCTAAATGATTGGTTTTTATACGCAACTGTTTTACAGTTTCTGATTTCTTGCCCTTCATTTTAAATTTTTTAACTTAAATTATTATTTTTTATGGGCGAATTTTTTTACTTTTTGGTTACTTTTTGACCACCGTTTTCGAGTTTCTGGTCGGCAACTAATTTTGAGCTAAAAATGATTTTTGTTTTTCATTGAGTGCAATTTTCGTTCCTTCCAGTGCAGTTTTGAGTCAATTCCTGTTGTTTTGAGTAGCAATATTGCAATTATTTTTACACGTAATCAAAAGTACACTCTTTCTGCATAGTTTTAGTAATTTTGGAGCTAATTCTACAAGTGATTAATTTTTTACAATATTTCAAAACATTGAGTGCAAATTTCCTTCACTACAGAGCAAATTTTGAGTTTATTCCCTTGTTTTCTGCAGGAGCATGTCGTTGTTTTCAGGAAATCAAAAGTACACTATTTTTTAATAATTGAAGTTTATTTGAAGCGAAACCTTCAAGTAATATTTTTTGTAATTTTTCAAATCGTCGAGTGCAAATTTCCTTCGCTACAGAGCAAATTTTGTGTTTTTCTATGTTTTCTGGGGCTAATCACCCCGAGTGCTGAAAATGGCAATTTTCGGACTTTAAATTTTCAATCTTCTTGTTTTCATTTTTTATCGTTAAGCCCGGATTTTGGTATTTTAATCTAAATTCTTAATCTTTTAGCCTAAATTTTTTTCTAAATTTTCGATTTATTTGTTAAAATTTTTGATTTTTTGGTCCGCAATTTTGATTTTTAGAATCGAATTTTTGAATCTTTTATCCTATTTTTTAACCTAAATGATTGATTATTTGTATTTTTTGCCGATATTTTCAAGTTTTTTTGACAGTTTTTGATTTCTTTCTTACCCTTGATTTTAGATTTTTTAACTTGAATTATTATTTTTTATGGAAGTGTTTTTTACTTTTTGACTAAAATCGATTAAATTTAATTAAAAATAAAAAAAAACGTTTTTTTTCAAGACGGAGACCATTCTGAACACCATTTGTCCATAAAATTTTGATGTGGAACTTCCAGGAACTGAGGTATTTGAGTTTCTGGTCGGCAACTTATTTTGAGCTGAAGAGTTATTTTGGGGGCTGAAAAAGGCGAATTATTTTCGTTTTCCTTGATTTTCAATTTTTTGGATTGAATTTTTTATTTTTAGATTTTTTTGGTCTATATTTTAGATCTTTGACCTGTTTTTTCATTTCTTCGTTCCAAATTTTAGAGTTTTTGCCCTAAATATTCTGTGTTTTGGTTAAACTTTTGTTGAAATTTTCGGATTTTTGGTATGCTTTTTTTTAACCGCGAATTTTCGATATTTGTGTAAATTTTCGATTTTTTGTGCTTATATTTTTAGTTTTTTACATTAATTAAGAGCGTATTTTTTATTGCTCTATACTTTAGATTTTTAACGTGATTGATTTTTATGTGCAAATTTTTGATTTTTTTGCCGGTATTTAATTTGTATAATTTGTCATTTCCATCTTTCATAATTTTGACGTTTCAAATGTCAGTATCATCCGATCCAATAAATTGTAAAAGTGGCTCTATTATCAACGTGTTCCACGAGCCGCCACTGATAAGACGTAATTTTTTCGTCGAAACATTAGCGAGCAGAGTAGTTTTTTCAATAAGTAATTTGTTGCAATTTTAAATATTTCGTGAGATTCGTGATTCAAGAAATGTCTTATATATCTAAATTATTAAATAAATCTTACTTGTAGATTAACCAAAAGAGTACATTTCAAATCACTTCCTAAAAATCAAAGTTTACGAAATACATTTAATAACAAAAATTATTATTATTATTATTTATTATTTACCTTTGTCCTCCTTTCTTACAAAATAAAATTCACAGTATTTGAAAAGATAAAAAATGGTGATTTTCAATTGAAATCATATTTTAAATGTACATCGAGCGTTGTGTAAACTCGGATGAAACTGACGTTCAAAACGTCAAAATTTGAAAGATGGAAAAATTATACTTCAAATTCAAAAAATTAGTTTACTCAAAAACTCAAGGGATTTCGAAAAAAACTTGTTCTTTATAAGTTGTTCATTTTAGAATTCTATACAATTATTATTAATATAAATTTGCTGTAACTATTATCGTTTTATAATTATAAACCAAAAATTACAAAAATAATAATAAATTTTTAACTCGAATAAAAATGATTTTATGAAAAATATTTTCAAGTAAAAGATGTTCATTTCTTTGTTGTCTTCAATGTTTGTTTAAATGTTTTTTTCAGTTCTTCAGATTATCAAATAATCAATTGCTCTATTAGTTTTTCAGATACAGCGCGCACAGACAGACACACACACACAGGCGCACACACACAGACACACACAGAGACACACACAGACACACACACACACACACACACACACACACACACACACACACACAGACATACATACAGACACACGCACAGACACAGACAGACACACACAGACGCAATTTTTTTTTCAGAAATTCTTGAAATGGCATCTAGGGACCCCAAAACGGATATTTCCGTTAAAAAAAATTGAAAAAACAATCACGATCACAATACTTTCTCGTACTTCGTAACGGAGAAAGTAAAAGCATACTCGAAATTTCAGACGAAAGGAGCACGAGCGGAGTTCACTTCACAGAATGATCCACTCAGATCCAATTTACGTGGACAATTGATGGTACTTCTGTTTTTCTTCAGCAAAGTCCATTTGTATATTTGATGCTATTTTCAAGCATTTATTTAGTCCTTTAAATACATTTCTGTTGTCATTGTCAAAAATAATTGAACCCCTCCCAGAAAAAAAATGTAGGTACGCCACTGATTCTGTGGATTACTAAAACTTACCGTTCATGTGATTCTTCTATTCGTTCTAATATTAAAATTAAAGCTTGTGCTAAATTGTCTTGTAGATTATACCAAATTCCTTTCAGTGCTTTGTTTCGAAATATCCTTAAAATAACACTACAAGACCACAATTTTTTATAAATCATAATATTTATTTTACTACATAAAAAATATTCTTTTCATCGGTTAACATTAATATCTCCATAAAAATCCTATGCGTGTTCTACACTTAGAATTCAATACTAAAAGCATGTATTTGCTGTGATAATTCGAAATAATTAATAACTGCAGTTTTAGAAAGGATCATTATGCTTCATAGATGTGTATCCTAATGTTGACGATGGAGCTTTATCTCTGGTCAACTTTTGATGCTTCCTAAATTTCTTCAGAAGGGTGCTTTGGGTGTACGGACGAATACCTGGGCTACGAACATCTACAAGAAAATGTAATGATGTATACATTTGTAATAATTTCACATTTTACAGACTGCATCTCCGAAACTAATGAAAACTGCCCGTTTTTATTTTTTAATGGTGGGTTTACACGCTTATGCAATTTGTGCATGCAAAACTGTGCAAACAAACTGAACGTGTGCTGGTGTTTACATGTTGACTTTACCTTGCACAATTTATTAACAGAATCTCTAAAAGAGTGTTCGTTTTTGGTATAAAAAAATGGAAAATATTGACAAAAAATGACATCTTTCTCTGGGTGCGGTTAATATTATTAAAAAAAGGTATAATTAAAGCAGAAAGAAGAAAATGCACCAACCTCAAGCAAATTTTCTAGCACGAAAGATTTTATTCAAGCCAAACTTTTTGACCTCATGCATTCCTTTACAGCGAAACGATTTGTTTGCGAAAATTATTTTGCACAAGCCAATTGGTACAAATTGCATGAGCGTGTAAACGTACCTTAATGTCCCGCTCGTGTGGTTTGAACACAGTGATTAAAACCCTTTGCAAGACAACTTTTCATAAACTCAAATTCAAAAAATTAAAGTCATTTTTCCAAAAACCGCACTGTTTTTTTTATTTGGTTTTGATAGCTACTTGTAAATAATTTGTATATATTTCCATTCTAATTTCTATAAGCACTTTGAATAAAACTAATACAAATATAAATATCGACGCATACATCGGAGTAAATTATTTATTTGTTGTTAACATTGAATTAAAAATTAAAACAAAATAAATCAGAGAAAAATTTTGGTTGACTTACCCGCAGTAAAATATCTATTAGTCCTGCTGAAACCAAAACCCGTATAATAACTGGGTTTTCCTCCGAGAGGTCTTCTACTCCTGCACTCGATTTCCATAGCAAATAATATGCAGAAAAACAAAGACAAAATTATCGAAATTTTCATTGTTGTTGTGATGAGCACTTTCGATCAATAAGTTTAGTGTTGTTGGCGTTTTTATTTATAACTCAGGAGTAAAGGAGAACAACAGGAGATATACAGCATTGACCGTGGCTAATAGCACGACTGCTATCGCATCTCGGTTGACATTTGACACCGGGTAATTGACTGCAATTACCCTCAAAGGCAACGACGACATAAATATATTGTACACTTAGCTTTGCATTCTTAAAAAAATACTGTAGTTTGTTTTTACATTTTCGCTACATTTTCGTTTTAAAATGAGAATAGAGAAAAGCAGTGGCTGCTCGTTATATAGAGCATAGGAGCCATGGCACTACCTGCAGTTTAAGGTCAGCAAGAATTTCTAATTAATTCTTAAAACACTTTTTCGCCAGTTACTTTGGTCCAGGAAGATGGAGTGGGGGGATTGGGTAATATGGTAAAAGTGGCTCTACCATCAACATGTTTCACGAGCCGCCACTGGAGAAAAGAATGTTGCGTTCAAAATATTGCATGCATCTTATACAGGGTTTAGATGAACAAAACGGAACATAGGATTTCCAATGTTAATTTCTTTATATTGGAATATTATCTTCCCTGCGCATTTTAGAGGAAACATATACATACATTTTTTCTAGAGTAAACATTTCTGCATGCAGTCATGCTATTTATTTTTTGCATTTACATGAACCCGAAAAATAATACTTGAATACTTCATACCTGTTCATTTTGACGACCCGAAAAAAAAATTAAAAAACAATTCCCATCGACTTGAAACTTTCTGAAATTACTCAATATTTGTTTAGAAATAACTCAACAACAGTCTCCATAAATCCTATAACCAAAAATTAACAGAGATTAAATTTATGAAAATTTTCAATCATTTTGACGACCAGAAAAAATATTTTAAAACAATTCCCATCGGTCTGAAACTTTCTAAAATTACGCAAAATTTGTTTAGAATTCACGCAATAAAAATCCACATAAATCCCATGACCAGATATTGGAATATTTTCATGTTAACAGAGAGTAAATTTGTGAAAAATTCAAAAAAAATTTAAAAAAAACATATCACATAAACTTGAAACTTTCTAAAATTAAGCAACATTGATTGAAAATTGCTTTACTGAAAATCTACATACATTTGTGATAATTGCATGTTAAGAGAGAGTAAATTTGCGAAAAATTGTAATCATTTTGACGACCCAAAAAAATATTTAAAAAACAATTCCCATCGACTTGAAACTTTCTGAAATTACTCAATATTTGTTTAGAATTCACTCAACAACAATCTCCATAAATAAATAAAATAGAAACAACTTTTCTTGTTGCAGAAAGTATTAAATAAATTCAAAAAACGAAATATAGCCTGAATATATAAATATTCAACCTGTTCGTAACTCTTAACTTAATTTTGCTTGCAGAGTTTCGAACAGGTTGAATATTTATATATTCAGGCTATATTTCGTTTTTTGAATTTATTTAATCTCCATAAATCCTATAACCAAAAATTAACAAAAAGTAAATTTATGAAAAATTGTAATCATTTTGACGACCCGAAAAAATATTTACAAAACAATTCCCATTCTGAAACTATCTAAAATTACGCAAAATTTTAATAACCTTGGAGACTTGAAAAAAATATATATCGAGTTAGAACTTTCTAAAATGTGTCAATATTTATTTGAGTAAAATTCTACATAAATCCCATCAACAGATTTGATATAAAGGCATATTAAGCCGGAGTCAATTTGTGAAAATTCGTAATCGTTTGGGCGGCCCAAAAAAATACAAAAACAAATGCCTTCGTCATAAAACTTTCTAAACTTACTCAAAATTTATAAAAAAAAATTGATTGAGTTTAAAGCTACACAAATTCTATTAAGCGATTTTAAGATAATTGCACGTAACACTGAAAAAAAAATATGAAAATTTTTAATTTTGGCGACCCGAAAAAAATATACAGGGTGTCCGAAAACTATGGAATATATTTTGTTTGAAAACATTTTTCATAAAATCATTGTTATTCGAGAAAAAAAAAATGTTTTTTTTCATGTTTGGTATATAATTATGAAACGCTAATGGTTACAGCAAATTTATGTTAATAATAATTGTAGAGAATTCCAAAATGAACAACATATAAAGAATAAGTTTTTTTCGAAATCTCTTTAGTTTTTGAGTAAACTCTTTCAAATGAGTCATTTAAAAAAATGTAAGTGTTATTCGTTGCGCTTTTGTTTATAACAAAAAATAAAATTGATATACCCGAGGTGGTAGATAACCAAGTGTTAAATAACTTCTATTTAAAACTTTTTTCTCTAAAGTGGATATTTACTGAGCTATACAGGAAATTCCATACTTTTCGGACACCCTGTATAGACAATTGCCATCGACCCCAAACTTTCTAAAATTACTCAGTATTTATTTAAAATTAATTCAGTAAAATTTTGCACAAATCCCATTAACAGATTATGGGATAATTGTATGTTACCACATAGAAAATTTTTGAAAATATGTAATTTTGGCGACCCGACAAAAATATAGACAATTGCCATCGACCTCAAACTTTCTAAAATTACTTAGTATTGATTCAAAATTAATCCAGTAAAATTTTGCACAAATCCCATTTTTGAATAATTGCATATTAAAATAGAAGAAATTTGATAACAATTGTAATCATTTTTGCGACCCGAGAAAAATATAAAAACAATTGTTATCGACTTGAAACTTTCTAAAATTACTCAAAATATATTCAAAAATCGATTCAGTGAAAAGTTACATAAATTCTATTAACAGATTTTGGGATAATTGCATGTTAACAAAGAGCAAATTTCTGGGAAATTATTATTGCAATCTGAAAAAATATACAAACAATTGCCATCGACTAGAAACTTTCTATAATTACTCAATATTTGTTTAGAATTCACTCGATAAATTATTAATAGAGATTAAAGTTGTGAATAAATTGTTATCATTTTGGCGCCCTGAAAAAAGTATAAAATCAATTGCTATCGACTTGAAACTTTCTAAAACCACTAAATGTTTTTTTTTAATTGATTCGTTGAAAACCCCCCATAAATGTCATTAACAATCTTTGTGATAATCGCATGTTAACAGAGAGTAAATTTGTAAGAAATATTAATTATTTTGACAACCCGAAAAAAAAATTGCCATCGACTTGAAACTTTCTAAAATTACTAAATGTTCTTTTAAAATTGATTTTCTGAAAATCTCCCATAGATGTCATTAATAAATTTTGTGATAGTTGCATGTTAACAGAGAGTGAATTTGTAAAAAAATGTGAATCATTTTGACGACCCGAAAAATAGGATACAAACCATTGCCATCGTTTTTTTTAACTGAGAGTAAATTTGTGAAAATTTTTAATCATATTTTACGATCCGAAAAAATATATAGAAACAATTGCCATAGACTTGAAATTTTCTAAAATTACTAAATGTTCATATAAAATTGATTCGCTAAAATTATCCCATAAATATCATTAACAAATTATGTGATAATTACAGGTTAACAGAGAGTACATTTGTGAGAAATGTTAATCATTTTGACGACCCGAAAAAAAGTATACAAACAATTGCCATCGACTTGAAACTTTCTAAAATTACTAAATGTTCATTAGAATTGATACTCTGCAAATCTCCCATAAATGTCATCAGCAAATTTTGCGATAATTGCATGTTAACAGAGAGTACATTTGTGAAAAATGTTAATCATTTTGACGACCCGAAAAAAACATATAAACAATTGCCATCGACTTGAAACTTTCTAAAGTTACTAAATGTTCATTTTCGCTAAAATTATCCCATAAATATCATTAACAAATTTTGTGATAATTGCATGTTAACAGATAGGAGTAAATTGTGAAAAATGTTATTCATTTTGACGACCCAAAAAAAAACATATAAACAATTGCCATCGACTTGAAACTTTCTAAAGTTACTAAATGTTCATTTAAAATTGATTCGCTAAAATTATCCCATAAATATCATTAACAAATTTTGTGATAATTGCATGTTAACAGAGAGTAAATTTGTGAGAAATGTTAATCATTTCGACGACCCGAAAAAAAAACATATAAACAATTAACATCGACTTGAAACTTTCTAAAGTTGCTAAATGTTCATTCAAAATTGATTCGCTAAAATTATCCCATAAATATCATTAACAAATTTTGTGATAATTGCATGTTAACAGAGAGTAAATTATTGAGAAATGTTAATCATTTTGACGACCCGAAAAAAATATACAAACAATTGCCATCGACTTGAAACTTCCTAAAATTACTAAATGTTCATTAAAATTGATTCGATGAAAATCTCCCATATATATGTCATTAACAAATTTTGTGATAATTGCATGTTAACAGAGAGCAAATTTGTAAAAAAATGTTAATCATTTTTACGACCAGAAAAATAGGATACAAACAATTGCCATCAACTTGAAACTTTCTGAATTGACTCAATATTGATTTGAAATTGACTCAGTAAAAGGCTACATAATTCCCATTAACAGATTTTGAAATATTTGCGTATTAACAGAGGGTATATTTTAGAAAAATGTAATCATTTTGCCGAAATGTTAAAAATACAAAAACAATTGCCTTTGCAGTTCAATTTTTTAAAATTACTCAATATTAATTTAAGATCAACAAGCTAAATAAATCGCCGTAACAAATTTCGGGATATTTGCATGTTAACAGAGAGTAAATTTATGAAAAAATGTAATAACTTTGGCGACCCCAATAAATATCCAAGCAATTGCCATCGACTTAAAACTTTCTTGTAGTTTTCTTCTGCCATGTAGAATTTTTATTCTTTCTATTTCTAAGACAAAAAATTAGTTCAAAACAAATTGCTCCAATTACAATTCTGGATTTATCAAAAGTCTTGGGTTATCGCACCATCCTTTTTTAAGAAACACTTCCGTCTTTCGAACATTTAACAACAACAAAAAAATTATCTGTTCCCCTCCGCCAGGTTTGTAACCAAATACGTCTAGTGCGTTCTCGTATTTCTCTGTGTGTGTATTTGCGAACTCGTTATCTCCCTCAGGTCGTGTTGATATTGATAACCGGAGTGCACGTTTTCTGGCTTCCCCCCAAAATGTCCGCGTGAGGGCTTCGTCGAATAGCAGAGTGTCAAATGGCCGACCCCACGATCCAGACGTTCTGCTGCCACCATGGGAATGGTACGGACCAGGCCGTCAACATCATGGACGAGTTCAACTCGGACGCCTACAACGCCGTCTGCATCTTCTCGTCCGGTCTTGGAATTCTGGGAGCCATTTATCAAGTAAGTTAGGCTTTCGTATGTACACGTATGTCTTGAGAAACGTTTGGATTGTGTTTTTTTATATATATTTTTATAATTTAATTTATAATTGTCGAAACATATACAATATTTCTTTCAAATTACATAATAATGAACTATGTACATACATACGTCAAGCCAGCTAATAAAAAATGCAAAATAGTGCGCTCGTTATTTAAAATTAAGAAAACGATGGAATTTGTTACTTTCTGAATCTTTTTGTTATCTATACTTTGGGTTTCAAACAAGTGGTTCTTTTCTAGCTCAACATTCTCTTTGGAAACTCATCAAAACTATGTACAAATAAACAGTAAAATTGTTTCGCCGCACTCTGGTTTCTTCAGATAAAGGTAAATTTGTGTGTTTACTGTCTAAAAATGAATATGAATTCTCAACATGTAATTTTAAAAATATAGAGAGAGACAATACATTTATTGAGACATTTTTACAAATGACCTCAACAGGCAATTGACCAGAGGTCTTTCAGCCTTTAAAAATATATTTTCAAATATCTGCGTAAATGTGCCATCTATCTTCACTTTAGAAATTTCGTTTTTTAATATTTTTGGACATATTTTGATGGACCTTTTTAAGATATAAAATATGTGTCATCTGTCTAAACTAGGACGTTTCTGACATTTTTGGACGTGCTGTGAAGAACCTTTTAAAGATATGAATATAAAATATTTTTCGTAATCTACAATATGAACCTGTTCTGTAAAAAAGAAAGTATCAAACATTTCCGAAGCCTTTGCAAGAGTTGAAGTATTTGAATAGATTATAAAAAAAGGATTAATTTTGTAAATAATTATTGTTATTGTTATCCTTAATTTGCGCAACTGGCAAGCTGGAGGTTGCATTTTCGATCCAGCGGCGGCTCGTGGATTTTCGTAGAGGAGGCTAAGACAGAGATGCCGCTCGTGCTGAATTACTTACTCTTATGGAGGAAGCAAATATTCCGCTGCTGAATTGATCGAATTTTCTTCCGTAGCCTCCGCGCCAGTGTTGCCAAATTGGGTGGTTTTTTTCCCAAAATGGAGGTAAATTATTGCTTTGGGGTGTATTTTGGGGAACTTCAATCAATGGGGTACTTTTTGGGGTACGAATTTTATACGAGGGGTATTTTTGGGGAAATTAATTAACATTATACATTTGCTAGAAATCATCATTATCAATAGTGTACAACCATAAAGAAGTCAGTAATTTTTCTTAGCGATGAGGAAAAACCTGTGACATCATTTATGGAAGTTGTCCTAGGGATTCTATTATTGCCGTTTTCGTAATTTTGTGACCCCCAATGAGCTTTCATTTAAAAAAATATGTATGTGCCGAAAAGAAGATGAAAATATTGCGGATGAAGATGAATAATAAATTTTATATTTATACTATTTATACTAATTTTGTATGTAAGTTTCTAATAAATCCCCACTGTATTTACGTTTTATTTTCAAATTTTATTATTTTGGAGAGGGACAGCGGTGTAATTTTGGGGGATTTTTATTAAATATTTGGGAAAAATTAAAAATTACTACTGGCAACACTCGTTGCCCGTAAATAAATGATTATTATTATATTAAATATTCAATATTCTTGGTTGCATTTTTTATCGTTAGGCCTTCGATTTTGATTTTTTTACCTATATTTTAGATTTTTGACCTGCACTTTCGTTTTTGTTTTTTTGGTATAAATTTCTGATCTTTTGAACTCATTTTTCTTCATTTTGGTCTAAATTTTCGATTTGTTTGTTAAAATTTTCGATTTTTTGGTCGGCATTTTTTATTTTTAGGCCCAAATTTGTTATTTTTTGTCCTATATTTCAACTTGAATTATTCATTTTTATGTGCGGTATTTTAGTTTTTGATTTTTTGTCCTTTACCTTTCTTAAACATTTTCGCATTTCTGGTTGGCTATTTATTTTTAGCTAGAGTTATTTTTGGGACTGAAAATGGCAAATTAATTTTCTTTTGCTTGATTTTTCAATTTTTTGGTCTGCATGTTTTTTTTGGGCCAGGAATTTAATTTTTTTACTTATATTTTAGATGTTTGGTCTGCATTTTTGATTTTTTTGCTCTAATTTTTAGAATTTTTGGCCAAAATATTTTGATTTTGGTCAATTTTTTTTTTAATGGTCTGTTGAAATTTTTGGTTTTTTTGTCTACAATTTGCATTTTTCGATTTTTTTAGTTTTTTTTTTGTCTTAATCATTAATTTGAACGAGCGAATTTTTGATTGGTCTACACTCTAAATTGTTGATTTTTATGGGCGATTTTTGTTTTGTTTTGAGGGTATTTTCGAGTTTTCGTACAAAGTTTTTGATTGTTTTCGATTTTTAACCTGAATTATTGTTTCTATGGGCGAATTTTTTAAATTACTTTCAAGTTTAGAGTTCCAGCAATTTATTTTGGGATAGTTATTTTTGGGTCTGAAAATTTTCTTTTGCTTAATTTTCAATTTCTTAGTCTGCATTTTTTATTTTTTACATCAGGATATTTGATTGATTTTAGATGTTTGATCTGTGTTTTTCATTTCTTTGTTCCAAATTTTACAGTTTTTGGCGTATAAACCAAAATTTTCGAATATTTACTTGATTTTTTTTTTCTGGTCTGATTTTTTTGTTTTTTCCGAGAGTCAAAATGTTCGATTTTTTGCCTATATCTTAGTTTTTAAACCTTAATTATTAATTTTAACGAGCGATTTTTTTATTGGTCTATACTCTAAATTTTTAACCTGAATTGTTGATTTATGTGTGTGAAGTTTTGACCGGTATTTTAGGGTTATTATGACATTTTTTTTGATTTTTTGCCCTTCATTTTAGATGTTTTAAGCTAAATAATTATTTTTATGGCCGAATTTTTTTTAATATTTTTGAGTTTAGAGTTTCGACAATTTACTTTGAGGTAAAGAGTTAATTTTGGGGCTGAAAATGGCAAATTATTTTTCTTTTGCTTGAATTTTCAATTTTTAGTCTGCATTTTAAGTTTTTAGACCAGGGTTTTTGATTTTTTTTGCCTATATTTTAGATGTTTTTGGCATCTAAACCAAAATTTTCGAATGTTTAGTTGAAATTTTCAATTTTTTTTAAGATTCTGCAGACTGAATTTTTGATATTTTTAGCTTGTATTTGGTTTTTGTATTAATTTTTGGTTATATTTGAATTTTTTTGTTTTAATGTTTTTGATTTAATTATAGTGGTTGTTTTAAGATAAAACTAATGTACTTTGATCTTTAAAAAAGCTATAAAACTCTTTTGCGAAAACTTATCAGCGAAAACTTATCAGCGCGCCTTCTCTAATCCCAGTGTTGCCAGATTAGGGGGTTGTCCCTAAAATGGGGGTATTTTTTGGGGTGGGTATTTTATGCGAGGGGTAATATTGGGGGTTTTTTATGAAATATTTGGGGAAAATTAAAAATTACTCCTGGCAACACTGCTTCGCGCCGAACGTTCACGGGCCGCCACTGGTTCGATCCCTGTTGGAAAAAATCCAATTATATACGAATCATTTTGGAAATGATTTGCTTGCAAATAATAATATTCTTTATTATCATAATTATTGGTTTTAGTATTTAGGTATTGGTGGTTCATATTAAAATTATCGTTAATATTTTTTTTATTAATACAAGTGCCTACAGATTTACTCTTGGTAGACAATCAGAGGGTAAAGCGGCGTATTTTTTAAACTCCGGGCCGGCGGGCCGGGTTTTTCTATGGATAAATTAGACCGGGCCGCGCCAGGCCAGGCTTGGATAAATTTAATTTTATTATAGTTTGGAAAGTAACAATTAAGTGCAAAATAAATTGGGTTATTTTTATTAACATGAATTCCAGGCCCGCAGCACATTTTCGTTTCATCGGGCCGGGCCGGGTTTTAAATTTTCACTATCGGACCGGGCCGGGCCGGGCTTTCAAAAATCCGCTTCTGCAGGGCTCTGGTAGACATTATGTATTGATTCCAACAATCTAGTACCACGCTGAAAATGTAATCAAAACTGATGATGTCGAATTATTTGATAAAACCACCGGTGCGAATAATTTTTTGAAGGAACAAGGTGATTCCTTGATTTCTTTGATTTTCATTCCCGAAAGCAATGGAGAATTTTTGTTTAAACGGGCATTAAAAGATGTCGAGATTTTTTATTTTCGATATTAAAACAAACGCTTTCGCTGATGGTTGTCCAATTGACAACAAATTACAACTTATTCTATTTGATACAGCGGCGGCTCGTGGATGTTCGGCGAGGAGAAATAAATACGGAAGAAAATTTGACCAATTCAGAAGCGAAATATTTGCTTTTTCTATAAGAGAAAGTAGTTCAGCACGATCGGCATCTCTTTCTTAGCCTCTTCTATGAAGATCCACGAACCTGTGAGTTGAGGATTACTCCAGGTGCCTAAAGATGAAATATTTGCAATTAATGATGAAAAGGGGTGCGGGGCGCTCCGTGGCGGAGCGGTTTGGCTTCCGTCTTCGGTGCGAGGCGTCGTGGGTTCGAGCCTCACGCTTTTATTAACGGAAAGTTTATCGTTCGGGTCCATGGATGTTTAGTGTATGTCCCATTCATCATAAATTAATTTAATTATACAAACAATCGGTTGTGGCAGAATAGCCTCGTTGCTTACGCCAATTTCCCCAATCATTCACTCTCCTTAACCCGCAATTCCATCAAACATCCTTTCTTAAAAAAAAAAATATAATAAGAACCAATAGTCCAAAACCTCTCTGCACTGTATCGGTGATGGGTAACAACAATTGATGTTTAAAAATATTTTTGTTTTAGATTTTGCCAAGGCAACAGTACTCTAATAATCACCGATGGATTTCATTTTCCGCAGCGAGAGGAAGGAAGATCATCATTTGGCTAGCAGTTGCAGATTTGATGGCGTCTTTAGGTGAACAATATCATTAATGATTATTGACAATTTATAAAAAATCAGTCGTAAAGTCCACATTTTGGCCATCATTTGCGGGTATAAAGTATATATATATATATATACAAGGTGTCTAAAAAAGACACCACCAAAATGATATGGTGTATTCCTGAGACAAAAAACAAGCAAATTAACTAAATTTATCGATATGAAAAATTACATACTTTCCAAGATACAGCAAGTCAAAGTTTTAGATTTTTAAAATGTTTTAATCTATATCTCAAAAATGGCAGATGCGAATGATTTGTTTATTTTTTCCTGACAACTACACTAGGTGTACTACATTGTTTAAAAATTTCAAGAAATTTCTTCAAGCACAAAGGTGCTCCAGAGGACATGCCGTTTACATTATTACATAGAACTTTTTTGTTCTTCACATTTTTTACGATTCAATATTTTTTTCAATGCAACTCGTCACATTTAAGGAATTTATAACTCTTAAAGTTTTTTTGTTTACGCCTTATTTTTAACAAAAAAAAATAAAAAAGAACTTATTGTTTTTGGAAAATTTCGTGTTAAAAAATGAAATAATCTAAGTAGACGGGTATCAATTCGTTGAAAACGTGTGTCAGTACAATTAAAACTTTCAATTTAAGTAAAACTGGTTAACACGTTGAGTGGTGGTGACCGAAGTATCGCCGGTGGCTGAAGCGCATCGACGCGACGCGCGCACGCGCATACAATGTGTACTGTGATTTTTTTTATGAGGGTCATTTTGAACAATTTTTGTAATTTGTTAAATAATTTAATATGTTAAAATAAAAGCAGTTTTTGGATTATAGTTATTTTTAAGACTTTTCTTGCAGGACGAGCGCAATTAAACAATGAACAATAAGTTCTTTTTATTTTTTTTTCTTAAAAATAAGGCGTAAACAAAAAAACTTTAAGAGTTATAAATTCTTTAAAAGTGATGAGTTGCATTGAAAAAAATATTAAATCGTAAAAAATATGAAGAACAAAAAAGTTCTATGTAATAATGTAAACGGCATGTCCTCTGGAGCACCTTTGTACTTGAAGAAATTTCTTGAAATTTTTAAACAATGTAGTACACCTAATGTAGTTGTCAGAAAAAAATAAACAAATCATTCTCATCTGCCATTTTCGAGATATAGATTAAAATATTTTAAAAATCTTAAACTTTGACTTGCTGTATCTTGGAAGGTATGTAATTTTTCATATAGATAAATTTAGTTAATTTGCTCTTTTTTTGTCTCAGGAATACACCATATCATTTTGGTGGTGTCTTTTTTAGACACCTTGTATATATATATATAATATTGTTCTAGGCATTGTTGACTAACAGACGGGCTATAAATTACAAATAGTTGTTTCTTTCTTACTTACGTGCATAATTAATAATAATAATATGTCTTTTCATAATACAATCGCTTAATAATCGCGATCACTTTTCCTGCAGCTGCAACGTCGGGTGGGGTACATTTTAAACACTTTTGAATCACACAAACACCAACACTGGTAGCAAATTTTATAGAAACTTTAGAAATTTCTTATTGATACCTATTACCATGGTTACGTACAGAATTGAGCATGTCAAGGAAACTACGATTATTTCTATTCCGTCGTGTAAATTTAAATTCATAATTTTCTTTGAATTAAAGCTTAATGTAAGTCTAAATAATCATGTAAGCACCACGGGCGTGAAATGGGTTTTGACCCGAGGGTGGAGATCATCATTTTACGCCCTTGATACATAAACATTTTTAAATCGAACGCGCCAAAAAAATTCAAAAACCTTCGCGGGAAGGATAAAATCACCTCCCGGACCGGATCTCGCCCGCGGGCCATAGTTTGGACACCTCTACCTTAGAGTGTTAGTGCCCTACCACACCGGGGCATCATGGTGGCGGCACCAGTGGCGCCACCAGTCAAATGTATTAAGTGAAATGGCGCCACCACTTTAGTTGCGTCACCAGTCGAATCCGGTCTACCAGACTTTACTGGTGGAACAACCAGGATGCCAACTGCATGGTGTCTCGGCTGGTTGTTTTACTTGGAGGCTGGATCCACCATGGTGGTGCCACTGGTGCCGCGACCATGGTGGCCTAGTGTGATAGATCACTTAAGTTCTACTTGATGCCGTAAATTAGGACCAAAATCTGGACTTTAGGACTGAGCAGAAAAACGGTTTTTGATTAGTATCCAAGCAAAATTTGTTTCTGTTGCAGGTATTTTTACAAGATCAAGTTTATGGATCAACTACAAGAACATCATGCCAGCTATAGATGATGACGCGAGTGTTCTCTTCTGCGCGCTATCATCGGTAAGTCATGACATTACGGTACACTCAGATCTCAAAGGGTTGAATAGGGGTTGAACTTGTCGTATATTGTCGTATTTAAATAACAATCACGCAGTAACTAACATTATTGTTGGATGCACAACTCGTATGAGAAATAACGACAGTAACCCTTACCTAACGAATGCCACCATATTCGCGACAACAACAAATATTCTCGTAAGATTGCGAGCGTATGGCGTAAAATTTATGGCGCATTCGCCATAAGATCAATTCATACATGAGCTCATTTTAGTTGTAAACTGAGGTACACATAAACTACGAGGGTTGGGGCAAAAGTCATGGCAACTATTTTTTTTTCTTGAAGATACCAGTCCGGTTAGAAAATGTGACATATACAGACGAAAGGACAAGGTCTTAACTACATGTGTGGACAATAAATAGCACTGAAATATCGTAACACACTAATTTATTACGGTAGGATACAGGGCAATATAGCCTTCACCGTGCAAAAGAATGATAACACAGTACACATGAAGTTGACATGACAAACCTGTGCCTAAAGACCCTCAATGTAGTCCCCTGCTACTGTCACCACACGCTGCCAACGATGTGGGAGACGCTGAATACCATCAGCCTCAGCGCTTGCCGCACCATGTGTGAATCGGGTCATCTCTTGGCGCACAGCATTAGCAATGTCCTCTCGTGTTGCAAACCGCCTACCACGTATTGGTTCCTTAATCTTGGGAATGAGATCAAAGGTCAGGAGAGTAAGGTGGGTGCTCCAATTCTTCCCATCCCCAACGTCGGAATAGCTGCTGTACACACCCTGCTTCATGTGGTCTTGCATTGTCGTGCACTGTCCACAAGATCCGGACGTTTATCCCGAACGCTACGTCGTACCTGTCGCACCAGGAAGTCCCTGTAGTACTGTGCGGTCACTGTTCTGCCATGAGGAACAAAGTGGCAAACAATGATACCCCTGACGTCATACGCGACGATCACCATCAATTGACTGGGGAAGGATTCTGACGAAACTTCTGGTGCCTTGATGATCGAGGATGTCGCCACTCCGCGGACTGACGTTTCAGTTCTGGTTCGTATGCCCTGGCACAAAATTCATCGATGGCGATTATTCGTGACAAGAATTGATCGTCGTCCTGTTGCCAGCATACAAAGTGGTCGGAACATAATGCATAGCTCACCCAACTTTGAACTTCCGTCAGTGCATGCGGTACCCACCGCGAAGCGATTTTGCGTAGCTGTAGCTCATTACCCAATATCGTGTGAACGGTGCGTTTCTCGATGTCACTGGCCCATCGTCTGTCTTCATCCATGAGCTGCTCGATGACGGCGGCACACTCACCGGTCATCCCGAACGTTGCTCATCACTGGTTGACACACGTCCTTGCTGAAACTTACCTACCCACCGTGCTACTGTACGATATGGTAGAGATTATTCCCAAGGGCTTCTACTAATTCACTGTGATATTCCATCGCATTTCTCCCTCGAAGAACGGCTATTTGGATGTAAGCGCACTGCTCAACACGGGTTACTTTCATCTCGCATGACACTCATCAACTGACTGCCAGCTATCACAGAGCCATCTGTTGTTCTGCATACACACTATGCCTGCAGAACTTCCACACGACACATACGTTTGTGATCCGTTCACATATCTACAAGAAAAAAAAGTTGCCATGACCTATGCCCCAACCCTCGTATATTTTGGAAAAACTAGTGAGGAAAAAGCAAATATTTTCCAAACTCTTCTTCAAGGCGCGTTTGAACCTTCTTCAAAACTGTCTAATATATTTTTCTTCTCTTTTTTAAAGAATACATATTTTTAGTTTATTCAAGTTAATCATTCAAACCAGAAAAAAATGCCCAAGTCTCAAACGGCGATACAAGATATTATGAAAAGATATTATTATTATTTACTAAATAAATTTATTAATCTGCATTATTTTTCAGGCATGGACGCAATATTTTTACACAGCAACATGGATCTGGACCTTGTGCTATGCAATAGACATGAGGTTCATTTTAGGAGAGAAAGACGCCTTAACCAAGTACTATCATTTAGCAGCATGGTTTATACCAGCTATACTCACAGGAACAGGACTGTCTTTACTTTATTATCCTGATGCTAAGTAAGTTTACTAATATAAAGATAACGCTAGAAGTAGTTTCCCAGCGTTACCCTTGAGAGTGTATTCTTTTTTGTATTTAACCCTTTGAGCCCCAAGCAGCGCGCTATATCATTATGCTACCAGGCGCAGCACATTCCCCAATATCACCTCTCACTCTAGTGTCTCTGCTTGTGTCCAACTTTCTGGGATGTCTTTGTTGAAGCAGCGGATCGCTAGTGTATCACACATCAGCTTGTGGAATAAGAAAAAAATCTACTAAATATCATTAGAGCTAAACCAACACATGCCCTTATTTTTTAACTTTTTAAAAGTTTAGCTCCCACTACCTTATCGTGTTTCAATCAACAAAAAATGATCTTTGCAAAATGTAAGCTCTATTGGGCCCCGTCGGCCATGAAGTTTTGAAGTTTTTAAGCAGAAAGTAATTTTTTTAAATGAAACATTTAAAGAAATGTTATTTTATTTTTATTACTTCTAAGCGCTAGGGACGAAAATTAATGCAAATTTTCATTAATTTTTTTTTTCGTTAGCACGTGACTTGCTATTAAGTTTAAATGAAAAATCAAAATGCTTGCCGTGTGAACTATTTTGTGCTTTGCAATTTTTAATAACACTATTGTAAGAACTAGTACTATTATTACTTCTCTATTTTGATCTGTTTCGTTTATTTATTTCGTAACCAAATCTTTGATGAATTTTCATATTCCTATTGTTGACTAGATTTTTAACAAAATCGTCTGAGAAAAACTACCTTCAGACCGGCTGGCTTTAAGCGTTTTCTTGCTATACTGTAAATATTGCAATAAAGGAAAGTGATTGGTGATTCTGACTGTGAATTGAATTGAATACCCAAAAAAAATGGCATTCCGCGAGAGATTTTTTTTTTCGAAATGTAATGACTACGCCAAAATGTTCGTCTACTTGTCCCTAAACATCGTGAATTTTTTCAGATTTTTTTTCGCTCGCGTTCCCGAGATATCCACGATTCAATAAAGAAAAATCCAGGTTTTTATCCATTTTTCTCAGACGTTCATGTGAAAGTAACTTTGAATAGACGCGTTTTTATGAAAAATTCATAGGAACCAAAGTTGCTCGGCTTGGATAGACGAACAAGATCCCGAGGTGGATTTTTTTTGGGCGAAAACAAAACCTAAAAATTGCGTTTTTCCGAAAAATTCGAGGAAAACCGATTTTCGCCCATTTGAAAATGGCTCATCTTGCTCCGAAAACTTAGATAAATGTGTCGAGAATAATATGATAAATTTTCAGAGTGGTTCTCGACAAGCATCAGACGCAATATCAAAAATAGCCATAAAAAAGAGGCAAAAAATTGAATAATACGGGAAAATAAAACATGACAATGCAACATGTATCCCGGATGTTTCCGAGGTTATTTTCCATGAAAAATATGCCTCAAAAGTAACGCAGAGAACCCCGAAAACCCACTTCAACCCTCGAGACATACATTTTTTTATGGCTATTTTTGATATTGCGTCTGATGCTTGTCTAGAACCACTCTAAATATTTGTCAGGTTATTCCCGACACATTCATCTAAGTTTTCGAACCAAGATGAGCCATTTTAGAATGGGCGAAAATAGGTTTTCCCCGAAATTTCCGGAAAAAACGCAATTTTTAGGTTATGTTTTCGCCCAAAATAAAAAATCTACCACGGGATCTTATTCTTCTATCCAAGCCGATCAACTTTAGGCCTGATGAATTTTTTATGAAAACGCGTCTTTTCAAAGTTATTTTCACAAAAACGTCTGAGAAAATGGACAAAAACCTGGATTTTTCTATATTGGATCGTGGATATCTCGGGAACGCGAGCATAAAAAAATCTGAAAAAAATCACGGTGTTTAGGAACAAGTAGACGAACATTTTCACGTAGTCAAAAGGCCAACTTCCATTTCGAAAAAAAAGCTCTGGCGGAATGCCCCATATACATTTTATTCTTTCCTCCCCGCCTCTCCTGTACCCTCCTTCCTCTCTTCCCCGTCTTCGACACCTCCACACCATAATTCCTCTCTGCCCATTTGTCCTCGTCTCGCTTTCCTCCCTTCACGTCCTGCATAATTATCCACCTTGTCCTTCTTCTCTCCTTTTCCTTCCGTACATTTTGTCATATCATCCTCTATGAAGATCTTATCCTTATTTCCCTTCAGTTTACTCTTATTCAGCATTATCTTAGGTTTGTTCTCTATCTTTTCTAATTTTACCAACACTAGTTTTCCTATTCTATCTATCGCATAGCTCTCTCGTATTCCTTCCTCTCTCATAAGTCCTTCCCTCTAATCATTATGTTATTTCTCCTTTCTTGTCTCTCTTTCTTCTCTGCTTGCCCCTCCAGCTCCATAATTCTTTGTTTTAGTTTCTCCCTCTCCTGCTTCCCTATCTCTTTCATTTCCCTCAATTCTACTCTCCACATCTCCCTCTCTTCTTTCATCTCTTCTTTCCACATTTCCCTCTCCTTCCTTATCTCCTCCGTTACTCCTATACCAAACCTTTTTTTTTCTCCCTCCCCCTGCCCCCTCTTCCTCCATGTATCCGCCACCTTCCTTTTCTCCACCCCTTCTCCTTCTTCCAAAAACAGTCTTTTTGTAGAAACATATTGATATTCTTTATTCATTCATCTTCTAAGTTTTCAAGTCAAGCAATTACACTTTGTCCCCAATTATCCTAAATTATCATTTTTTTGTATAATTTGGATTTTAGCAATAGTAACAAAACCAAATAAACTAAACTAAATGGTAACCAGCATCAGCTAATTCAGGCTACTATTTCAGTTGTCATACAACGGGTTCATTCCGGGTGGCGGTATTACGCATTTTGCCCAACTACGTCGCCACTTACGTACCGATAGCCACGGTGATGATAGCCAACCCGGTCTTGTACAAATCTTCAACGAAAGACATGGAACGGATTATAACCACCAGCTTCGGCCAATTGACGAGCCGCGAAAGGGACATCATGGACGCCATCAGAGTCAAATTCGCTGTGATCAACGTGGTGTTTTACATCTGTTGGATACCGAATTTAGTCAACGGGATCCTCCTCTGGACCCTCTGGTTCCATCTTCCTGTCAGATTCGTAATCACTACGTGGTATATAATGGTAGGTATAAGCAGGGGTGGCTCGTTATAAAGAGCCAAGTAGTTTCAAGCTTAGCAAGAATTTTTAAACACTTTTTTGCCAGTTACTTTGGTCTAGGAAGATAAATCGGTCTTTTTTCAAAAAGGGATACGTAAATTGATGGCTCTACCATCAATATGTTCCACGATCCGCCACTTGGTATAAGCAGCGGCTCTTGGATATTCGGCGAGGAGGCTAAGAAAGATAAGTTGACCAAATCATCAGCGGAAAATTTGCTTCCTCTATAAAAGTCTTAGCCTCCTCTATGAAGATCCATTGGCCGCCGCTGGTAGGTATAGAATTTGATTTAGAATAAAATATCGTTCAAAATTTGATTTAACTGTAAACACTGGGAAAAAAATTGGCAACTTCATTTGAAGATTCTGTCGCTAAGATATCTCCAGCTTACGAGTTTCAAATTTGGGCTTATCTTAACTCTAACTTATTGGTAAATTGTTTAAAGAGCCCTGAACTTTTGGTTCGCAATTACAGCGTAAGAGGCAGCACGGTCACAATCCGGCCGAAAATAATATGAGCCTCTTGTTCTGTCACGGCCCAATCATCTGGTATTATTTGTTAGAGAATAATAGAGGTTTTTAATTTGAATTTTATTTTTAATATTCTTTAATACATTGTCTGCCATCAACGAGAATAGTCGTCAGCGGCGGCTCGTGGATCTTCGTAGAGGAGGCTAAGACAGAGATGCCGTTCATGGTGCACTACTTATAGAGGAAGTAAATATTCCGCTCCTGTTTTAGTCTAATTATCTTCAGTAGCCTCCTCGTCGAACATCCACGAGCCGACTCTGATACTCGTAGTTTAAATTACTTCCCATGGTAGGTAAGAGAGTACTACATACATTATGGGCATTAGCAATATGTAGAGGCAATGCTGGTAATGTGACACAATCGCTTCTGTATTAATGGTAATACCCCTGTCACACACTCGTCGAGTGACATGGAAAGTAGCGAGGAAAGGAGGCAGAGACGTAGTGTGGCAACATTACTCGTCATGCCGCACATCATGCTCCTCGTCATGCCCACTGCTCCCTGTTTTGTCGGTTTTTGGGCGCGAGTCAAAGGACTGGCAATATGTACGCGTACGACCTAATGCGGAACGTTGCGATTAATTGCGCGAGTAGAGCAGTTTGTGGACAGAGAGGGCAACATCGCGGCAGCGCGAGGAGCAGAGCGATAAGCAGCACGAGGAGCATCGTGTGGCTGAGGCATAAGACATATTTAGCAGTGATTCTATTCAGTTTTACCAAATTAAGTTTAAGAGGATATCTCAGAATTTAAAATTCGTTGGGCAGCAATGGCTTAATGCAGTTCGCATGGCAGAGGCAGTCAAGGTATTAAGGGCAGTGTATAGTAATGTAAAATTTGTATGTTAGAAATACTGATTCAACGCCGTTCTAAGTGCAAGCTGTAACAAATTACTTTGATAACTGTAAATGTATGTTTTTCCATATAAGTTGACGGGAATGGATTTTTAAAAATTAATCTAAGTAATGTGAAAATGATTATTTTAAATTGACATGTTTTCTATTATTTTTATAGGATGCTTCGACAATATACTCATCAAAACTTTTATTTTTATTTTAGGCTTTTACAAATCCTCTACAAGCTCTATTCAATTGCATGGTCTACCGACGTTGGAGTCGCGGTTCTGAAGAAGTGATAGTACCTTGGAGGAGCCGGAATGTGGATCATCCTCAAAATGATGTTTCGAACAACTACAGTTCTAGTCTCAGCACCACCGTTGAGGAGGATTACCCTCTTTTGAGGAACGCCCCAAAAACGAGCATCAACGGTCGTCATAGATATTCCTAGATATTTTAATTTGTAATTTATGTAAATCCTATTTTATTGTTTCAAGTTTCTTTTAAAGTTTTTATACAAACTGTGGTGTTCGTTCCTATGATTTCTTCCTGTTCCCAATGACTTGCTATTATTGAACTGTTGTTTAATGAGATGTAAATTATCAAGTCATGATACCGGCGTAGCTCAGCGGGGTAGCAAAATGGGGGATGGTACGACTCTGTGAACAAACCAGATATTAATGACTAGCACGTGTGAGGTGGCCTCCATTACCTCGTTAGCAAGTAAGGAGCGCATGTCGGACGTCCTGGACCACTGAGTGAATAGAGGATTGGGGCAAGGGTGCACCGATTAGCAACCACAGCTAGTCGATTAGCACTCAGTGAATTGATTAAACAGTTTTGGACATTACGCTACCTACCTGAGCTCCAGTACCACGACAAGGTGAGGCACTGAACACTGGAGTCAACCGGCGGATAATTATATCCACCGGAGGGGTCCAAGACCGAGTGAAGAGGTGATGTTTTCGGCAGCCACTATAACACTGGGCACTGTGGTGAGCGTTCCAGGGTTATATTCACGAGACACTTAGGCACTGTTTCAAAAACCCACGTGGCTGGGCTCCCACAACGATTAAGAGCCGTGCCAAGGTCTTGCAACATTGTAACGCTTACAATGTAACACTTCAGGAGTAAACTTTATAATAAAACTCGGATGTTACAATATCACATTTAATTATAGATTGTTTCATTAAACAATGGCTTCGTTAAGCAGATGCACAATGTGTCTACAAATATGAAATTCTAATATCTGAGTTTTATTGCAAAGTTTACTCCTGAAAGACTAGTGCATTATTACAAGGGCTGTCTTTTTAGTTTTGCATACAGAAACATCGAGGACGCCACTAATTAAATGGCACTACAAAAAATTAACGTCCATCTTTAGTTAACCTAAATCCAAAGTATTAGTGTGATATGAATAGTCTTGTAGCTACAACGAATTGTCAAAGCTGACAAGTTATTCGAAAAATGGAATTGTACCGAGAAAATTTTCGCGCAATAACTTTTTACAATTTTCGAAGACCATCTTCTTAACAAAGATGCCTCGTCGAGTTGTTTTTTTTTCGGAAATTAAACACCACATCAATCGACAAATTCTCGTTGGTATGGAGAATTCAAGCGTGGATGGGTCAGTCTTAGCGACGATACAAGGGCAGGTGCACCAAAAAAACGGCAGTCACTCAGGAAAATGTCGATGCTGTGCGCAAGCTCATCAAAGAAGATCGACATGTGACATATCGCGAGATTGAGGCATCATTGGGGATTTCAAAGACGTCAACTCAAATAATTCTGCATGAAGAATTAAGTGTAAAAAAATGAGTTTCAAGTTGGATACTGCCTCTGTTTACCGAAGAACAGAAAGCAGCTAGGGTTAATTGGTGTCAAAAAACTCTTGACCGTTTCAACGCAGGAAACTCTAAACACCTGTACAGCATCGTCCGTGGTAATTAATCGTGGATTTACTCTTATGAATCTAAAAATAAGCGCCAGTCGTCTGTTTGAGTGTTCCAAGGAGAAGAAAAGCCGACAAAAGTCATCCGTTATCGAAGTGTCTTTAAAAAGATGGTCGCTACATTTCTTTCAAAAGCAGGCCATGTAGCAACAATACCTCTGCAAGATCAAGGAACTATTACTGCTGATTGGTATGCAACCATTTATTTGCTGGAACTGTCTCCCACAAATTATATTTACTGTGACGCATCAATTGAGGGATGATAAAAGAGTCTTTCAACTTATTTTCTGAAAGAACTCACTGGCGATGAAAAAGAGATTCGATAGAACAACGTTATCGAAAGATTGTTAGTGAGCAAGTAGGGTGAGGATTAACAAGTGTATAAGGTAGTATCTGTCACTAAATCAAACGATTTATTCCACTTATTGGCAGAAGACTAAGATTTGTATTTACTATAACACATAGCTAGACCAAACTCGGCAACTTTCTCTTCGTTTTTTTTAGAGATGAGTACACAAAGTCCCGAAAAAAATAATGTTTGTTGTGAAATATTATATAAAACTTATACGTAGATGACTTGGCTGTCTTCTTAAAACTACAAGGTGAGCAAATTAATTTAAAAAATCAAAAAAAAATCGCAAACGCAGAAATTTTGTGGAAGGAAATCCGAGTCGTATGAGTGGTTTCTTTAGGAAATCATTTGAAATGCAAATTTTCAGAAAAAACTAGAAGAGGACTCTTCGTTAGTTTTTGGTTGACATTTTTAAATAGATAGTTGATCCAACGCATTTACATGCGAAGAGCATAGATTTGCCTTCTAGTTTTGATTTTGGAGTCTTGGTTTGGCCGCTGTTGTTGAAACTAGTTTGCCAACTTTTTACTATCTCCGCTGACAGTACGAGAAAGAATTGTTTGCATGATGTTTTTCGAAATCGAAGTTTTCACGGAGCTATCTGACGGAGTTCTGGGTGGCTGTCAAATCAAACATGAGAAACTGAAAGTATGAGAAAGGATTGTTTATCTGACGTTTTTCGAAATCGAAATTTCCACGGAGATATCTAACAGAGTCCTGGGTGGCTGTCGAATCAAACATATGTCTATTCTTAATTCACACTAAATTATTCAACTTAACATTTGCAAAATCAAAATCAAGAGCCCTTTTTTCTGTTGTAGGGATTCTGTGGTACGAAAGCATTACACAATCTCTTTTACATCATGTAAACAAGAGTTGTTTGTTGTTTGACAGTCAACATTTGAGGTGTCAATTTAACTAGACGAAGTAAGAATCGACCTCCATGTTTACATCACGTAAACAAGAGTTGTTTGTTATTTGACAGTCAACATTTGAGACGTCAACAATACAGCTATGCGAAGTAAGAATCGACCTTCATGTTTGATTTCACAGCCACCCAGGACTTCAAAATTATTGGACACTATCATTCTGAGGTCCCCTAAGATGACCATTCTTGAAAAATTTTAAGTGTATCCGTGGGCCAAGGGCATTTCCAGCCAACTAGTCTAAGGGGGGGTAATTAAAAAAAGAAGATAAATAAACTGGTGCTTCCGCTCTCATACACCTGTTCCGTGAAATCTCCCTATCCTTTTCCGTTTTAAAGCGTTGGAAAAATTTACCGTTTATATTATTTGTTTGGAATATGGAATATCGATAATTTTTAACAATAAAAATTGATAAGCGAAACATTCTTAGGGGGGTAATTACCCGATTACCAGCCCCCCCCTGGGAACCGCCACTGCCGTGGGCGTTATAACTAAAACGCTTCTAAAGATTTTGTAATGAAACTTTCGATTACAGGTGGGTGTTCAAACATATTTTACGGTAAATACATTGTCCACCGCACCAGTGGCGGCTCGTGGAACATGTTTATGGTAGAACCACTTATACAATATATACATGTATCTTTGTTAAATGATCCAAGTGTGAGGTGCGATTCTTATGATTCACGTTTCGGGGAAGTACAAACGTGTGCCGCAATCTGTTTTCGCATTATCCGTTCTCAACGCTTAAAAATTCTTGCTTAACATGAAATTACATGTGGTGCCGTGGCTCCTTGGCTCTATATAACGAGCCGCCCCTGCACCGCACACTTGATGAAACAAAATTATACTTATACAAAATTTGGTGGTTTTAGATTAAACATTTTTATGTATCTTAAAATGTAAACTTTATAAAATTGAATTAAAAAAAAGTTTTTGGCTTTAATGTCCAACTAATTGACAATGTTTAATTTAGTCGATTAGCTTTTTAGAATGTTTTTTTCTAGATGTTCAAAAAGATTACCGTTGGCTTGAATCGATGTTTTCGATTTTTTTTTTGTATTTTATTTATTTTGAAAAATTTATTTTTGTACGGATGTCGGCGTTCGAGATATTGATGAAAATACATTTCCGCTGCATTTATATGTTTAAATGACATAAGTGGTAAATATTAACCACATTGCGTTTTTCTTTGTTAGAAAAGTACATTTTTTAAAGATGAAAGTCAATGAGTACATACTCTTCAATTTTTAAAAAACTTGAAATAACCCCTATAGAAAACAATTTTATGACAAGTGTGACATCATTAGTTTTGGGAGGTGAAGAGCTACTTAAAACTTAAATAAAAATCCAGATCCGTATTAAAAAAATAGTTGATGTGGTGCTTATCTAAATAACAAAACGTATTTAAAAAAATAAAATTATTTTCAGGAAGAGCTTACAAAAGTCCTTTTGGTTTTTCAAAATAATCAGTAATAAAGTCGTAAAAAAAATAAAAACTAAAATTGACTTTTTCGGTTCTTTTAGAATATCTTCAGAAGAAGTTTGAATATTTTAAACTATTCAGCATTAAAATGCGCAACTTGCATTAATATAACCAACTCTCTATCTCTTATATTTGCCGAGATAGCAATGCTAATGCATCGAATTTGTAACACCCTGTATAGTTAAGAGTACAGTGTGCAATTATTTTTATTTTTCGTTTGTTAACTTTTAGATTATATATAATAAATAAATAAATAAAAAATGAGTACAAAATGCACAAATAAAAATAAATAATATTAACATTAAATATTGTTCCCCCATCAGAATACCTACAGACCGGTTACAACCTTTTAGGTCTCATCAGTGTTGTTAGTTGCTGATGGGGAAACGGAGATTACTATTGGAATTTAAGTATTCCAAACATCGTTAAAGGTAGAAACGCCCGGTTCTGATGGGGGAACAATATTTAATGTTCACATTAGTATTGTTGTATTTGCCGCCGCTGGCAATGTCCATATCTTGTCGGTGTTAAAGCCACCCGGATTTGGTTCAGTACAGCATTCAGGCAATAGATTCCGCCACTTTGGCATTTCTACCTATAAATAATATTATTATAAATCATTTTTGTAAGAATAATGAATACACAAAATAGAAGAATGATGAATATACTAATTTCGTTTTAAATGCATGCAAATTTAATATTTTTAATGCTCAAACATTGGCGAAAATCATAAACATTTCATTACTCCTCGAAACAAATGTATGTTATTAATAAAATCCTTCGGCAGGAATACAAAATGTGGGTAATTTCTGAAGCTGCAACCACAGATTAGCTTGCGTATCAAGTTCCTTATAATCGAATAATTATTGTAATAAAATGATTCCACAATGAAAGAACAACGCCCCTTCCGATACACGAACTGCCACTTATAAAAACGAATATCAAATACCACCAATTTCACGATTACGGTTATTTTTGTTTGGCTGACATGTGAGATTTCTGCAGTCATTCCAAATAAAAAAAAAGTACTTTATTATTGTTGCCCCGTCAAACGACAACTGCGGGCCGGTTTCGATCTTATTTTAACTCGTTAGCGCTTTATGGGAGGATAACTTCGCACGAATCAACGCTTCAAATAATTTTTCTTCAGATATTTTTTCTTAACATTTTATCACTGAATACATGACGTAAAATCGAACTTTATTTCCGGGATCATGGGCAGTACTAGGGACGTCATTAATAATTATTTTTATCCTGCACAATGCCAAAGTTCGATTTTCCCGCCTGCATTGAGACGTGAACTTGCCAGGGGGCACATTTGTATATCTGTCATTGCGACTGCCATACTTCAAATTTCAGTTTCATAATAAAAATAAGCATGGACAAGAGTAGTAAACCTGGTTTATTACGAAGCGAAAACATATAACGAAGCGAAAAAAGTGACGAATCTGACTACGGTTTTACTACCTTCCAAGAAATTAGTAGACAGGCCAAAGTGGTAAATTTATTACCTGAGCTGATATATTAACCCTTAAAAGACATGTTGGCTGGAAGTCCAACAGTATAGAAGAAGGCTACATAGAAGATTATTTGGAGAATAAAATTACAGCAGCTAAACAAATTATGGGGCCCAAAGGCAACTATCACACGGTCGGAAAATAACATGATTTCAAACCGTCACCCATCGAGATCAGGTACTACCAACTCCACTGAAACACCTCCCAATAATTCAAATGATAACGTTAATATGGAAACGTCATCAATTGACATAGTTTCTTCGGAACAATGTAAATTATCAAATATATCGAAACACGGGATTTCTTTTGTAAATTGCAGTATTAATAATCCTATTTTTAATATTACAAACAATTCATTTTTGTGTTACGTTATCTTACATTATTAAATAAAGTTCATATTTTTTTCTCCTCTTTGGTTAACTTATATGTGTTATTATTTGATGTGTAGGATAAAAACCGTTGTGTACTCCACGCCGCGAAAATGGTTTGCCAGGCCTCCAGAAGTGGCCATTTCTTCTGTCGGCCCGGCAAACCTTCAATTTTCGCAGCTAGGAACACAAATAACTATTGTTTAACAAGGCAATAAAGTGCCAGATTTGCTGACGCGGTTAAAGTTGCACCCCCGAGCGAGGCTGTGAATCCAGCCAAGTCTGTAAATCTGATTTACCTACTTCCACTGTGTGAGGAAGGTGAGACTTCAATGCGAGGATAGGTGATATGGGAGGGAGTGAGCGATGGTGGAGGGATGGTGGAGGGATGGGGAATACTAAATGAATGCACAGAAGGGTGTTGGGGAGGGAAGAAGCCATACATCGGACCACGGGGACCGTCAGTAATGGACTATATAGCAATCAAAGGTATCTCGAGAGAATAAGTGAGAAGAATGGAGGTGGAGGAAGCTATGCATCGGATCATTTACCAATAAAAGTGGAGATTCAGATGGATAAGGTGAAAGAAGTGGAGCAAGAACAGGAATGTGGGAGAATAGAGAGTGTGATAAATGTAATTAGACGTATGAAGAATAGACTGGAGAAGGTGCAGTGGGATGAAGTTGGATCAGTGCAGGAGATGGAGGAGGTCATAGTGGGATGCGGAAGAAGAGTGAAGGGGAAATGGTGAAGGAGAGTACGTGGTTTGATGAAGAAAGTCGACTGGCAAAGAGGGAAGTGGGGGAGGCAATGCGAGAATGCTTAGGGAGCGGAGGGGAAGAGAGGCGGGTGGTGGCAGCTAGAAAAAAGTATGATAGTATATGTAAAAGGAAGAAGATACAGACCTTGGCAAGAACAAGTGAGGAAATGAGAAAGTGTAAGAGTGAAGCAGAAATGTGGCATATCCTGAAAGGAGGGGAAATGAAGAAGCAGATAGAGGTATCAATACAGTGCAAAGGAAGCAGCGGACGGCCAGAAAGAATAGGGGACGGAAGGCCAAGGGGAGTGATGGAGGATTTCTCAGAGAAGGAGGTAGAGAAAGCGTTTAAGGAAGTGAAACGAGGGAAAGCAGCAGGAATGGATGGTCTGAAGGCGGAGATGTGGAAGGAGATAGGAAAAGAGGGAAAGGATAGGTTTAGGGAGCTGCTGAATCAAATGTGGAGAGGGGAAGCGGACATACCTGCGTCATGGAGAGTGGGTGTAGTGTGCCCAGTTCACAAAGGAGGGGAGCACGATAAGGTGGACAATTATAGAGGAGTGGCAGTCATGGGCAGTGGGTATAAAATTGCCATGATTGTGGCGAAGAACCCATTGAAGGAAGGTATGGATGTTGGCGTATGTGGATGATATGGTGTTAATGGCGAAAGACTGGGAAGGGATGAGGGATATGTTGAAGAGAGCGGAGAGAGAGGACTATGTGTGAACGTAGCGAAAACGAAGTGGATGAGATTTAGGAATAAAGGAAGGGAGGAAAGAGTGAAATAAATAGAGTGGAAGGATGAGAGAGTCGAGAGGGTTAAGGTATTCAGATACCTGGGTTTCGTTTTAAAAGTACGGGAGGGTACGTGGAACACGTAAAATGGATGCAGGGCAAGGCGAGGAAAGCGTGGGGTATTGTATGGGGGAAGGGGGAAAATGGATGAAAAACAATTTTAGAACGGCATGTACATTGTAGGGTGCATGTGTGAGAACGATTGTAATGTATGAGGTGGAAGTATGGGGTACGAAGGGGTATGAATGTGTAAAGAGAGAGCAGCGGTAATTCTTGAAGCATATATTGGGGGTAGAAGAGAGAAACAAATAGAGGGAATATACAGTGTGGAAATGGAGAGAGTGGTCCGATATGAGATGAAGTTGTGTGACTTAGAGGAGGAGAGATTGGTGTAAGAGGTATGGAAAATGTGTAGGAGAGTACAATAGGAGAATGGAGCGAAAGATAATATATGAGAGGGTGGGATTGTCGGAAGCTAAAGCGAAGGAATGGATAGAGAGTGGAGTGAATGCGGCGATGTAGGTGAAAGAGAAGGAGAAGGAAGTGGAAATTCAGGAGAGGCAGGGATGTATCGCGAAGAGTGAATATAATTATGTATGAGAGGTGGCAGGTGCTTATATTTGAGTGGGAGGGAGTTGAACAGGGAGGAAATGGTGACGCTGGCAAGAACCAGGTGTGGGTCAGGAGTGAGAGAGGGAGGAAAAGATGGATGGGTGTAGACATGGAGACCTTTGGCAGAGGAGTGCGAGGGAGTGTGTGAGGAATGGGTGGGAGAGGGAAAAAGAGTGAATGAATGGATGAGAAAGGACGGAGCCGGGGCGAAGACTCTGGCCAGATTGGGGTGGGAAAAAGAGAAGAGAAGGGAGAGGAAGTGATGATATAGAAAATGTATAGCCTATTCGGTAGAATCTGGCGGCCGAGGTCGTAAAAAGGTCGGTCCGCCGTGAGGATCGACGCACCCTCGAAGAAAAGGTGTTGGTTGTTCGTCTAATTGCATCCCATACTTCGCTCCTATTGGTATACGCACTTTCACATCAGGACTTCTCAACAAAGATTGGATTGAGATAAAAAATATTACGTACCCTACTTTCCGAGCTCCGACCCTCTTTTTCGACCACAGCCGCCAGATTCCGGAGAACTGGCTATAGTACAAGGTGTCCACAAAGGGTATGGGGTATTTGTATCTGCGCATGTTCAGTAACGGCGTGGTTTGGAGGGGCGCGGTAAGGATACTTTGATGCACTACGCTTTGAAGATTTATTAGCCATGGAAGTTTACCCTGGAAACCATCGTGATTTTTGCATACACGCTTATTATCGCAATGGTGATTCCTTAGTCACAGCTCAGCGGTTATATCGGGTCGAATTGAATGTACGGAATGCACCGAAGGACGATACGATTAGAAAATGGATTCAAATGTTTGAGGATACTGGTTCAAGTGTCAAAATTCAGAATCAAGGTCGCCCGTGCTTTATTAGAAACCAGCAAACAGTTGAAGAAGTCCGAGTTTTAGTACGTGAAAATCCGTCTCAATCAGTTCGAAAACGCTGTCAAGAGCTCAACGTTAGAACATCGTCGCTGCACAAGATTATGAAGTTAGATTTACATCTTAAAGCCTACAAAATTTAGATGGTTCAAAAACTAAATGTAGCGGACTATCCTCTCCGATTGAATTTTGCAAATGAAATGATTCAACATTTCCCAATGTTTCAAAACATTGTGTTTAGTGATGAAGCAAACTTTTACTATAATAAGCAGAACAGCCGCTATAGTACAATCGCGCAGAGGTGACAGTGACTCATCGCTCCATGTTGCCTGAATTAAGTTTCTAGTAAACGTATGTCCATAAAATAATTCGATTCAGTCTAGGCGGGAAATTTAAAAATTCTCGAGCGTGAAAATATTTTCCCGACGAAACTTTACGAGTGCCTTTTTCGCCAATCGGTAAAGACAACTGGAAATTTGTCATTAAATTTAACCTTTTTATGAATGAAATGGATACAATCAATTCTGCTCTTAACTAGATCGAAATCGGAGACGGTCAAAACCAGATACAAGCACGTGAATTTTGAGGTTAGAATAGATAGAATGAGAAAAGACATACGTTGCACTTAGCCTTTGAATTAACATATCGACATACGTTTCGTATTTCATTTCGTTTTTCTTAAGCATGCGAACGAGTTTAGATATTTATCCAGACGCGATTATTAGATCGAAAAAAAATGAGTCACTGACACCTCTGCGCGATTGTACTATACTGGGGCAACTAAAATCCAAGGCAGAAACATGAACAACCACTACATAGCCCAAAAGTTATTGTGTGGGCTGCCATGTCTGGTAAAGGCATCATTTCGTCTTACTTTTTTGAAGACCGGCGTGGAGGACCACTTACCGTAAACAGTGAGCGGTATTGCGACATCTTAAGGACCTTCTTGATTCCACAACTGCAGGTGTTTAAAGGTTTCAATGTGGAAACATTGTTTCAACAAGATGGTGCCACACCTCAAACCTATCACTTCAAGTTGTCAATTTTTTTTTAACTTAACACAACTTTCACGTCTGATTATCTCGAAAAATACAGTAAAGAAATTTGGTGCATTTCCAAAATCCTAATTACGAATGCATTTTGGATAAATTTGAAATTTTTCAAGTCGATGGAATTTGTTAATATATTTTTTTTCCGACCAGGAAAATGTTTGAAACTTTACACAACTTTCACGTGTGATTATCTCAAAATACACAGTAAGGGCATTTAATGCATTTTCAAAAACCCAATTAGGAATGCTTTTTGGATAAATTTGGATTTTTTCAAGTCGAAGGCATTTGTTTACATTTTTTTTTCGAGCCAAGAAAATGTTTACAATTTTTTTGGAACTTAACACAACGTTCACGTGTGATTATCCCAAAATATACAGTACGGGCATTTAATGCATTTTCAAAAACCCAATTAGGAATGCTTTTTGGTTAAATTTGGAATTTTTTAAGTCAATGGCATTTGTTTATTTTTTTTCGAACCTAGAAAATGTTTACAATTTTTTTGGAAGCTAACACAACTTGCACGAGTGATTATCTCAAAATATACAGTAAATACAGTCTTTTATATTCTGGAAGAATGAATAAGAAATATTTGCTAAAAACAACATGGCGTCGATCGAAAGTCAAACATTTTAATTGAAAATTGCACAAAATAGTTTTACGGTCATTTTAGCTGGCCTTAATTGTCAATATCGTTTTAGAAATTATTACTCTTCAAAATTCTGGAAGAATTAATACGAAATCTTTGCTACAAACAAAATGGCGTCGATCGAAAGTTAAAAATTTTAATTGAAGATTGAATAAAATTAGTTTTAAACTGTGAAAAAAATGTATCTACCATTGCACCTGGGATTAACTGTCAAAATCATTTTAAAAATTATCAGTCTTCAATATTCTGGAAGAATTTATAAGAAATCTTTGCTAGAAACAAAATGGCGTCGATCGAAATTCAAAAACTTGAATTGAAAATTGCACAATTTTACTTTTCAGGTGTGAAAAGAAGATTGAAGCTAGTCTTAACTGCCAAACTCACTTAAGAAATAATTAGTCTTCGATATTCTGGAAGAATTATTAGGAAATCTTTGCTAAAAACAAAATGGCGTCGATGGAAAGTTAAAATTTTTAATTGAAAATTGCACAAAACTAATATTCAGCAGTGAAAAAAAGGTATCTATTATTGTAGCTGGTGCTAACTGTTAAAATCGCTTAAGAAATGATTAATATTCAATATTCTAGAAGAATTAATGAGAAATCTTTGCTACAAACAAAATGGCGCCGATCGATAGTTACAAATTTTAATTAAAAATTGCACAAAATTAATTTTCAGCTGTGAAGAAAATGTATCTATTATTGTAGCTAGTGCTAACTGTTAAAATTGCTTAAGAAATAGTGAATCTTCAATATTCTAGAAAAATTAATAAGAAATCTTTGCTACAAACAAAATGGCGTCGATCGAAAGTTACAAATTTTAATTGAAGATTGCACAAAATTAATTTTCAGCTGTGAAAAAATGTATCTATTATTGTAGCTGGTGCCAACTGTTAAAATCGCTTAAAAAATTATTAATCTTCAATATTCTAGAAGAATTAATGAGAAATTTTTGCTACAAACAAAATGGCGTCGATCGATAGATAAAAATTTTAATTAAAAATTGCACCAAATTAATTTTCAATTGTGAAAAAAATGTATCTATTATTGTAGCTAGTGCTAACTGTTAAAATCGCTTAAAAAATAAATAATCTTCAATATTCTAGAAGAATTAATAAGAAATCTTTGCTACAAACAAAATGGCGTCGATCGATAGTTAAATATTTTAATTAAAAATTGCACAAAATTAATTTTCAGCTGTGAGAAAAATGTATGGATTATTGTAGCTGGTGTTAACTGTTAAAATTAATTAAGAAATGATTAATCTTCAATATTCTAGAAGAATTAATAAGAAATCTTTGCTACAAACAAAATGGCGTCGATCGATAGTTAAATATTTCAATTAAAAATTGCACAAAATTATTTTGCAGCTGTGAAAAAAATGTATCTATTATTGTAGCTTGTGTTAACTAATAAAATCGCTTAAAAATGATCAATCTTCAACATTCTGGAAGAGTTATTAAGAAATCTTTGCTACAAACAAAATGGCGTCGATCGAAAGTTAGAAATTTTAATTGAAAATTGCACAAAATTAGTTTTAAGCTGTAAAAAAAATGTATCCATTATTATACCTGGTCTTAACTGTCAAAATCGTTTTAGAAGTGATCAGTCTTCAATATTCTGGAAGAATTTATGAGAAATCTTTACTAAAAACAAAATGGCGTCGATCGAAATTTAAAAATTTTAATTAAAAATTACACAAAATTAATTTTTATCTGTAAAAAAATGTATCTATTATTGTAGCTGGTGCTAACTGTTAAAATCGCTTAAGAAATGATGACTCTTTAAAATTCTAGAAGAATTAATAAGAAATCTTTGGTACAAACAAAATGGCGTTGATCGAAAGTCAAAAGTTTGAATTGAAAATTGCACAACTTTACTATTCAGGAGTGAAAATAAAAGTGTAGCTAGTCGTTACTGCCAAATTTGCTTTAGAAAGAATAAATCTTCAATATTCTCAAAGAATGAATAAGAAATCTTTTCCCAGAAAAAGTGATCTCTCGTCGAGGCACCATCAACTGGCCTCCGAAATGCCCCGACCTTACACCCCTGGATTATTTTTTTATGGGGATACCTTAAAGAGAAGGTTTATCAAAACAAACCAGGAAATTTACTCCAATTGAAGAACAACATACATTTTCACCGAAGTGGCCGCCGTCCCCAGAGAGATGTGTAGACGCGTAGTGGAAAATTTCCGTTTTCGGTTAGAGGAGTGCCAGCAGCGCGAGGGTTTAGACCACATAATCTTTCGCAAATAATTTTCCCAAACTTTATCTAAAATTTGAAATAAAAAAAAAATCTTTTCTGAATTGTATTTTTTCTTTTATTAAATTTACCCTTTGTGGACACCCGGTATATGCCAATAAAGGTTCTTTTTTTTACTCCCACTTTGTAATTGAAGAATTACCGAACTGTTTTCACCAATCGTAAGCGACCCGTAACGAATATACAGTGCACGCCTAAAGTATGGAATATATTCAGTAAACCCGAAATAAAATATTTAAAAAAAAAATTCTCGAACAGAACGATTTTCTTTTTAAAAAATACACATTTTTGAATGAAAGTCGATTTTCAGTCATTATTTCTTTTTGAGTAATGACGTCACCCATTTTGTTTTTAAATAGCAACCCCTATTTTTGTTCTTGATTTTGAGAGATCTTTTTATTGTCGAACTGGCAGTATAAAAATATAGCCATCTTATATAAGAAATTTCCCTCTGAAGCGATTAAATTGTTGATGTGACGGCTTTTATTTTGTTTTAACCAAATCGCATTGGTCATCTTTCGATGAAACTTTTTTGTATCAAGTCCGATGAACTAATTCAGGAATACGCTTCAAGAAAAAATCCGGTTATAAGTAAACATGATAAAACATTGTATATATTGTATATTTAAAAATGATGTTGATGTAAATAAACCTATTTGTCCCCAGTTAACAATTATACAACAAATTCATTCCCTGGAAATGTTTTTCATACGAATTCAAAACGCCTCCGGCGGATGGTCTCGTCTCGGTCGTAATTACTTAATAATGAAACGCTCGCAATTGTTTTTCTCACCACAACACTATCCGCGACTAATCCCCATCCCGACGCAAATTATGGCCAATTTCGAATCAAATTCCGGGGGGAAACATAAAACTGGACAGCGGCCGGTGCAGACGCGCCATTTCCTCCTCAAACATGTTGGCGAAAGTAGTGTTGATTTTCACTGTGCTTGTAATAGTGGTGAATGCCCGTAAGAGTCATTCCAAAACTGGAATTGTTGCTGGAGACAACGGAGAAGATGCCAAAGATGTTAAAACCGAAGTGGAGAAAAATGGCACCGCTACAACTGAAGATCCGGATATCTGTCAAGATCATCACATCATGATCAATGGGATCTGCGTTCGGAATATTGTGGAATTGTTTGAAAATATTTGAGTGAAAGTAAATGTATAGTGTAAAACAAATGTGATTTTTTTAAGTAACTAAATATTAGGCATATTATCGCTAGGAGTGATATGCAATAAATATTATTTTTTTAATTGGACTTTTTATTCTTCATTTACATTAATAACTTCAATCGTATTGAATTATTCTTTATTTCACTAACTAACCTAATTTTGGTCACGCATGTGATCCAGATCATATATGTAAAAAAAAACTAACCTAATTTAAAAAATTGCATGAAAAACAAGTGTCATTTTTTTTAATTAATTTAGAATTGTATGTATATGCAGCGCATTAGGCCAGTTATTAAATCAGTTTATGGAACGCAAATGTGCATTTGTTGAAGAATTTTTGAATTAACTAAATACATGTTGTTTAGTCGTTTAGGATGGTTACTTAAGTATGAGTATGAAATAAGTGTCTCCTTAATTTTTAGAGATATATGATATTATATTGCTACCGGTCTCGGTGATGATGGTAAAGGCGAGTTCGGAGTTTAAAATATTCCGAAAACTCGAAGATATTAAAAAAAAGAAAAAGTCAATTTTGATTTAATTTTTTTTCGACTTTTCTACTGGTTATTCTTTTATCTCTTTCCGAAAATAATTTTACTTTTTGTGGGTATTTATATACCCACATCAACTTTATTTATTTAATTTTTTTAAATTCGGACCTGGATTTTTTATTTGATTTTTTGGTTGCTTTTCACCTCTCAAAAATAATGATGTGTCACAAAATGGTTTGATTAATTTTAATAATAATTTAATAATACAATGTATGCCCTTTCATTCGCAAAATTTCCCATTATCCTCAACATAAAATTTAATGCTAAAAAAAATCACAAAAAAGTGCAGAAGCCATAAGTCAATATGTACTAACTCGCCTTAAGCAAACAATTTTGTGACAAGTGTGACACATCATTAGTTTTGGGAAGTGAAACGCTGCAAAAATAGCAAATAAAAAATGGTGATGTCTCCATCATGTTACTTTCTCCGACTTGATGGCATCATAGCCATTTGTATTTACGTTTTCATGGTTTATTGAAATCATATTTTAAATGTACATCGAGCGTTGCGTAAACTCGGATGAAACTGACATTTAAAACGTCAAAATTATGAAACATGGAAAAAAAATTGTGATGAGGCCATCATGTTACTTTCTCCGATTATTTGATGGTATAATAGTTATTTATATTTATAGTTTCATTTAATATTTTTAATTTAAATCATATTTTAAATCGAGCGTTTCACATGATCGGTATTGACGTTTGAAAGGTCAAAATTATGAAAGCAAAAAATGACAAATAATGTTTCAAATTCTAATAATCTTTACCGTAAGTTTACTGAAAAATTTAAAAAACATGCCAAAAAAGTCCTGAAAAATATTTCTAAAAATAGTCCTGATTGAAAAGTCCTAAAAAATCTAATAAATAGCCTGAACAAGAGAGTCTTGAAAAAAATTTCTAAAAATAGTCCTGATTTAAAAGTCCACAAAAACCAATTAAAGTCCTGAACATGAAAGTCTTGAAAAAAAGTCCCGATAAAAAAGTCCTGACAAAAAAAGCAGGTCTTTCAAAAAGACCAGAAATAAAGTCCTGAAAAAGATTTCTGAAAATAGTCCTGATTTAAAAGTATTCAAAAACTAATAAAAGTCCTGAATATGGAAGTCTTGAGAAAAGTCCTGACAAAAAAAGCAGGTTCTTCAAAAATACCAGAAATAAAGTCCTGAAAAAAAAGTTCTGACAAAATAACCCCTGGAGAAATAGTTTTGGAAATGAAGTCTTGAAAAAAAAGTTGTGGAAAAGTGACGTGAAAATAGTCCTGAAAAAAGTACTGTAAAAAGAGTCCTGAAAAAAGTACTGTAAAAAGAGTCCTGAAAAATGTAGTCTTCATATAAAAAACAAGAAATAAATGTCCTTTAAAAATCCCGAAAGAAGTCCGAAAAATAATCCTAAAAAATCGCGAAGGAAAGTCCTAAAATAAGTCCTAAAGAACGTCTTGAAAAAGTCCCGAAAAAGAATCCTGATAAAATATCCTGAAAAAATGTCCTGTAATAACAGTCTTCAAAAAGAGTTATGAAAATAACATCGTAAACAAATCCAAAAAAAACATTTCTGAAAAAAAAATATCCTGAGGGAATTGTCCTGAAAATAATCCCAAAAAGTCTTGAAAAAAAGTCCGAAACAAGAAGTCCTGAAAATTAATCCTGTAAAAAAATGTCTTCAAATATAGTACTGAACAAAGTCCTTGAAAAAAGGCTTGAAAAAAATTCCCGAAAAAATAATTCTAAAAAAATGTAATGAAAATTCTGAAAAGAAGTCCTGAATTGGTTCTTAACAATGTCTCGAGAAAGCCTTGAAAAAAAGCCCTGAAGGAACAGTCTTGGAAATAAAGTTGTGAAAAAAGAGTATTGACAAAAGCCGTGAAAAAACGTCCTGAAAAATAATCTTCATACAAAATACCAGAAATAAATGTCCTAAAAAGTCCTTAAAGAAAGTTATAAAATAAGTCCTGAAGTAAGTTCAGAAAAATAGTTGTGATGAAATATCACAAAAAAATTGTTCTGTAAAAACAGTCTTGAAAAATTGCCCTCAAAATAACATCTTCAAAAAATAAACAAAGAAAAGCTTGTAAGTAAAAAGTCCTTAAAAATATTTGAAGAAATTGTCCTGAAAAAGAAATCCCAAAGAGTCTTGAAAAAAGTCTCACAAAAAAATATTTTTGCAGGACTTTGTTCAGGACTCTTTGGGATTTCTTAAAAATCTTTTTAAGGACCATTTTAAGGACTTTTTACTTACAATGCTCTTCTTTGATTAGTTTTTAAAGATGTTATTTTGAGGACAATTTTTCAGGACTGTTTTTACAGGACAATTTTTATAAGTCCTTGACAATATTCCTCAAATAAAAAGTTTTGAAAATAGTATTGAAAAAAAAAGCTAAAAATATCTGGAAAAGTCCTTAAAAAGGTCCAAAAGAGGTGAGGAAAAGCGAAATTCTAAAAAATGTCATCAAGAAAATTCTGAAATTTTTTTTCCTGTAAGAAAAAGTCCTAAAAATAAGTCTTGAAAAAAATTTCTTACAAAGTCCTAAAAAGAATCCTCGAAGAAAGGTCTTTTAAAAATGTCCTTTAAAAAGACCTGAAATTAGTTCTGAAAACTTTGTCCTGATATCCCAAAAAGGCGAAAAGAACAAAAAACTGTTAAGGTAAATTTTCGGAAATACGAAATTTTACCAAAACCTTTTCAGTTCCTCGGATTATCAAATAAGACTTATGTTCAAAGTTTCATGGTCATTTCTGTATTAGTTTTTGAGATACCGCGCGCACAGACTGTTATGTAGAGAAAAAATAGTGATGTAGCCATCATGTTACTTTCTCCGACTTGATGGTATCATAGCCATTTATATTTACGTTTTCATGGTTTATTTCCAATTGAAATCATATGTTAAGTGTACATCGAGCGTTGCGTAAACTCGGATGAAACTGACGTTTAAATTATGAAAGATGGAAAAATTATACTTCGAATTCAAAAACTCGGTTTACTGAAAAACTAACGAGATTTCGGAAAAAACTTATCCTTTAGAAGTTGTTCATTTTGGCATTCTCTACAATAATTATTCACATAAATTTGCTGTAACTATTATCGTTTCATAATTATAAACCAAAAATTTAAAAAAAAATTAATTAATTCTTTTGTCGAATAGCAATGATTTTATGAAAAATATTTTCAAGCAAAAGATGTTCATTTCCTTGTTTTCTTTAGTGCTTGCTTAAATTTTTTGTGATATTTTTTATATTTAAGAAAAAATATTGGCAAAAAACAAAAAACAGTTAAGGTAAACACCCACTTCCGGCGTACGAAATTTTACCAAAAGCTTTTCAGTTCTTCGGATTATCAAATAAGAGGTATGTTCAAAGTTTCATATCAATTGCTCTGTTAGTTTTTGAGATACAGCGCACACAGCAGACACACACACACACAGACACAAAAAAAATTCCAGAAATTGTTGAAAAAAAAATCACGATCACAATACTTTCTCGTACTTCGTAACGAAGAAAGTAAAAATCCAGGTCCGAATTTAAAAAAAAAAGTTGATGTAGGTATCTAAATAACGAAACGTCGTATTTAAAAAATAAAATTATTTTCGGAAAGGGATCAAAGAATAACCAGTTATTTAAAAATAGAAATGCTAACTAAAAAATTGAAAATACGAACAAAATAAAAATAATTTGCCATTTTCAGCCCCAAAAATAACTCTTTTTAGCTTAAAATAAGTTCCAACGAGAAATTCGAAAATAATAGCGAAAATAAAAATCGATAGCCAAATTCGGCCAAAAGACCAAAAATTGAAACCAATATAATCAAAAATACAAAATATAGGCCAAAAAGTAAAAACCTACAATAGGGCCTAAAAAGGTGAAAATTTAGACAAAACATCGAAAACTAGGGCTTAAAGATAAAAAATGCAGACAAAAAATCCAAAATTTCTACAAACCAATAGAATTTTTTTGTCAAAATAAAGAATATTTAGACAAAAAAATAAAAAATCTGCAATATAGCCTAAAACGGTGAAAATTTAGACAAACCATCGAAAACGAGCGATAAAAATTGTAAACAAAAAAATCGAAAATATCCACAAAAAAGTTTGAACAAAAAAATCGAAAATACAGACATCTAAAACATGGGCCAATTAATCAAGAATCCTGATATAAAAATAAAAAAGCAGACAAAAAATCTAAAACTTAAGTGGAAGCAAATTAATTTGCCACTTTCAGCCGCCAAAAATAAGTTTCTGACCAGAAATTCGAAAATAATAGCAAAAAATTGAAAAATTCACGAAATAAAATCAATAATCCAAGTTAAAAAATGTAAAATATAGGATACAAAATATACCAAAAATCAAAAAAATATACACGATAGAAAATTGAGAGCAAAAATCTAAAATTCTGGCCTGAAAATAAAAATAGTGGACCAAGGAAAGAACATTTTTAACAGACAAATAAAAAAAATAAAGAAAAATTTAGGGCAAAAGTTTAAAAAAAAAATCGACAATGTTGGTCAAAAAGTCGAAAATTTAGACAAAACATGAAAAACTCGGACCTAAAGATAATGAATGCAGACTAAAAAAAGTAAGTCCGTCCTTTATACTTGCTTTTAACATGTTTTAAATTATTATGTCCGTCTTTTTAAATTTGATTTTAATATGTTTTAAATTATACACTGTAGTCACTAAGTAATTCTTGTTCTTAATGTGTTCTAATCAATCCATTTTAACACTCGCATCCACTGCAACCTATGATAATGTGATGTACTTTTGTTATGTAGTTTGTTTAAAGTGGGAACGTGAAATAAAGGAATTTGAATTTTGAATTTGAATTCAAAAATGGGGGAAAATTTTAACAATAAAATCGAAAAGTTATGTTAAAATGAAGAAAAATTTAGGTCAAAAGATTTATAAAATAATAAAAATCTGTAATGTTGGCCAGAAAGTCGAAAATTTAGACAGTATATCGAAAACTCGGACCTGAAGATAATAAATGTAGACTAAAAAATCGAAAATTTCAACAACAAAAAACTCGAAAATACCGAAAAAATAAAAAGAAATAGCGCATATAAATCAATAAATCAGGTTACAGGTATTTTAACCAAAATCAAGTCAAAAATTTGAAACTAGAATTAAAAATTCGGCCCAAAAGTCAAAAATGGGGACCAAAAAAACAAAAAAGTTAACAATTAAATTGAAAATTTATGTCACAATAAAGAATATTTAGGTCAACACATCAAAAATTTACACCCGAAAATACAGGTCAAAAATCTAAAAATTAAAAATTCGGCGGGAAAATCAAAAATGCGGGCCAAAAAGTCGAAAATTTAAACAATTAAATCGCAAAAGGTCAAAATAAAGGATAATTAGGCTAAAAGTTAAAATACTTTGACCAATAATATCGAAAATACAAGTCAAATTTTTTTTTTCAATTTGTGAAATAAAACAACAAAAAAATAACAAAATATTTTTACACGGTCGTACAGAGAATAAAAAGGGCTACAAATTTAGTTAAATTAAAAAAATGGTTTTCATTAAAAAAATCATGTCTATGACGTCATACGTGAAAGACTAGTGACGTCATACGTGAAAGACTAGTGATGTCATACTATTTTTGAAGACTCTAAAAAGTGCGGAATAATAAACAAAAATCGATCTATCCGAGGATTTTTTTCTGGAACTTCTCATTTCATAAATACCGAATTTGTTCCAGTTAAAGTTTTCACCCTGTATATTTGCACAATAATAAAAATAAAGTTTTAACTTCTAAACGGCTTCGAATTTCGCTTTGACATTTTAAGATGTTTTACAGTTATTTTACGATAGTTTAACAAAGCAAATTTTTATCATTTATTACAATGAACGATCGCAATTTTCTACAATTTAATGGCTCGAGAGTGTAGTTACTCTCAGAATCCTTTTAAAGATTCTGTATCAACAATAAGTAACGAAATTTATTTACAGAAGCAGCAAAATATGTTGCAATTTTCTACGATTTTCAGATGTCAACGAAATGTTTTTGATATTTTTCATGTTGATCAATTTCGTTTTGACAAACCACTTGTGATACATACATATATTATTTGTATGTATGAACAAACGCCTTAAAAAGAAATCGTTAGCATTACATAATGATATTTTATGAGTTAAAGGTGACACAATCACTATATTTAATTAATGTTTATGATCTAAAAATATATACAACTAGTTTTTAGTTCTTTCAAGTCATGATCACGGAAATAATATGCATGTACGAGTAGTAGACTTTGGTCGTTATCAAGTGATTCATGTAAATGAAAAATATTGCAACGATAAAAGTCAGTGCATGTTACTATGACGAATATAAAGTGACTTTAAACATAGCAATTTCGTATTAATGATTACGGTTACAGATGGAGTGTAACCGCTCCAAAATGACGTTGGATGTTTATGGACATTTACACGATTGCATTTAAGTAGAAACGTACTATGCAATCGAGCGCAGTTTGTGTTTACTGCTATAACAGCTATTTTAATCAATATCATGTACAGTGAGATCCAAAAGTCGAAATTAGTTGGCAGCCCTTAAAACATAACCTAACTATCAGAAGTTCAATGGCGTCTTTGATAATACTAATTTTGGCTTGGAAAACCCTGAAATTTAAATAAAACAGCTAAATAATGAATCGCAAATGTATTATTAATAGCGACGATCGGTTCTAGAAATAACTGCTAATGTTTAAAATAGGCAAAATCAGCAGATAAAAACGCAGAACTATTTTTAAAACAAGTAATCTTGAAAAATAGACGCTTCGTAGCTAAGCGGTTTAGCTCCCGCTTTCGGTGCGAGGCGCCGTGGGTTCGAGTCCCACGTTCGGCCGGTAGCTTTTATTAACGAAAAGTTATCGCTCGTGTCCATGGTTGTTTAGTATTTGTCCGATTTATTATAAAAATGAATTTTCAACAATATTAAAAGCAACGTTAGTGGCCGAACAGCTAAAACGCTTACGCCAATTCCCTTAATCATTCACTCTCCCTAACCCGTTATTCCGTCAAATATCCTTCCTTTTAATATGAAAAAAAAAACCTTGAAAAATCACAAGATGTCAAAATTAAGAAAATGTACACTGCACTGCATTGGAGAATTCCAGACAGCCAATATAATTTTACTTGAATTATTATAGGGATTTTTGCGAACAAGCATTTCGTTAATATTTAAGACGAAAAATCAACGATGCGAAGTAAGAAAAATGCAATTAAAACGTTTATTCAAACAGACAAACAGAGTACAGCACAACACTTGGAACTCGCAGGAACTGTTCCCAAAAATGTTAAGGGGAATAGTGGAATCGCTTGAATTTCTGGAGTTATAGCTTCCCAAGGAGACTCAAGAATGCGTGGTTTTTGAATGTAGACCTTGGCAGATAACCTCGTGATAAATAATCGCAGGGCGAAAGATCCGGGAATTGAGGGGGCACTCAACGTCCCCTCGCATTGAAATGATGCGCCCAGGATGATGCTTTTTTGAAAAGCCATTGAGTCCTTTCTTTTCTTAGGTACAGCAAGTAGCCCCATCTTGTGCAAACTAAAGCGTATTAAGGTCAATGCGACGTAATTCGCGTAACCACTGCGTCCGTCTTCCCTGAAAGCAATTGTCTTTTATGGATTTCTCGCAAATTACTTGCCAACCAATATCAGAAATGTTGTTGTCACTCATGATAATAACGGCGTCATCTCTCAGCATTACCAGCATTCTTCCTGCGAACGTAAATCATTTTGCTGCAGTTCATGAACCACCATGATTTTTCACGGGTAGTGATAGGGATCCAGGTGTATAATTTGGCAAACTGATCTATCTGATATCTGTAGAGTGCGAGCGTTGCTCTCCACAGCTAGTCGAACTGTTTGTTATGTTTTTCTATTGCCTCTTCGTGCCTTTGCCTCCCAAAGCTATTCCTGGTCTTTCAAAAGTTGTTTATCCATTTTAATTTTAGAACTAATGCGGAAGGTCCTGGGTTCGAATCCCAGCGAGGGCATGGGTGTTTGTGGATGTCTATTTTTATTTAATGTGAATAATATCTTCATCCTTTCTTAAAAAAAAGTTCAAAATCTACGCTGCGTAAGTACTACCAAACGCCAAAATAGATCAGAACATTGCCTCCCAGGAAAATATTTAATTAAAGAAGTTGAATTCCTAAGAAACTGCTAGCCGTAGTGCTGGTAGGATGTCTGCAGCCAATGGACCTCATCTAAACGAATCTAATCTAATCTAAAGCAATAACAATTGACCCGTTTCAATAAAGGTGTCATCAACAAACATGTGGGGGCGCTCCGTGGCGGAGCGGTTTGGTACCCGCTTTCGGTGCGAGGCGTCCCAGGCTCAGGCGGCAGCTTTTATTAACGAAAAGTTTATCGTCCGCGTCCATGGTTGTTCAGTGTTTGTCCCATTTATTATAAAAAATGAAATATACAATTATATATTCGTTAGTGGCCGAATAGCCTACGTTGTTTACGCCAATTCGTTCCTCCGTTCACCCTCTTTAACCCGCAATTCCGTCAAACATCCTTCCTTTTTATAGAAAAAAAAAACAAACATGCGATTCACAAAGGTCCACGGCTGCTGAACTGGCATATAACAACGAGTACATATTAACCGTTAATTGTTATAACCATTTCAAAACATCACACCATCCTGCTGAACCCTGCACTACTAATATGAACGTTAAATGATAAAATAAAGCAACCATTGTTCTTGAAGTAGCTCCTGGTAAAGTCTTCTGCTTTTCAAATATGAGCCTGATTCTTCATCGGAGGCAGCTGACTCATAGTGCAGCCACGATATTTTCTTTACTGTTTTTGTTTTTGAAGAATTTACTTTCCGTGAATTTACATATAACCAAGCAAAACTTGGGGATTCGTGGAAAATCTTTCCACCTCAGGCTTGTGACTGGGTGAAAAGTCACCGGAAGTTGACCATCATTTTCATGATAAAATATATGTATGAATTTCTTTTGAGCTTTTTTGCAAACTCAATGAATAAATTAAATAATACTAACAGTGGATTTCACAAAGGTGGTAATAAATGTAACATTGGCTTAAATTGACATAACACTGGTATTATATTTTCGGCTGTGTAAACGATCTTTGAAATGGTTAATGGAATACATAATTTGAGGTAAGGTTCTGTAATATTATGGTTTCCAGAAAAAAACTTTTTTTTCACGGGGGCGATAGAGGGAGACGGAAGGGTTTACGCTTAAGTTCGCATGCATGACTTTAAAGAAAACACTTCAAAATTTTTCGCCCCCAAAGATTAATCAAAATTGATTGAAAATGCGCCGAGTTATGGCGGTTTTAAAATGGTCGAAATTTCACGAATTTCAAGTGTCTCATTTTTTTCCACCAGTGTATTTGTTCTTATAATCCCAACCGACTATCAACGTCGTGGTCTTTAGATGAAATTTAGAAACAATGTTTATGTAGTTGAGATTATTCATTTTACTTTCAAATTGGTTTTTAAGACTTAAATGGATTAAAATCACAGAACATTCGAACGGAACTAGAATTACCCAAAATAAATCCAAGTATTCAAGTAGGCTGAAGAGAGGAGAAAGGGGGTCGGATTTGAGAAAAGTCATTGATGGCGTGATGGGGTAGGGGAGCGCCGTGGTGATAGCGAGGAATAGGACGTTTGTGGAGATTAAGGGATTGGAGGAAGACATAACAGAGAACGAGGTCAGGCTGGAAACGGGTTGATGCATTGGCGCAAGATCTGATGAGATTGAGGTGGTCTGGGTTACTAGACATGGCCCGGATCTTAGAATCGCCCTGATGATGGGGACGGAAGATGTCATCGAACGGCTCCTAAGAATGAGGTTCATAAAGATTAGGTGGGCCCGCTGCACTGTCCAGGAACGCCGGGCGAAGCCGCAGGCATGCTGGCGGTGCAGAGACTATGGCCGTACGGGATCGAAGAAGCAGTTGCAGACGTTGTGACACGGAAGGCCACATGGGAGCGGGGTGCACCGCTGATCCTAGATGCGGTCCCTATGTGGACGAAGGCTGGGAAAGAACACACTTAGTTACCGGCGTAGCTCAGATCGGTCGTAAGGAGCACTGAGTGTTCGTACCAGGGTTATATATCAACTTTATTTGGAACGAGGTGTGTGGTGTGTATAAGGCAGCGGTCAAACGGTTTTTGCAAGAATCGAGGGGCTCTAACAACGCGCAGGGGAACGACATCGGACATAGAGCTGCAGCGTTGCAGGCGGACACGAGTAGAGAGGACGAGGTCGAGGTTATTAAACTGAGGGGCTTGAACTCCCTAGAGAGGGAGACACTGGCACGATAGATAAGGAGGAAGGGGGCTTACTGAAATTATGGTGGGACATGACAAATGCGGACTAATGTGAGGGAGTGAATGAGGAATGGATGGGAGGAAAAAGGAATAAGAGGGTAGCGGAATGGATGAGAGAGGATGGGGCCGGGGTAAGGAAATGCAGAAATTGTGAAGGGAGAAGGAATGCAGGAGAGCTATCATATGAAGTAGAAATGTAATTATGTAACTATGTGTATGCCAATAAAGGTGTTTTTTTTTATTCAGGTAGGCTTAATAGGTATATGTATAAAGCTGTACGAGTTTACGTAGTATAAGTATTTGAAATATAAGGCATTTTTAGTTACAGCGGTCAGCCTTGCTCCTATTTTCGACGATTAGAGCTTGTATTTAGCAGAAATCGTTAGGTACTTTTAAATATGTATCCAAAAGGCTCAAGAGGTACTTCGCAGCACATTTCGAAACCGCCAAAGGAAGATTTCCTGGCGGTTATGAAGCCCTTATTTTGACCTATAAAGATCTTTCCAACGAAGATCTTTTTAATCAAGATTTTTTGACTAGGCGCTTAGGTGGACATACAGAAAATTCCAACGAATCCTTCAATGCGACGGTGTGACGTTTCGCTCCAAAACACCTCAATTCGGACTTTATAGTTATTTAACCAACGAGTGTGTTAATAATAGCGATTAATGATCGAGACATTTTCGCGTTAATTGTTGATATCATTATTCGCCAATTAACACACGAGTTGGTTAGAAGATTTTTCCGTTGATCGTTGAAAAAATAATAAAAATAGATTAGAGAAAATTAAAACAAAAGCAACCAACAAATTGCTATTAAGACCTTTGCAGCACTATCGACAAAAAATGCGAATAGCGCCGATTCCGAATGACCTGTTTCTCCTGGCACTAGGAAATAAATTCTACGTCAGTTTTTTTCGTAAAAATGTTTACTCTTTTCCGGAAGCAAACTTAATATTGCATTACTTGCATTGGCTAGTACTTTTGGTGGTGTTAATGTTAACTCGACACTATCCATAGTAGCAGACATTCAATTGATACACGCGTTTTATAAATTTGACGTTTTACACTGACATTTAATGGTATAACAAAATCGAAGTCGGTTCACCGCTAATTTGTTTCTAGCGCAGAAAATTGATATACTTTTGCATTTACATGTGAAACAAATTACAGATCGTTTTCTCACTATTATCAGTTACATTTCCAGTAATTATGAAAAATTAGCCACTCATGAATTAGCTATTTAATGCTTAACCAAAAATCGTTCTTTTTTTAAGGAAATATGATTGATAGGAATTCGGGTTAGGGAATCAAGGATGATAGGGAATTGGCTTAGCCAGCAAGGGCATTCAGCCACAACCGATGTATTATCCGTCAATTTCAATCTGAGTGGTGAGGAGGCGGGCCGCGCACCGAGCAACCAAGCGAGAGGAACAAACAATTTCCCGAGTATAATTGGAGACAAAAATTGGGCGGTTTATTAGCAGTCAAGAGAACTGTCACAGATTATGATAATTTTTGTTATTGAATGTCGTAAACGAACGCACTCCGTATTATACCGATGGCCTTCTCCCGCCCTACGCCCATCCATTTGCCAGTGCGCAACTACTCTAGTTGAGATTGACGGATTATATAGTATTTAATAATTCATATTTAAATGAAATGAGGACAAACACTAGTTTCGTGTTAAAAGAGTGACCGCCCGGACGGGACTCGAACCAGAGGCCGGACTTCTGCCCACTAGACCACCGCGGCACTAGAAATCGTTCATTATTGAAAAATCGTTTATTAATGAAAAATCGTTTATTAATGGGGGTTATTAATGGACGATTTTGATACATTTGGGTACATTAAAGTTAGCCATTAACCAACGAGCAACGTAAAATGTTATTTATATCGCTGCATATTTGGCTTCAATTTTTAATGAAGACTACATTGCTATTTTATTATAATTCAGTTATTCAATACTCAATACCTTCCAGCAGTGAAAAATGTTTGCTGGTAATTAAGATGCTCAGCGAGTTAAACGAGGGGAGTGACGCTGAAGCCAAGGAGGCTCGTACAGCTGCAGACTGGAGCAAATGCAGAGAAACGAGTTTTATGAAGAAGCTTCAGGTATGCAGCATAGCTTTGGTATAGTTTATCAGCAGAAGATTGCGGTAAATTATATATATTTTTTTTAATATCGCAATCTTTAGAAGCGTATTTTTCCAAATATTTTTCGTACTTTCTTAAAACTGACGGGAAAGAAAACTTATTGATCAATCGAGTTGATTCAAAGTACATTAGAATTAAGAGAGAGCTAACAACCATTGTACGTGAACCTCAAACATTGGTAAAAACAATCATTTAAATTATTGTAATTGCTTAAAATAGAGAAAGTTTTTCACAAAAATGTCATTGCTGGAATTTTGTTGTACTTTACGATTTTGGTTCACTGGCAGAAAGAAAGCTGGTCGATAGCCTTGCTATTTGCGTTTATTATTTTCTACATAAATGTAACAAAGAATAAAGATGTTCAAAAATATGTCAAAATGTTTTTTTTTTGTTTCAGATGAAAATTGCGGACTACATTTTTTCCGCCGATTGAGTACTCGATTCGCCAGACGCTCTGATTACAAAATTCACCACCATTTTGCGATTATTTTACAATATATTTTTTTCACATCGTCAAATAAGCAGTTAAATTATTGTGAAACTCTTAGCAACCTCAACCAAATATTTGTCACAAAAAAAAATTGCAAAAATCACCTATTATTAACCCCCTTAAACGAGTGCGATTTATTTATCGCGTACATCAAGTTTGCTGGCTAGAAAGTAAAATAAATTTCGCCGCAAGAATAATCATGCCAAGGATAGTTGAGTGCAGGTCAGATTTACTTCAAATTAATAATGCAGACGTGTTATACTTTGCCAGTTATTACGCAAAACTATAACGCAATTTTGAATGGAAAGCAAATCTTACATGTTTTCTTTTATAAAATATTAATATATGTAGTAATGAAATGTTCACAGACGACACAACCATAAATATTGATCATCGTTGTCTCAATTAATTGAATGAAGCCACAAATCAAATGCTATAGGAATTAGAAGCTTGGCTCACCATGTACAACTTAGAAACTCATATAATTAATCAAAGAACACCAATGGGCCAAACAGATGACCACATGTGTGAATACTTACCATTATTTATTTTATCATGTTTATTCGATGTACTTTAAAATGTTGATTTTTGCTTGTCATTTAAAATTAAATACCAATGATCATAATCGAGTAAGTATTCACTAGCAGATATAATTGTAATACATAATTGTGTTTCTTAATCGTGTTTGCTTTTCGGAGCCGAGATAACAGATAACGCAGATAACTCTGGGAAAAACAAATAACTAATTCATATTTTGAATTAGTGAAAAAATGTAGCTCTCTCTTTTATCTAAAGATGACAAAGTTCACCCCAGTGTTATGCGTACCTCCTCTAGATAATATCTTTGTTTCACGAAGAAACGTTGTACAGAAATGGTAGAATTTGAAGCAGTTCGACGGTGGCACTAAAAGCATCAACAACGTAAAATAATTTATACTTAAGAGTCCCACCTAACATTCACTTAGAATCCTGTTCAGTTGACATTCGTTAAACAATCATCAGTTTAAAATAATTTATTGTGAATCCGTCTTGCTACAATAAAAAGTTAATATATGCATCATTAAACAAAAATAGATCTTTAAGTTTACACCAATCAGCCCAGAAAGAATCTTCGAAACAAATAATAATCATCACACAACATTACAATATTCTTATTTTATTTAACCTTAAAATATATCCAAAAAATCGACGAGGTTACTAAATAACGGTTACTAAGTAACCGTTTAAATAACCAGTTATTTTGTAGTAACTGTTATAACCGTTACTGTAAAATAACCGTTTAAATAACTAGTTATATTGTAGTAACTGTTATAACAGTTACTGAAAAATAACCGTTTAAATAACTAGTTATTTTGTAGTAACTGTTATAACCGTTACTGAAAAATAACCGTGTACCATCACTATTTAGGATTAATGAAGTTTCATTGAATATTTTTCCTATGTACATTTAAACTCGTGCGATATTATACTTTTGGATTCAATATCTTTTTTTTTAGTTACTTGTAGGTTAAGTGGAAGAGTAGTAACCCGTGAACTTCACTTACTCTTATATATCGTTATTTTGTTGTACTTTTCTTTTAAAAAACAATGGTAATATTATTGCTAATATAAGTTTAAATGATGATATTTAATTGACTGTGGTAATGGTATTTGTAAATACATGATGAGGCATTTTTTCTGCGGTTTATGAGTATACAGATTTGTGGTTTCCTTATTCGAGTTGGAGTGTTTGTTCCTTCCCAGTAAAACAATGCAGATATAATTTCTTAGCTTCACCTGTTTTAAATACGTAACACTTTATAATGTGTAAAATTTCCCTAAACTACAAATTTTAGTAATGCCAACGAAAGCTCGGTACGACTCATCTCGTTTGACAAATGCTCTTTAATCTGTTTCCGAATTATATTTGTTAGAAAGAAATAACAATAGTACACGTACTTCGACAGTACCAGCAATGGAGCATTAGAAAACATACGTCGTGCTGTGGTACCACAGCGCAGGTGCCACCTAGCACTAAGTAATATAACCTATACAATGATGTTAGCAATAAAAGGGCATTAGAACCCGTTAACTTCCTTCATTTTTCGTGTTCCTAGCAATTCTGACGAAATACACTGGAGGAAAAAAAAAAGAAACACTTGAAATTCGTGAAATTTCTACCATTTTCAAACCGCCATAACTCGGCGTATTTTTAATCGATTTTGATGAATCTTTGAGGGCAAAAAACTTTGAAGTGTCTTCTTCAAAGTCATGCATGCGAACTTAAGCGTAACCCTTTCCGCCCCTCTCTAGTACCCCTGTGAAAAAAAAAGTTTTTTCAGGAAACTATGTCCAATTTTGACAATGTCTATGGAGTTGGAAAATTTTTTTTCGACTTGATACTCCATAAAGGCATTAAAATTTGATCAATTCCCTATGCAGGACTCGAAGAACGAAGTTCCTACGACGATTTGGCACCAAGTTATGTGTGTTAAGTGCATTTTGAGGTTTTTCGCACATAACTCAGCCTTTCAAACAAATTTGATGATTCTTACGGGAAAAAATCTCATTTTGGCCCTACTTTAAGGGCGTAAACTCAGATTGGAATGATTCTTTTTCGAACCCTTTAACCCCCGAACAAAGAAAACACGTTTTTGGGCAAAAAAACGTCGAACTTTGGCAACGTGTACCGAGTTGGATAAAATGTGTCGACTCGATCCACCAAAAGGGCATTGAAATGTGTTCAATTACCTGTGCAGGACTCAAAAACGAAGGTATTATTGTTATTATTATACTATGTGTTTGTAAATGATTGTAGAAAAGGCGGCAAAATTTAAATGAAATTTAGTATTTTAATTGCCGTTAAGTTTTTCCATGTCGGTGCTTAGTGTATTTCACCGCAATTTGCCAAAGTTTAATGTCATTTTCGCCAGTAGCGTGCAATCATTGTAAAGTTAATCTAGGTAAGTTATTTCAAGTTAGTTATTTATGAAGGGGAACGGGTCAACAGGGTTTTTTCGTCCAGTGTGGGTCAGTTAAGTTGTTATGTACTGATAATTTTCTCTTTTGTATCTATTTAATTTTCAGAAACAAACAAGAGTTAGTTTTTTAAAACTATGGTGTTTACACCGAAACATGACGCCTTTATTCTCATGGCGTATTTCCGTAGCGGGCAATTAACTGAGAACGGAACATGGGTGTACTCATCTCAGTCATGCAAAGAACAATTTCGTGAAGAATTTCCCGACGTAATTGTTTCTGATAAAACATTTTCAAGTCACAGAAACAGGATAGTTAGGCGTTTTACAGAAAAACATTGTATTTGCAAAAGCAAGAGTTCTGGACGGCCGACAGTTCTTACGCAAGATAATGTAGCTGACATACAACACCGCTTAGAACAAAGCCCCAACAAATCGTTAAGGAAATTATCGGCTCAAACAGGTTGTTGTAACATATAAATGACTCTTTCAGTTACTTTTGTTGGTTTTTAGGCATGACTCTAACTAGTTGCCATAAAGCAGCAAAAAAATATTACATCTGCATCCATATAAAATCTCAGTAGTTCAGCAATTATTACCTATTGATTATGAACGAAGAGGTAGGTATTGCGAGTGGTTTAATGCGACTTTAAATGACAACGCTATATTAGATTTGACATTCTTCTCGGATGAAGCATGGTTCCATTTGTCTGGATACGTAAATAGTCAAAAGACTTGGGCGGCTGAAAATCCCCATAGTTTTGTTGAAACTGATTTACATCCAGTCAAAGTTGGAGTTTGGGTAGCAATGTCGAGACGGCGAATAATTGGGCCAATTTTTTTTAATTGCAATATTAACGCTGTGAATTATCGTCAAATGATATTGAACCCATTTTTAAACTTACTGCATGATGATGAAATTCAGTACGGATATTTTCAACAGGACGGCGCTACTGCACACACTGCCAGGAATACAATTCAATTTTTGCAACAATTTTATGGTAACAGATTAATAAGTCGAGGATTATGGCCATCGCGTTCTCCAGATCTCACTCCCTTAGATTTTTATTTGTTTGGAAGTTTAAAAAATAAGGTATTTAGAAATCGGCTACAAAATCTAGACCAATTAAAAGAAGAAGTGGAAACAGAAATTAGAAACATTTCTCCGATAGAACTTGAAAATGTGTTTAGGAGTATGCAGATGAGAGTAAATTTATGTCTAGAAAACAACGGCCAACATTTCCAACAATTTTTATAAAATTAAAAACTAAAAATAAAAGCACAAACAAATAAAGTGGTACATTTTGATTAATTTTTTTTTAACTAATAACGTGTAAAGAACTCTACCTGTATCTTAAAATTACTTAACTTTTAAAACTGACAAAAAAAACAAAGCTGTTGAATCTCAACTTTAACATTACGTTACACCAATGAATCCTTAGTGATATTTTTGTTGTGTTACCAACGTGTATGTTTGGTTGCCTAAAATACAATCTACACTCATTTACAAACACACGTTACAATTGGCAGAAGACTGAGCCATCTTCAGCCACCCCCACTCACTTAGCTGATATGAAGATGCGAATTCAAGAAGCTTGGGATGCAATCCCTCAGGCTAACATTGAAAATTTAATTTCTAGTATACCTAGGCGAGTTGCTGAGTGCTCCAAAAATCGTGGAGAAGCAACTTATTATTGCAATTGAAGAAAAAGTTACCATGATTTTTTGTTGAAATTTTAATCATTTCTTAGTGTGTATTATTTACGTATTATCTGAAATTTTCATAAAAATTGAGCGACGAATTCTTGGTGTTCTTTTACTTATGGCCGCCAGTATATATGCCAGTATATATGCAACCCAACTTGCGTCGCTTTTTACAATAATTCCGACAATATTAACCCATACTTGAGAGGGTAGTGCCGCGCCGAAAATCGATGCATTTTTGATGGTCAGCATATACATCATTCTGAAGTTAATATCAAATAATAAGAAATTATATTTTGCACATTTAGAGAGAAAGGGTTAAACTATTCGTCTATAGAATTTGATTTTTTTTAAATCATCAGACATACTGTATAATTTATCCTGAAAATTACCATTATTGGATGGATATCTGGAGCTTTTCTCTGCAAAGAACTAAAAATGTAATGCTACAGAAAAATAGTTTATACCTTTGACTATATCCCGCCAAACATAGCATGCCGAAATTCGAATGAATTAGAACGAATCAGATTCTATATAACTTCTGTTTTCAGGAAACATCTCATGTAGAGTTCGAATGCGGCTTTGTGATTGGTTCTCTACTCGGATTATGTTTCAGCACATGATTGGTTTAAAGAAAAATAATGTCAAACGTAAAACGTCAGTTTGCGGATAGAACGCTATTAAAATTAGTGAAAACTCCGCATTGGAAATGTTTCTCTTAAAGTAATTCAAGAAAAAGGGAAAGAGGCCCAACCAAAAAGTTTCAGCGGAGTCACTAACATGACCTGCACTCGGGAAGTCATTTCTACAATATTGGAAAACAGGGCACATAACGTGCGAAACGCGAACGGTACGTACTGTAAAGAAAATGTAAACTCCATATGGAATACCAGTGCTAAGTTAGTGCAAGAGAAGTACGTTTCTGATTTTCAAATTTTATTTGATCCGTTTAAAAATGTAAAATTCAAACCGGCACTACACGTCCGCGATGACAGTAAATGTCATTATATTTTGTTGTAATATTTTTGTTGGGATATAGTCTGATAAATTGCTCTCGTGCATTGTAAATTATCGCAAGTTTGCACTCTTTCGATAAACTCAGTCGCATTGTTTTAGGCAACAGCCCCTCGCCCTTCCGGGCTCGGGACTGTTGCCAAACAATACGACTTCGTTTGTCGAAATCGCACAAACTTGTTACCGATAATTTACAATGCACTTGTGCAATTACTGTTGAAAACAATATGTACGTAATAAAATTGTCATTAGTTATCAAATAAAGTCGCAAAAACGTAAGAGCTACACCTCTACAAACACGAATTTGCTTAATTTTCGCCATTGTAATGAACTCCACCTGCATGAAACATTTTGTATCAACCCTGGAGGGGTGTACAAACAAATTTACGTACTCGGTAAAATTTCAGGCCCAAGATTGTCCCGATTATCATTTTCTATTCTGGTCCAACTCTGGCGCGAGGCACTTACCCCCTTAATAGGCAAGAGTCATATCCAACTCTCGTTGGCATTACTGTTGGAACAAATTTCTTATTGGAATAACTAAGTAGTTGTTCCTGTTTTTTGTTTATATTGTAAGAGAACAGCTTGTGTTGGGTCCACGCCTTCTGATCACCGCATTTACTTCTAATCAATTCTTTGATGACTTTCTCCTATTTTGTAAAAACTGAAGTTCTTTTTCGTTCAAAATTGAACGGAAAACCTTTATATGGCAGAAAATGAACTGAAATTCTCTGATGATAACAACGACACAATAACGATGATAATGAAGTGTATTAGCAAACGTAGAAAAACAGTGTTTTACTCATGATTAATGTGAAACAATTTAATTCCATATTAATAGAAGGTAATTACTCGGTGTATAGTTACCTGTCGTAATCGTGTTCATGCTGATTTTTTGTTATTCAAGACCACTTAAAAGCGAATACTCAAGACAATTATATCGCCATAAGATTACCATTACATTGTATTATGTAATCAAATTAATTGCAGACTTAGCAAAAAATACATACATGACACAAACAAGGTTAAGGACACCTAGTCAGTACACTTGGATCAGTAACAGATCTGAGCAAGAAGAGCAAGTGAAATATTGCAAAATTATGTAAATTATGTAATTTATCTACGATACGTACTGTTATTTAATTATGATTACATAATATATTAAAAATACTACGTTTCATGTATATATGAAAATATTACGCCTGTAATTTCCCGTAGTGCCCTCTGACCTATTCTGTTTTATCTGATGTCATTAGGCATATGTGTAGGAGGTGCCTCTGTGTTATTACGTTTGCGTAATTCTATTTAGCAATCGGTTGATGCCCTCATTTATAAAAATTGAGCTTCTGTGTGTTGTATTAGTTATTTAAAAATATTAATACCCTACGAAGATATATGAGTACAGAACTACTTGTACCATTTTTTTGCCCACGGAGTATATGTATAATTTTTACATCCATAATTCATCATCCATCAAAAAGCCCCTTTATACGACCACGTTGTTATAGTCGGTGATTTTAATAATTTAAAATCGGACTTTTTACAAAAAAAATACAATACCTGATTACAAAGATCTTAATTACAGATGATCAAGCTATAGCAGATGCCTTTGCAGATTGTTTTGATGACAACTTCGCTATGACAGTTAGAAATACATTTGAAAATTAAGTAGTGCAGCACTAGCGGCATCTTTGTCTTTGCCTCACCTACGGAAATCCACGAGCCGCCGCTGGTATGCAGATGGATGGAACAAGAGTACGATGTTTCTTTTTAACCAAACCTTCATTCCTTATACCAAATTTTATTTCATTAAATGTCATTAGTGTCATTGGCGTCGGTTTGCGAGTTTTTAAGTGCGTTTTTGAACAAAATAAATTTTGGAATATATCGCTAAAACATTTTTTGACAATAAATTACCTACCTTATTTTACTTTATAATATAGTTTATGAAATACGTGAACTGAATATAAATTAGATATGTATTTACCATACTTTGAGTTAGGCAACTTATTGTTCACACATCCACTTGGACGCTACTGTCTATGGAGCGGCATATACGGCATATAAGTATGAAGCGGCACGCGGTCACCTATTTAAAATCACCCTGTATAACCCGTCTTATAAAGGCGTGCAAGTGTTCTCGGCTCCGCCGCATTATCTTAAAAATGTAAAACCAGATGAAGTACGGGACAGTAATTAGCCCGATTCAGGTATGGGAGTTAAGAGAAGGACAGGAAGTTGTGGATGGGTGAAGCCGCATGGACGTCCGCAGAAATTTTTCCAGGGGGGCAAAACTTTCATACGGAAATTTCGAATAAATAACCGTCAAAAATGACAATTTTGAATTGTCAAAAATTCTGCATTTTTGCCACATAAGGAAATTTGCAACTGTCAAAAATTGTGGATTTTTACTATCAAAAATGGCATTTTTTATATTAAAAAAAAAAGAAATGCCTATTTCGAATTATCAAAAATTCTGCATTTCTACCGCCATAGATTTTACGATTTAACGCTAAATAAAAAAAAATTAGCAGCTGCCAAAAATTGTGGATTTTTCCAATCAAAAACGGCATTTTTTGATATTAAAAAAGAAAATTGCCATTTTTGTGTTTAGAAAAAAAGAAATGACAATTTCGAATTATCAAAAATTCTGCATTTTTGCCACCACAAACGGTACGATTCCATGGTCAATAAAGAAATTTGCAGCTGCCAGAAATTGTGTTTTTTTACTATCAAAGACGGCATTTTTTGATATTAAAAAAAAAGAAAATTTCAACGGGTAAAAATGACAATTTCGAACTGTCTAAGATCGCAATACTATCACAAATGGCACGTTAGCAGTAAAAAGAAAATTTTCAGTTGCTGAAAATAACTATTCAGTACTGTCAAAAATTGCTCATTACTGAAACCGGCAAGTTTCAACAATAAATAGAAAATTTCCAAATGCCAAAAATGTTTAACTGTCAAAATTTGAGCATTTCTATTATCACTATCAGCATTTTTCAATATTAAAAAAGGGAAATTTCCAACGGACAAAAGTAACAATTACAAATTGTCAAAAATAGTGCAATTATACTGCCAGAAACAGCGTTTTTCAATAGTAAAAAGATTAATTTTTAACCGTCAAAAATGGCAATTTCGAATTGTTAAAAATTCTGCATTTCTGCCATCACAAACGGCACGATTCAGCGCCAAATAAGGAAACCGAAAATGTGGAATTTTTCTATCAAAAACGGCATTTTTTGATATTAAAAAAAAAAATTTCAACTGCTAAAAATGACAATTTCGAACTGTCAAAATCGCACATATCTACTATCACAAATGCCACGTTGGCAGAAAAAAGGAAATTTCAATTGCCAAAAATAACTATTCAGGACTGTCAATAATTGCTTATTACTGAAAACGTTTCATTTCAACAATAAAAAGAAAAATTTCAAATGCCAAAATTTTTTAGTTGTCAAAATTTGAGCATTTCTACTATCACTATCGGCATGTTTCAATATTAAAAAAGGGAAATTTCCAATGGTCAAAAGTAACAATTACAAATTGTCAAAAATTCTGCATTTCTGCCACCACAAACGGTACGATTCAACAGTAAATAAAGAGTAGCATCCAAAAATTTTGGATTTCTACAATCAAAAATGGCATTTTTTGATATTAAAAGAAAAAAGAAAATTTCAACTGCTAAAAATAACAACTGTCAAAAATAGCACATTTCACAAATGGCACGTTGGCAGTAGAAAGAAAATTTTCAACTGCCGAAAATAACAATTTACGACTGTCAAAAATTGTTAATTTCTACTAAAATGTGCAGTAATAATACAGCGAGATCGAATAAAAAATTAATCAAAGCAGGTCATGAACAATAAACCGCATGTATTTTCTTTCCTTCCTAAATTTGAAAATAATAAAGTTTAGGAATTTTGGCTTATGGCCAACTTTGACTAACTTTTATTCGATCGCACTGTATAATATGCGTCGGGTGGAACCGTGCTCGCTCTTCGTTGTACGTCAACTTTTTTCGGATTCATGGAACATAACGTGGAACGCATTTTTTGTTATAATTTTTTAATTTTAATTTAATAAATTCATTTTCCAGGAGGGGGCAGCTAGTCAATGGAACGTTTACACAGCTGAAATAGTTATTTATGCAACAAGTGAGTAAAGTAATACTTTTTTTCACGAGTAGGAAAGATTGCCGCACGAGCCGCAGGCGAGTGCAGCAATTTCCTACAAGTGAAAAAAAGTTGCTTTACTCTCGAGTTTCATACAAAATTTTTTCTAACTTTAAATAAATTCGATAAAACCTTAATCAATTTTTATAAGTAATAATACTTTTAAGTAAAAAAAATAATAATAATCGTCAAGTTTACTTGATCGGAAACGAATTTTTGACATTTATCGACAGAACTCGCGGCGTGTTGCGAAGCGTTCATGACACACTTTGCGCAAACGATTTTTTAATTGCGTTAAAAAATGAACCGCTACGGCACTTTTTTTCACGCAAAAGGGTGAAAAAATGAACCGTTATGGCACTTTTTTCACGCTTCCGGAAGGCTTCAGAAAACACATATTTTATGAACGCAAATTAATGAAAAAAAATGTACATTTTTTAACGGACGTAGAAAAAATATAATATTAGCTTGCGAAAAACCTGGCTTAAATAAATGTTTGTAAAATCCACCGGGGAACTCCCTCGCCGCTCATCAAAAATTTGTGGAGACGCCCTCTTCGTTCCCCGCTTGCACTGTCATAACAAAACATTTAAACTATGAAAACCCCCATTTTAACAAAAAATGCATTGAAAATCTGTAGAAACACTAACACTGGATTTTATTGCTAGTCCCAGAGGTATTATGTTATAAATATCGTAGATATGATGGTCACAACTGTCACTGCGTAATAATCTACAATCAAACCGTATTGTAGAATGTCCAGAAAATCTACGTGAATGGTTAGAAAATATAATTTTTAAATTTGTCATATTTCTTTATTTATGTATCCAAGTATTGCACAGAGATTATAATAAGGTATCAGTTAATAATATAATACAACAACGCAAATATATAATTATTAAATCGAACCTAGTCAGTGCGTCACAGCAAACAAAATAACACAAAAAATGTCATAAAATGAAGAGCCAGCGCCAGCTTGATTTTGCTCAAATTTATTTCTGTAACCTTCCATGAACGGAATAGTTATTTATTATACGAATGTGGAATGTAAGTAATTAGTCCCGCAAGAAAAAGTTTAATTTTCTTAAGGGACTAATGAGGAATTCCATATGAGTATAATATAAAATTTTATCCAAAATCGTCTGTAATGCAGTAAATATTGAAATAATGTTTATAAAATTTTGACAAGAAATTTTGACGTACGTGGTGTCAATTTGAAATATTTCAAAAATCCTATGAAGGATCTATGCATTCCGTGAGAGAAACTTATTCTCTCACTAGGGGATAATGAGCAACATTACATAGCTCAAATGACCACTGTAATTCGATTATTGCACCCGATTTTGGATAAAAGAAATTTTGTTAAAATTTTGAAAAATCTCATTCATGGAAGTCGCGCACTATGTGACGAAAGAAAGTGTGAAAAACGATTATTACATTTAGTAGAAATAGTTAAACTAGAACATGATTGTAGAAAAGCAATACTAGTTGACTTCAACCAGCTGAACTTCCTTGGCCTTGTACTTTTGTTTACCAATAAAAACAATTTCTTATTAATATTATTACTAAGCCAGTCGTGAGCAATAAATTAAATGTCAGTTATGTTTAGAATATGATGCTTGCGTAGTGGGGAGCGGTAATTTCCATTGTTGCATCAGATGACAAAATATCAAGATCCGGCCCTGACCACTACTTATATTAACCGACTGAGAAAATAAGCTTAAACCATGTGAATTGGTGTTATAACGCTGATTAAATTCATTGAAAAATTTGAACGCATTGTCCACCACGATCGAAATCCTGACCGGAAGGACATTTCCTCGGCACGTCGATCGCGTTCCGGTTCCCCGGCAATTCAATAAGCTCTTCGGTGGTATTCAAATTGCTCTCAATCACACCACCATTTTCACTGGAATTCCCGTCACTTGCCTTATCAACTTCACCGGTCTTATTAATTGTGATGTGTTCTTCACCTTTATCCAATTTCGAATCGTGATGTTGAATTTCCGGAGCTTTCGTCGTCGCATTATTTAAATTATTCTCCACAGTTCCAGCACCTTCGAAAAATATCTTATCAGGATTCACTTCATCGTCCCAATACACGCAACACTTGCCCGTCCTTCCGTTTTTGTCGTGGTAGTCCACCATCGAGCACTTGTCTGATCCATAAATCGATGGGAATGGTATTAGAAGTAACAGGAAGAACATTTTGATGACTCTATTCGCAGTTACTTGATTATCTCACTTTTGTTATTGTTTCCGGTTAAACATGTTGATTGAAAATCACTTCACTTATTAACACCTTTTCGGATGTGGCGATATTTGGATGGTTTTTGACACTTTTAAGCTCTAATTTTGGCGTGGACGCATGTGCAGAAAGTAAAATTACGACTGATGATGGCATTCGCGTCGAGAACAATTGTGGGAATTACATGTTTTGCGTGTCGTGATGGCTCGGAAGTGCTCCATACTCGATTTTGCAATTAAATTTTTTTTTTATTTACATTGTTATGTAATTGTGAATCATTCGGCGAAGTTTGAGCATTACAGTGTGTGTTTGTCAGTACGGAAATGTCAGGAGAAGGTCGATGAAATCTTTTTTTTTCTATGGACACGTTTTTGCGTGATATTTTTTGAAATTGTATAACAATAATATTTTAACATTAAAAATAATAAAAAAACCCATTACATTCTGTTAATAAATGTTTGTCATAAACTTCTTAATTTTCGATTGTTTATAAAAAATAAAATCAAATTTAAATTTGGTTTTTTTATAAGAAATTTTAATTTTTCCAAAGAATCAGTCTAGAGTACATTCCTTACTGAAGTATTTAGAAGCAAAGAAAAAAAATAGTATTTTTCTGATTTAACTGCTAGGCTTGCCAGACGTACCCCTTTTAGGGGTACAATACCCTTTTCCCTGTATGGAATTTTAGAAATACCCTTTTTCAAAAAATCCGAAAGGGGTACCAAAAATACCCCATTCCATCAAAGCGTTCAAGAAGCGCGTATATAAAAAAAAACAGTTTTTAAACGCCCTACTACGATAAGTATGAAATTGAGGATTAAACAAGCTATGCGTGCCTTTAGGCTTTATGCGTCACGCGTTACCCCGCTTCTGAGTAAATACTAAATTTTAAAATGAAACTCAGTTGAAAAACCGCCCTCGATGACCTCCAGCTAGCTCATAGAGTCGGGGTCGCTATGAAACAGCACAAGAACCACAGAAGCAAGGATAGGGCACAGGTATAAAAAGTCTGATAATCGCGATAACGATCGCTATTATTTACTGACGGAAAAATTCAAGTTCAAATATAAAAATATATACACGCGGGCACAAAAAAAAAGTAAAGAAATAATGTCACAAACAGAAAACAGTCACGAAAAGTAAATAGTCACCAACAATTCACTCAATGTTCGTGAAGCACGGGGATGCCAGGCGAGTTCGCGGATGAGTGACTGGTGGCTCGGCGGCAACGGAAGCGGCGGCGATGGCTGCGGTAGTGGCAGCAACGGCGGCGAAGGAAGCAGCGGCGGCGGCGGAAGCGGAAATGATATAAAAACAATATTACAAAAAAAAAAAAATTCCTTTTATGGAACATGTTTCGCTCCTAAATAAGTTATACAAAAATTTTCAGCTTTCTCACGCCCCTTTTTTGAAAAAAAGTCGCCTGCGGCGCTGTGAGGACCTGTACATTTTCATTTTCTTTATTTGTTCGTCGAAAACCGATATTACGAAAATATATACCCCTTTTTCGAAATTTATATCTGGCAAGCCTAACAAAGATCCACGACCCACCTCTGATATATACTTATAAACATATTACATTTTACAGTGAATATACGTGTTAAATATGTTCAGTTTTATTTACAGCATTTATTTCGTCCGAATCAAAATCAGTTATGATCTCAACCAGTGGAGCCTTAACCGTCACATTTTACACTGGCTACATTTTGAACTTAAATTAATTTAGTACGAGTATTTTTCTAAAAGAACCCAGATTCTATGAATACTTGCAAAAATTAAATACAAGTTTCCACCCCGCACCAAGTAATGCATTAAAACTAATCGCTTCATGCTATCTCTTTTTATACAACCTCTTCGACTATTAAGTTAATATTTAAAACCCGCTTTCAAGTCTAACAGCGATGAAACAATAACTACAATTGAGCTAACAAGGACATTAATCAATAAACGTTTAGGAGTTATTTGGGTTTAAAATAACTCCGAAAGTAAATGTTAATTTCCTAACAATAACAAATCTTATTTTATTGTTTATTATTAAACCATTAATGCCTCTGTAAATTACAATTTGAATCATTAAAATCAATTTAACCATTAAAAAATTGCTGCCGCAATATTTACTATTGCAGGATTTTTACAGCACTTTTGTTTCAAAAGATTAAAGGATTATATGTTTGGCGGTCATTTAATGTTTACAATATCAAAATCATCCCTTAGAATTGCTATTTAGAAGCTTTTAAACATTTTTCGTTCGGATTTCCGCGCCTCGTCGCCATCTATTGGACGGTGGCTGAACTGCTAAGTGATGTTTTTGAACAGCGCCAAAATGCTCGAACTTTATACTTATTGTCAAAGTGTTAATGTCTAGCAATGGGCTGTGCATGAAACGGTAGACGATTTAATTCTGAATCGAATGGTATATAAAATAGCTGAGGAAATTTAGCGGTTTTCCTGTAATTTGCAAATGAAAATTAAGCACGACACACTTATCGACATTTACAGCTCACTGTAACATTAAAATTCAATAAAGAAGAATTTGCTATATTATTCAATCAAATACGGGTTACAACACTTATTCCTGATTAATCATTCAACTATTTATATTGTTAATGCATTACAATAAAAGAAATATACGAGAAATCATAATCTAAGTAGAGGGCTCTACCTGTTATCGTGGGGATAAACTACTTAATAATTTGTGGATGTAATAATTGTTGTAATAATCAAAGAATATTTAAAAACTTAAAAAGAATGGTGTCTCATGATTAAATAAATTCACTTGTGGATATTTACGTACTTAAATTGCAGAAACAATATTTTATAATATACACGCCTAATCACAAGCAACCCGATATACGCATAACTCTAATGAATTTAATATTAAAAACTTCTAATTTTATACGTAACAGGGACAAAACCATAAGTGTAATCCTGAGTAAAGCTTCAGAAATAGTGCGAATATTGAAGTATTTAAATTGCGGAAACAATAGTATTATATAAACGCCTACTTACGGGCAACCCAATATAGAATAACTAATATTAATTTATTATTAATCACTTCCAATTTTAAACATAATACGGGCACAAGTATGAGTGTAGTCCTTGGTAACGCTTTAAAAATATTACACTTATGGTTTTGTCCTTGTTACGTTTACAATTGGAAGTTTTAAATAATAAATCATTATTAGTTACACGTGTATTGGGTTACCAGTAAGTAGGCTTTTATATAATATAATTATTTCTGCAATTTAAATACTTTAATATTGCCACTATTTTTGAAGCTTTACTAAGGATTATACTTATGGTTTTATCCCTGTCACGTTTAGAATTGGAAGTTTTTAATAATAAATTAATAGTACTTATGCGTATATCGGATTGCCTGTGATTAGGCGGATATATTATAATGTATTGTTTCTGCATTTTAAATTCGAAAATATCTACAAGTAAATTTATTTTATTATAACATTCTTCTTAAGTTTTTAAATATTCTTTCATTATTAAAACGATTATTAAATCCACAAATGAAAACGTAGTTTAGCCCCACGATAACAGAGGGTACCCTCGATGAAGATTAGGATTTCTCATATATTTCTCTTATTGTAGCGCAGTATTGATATAAAAAGTTGAATTAATAATCAGTAATAAGTGTTGGGACCCGTATTTCATTGGACAATATAGCAAATTGTTCTATGTTTAATTTTTAAGTTACAGTGAACTGTAAATGTCGGTAAGTGTGTCGTGCTTAATTTTCATTCGCAAATTACAAGAAAACCGCTAAATTGCCTCAGCTATTTTATACACCGTTCGATTCGGAATGAAATCGTCTATCGTTTCGTGTACAGCGCATTGCTGAATATTAACATTTTGATTATAAGTATAAAGTTCGAGCATTTTGGCGCTGTTCCAAAACATCACTTAGTAGTTCGGCTATCGTCAAATAGATGGCGACGAGGCGTGGAAATGCGAAAGTAAAATGTTTAAAAGCTTGTAAATAGTAATTCTGAGGGATAATTTCGATAATTTTAAAGTTAAATCACCTAAAAACTTGTAACCCTTTAATCTTGTTCAAAAAAACGTGCCGTAAAAATCCCGGAATAATAAGTCATGTCGTCGCAATTCTTCATTCATTTTAATGATTTAAACGGTAATTTATGGAGGGATTAAAGGTTTAATAATAAACAATGAAGTAAGGTTTGTTGAATTTAAGAAGCATCATATAATTTGGTTGCAAAGTCGCTGAGTTATGTGCGAAAACCCTCAAAATGCACTTTTTTTAACACCTATAACTTGGTGCCAAATCGTCGTAGGAACTTCGTTCTTTGAGTACTACATAGGGAATTGATCAAATTTTAATGCCTTTATGGTTGATAGATTTTTTCCAACTCCGTACACATCGTTAAAGTTGGACATGGTTTACTGGAAAAACATTTTTTTTTTCAGTGTTGCTTGGGCGGAAGGGTTTACGCTTAAGTTCGCATGCATGGCTTTAAAGAAGACACTTCAAAGTTTTTCGCCCTCAAAGATTCATCACAATCGATTGAAGCGGAGGCGGCGGGAGCGGCGGCTGTGGAAGCGGAAATGATATAAAAAACAATATTACAAAAAAAAATTAAAATACCTTTTATGGAACATGTTTCGCTCCTAAATAGGTTATACAAAAATTTTCAGCTTTCTCACGCCCCTTTTTTGAAAAAAAGTCGCCTGCGGCGCTGTGAGGACCTGTACATTTTCATTTTCTTTATTTGTTCGTCAAAAACCGATATTACGAAAATATACACCCCTTTTTCGAAATGTATATCTGGCAAGCCTATTAACTGCTGCCTTTAAAATAATGAAAGGGGTTAAGTTCGCATGCATGACTGTAAAGAAGACACTTCAAAGTTTTTCGCCCTCAAAGATTCATCATAATCGATTAAAAATACGCCGAGTTATGGCGGCATTTCCAGTTGTTTAATACATTTAAAAAAAAAACGGCTTTGAGTAAACTTGTACAGAGTTACCTAGAAATATTTTAACCGATTTGAAAACTGCCCACCTTTTCAAATAACTCTTATGTTATATAATAAAATAATAATAAAAATACTTTAATGCCTTCATCTGATGATACAAATGGTCAGCGACCTAAGTCTTTCGGCCATTTTTTTTTTCAAAAATCTATACAAGGTTACATATATTATTTATAAAATAATTAACTCACAAAAAAAAACTTTGAATACAACTTTCCATTTGTGAAAAATGGGAATCATAAAGACAAAAATGCCAATAGTTGAAATTTATGGATGACTCCTATATTGTCATAAAAAGTTCAATTTAAAATTTGTAGTGTGTTTCGAGATACAGCCTATATCATATGCAAAAGTAAAAAATATACATGAAAGGGGCCCCGAAATAGGTTCGCCTCAGAGCTTCCAAATTGAAGTTACGCCACTGATAACAGGTACATGTCGAAAATGTTGCCAAAACTTTATCAAACCATACAATTGGCTTATCTAAGTTCGAGATTTATCTCTCACTAGTTGGCTTTTGATGAATATTAGAAAAAAAATAACATACAACGTTTTAAACCAATACAAGACAACAAATTAAGAATTTACCGCGTTTTGTATGTACCAGAATGCCAACCTAAATTTTATATATGTCGTAAACACTTGCACAAATAAATCCCTAGGTGTTGTTATATCACAGGAGGTTAAGAATTTTTGAGATGGTCGTAAATTTGGGAAAGGGCCGGATTCTGCATAAATTTCGGATTACCTTTAAATACCTTAACCTAGTAAGTGCATACTATAAATTCACATTGAATATTTAATATTTTCCCATCATGGAATTGTAAGGTTAATTGTGCTTGGTTTTCCTTAAGATAACGAAATTTATATTGATGTAATATTAGTCATATGCACAATTGGTTAGATTGATAATTTGTATGTAATAATGATTATAGTGATTGTGTGTATTTGGCTATGCATCTAACTGTTCGTTGATTGGGAAGTCTGTCCACGTTGTGAGCTTGTCACGTCAAAGGACTTTCCATACCATTCTGAGATACCATTAATTGTACCCAACGATAAGAGTTATCCGTGCAATAGTGATATTTTATTAATGAGAATACTCCTTTATCGTCTTGCGTACCAGTTACAGAAAGTGATTAATAATAAATAATTAGAAGCATCAACCGAATTCATTTATATTAACTCTATTTCACATTCTAAAAATGCAGAATTCCAGAAATTGGAAAGATAGTTTGAAGTCAGTGATGCCTTACAGGGTGACTCATGGTACAGCCAAGGTAGCAATACAAATAGGTAGGGTCGGTTGCAAAGACCACACCTATCTGTATCACTACTTCGGCCGTACCAAGAGTCACCCAGCGAGCCATCGCTGATTGAAATTAAAAAAATACTAGAGAAGGAAGTGATGAGACGGATTAATATGTAATCGAATTGGTGGGAATTATCAAATTTAAGCTAAATATTTTAGGGCAGCCAGACTCAACCTTTTTTTCTTCTCAGCCATACATGGGACAGCTATTTCACAACGGCCACAACATTACAGATTAATAAAACTAATAGGTTTTTTCTGCAAACTCTTCTACACAGGCTAATGCCCATAGTTTAAGTTTTTTGAGTGCCTCCACAAGAAGCTCTGCGAGCCGCACGTTGAGGATGGCCGTTTTAGGATGAGGGATGATAAAGAAATAAAAAATATAAACTTTTAATTGTTCTTGGGCCACAATTATGAAATGATAATAGTTACATCAAATTTATGTTAACAATAATTGTAGAGAAATCTAAAATAAACAAGTTATAACAAAATAGTATATTATTAAACGAGTGAAAAAGCGAAAAACTTGGGTGAATCGCCCTCGTGGCAATGGCCAACTTGCTTACGAGTTTAATACTATACTTTTTCGCATTATATTAAATAATTACCTAAAGATTTTTCTGTTTATATTAAATTATAATGAAGACTTTTTCTCATATTTGGAAATTGAGGCATTCCGCTGACAAAATTAGGGTTTATGAATTCATGTTTACAATGGTAACCGTAGTAACAAAACAAATATGGTGGACCACAGGCTACTACTTAAAAGCGGCACTCACACGTACACACAATCCCGCACGATTAGACTGGCCCTTCAATCCCGGGTGAAGGAACACGTGTAAATGTAAGAACATCGCACAATATAAAAATGCACACTTTTTGTCTCCGCCCGTCTCGCACGGGATTAGAAACTTGAAAATTTTTAGTCTTCTTCAAATTTGACGCGCCACTCCAATTGCGACGGATATAACACAGTTTTGGCATTCACACACTAAAATTTGTCCTGTACGCCCTGTGTAAGTAATGCACAGTTAGAACGGTATTCAATAACCCGCGAAAGAGTGTATATGTGAACGTACCTAAAACACTAATCTGTTGAGCACTCCATTTTGGGCAAAATAATGAAAACATATATATCACAAAAATCAGATTTCTTTTAAAGTCTTTTAGGCTTTATTTTTGTTTAATATTAGGTCCTCTGTCGGAATGCAACGACGTCCACCAGCCGACCCGCCGAAGCAATCTTTGTGGAGAAGCTGCTCGAGACCCCGATTATTGCCGTTACCGACCGCGACAACGTGGACATGATCGGACCCCCGGATCCGGTCTCAAATTTACGGCCCATTCTCAGGAAACGGTGTTTACACGAAACGGAGCTACAGCAGAAGTTGAGGCAACTTCAGGACGAGACGCACGCTTGGAATCAAAAGTTTTGGGCGGAACACAACATGAGATTCATCGAGGTAAGCCGTGTGATGGATTAATTTTACGCGTTTTATATTTTAACCCTTTAACTACGTGCAAAATTATACACAACGATAACTTTTCTTTAAAATAAAACTTACTAATATATGGTCTTAACCCCCCTTTCGCCCTCATAGGGGTTATATTTTGTGAATTTGTGCAATATGTAATGATTTTTTTTCATTGAATTAAAACCATAAATCGTCTATTGACGACTGCCGCAATACAAGGCAGAATTACCAAGTCAGTTATTGACGACTCCCGTAGTAAAGGACTAAGAATGTTTAGTATTTTTTAATTATAGTCGAAAAAGTATTACTATAGTCCATTTTTTCCTGCGAGTCACAAATATTATTGGTTAAAAATCGATAATTTTTTAATATACAATTTATAAAAATCTTGCTAGCAGAAATTGTACCCTGAGATCAAAAAGTCGAAAATAGTTGGCAAGACATTTTCTGAAAATTGGGAAAATAATTCAAGTAATATTATGTTGGCTGTCTGGAATTCTCCAGTGCAGTGCATTTTGTTTATTTTGACATCTTGTGGTTTTTTCTTAGAACATATACATATGGAACAGGAATACAAAGCACAGAATTGTGTCTCATTTTATTTTTTTTGCTCGAAATGCTCATGCGCGGCCGACGCACTCATAGGTTATTATGAATGTGTGCACGTGTCTGTGTGTTGCGTGTGCATTTGCGTGTGTGATAAGAATTGAGTTGGCACTGTCACACACTAACTGAATCCCCACTCTTTCAACACAGAAAGTTCTCTCTCACAGCCATGGATTCTTATAGGGATTTCACGCGATTAGGGACATGCGCATAGCGAACCAAAGAAATGTTATATCTATCGTTGTCGCACAGATGTTGGACACAGTTTTAGTACACGTAAGTTATACGGTATTCCATGAGTATATGTTCTAAGACGCACATACACTGCACTGGAGAATTCAAGGCAGCCAATATAATATTCTGATCTCACTGTATATAAATGCTCGGAAAAACAATACAATTGAATATAGCAACATCGACTGTACGCTCACTTCACTCCTGTCTATGGCCCTACTATTCTCACCAAAAACATCCAGCTCCAGCAAGTACATACTTAAAGGAATAATTCGGGTGAATATACTCCGTCGAACTAAATGCTTTAAGTAAACTTAACTGGTAAGAAGTTGCGTGGCAGTTTACTTGAAGGTGAATATATCGACCCTAAGATGTTGACTATTGGATTCTACGTGATATTACGTTACTAAATACAGGGTGTGCCATTTGAAAAAACGAAGTTATTCAACTTTATAAGTTAGGATTTTCTACCACGTTTTTTTTATCACCCTGTATAATTATTTATACTAACGCATGGTTGGCACTGTAGTTCGAACCTTCAACCAAACAATAGAAGTGATTATAATGATTCAACGTCGATCACTGGGGCAAATATAAAATTTCATCTGTACCCTTCATTTCAACAAATCTTTAAATATTTTGAAAACTGTAAACGTTAGGTATAGGGAATATTGATGTAACTCACCTTTACTTGTTCCTTCAAAATTCAAAAATGACAAAAAATTCAGGGTGTTCCATTTAAAAAAAACATAACTTTGATGTGTATCTTTTTAATGGGACACCCTGTATATCTGGTAATAATTTTAAATTGTGCATACAACTATCCTACATCTATCCATTTGAAAAAAATAACACGAACTTTCATGGTTTTCCTTAAAATGACTGCGTCGTAAGCAGTGCCCCACCCTGTATGTCAAAAACTTTAAATCTCTGCAAAGGTAATGAATTTGTAGACTTTTTGACCCCATAAAATTTTAATTAACCAATTTTGACAGCTGTCACATATATTTATATTAAATCAAATCTTTTTTGATAATTGCACCAAATTATTCAGCACATTTGTTTAAGGAGAGGAAAAAGTTTGTGAAAACGAACTTACAAAAACTGGACGAAAGCCGGGCTCTCACCGCCGATGAAATGAGCGGATTTTACAAGCAATTCCTGGATAAAAACTGGAAGACGCACGTAAACTACAACCTGCAATGGTACAAGAAAAACTTCACCCTCCTCTTCCTCGCTCTACGAACCAGTTTACCTCAAAGTTTTCACTTTGTGTCTAGGAATCAATAGGTAAATATATTCATCAATCATTTATTAGATAACTAGCTGACCCGACAAACGTTGCCCTATCTTAACTATGAATATTGAATTCAAATTGGTATAATTAATTTAAAAAAAATATATTCAAAAACATAGTGTTTATTATTGTAATGCTCTATGATACACAACATTCTTCATTTTATTTTTTGCCAACGTAATAAGATTGATACCATAATCATGAATTGAGCAAAGTAACTATTGCGCTGCGCCGTCGTCCATGCATGGTCCATATATATTAAGGCAGATAACTCATCCAAATCCGACGAATGGTTTAGGTGTCCATAAAGGACGCTGATTGCGCAGTATTAATAAATCATAAATTTCAAGAAAGGGAGCTCCCAAAATTCATAATTATTCGGCGAGAGTCGAGTGAACGTAATGTATACTCTGTTCACATTTTATTCTCACCGCAGTTTTTTGTCCTTATATTGGCGTGTTGTATTTTTGATAGTATTGATTGAAGTATATTTATAACCAATAATTTAAATAAAACGTAGTCAAACAATATTTTTACTTGTGAATGAGGGGGATATTATAATATGCAACGTTGCACTACACATAACCAAAAAAATGCAATTACATAACCGAATTGTTAGTAACTTTTTTACCACCAACAAACATCTCACCCTAACAAAGCCTACTGTGGCAAGAATAAGATGTGAGTAAAAATATAGACACAGAATCGTCATGTTCTCTCTCATTCTCATTGAACACTTTCTCACCCTGCGCAAACTACCACCACCAGCCACGGCTTGGTAGACGAGCTGTACCTATAACTCTTATTTTAAAAATAGTTTTGAAGCATTAGTAAGTGATGTGGCGTAGGGTCCTATTTTATTTCTCCAATATGGCAGTTAACATGTCAAGCTGAACACTTCTAATAAATGTCATGCATTTTCTACCTTCATATTAAAAAAATACTGCAGTGAAAGGATTTCAGTTTTTATTGTAAGGAAACAGTTTATAAATTTGGTGTATTTGGTAACAGTTGTATCTAACCATTTACAAAAATTTTAAAATTACAAATCGCATTTCACTTACATGTTTTACAGCAGTGGTTCCTAACCTTTTCAATATCCTTACCCCTGTGACCTGTTAGGAAAACTGATTTTACCCCGACCTTACATTGTTATCAATACAAACAATTATAAGCAAATGTGTAATACATTTTTATTAATAACACAATTTTGACAATTAAATAAAACTGAGTAAGTATGGTTGCCTAGCTATTAATGCGTTGAGGTGATACTTCTCCAATTGAACATAGGCGTTAGCGATCATATGTTCAGAGTTAAAATAAAAGCCCTGTATATAAGCTATGGCTCGTTCACTTGTAACGTGGCCTAACCCACCCCACCAAGAGGCCGGTCGCGTTAATCAACTGGGCGCAAATTTCAAACCACCTCGTTCAAACGCCTGTCAAAGTGTGGAGTGGCTTTAGCGGCGTCGGCGTCGTTAATAAGTTTGGTTTTGTGACTGATGATGATCCTCGTCTTCTTTACCCCTCAGAAAATCCCATTTTACCCCTCAGGGGGTAATTACCCCCAGGTTAGGAACCGCTGTTTTACAGTTAGTAAATGGTAGGAAGAAATGGTGATCGATTGCAACATGTCTTTTCGCGTTTGTATAAATAATTTTTATCAAAAAAATGCATTGACATATTACTTTCTTCGTTACGAAGTACGAGAAAGTATTGTGATGGTGATTTTTTTTCAAAAAATTTTTTTACGGAAATATCCGTTTTGGGGTCCCTAGAAGCCATTTCAACAATTTCTAGAAAAAAAAAATTGTGTCTGTCTGTGCGCGCTGTATCTCAAAAACTAATACAGCAGTTGATATGAAACTTGGAACATCCGTCTTATTTGATAATCTGAAGAACTGAAAAGCTTTTGTTAAAATTTCGTACACCGGAAGTGGGCGTTTACCTTAACTGTTTTTTGTTTTTTGCGAATATTTTCTTAAATATTTTTTAAATTTTTGGTTTATAATTATAAAACGATAATAGTTACAGCAAATTTATGTGAATAATAATTGTAGAGAATGCTAAAATGAACGATTTATAAAGAATAAGTTTTTTTCGAAATCCCTATAGTTTTTGAGTAAACTGAGTTTTTGAATTTGAAGTATAATTTTCCCATCTTTCATAATTTTGACGTTTTAAACGTCAGTTTCATCCGAGTTTACGCAACGCTCGATGTATATTTAAAATATAATTTAAATTGAAAATAAACCATGAAAGCGTATATATAAATGATACCATCAAGTCGGAGAAAGTAACATGATGGCCACATCACCATTTTTTTTTTGTTGGTTTTGTTTTACAAGAGATACAATTTAACTATACGTAGTATGTTAATAAATCAAATGGTAGATGCTGTTTTTGGTTTAAATAGAATGTTACTCACTTCATGCCCTGTAGTCACAAGGTAGACCACAGAATCAATCTAAGGGGAATTACATAGGCCTCAGATACAGAAATGAAAATAAAAGCTGTTTTACACTACACAATTTATTAAACAAGAAATTTCTTGTGCAATTTAAATTGTCTAATGTCATACATTGAATTGTCCCAAAAATTCAGATTGTAAAATTGATATTTGAGACAATTTACTGTCTGAAACTAGACAATTTAAATGTTCAAGAAATTAACTCATTTCTTGTTCAATAAATTGTATAGTGTAAATCAGCTTTAAGACACTTAATCAACTAATAAAATATAATAATAATAATGAATAACCTATAAACTATTCATCATGGAAAACACAATTATTCTTCTGAATTATCAACCGAAGTTGTACACATTTCACACAAAATCTTCTAATAAAAAGACCGTTTGGGCTAACCACACACAAAATAAAATTGCATCATCCAACAAAATCAATAACTCCATGCTAAAACACCTGACAAGTTTCAGCTCAGTCAATTGAAAAATGTTACTCTCAAGTATTTACCTTATAATTTACCTAACATCATCCTTATCTTCCGAAATAATTAATGTATCAGTGACCAGGCACACCAAACTGCATACCCAGCTGGCAAAAATCAAGACCCTAATTATTTTCCGTAAATTGGGTAATGAAATCAGTTCCAAGTATACCTACTTGATAGATCCGAGAGTAGAATTCTACAACATAAAACTCACAAACAAGGATGGTTTGGAATTATTTCATCAAAGAAATGGAAACCGGATCGATGAGTCTTACTACAAACCGTTTGTAAACAATCATGAAGTAATTTTAAACGTTGAAGAGGTGCACCTTTATCAAATCAAACCCACCTTTAAAAAACAAGGTTTTGGAGAACCGGAAGCTGTGTGGTATGAAGGAAACGTTTTTTATTATTCGCAGTATAAAACGCTGCATTCTAACAAGACTTATTTTTTTAATGATGACTTTGAAGTTAACGTAGCTCCATCGTCGCGTAATCATTATTTTGCACAGTACCTCAGTAAGAATGTGCAACCGTTTGCAAGAGAACTAGTTAGGTTTGATTTTTTCATAAGGGAACCTCTACTGGCTGCGATAGATTTACAGAGGACGATCGATGTCTCACATTTTGGTTATATTGGAGTTACGGATGAAGTGTATTTGAAAAATGTCGGTAAATATCAACGGCGAGTTAGTTTATGAAATGTAAGAGATGTACACCAGTCCCTGTCCTTATAGATCCATCTCATCACTTTCTTTTCCTGTATTTTTCTTCAACTTTAATCTGGCCTCACAACATCCAGCTTCCTTTTCCCTTGAATGTTAAGACTACACTGAAACACTTTATTGAATAAAATTATTTTGAATTCATTCAATACTCCTAATTGTTTATTTTGAATCATTTACTGTTGACTAGTCACTAAGCATATTAGCCAACTTTATTAAAGACAAAACTGCCATGGGGAACTATTTCACATAGTTTTTTTTTTGCAACAAAAATGGTTTATACTACCACCATTTCTCAATGAAACATAAATTACTTCATTGGGTATGATATATGGTGTACAGATACACAATTTATATGCAAAATATATCTAAAAGCCGTTTTACACTACACAATTTATTGAACAAGAATTTAGTCAATTTCTTGTGCAATTTAAATTGTCTAGTTTCTGTCCCAAAAATTGAGTCAGATTGTAAAATGTACAGAATTTTTGGTACAATTTACTACATGAAACTAGACAATTTAAATTGCACAAGAAATTAATTCATTTCTTGTTCAATAAATTGTGTGGTGTAAAACGGCTTTAAGCCTAAAAAATAGCATTTTCTTCAATAATTTAAAAACCATGCATTTATCAAAAATGTTAGTGGGCTAAAATTGTTTAGTACAAAATATTTGAACATTTTCCTATATGTTAATAAAAGATAGTCGATATCACAATTTGAATATATTTTCATTGTGTAATACAAAACAAAAATTTTAATTAATAAAATTTTTTGTACAAGGTGCTGATGTGTACGGGCCATACAAAGACTCTCCGAACAACTGGATATACACCCACCTGCCAGCGTCAGCAAAAAACGTGGCCATGTACGACGAAATAGGATTAATATACAATTACGCGATCCGCGACTACACCACCCACAAAACCCTCCAATTTAAAACCCGCTATCCACTTCTAGGAGGTTGGCGGACCTGCTACACCATTGCCTACACAGTACCGACACACGAATACCTCACCCACACGAATCAATCAACCTATCAACTATCGATGCGTACAATCGATCACGTCCTCAACGATATCACAATACACTCGTTCACCACGAAAATTATTTTTCCCGAACACGCCCAGAACTACCGACAGGAAGTCCCTCGTCAGTTTCGAACGGAAGTGACGTCAACGACTACAACCCTCAGTTGTTTCGGGAGGCCGACGATTGTGATTAGAGGAGGGGACGTAGTGGAAGGTGATGATGACGTTTTCATGATTAAGTATGATTTCGAGCAGGTTTATTTGTTGCGAGTTCCGTTGAAGTTGGCGCTTTATTATTTTATCATGTTGGTAGTGATTGTTACCTCTGTACGGTTACCTGGGTTTGTTGCACTGACCTGCAATTGTGGCCCATGTTGTAAATAATTTATTTTGTGATTTAGCCTACGTTTAGTATACAATGTTGTTAATAAATGTTTTCAAAATATAATGGTTTTATTTAATGCGCAACCTTCGTACAAAACCTATAATGGTTTATTAAAAGGTCAATGGGGAGTAATTGGCCACAATCCAAACATGAATGAAGGTTTCACTAATGTGAAATGGCGATTCGAGCCATTTCTGCAGGCGGGTATTCAAAATGCATTCGCCCCCGCAAAATGACCATCGCCCCCCAAATGCGGATTGTCAAAAAATTGCCCAATTTAAATGTCGATCGCCTAACTAATCCTTGATGGTGGTTAACTCGTTGTTTCGTGGAAAAAGAACCAACTACCCTTAGAATTAAGTGTTACTTAAACTACACACCCGGTTTTTTGGTGATATTTTTGAAGAATTACAAAGAAATTTCATTACACAGTTTTGGTCGTTAAGTTAAAATCAATATGGTGGGCTAGTCCTATCCCACAATTCAAATAATTGAACACAAACATGGGTTTTACGGGTGTAATGTGAGATGGTAGATTGAAAATAACATCCAATATTTGTACTTAATTGGATGGTATTAGTTTGTACCTGACTTACTTGGCGACTTACCAACAAAAAAACTCATTCTATCCACACATTCAATTGAAGGATTGTTTTTTTTATCACAATTGTCATTATTTTTCAAATTTAATGAATAAACGCAAAAAACGTTTAATGAATAACTTATGAAGAATAAGTTCTTTTTGAAATTACATGCCCAGAGCTTCAGATAATACTGGCGTGCTCCTGTGCGTGCAATGGTAGGTATTTCACAGTATATGAAATAGGAGGTTTCACAAATTATGTTTAAACAACCTAAATCAATATCTTCATTCGATCAACATTTATAATTGAGGAGTTGAACTGCAAAACTCAACTAACCCTGTCCAAACATAGATAAATCCGAATATGTGTGAATTACCTTTCAAAACGCAACAAATCATATTTAAAAATGCGGCTAAACATTCATTTTTTTTAAGAAACAAATAGACTTTCTGAACGTTTTTCGCGGTTTCTGAACAAATTATAAAAGTGGATTTGTTGAGTTTTGCAGTTCAACTCCTCAATTAATGTAAATTACTAAATCCTTTATGGAGTGAATATTGTTCTACAAAGACGCCCACTATTTTTTCCCCGCTTGAAACGGATTACATAAATTGTAATAACGTAAAATAAATTCAAGCCACACTGTGTGTAATCAGTACCATTCGCCATCATAAGGTTACCATTAATAGTGCTTCAGAGTGATAAACTTGCACATTGCAAGCGACAACCAGTTAAGCATTTAGCCAACAAATATCATTACTACATACAAGAAATTGACTATCAAAAAACAAACAAAAATACAAAGCTATGAAAAACAATGAATAAATGATAACAAAGATAAAATATTTAGAAAAACTTATCATTGTTTAATCCAATAAGAGTTTTATACAGTGTTTAAACAATAATATTAATCAACATTCATAAGCAATGCCTCTTTCCCTTTTTTCAAAAACATCGAAGATTTGGCTTTGTTCTTTTTGGCCTTGCCAACCAAATCTGTGACTAGATTATTCAGCATGTTCCACTGCATCCTATTTAGATGATTTAATTTGCATGTCTTTGAATATGAGTCGCGCACTTTATTTTCCCTTACCGCAAAAGCTTCCAACTGAGAAATTGTTTTAATTGATTTTATTGCTTCCCTAACAGACGATGGAGAATTTTTCATGACAGGTCTGTTAGATTCAACAGCAACTTGTGTTTCATTATTAACTGATTTTCTCTTTTTATTAATATCAGTATTTGTCTGGTTGATTTCTTTTGATCGACGCATAATTTTCTTATTTGTGTTTTGTTCATATTCATTTATATTTGTCATGATTTTACTGTTATTTTTTTTATTGTGTTTATTTTTGGCCATAATTTGAAAGATCCTAGTGACTGATGTATTATTTGTTCCGTTAAGTTCTTTCGATACCACTGGTTTGACTGAAATATTATCCATAACTTCGCAATTTTCACCAATTTCAATGCTGGATACATTATTTTGTTTTTTTTCTTCATGTTTCTTTTTAGTTTTCATTTTCAATGTGCGAGTGAGTTTTTTCTTCTTGGCCATTCCTGTAAATGCATCCATCGCTTTATTATGTAAATTATTTTTGGCCGTTCCATTAAAATCATTATGTAAATTGTTTTTCTTATTTTTAATAGGTTTACTTGATTTAACTTCCTTGCTTAATTTATATTCATTCTTTTTAGCTATTGCTTGAACAACATCCATAGATTCATTCAGTTTGACTGGATTACCTAACTTACTTTTCCTTTTGGGTGATTTACCTCCATTATTCAAATTATTCTTAGTATCACTCAATTCATCTGCTTTATCCAAATTATTTTTCTTCCTATAATTTTCTTTGCCTTCACTGAACTTATCTTCAACACCAAGTTTATTTTTTTTCTCTACTCTTTTTTGAACAAAGTCTCCAGCTTCACTCAATTTATATTTCTTGTTAACGTTTGTAGCTTCATCAACAAATTTAATTTTCTTCTTGGCACTTCCATCAGCTTCACTAGATTTTCGTTTCAACCCTTTCAACTCTCTTCCAGTTAAAGCCTTCTTCCTCAAGGTATTTTCATTTATTCTAGGCACAACTGCTTCACCAATATCATCCTCCTCTTGAGAAATAATTTTAGGCATTTCAAGCTTTACATAATTGTCATTTATCAAAGGCACGATTGCTTCACCAATATCCTCCTCTTTTTCAGTTAGCATTTTTGGTTTTTCTTGTACATCCAAGTTTTCACAACCTTTACCTGCTTCTACACCCTTCGATTCAACAACAGGTCCACCGGTAATATCAATAAACTCATCAATCCACTCGATATCATCATCAATCTCCAAGTATTCTCCGGAAAACTCCACATCGGAATCATCAACGGAGCGAAACCTCAGCAGCTTCTCGTTAGCCGCAATAACCACTTCTTCAACAACCGTTTCCTCGAACAACCATTCCTGGTCCAACCACTTCTCCAACCTATCAGGAAATATGTAATCTGCACCCACGTATCCCGAACTGTCATTTAAATACCCCCGAATGGGTAACAAATTGTTGTACAACGAACAGCACACCTTGACCAGGTTCTTGGAGAGCGCGAACAATCTAGCGGCGATTCCTAAAGCGATGTAAGCGATCTTCCACAAATGCCCGATTGAAATCCTATTCTTCATGAAGAGGGCGCAGTAGCGTGCGCATTCCGCCGCCCGGATCATTAATTTAGACGTGCCCTGGAGGCGGATCAGTATGTAATCCAGAATGCCCAGCGTTGGATAATACCTTTCAGCTCCTTTGGTTTCGGGTAGGAATTCTAAGAACTGTTGAAGTACTTTGGGTAGGTCAAGTGTTAAATACCTCCGTACTGCTGTGTTTAATTTCTGCATTTCTTTGAGCCCGTGATCAGAGCGCAGTTTCGTTTTCATTCGATAGATGAATCTTGAGAGCAGCGTGGCTTCGGCGTGCAAATGTGGTTGTTGTTCAAATGTTTCGACGGCTTCGGTTATTATTTTACGATAGAAATGCAGATCTGGATAAATACACATTGTAATATTAAAAACAAATGAAACAATCTGTAAAATAGTCTGTTTTGGTGCTAATGTATTATGAAAACTGACGATGACAGCGGCGGCTTGTGAAATCTTGGCAGAGCGAGCAGTGGCTCAGTACTTGCTCCCTCTGAGAGAGTACGTAGTGCATCATGAGTGGTTGTTAAGAAGACGCGTTAATATCTCTCTTTATCAGTTCACGAACCGCTGCTGATGATGTATTTAATTAATTTTTGTGCAATATTCTTAATGACGAATTAAACAAATAACTCACCCAAGTTTGTATCGTCGATTCTACAAGTGCTCATAACCGGGAGCGGTGGATCTCTCAAATTCCATAAATTAGACATTATTGCTGTTGTACAAATGAACAAAATAATGAAAATAAAACGTACAGGTTATGAAATCAACCCATGCTTGTTTGATTGCCTAATTCTGATTCACAGAGAATACATATGAAGATGCCACATTATTCATTTCGTGGCTATTTGTGAGTGCTTCACTGAAAATATTATTAAGCGAATTCAAATTTAGGTGAGAGTTCTTCAAAAGGGGGAGAGAGATTATTGAAAAATTGCTTCAAATTTGGGATCTCATAAATTGGTGGACGGAAGAATTTTCTGTACATCTTTTTCGTTTCCCAGATTTCCGAAATAGGGGTAGTGCGAGAAATCGTTTTACAAAAGGCTGGAAAGGACAATTTCTTCGTTTAGTTAAAAATCTTTTTGGAATAAGCAATAGCCTTTTTGGCTGCAATAAATGATTCCAAAGCCCTGTTCGGTAGAAATCTTTAATAACTTCTCTGAGATAATATTTAACTTGATTACATCTGGAATCCCACCATGGGCAGAATGAGGGGATAAGGATGGGAGAAAGGAATCCATCCATCTGCAGTGCTATATAGAAGATGAATAGGAAAGTTTATCCCAGAATGAGGAATTCTGAACTTCAGTATATTCCGTATTTCAGTATTTCCTTAATGCTCTGTGATTCCGACCAACGAGTTAGTCGAAGGTTCCTCCTGGGATGACATGGTTGTGGAGTGAATGAGTGATATGGATTTATGCTGGAGACTTGAGAAATGACAGGAAAATGATCATTATACCAGTGTCATCAAGAGTATGGGCAGTTTCACAACACCTGGGAACGGTAACGAGGACGCATGTTGACGTACACAAATAATAACTAATTTCCGGTAACGGGAACGAGAAGCTTGGTGTATTTTCCTTCCCGTTCTCTTTCTCGCTAGAGTTCCCCGGTTGCTGTGAAGCCGGCTTATAGACAATAAAGGGATCAGAGAAGGGGAATCAATGCTGAGGTCAATGATACTTAGCAGAGTGGATGATTTAAAAGAATTCAATTGCGATCTTCAATGACATTGAAAATTCGACTATGTTGGAAGGAGAACAGTTTAATTCAACTTTAATGTGACAAGTCTCCAACAAGATAATGATTATGTAGAGCAATATATCATATTAAATAAAATTGGGCTAGATCCCATTGGTTGTACCACTCGCTAAATTAAACATTTTCTGGATTATGTCTCATTTACTGAATATTCACCATTGCAAATCCCGTTTTTATTAATCCTTTTCTATAATATCCAAATACTCTGGTCAATAAAATGTTATATGATTTTTATATGGAGCGTTTTTGTTGAAATTGTCATTATATATGGAATTAGAAATAAAACTATACTGGAAAAATGGCTAACGTATAAACCTAGACAATAAAAAGATAAACTTATATTTGTAAAGATTTATATTTTTTGATTAGTATTAAAATAGGGGATTAATGTTGACTTCACAACGCGGGATCGGCAACGAGAACGGAAACCAAAAGTTAAATGATATGATTCACATGTTGACATACAAAGCTAATAAATAATTTCGGGAAACGGGAACGAAAAGCTTGGAATATTTTCGTTTCCGTTCCCGTTTTATTGTGAAGCCGCCTTGTTTTAAAAAATTTTAAATTCGGCAACCCATCTTTCAATAGTGTTGCCAATAGAGAAAGTGAAAACATCAAAGAACCATTGATGCACATACATTTCCTTACCTCGAGTTATATATTCTTTCTGTTGTGTACTAATCGAAAATTACAGCTGATAACGCGTAAATTTGAAGATATACCAATCCAAGAGCTATTTAATGATAAAAATTATGGGGCCGCGCGAATACGGCACCTCCCGCGATTCAAAAAAGCATCCCCCACTTACGCAATAACCTAAAAAAGTGATAAGAAAACAAAAGTGTCGCGATGGGGGCCACCGTGAATAACGTGTGTTTACTGTTCGCCTATTTGGCCTGCTGTGAGGTGATCTTCACGAATTCGCGCACCTCCACACTGTGGAAATTGAATGCAGACGAAACCAGGATAGTCGAATCTAGTCCCTTCCACCCCGCTGTTACCGGACAGGACGAAGCGGTGTTCAACATCATAGCCTCCACGCTGCACGAAGGGAGCGCTTGGAGGAAACGAAACAATGAGAACTACTGCACCGACTGCAGTAACGTGCACGCGAAAACTCTATCTGAGAAGTAACCTACTTAGCTTTAATTTGATGAGCTTGAAACTGACAGTGGTTTTTCAGGAGCGATTTCGCCAGTAACTCCTCGAAGCTGATCAATAAAGGAACTATAGTGGAATCTGATGACGTTCTGGACTGTGGCAAGCCCGTTAACTTCACTTACTACGACCATTTGGTCGGGGTGCTTAATAGGAATCGGCACCCCAATGTTCCCGAACCGCAGGCAGCTCTTATTTTCTCTAAGTCAAAAAAGACGGGGAAAGGTGAATTAGATGTGGACGCTCTCGAGCGAAGACTGAAAAAAGCCAAAAAAGAGGTAGGACTTTTTAATTGTACTTCTGAAACAGCCTCGTCATTTTAATTCTTGTTCTTGTGTGATGTGTTTCTCAACTTCATTAATTAACGCTAAAGATGTTATGGCGGTAAAATGTTTAATTGACCAATTTTGATGTCTGCATGGGTATTATCCCTCATAGTACATCCAATTCCCCATCAACGACTCCACTGCATTGATTAGGACTTTGGTCCAAAACCATCTTTGATGAGGAATGATACTGAATCCATTGCTTATTTATGTTATTGAAATTCTTGTTGCTGATTCAATAAATAAATTTATTAAACATGAAATATAGCTTGCATAAGCTTGGATATATGAACGTTCAACCTGTTCATAAATCTGCAAAAATTAAATCTTGCAAAGACTAAAAAATTTAGCCCAGGAAGTCGCCGTTTCTTAAGATCCTTTTTACCTTACCTATTGATTTCAGAAACCAAAGTCTGTTCAACTGTACAACCAGATAGGCAACTTCTGGCGTATCAAGGGGGATACACAGAGGGCCATCGAGTGCTTCAGGCGAGCCTTGGCCGTCTCCCCCCACAATGCTGAAGTGCTATTAAACCTGGCGCGTGTGCTATTCACCCTCCAGTACTTGGATGACGCCATTTACCTAACCAGGAGGTCACTGGAGGTGCAGCCGCCGGACAAAGGGGCCTGGCAGCAGTACTTTACCCTGGGAGAGATATTCAAGGCTTACGGGCACTACCAAGAGGCATCCATCCACCTGAGGCACACACTGGAGCTGAAGCCCGGGTTCGAGCCGGCGCAGGTCGCCCTCCGCGAAATGGAGAACATGCCGGCCGACACTATTCACATTTACACTCTCGTCATTATTATTTGCTTAGTGAGTCATTGATTGTTTATACTCTAAATGGTTCGTTTTATGGGTTTTTCTTTTCAGGTTTTAGGTGTTTTACTCGTGATATTATCATCAGTCGACACGATTGCAGACAGTGAGTACCAGGAGGTGAAGACGCAGCGGCACTTCAACAAAGCCATGGCGATGAAGACGCTGCGGGGGCTCGGAATTAAAAACGGACGCTCCAAAAAGATCACCCCTTAAAACCCTCTCAGCACGCATTTTTTTAATTGTTTTCAAGTACCTGTGGATTTGCTCATTATTTGAATGATTATTAAATATTTCGTTTGAAAAACTATTCCATGCATTTACTACATGACATATATTACAAATCATCTTCAGAAAGAAATAGTAATAAACTTGGATACACAGTCTTCCTAGTTTTAAAAATATTACCATTAATGCTACTTAGTTGTTTGAAAATTCAAATTTTGTTGCTTATAAAATTAATTATTATTCCTCACCTGTGAACAAGTAGAAAACAGTAAAATGATTAATTATGATTTCCGTTTTCTACAGACTAGGCTTTGTTCGGACGACGTTGATATGTTTTAAATTGAAAGTTATAATTGACTGTGATATACATATTATTGCGCAGAGTTCGATTATAAAAATCATTCATTTTTCCACACTACATTTTAATGTCTTGAAAGTAGGTAACACAACAAAGAAATGGAAAGATTTAGCAAGGAACATGAAAAAGTGGAAAATATGGATCAGTAATACATACCCAACGCCCTATAGGGTAACACTGGGTTCAGTAGAAGAAAAAGAAAGTTTAAAAAACCTACTGCCAGGTCTGTTAATAAATAATAATAATAATAGTTATCTGTATTTCTATTTTCAGTAAAGGTAAATAAAACGATGGAGTAACTTTGGAAATCATATATTAACATATAAGCTTTATATGAAAGTAACCGTCCGACGTTTAAACTTTTAAAACCATTTATTACTGGGTAATCGAATCGAAAAGCGTTACAAAAGCAAATAGCCAAGGCAATAATTTCTAGAAAAATAATGATCAACGATGGGAATTATTACGATTATTAGATGTGTTGTTGTTCTAGGCAGAGTCGTGAATGCCCAGTCTGAAGATGTCGTGTTGCACGAAAAATGAATTTCCTAGGGGTTTCAAAACGAAAACTTGTGAATACGCATGTGGTGGATCTTCGTCTGCCTGCAAAAACAAAACGCATCAACCAACCTGAAACATTTTAAAACTACTTCAAGCAAATTATAAATAAAAACGTTTGATCAATTAATTTTTGTGTTACATGGACTAACAAAGCAAAAAATAAAAAGAATATTATTATAGATGAAGGTGAAAAACAGTTCCCAAACTGATTAGTTAAATTGCAACAATCAGAGAGGGAATAAGATGGAAATGATTAGTACTTGTGCAAACGTGTACTCGTGTTGTTATTCCGTTAAAAAAGAAGCACACTAAAACGTACAGGCCGTTTTATACGTACTGATCGTAGAGACGCTAAATAGTGTCGTGAAGTACTAGACGGAATGTGTCGTGCTGAACGAAAAAGCTCCCCTCGATGGGTTTCAACACGAACGTTTGACAGTACGCGTGCGGGATGTCCTCGTCCGTCTAACAACATCAACACTTAAGTACCACTAAATGCACATTTATAAAAGGCTAATTTACATGCACCCCTCGATGCCGTAATATAACCCCAAAATTTTTGGGCATATAGAGTGAAGAGAGCAAATGGTTTAAATTGGGATCAGGTTTTTGGTGGCCCTAAATACTGTACAATGTATACTACTATATTTTACTATATAATTTAATATCGGATGAATGGAAATATTTAGTAGCATGAAGTAAAATAAAGACAAACTAGGAGAATGCAAGCTGTGTGCAAGTGCAAAGTATTTCTGCATGGGTATTATTCCTATAACTTTATCTGGTTGTGAAGTTAGCAATCGATTTCAAATTCAGTATTTTTTTTTTACAAAATATAGATGTACAAAAACATTTGATAGCGAGGCGGCTTTCATTAATGATATAGGTTTTTTGTCACACGTCACACCAAGCACCTTTGAATTTAGTTTTAGGAAAACAGTCACAATTCAGCTTACTCCTTCCTCCCTAAACCTGTGACATCATACAGGGCGTACTCCTCGTAGATGGAAAGAAAAAAACCCTTATGACAAATTTCGATTTTCTACAAAATAAAATGGATTTAACCCCTTCGCAGAAATATTAAAGAGACGCCACAGTTCCCTATCAATGAATACTTTTGTTCGCTTGTATAAAAACAAACGGTGTCGATTTAAAGTGTTGACGCATGAATGAATGGTGACCTAATTTCGAGCGTGCAGTTGAAATAATTTTATCTAAACATAAATAGTGCGGGTTGATAAAACTGACCCACAAATTTCAAGTTCACCTTATTTATTATGTTTTTTTTTATTGTGCCTGGCGGCTTCCTATACTTGTGCATTTTTATTGCCTTACAATTGTATCCCCTGCAGTCCTATTACTTAAAATCACGGGGGGTAGGTGCTGTAAAATGATATCCCTTTGTTACCCAAGGCCAAGACCTAATTTGAAATAACACATTTTTAGAAAGTCCGTAAAAACATCTGTGTTTCCAGGAAGACACAAATCGGTTTTAAAAGTCCCAATTCCATACTCGATGGTACATTGACCTAATTTGTGTGCTGTGTCAATGAAATCGGCACGGTTTGTTTATCTAATGCTGACAGTACAAGCTCGAGAGACGAAGACCCCAGACCAGGCGAGCGCGAACATGTACGTGATGTTCCCGTTTCTACACGCGAACGAAAGTATTCATTGATAGGGAGCAGTGGCATCTCTTTAATATTTCTGCGAAGGGGTTTAATCCATGTTTTTTATTTTATGGAAAATCAAGATTTATCATAAGGTTTTTTTTTTTCTTTTTATCTACAAGGAATACGCAGAAAACTTTTGGTGCATGAATTTTGAAACACCCTGTATATGGAAGCTGCTTAAGGTAAGGTTATTATTATAAAGCCAAAGCACCTCTAACTTTATCTTCAACTAAAATTTAAAACACATACACAATATCCCTTCAAAAATGTTGCCTGAAGCAATCGATTCAACTCTATAGTAAAAAAAAATGTAAAAATTCTAAAAACATTCACTATTCTTAAGTAATGAACCCACTAGTGGGCGGTAGTGGTTTTAGGCAATGAAAATTTCGAAAGGAATTGCACAAGTGCAGTTAAAGTGTGGAAAGTTTTGACATTTTTTTTGCTCCTCGCTTTAGAAATAGGGGGAAAAGAGGAAAATGAAGGGAAGACCTCACCCTTTATGCTCCTTGCTTCCATAAAGGCACGAGTTGAAATTTATAATGTGAAAAAAGAACTAATGAACCAGTGGGCGGTAAGAAAATATTACTTCCATCAACGATGCAAAAGTGGACGGTGTAAATTTGTCAAAACGGTTACATTTTAATGTTTTATTTTGTCTACAAAATAACAATCCGGTAAGTTGCCTAGCAACACTTATAGTCGGGCCGCTGAGAGCTGCCTGTGACTCATCGCTTAAAATCGCATGAATCAAGATTTAAGTAAACATATGTCTGTAAGAAAATTTGGTGCCCGCTGATTTTCATTGGCGGAATATTTAAAAATTCTCCCGCACCACCTTATACATTTTCAGACCGGTTTATCATATGGCGATTTGCGTTCAAAATAATTAAACACGTTAATCAACATATGTGGAGACTGACTTTTTAGCGATTTATTTCTGAGCATGATGAATTAATTAAGTATTAACTCGATCGAAATGAAATCTAAAGCGCAATACAAACAAACTTTTTACGGTTATGTTATTTGACGTAGCGCTTGCGTGTTTTGTGTGTTTATATGAAGCGTGCCAATGCGATGCAAGAGTCTTGCGTGAGCTTAGACCTACGTTTACGGTGCCCTATTCTTTAACACGCAGACACATGTTTCGTCTTTTATTTCATACTGTTTCGTACATGATAGAAAAAAATAGATATAAAATGCAAAGCAATTCTTAGTACGAAAATGCATGAGTCACCGTCAGCTCTCAACGGATGAACTATACCAGACTGAATTGGCTGCGAAAACAAAGAAAGCGACACAGTTTAAAATGAACTTTTTATGAATCATCTAGGGCAGGGGTCTCCAAACTAAGGCCCGCGGGCCAAATGCGGCCCGCGACCTCAACGAATCCGGCCCGCGACAAGCAGTTACATTTTTCACAAATGTCACATTTTAAAATTCTATAACGATTTTTTGTTACAGGTTTTAAAATTAGTTATAAAATTTATTATATCTTGGCCCACTAGGGTATGAAGAATTATATATATGGCCCGCGATGGAAAAATTTTGGAGACCCCAGATCTAGGGTAGTGGGGATTTTGTTTTACTTGTGTAATAAAAATGGTGAATTGTTTTCTTTGGCTAACTTTTTTACTTAAATTTTTACTGACAACAGGCAAACGCCAAACATCACAATATAATAGTAGATATGATTTTATTGTTGATGCTTTGGCTCTTTATTATAATAATAACCTCTCTGCAATCATATGTTTTTATCTATTTTTTAGCTATTAACTATGCAAGATCAATTTTTTTAATCTGTTGCAAACTTCACAACTGTCTTTAATTAGATCTGTTACATTAGTTCAAATGTTTTGTAAAGAGATTTAACTTGTTCAATGGCTATCATCAATTCAAATTAGTTTCCCACCAGATCTATTGACTAGGGCCAGCATTTTTCAAAGTGCGGTCCGGGATGAATATTTGATGTCCTTCAAAATGGCCGGAATCAGTGCAGAGTTGACAATAAATGCAAAGGCCATAATGTTACACTTCTATACGTATGCTCACCATTGTCTTTAAATGTGAGTTAGGAAAGTAGTCCTGGCCTCTGAGTAATATGCTTTATCCAAGTGTACCGCGATCAGATAACTTTGAGGAACACTGACCTTGACTATTGGTTTGTTAAATTGGCCAATATGTATTTATCATAATAATATCGTTGAAAATAAAATCGTATTCATAAATATAACAGGAGATGTTTAACGGATGATTTCGTAACATGAGATGTAGTGAATTTCATTAAAATTTTCTGGTGATTAATAAACGTCAGGTAACATTTTCTCAGTAATCGCAAGTGATATTCATAAAAATAGAGCAAAATAAACCTACCAAAGAGAAGAATTTTACCGAAGGTTTTCAGTCCGCAAACACTGCTCAAACACTAATAAATGGTTATTAATATCACGCAGTTTCTTATCGGCATACTTTACCGCGAAACATAACCTGCACAAATGACTATTTGACGGCTCGTTAAATTTTAATCAGTCGAAAATGGCCGGTTATATTTACGGACGATTTAACTAATTTAACATTACAATCGTTTGTGAATACCAAATTGATACTTTTAACGGTCCGTTATGTGTAATCAATCTTTATATGGTTTGACGGACGTTTGTGAATACGGGCCTTAGTCTTGCATGAAGTAGATGTGTAGGAGGTAAATGTGCAATTTAAGAAATTATGTTAATTCGAAATGTATGCTGGATTTGAAACATTTTGATTTTTCAGATATGTTTTGAATTTTGAAAGATGATTCTAGTTAAAATGAACTAAGTTTCATTAGCAGACGAATTTTTTTGGATATTTTTGAATAGAAATTATTTATGATATTAATCTGAATAAACTCACTTATGCCTGCCATACTCATTCGAGTAGAGTGCTATTTTATTTAACAACTGAACCCTTTCGCTGCTGGAACCAAATAATTACGCAAAAAATTTTGCACTCTTATATAATCCATCTACTCATAGATTAGACTTTTTTGTTATCTTTAGTGATAAACACTAGAAAATTAAAAGTACCCACACGGCTATGAGAAAAATGTAATTTTGCAAAAAGTTAGGTTGGTACCGGTATACTTCCAATATATCCATATGCAACATCACCAATAGTCACATTATTGATAGTTTGTTATTGTTATTGTTCTTGATTTCCACCATGGAGACATTCTAAATGATGTGACGAACCAACTACACACGTACACGGTAAGAATCTTGAGAACGATTTTCGTAATAAATTAAGTTTCGTAAGTACTACTTTTTGTGGCGAGAGTTGTTCGGCAACCTAGTGGGATTTCTGTCACTCAAGATGTCAAGTCTAATCTATGAGTAGACGGAGTATATGTGGGAAATATACACTAGCGTCTGTATGCATCTATACGCAAGTTCCAATTCTGCAGCACACCAGTTAAGCTTTTGAGAAACGCAGAGAAAGGGTTAAACTATACAACAGGTTTTTCAAAATAGTACCAAATATATTCATAAGATGTCCTTATATGTATTCCTGTAAGTACACTTGACTTCTAAGTTATAATCTATAAAATATTTTTTGTGCTCCATTTTGAAGTTATTTTTGATTTTTGTAGTGATTTTAACAGGTTTCCGATATTGAATATCACTATATACTATACTTGTCTGTATTATATGGCTCTAATGTGCACAACAGTTCAAATAGCATATGTTTCTTTTAACTATATGATTTAGAATTTAATATGCTTTTCGGAAGTTGATTGTGAAACTTAATACTATATAGTGGTCCCCGCTCAAACAAACTTGTATGATGGGTAGATATACATAACACCATATCTGGTATTATGGACATTACTCCGGGTATAATACGAGGGTCGGCTGAAATGTCCCGGGCCCGACACAGAGATAGCGCTACTAGAGCAATTATATGCTAGCATTGCATAGTACTATTCCTTACTAGCTTATGCCCACAGTTTTAGGTCAGTAGCTTAGTTAGTGTTTGTTTAAATCAAGACGATTTTAGAGTTTTCACAAAAATGGAAGATTTGGTAATAAAATACCATTTGAAGGGATTAACGCCTAAAGAAATCAAGGAGGAAATGGACAGCACACTGAATGACTCATCGTATTTAATGGGTAAAAGATGGGCTGAAGAGTTTAAAATGGGACGGACGAGCACGTGTGATGAGCCTCGCTCCGGATGCCACGTGGAAGTGACAACTCCTGAAATTATTGAAAAAATTAATCGAATAGTCCTGGAAGTATTAATGGTGAGTACTTCGTTTACTGCAACGAGGTAAAGAAAAAACGACCTTATTGGCAAAAAAAATCGTGTTTCACCATGACAACGCTACAGGACATCAGTCAGTCATCGCAAAGGGAAAAATCCATGAATTAAGGTACCAATTGCTTGAACATCCATCTTATTCGCCAGACTTAGCACCCAGTGACTATCACCTATTCCCTAACATCAAAAAATTCCTTGGTGGACGAAGATTTCAAAGCAGCAAGGAGGTTACTGATGCCGTAAACAGCTATTTTGAGGAGCTCGACGAATCACATTATAGAGATGGTTTAATTAAAAAATTCCTTGGTGGACGAAGATTTCAAAGCAACAAGGAGGTTATTGATGCCGTAAACAGCTATTTTGAGGAGCTCAACGAATCACGTTATAGAGATGGTTTAATTAAGTTGGAACACCGATATGATAAATGTATAAGCCTTTCTGGAGATTATGTTGAGAAATAAATTTAAAAATTTCAAAAAAAAATTGTTTTCTTTGTCGGGCCCGGGACATATCAGCTGACTCTCATATATACCCCATTCAATTTGAATTTTTAGTATTAGTTTCTACCAGATGAGGTTATATTTTGCTTTACAAAAGTACCAAGTTTTTTTACAGAAATGTCATACATGAGGACAATAGAACAACTGTCATGCATTTATAAATGAAGACAGTATCTGGATTACAGTGTATTTAATGTTGTACTTCTCCCAAAAGCGAAGAAGATGACATTGACTGACAATAACAGAGTTAACATTTGATATAACAGATGATATTGAAATATTTCGGAACAATGTCCAAGATGATTCTCACGATGAAACTATCCTACAATTAAATATTTCAAGGATTCTCTTTGCGAATTACTTTTCTAAAAGACAAACAGTAATGCCGCTTTCAAAAAGTCACGTGAAACCCATGCATCACATAAGTACTATTTAATCATTTATCTTGGGAGAAACAAATGTCTGAGGATGAAGAACAAAAAACTATATGAACAGAAAAAAGGACAATCTAGGGGCGTCTGGTCTGGTACAAAATTTCAATAGAAATATCTATTTACCATCAACCAGTGACAGCTCGCGGGTTTTTTCTTGGTACAGCCGAGGCAGCAGAGGTGGTAATACAGATAAATGCGGACACGCTGCCAGCCGTCTCTGTAACCAACCCTACCTATTAGTATTACCACCTCTGCTACCAAAAAAAAACCGCAACCGTCTCAGCCGTCTACCATTCAAATTAAACTTAAACATAAGTTTTTCTCCACAACTCAAAGGACTAAAGAGCTTATCGTTAAGTTTCACTGGAAATGGGTCAATTGAATACAAGCCAAAGTTTCCACAAAATAGTTCACATCAGAAATGCAATATTTATGTTCCTCTATCTAGTTTATTTATTTGTATACTTGTGTGCAACTTTTGTTATTGTTCCGCTGATTGGATTGTAAAATAGGACCAACCCACCGCCCTCCGCCCTTTATCATGATAAATACTTAAGGCAAAAATCATTGAAGTTGTCAAATAGGCTTTTTCTTTTTCGACACTACAATCCTTACTTTGTAGCACTATTTTCAACTTTACAAAGTGATACTTTGTAGTATTGCTATGATATCTCAACAACATTTTTTCATCATTTGCTCTATGGCCAATATCTTTCAACCGAGCTGGGCAAATCGTCAGTTTCTTTTTCATAAATAACAGTGACTGAAAACAGATTAAAATAACTTAATTCTTCTCATAAAACTTGCTCATTATTTGATATTTAGAAATGATTTTTGTTAAAGGTTTCATACATATGATGTTGAATGTACACACTGTGAGACTAAAAAGTCGAAAATAGTCAGCAGCACATTTTCTGATGATACCTATATTAATTCAAGCAAAATTATATTGGCTGTCTTGAATTCTCCAATGCAGTGCAGTGTACATTCTGTTAACCCTTTCGGCCCTGGCGGTGGCAATTGCCACCGCAACATTTACATGTCTCTACTTACTATGACAATCCATATTTTTGCTGTTTATCACTAGATGTCACTTTAACAAAGCCTCACTAATTAATTCCTATACTAATTAAGCAAAAGTTTAAATTTGGTATTTATGGTCTTAAGAAGCTCCCCATCAATAATAATTAACAAACAAATATTTTTTTCAAATTTAAAAATCCAGGGTTGAAGGGGTTAATGTTGACATGACTTTTTAAGGTTACTTGTTTTAAAAATAGTTTTACCGATCTTGCATATTGTAAACAGAAGTTATTTTCAGAATAGATCATTAATAATACATTTAAGATTCATTATTAGATATTTTATTTTAATTTCAGGGTACTCCATGCCAAAATTTCCATTCTCGGAGATGCCACTGAACTTCTGTTAGTTACCTAATGTTTTAGAGGTTGCCAACTATTTTCGACTTTTTGATCTCACAGTTTTTGTCTTGTGGAATAGTTTGTTTTTATTATTTGCTTAATACACTCTAACAATATTATTTCAGTTAAATTTGAATGTATGAAAAATATAATTTTGCTCTATAAAAAAACATCACACCTTTGCTTATGTGAACCTGAATTTTCATGTTCACATTATATCACTTTTTTTATAAACGAGAGAGAAAGTCGATTTCTCAGACCTCGAAATCATGAGAGAAATAACATTTCTCCCCCTAAGGAGAGAAATGATTACTTCTTTCCCTGCGAGGTTCTATCATTTATTTTAACTGTCACATCTGATAGAATTTTTTTCTAGGTTGAGTTTTAGGAGCAAACATTTTACTCTTAAAATATCTCGTTTGTGAAGAAAATAGTATATATATCTTGGGAGAGAATGCTATTTTTTCCCTCGGTACATTGTATCCCTCAGGCTTTGTGCACCTCGGCAAAAATCACGCATGTCTCTCCCTTGATATATAATCTACTATTAAACTGTCTTTTTATTTGGTAGTATTGACTATTCCATACTCATATTCTTCATTAATATTATACTTTTTATCTATTTTCTTTGAGAATGTGACTGGTTTACTTCACGATACATCTTGAAATATAAATGAAAACACAAATCTAGTTTTCTATCGATGAGTGAAATTAATTTTTACCCTCATTACAAATAGCGAATGCGTAAAGCAGTGTAAACAGCTAGAAATAAACTAAAACATTTTATGTAATAAATTTGAAGGCATCCTGGTTTTGCATGCTTCCTATATAACAACCTTAGATGAAAGACTCACCTGCAGCCTTCCTAGCACATTAATAAGCACCCCACCGTCATACATGGGCTGTGAATCGACCGCAGTAATTACCCTATTAATCTTTTGAAATGATAAGCTCTGCAAAAAACGCAATCACCAATCAGCCCCAATCGGGTGGTTAAGAAGTGACCCATCATACTCACTGTTAACTTTTCCATAATTTTAACCGATCCTTGCAGCTGCGTACCCTCGAAAGTCATGAACGAGCTGTCAACCTGGAAAACACGGGGCTGTTTTCAGTTTCCGATTTAATAAAATAGCTGGGGTACTCACATTGTACATATTTACTAAGTTGGGCCTTTGTAGTGGGTCGTCGAACATCGCGTAGTACTGTTGCACGAAGCCTTTCCCTATCGCCTCGTATTGTGGATTCAGGTTAAGGGCCATAGTGTTTTGCGTGGGAAATAAAATTAAAATAAATTCCTTCGGGAGGATGAATTAACCCTCAAAATGTGTAAAGCGGACGAAACGCGGAATTGGCGGTTGCCAACTTATAACCATAGATGGTGCGTGCAAGTGCAACCATGCCGTCAGTGGAATTTCTAGGGGCGTATTCCGTAAAATAATGTTGGCTGCAATTTTGCTTGCTTAGTGGGGGTATAATACATATATTATCCAAACCATGCAGGTAATATAATATAGTTTGCATGAATAATTAAAATAATGTGCTGTCCGTGTGAATTTCAATTTATTCAAAGAAGCTGTATCTTGGGTTAAGTGTTTAATAATGATAGACAACCCGGTATGCACTGGATCGTCTAAAAGTTAAATTGCATAGATCATAGATTTTCATATACCATATATGAAAATCTATGGCATAGATATAACGCTTAGATAAATCGTAAAAAATCGGGAAAAATTATTTGCTACGTCGGAAAAGTAATCTAAAGGCTTACGCTTATTAGAATATACCGGGTACAATGTAATGTATATAACGCTTATGCATTAGTGTGTGCTTCCGTCGATTCCGAGCAACGACCAATAATAACGTTCGCTTCTTTGTTAAAGAACAGCTGTTCGTTTAAACATCGGCGCACTTATCTCTAAAAGGAAGAGAGAGATATAGAGCAACTCGGCTTAGGAGAACCCGAAATCTACTACAGGGCAAGGCAATGCACCCCAAGGCGGACGAACCACAACAGCCTATTGTCAATATTAGGGTCGGTACTTCAGATAATTTGTGGGGGAAATGGATCTCTTTTTTAAAATGGGTAACACGTGGCATGTGCTCAACCGACTTGTCGGGATCAGGTACTAGATCCTTTTTTTGGGCTTTTATGGCTTTTATTACCCTAATATTGACAATGGGCTGTTGTGGTTTTTCCGCCTTGGGGTGCATTGCCTTATATCTAGCCGATGTAGTAGATTTCGGGTGCGATCGAGCATCTCAAATCTACTACACTTCGGCACAGACCCCCGGAAGACCTTCAATAGTCCAGGCCTTACGGCTTTCTGTATCCGCTCAGCATTGCTTTGCAAGCCGACACCTCTCCCACGCCGTCACTGCATAGAGAAGCTTAGCCTTGGCCGCCACAAGCAGCACTCTTCGGCTTTACTTTAATATCTTAGCAGCGTGATAGGGCCCAGTAAGGCTAAGCTCCTCTATGCAGTGACGGCGTAGGTGGGGTGTCTCGGCTTGCAAAGAAATGCTGAGCGGATACAGAAAGCCGCAAGGTCTGCACTATTGAAGGTCTTCCGGGGGTACAGGGCGGTGTCGATGGAGGCCACAGAGGTCCTGGCCTCATCCGCTCCCCCAAACATGGTGATTATCGAAAGAGGCCGTGCCCATTGGGAAGTGGTGCAGGGGAGCTCCGGGCGTATGGCAAAATGGGAGGCGAAGGTGAGGCTGCTCGACCGCTAGCAGAGCCGATGGAGTGTAGGAGTCAAAGGAGCGTGGACCAGGAGGCTCATCTCAGACTTGAGGCCTTGGGTGGACAGGATGCACGGAGAGGTGCATTACTTCCTCGCCCAAATCCTCACTGGACACGGATGCCACCAATCCTATCTAGTCAGGATCGGCAAGGCAGCGGGCGCTGAATGTACATCTTGCGGCCACGAGATCGACGGCGGGGAGCAAACGCTAGTAGGAGGCAGAAAGGGCGGTGCCTGATATAGCGCTCCGGGCCCTGGTGACAGCAGAGACACTGGTGGGCTTAATGCTGAAGTTCCAGGACAAGTGGGAGGCAGTGGCCACCTTCTCCAAGGACGTATTGAACAAGAAGGATGCAAGTTAGGGCAAAGACATCGCACTCAGGCTGTAGGGCACCAAGCGAGGATGACTCCGCTGGTTCCCCAACTCAGGAGGAGTCGATTGATACTAAAGTTAACACTTCAGCATCATCTGAGCCCTGCACAAATGAATGCGGGAGGTAAATAGATCCTGCGGCCTGACGCTGAGGCCGTGCACTCTTTAGTGGGGTTAACTTAAAAAAATACCAGCGTGAATGTTTGATTGCCTACTTATCAAATCCCAAGTATAGATATAGCCCAATACTATGAGCAAACCCGCAGTAAGGGTGCAAAAAGGAATATTACATGCTGCGATTAAAAAAATTGTAAAAAAATAATCCCCGCTGAAATTATATTCAAAATTTTTAAATCAATCGGATTGAACCAGTGACGGTTCGCGGGGTTTCTTTCTGGTACGGCCGAGGAACAAGAGGTGGTAATACAGATAGGTAGGACAGTTGCAGAGATGGCTGGCTGCGTGACCGCACCTATCTGTATTACCACCTCTTGTTCCTCAGCCGTACCAGAAAGAAACCCGCGAACCGTCACTGGCATTGAACCGATTTTTGACATTCCATTAAAACAAATGATACGTATATCAAAGTTGGAAACAAAATTACAACAATCAAACATTGAACGAAACAACAGAACATTTGCATTCTGCGATTTGAAATATTCGTAAAATTCATGATTTTGATCTAAAAATACTAAGAGCTAAAATTAGAACAGTTTGGTTTGTAAACAGTATATTGAGAAGAATTTCCAACAGGGGATATAGCTCAGTGGTAGAGCATTCGACTGCAGATCGAGAGGTCCCCGGTTCAAACCCGGGTGTCCCCTATTTCTTTTTTTATTTACAGATTTTTTTGACGTAAGACGTAAGATTGTATTTACTAGGAGGAGAATAAGATTATGGGGCATTTGTAAAAGGACTGATCGACTTGATGGTATTTCTGCCCATGTTGCTATTTGGGTTAGTTATCTCCCCATATATTTTAAATTTATTTATATTTACCGTTTGTTAGTAAAAAACAATCTTTATATGCTTTTTTGTTCCATATTTATAATGAACTTTGGACCATACTTACTTTCAAACTCTGAGATTTTTTCTTAATACTAATAATATTTAATAATCGGTTATATTTATATTATTCATTACAGTTGGAAATAATTTCATTTTAGCCTAAGGATAATTAATCTACTATAAAATATAGGACTCTTACTTTATTTATAAAATAATACATGTTATACTGTTATATCACATTATTATATTGGAAATGAGACACAATAACTTTGTTTTACAGCTACAAATTTGCTGTTTCACTACAACAAAGTTATTGTATCTCATTTATAAATTATATCCGAGACGAACCGAAATGTAAACGCCTCCAGCATTAAATATACAAATATTATTTAAAACTAATGATAATAACCACTTTTCGTATGTTCACACTTAACATTAGAAAAAGTTTATTTATAAATGTTATTTATTTAAATACTATTTTGACTTATACAAGGGGTGTTAAAAATTCGTAACTTCGAAGCTTAGAAGAATCCAAAGAACGAAGAGAACTTCGAATATCGAATTTTTCGGAGATTCAGTTTCGAAGTGTCTAAGTTTTCGATTTTTTCGAAGAATCGAAGTTTCGAATTTTCCGAATTTTCAAATCTCAAAACCTTAAACAGTTAGGGGATTTAAACTTTTATGCGATTTCAAAATTTTTACCTCGAAAACCGAAGACGAAACGTATGATGCGCATGCTGAGTTGGTGTAATAATAAATTAACATCAAAGTAATGCATTGGCAAGGTAAAAAGTAATAACATATCTTGAAAAATTAATCGTTTTTAATGGTTTTGAAACAATTTGATATAAAATAACTTTTTCATTTCGTTAAACTTAAAACTTAAAAAATTCAAACTTCAAAATTTTCTATGAATCTTCGAAGCTTCGAACCTTCGAAATTAGAAATTTCCAGCTCTAATTTATACTCTATCATTATTCTTATGTTTAATGCAAATGATAATATAAAATGCATAATTATTGCTACGAAGTAAAGAAAATCTTGAATTCGTTAATTTATTTAAGATGATAAATGTTAACTGAATATATAGATATCGTTTTGAGCAAAATATCATAAATTTATCTGTATCCTGGCTATTAGCTTTAGTCTGTAATATGATTAAGTCAGTACCTATTGTCAGAGCCGCCTTAAGGTTTAATAGGATCAATACGGTTTAATAGTCGAAATTGAAAAAGTTTTAATGATGACGAATTGAGTTGCCAAAAATATAGTCAATGAATAAATTCAAGTGTTATTCAAACGAAGTGTTTTAGTATATATCTAATACATCTTAACTATAAATTAATTTCACTTAATAGAAATAGATAAACGAAACTATGATATATTGAGCTTGTAACTATTATCAAATAAGGTCGATGCCTTTTGGTGTGTTATTATTCTTCCTTATTGATGTTCTTCGCAACGAATATACCAAATATTACGCTGCCCAACTGAAAAATAGAAATAGTTTTATAAATTCAATTGTTAAGGTCAGACTATCTCAAGTTTGAATTCTTTCAATCGAAAACAATAAGTAAACTATACAGGGCTTTTATTTTAAATGATTATTAATGCCTATGTTCAATCGTAAAATAATCACATCAACGCATTCATAGGTAGGCAACCATACTTGTTCGGTTTTATTAAATTGTCAAAATTGTGTTTATAAAAATGTATCATCGAAGAAAGAATAACAATAATGGGTATAAGAGCGGAAACAGCACTCGAGGTGTTAGAGATTTGTTTTCGGTTGCATACCCAAGCAGACAATTACCATCCAACGGAACGATTTTTAATATTGTAGATGATTTTAACAATACTGGCTGCGTGAGTAACTTACATAGTAAAAGAGCTAAAAGAAGTAAGATTTTAACGGAAGAGATGAACTCAACATTTTATGTTACGTAGAACAAAACCCCCCATCATCTTTAAGAGTTATTGCAGCATAGTTTCAAATAAGTTCAGCTTCCGTTTATAAGACATTAAAATAATTTAAGTACAATGCTTACAAGTTTTCAAATCATCAGCAATTATCAAATGAAGACAAAGACAAACGAACGGAATTCTGTGCAAACATATTTAATGCAATTAACCTAACTTTATTCGTAATGTGTTAAGTTGTGTCACTGCCACCTTTGTGTACTTGATTGCATACAATTTCAATTAAATGTCATGCGTTGATCCGATTATTTTAGTATTGAACATAGGCTAATAAAAGCCCTGTATATTCATTTCAAAATTGAGAAAAATCATTTTAGATAAATTTTACAATCTAATTCCAGAAATAATTATATTACCTATTCCTAATAATATTTTTGTTTATTTATTGATGATTGATGGAATAGTACGCGAATTTGATTCATTAAATTTTATCAAGGTATATTAATTTTAAGTTAATTTGAACCCTTTCTAAAGTTTAAGTTTTGCTGAATTTCTGCAAAACTTAGCTTGAGTCAGGTTACGTTGTGTTAGGTTAGGACGAGATAGAGGTCTTGGAGGAGACGTGCAAGATGTCGGTGGGAGCAGGCTGCGGACCTACTACGGAGGCTTGAATAAAGATTTGTGGAGGAAGCTACAGACCATCAAGGATCTCTTGGACGTGGAGGATATGGAGCTGGCGTTGCACGCGCAGAAGCTCTCAGAAAGATTGTCGAGGGCGTCTTTCACGGGGCAAAGAAGAAAGCCAGAATCTCCGTGAGATCCCAGGCAAGAGAGTTGGGAAAGGCCGGCCAGGAGCCAGTAGAAGGGAGTTACGCTCAAATGGCAAGAGAATGGCAAAATGAGGCGAAGCCAGGCACACGCGAGGGCTACAAGGCGAAAGGAGAGACGCGGACAAAAGCCGAGTACGAGAACAAGTATAAAGCATGCAGACGCATGGAGGGCGAGGTTCTCGTGATAAGAACAGAAGGGTCCACGTTTGTGGACTTACTGAGGAAGATCAGGGGCAAGGTGGACCTGGCTACTACTAGGGCCAAAATCAGTACGGTGAGCAGGAGCAGAGAAGGGGATGTCCTGCTTCACTTTGAGAGAGGGAAGGTGATGGCGGAGCTGCTGGTAGCCGTCCGGGCAGTCGGGGACCAGGACAGGGCCACAATCACTGTCACAGACGTTGACGGATCGGTGTCAAAGGAGGACCTGGAGGCAGCCCTGAAGGTGGAGCTCGAGGGCAGCAATGAGATTGAGTATTCGGCAGATCGCATGTGATAACTGTCCTAGCCTCCCCAGAAAACGCGGGGAGCCTGCAAAGGAAAAAATCACAATAGGATGGGTAATGGCAAGGGTCAGGAAAAGAGATGGCACCAAAAGTTGCTACCGCTGCTTGAAGACGGGACATCTGGCACGTCAGTGTAAGGGAGCTGACAGGTCAGCTCTGTACCTCAACTGCGGCGGAGAAGGACACAAGGCGTCAATCCAGGGAGCACAGGACAAAAGCAGGCGCTTGCAAAGGGTGGATGGAGACCGAGGCTCTCGAGACACCGGTGCGGATCTAGTCACAGAAATGCTGCAGATGAATATCAGCAGATGCAGAGCCGCACACGACCTGCTGATGACCACCGCCAATAGGCGAGGAGCGGGGCTGCTGCTGATGAGCGAGGCTGGACGACTCATGCATCGACAGAGATGGCACAGTGGTACAGTGATTGTGCGACTTCAGTGCCAAAGCCGCTCAGTGGGGTTCTCCTTTCTTGGACGCAAGGGGTGAAGAAATTCTGGACCTTGGGGCATCGCTGAACCTGCCCGAACCTGCAGTTGCCAGGATGCGTCAAGGGGCTGAGGTAATCACTGGCATCGGCCACGCGCATCCAGCCGAGCCTGTGGCAACTAAGCTAGTCAACAAGTTATACCAGGCCTACGAAGCAGCTGTCGCGAGGCTTAGGGCAGAGGGGAGAAATGCGATCTGCTGGACCCCGGAGATCAAGGAGCTCAACAGTGCGGCCACTTATGCCCGCAGGCGAATGACTCGCTCCGGAACGAGATGGGGACTGACGGAGGAGATTATAGAAGTCCACAGGCAGGCCAAGAAGGATCTCCGCAAAACAATAGCAAGGAGCAAAGCTGCTGGGCCAAGTTGTGCGAAGAAGTGGATAACAACCCGTGGGCCGATCATAAGAGATCGTTACCAAAAGGATCGGCATGAGGCCCCCGGGCCCTAGAGTTAATATCCCCGGAGGTGTGGATGTAGTCATCCAAGACGTTTTCTAAACGGTGCCGGCGAGGAGGCTGGACCAGCAGCTTTGGCGACGACCCAGATGCCACCCCAACCTGGACCAAGGCCGCAGTGGTGGCGGCGGGGAAGAGGCTTTCCAGCAGGAAGGCTCCCTGACCCGACGGGATACCTAATAAGGTTCTGAAGGCAGCAGCAGATACGGTCTCCTCAGAAGTGAGGCATGAATCTTTGCCTGAAGGAAAGGGTGGCCCCAAGGCCATAAAAGAGGGCCAGGCTTGTCCTCAGCAGGGAGAACTGCCGGAGAATACTAACACCTTCCGGCCGGTATGTCTAGAGCAGGCATGTCAAATACCCGGCCCGCTTACAAGTTGTCTGCGGCCCGACAAGGTTGGTATCAAATATAACAAAAAGGTATATACAAGGTAAAAATAATTATTTTTTGTTTGGTTTCAATTGTAGTTTTTTTTAATGCGGCCCGCAGCTTGTGAGTAATACTTGATGTGGCCCTTGGTGGTAAACGAGTTTGACATGCCTGGTCTAGAGGATGGCATGGCCAAAGCACTGGAGAGACTGACAGCTGACCTGCTGGATGAGGTTAGGGGCTGGAGGGCTGTCGCCGAACCAATTCGGGTTCAGGATGGGAAGGTCTATGATTAAGGCCATCCAGGTGGTATAGAGGATAGCCGAGGAGGCCAACTCAGACTGCTGGTGAAAACGTAAGTAAGAAGAAGTAAGTAAGCATGCTCATACTTGACGTCAGGAACACATCAACTCTCACCGATGGGAGGTGATAATGCGGGCACCTCCGTACCTGAAGAACATCATAAGAAGCTACCTTTGCGACAGGGAGGTAGATTTCACGGGATGTTTGCCATGCATGGGATCACTCCGCAGAGGTTAGTACTTGGCCCTCCTGTGGAACGTAGCCTATGGCGGAGTGCTTCGGCTAGCTCTGCCTTCGGGGGCAACGTTATGGTATTTGCAGATGACCTAGCGGTCGTCGTCTATGGTACATCAGCAGCAGATTCATAGGCAGTGGCAGCGGAAGCGGCCCGAGAGGTTGTCCACTGGATAGAGTCAGCTGGGCCCACAGGCATTGGAAAAATCCGAGTCGGTGTGGCTTTCTACCAAGAGGGCGGGCATGCTCCCGAACAAAGGAATGGAGGCGGCAAAGTCGTCCAGATTAAGAAGGTGGTGAAATATCTTGGGGGTGTGGATAGAAGGCAAATCGCAATCACTCCATCCACATCTAGGAGGTAGTTCGATGGACCAAGCCATTGCCAGAATCCTACCGAACACGGGGGGAGCGGGGGAGGCAGAGAGACGATTGCTGGCCAGAGTGGCCACGTCTAAACTGCTATTCGCAGCACCATGCGAGCGGTACGCGAGCGGCACACAACAGGCAGCGACTAAGGAGGGTGGCCCGTACAGACTGGGTCAGGATATTCAGGACCTACCCGCACCATATCAATGGACGACGTGGAGGTCCTGTTGAGATCGGTGTCGGCTGACCTGCTTGCCACGGAAAGAGTAGACAAGAAATGACAAGACGCAAAGAGAGGCCCGAAGACAGGCCAAGGTGGTGACAATGCGCGAATGGCAGGAAAGATGGAGCACCAGCAGGCACGAAGGTGGACGAGGAGGCTCATCCCTGACATCGCAATATGGGTCGAAGCACGATGAGATGAACCATTGTCTGACCCAGATCCTATCCGGTCATCGGTGCTTCCAGGACTTGCTTGCCAAGCACAAAAGGGCGGACGACAACAGGTGACTGTTCTACGGAGCGGAGAGGAGAGGGACGACATTGATCACACCTTCCTCCACTGCCCGGAGCGGATGACTCAGAGTCAGACACTAGAGCTAAGCCTAGGGGAGGACCTGGAAGCTGGCACAATGGTCGGGGATCGGAAGGGATACCTAATAAGGTTCTGAAGGCAGCAGCAGATACGATCTGAGGCATGAATCTTTGGCCATAGAAGAGGGCAAGGCTTGTCCTCAGCAGGGAGAACTGCCAGAGAATATTAACACCTACCGGCCTGTGTGTCTAGAGGATGGCATGGCCAAAGCACTTGAGAGACTGACAGCTGACCTGACGGTTCTGCGGAGCGGAGAGGAGAGGGACGACGTTGATCACACCTTCCTCCACTGCCCGGAGCGCATGACTCAGAGTCAGACACTAGAGCTAAGCCTAGGGGAGCACCTGGAAGCGGGCACAATGGTCGGGGATCGGACGGGATACCTAATAAGGTTCTGAAGGCAGCAGCAGATACGATCTGAGGCATGAATCTTTGCTGAAGGAAAGGGTGGTCCCAAGGCCATAGAAGAGGGCCAGGCTTGTCCTCAGCAGGGAGAACTGCCAGAGAATACTAACACCTACCGGCCGGTGTGTCTAGAGTCTAGAGGATGGCATGGCCAAAGCACTGGAGAGACTGATAGCTGACCTGACGGTTCTGCGGAGCGGAGAGGAGAGGGACGACGTTGATCACACCTTCCTCTACTGCCCGGAGCGGATGATTCAGAGCCAGACGCTAGAGCTAAGCCTAGGGGAGGAAGCGGGCACAATGGTCGGGCACATGGTGAACAATCCCGAGACATGTGATACGGTGGCCAACTTTGCCCAGACCGTCCTGGTGAAGAAGTTCCGCGATAGCCTGAAGGAACCTATTAGAGGCTAGCCATAGGAAGGATAAAGGATGGGAGCGACTAGATGTAAGGGCCGCGCGAAGCACCTCCCCCCCAATCACCATTTCGGTTCTGCCAGGGTGTTAGGGTAGGACATATCCCACAGGCAGAAGATCAGGCGGGAAAGTTGAGGGTCAATAGACCCAGTGGAAACACTGAGGTCATGAGCCTTTAGGTAGGATTAAGTTGCTAAAAAATGGGTTAGGTTAGGTTAGATTTAGTTAAGTTAGGTTATTTAACGGATTATTTTTAACCAAACAATTCAACTGCTATAACTTTTTTTAAAGATCTATGTATATTTACCATAGCAATTAATAAAATTGAAGCTGCAATATAAAACAGAGTCGCTTTGGTATGCAGAGTTCCCATTAGTTTAGCTTCACAGCCTATTGTGCTCATGTAGTTCCTGTCTCCAGATTGTGTAGAACAGAATGCGTTCTTTTCCTCATTTCTCTCAGGAGTTGATCGACAACAGCTGTAAGGCGGTGATGTTCCCCAATCGCTCACTCCTTTGATTCCACAACATTCGTACTATAAAACAAAAATAATGGTTGAAAGTTGTCACTTAATTCGCTCATGGTTTCGCAACATTTTTTGCGTGATCCAGTAGAAATATAACAATATCCCTCCTCTTAGTTTCTAGATAATCCCATGAGATTATTTATAGCCCATCCATTCTTAAGTCTCCTATCTTACCAACCAGTCAGAAAATAATTAACTTCCAAAATTTACTTAAAATTGATTAACTGCGTGATCCAAAAAAGTATACTAGATTTTTTTATGTTGTGTACATTGGACTTTAAAATGGTTTGGTGTTAGTTGCGCCCAAAACACTTGTGTCGCCTTCAAAAATCGGGACACTTCCGCCCAGATCCGCATCTGACGGATCACTTGCGCCCAACGCCCACACGGGAATGTCACCAATCACCTTAGTCATTTTTAAATTTAATTAAACATGACCATTAACCGGAAAGAAATGACGATCGATGGCTAATCTACTGCGGGTAAAACCACAGCGAGCCCGTATAACTACTTCTTATACATTCATGACGGCTCCGCCGTCACCTAAAGTATAATGGTGTAATTTGACGTGGACGCAAGTGTTTTGTAAAGTAAAGGTTTACACACTTACAGCAGATTGTAACTGATCCCAGTATGTCTTCTCCATGCTGTCCTTCGAGTACAAATTAAAGGATCCATCTTTTAAATCCTCCACTGGCAAATCATTTCGATATAAACAGGCAACAGCAATGACCAATGCCAATAGTATTATAAGTATTATTGCCATCTCCAGAATGAACTAGAAGAAAAGAGTAAAGATAAATATTAATTGTTGCTTCCCGTCATCAACTGCGGACCGGTTTCTCCCTACGTTTGCCTCATCCACGTAGTTGTTGACGGGGATACGGCAAACGTGTCTGTGTTCGAAAAACGAGTGTTAAGTTCAATTAACTTCTTTATTGGTGTTTAACATGTATATAGTTAACACAAGTCAAAATACAAAATACAATTTAGTAGTAGTATATAGACTCTATATAAAAGGTATAAAACAAATATGAAGTATGATGTGTGTGGTAGATTGGTAGCAGTGATGTGACAATACAGACTGACAGATGGTTCATCACAAGACGAATTTTGAAATACTACTCAAAAATTAAAAGCCTAAAAAATGGTTTCTTTTCAAAAAAGATGTTTCTTGTACTATTTTCAATTGCTTGTAGTTTGTGTACAATTATATCTCTTCAAAAAATTATTGTTTAATGCCTTCAACCTCGCCAGAAAATTTTAAAATGGTGATGTGGCCATCTTACGACTTTCTCCTATTTGATGGTAAGATATTTTGCTTGTAAATTTTCGAATTCGAAATTATAACGGAAATGTGAAAACATGATTTGCTTGAAAATTTTTAAAATTCAAAATATTTATTTTAACCTTGGTAGAGATGATTCCGACCATTTTTGAAAAAATGTCTGTGTGTGTGACTGAGGGTGCTGTATCCGAAAAAAAACTACAAAACATTTCTTGTGTACAATTTTGCAATAAAAAATGTTTTACAACCTACTGTATATCATTTCCCTGATTTTGGGCGCTCTTTCCGAAAAACTGATACAGCAGTTGAAATGAAACCTTCAACTTAAGCTTTGACAATCCGAGGAACTGAAAAGCTTTTGGTCAAATCCCGAAAACCGGTAGTGGGCATCTGGGTGTGTGTGTGGGCATTGTATTTCAAAAACTACAAGAAAATTTTAATTGACATTTTAAATTTGTTTTTTTTACAATACGAAGAACTACAAAGACTTTTGTAAAATTAGATAGACCGGAAGTGGATCTTTACTGCAAGCATTACAACTTGTTACCAGATTCAATAAAAAATCTTCCAACCAATAAATTCAAAAGAATCCTGAAAGAAATTTTCATCAGGGAATGCTTATTAATTCATACTTGGAATACCGAAGGTATTTTCAGCAGTAATTTGATTGTCACACTGCAGGCGATATAAGATGTGCATCTATGCTTGATTATTGACACATCTTACTGTTATTGTGTCATTATTAAATTATGTACCCAATCCGTTTAACTGTAATGGCTTAATGGGCAAATAAAAATGATGATGATGATGAAGCGTTTTTTAAATTTAATTTTTTTTTGATACCTTCCAAAATATGGTTATCATTATAAAAATCTTAGGAAAAATGCTGAAGATTATGAAAAAACTCACTTTTCTTGAATACTCCAGTTATCATGAACGTCTTGATTTTCAAAAAAAAAAAAGTAATTTCATAATTACATGAATTTTACATGAAGTTATTTTCGATGTCCGAGTAGTTTCATGAAAAGAATGTTGATGTCGTCGCCATGTATCTTTCTCCGATTTGATGATATAACAGGAATTTTGATGATATTTTGCGTATTTATCGATTTTTTCGAAAACTGGTAAGATTTCTAAAAAAAAAACTTATTTCTTGTAAGTTGTGCATTACGGCATTTTCTACAATTTTTGTTTATATAAGTTTAATGTAACTATCATAATTTCGTAATTATAATCCAAAAATGTGAAAATTATAAGGTTTTTAATTAATTGATTAAAATTTATCGACAAACGATATGCAGTTCTTCGATATCTATTATTTATAGATGTTAAGATTTTTGCAAGTTTATCATATTTGAAAAAAATGGTGATGTGGCCATCATGTTATTTTCTCCGAAGTATCATAGTTATTTATACTTACACTTTCATGGTTTATTTTCAATTAAAATCATATTTTAAAGTTACATCGAGCGTTTTGTAGACTCGGATGAAATTGACGTTTAAAACGTCAAAATTATGTAAAATTATACTTCCAATTCAAAAACTCAGTTTACTCAAAAACTAAAAAAAAATCGAAAAAATCTTATTCTTTATAAGTTGTCCATTTTGGCATTCTCTACAATTATTATTAAAATACAATTGCTGTAACTATTATCGTTTCATAATTATAAACCAAAAATGAAAAAAAAAATACATTTTTTTCTCGAAAACCAATGATTTTATGAAAAATATTTTCAAACCAAAGATGTTCATTTCTTTGTTGTCTTCAATATTTGTTGAAATGTTTTTGTGATATTTTTCATATTTAAAAAAATATTGGAAAAAAACAAAAAACAGTTAAGGGAAACACCCACTTCCGGTGTACAAAATTTAACCAAAAGCTTTTCATTTCTTCGGATTATTAAATAAAACTTATGTTCAAAGTTTCATATCAATTGCTCTATTAGTTTATGAGACACAGCGCGCACAGCAGACACACACACACACACACACTCTTAAAGATGTATGTATCATAGAGTAGTAAAGAATAAATAACTGCCACTCCATTAACTTTAGAATGTCGAACAACGTATTATAACCATAACATTTGAAAATAAATCGTAGTGTAATTTTTTATTGCATAATTAACGAGTTTGTCTAAAACGCTGTACAAGCTTAATTACACTAGTGTAACTTTCACTTTACGAGTGTATAACACTTTTTGCTCATTCCACACAATTACTACAATGGTAATTGCTGTGCAGTGGCGACACTACAGAAAAATCTTAATCACAGTGTGTCCTTTCTTTTTGTGATAGATTGAAATAAATATCTTATTATTGATGGTTTTCCAGAGAAATTACTAATGATAATATAATTTATTGCAACGGAAATGGCCATCTCTCATCCGTAATGGCATTATAAATAGATTGTCAATTAATTTATTTATAGTGCGAGCATTTCAACTAGTTTACTAATTAGTGATACATGTATAGCTTTACAAATGATCGCAACGCATTACTTACATACCTTAATCATTAAAATATTGGGTTTTCTTCAAGCGTCAGTAAAATTTAACATTTTTCACTGAATACATTACTTTATTGCCAACATTTCGCGTGGCACTAATGATGTATTAATGTACTGACAGATACAACTGAACATGGATATTTCATTTGAATACACAGGTGAAAAAAACATAAAATTCGTGAAATTTCGACCATTTTCAAACCGCCCTAACTCTTATTCGTATTTTCAATCAATTGTGATGAATCTTTGAGGGCGGAAAACTTTGAAGTGTCTTCTTTAAAGTCATGCATGCGAACTTAAGCGTAAACCCTTCCGCCCCCCTCTAGCAACCCTGTGAAAAAATTGTTTTTGCAGTAAACCATGTCCAACTTTGACGATTTGTACGGAGTTGGAAAAAAATGTCGACTCGATCCAACATAAAGACTTTAAAATTTGATCAATTCCCTATGCAGGACTCAAAGAACAAAGTTCCTACGATGATTTGGCACCAAGTTATGGGTGTGCATTTTGAGGTTTTTCGCACATAACTTCAACCAAATTGGATGATTTTTCTTAAATTCAACAAACCTTATTTCATTGTTTATTATTAAACCTTTAATCCCTCCATAAATTACCGTTTAAATCATTTAAATGAATGTAGAATTGCGACGACATGACTTATTACTCCGGGATTTTTACGGCACGTTTATTTTAAAAAGATTAAAGGGTTACAAGTTTTTAGGTGATTTAACTTTAAAATTATTAAAATTATCCCTCAAAATTACTATTTAAAAGCTTTTAAACATTTTACGTTCGAATTTCTACGCCTCGTCGCCATCTATTCGACGATGGCCGAACTACTAAGTGATGTTTTTGAACAGCGCCAAAATGCTCGAACTTTATACCTATAATCAAAATGTTAATATTCAGCAATGCGCTGCACACTAAACGATAGACAATTTAATTCCGAATCGAACGGTGTATAAAATAGCTGAGGCAATTTAGCGGTTTTTTTGTAATTTGCGAATGAAAATTAAGCACGACACACTTACCGACATTTACAGTTCACTGTAACTTAAGACCTAAATGCACAACAATTTGCTATATTCTTTAATAAAATACGGGTCCCAATACTTATTACTGATTATTTAATTAACTTTTTATATTATTAATGCATTACAATAAGAGAAATACATCAGGAATCCTAATCTTCATAGAGGGTACCCTCTGTTATCGTGGGGCTAAACTACGTTTTCATTTGTGGATTTAATAATTGTTTTAATAATGAAAGAATATTTAAAAACTTAAGAAGTATGTTATCTTATAATAAAATAAATTTACTTGTAGATATTTTCGAATTTAAATTGCAGAAACAATACATTATAATATATCCGCCTAATCACAGGCAACCCGATATACGCATTAATTTATTATTAAAAACTTCCAATTTTAAACGTGACAGTAACAAAACCATAAGTGTAATCCTCAGTAAAGCTTCAAAAATAGTGAGAATATTTAGGTATTTAAATTGCAGAAATAATTATATTACATAAACGCCAACTTACAGACAACGCAATACACCCATACCTAATATTAATTTATTATTAAAAACTTCCAATTCTAAACGTGACAGGGATAAAACCATAAGTATAATCCTTAGTAAAGCTTCAAAAATAATGGCAATATTTAAGTATGTAAATTGCAGAAATAATTATATTAAATAAACGCCTACTTAGTGGCAACCCAATACACGTGTAACTTATATGATTTATTATTTAAAACTTCCAATTGTAAACGTAACAAGAACAAAACCATAAGTGTAATATTTTTAAAGCGTTACCAAGGACTACACTCATACTTGTGCCCGTATTATGTTTAAAATTGGAAGTTTTTAATAAGAAATTAATATTAGTTATGTCATATTGGGTTGCCTGTAAGTAGGCGTTTATATAATACCATTGTTTTCGCAATTTAAATACTTAAATATTCGCACTATTTTTGAAGCTTTACTCAGGATTACACTTATGGTTTTGTCCCTGTTACGTATAAAATTAGAAGTTTTTAATAATAAATTTATCAGAGTTATGCGTATATCGGGTTGCTTCGTATTAGGCGTGTATATTATAAAATATTGCTTCTGCAATTTAAGTGCGTAAATATCCACAAGTGAATTTATTTAATCATGAGACAACATTCTTTTCAAGTTTTTAAATATTCTTTTATTGTTACATCCACAAATTATAAAGTAGTTTATCCCCACGATAACAGGTAGAGCCCTCTACTTAGATTATGATTTCCCGTATATTTCTCTTATTGTAATGCATTACCAATATAAATAGTTGAATGATTAATCAGGAATAAGTATTGTAACCCGTATTTGATTGAAGTATATAGCAAATTCTTCTTTATTGAATTTTTATGTTACAGTGAACTGTAAATGTCGGTAAGTGTGTCGTGCTTAATTTTCATTCGCAAATTACAGGAAAACCGCTAAATTTCCTCAGCTATTTTATACACCATTCGATTCAGAATTAAATCGTCTACCGTTTCATGCACAGCCCATTGCTAAATATTAACACTTTGACAATAAGTATAAAGTTCGAGCATTTTGGCGCTGTTCAAAAACATCATTTAGCAGTTTAGCCACCGTCCAATAGATGGCGACGAGGCGCGGAAATCCGAAAGAAAAATGTTTAAAAGCTTCTAAACAGCAATTCTAAGGGATGATTTTGATAATGTAAGCATTAAATGACCGCCAAACATATAAACCTTTAATCTTTTGAAATAAAAGTGCTGTAAAAATTCTGCAATAATAAATATTGCCGCAGCAATTTTTTAATGATTAAATTGATTTTAATGAAATTGTAACTTACAGAGGTATTAATGGTTTTATAATAAACAATAAAATAGGATTTGTTGTTGTTGGGAAATTAACATTTACTTACGGAGGTATTTTAAACCCAAATAACTCCTAATCACCCTCTCAACCACCTCCCCCTTCCAGTCTAGCTCTTTCACTCTCGCCTCTGTCCCTTTATTCCTGAATTTCATCCATTTCGTTTTCTCCACATTCACACACAGTCCTCTCTTGTGCATACATCTCTCCACCCTTTTCAACATGCCTTTCATTCCCTCCCAATCTCTCGCCATCAAAACTATATCATCCGCATACGCACTTTCCAATCACCAACCGCCCTCCTGTCCTTTCCTCAACACCTCCTCTAACTCACTAATATATAGATTGAACAGCACCGGGCTCAGAGGACACCCCTGTCTCAATCCTTTCCACGTCCTAAACCTCTCTGACATCTCTCCCACCTTTGCTTCAACCCACGTTTCCTCATACACGCCTCTTACCTAATCTATCACTCCGTCACTCACCCCCTTTCTCCTCAAACACTCTACCATATACCCCCTCGATACCGAATCATACACTGCTTTCAAGTCCAGAAATACCGCAAACACACTCCCTTTCCCTTCCATCACTCTCTCTGTCATCCTCGCCAGGATAAAGACCACCAAATTTCATTCAAATCGTAGGGTAACACTTGGGTTAGTTGTCACAAATTGTTATCATTAATTAATTAAATCACCTAGTTGTTTAATTGGAGGAATTTACCAGAAAATGCAGTTCATACATTCACGAAGTAATATACCATTTTCAATCACTTTGAACCTACATTTACCACGACACAGCAAATTAACATGGGAAAACTGATTTTTCTAGATTGCTGCTCCCCTATTTAAAATAAAAGGAATCCACCGTTGGATAGATTAATTTATTGTGCTTCATACGATATCACACAAATGTGAATTAACGTTATTGTTTCTACTACCGTGAGGATTGATTAATTCCCTAACAATAAACTAAACGGATGTAAGCTATTTTTCGGTTAAGTGTACAGATATGAAATCGTTGCTAGGTTACAAGTAATAACCAAATGAAATTATTAGGTTGGGCGACGGCGACGAGAGAACGAAAAACCAAAAATCGTCGCACATCGAACGTCAGGTTTCTATCATAAAAACCCTTTCTCAGTTAGAATAATTATTATTCATTGCAAATGAATTGACATCGAAATAAACGTCAAACAGATGAACGAGATTTTAATAACGTACATGAATAAAGCGAAGGTAACATGATTATTTTGAATAAATTTATTTACTTTTGAGGCTTCTTAAGGTGCATATCCACCGGCGCTCGCGAACAGTTCGCGATCACCCAATAGCCTGTTCGCCCAATGTTGTCGCGTAACATTAAGGGATTTTACACTGTTCGTATCGAGTTCGTCAAAAGTCCCGCCAGTTGTCAGTAACTTTAAAGGGTATGTTTGCCGAACCTCAGTCAGGTGTAGACGGCGAAACTGTTTGCATCAATTTTACCACGACACAGCAAATTAACATGGGAAAACTGATTTTTCTAGATTGCTGCTCCCCTATTTAAAATAAAAGGAATCCAGTGCCACCGTTGGATAGATTAATTTATTGTGCTTCATACGATATCACACAATTGTGAATTATGGAGTGGACGGATGTAAACGTACTGACACTGGAAAACTGGAACACTAAGCGAACTTCTCGGCGAACAACGTTCAACGAAAATTAATTTCATCTAGAAGTTTTCGTGTAACTGTTCGCGTACTGAATGCAGGGTGTTCGAGATTTGTTTGCGAGCTAATCACAAACAGGGCTTGTAGCTGTTCACAAACTGTTCACTATAAGTTCACCTTTATAGATGGTATAACAACATTAATATATAATTGTGAGGTACCATATGAAGCGCATTAAAATAATCTATCCAACGGTGGTATTGGATTCCTTCTAGGTTAGGGTTAGGAGAGCAGCAATCTAGAAGAAACAATTTTCCCATGTTAACTCGCAATGTTCCGTGGTGAATCGATCACACGGTATAATTTCTTTACCAATCAACTCTTTCACACATTAATTCAACCCTTTACGGTCGGCCGCGTTAGATTGCACGGTTCTTACATTGCGCGCATGCGCAGCTGAATCGTCTTCATCCATGATGGCCGCCGGTCTGGAATGCGCCGACCTTGGGGTATCCCCGTCAGACTTACATAATCCCGCATTCCAGACGCGGAGTTCCCTCCGTCAGTAGGTCAAATGGAATTTTTGGTTACAGCTCGCTTATTTAAAGACGGATCGAACTCGCGTTCTCACAATGGTGTGTATTTTTGTGAGGGGATTTCGAAAATGCTATTGAAATTTTTGTACGGCTTATGGATTATGAGATTTTTCTGTAAATTACGGTAGAATTCACGTTATTAATTGTTAAAATTAATTTGTCATGTTTGCCAGCTCGTTTTAAATTAAATTTGGCACAGGAAGTAATTTAATTCTTTACTGAAACATCCGCCATTATGATATCATGGCAAACCTTTCTTTTTAATTCAAAATAATTGATTCAAGGTTATTTCGCTAGTATCATATTTTTTTTTGTAAAAGCAAATGATTTGCAGGGTTCAAAGTTAAGTTATAATCATTCTCTCCTTCACCGACTTATTGATTTACCGTTACACAAATTAGGCAAATTATAAGTTATATGCGTGGAACTATATTAATTAGGACTTTCAATTATCTAATATATTAACGAGAAACTGCGAGGAAAAGTAATTTGCTATTACCAATAATAACAATCCACTGGCTCGTGCAGTATGCAACGAACTGGTCTCTGCCTGCAGACGTGAATACTGTGCTGCATATATTACGTCCCAATTGTTCGTAACGCAGTTTAAATTATACACCAAATAACACGTACAATACGTTTCTACATTAATAATGATCCCAGGACATTCAACTATTAATGAGATACAGTGAGGAAAAGTAATTTACTATTAGAAATATTAACAATCCGCAAACTCTCACTATATGCAACCAATTGGTATCTCCCTGCAGACGTGAATACTGTGCTGCATCAATTACGTTCCCATCATTGGAAAATTGCTCGTAATAGTTTAAATTATACATCAAATAATATAATTTTTCTTAATTAAATTGATTCACTAAAAAAACAAGGGCCTTATTTATTACACAGGATGTTTCATAATGTCGGAGATTTCTGTTTTAGGAAGAATTAACATTTTTTAAAATATTAAATACTAAAAAATAATCAAAAAAATAATAGTTTTTAGACAGAAAGACCTATGGTCTGAATCTATTCCTTATTTTATTTCTGTAAATAAGATTTGTCATATGTAATACTTTTTGGCATCTAAAAATATTAATGCCGTTAATAACTCTATTTACATCTCCGGAGTAATTATAAGAAAATTAAGATTACAGAAGCTTAGGTAATTTAATTACAATTTCAATCTGCACAAATTAATCTAAACGATCTAAAATTCTCGGGGATTACACGCAAATTTCTACAGATTTATTAGCGCGAGGTGTAAATACCAAGTGCTTTTATGGGGCAAAAATGTAATGCTAATTTTACATAACACACACCTCTCACTTTCAACATCCCCTAATGCCGATGAGCATCCGGATTTTGACTAATTTTGCAATATATTTTTTTCTATTGCAATAGAAAGTATCACATATATATGAAACATTAATCTTGGAGCAATAAATAGCAAAAAATGTGTAATTTTATATTTATTGGGAAATATTGACAGTAGTCAGCTTCGTGTTACAAGGCAGGTATAGTGTTAGGGCGAGGGAAATTGAGACACGCTATCGTGGAATTCTGAAAGGTAATTTTGTGTGAAAATTTGCGCCTTCCTCAAGGACGTGAGGTAAGTGCCAAGGCTAGAAAACACCTACAGACTAACAAAGGATAAACTCATGTTGATTAGCATAAATCATATGGACGTAAAGTAAATCTTTACACCACAGAGCGTAAAATAAACATTGTTGTAACAATAGACTATAAAATATGATGCTCTATAATAGTTTTAAATAATTTAATTTGCAAATGCAAATATTTCAAACTAAATCGTAAAATATGATTGATGGTGGAAGCTATTACTTTGTGACACATTTTAGATTCAGGAACTTTTTAATGAAATACACTTTATACGTGTGCGATATCAACAAAGTGCATTTTATCGAAAAGTTTCTAAATCGTATAAATTGGATTAAGAGTAGCATGCATTCGATAGGGATGTCAGGCTGTTGATGGTCTCCATTTTAAACATTTATTATTATGTTTTTGTCAATATTTAACTGCTCAGTATTTTGTTATAAAAAATGGTGATGTGGCCATCATGTTACTTTCTCCGACTTGATGGTATCATTTATATTTACGCTTTCATGGTTTATTTTCAATTGAAATCATATTTTAAATGTACATCGAGCGTTGTGTACACTCGGATGAAACTGACGTTTAAAACGTCAAAATTATGAAAGATGAAAAAATTATACTAAAAAACTAACAAGATTTCGTGCACGCTGTATCTCAAAAACTAATAGAGCAATTGATATGAAACTTTGAACATACGTCTTATTTGATAATCCGAAAAACTGAAAAGCTTTTGGTACACCGGAAGTGGGTGTTTACCTTAACTGTTTTTTGTTTTTTGCCAATATTTTCTTATATATGAAAAATATCACATAAACATTTAAACAAATATTGAAGATAACAAAAAAATGAACATCATTTGCTTGAATTTTTTTTTTATAAAATCATTGTTATTCGTGAAAATTTTTTTTTTTTTTTTCATTTTTGGTTTATAATTATGAAACAATAATAGTTACAGTAAATTTAATTTAATAATAATTATAGAGAATGCCAAAATGAACAACTTATAAATAATAAGTTTTTTTCGAAATCTCTTTAGTTTTTGAGTAAACTGTTTTTGAATTGAAATTATAATTTTTCTACCTTTTATAATTTTGACGTATTAAACGTCAGTTTCATGCGAGTCTACAAAACGCTCGATGTACATTTAAAATATGATTTGAATAGAAAATAAACCATGAAAGTGTAAATATAAATGATGATACCATCGGAGAAAGTAACATGACGGCCACATCACCATTTTTTTTAAAGAGTAACACATGTTGTTTCTTAGTATGAATTTTAAATTACTTACCATTATTAAAATACAACGTTTTTCCCTGATGCTGCTGTATAGACCTTGTAGTCCAAGAAAGAGAAAAATAGCTGCAACGACAATTGTAACTATTGACGCTGATTCCTTACCCTTCATGTCTGCAGCTTTGAGTACAATGCTACCTCCAATAACTCCTAACAGACCAACAGCCTGTAGAAAAAAATAATTTGAAATAAAAACTTATGCTTATTTATAATTATTTAAAAAAATCGTTTATTGCCCTCCTTGAAAGAATACAATGTGCCAGCGACCTAGGTGTTTTAGTCAAATATTATACAAAATATATTTATTACATTGTATTTTATTTTATATGTTCATATATAGTCAGTTATGGGTGTTTGAGTTATGATACAGGCCCAGCTCGCTTAATGACTAAATTTTGAAGAGAATTGATAGATTTCGTTCTATTGGCAATTTTTTTAGATAGTCGCAAAGCTCGTTGCGAGAAAGGAATGATTTTTGTTTTTTTTTTGGTACAAAAGAGCACTTGATGGACTATGCAAGGGATTACGTAGCTGTCTTGTCGAATCTTTGTGAGTGTGATTGTTGCGAATTTATAAGTAAAAGAGAGCCGTTAATCAATTCTACACAACATCTTATTACGCGCCGCGTGAACGGGATGTAAATATAGACACAGAATCGCGGAGATTTGTTATCGCGTTCTCTCGCTGTCTTTCCGTATACTTTCTCACTCTGCGCAAACTTTACCCCCATGTGACACCAGATATTTGAAGGCCTATACCAATGCATTTTTTAACGCTTCAACATGATGCTTATTCATTGGTTTTGAAGAAAAATATAGCAACCCCTCAAATGACAATATCATTGTTTACTCATAACTTGAATCGTCTATAAAATTCCAAGTAAATGAATTGTTCAAATCCATAAAAGGAAAAATGGTTTTACTACGCAGACATTCCTTCACGTGAAGTCATTATCCCTTCGGTAATTTGTTAATGTGATTTTTTATAGTCGGCACGAACGATACACACTTTTACATTATTTATAATGTGCACACGAAACAAATAATAAATCAATACGAAAGACAGTTTATATTTTCAGAATGGATTCGTCGCAACAATTCTTAATGCGTTCATAATAAATAGTGTATAAATATGTACATTCGGAATTTTCGAAATGACCATTATGAAAAGAACGTTTTAATCAAATATATTTACGAATAATGATTTATATGTGTTGCCATAAGTATAAATTGCTATAGGCAGCTTTTAAAAATGATGTCAAAGTTTTAGGGGGTCAGTGGAATTGTTTTCCCAAAAATAAATTCAAAAATGCATGGTGTGACATTGGAGGTAAAATTTAACGAATTATGTGCAGAGCCAGCCCTAGGGGGGGTACCCCCTCCCCCTTTTCAGACACTAGCGACTAATTTTCGTGTAATAAAAATAACTAACCCTTAACGAACGAGCGCATTTGAACAATGACCAGTAATTTTAACAAATTGCTTTATTCCTAGAACGAGAAAAGGTGCATAATTAACTCTTGGTTAACGAGCTAGTTTACAAGACTCGCAAACATCGCTTTACAGAAATGGGCTTAGTTTTGAATTGATCTTTTGGTGGATGCGCCGGTAACTTAATTTATAATGTCGTGAATACGGCGGCATTCGTTTGCTAAGGGTTAAAATATAATATTGTTATCAATAATTTTTTGTATAAACCTTTATACACTACTTAGTATTAACCAGCTGCCTGTAGAAATACAATATAATTTTGATAAATTTCAAGTCGATGGCAACTGTTTTTATGTTTTTTCAAGTCGTCGAAATTATTGTATTTTTTCACAATTTCACGGTCTGTTATCTCGAAATTTAGGGATGAGGTATTTGCAGATTTTTATAAAATCGTAACCCAAATGAATTTTGAATAGATTTGTGTAATTTCATGTCAGTGGCAATTGTTTTTATATGTTTGTCACTCAAATTATTGTATTTAGCCACAATTTCACGGTCTGTTATCTTGAAATTTAGGTATGAAGTGCTAATAATTTTTTGTAGAATAATAAACTAGAATTAATTTTAAATAGATTTCAAGTCTATCGGGTAATTATTTTTATATTTTTTACAAGTCGGCGAAGGTGTTAACAGATTTTTGTGGAATCATATCCCTAATTAATTTTTAATAGATTTGTGTAATTTCAAATCGATGGAAATTGTTTTTACATTTTTCTCAAGTTACTAAAATTATTGTATTTTTCCACAATCACACGCTCTGTTCCAAAATTACTCAAAATTTGATCAAGATTACGATTTTGTGAAAACCTATCACAGGATTTTGTCATATTGTTTTGCCAAAAGTTCGTCTATAGTGTCGTTTTCATTTATATGTATTGATTTCTGCTTGTAAACTCTCGTTTATTATCCATACATTGGAGGGTGGGTTTAGGGACCACCCACCGTCCTCGGTTTCACTAAAAAATAACTTTTAGAGTTATTTCTGAACGTTCAACTTATTTAATGAATTTATAATAAATATTTATGCAACACGTACATAATTTAGGACTTTATGGATGAGCCATAAAGTTTAGAGTTCTAGCGAGCTTGCGAGTTTTCATTTTAAACGGAATGTCAAGACGTGGAAATTTAAACAGTTTTTCGAGACTCTAAAAAAATATAAAAACAATTGCTATCGATTTGAGATTTTCAAAATTTACTCATTACTCTTCTTAGTTTGCAATTCAATTCAAAGTTCAAGTACTTTTTTCTTGGATTTTAAGATATTTAAATTTTAAACGGAATAGCAAGTCATAAAATTTTAATAATGTTTTGAGACCAAAAGAAATATAAAACAATTGTTATCGATTTGTAATTTTCAAAATTTACTACTTACTCTTCCTAATTTGCAATTCAGTAAAAATTGCAAGTATTTTTTCCTTGGATTTTAAAGAAGTTTTAATTTTAAATGGAACGACAGGTCATAAACAATTTAATAATATTTTGAGACTTGAAAAAAACATAAAAAAAATTGCTATCGATGTAAAATTTTTAAAATTCACTGGTAACTCTTGTTAGTTTACAGTTAAAAAACAATCAAATATTGTTTCTTGGATTTTAAGATATTTTAATTTTAAACGGAATGACAAGTTGTGAAAATTTTAACAATTTTTTACCTTTTGAAAAAAAATTGTTATCGATTTGAAATTTTCGATTTGAAAAATTGACTCATTTCTCTTCATAGTTTGCAATTCTATAAAAACTGCAAGTATTTTTTCCTTGGATTTTAAGATATTTTAATTTTAAACTGACTACCAAGTCGTGAAAATTTGAAGAGTATTGAGACTCGAAAAAACTATAAAAACAATTGCTGTGGATTTGAAATTTTCAAAATTTTCTCGTTACTCTTGCTGGTTTGAGATTCAGTAATCACTGCAAGTAATTTTTACTTGGATTTTAAGATATTTTTATTTTAAATGGAATGTCAAGTTTTTAAAATTCTACTAGTTTTTCGAGACTCGAAAAAAATGTAAAAACAATTGCTATTGATTTGAAATTTTCAAAATTTACTCATTACTCTTGCTAGTTTGCAATTCAGTAAAAACTGCGAGTAATTTTTCCTTAGATTTTAAAATATTTTTATTTTAGACGGAACAAGTCATAAAAAATTTTATAATGTTTTGAGACTCAAAAAAATATAAAAACAATTGCTATGGATTTGAAAATTTCAAACTACATAAAAAAAATAAGTTATTCAAGAAGAAATAGTTTTTAGTGTATCTTTCTTATTCATATGTATTGATTTTCGCACGTAAACTCCCGTTTAAAAATCTATAAATTGGCGGATAGGATAGGGCCCACCCGCCGCCCCCGATTTGACTTCTACTTAAACCACATAACGTTAAGTTGTGAAAATGCTTAGATTTTCCATCAACCGGTTTTGGGATAAATTTATGAATTCAGAAGTTTTGAAAAAATTGTAATCATTTAGGCGATTTTTATAAAACATGAAAACAATGGCCATCAATTAAAAACTTTCCAAAATGACTCAAAATTTATCTGAGATATGATTTCATAGAAATTACCGAAGTTGTAGTAATTTTGGCAATTCTCAAAAAATATAATTTCCAATATTGCCTAAAATTTATTTGAGATTATGGTTTCGTAACTTAAAATTAATTCGAGATAGCGTTTTTGTAAGAAACTGCATATAATCCATTATTGGATCTTAAATTAATTTCATGTGTTAAGAGCGTAAAGTTGCAATTGTTTGAAATTTTGACGTATTGAAAAAAATGGTGATGTGGCCATCATGTTACTTTCTTTGATTTGATGGTATCATTGTTATTTATATTTACACTTTTATGGTTTATGTTCAATTTAAATCATATTTTAAATGTAAATCCATTGTTTTGTAAAATCGGATGAAATTATGAGATTGAAACAAAAAAAATTTTTTATATAAGTTGCTCATTTTGGCTTTCTCTACAATGACTATTAACATAAATTTGCTGTAACTATTATCGTTTCATAATTATAGACCAAAAATGAAAAAAAAATACATTTTCTTTCTCAAATAACAATGATTTTATGAAAAATATTTTAAAACAAAAGATGTTTATTCCTTCTTGTCTTCTGTTGTCTCCAATATTTATTTAAATGTTTTTGTGATATTTTTCATATTTAAAAAAGAGATCTTTCAGTTCTGCGGATGATCAAATAAGACTTATGTTCAAAGTTTTTTGTTAATTGCCCCATTAGTTTTTGAGATATAGACACACACACAGACACATTTTTTTTTTACAGAAATTGTTGAAATGGAATCTAGGGACACCAGAACGGATACTTCCGTAAAAAAAAATAATTTTCACGATCACAATACTTTCTCGTAGTTCGTAACGGAGAAAGTAAAAAAAATGTCATTGGGGCCACTAAACGGAAAAATGTGCCGATACAAATATTACAGAGGGGTTCTATGCGAACTGATTAGAGTACTTTGATTTTATCTTCTAATAAAAAAAAGGGTGAAACCGCACCCCAAAAAGTGTTTTACAACAAATGACGCGGTCTAAAACCCTAGCGGATGTTCCAAAAATTTTGAAAAAATCAATAATCAAAGCTAGTCGTACCCTCTACTAACTCCAAGAATTTCAGCTCTTCCACTTTAACAGAAAAAAATATATCTTCGAAAGAATCACCAAGACGGATAGAATTGCACACAATGAAGATTTTTATAAAAAAAAAATCAATTCTTAAACGGTCGTAAGTTGTTTTTTTTTATAAAATAAAATAAACACTTTAAAATAAAAAATAAAAAGGGGTCCTTCTTATCTAATTAGTCGTTAGGCTATTTAAAAGTCCACGGGAAAAATCTATTAATCGATCGGCAGTTTTTTCATTATTCCTTATGTTGCAGGTGTGAAATAACTGTCATGTGTGGGGCCCGAGAAAAGAAAAGGCTGAGTACGGCTGCTCTAACATCTACTGAAATAAAATGTACTTTTTTAAGGCTTCATTTAAGCAATTTTTGAAGAAACCGCAATATATAGTATATCAAGAATTCTCAAAAAGCACAGATTAGTGTTCCTCAGAATTACAGGAAATATAGGTGATTAAAGACATTTGTAGGGTACAATTGAAATCTTTGGTAAAAGTCTAGAATCTGGAGTGGCGTAGGGAACATTTTTCATGCATTTATTGTTTTGTTTCTCTTACTTTTACATAAATGCTAGATTAAACTATGAGGAAACCAATTAATTACATAGATATTACCCTAAAAACACCAAACTGAGATTTCATTAACACTCAAGATATCCATACACGACATTTTAAGAGATTGTTCTGCCTAAAAAGGGATTTTTTGGTCTGATGTTCATATATACGTAACTAGTCTGTTCATGTAAACACAATCACGTGAGCGGTGCGAGTGCACAAGGTCGCACGCACCCTCTTACAATTGGCATGTACAAAATGCACGGCGCGCTCGATTACAAAATATTGAATCCCCGGTGTGATGATGCGAGAACTAGCATCATTGAACGGACCAATCGTATGCAACTAATGAAGTGATCACGCGGCTCTTACGCCGCTGTGGTTGTTTACACCAACTGCATCTTCTACGCGAACAGAGTATAAATAATTTTGTTAAAGTACAAAGACTTGCGTGTTATTTTTTACATTTAGAGTTGTTAACACAACGGTCGATACTAGTTGTGGATACTTTTTTTGTCCTACATACACGTGAAACATATAAATGGATCGATTATCTTTCAAACACACAAATGACGCCATTTTCAACATTTACAAACAATATATTATCATTCCTTTTTTTGTGTGTATGTGTTTTTGGTGTCTGCTACCACCGATATAAATTTTTGGATTTTATTACCTTTATGTTAATATACCGTATGTTTTTTTTTATCGTGGACCATAGGATTTTACATGCTAAAAATTATACCTTGTATAATAAATGTATATTTTATCATATAATGTTGAACCAAATTTTAGTTAGTAATATAAATGAATTATTTTTCTACATCATGCGCTTAATTAGAATAATTAAAACATGTTTTATTCCGTTAAAAAGTGCTTTTGCGCAGAACCGGACGATCGGGGTACGCTGCAGAAAAGTTGCCAACTACTTCCCTAAAATAAAAATTCCCTGACTTCTTGTAGAAAAATACAACTATTTCCCTGCTGAACAAGCCTCTTATAATTTCCGTAACAACTTCCACCCGTTCTTCAACAGTATAAACATACATTTTTTAGTATAAATTCGTTTGATTACTTGCCTCACTAATCAATCTGACATTTCATAAATTCAAGGTACTTTGATTATTTTTGCTCAGTTATTTATATTCAATAATTTCATTTTTTAATGGAATGAAACATGTTTAAATTATTATAATGCAGCGCATCACGTAGAAAAATAATTTATTTATTACTAACTAAAATTTCCTTCAAAATTTTATGATAAAATATACATTAACACAAGGAATAATTTTTATCATGTAAAAGCCTATGGCCCACGATAAAAAAAATGTACTGTATAGTAAATAAATAGAATAATATAATTAAAAACTTATATTACATCAATTATTTAGTAATTACTTTAGTTCTTTATCATTGCTTGATTATTATATTAAAATGAATAATAATATAGAGAAATAGGCTGAAAGATTTCAGTTAATGGCCATTTGAGGCTCTTATGTATTAGAGTTTTAATAAACTGTATTTAGAGAGAGAGAAAAATATCTTTATTCAGACACTAACATCATTTTAAATCACCCAAAATAAGAAAATCTCGTTGGCCTCATGTCACAAATTTTTGTAGAAACAATTTGTCAGCAAGTACATAGTGAGAATGGGTTAAGTTTTTTTTTTCAGAATTTCTATGTCAAAACTGGGGTCAGTGGGTCATTTTGAAATTCGATGCAATTTAACAAAATGGCGTCAACGGGTCAGGTGGCGTTTAAGTTTGTAATAACTATAACTTTGTTATTTATGAACCAATTTTGTTCAAGTGTAGCTACAAAATGGAATTTGTAAAATGCTGAAAACTTACATGTAACCTATACAAATGTGCAATATATTTTTACTTTCTTCGTTAGGAAGTACGAGAAAGTATAGTAATAGTGATTTTTTTTCAAACATTTTTTCAACGGAAATATCCGTTTTGGGGTCCCTAGATGGAAAAAAAATTGTGCGTGTGTGAGTGTGAGTGTGTGTGTGTGTGTCTGCCTGTGCGCGCTGTATCTCAAAAAATAATAGAACAATTGATATGAAACTTTGAAAATCCGTCTTATTTGATAATCTGAAGAACTGAAAAGCTTTTGGTAAAATTTCATACACCGGAAGTGGGCGTTTACCTTAACTGTTTTTTGCCAATATTTTCTTAAATATGAAAAATATCACAAAAACGTTTAAACAAACTTTGAGGACAACAAAGAAATGAACGTCTTTTGCTTGAAAATATCTTTCATAAAATCATTTTTATTTGAGAAAAAAATTTATTATTATTATTTTTTTAATTTTTGGTTTATAATTATAAAACGATAATAGTAACAGCAAATTTATGTCAATAATAATAGCTGATAATGCCAAAATGAACAACTTATAAAGAATAAGTTTTTTTCGAAATCCCTTTAGTTTTTGAGTAAACTGAGTTTTTAAATTTGAAGTATAATTTTTCCATCTTTCATAATTTTGACGTTTTAAACGTCAGTTTCATCCGAGTTTACACAACGCTCGATGTCCATTTAAAATATGATTTCAATTGAAAATAAACCATGAAAACGTAAATATAAATGGCTATGATACCATCAAGTCGGAGAAAGTAACATGATGGTCACTTCACCATTTTTTTTTATTGCAAATTGTATGCAAATTTCAGGAATTTATTACAGCAAAATCACAATTTTCACCACCTTCAAATTTATTTCTTATAATTCTTATAATAAATTGTTTTCACCATAAAAAACTCAGGAGGGTGTTTTTTGTGATATGACAATTAAAAAAAAAACAAGGAAAATGCAAAAACCTAGGCTAATTCTTAACTAGTTCGCAAAAAATCAAGATTTGTATTTTTTCTATAGCATCCTGAACATTCTAACAATTAATTTTTGCTTTTTTCTGTTACGAAGTACGGGAAAGTATTGTGATCGTGAAACATTTTTCAAATATTTTTGCGTGGGGTAGGTATATTCATTAATATATAATCGATAATCTTCACTGAGTTCTAGTATTTTTCCAATCCACCACTGATTCGCATAGATAGCTGGAATAAATTGTTCCTTAATGGTGATCATTTCTTCTGTGTTTAGCTGTTCCAGGGAAACTATAAATTATTTTTGAAACTCTATAAGCAAGTTGCTTTCATCCAGTGGTCGAAAAAGGTGATTTTCTCTTTTCCTAGGTATTGCGGGAACAGTGTGTTGATTTTATGATCATTTTACAATATCTTCAGTTGTTATATAAAACGTATTTATTCCAAGAACATGAGTTTTGGAAAATTTAAAAACATCTTCGCGACTTCACATCTGATTTTCATGTGGTCGTTGTAGACTTGCTCTTCTGGTTAAACGTTTTATGGTACCGCCAATTCCATCACATGTATTTTTGCCAAGACCAGTGGCAAAAAAATCCATTCTGCTGTTTATGATAGCACCAATTTACAAAGTTTTTATTATCCAGCCACAAAAAACACCCTCCTGATGTTTCATGGTGAAAACAATTGATTATCAGCACTATATTATCTTAAAGCTTGCTTTGATAATATGAGCTTCACTTAAGTTTGTGTTCATTTCTTTTTTATCATTTGTTATAATTTTTCTTATTATTTATTATTTTTCTGACACAGTTTCATTTATGTTCCCAATAACATTGTTTATTTTGTTAACATCTTTTTGAAATAAAGTTTGGTTATTATTATTATTATGCAAAAAAAAATAAAGATGGTTCAGATATTATTCCATCCATTCAAAAATGGTTTATAAATAGAAACAATTAATTGTTAGAATGTTCAGGTACAGAAAAAAATACAAATCTAATTTTTTTTGTGAACTAGTTTAGAATTTGTTATAAGAAAAATAATTTTTTACATTTTCCATGTTTCTGTTTTTGATTGCTCAACCACAAGAAACACCCTCCTGATTTGTTTATGGTGAAAAGGATTGATTATTAGCATTATAAAAAAAATTGAAGGTGGTGAAATTTGTGGTTTTGCAGTAATAAATTCCTGAAATTTGCATACATTTTGCAACAAAAAATTATTTCTAAAGGTTATATATAAATTTCCAGCATTTTACAAATTCTATTTTGTAGCTTATTATTTAGTCTTTCAAATGACATTAAAATGAACTCAATTGGTTTATAAATATCAAAGTTACAGTTATTAAAAACTTAAAGGCCACCTTGTCCGTTGGCGCCGTGTTGGCGTTAAATTGTGTCAAATTTTATAATGACCCTCTTACCTCAGTTCTGATCCAAAAATTCTGGAAAAAAATGTAATGGTTTTTCATATTATACTTGCTGACAACAAAATATTACAAAAATATGTGACATGAGGGCAACGGCCATTGGGCGATTTCATGTGAAATGAGCCATATCATTATTTATATACATTTTAAAGTTATAATGGTGGTCTGTCCTGGCTATTATTTATTATTAAAAAAAAATGGATTTAGTAGCTGAATCGATTGTCTTCTAATCTAATCTTTACAGCAATACTCTATCATTGTTTGAAAGTTAAATTGAAATTTCAAATTAGAAAATTTCCACGAAAACAATACGGAGAAGGTTAAAATTGTCGGAAAACATATGTTGATGCTTTAATAAAACACTAGATTATTTCAAAATTTTTGTTCCCTTTTCTAACAATTTTGTAGCAACTTACATCTATGAAGTGACTTCATGTGGCACACGTGGCTTAAGATTAGGACATAAAGAAATATATTTTTTACTCACACTTATAACACAACAGCAGAAGATAAAGCAAAATTTTGCGAAACCCATCTTGAACTAGGAAATGCTCCAACCAACGATTCCTAAAATTCCTGTTTATTTTTTCTTTAAACAATATTTCGATTCCCTTTTGTGTATTTTTTCTTATATAAAATGATTCGAATTGTTCTATTTTCAACTTTTATTAATCAATAAAGTTATTGTTGCTCTTCAACTTTTTAAGATTCTATCGCCTCTGTGTATTTATTTCTATCGAGGTATCGCAGTATTTATTTCTTCTATAATCAAATTATTTGATACATAATTTTTCTTCTATAAAATTATTTTTAACTTATTTTCCTCTTCAATCAAATTTTTCAGTCTTCAATTTTTTTAATACTTCATCACCCCCCTTTGTTTGTTTAATTTAACACTTTTATAAAACCACCACCTTTCTTTAATTATACAATATCTCCTCTTTATTTGTTTCGAGGTATTTCATAAATGTATAATTAATATTTTTTTTATAATTTCGGCAATAGCTCCAATGCAAATTCCTCTTCAACCGGAAATATCAACTACACAAAGTACACTGAATCGGCTTCCTTCCTGACGGTGGTAATTTGTAGCAATAGACAGCCACTCTGCGCATATTATTTCAACCCCTACAATGCTAACATTTCCCAGAATACGTCGATAGACGTGATTAAGTTGTCCTATTTAAACATAAAAAATAACAAACATGCAGGTTATATTGTTTAATAAATGTGGATATAATCTACGTTTGTTTGCGTAATGATAACGCATATACAGGGTGTGAATAATATAATAAAGTAAGGCACAAAGTTTATAAATCTTAAAATATTAATCCTTGAAAAAAAAAAACGCAGAAGTATTCCAATGAGCTCGTTGTTTCGTGATATCCGAAAAAAATCGACACTTTCAAAAATGTTTTTATTTTTCAATGTCATTTCCAAGGCACTCTTGCAAAAACAGGATTTTTGGCATATCCATTAAACTGCTAGACCAAACCCCAACACATGACACATTACCGTAATCAGAAAAAAATCTGTATTTGAAAATGTAAAAATACAAGATGGCGCCAAAAAGAAAAGAAAAAAAAGTTGATGATGCTTCCCGAAAATCGAAACGTCGAATTTTTATTATTATATCACCACGTTGTAGAGCGTACAAAGTGGCAATGATAAAGTGTCAATTGTTTTGAAGTATCTCTATAAATAGTCTCGCAAAAAAATTAAAACAAGTTTTGAAAATTTCGATTTCTTTCGGATATCTTCGGAAATAGTCGGAATATTTTATGTTTCAAAACGGCATTATGTTACACTCCAGATTGGGTAACTTTGCCCTAATTTAACCGACCTTGGATGTCTTCAAATAACAGAGATCCCCATGCTTGATCTGACCGTAATTTTTAACTTCGTTTTTTTTTTCTCAAAATTAACTCTTTTAAGTCTTATGAATGTTCTGTACACACAGTGTATGTAAACAAAAACAATTACTTATAAAAGTAACGAATTAAAAAAATACACAATAAAGGCTTAGGTATAAATCATTTTTTATTAAGTTAATAGAAACAATTCATTTATAAATATATAAATATAAACACATTTAAGTACCTTAAAGCTACGAACTCCTTAAACCTAAATATGAACAACGTCAGTACTAAATGCATCGGTAATACTTAAATTTCGAATTTTTAAAAGTCGTAAAAATATTTGCTTATATTTAAACTACGTTCACGAGTATAAAAAGTGTAAGAATTACGATTATTTGTTTAAATACGGTCCTGAGATTTCGATTGTACCACTTCGTGGGTGTAAAAACTTGATTACAAAAAAAAACTATACACATTTTTAGAATTAGAATACGATAACGAACAAATAGAACTATAAAACTATTATTTTATTCACACGCTCATTTACCTTTCATGGGTTTATAAAAACAATCACTTTCATAAAATGTGAAATGTAGAAGGTTATATTCATCCAGTGTTTATCAATCCTTTCAGCGCCATGATCATAAAAATGCGTCTCGCTGCGGGAACCGAAAAATTATGCAAAAGTATTGGAATCTGATATGCGGGACACGGATATACAGGGTGCGGCATACCCAAAATATTATGGAAACGAAGATTCGGAGAAAAAAAAATGTTTCAAATAAAATGTATTTAACATGGGCTAATGTAGCAGGCATAGGTTTTTTTAAATTCTAAGTAGGTTTTCAAGGTTATTTCAAGATTAACTTGTTATTTTTAATTGAAACATATATTTTTTTTATTAAGGAATACGAATTTACAAATCACAGTTAATAACTTTTATCTAAAACATTTTTATAATAAAACACTTTTAACTTTGTTTTGTATAACTTATATATTTATTTTTGTGACTTAAGTATCTTTAATACAATTACCATTTTCAAACATGAAGTAATTTTATGTAATTGTATTACCGAAACTTCAGTCACAAAAATAAATATATAAGTTATACAAAACAAAGTAGAAAGTGTTTTATTATAATATTTAAAATGTATAACGAAGTAGAAGCCTCCAGCATAAACAACATTAAAACATTTTTTTTAGCGCTTACTTTTTTTAAATTTATTTCTTTTACTTTTTTTTAATATTGGTAATTCGTTATGACGAAAATAGTGGTATCTCTTACCGATGAGAAGTTGGTCATAACTTTCCAGCCACGGATTTTAACACCTCCACCATCATTCGAATTATGACCAATCTCAACAAAACGTTAATCCCGCATATAATTAAAAAAAAGTATCGTATTAAGGGACATCCAATAAACATTTTATAATTATTTGTTTGCAGTTTTAATAAAAACTGGCGGCGAATTCAATTTTTGAGGTCAGCCACGGATCCGCGCTGTACAAAAAAACTCCTAAATGGCGTTTGGCGCTAGTTGTACTTGACTGTATTACACATGTAAAAGGTTTTCGAATAGCGATGATATGATTTTGAAGTGACGTTTCGGCCATTTGTAATATGTCATGATCTGTCATTTATTTTTCATTGTATTCAGTAGTGTTTACAATTTCATCATGGAGAGATATACGCAAGAACAACGTTTACAAATTATTCAGTTTTATTATCAAAATAATCGTTCTCCAATTGCAACTTTTCGTGCGCTTTTGCCATTTTATGGTGGTAATAATCGTCCAAGTGTGCTCGCTATTCGTCGAATTGTTGAAAATTTTGAGCGTACATTTTCTTTACATAATGTTAAAGTGCCAATAAGACAAAGAACCCCTCGAAGTAATGCAAATATTGCTGCCGTTCAGGCAAGTGTTGCTGAAGACCGCAATTTGTCGATTCCAAGACGTTCTCAACAATTGAGACTGTCTCAAACCACAACCTGGCGGATTTTGAAAAAGGATTTGGGTTTGCATCCGTATAAAATTGTTCTCACTCAAGAACTGAAGCCATTGGACCACCGTAAACGTCGTGAATTTGCTGATTTTGCCTTGGAACAACTTGAAAACCATAACGATTTTTTTAAGAAAATCATCTTCTCCGATGAGGCTCACTTTCATCTGAGTCGTGCGGTAAATAAACAAAACTGTCGATTCTGGTGCGAAGAAAATCCACAAATTATTCAAGAAAAACCATTACATTCACCTAAATTGACAGTTTGGTGTGGTTTTTGGTCTGGTGGAATCATCGGTCCGTACTTCTTTCGAAATGAAGCTGGTAACACCGCTACTGTCAATGGAGAACGGTATAGATCGATGCCAACCAACTTTTTATGGCCGAAATTGGAAGAAGTTGATCTTAACAACATTTGGTTCCAACAAGAACCACACAGTAAATTATTGCGAGAAAAGTTTGGAGATTCGATTATTTCAAGAGATTGTGATATTGAATGGCCTCCAAGAAGTTGTGATTTAACACCATTAGACTATTTCTTGTGGGGTTATTTGAAGTCATTGGTCTTTCGAAATAAACCAGACTCTCTTCAAGCTTTACAAGTCAATATTGAACGTGCCATGCATGACATGACGACTTTTATTTGTGGAAAGAGTGCTCGAAAATTGGGTTCATCGAATTCGTTCCTGCAGAATAAGTCGTGGAGGCCATTTGAATGACGTTTTATTTAGAACTTAATTGTATCGATTGTACTTCACATTAAATAAAAAACATATGAATTTCCTTAACAATAAGTGTGTTTTTTTTTTAAAGAAATCATATCACTCTTATTGGAAAACCTTTTATGTTAATAAACACCTAATAAACAATTTAAATAATTTATTTGAAGTAGTCTTCATAAATTGCCACGGAAATAATTTTTGAAATCAGCCAGAGGTTCTATTTAAAAATTAAACTTTGCAAGAAGTAAGCACCGGAGAAAAAAAAGTGTTTAAAGTTATTTAATAATAAAAATTATAGGTTCCATTTAAAAATCACAAGTTGACCTTGAAATAACCTTGAAAACCTACTTATAATTGCTGCATTAGCCCCTTCATGTCAAACATAATTTAATTGAAACATTTTTTTCTCGGAATCTTTGTTATTATATTTCAGGTGTCGAGGATAAATGCCACACCCTGTATACGTAAGCAGTCTTACGCATGTATACGCAAGCTCAAATTCTGCAGCAAACTAGTTAAGCTTTTGAAAATCATATAAAAGGGTTAAGATGAACATTTCCCCAGTGTTGCAATGAATGTGTAATTCTTTCCCATAAAACATGTTCTTTCTTTACGAGTCGAGCAGGTTAAACCTATTGCAGTTTTATATCATTTTACAACTTAACACATTACAAGTCGAGAAAGCGCTTGCAATTGGTAGGAAATAAAAATTTGGTTGAAATGCGTTTTGTGTTATTGATCAAATTTCATTTTTGACCAGCACTATTTGCTTCAAAGTGAAGTTATCGATTAACAAATTTAAACTTTGACCGATGCTACTTGTCATTCTGTAGAGTTGAAAATGTTTTAATCAGTACACATATTTTAGGATTATTCAGCTACAAATTCATTTAACTCTCATATCGGATGTGAAATCTATAATCATGTTTTGTGAAGGGTTAGTTTTTGATCATCCAATTCAAATTCCAACCAGCGTATATTTTTCTTTAGTCAAGTTGGAAATAATTGGCAATTTGTACAGACACACTTTTTTGGATTGATCTGTGACAGGTTCATATTTTTGTAGTCAAATTTTAGTTTACAGAAATGATCAGTGACGGTTCGCGGGGTTTTTTCTGGTACGGCCGAGGAACAAGAGGTGGTAATACAGATAGGTAGGGTCAGTTGCAGAGACGGCTGGCTGCGTGACCGCACCTATCTGTATTACCACCTCTTGCTCCTCGGCCGTATCAGAAAAAAAACCCGCGAACCGTCACTAGAAATTATACAAAAAAACAGTTCTTAATCATTAAATTTCAGATTTGAAACGTTACTTTCACAGGTTTATCCAATTGTCGTATTGTTAAGGATCCTTCAATCATGTTTTTGATTATCTAATTTAAACTTTGACCAACGCTGCTTGTCATTCAGTAATGTTGGAAATGTTTACAAATTAATCCAAAAAAATGTGCCTACACTAGGATTAATCTGTGACAGGTTTATGTTTTTGTAAATAGTCAAATTTCAGTTTACAGAAATTATACAAAAATTCAGTTCTTGATCATTAAATTTCAGATTTGAAACATTACTTCCGCAGATTCATCCCATTGTTATATTGTGAAGGATTCTTCAATCATGTTTTTGAAAAATGTAAGTTTTTGATTAACAAATTTAAACCTTGACCAATGCCGCTTGTCATTCGGTAGAGTTGGAAATTGGTAATTTTTAAAGTCTTAGGATTAATTAGTCAATTACATATTCATTGAACTTAAATATCGGATATAGAATCTACAATCACGTTTCAACCATCATAATTTTTCTTTTGGGTAAATTTGGAAATGTCGTAATTGGCGAAACCTACACAATTTTCAGGATTAATTCATCACAAGTTCATTTATTTGCTCTATTGGATATTAACCATGTTTTTGTAAATAGTCAGTTTTTGATCATCAAATGTAAGTTTCGACCAGCATAATCTTTCTTTTGAGTAAATTTGGAAATGTCGTAATTGGCGAAATGTACACAATATTTAGGATTAATTTATCACAAGTTCGTTTATTTGTTCTATTGGATATTAACCATGTTTCTGTAAGTAGTGAATTTTTGATCATCAAATTTCAGTTTTGACTTTTTTCCGTTTTTCTTTTATTTACCGAATTAAGAAACACAACGGGACGAAGCCAAAAAGTGGCCATTTTGTATCATAAAATAAGATACAAGATTACCAAATCTATTTTGTGGCTCGTATTATCCATCCTTCCTTCAGTGACACAATAATGCGAGCTCAGAATATCAAATTTAGCGCCATATGCGCATTTCAACAAAAAATATTTAATTAATCAAAAGTATTTGATTGACACTCATTTTAAAGTTCTATAGGTTTTTGTAAACATTCAATATTTTTGAAAATGTGTAACTGGTTAACGTGATGACTAATGTTGATCTTTCAAAACCCAAAATATGTAAAATCTTAGAAGCGCCAAAACATTATTTCTAAGAAAAATAAACTTATATCTTCTTAAAACGTTTGACGAATTTGATGATTTAAACTACAAAATTGATCAAGCAGAATGTTTTTTCGGGCCTGGTAATTTTCAAGGCATTCAACTTTAGCATGGGCTGGAGAACATGAGGATGAAAATCATTAAAATTATGGGTCGAAGTCATTGCCTTAATAAAGTTAAAAAAAAATTCGTTGGCTCGAGGATGTCAATTACTGGAAAGCTGAAATGCGACACAATTTATAATCTTCAAAAAAGTATTAAATTTGTTTTCTTTGAATTCTACGGTGCAAACAATTAAAAATTTAAAGTACTGCTATTTTAAAAATAGCACATTGCAAAATTCAATCGAGATTTCCATGTAATATTATCCAAGAAAATTTTCGACGCATTTTGCCAACTGTTCGTTGCTTAGCAACATCATAATAAATTACCAATAGAATAATATTAGTGTAACTTGTTGCTGGTTGATTATTTTGGACAAGTGATGGAAATAAAAAATAAAACTTGTAATATACACAATGGGCCAAAAAAAAAACAGTACAAATTGAAAATATTCATATTCATATTCAATGTTAAATATTGCCTTGAAAAACAAAATGTTTACACTTTGTAGATAGTAGTTCATCTTATTTATAAAAATTGAGCTTTTCACTGTTACATGTTAAATATTTAAAAATATTAACAACTCACGAAAATGTACGAGAGTGTTAAAAATGTATATCTAAAAATATCCCTCTAGCGCCATCTAACGATTGACATATGTAACCATGTATTTTACTTGTAGTAGCCATTTTGTAATAAAGTCAGTCGGAGTTCAACCAAGACCGTTTTCACATCTATTTAACCACTGTGCACTTCCAACAGAGAGTACAAACCTATTTCTACCGTTTTTTTGGCCCACTATGTATGTGAAGTTTTGCAACAACTACATAAACGTTACTTATCTAAAGAACTACTTTACAGCAAATACAAGGGTAAGATTTAATTGAATAAAAAATTGCATTTATACATTTTGTGTTTACAATGACGGTATAGAATGAAAAGAAAGAAAAGTAGAAAATAGTTGGCAACTAACATAGGATCAGTACTATTAGTAAGAATAGGAATTTTGGGATGAAAAATCTTAAATTTAAATAAAACAAGCAGAGAGTACATTTATCATTGATTTATAATAAATGCTCAAAATGCAAACCATTGCTTTCAGTACAAACAAGTATCCCCAAAAAACCTGAGTATGTCAAAATAAACCAAGCACTGGAAGCTAATATAATATTATCATAAGGTATTTAAAAAAAAATGTGCTGCCAACTATTGTCTACTTTTTAATTATTATTTTTTTAGCAGTAGTAGTAGTAGTAGTAGTAGCAAGAGCCATTCTAACCTTGAGATTTATTATTTATAAGTTACAAATGAAGTCTGAACTATTTCTTTATTTCTTGCTTTGTTTGTTTTATACTGTTGATACGTGTGAAATGTTTGGTGCATTCGTTGTGATATATGGTATTACCGAGCACTCGAGAGGTGTGAGGGTAAAGTTTGTGCATTTGCGTGGGAAAGTATTTGGAGAACGCGAGAGATCGCGACAACAAATCTCCGGAGCCAACTGAATTTAAGATGGGTACTGCGCAATACGTCTCGAGTGCTTGGTGCAACTCTACGTCTGTATACATTAGTTATCCAGTTGTATATGTTTTGTTATGCATTGTAGTTCCTTCCTGCTATCTATATTCTCTCATTTATCTTTATTCTATTATTGCGTCTATTATTATTACTTATTATCATGGCTTTTGTTTTGTCAGTGTTTAACTTTGCTATCATGGATGGTCATCTTCCAGGCGAACAAATTTTATTCAGAACTTTTTTTTGATCCGATGCGTTGGCTTCGAGATATTTCAATGCCTTAGATTAGATAAATCGGTCACCATGTAGATTCAGGGTAATTTATTTGGTTTAGTTCTGCTTTGTATAATTTTAGGTTTTATGGTAGTTCTTCTTTTAAATCTGTAAGGGTCCGGGACAAAGTGCCGATTGCCCAAAGTGCCGAATCGATATTATGCCCAAAGTGCCGAATTTCATAGTACTCACCATGCCCAAAGTGCTGACACCCAGCGACGTCGCATCGTTTGTAAACAAAGCGTCGGAGCCGAATGCCAATCGGCAGTTTGCAGTGATGGTTCGCGGGGTTTTTTCTGGTACGGCCGAGGAACTAGAGGTGGTAATACAGATAGGTAGGGTCAGTTACAGAGACGGCTGGCTGCGTGACCGCACCTATCTGTATTACCACCTCTTGTTCCTCGGCCGTACCAGAAAAAATCCCGCGAACCGTCACTGGCAGTTTGGATATTCGGCACAAAATATTTCTATTTTTTTTAATAAAAAAAAAATGTTTAATGAAAGCCGACAAAAAGCGAAATCATGTTTGTTTGCCAATCTGTATGGCAACGAGTTGCGTTATGATACATATAACAGCTGTAGTGTTGTTGAGAATTTCTTAACAACATTAGTGTTGTTAAAGGTAATTCAACGTTACTCGTTGCTAAGAAGTTATTGGCATGTTAACATTATAGGATAAAATAAAAATCTAAACGACATTTTAATTCCCAAGAAAAACGAATTTTCTTTAAAAATTCTTTTGAAAATGTCCTGAAACTAATCAAGAAGTTTAAACATTCAGTCAATTTATTTAGTTGTGTTAACCCGTACCTAACTAAACGCTAAAAAAAATTCGTACATCAACAATTCCCGGTGCATTCACCATAAGATCGATTAACAAATGAGTGTCTAAAACGATGATTGTTACTATTATAAACTTGCTCGTTAGCTATGGGTTAATATATGTTTCATATTATTATTCTCGATACATTTTCATTTATAAGTTGAAGGGAAAACCTAATTTTTGGAACTTAAATTTGAACACAGTTTGAGTTTTTCTTTAATTTAAGACTTGCGCTTGTCAAATATATACTGTTGTTACACCTTACCAAATTTTTAATTCAAAATATTTATTTATAAAAATCATGTTTTAGGTACAATTTGAAGATTCAACACTGCCCATTTGATAATTCGCTTTCAGTCGTATTAAGTTTAATTTTTTTAGTCAAATTATTAAAGTAGTTATCATTCTTAAAACCCTTAATACAAATATATAATTATTATATATTACATAGTAATTAAGTTAGAATATTTGACTGTAATTAATGATTAATTTTTTTTGTAGTTCATTGTCGAACCGGGCATCACAGTATGCTTATTGATATAAATATTGAAAACGATCAAAATCGATAAAGTGGCGATAAAAACGAACCCTGAGGTACACTGTATTGCTTTGTAAACACTTTTGCTTTTGTAGTTTGTGGTGTAGAGCAGCAAACCTATCAGAAAACCGAAGAGGGCACCGAAAACGTGAGCTCCCCAGGAAATATTCGGCAGTCCTTTTCTTGCGTAATGATGTATCACATTGTAGATGGCGTCGGAGGCAATCAGTAAGCCGATGCTGAAACACTTCCAGAGTCTGTACTTCATACCAGGAAAATTCTGAAATTAATTATAACAATAAATACCCTGAGCTCACCATAGATGATGGTTATGACCGTTATAACCATAATATTATAGTAAGATAAGCAACAGTAATAAAAAATACAGTAACCTCCCGATACCTTTCAACAATAAATTCGCAAATTAATCATAAAACGTTTCTCAACATTTAATAGGCATAACCCCTATTAAATAAACCACATGCACATGTATCCACAGAATAAGTTGTTTATAAATTGACGTTATACTGCTGATGATGACTAGTCCAGTAAATAAAATAAATAAAAATAGATATCAGGAAGTACAAGTCTATTTCTCATGGTAATAAAAAAGTACGTTTAAGATAATTTCGATGTTTTTTTGACTTTTTTTAAGGGAAGATCAAAAGTAACAAAAGAAACATTTTAATGACTGGCTGGCAAATTCGTGTTGAGAAGGATGGACTTAGCAATTTGAGACAATTTCAACGATAGTTTTTCATGGTTAACCCGCCAATGGCGACCTACTGGTCTGTAAGACCAGGTGTGTCGAATAACTTTATTCTTCGTGATTGTTTTTTGTTGCAATTTCGAGTAGCTGTCGCATTGCAGCGTTTAAATTGATTAAATATCTTTGTTTTATTGTCAAAGAGAATAATTAAATAAAAATGACCGTGACCATTAAATTTGCGTCAACAATGGCGGGTTAAAACTAGGGATGGACGATATTTCACGTACCTGTGATTTTTCACTAGTATTAAAAAATCACAGGTCGTTACTGTTACTAATAGGCGAATTTCACTGCTACTTAAAATCACTACTACTTAAAATCACTACTACTTAAAATCACCGCTACTTAAAATCACTGCTACTTAAAATCACTCCTACTTTGAATAAACAGTTAAAATCACAGCTGCTTAAAATCACTTCTATTAAACTGTGACTTAAACTGTGATTGCTCCTTAAAATCACAACTGTTACCTAAAAACGTCATTGTAAGAAGACAATTAAAATTACGATTTTCATCAACTGAAAAACAAATATATAAAAACAATGTCTACAAATGGTAAACCCAAAATGACTCAAAATTCATTTTAATTTAAGATTCAGTGCGAATATCTAAACATACATTTTGAAATAGTACCACGAAACCAATTTTCAAATTGCAAACTTCATTAACTGAAAATTAAAAATTAAAACAATTCACCAAACTGCGAAAATTGTTCAGGTGCTCAAAAAATTAAAACGAAAACCTCAAAAATCCATATCTCTATTGAAAATCGTTGAATTTACAAAAACGAAATTGATTTTGAATAAGAGATACTTTGGCCATTAAGGATGATTTTTATGGAATTTTTCCGGCGTTCTTTATATTTTTTTCTGCGATGTTTTTGTTCAGGTGCTCAAAAAATTCAAACAACAATTTTCAAAAATCCATATCTCTATTGAAAATCGTTGAATTTACAAAAACTAAATTGATTTTGAATAAGAGATACTTCGGCCATTGAGGACGATTTTTTATGGAATTTTTCCTGCGTTCTTAATATTTTTTTGCGATGTTTTTGTTCAGGTGCTCAAAAAATTAAAATAACAATTTTCAAAAATTCTTATCTCTGTTGAAAATTATTGAATTTACAAAAACCAAATTGATTTTGAATAAGCGATACTTCGGCCATTGAGGATGATTTTGTATGTAATTTTTCCTGCGTTCTTAATATTTTTTTCTGCGATGTTTTTGTTCAGGTGCTCAGAAAATTAAAACAACAATTTTCAAAAATCCATATCTCTATTGAAAATCGTTGAATTTTCAAAAACTAAATTGATTTTGAATAAGAGATACTTCGGCCATTGAGAACGATTTTTTATGGAATTTTTCCTGCGTTCTTAATATTTTTTGCGATGTTTTTGTTCAGGTGCTCAAAAAATTAGAACAAAAATTTTCAAAAATCCATATCTCTATTGAAAATTATTGAATTTACAAAAACCAAATTTATTTTGAATAAGAGATACTTCGGCCATCGAGGATGCTTTTTTATGGAATTTTTCCTGCGTTCTTTATATATTTTTACTGCGATGTTTTTGTTCAGGTGCTCAAAAAATTACAACAAAAATTTTCAAAAATCCATATCTCTATTGAAAATTATTGAATTTACAAAAACCAAATTTATTTTGAATAAGAGATACTTCGGCCATTGAGGATGCTTTTTTATGGAATTTTTCCTACGTTCTTTATATTTTTTTCTGCGATGTTTTTGTCAGGTACTCAAAAAATTAGAACACAACATTTCAAAAATCCATATCTCTATTGAAAATTATTGAATTTACAAAAACCAAATTGGTTTTAAATAAGCGATACTTCGGCCATTTAGGATGATTTTTTATGGAATTTTTCCTGCGTTCTTTATATTTTTTCTGCGATGTTTTTGTTCAAGTGCTCAAAAAATTAAAACAAAATTTTTCAAAAATCCATATCTGTATTAAAAATTATTGAATTTACAAAAACTAAATTTATTATGAATAAGCGATACTTCAGCCATTGAGGATGATTTTTTATGGAATTTTTCCTGCGTTTTTTATATTTTTTTCTGCGATGCTTTTGTCAGGTACTCAAAAAATTAGAACAAAAATTTTCAAAAATCCATATCTCTATTGAAAATTATTGAATTTACAAAAACCAAATTGGTTTTGAATAAGCGATACTTCGGCCATTGAGGATGATTTTGTATGGAATTTTTCCTGCGTTTTTTATATTTTTTTCTGCGATGTTTTTGTTCAGGTGCTCAAAAAATTAAAATAAAATTTTTCAAAAATCCATGTCTGTATTGAAAATTATTGAATTTATAAAAACCAAATTTATTTTGAATAAGCGATACTTCGGCCATTGAGGATGATTTTTTATGGAATTTTTCCTGCGTTTTTTATATTTTCTTCTGCGATGTTTTTGTTCAGGTGCTCAAAAAATTAAAACAAAAATTTTCAAAAATCCATGTCTGTATTGAAAATTATTGAATTTACAAAAACCAAATTTATTTTGAATAAGCGATACTTCGGCCATTAAGGATGATTTTTTATGGAATTTTTTTGCGTTTTTTATATTATTTTTGCGATGTTTTTATGATCTCAGTCACAGTTTAAAATCACTGATATTAAAAAGTAGCAATCACAGGTAGCAACGTGATTCAAAAGTAGCAGCTTTGCCCATCTCTAGTTAAAACATAGTGAATTTTTCCAATTCAGTTGGGTTCCTAATAATTCGAATTTTTCAAATTTTTCAAAGATTCTAAGAATCGAAAGTTGCAAAGTTTCGAAGTTTTCGAATTTTTTATTTACCTTATTATACCTTTATGTAATTTCAAAATTTTTACCTCGAAAACACAAGACGAAACATAAGTGGCTGTAATAATAAATTAACATCAAACTAATCGTTTCTATTAGTTTTGAAATAATTTTATCTAAACCAACTTTTTCACTTGTCAATATTCGCGAAATAATACAACATTACATTTTAAATAAAGTTAAAATAATTTCTTCAAACAAAACTGTTGTTTAGTACAATTTTTTAAAGAAATATTTTTGTTTGTATTTCGCACTGTGAACGAACAATTCCGACATTGTAAAGTATAAAAAACAAACGTAAATTTTGTCGGACACAAACATATTTGCCCACTCACTCATTCAAATTCCGCATTGTATCCAATGAAATAAATTTTTTGGTAATAATATTTTTTTCTTATAAATGATTTTTTTACAATCGTTATATTTCTTTCAAAAATTGCCGTTTCTGATAAAACGTCGAAACTTCAAAAAGTGAAAAAAGTTTCGAATCTTCGAAACTTCGAAACTTCGTATCTTCGAATCTTTGAAACTTCAATCTAAAAAGATTATCTATGAGTCTTCGAAGAAAGATTCCAGCCCTAGTTTAAGCTCTCCACAGCTTTATGTAAAACTCGTTGGGATATGACTTCGTGTGCAATTAGAATCTTCGAATCTTCGAAACTTAGAATCTTTGAAACTTCGAAACTTTGAATCTTCGAAACTTCGAATCTTCGAAACTTTGAAACGTCAATCTAAAAAGATTATCTATGAGTCTTCGAAGAAAGATTCCAGACCTAGTTCAAGTTCTCCCCAGTTTATGTTAAACTCGTTGGGATATGACTTCGTGTAAATTGCAATTAGAACACTGTGACTATTAGGAAGTTGTTGCTTTTTGGGAAAGTTCGGATCCATTTTTTTGCCTTGTGATAACCATACATTTTCTTTTACTCGCCAAATGTCAAATAAGGAATTAATTTGAACATTCGAAGTCGATAATTATTGATTGCAATTGTGCTATGAGGACTAAAATCCATTTCAAATTAAAAAAAATTCTTTGATGAACAATATAACGCAGAATTTAACCCGCCAACGGTGACTCTATTGGTCTGTGAGACCGGGTGTGTCAAATAACTTTATTCTCAGTATTGTCTTTTGTTGCAATTTCGAGTAGCTGCCGCATTGCAGAGCTTAAATTGATTAAATATCTTTGTTTTATTGCCAAAGAGCATAAATAAAAAAAAACATGAACTATTAGTAACACGTTTCGAAAAATCTTCAGGTGCAAACCCCGGTGCGTGAGACCGGCGTCACCATTAAATTTGCGTCACCAAGGGCGGGTTAAAAATTCACATTAATTATAACTTAACTTTCGCATATGTTGTATACTTACGAGTATTATGTATGATATATAGGATGTCAGCAGTGCATAACCACCCGCAGAAGCACCAACCAGAAGTTCCGGACGCACGCACGCCGCACCCAAGGCACCGCAAATTCCTCCAGTTATGTATATCGTGAGCACCTTCCACCCACCCTGAGTTTTCTCCAAGAAGACGGCGAAGAGGCACTGAAGCACCACATTGATCGATAAGTGCTGCCAGCTGTCGTGGATGAGCATGTACGAAGCGAACCTCCAAAAGTTCCACTGCTTGTAAGGGTCGAAACGTAGCGCCGCTTGCATGTCTGGCGTTGTTAGAAAAAACAAAACCATCTAAAATCACCAAGAAGATGTATTATTTATTTCATACTTTTTCATACAAAATATTAATTTTTTGAAATTGTCATTTTAATGGAAGCAATTAAAATGTAAAGGTAGAAACGCCAAAGTGGCGGAATCTATTGTTTGAATGCTCTACCTTTAACGGTGTTTGGAATACTTATATTCCAATAGTAATCTCCGTTTCCCCATCAGCAACTAACTACACTGATGAGACCTGAAAGGTCGAAACCGGTCTGTAGGTGTTCTGATGGGGGAACAATATTTAATGTTCAATTAAAATGTGTTTATTGTTGGATTAGGTTCAGTGACAGCTCGCTTTTGTAATCTTACTCAATCAGATGAGTACAGCTTGTCTAGCGAGCCCTGGCAGGGGGGGGGGGGTAAAGTTTGTGCAGAGTGGGAAGTATTCCAATAACAAATCTCCGCGCAACACCGAATTGAATTTAAATCATCAGTTCGTGACAATTCTGTGTTTATATTTTAATATGTTTACGCGACGCTCGCTGAATAATTAAGAGTTGCTAGCGCCCCCTCTCCTGCTATTTAAGATGTGCAATCAGTCACGGCTCGCTAGACAAGCTGTATAAGTTTTCCCCTCTCCTGAAATTTCAGATGCATAATGAGCCACGGCTCGCTGGACAAGCTGTACCAGTTACGGCTCGTGAAAGTTCGGACAGGAGGCTCAATACTAGCTTCCTTTATAGTTAACCGTATAGTGCCAACAATTATTTTGTGGGTATACCGTAAATTGCCAAAGAAAAATGTGCAGTTTTAATGATTTTATGTTGTTAAGAAGCGTCATAGCGCTCGCGGCACTTTTGACAGGAGTATGCAGCGACGCGGTGGCGCTGCTCGGCACTATAACGGTTAAGGCATCTAGGGCGTTATGAGTACAATAACGCCCCAGGTCGACGGTGTACGGCCCGAAGGCCTCCGGCCCGAGGATGTACGTCGACCACGGGCGTTTTGTTCATAACGCCCGTGGTGCCTCCGACGTTTTATGTCATACTTGTAGTTTAAATTTATCGAAGATTTTCTTATACTATTTTCTGACAGATTGTCGGTCGAAAGCAAAGCCGCGCAGATGTCTACGGCGTTCGCACGCTGGATTTGCGTTTGGCGAATTGTTAACAGTCGATCTGTTGATAATTACTATAAGCGAGCGTGCGTTCGTTATAGAAATAACGCCCTAGAGCGTCATTTGTCATTTAGTAGACGTTGTTTCCATGCCATTATGATTTCAATAATAAACAAGTATGACACAAAAAAAGTAAATAGTGCATCATGATTCGATTGACGGGCATAGAATGTTCCTGCAGTTTGCTTGCTTGTCATAAGAAGCGACCATTAGTTTTCGATTTTAATTATTACACAAATTTTAGTTGGTTTGTCGGAATTTCTGTGTAACATAAAGTAAATAAATCATCGCCCCTTTCAAAGGCAATAAAGAAGAAATAATAAATTACCACAGTGACATCCCCTTTTCTGGAGATATCTAAATCGTTTCAAATATGAGTGAATATAAACGTAATCTGCAGCTCTCGTAAATCTCCTCGGTTTATGTTAGGGGATATATTTATAGATGTGGTTTTTACGTCATCGGCATAAACTCTAGCGATTAAGGGTGATATCGATTTCTGGGGGATGCTGTTCACTCACCTGCAGCAATGAAGCCATTATGATCACGGCGGGAAAGTGCAAGTTTATGTACCGCCAGCCGCCCTTCTCCTCCGTAATCTGAGGGCAGTAGTATTCTGAAGCAGGGAAGGAAGCATCGTTGACGGATCCAGGTGTGGTTGCTGGACTGATTAGGGTTTTGTCTTCAGGATCTTCGGCGCGGTTCATCCTGAGGTACTACCTGGTGTAGTATCTAAAAAAAAAAACATATGGTGATGTTAAAAAGTCTTCAACACAGTAATAATGCTTATTTTAAGGGATGACTCATGTAAAACCACATTCAGGGCAATTTTAACATATGGATGCATGGATACTAAACCAAAAACAAAAAAGTAGATCGGGATGAAATGTCTTAAAAAAGTAAGAGGGGCATGTTGCCGCCAAATCGCGACATATCGGCGATAAGGAAACTCAAGTTATTGCGGCGAAGGGAAGGTCCCATTATCCACCCTGGGAAAGCAAGAACGGTTTGTGCATTGGTCACGAAAAATTGGAGCACCCGTGGACGAAGGCCATAAAGGGCAAGTTTCTAACAAACAAAGAAGCAATAAATGTGTAAGATAGAGCGGATTAGGGATCATGAGACCACGTGATTAAATTAGCAGCAACAAGGAAATTATCGTTCTTACCCTGAAATTACAAGGACGAATAAAATGGGATCTTGATCATCTGCAGCTCTCCTGGAGAAGGGAGAAACACCACCCCCAATAAGCTCACAGGAAGATGAAGAAGAAATGACAAGACACTCACCTCGCAAAAGTAACACCTATTTTGTATTTATCGTTTAACACCGCTGCATTAGAGACCAGGGTAGTTATTGTAAATAAATAGTGTATATATACTGAAGGAAAAAATGAAACACTTGAAATTCGTGAAATTTCGACCATTTTCAAACCGCTATAACTCGGCGTATAACTCGCTGAGTTATGTGCGAAAAACCTCAAAATGCACTTTTTTTCAAACACCCATAACTTGGTGCCAAATCATCGTAAGAACTTCGTTCTTCGAGTCCTGCGTAGGGAATTGATCAAATTTTAATGTCTTTATGGTGGATCGAGTCGACAAAATTTTTCCAACTCCATAGACATCGTCAAAGTAGGACATGGTTTCCTGAAAAAACATTCTTTTTCACAGGGGTGCTAGAGGGGCCCAGAAGGGGTTACGCTTAAGTTCGCATGCATGACGTTAAAGAAGACACTTCCAAGTTTATAGGCCTCAAAGATTCATCAAAATCGATTGAAAATACGCCTAGATATGGCAAATTTCAAGTGTTTAATTTTTTTCCACCAGTGTATATATCAATCAAAGTACTTTAATGAGTAGTTCATTAATCGCCCTTCGAAAGTAATAAGTGGAAAGTCTGAACAGGCCTCTTGAAGTATGCATATATTTGAAATTGTTTTTATCTTTATATCTTGCGCAATTGTTAGGAACTTTTGTATATGAGTATATCAACTCCTTAAATTTCATTGTAATTTAGTCGCGCTGGAGATTGTCATTTCGCCTCAAGTCATGACACATCTCTGCAGTGCGACCGGAGAAGATTTTTACCTGTCGTTGTACGATCGTCATCCACCGTCAATCGATTTTATTGAGGTTATTGTTGCTGTAAACCACTCGAAAAGGCAAAGCCATAATATTCCTCTAAACCTGGGGATACTATATTTGTATTAATCTATCTAGAAGAAATATGAATCCATCTAAAAGAAATATTAATCTATCTAAAAGAAATATTAATCTATCTAGAAGAAATATTAATCCATCTAGAAGAAATATTAATCTATCTAAAAGAAATATTAATCTATCTAAAAGAAATGTTAATCCATCTAGAAGAAATATTAATCTATCTAAAAGAAATATTAATCCATCCAGAAGAAATATTAATCTATCTAAAAGAAATATTAATCCATCTAGAAGAAATATTAATCTATCTAGAAGAAATATTAATCTATCTAAAAGAAATATTAATCTATCTAAAAGAAATATTAATCCATCTAGAAGAAATATTAATCTATCTAGAAGGAATATTAATCTACGTAGAAGAAACAGAATAAAAAGTGAAATTATAAGAGATGCCGTGTGTGTTCAAATCCCAGCCCGGGCGAAAGATTTCGGGGCCGCGGAATATTCGCTCGTGACCATGGACGTTGTATTTGTCTTTTATTATTCATTTAATTTCGAATTCATTAAAAACAATGGTGGTGGCAGATGGCCTTGTAGCCGACACCTAAATTCTCTAATCATTCACTCTCCTTAACAGCGTAGTTCCATCCACGCTCTTCCTTTTAATAAAAAAAATATAAGAGGGGACTTGAAGATAGTCAATTAAGAATTACATAGAATGGAGACAACTAGGATGGTAGGGGCATTTGCAAAAAATGGGAGATAACACACCGGTAAAAGAAATATGGGAAGTACGAGTAGAAGGGAGTAGCAAAAGAAACGTAGAATAAAAAAATAGAAAACAACCTGACAAAAAGATGAGGAACGTGGATATAGGCCAGAAGAATAGCAATGAATAGATAGGACTGGAGGAAGTTTATAGAAGAAACGTAGGAGAAGACAAGGAAAATCTGATAGTACCTAATGCTGTTTGATAGATACACTCGGCGTCAAAAAAAAGCGCCACCCGAAAAATCGCGAAAAAACTCGTTTTTTCAAACCGTCGTAACTTGGTTCAATTTGGTCGAAAATCGATGAATCTTTCAGTAGGGGAAAGATTCAAGTTTTATCTTTAGGAATGTGTAGTTGATTTTGACCCGAGTGTATTTTGGTGGATCTATATCATAAACAACAGAGGCCCCAGAATTGATCCTTGCGGTACCATATGTACAATCAGTAGCTGAGATGAGATGACACCGGATGAGATAACACACTATGTTCTACCAGATAAGTATGATAAAATAAATTTACAGCTAGTTGGATGTAAATTGTAAGAGTCAAACGGTTTAGGTAAATCTAAGAATGAAGATTTTAGATGGTTTTACTCCTTAAAACTATCTTTTGTCATTTCAACAAATTTTTAAATGCTTTCAGTTATTGAACGACTTTTTCAAAAATCGTATTGTTCATTGCAGAAAATGTTAAACATTTTTGCTATCATGGGCAAAAGTGAAATCTGGATCTGAGTATTAACTAACCTTTATTTTAGTAAGTTAAAATAAATACCATAGACAATAACTGTCAGCTCTTACGCATCCCTTTGCCTTGTCGACAATCTTTAGATCTAATTTTTACAAGAAGCAATTTAACATATGTTCTACTTCAATAGTGTTACATTTATTTCTTATGTCCGCTAATCCAAAATTGGCAAAATTAAATGTGCTATGAGTCAAATTTTGCTGGGACACAAATATTTTTTGAGCATATCTATTTTAAGATTTAAAATTCTGGCCCTTCTACAACTATGTTTAAAGAAATTTTGGATAATGTAGATACAACGTGTTTCAAAATTTTGTGTGAAGTACAGCATTGTTCCAATTTTCTGGCGTAACGTGCTGTACCGCTTCTCGAAATAACTTAGAAATATCCCCAAGTTCTTCTTGCCACATATTTTTTTGCTTGTGCTCATATAAATTCTATTGGGTTAAGTTCGCAATGATATGGTAGCGACATGCAGAATTTCCCTTCCCCGAAATTTTACATGCTCATTTTTTAATGAGGTGTTTTATTTAACCGGCATTAATAATTCTGTCTCTAACATTTGCTGCTCGTAAGGAAGTCCGATTTCTTTCAGCCAAGTTTTTATGCCCTCCTATTTTGATATTTTTCCAATTGCCCACTGTGGTAGGACGCATTATCCATAACAATAACATACCCTTCATCTAATTTTTCAATTATATTGGATAACCAATTTCCGAAAACCATCGAATTCATGTCCTCGTGATAGTGACCAGTTTTTTCAATTCAAAAACTAACAGACCATCGTCAAAGAATCCATCGTCCGATCCTTTCCTGATGGATGCTTCAGGTGAGTGGATACTCCGCTAATAAATGCTCTCGGTGAAAAATGCCTCGCACGGCGTCGTTTTGGTGGAGTTAGGGCCATTTAAATCAAACAAGCAGAAAGGTACTATACTCGGCGCACCGACCAGGTGGTATGATCACATTGCGCCCTCGTGATAATTCGTTGATTCACACAGCCTTGCCACATTTTAGTTCTGTGCCGGAAATATAAATCTTCCTACTTTAACCCACAAATACTAACTATTTACCACTTCCTATTTAATTGTAATTGAAAAAGGCTGATTTAAGGATAGAACGTAATCACTACATTTAAATAAGACAGAAAAACGAGAACACATGGCATACAACGGGCCTGATTTCGGCTGCGTGATACACGCTTCACTTGCGTTTGCGCTGACCAATCAGCGAACATCGCGCGAAAATCAAGCAAACCCATTATACCACCGATTCGGTGCGCCGAGTCTAGATCGCAAACGTGCGCTAATAGCCGATACACTGCGATGAGGCAATTAGCTGACGATCGCGTCAACTATTTGTATTTGTACTGCATGATTTGGACATGTGGTTTTCCCGCAATTTTTCAAATCAGTCATTAAGAATGACACGTTGGCGATTGTGGGCGTTTTTACAACTCTATATGTAGAATGAATAGACTATAGTTAAGGGTACCGTCTACTTTGTTAGTTTCAAAAAATCTTTTATTTTTTTTATTTTGCACTTTTTGGAAGCTGTAGGTGTATAGAATATTGTGTGCAAACGTCACGTTAATATTTCAAATGGAAATGCTATAAACGGCGGGCATAAGCGCGCCATGTACAAAGCAGCACCGCGTGGCGGGGATTTTCAAACGTGTTTTTCTCAGAACAGTGTTTTTTAAATTGGTGGAAGTGACTCCGCGCAGAAGGACGCAGCAGTCGATCTGAAATTTTTCACAAATACTCTAAGGACATACCCGCAAGATTATGTAGCATGAATTTAAAAAATATATGTTTATTGGTTTTATATTGCAAAAAAACGAGCCGCAAAAAAGTCAAAAAATTAACTTTTTTTCCAAACAAGCGTCATTTTGTTGTTTTTCCGAATTTTAAAATTGCATGCTACACAATCGTGGCAAATGTAATAAACTTTACCCGTTACGTCGTTTTTTGATTTCACACTATTTTTGTGGACCGAGGAACTTCCACCAGTGAGGCATGCCCGTGTGACATCCCAACTTCGACGATGTAACAACATAATGAATTTTTATATAAAACTATCAAAAAAATCACAATTTGTACCTAAAGGCTTATTGAATTTCTGGGAAAAGCATTTAAGCTAAAAACTTTATTAGTCGTCTCAAAAAAAAATACTGAAATTCACCTTTTTTCAGGCCTGCAAAGTAGACTGTACCCTTAATTTTTGATTTTTTCTGGCCCTTTTTTTCTACTTCAATTGCCTAGAAAAGTAGGCTTTTCGCTCGCCGTATAGAGCGTTTCAAAACGACGAAATTAAAGAAATACGCTCGCTTGTCATCGCTGATAAGAGTAAAATCACAGGTGCATTGGTCGTATCCAAGGCAACAAACAACATTCACTTTAGTTTCTGAAATGAAATTGTGTGCACACTTAATAAATTATTAAATGTCAAAGTGACATTTAATGTATCTCCATGATTATTATATCTGCACCAATGAAATAAGTGTTATCAAAGTTATCGACGCCATGAATAAAGTCTCAACAATTACAGTCATCTGGTATTTCAAAAATTTTATATAACAATTGTTGTACTTGTAAAAAAGTCTATTTTGAGCGTAAAGTCCATTTGGCTTTTATTTTAACTCTGAACATATAATTGTTAATGGCTATGTTCAATAAATTGCCTTTTCTCTCAAGCGACAATTGGTAACTCTGCGCTCTTAATAGACAGCTACGTCTTAAGAAGTCAGAAATCGACACCAAATACTAAGATATTAAATTATTTAAGAAATTATATCTTCAAACCAGAGATTTACCCTTTAAACAGTTCAAAGACAAAGTTAAATCTTTTCTTTTGTTACATGCTTTTTCTCTGTTGAAGATTTTATGTAATGTGATACCATCTAAATTAGATGTATGATTTTTAATCGTTATATTGTGAATTTAACGTACTTGATACTATACGGACTTACGGCTTAACTTGTTAATGTGTAAATGTTAGTTATTCGGTTTATATTAATAGTTACCGGATATTATGAATACAAACCGAAAGAAGAGGTTAAATTGGTTAATTTAATTGGTTAATAAGAATTAATCATATAGGCAATTATTAATATTTTATAATTATTAATGGTAAATGTAAACATTTTAAAAAGAAATTATCTAAAAAAATTCAATAAAATTTTTCAATAAAACAGTTTGGAATTTAAGGACATTGGAGAAACTTTACTCAAACTTAATTTTGGAACAAATTATGATATTTTCAATTTGGAAAAGGAAAAGGAAAATTTTACATGATAAACTTTCATTATAAAAAAAATCATTAAAATCTGTATACTCCGTAAATATTTAGAATTTAAGGATTATCAAGAAATTTAACTTAAACTTAATTTTAAAAAGATTTAAATTTGGAGAAGTAAAATTTCACATGATAAAATTTAAAAATGTGAAAAAATATTAAATTTCTCTCTAAAAAAAAAAAACAACAAAATCAGTATACTCCACAAATGTTTAGAATTTAAGAATATTGAAGAAATTTCATCCTATTTTAATTTAGAAACGATTTATGACTTTTTAAATTTTGAAACTTAAAATTTTACATGTTAAATTTAGAAAATTAAAAAAAACAACATTGTTAACAATTAAATTAAGTAAGTATACTCAGTACATAATTTAGGGGCATTCAAGAAATTTTACTCTTACTTAATTTTGAAACGACTTATGACATTTTCAATGAAAGTAAAATTTCACAAGATAAACTGTTAAAAAAATATTAAACCGCTCTAAAACAATTCAAAAAAATGGTGATGTGGCCATCATGTTACTTTCACCGACTTGATGGAATCATTTATAGTTACGCTTTCATGATTTATTTTTAATTTAAATAATATTTTAAATGTATATCGAGGGGATGAAACTGAAGTTTAAAACGTCAAAATTATGAAAGAGAAAAATTATACTTCACATTCAAAAACTCAGTTTACTCAAAAAGTAAAGAGATTTGGAAAAAACGTATTCTTTATAAGTTGTTCACTTTATTTTTATTAACATAAATTTGCTGTAACTATTATCGTTTTATAATTATAAACCAAAAATTAAAAAAAATAAATAAATTTGTTTCTCGAATAAAAATGATTTTATGAAAAATGTTTTCAAGCAAAAGATGTTAATTTTTTTGTTGTCTTCCAAGTTTGTTTAAATGTTCTTTTGATATTTTTCATATTTAAGAAAATATTGGCAAAAACAAAAAACAGTTAAGGTAAACGCCCACTTCCGGTGTACAAAATTTTACCAAAAGCTTTTCAGTTCTTCAGATTATCAAATAAGACGGATGTTCAAAGTTTAATATCAATTGCTCTATTAGTTTTTGAGATAAAGCGCGCACAGACAGACACACGCACAGACAGACACACACACACACACACACACACACACACACACACACACACACACACACACACACACACACACACACACACACACACACACACACACACACACACACACACACAGAGACACAAAAAAAAATTCCAGAAATTGTTGAAATGGCATCTAGGGACCCCAAAACGGATACTACCGTAAAAAAATTTTGAACAAAAAAATCACGATCACAATACTTTCTCGTACTTCGTAACGGAGAAAGTAAAAATCAGTATACTACACAAATGTTTAGAATTTAAGCATTTGAAAGAAATTTCACTTTAATTTAATATCAACACGATTTATGATTTTTAAATGGAAACTTAAAATTTCACATGACAAAATTTGAAAAAAATTAAATTTCATTCTAAAAAATTCAATTGAATGAATATTTCACAAATGTTTAGAATTCAAGGAAATTCAAAGAATTTTACTCTAACTTAATTTTGAAACGTGCTAATATTTTTTTAAATTTGGAAAATTACAATATTACATGATAAACTTCCAAAAACTTCCAAAATTTGAAAAAAATGATTAAATTTTACTCTAAAAAAATTCAATAAAATGTGTATACTCCACAAATGTTTAAAATTTAAGGAAATTCAAGAAATTTTACTCTAACTTAATTTTGAAACTGAATTATGACTTTTTTAATTTGGAAAAGTAAAAAATCGCATTAGAAACTTTAAAAATTAAAAAAAATATATTAAATTTCACTCTTAAAAAATCAATAAAATCTGTATACTCCACAAATGTTTATAATGTAAAATGTACTTAATTTTAAAATTGCTTATGAGGTTTTAAATTTGGAAAAGTAAAAATGAAACATGTTTTATTAAATTTACCCGGCTTTAATATGAATTATTATTACCGTGCAATTATTTAAGTGTTATTAATCACACGAATCAAATGGAGCGGTTTGTATTAAAAATTTGGTAATTGCATATATACAGGATTTTTATTTTAACACTGAACATACAATTATTAACTCCTATGTTCAATCGTAAAATAAACACACCAACGCATGGCATTTAATTGAAATTATGTGCAACCAAGTACACACAGGTGACAGTGACAGAGCTTAACGCATTAAAAATAAACAATATTAAAAATTGTTCCGATGGATGGAAGTTGTTTGCTCGGGTATGCTACCGAAAACAAATCTCTAACAACTCGAGTGCTGCTCCCGCGCTTCTACAGTTAATTATTTGTATTCTTTCTTCGGTTGGTGTAATATATTTTTATGAACACAATTTTGACAATTAAATAAAACTGAGTGAGTGTGGTTGCCTACCTATTAATGCGTTGACGTGATTATTTTACGATTAAACATAGCCATTAACAATCATATGTTCAGAGTTAAAATAAAAGTCCTTATATATTATTATTATTACTAGATATTAAACTAATTACTTTATAGGTAAAATTTGCATTAAACCCACTTTTGAAAATTATTACCTGATGCACAAAATTCTTCAATCCTTCACTGTTCCAAACTTCAACCTACCCTAACCGGAAACCCACGCACCATCTAGCACTACACTTCACAGCATCACACAAACAGAAATGAATTCGGTCCAACCGATGCCACAGAATATGGATTACCTCATCAACAAATTGAAACAAAGTGCATTTTTTTATTGAAACGCGTCACCCGTTTTGGAAACCGTTTGGTTTTTCCGCGCGCGGAAATCTCTTGTCCACGTGCTCTCGGACCTTAAGAGACTCATTAAAGGTTTATTTTGATCCTCGCCTCTATAATTAAAATGGCTCAACAGAGTCGGCGTCCTCAGCGAACACAAACATCTGGACAAATATAAACACGCGGATGTGCAACTGAAACATAATGTTTTTTCCAGGTAAAACATGCAATTTTGTATAAAAAAGATTTTTGTGATATTTTTCATGTTTATCGAATTTTTTTTTACAACAGGGAAAAGAAACTTATTCTTTACAATTTAAATTTGTTTATTTTATATATACCCTTTGAGTCTATTTTTAAGTATCATCGTAATTACATACTAAAAATGGAAAAATTGAGCAATTTTTAATTTTTTTTTCCGAAAATCAAAGAAGGAAGTTGGCAATTTTTTGTCCTTGCCTTAATTGATATCAAATCCCAAGAGATCGAAAAGAGCGCATTCTCGTTTTATATGTATGTGCACAAAAATATCTGGGTTAGTCATTAAGTGGGCCTATAGATAGATTTTATATCTTGTGGGTCGAGATGCGTAGCACACAGATAGTTGGAATTTAGAGGATTACTTGGCTCGATAATGTAATTTGCGGTGATCTAAAAATTTGCAAAAAGTAAACCTATAAATCAAAAGAAATGTTAATGGACACACAGAGTCGCAGCCGCAAACATATTTCAAAAATGAGTGGAATCATTTCGGAGAATCTCAAAATGAATTCTTTCGAATTCGAAAATTTTTACGATTGTTTCGTTCAACTCAAAATAGACTTATTTTACTAGTTCAAATATTCTGATAATGTCCGAACAGGGCGAAACTAGTCATAATAATGTGAAATAATTCGTGATACCAGCAAAGTGTTTTATTTATTACATTTCAACTTCCTAAATTGGGTTGAGGTTATAGCAGAAATGCCTTGCGTATACCGTATTCTCAACTTCGCCCATGAATTTCCTACAATATTGAATTTCGTTCATTTGTTTGTGACAAGATATTTTATAGGTCTATTGTAAAAAATTATGTACATATCAGAAAAAAAAATACCATTTCAATTCCAAAATATAATCCAATTGAGTTCCACAACACCATTTTTAATACAAAACGAACATCACAAAAGTAACATTTTTGTTTTCTTCTTGTTTTTTTAAATTTTAGTTCCGAGAACACCGTACCAAACCGAAATTCGTTACACTTCTAATTATTTGCTTTTCTTTTTCCTCTGCGTAGGTCACCTGCAATAATCCTTCGTAATGATCACGCGATTGATCACGTAATACAGCGATTTTACGGACATTGCGGATCTACCGCGTTTTCAACCAAGGACAGGTGAGCGACTAAAACAAAACAACAACAAAAAAAAAACAGGTCCTCAGTCCAGAAGCCATGAAATCGGTAATGACGGTAATGACCAGTTTCGCCGTTAAAAAGTATGCTTGCACATCAATGACACTTCATTTTCATGTTTACCGCTTAGAAAAAAAATTGCAAGTTTGATATATATATATATATATATATATATATATATAATTTTCGTTTCCACAAGTTTGATGTAACTGTAGAACAAAAACATGAATATTTTATATTTTAATTCTTTTCTCTAAATTCAAAGAGTTTATGGAATCATTTATCAACAAAACATAAGCAGTTCTTTGTCATCTACAAAATTTGTATACAGATTTTTGAAAAATTAAAAAAATGGAAAAAAACGCGGTAGAAAGACGTCTGGTCGATAGCCATTTGGCAGATTAACAAACTAACATAATACGCCTGTTCATTTTAAGTAGTATTGTTTCTGTTAATGAAGATAGAGATGTGGAAAAAACGGCTAAGGTTCTAGATTTTTAAGTTTTAACAAACGCTTTTCAGTTCTTCAAATTATCAAATAAAGCATAAATTATGTTTATTTGGAACAAATAAACGAGGTCGTGGAAAAAAAATCGAAAAATATCAAAAGCATAGATACAATTCCACAAAAATTCAATTCACAAATCGCCATTATTTAAAAATCTAATGGATTTTGGAAAATCTGGCAATTTTCAAACGAGTTGTGATTTTTGAAAACGTTGGTATTTCATTTATTTGTGCTAAAAGTAGTCATAGAAAAAATAATTTAAAAATATAAAACGCTTAAATAAAATTCTGTCAATTCTGTACACTATATTTCTTCAAAATTATCCTTGATTTAAAAATAGACCGGTTTTCAAAGGACTTCATATTTTTTTGGAAATGGAGTATGAGTGAAAATAAAAAAATGGTGATGTGGCCATCATGTTACTTTCTCCGACTTTATATTTACGTTTTCATGGGTTTATTTTCAATTGAAATCATATTTTAAATGTACATCGAGCGTTGCGTAAACTCGGATGAAACTGACGTTTAAAACGTCAAAATCATGAAAGATGGAAAAATTATACTTCAAATTCAAAAACTCGGTTTACTCAAAAACTAACGAGATTTCGAAAAAAACTTATTCTTTAAAAGTTGTTCATTTTGGTATTCTGTATAATTATTATTAACATAACATTTATGTAACTATTATCGTTTTATAATTATAAACCAAAAATTAAAAAAATAATAATACATTTTTTTCTTGAATAAAAATGATTTTATGAAAAATGTTTTCAAGCAAAAGATATTCACTTCTTTGTTGTCTTGAAAGTTTGTTTGAATGTTTTTGTGATATTTTTCATATTTAAGAAAATATTGGCAAAAAACAAAAAACAGTTAAGGTAAACGCCCACTTCCGGTGTACGAAATTTTACCAAAAGCTTTTCAGTTCTTCAGATTATCAAATAAGATGGATGTTCAAAGTTTCATATCAATTGCTTTATTAGTTTTTGAGATACAGCGCACACAGACAGACGCACACACACACACACACACACACACACACACACACACACACACACACACACAGAGACACAGACACACACACACAGACACACACACACAGACACAAACAAATTTTTTCCAGAAATTGTTGAAATGGCATCTAGGGACCCCAAAACGGATATTTCCGTAAAAAAAAATTTTGAAAAAAAAATCACGATCACAATACTTTCTCGTACTTCGTAACGGAGAAAGTAAAAAAACGCGAAGAATTTTTTTTAATAAAAATTATATTTAATTCTGAAAACTTCATTTTTTCAAAATCATGCTTGATTTTAAATCATACATCGATTTTTAGTGCAGTTAAAATTTTTGTGTTAATTAATTGAGATGCCAAGTAGTAATGGGCATAATCGAATGATTTCAATAATCGAATGATTACTATTCGAATTAATCTGAAAATCGATTATTCATTCGAATGATCATTCGAATGACAATTCGAGTTATCATTCGAATGATCATTCAGATCATTCAAATGATCTGAAAATCGATTATTTATTCGAATTATCTAAAAATCGATTATTTATTCGAATAATCATTCGAATAATTATTCGAGTGATCATTCGAATGATATGAAAATCGATTATTTATTTAATTGATCATTCGAATAAAAGTTCGACTAATAATTCGAATGATCGTGAATCGAGTATTTTTATTTTTTAAGTGGTATAAACATATCGGAATGATTACTCAAATTATCGTGACTTAAAAATACTAAAAACAGAACTCCTGTTATTTCGTTAAAATCGTTCATAAATAGGTATCCTATTAATACACTAAGTAAAGTTTCGAATGGTATAATAGTACAAATTGGTATAATGACATTCGAATGGTCATTCAGATTATCCCAATAGCTAGTTTACGAATTGTTCATTCGAGTACCGATCACTCAAATAAATCATTCGAATGATCATTCGAATGCCATTCGAATGATTATTCGAGTATAGATCATTCGAATGGTCATTCGAATGATCATTCGAATGCTCATTTGAATGATCATTCGAATGATCACTCGAATAGCGATCATTCGAATGATCATTCGAATTAAAAAATATGTTCTCGAGATAATCGATTATTTTGATAATCGAATTAATCGATTATCGTCATTCGAATGCTCCCATCACTAATGTCAAGTGAGTGAAGTCGAATAAAAAAAATCGAAATAATGCGAAAGGCGGAGATAAAATTTTATAAACAATACACTTAATTCAGAAAAGTATACTTCATCACTATTATGCTTGATTTTAAAAATAAACTGATTTTCAGTCGAGTTATTAATTTTTGAAAATGGAAATGTCGAACGCGTGACTAATGGACGGAGGAAAAACATTGAAGTAAATGTGAAATACAGAGGTAAAATTCTATTAAAATTTTGAAAAACTTTGAAAACTATATTTCATCAAAATTAAGATTGATTTTTTAAACGGACTGATTTTTAGTTAATTAATTAATTTTTGAAAATGGAAATGTGTGAGTGAATAAAGTTGGAACAAGCTGCAGAAAATAGGTGGCAATTATCTCGAAAAAGGTACTGTTGAAGAAGCTGGCAAAACTAGGAACCGCCTAAAAATTTTGAAATTAAAAAAAAAACTAATCCAAAATCATTTAAAAAGTTACTTTTTAAATATCTTTGTGAAAAAGAATTATACACACTAGGAGAATTGTAAAAATAATTGTTACCTAATTCATGTATAAAATTATCTGTAGTATTGTAATATTGATAGACTTAGTTAATTTAAATTGTATTCCTGACATGTTTTCACTAATATGTATTACTTACATTTCTGTTGTGTTTACATATTTGTCTAAAATTAAAGATATTTTGAATTTGAATTTGAATTTTGAATCTACCTGGAGCCGGCCCACTAGCCGCATGCGCTAGCGCACCAGATCTCATAACTTTTGAAACATTATAAAAGATGAAAAGAACAAATTGTAATTTATATTCTAATCATTTTTACCATCAGTTTACTCGAAAATGAAAGAGATTTCAATAAAAACTTATTCTCTACGAATTGTTCATTCTGGCATTCTCTACAATTAATGTGAATATAAATTTGTTTTTTTTCAAAAAAACGATTTTATAAACAATATTTTCAAGGAAAAGATGTTTTTCTCTTTGTCTTCTTTTTGCACTTTTTTTCAAACACCCATAACTTGGTGCCAAATCTTCGTAGGAACTTCGTTCTTTAAGTCATGCATAGGGAATTGATCAAATTTTAATGCCTTTATGGTTGATCGAGTCAAAAAATCATTATTTACTTAATGAAATGATTTTTCCTTATTAATTCCAATGTTTCGATAAAACCATGTTATCTTTTATACAGGGTGTTTCAGAGCTCTGGGAATGGTCAATCACGTGCTTATTTTTCAAAGTTTCGAAGAATGTTTTATACAAAAGTTGTGTATAATAGTGAGCTGCACGCCCTAAAAATATTTAAATTTATACAGGATGTCTCATAACAAAGTTACAGACCAAAGTTATGTTTTTTTTTAATGGAACACCCTGTATTTTTTTGTATTGTGATCGTGATTTTTTTTTCAAAATTTTTTTTTACAGAAATATCCGTTTTGGGGTCCCTAGATGCCATTTCAACAATTTCTGGACATTTTTTTTGTGTCTGTGTGTGTGTGTGTGTGTGTCTGGCTGTGTGCGCTGTATCTCAAAAACTAATACAGCAATTAATATGAAACTTTCAACATACGTCTTATTTAATAATCTGAAGAACTGAAAAGCTTTTCGTAAAATTTCGTACACCGGAAGTGGGTGTTTACCTTAGTTGTTTTTTGTTTTTTGCCAATATTTTCTTAAATATGAAAAATAATATAAAAACATTTAAACAAACATTGAAGACAACAAAGAAATTAACATCTTTTGCTTGAAAATATTTTTCATAAAATCATTGCTATTCCATAAAAAAATTTATTTATTAAAAATTGTAGAGAATGCTAAAATAAACAACTTATAAAGAATAAGTTTTTTTCGAAATCCCTTTAGTTTTTGAGTAATCTGAGTTTTTGAATTTGAAGTATAACTTTTCCATCTTTCATAATTTTGACGTTTTAAACGTCAGTTTCACTTGAGTTTACACAAAGCTCGATGTTCATTTAAAAACCATGAAAATGTAAATATAAATGGCTATGATACCATCAAGTCGGAGAAAGTAACATGATGGCCACATCACCATTTTTTTTAGTAATTTTAATTTAGGCCTTAATATCTTATAATTCACGTCAACCATGTTTCTTAAAAAAAGTTCGAATCAATATATTTTTCTTAAATAAGGTTCTTATATAACACGATATTTCTATTTCTAACAATGCAAATAACATTTAAAATATACACGTGTATAATTAAGAGATAATAGCGGAAAGAGATAGACCTTCGGGAATATATGAATACACTTTCACTATTTAGCAAACCTACACTAAATGAGCAACGCCAATAAATAAATGCGCATTTTATTCCTAAACGAAGACTCCATTCATTGAATTCCTGTTCGCAAACAGTTTCATCGTAACGATTACGTGAATGGGTGAAAATGCGAGCGGACGTGTTTCCCGGGGGTTGATTTTATCAAGACCACTCACGACAGCTTTTTGTTTTAATTGGATTCTTTTCCGGATACACACTATTTCCCCACTAATTTGCGTGTAAACGGAATATCACCGGATATCAAATTGTTACGATCTTTACATCACGCTACCTATATTCTAACCAACACGAACAATTATTACAGTTTAAAAATATTATTATTTGCAACCGAAATTATACGCATATAAATTGAATGGAAAGTGTGAACATGCTTCAAACAGGGATCGAACCTGCAACTTCCAGCTTGCTAAGCTTCTTTGGCGCAGCTGACAGAGCCCCGGCCCAGCAAGTTGGAGGTTGAAGGTTCGATCTCTATCGGAAGCATATTCACACTTTTGATCAAAGTATATACGAATAATTTCGAAGCTTCGCAACTTTCAAGTTATAAGTATATAGCTAGAGTATTTTAAACATTAATGATATTCATTTTTCATGAGCCAATCTGGGATAAAAGTAATTCGGATTTTATCAATCTCTAAATATATTATTTATTACATTTTTATGTAACTGTAATAGGTGTAGACCAATGGTTCCCAAACTTGTTTGCCCTACTACTACCTACCCTTTCTAGAAAAAATATTACTTAGCGCCCCCTGGAAATTATTTTTTTTTAAATTTAATAGCAATTAATAGGAAATATATATGTATTAATGATTCTACCTTTTTCGCAAAATATAGTAAAGAATTGTGTAAAATAGAAACATTGAAGTTTGAAATTATAAAATTTATTGAATCATTTGTATTGTTACATTCATCAGTTCTTCTTGTAACTGCGGAAATTCTGTGTTTACACGCCATCAGCACCCCCCCTGAATTGCTGCAGCACCCACCAGGGGGTGGTGGCGCCTCCTTTAGGAATCACTGGTGTAGACCCATGACGAATTTTAATATTTAGTAAATCGAAGGATAATTTAGGCAATATTTATGTCGTAATATCTTTCTCCCCGTAAATCACAGAAGGCATACGCTTCTACATTTTCCCGAAATTTGGATTTTTTTTAGAAAAACCAAAATCTGCGTTTAAAATATTACCCTCGGGGGTGAGGCTGAGATGGAATGACAGGACCAAGCTTAGCAGTGTGCCTACTTATCTGTGCGTCGATATGCACACAAATAGTTTCGAAATTGTGTAGGGTGAGGCCCTCGTAAGGTGTAAGGGTTAACCCTATCCCCGGTCTTTATGGTTAGTTTTGGGGGACGTAATTTCTAAAATTTATATATACTAATTACTTAAGAAAAGTTTAGCCGCCCAGAAAAATCCGCTATAAAGGGGCCCCGGCAGACCGGCACAAAAAAATCGGCCAAAAATATAAGGAGGATTTTGAAAATCGCGTCCCCCGTAACTCACCCTTAAAACGGGGGGGTTAAACCTCACCCTTTGTCGGGGACTTATTCTGTAAAATTTTGTTAGTTTTTGCGCGCAGATCGACGCCCAAATAACTGGGCAAGCTTTTAAAACCGGTCCCGTCGTTTCGTTTCACCCCCACCCCCGGGGAGGATTTTTCAAACGCAGATTTTCGATTTTTGCACGTTTCCAAAAAAAAAAAACTCCTCCGTAACCGCCGGAGCTGGACGACCCCCGCATATCTTAAAATAATCTTAGAGAAAATATCTAAAATTGATCGAGCCATTTTTTTGAATTTTTGCCCCGTTTCGGAGATATGATTTTTTTAAAACCGGGTAAATTTTTTTTTTCTTTCTATTAAGGACGTATTTTTTTCTTTTCAAGTGGAAAAGGTGAAACCTTCAGGGATGGTAGAAGGGATAACTCGCTTTCATTGGGAATTTTTTCAATTTTTTTGGAACCACCCCTACTCGCCTACAAATGCCACCAACCCAAGGGGTGGTTCGGTTTTCTTCTTTTAAGGACGTATTTTTTTCTTTTTAAGTCGAAAAGCTGAAACTTTCAGGGATGTCAAGAGCGATGACTGGCTTTCATTGGGAATTTTTTCAAAATTTTTGGAACAGCCCCTTCGCGCCATTAGCATCCTCTGGGTTCGTTTTTCTTCTTTTAAGGACGAATTTCTTTCTTTTAAAGTCAGAAAACTGAAACTTTCAGGGATGGCACAAGATATTTTGTCAAAATTTTTTGAACTACCCCTTCGCACTTTTTGCACCCCTGGGTTCGTTTTTCTTCTTTAAAGGACGAATTTCTTTCTTTTGAAGTCGAAAAGCTGAAAATTTCAGGGATGGCAGAAGATATTTTTTCAAAAATTTTTGAACTACCCCTACGCTCCATTTGCGCCCCTGGGTTCGGTTTTCTTCTTTTAAGGACGAATTTCTTTCTTTTAAAGTCGAAAAGCTGAAACATTTAGGGATGGCAGAAGATATTTTTTCAAAATTTTTGAAACTACCCCTACGCACTATTTACGCCCCTGGGTTTGTTTTTCTTCTTTTAAGGACGAATTTCTTTCTTTTAAAGTCGAAAAGCTGAAACATTTAGGGATGGCAGAAGATATTTTTTCAAAATTTTCGAAACTACCCCTACGCACTATTTACGCCCCTGGGTTCGTTTTTCTTCTTTTAAGGACGAATTTCTTTCTTCTAAAGTCGAAAAGCTGAAACTTTCAGGGATGGCAGAAGATATTTTTTCAAAATATTTGAAACTACCCCTATGCGCCATTTGCATCCCCTGGGTTCGTTTTCCTTCTTTTAAGGACAATTTTTTTTCTTTTTAAGTCGGAAAGCCGAAATTTTCAGGGATCGCAGAGGATACTACTGGCTTTCAAAAAAATAATTAAAAATAAAAATAAAAAATAAATTTTTTTAAATAAAAAATAAAAATGAAACATAAAAAATGAAAAATGAAAAGTAAAAAGTGAAAAGGGAAAAATGAAAAATGAAAAATGAAAAATGAAAAATGAAAAATGAAAATGAAAAATTGAAAATTAAAACTTGTAAATGAAAAACAAAAAATAAAAAATTGAAAATGAAAAATAAAAAACGAAAAATTAAAGTTAATTTAGAAAAAAATTATGTTTTTCATTGATGGCGCAGCGCAATTTAATCGCTTAATTTTGATAGGCCCCGCATGGACGACGGCGCAGCGCAGCGGAGCCGTCGTTCGTCACCAGTTACTTTTCTTACATTTTTACATTTCACAATTTCACATAAAGAACACAATTTCATATACTTCAAACTTAAGCCTAGGAAAAACTAGTTCTCCTCTAATTTATAGTTTCGGTTTTTTACTTGGATATTATATACAGGGTCTTCATTTCAAAAGGAGCCACCCTGAATTACTTTGGATCTGAAGTAGTTACGGTTTTAAGAAAAAATACGTCAATTTTGTTTTCGGGGGGGGGGGGGGACTTAAAAACACTGTTTTTAGAATTTTATCTTTCACCCCTTCACCCCCAGCCACCCCATCTTTATAATTTCAAATGGCACCCCCTATTGTGCGATACCTCATTTTAAAGGGCATAAAAATACTATCCAGCAAAGCAAAAATAATTGATATCAGTTCATTTGTTTTAGAGAGAGAGGGTATTAATCTCAAAATACTCACCCACAGCCACCCCATCTTTATAATTTCAAATAGCATGCCCCATTGTGCGATACCTTATTTTAAAGAGCTTAAAAATACTATCCAGAAATGCAAAAATAATTGGAATCAGTTCATTTGTTTTAGAGAGGGTATTCAATTGAAAATACGTCACCTTGAATAACTCTGTGGTTGTGAAGTAGTTACGGTTAAGAAAAAAACGTCAATTTTGTTTTTAAGGGGGAACTTAAAAAAACCCTGTCTTAGAATTCTTTCACCCCCTCACCTCCAATCATCCCTACTTTAAAATTTCAAATGGCACTCCCTATTGTGCGATACCTCATTTTAAAGGCAATACAAAATATTATCCATCCAGCAAATAAAAAATATTTGTAATCAGTTCATTTGTTTTAGAGAGAGAGGGTCTTTGTTTCAAAACAAGCCACCCTGAATAACTTTGGATCTTAAGTAGTTACGGTTTTAAGCAAAAATACGTCAATTTTATTTTAGAGGGCGGAACTTGTCAAACACTGTTTTTATAATTTTTTCTTTTACCCCCAGCCACACAATCTTTGGAGTGGCATATTTTGATATGAATATCTCTGAAACAAATGAACTGATTTAAATTAATTTTTATTTGCTGGACAGTATTTTGTATGCCCTTTAAAATGAGGTGTCTCACAAAAGGGGATGCCATTTGAAATTATAAAGATGGGGTGGCTGGGGGTGAGAGGGTGAGGGGGTGAAAGATAAAATTCTAAAAACAGTGTTTTCAAGTTCCACCTCAAAAATAAAATTGACATTTTTTTTCCTGTAACCGTGACTACTTCAGAACCAGGGTTATTCAGGGTGGCTTATTTTGAAATGAATACCCTCTCTCTCTAAAACAAATGAACCGATTTAAATTATTTTTGCTTTGCTGGATAGTATTTTTTATGCCCTTTAAAATGAGATATTGCACAATAGGGGGTGCCATTTGAAATTATAAAGATGGGGTAGCTGGGGGTGAGGGGGTGAAAAATAAAATTATAAAAACAGTGTTTTTGAAGTTCCCCCTCGAAAACAAAATTGACGTATTTTTTTTTTGAAACCGTAACTACTTCAGATCCAAAGTTATTCAGGGTGGCTCCTTTTGAAATGAAGACCCTGTATATAAAAATAAATAAAGTGACTACAAATTTTTTTAGTGGAATGGTAAACACCTATACCAAAAACAGTTATATTTTCCAATTTTTAAGTATTGTTTAAACGAGTTTGTAAGAGTTATAAAGAGAAATAACAAAGAAGGAGAAAGGAAATTAATTATCAATACTATTGTATTTTATAAGTATTATGCAATTACATGAATAAATCTATGATAATTTTGTTGCCTATTTAATCTCTATAATGACAATGCCTGCTCCCTTAAGCAATTATGTAATTATGTGAATACCCATTTCCCCACGAATAAATTATTTAAATGCCGTATAATAAATCCACCCCAAACAGAAAAGATTGCATCGCCATTTCCATCTGTGCACTTAGCACTTGCGTGACGAAAACAACGCCCTCTGGGGACGGGGTAGCGCGCTGGATGTACACGGACGTCACGAAAAATCAGGCTTGCAGCAAACAATTTCTTCAATACATTTTATAAATATTATCATAAATACACAGATGTTAGTAAAATTACACCTTTGATTATCTTCAGGACTCACGTACTAATTATAAAAAATTGTGCCAACATTTCCAGAGAACAAATATTATAAATACTTGATGTGACTATATTTTGATATTCGAGTTTGTAGTAGGTATAATTCAAAATCGCATCATTCTGCAGATGTACCTCAAGGCTCTGTTTTATGACTACTTTTTTGGAACGCCAGATGATACATATTTAAAAGAATTTGCGGACAATTTGGATAGAAATTTAGAAAATTTAAAAATCAAAGGAAATTTAGCAATAGAAAGAATAGTGGAAACAGCACTAAATTTAGCATCCAGAAAAATAGAGGTAGCTTTCCCATCTACAAGAGGGGCTGGGGAAAGTTTAGAAGACTCGGTATCAATTTTAGGGCGTAATGTTAAAATTGGGAAAATGGTTAAATATTTAGAAGTAATTTTGGAAAGTAACAAATATTATGCAAATCAAGTTAGAGGAGCTAGAAGAAATAAAATCAATTGTGAGACGGAATATCAAGAATATTACCAAAGATAAACGGTGTGGGAGAATCTAAAAGAAAATTACTAGTTGAAGTAACGAAATCAAAATTATTATATGGGGCTGCAGCGTGGATATAATGTACTAAGACGAAAAGAAATCGTAATATGTTGACAGTAAAAATATACGTGAACATCAAACTAGGTATAGAAAAATGCAAAAAGAGAAGCAAAATTAATTACTAGATATAAATAAATGACAAAATTGTTGGGAAAATAGTAATAAAGGAAGATGGACTTGTAATATAATAAAACACTATTGGAGCCATCCCAAAATGTCGTGACACTAGGGGGTAAAGTATGTGCAGAGTGAGAAAGTATTCGGAAAGAACGCGATAGCAAATCTACGCGTGGCCGCATCACCGAATTGAAAAGATCACTTCGCGACCTATTATGTCTATATTTACATTATGTTCACGCGGCACTCGCTAAATTATTACGAGTTTCTCTCTTGAAATTTGTTCACTGCTCAATGTGACACCAGATTTTGGGAAGACTCTACTTTGTTTGTATAACTTTGAAAATTTATTATTTCAATGACTGTAGTTTAACTATAAGAAGACGCTTCCAGTATAAAAAAATATAGTGTAAAAGTTGGATATCAATTTAAATTATTTTATAACGCATATTTTGGAAAGTACCTATTCAAAATTGGAAAGGAAAGCAATGGTGTACTTCGCTGTTTTTTTTATAATTTAGAATACGATACAGCGTACACAATATTTAGATGTCACAATTTTATAGGGAAACGCAAAAAATGAATTTTATGCAAAACACCACTGGTAATTTAATAAACTTAATGTTCAAAATTTGCTAAAGATATAATTTTGAAAAAAGAAGCATATAAAAGGCTGGGAACAAGGAGACAGATACGAAAATAACTACTGGAAATTGAATAAACGATGTTGGAAAATATAGAAAAATGGTAGACAATAGAAGAAAAATAGCTGACGATATTAAAATAGAAACGATTTGTAAAGTTTGTAATTATATTTTAATAAAGATGTAAGGAACGCTTGACAAGAAATGCCAACTGATGCTATTCCGTGTCGTGTATATTTACAAAATTGAGAAATATGTTTTCACTTATAGAACAATTAATATTAAACTTTGAAGATATGCCTTATTTGGCAATCCGAAGAACTAAAAAGTTTTTGATAAAATTTCGTACACCGGAACCTTAAACGTTTTTTTTTGTTTTTTCGAATTTTTTTTTATATTTGTTGATGTAAGTATCCATGTCTAACTTGTTATGTAATTTAGTAGGAGGTAAAAAAAAAACTCTGAAAACTACTAACTAAATAACCTCCAGTTTGCTAGACTGAGGCGCTTGCCAAAGTAGCCACACAGTTCTGGCGGGACCAAAACTCTGTTAATTCTGTGGCACAATTGCCAATCAAACAGGATGCTACAGGTTCGATCCATGTCGGAAGCATGTTCACACTTTTATACGATTATTTTCAATATTATATGTATTTACAAGTAATTAATTCAAATTAAATTTATTTTTCGCAAAACGTGGGAATCGTCCATATTTATTATTTATTATTTTTTCAAAGTTCATAGAAAACGACAAAAATATGGGCTCAATCAATTACCCCCATTTGCCTCACTTGGGAGACAATAGACTTTTTGTAGTAATCTGCAGCAATATTTTTCGTTAGGTCCCACTACATAAGTTATTAGATTATAAAATGTTTTCCAAATTCATCAAATAATAATGAGATGGTTTTCTGATCAACAGAGTATAATACATATTTAAGAACATTTCTACAAATAAAGGAATCTAACAAGTTTTATTACTTTTCCGCACAGAATACAAGAAAGAATTGAATTCTATATTTCAACTAAAATATTCATTTTGTTTACTTATCTATTGATAATTAAATTATATTCATATTCGTAATTAAATCATTACTATGGATGTAATTCATAAACATAAAATTAACAAATTAATTTTAATAAAGAATAATTTATTAGAAACCGTTTGAATTCAAATTATAAAAAAAACATCAATTACCTTATTTTGAGTACAAATATCAAGATCCCATGTTGATTATCCTTATCGCACTTCGCTTGTCCATCACTTATTCCAAACTTTTACTCCCTCACAAGTTACCTCTAACACGTTCCAAACATTTTTATTACCTTTGTATCACGTCGCACACCCACACCCCCGACGTCCGCCGTGTTGTTATCGCGCCCCACTGTTGTTGTTTGTGTTGCATACGATAATAGTGTCGGTGATAGCGCGAGAAGGTGCAGCGGATGCCGCGCGCAAATGCCAGGCGCGTTGCCGTGACGACGGCGTGTCGCGCGAGGGCGGAATCCCTCAAGTCGGGGATGTTGATCCCCAAAACGTCCCCAACGTTTCTCAAGACGGACTCAGTATCGAACCGTGCTTACCGTGAGGGTGGCGAGAAGTGTCGGAATTGGGTTAAATTGGCCATTTGCATCTCTCGCCTCTCGGGGAATGGTGGCGTTCTTTTCTCGTTTCATTTTGAAAATGTTGGACGGGGGGGAGGAGTTCAAAGCCCGGTCTGTCTGGGTGATTTCGGTTTGCGGCCGTCTGGACGCGCTCGCCCCTAATTTACGGGGTTGTTAGTTTTAATTGCCAGCGGAATGGAAAATTGGATGTTGGATTAATTAGATTTGTATGAATTTTTAATTTTATCGTGGCGGTTTATAATGTTTAAATAACATTTGATAGTTAATTTTCCACCAGATGTGTTTTGATTTTTTAAAACAGGCATGTCAAACTCGTTTACCACCAAGGGCCACTTCAAGTATTACACACAAGCCGCGGGCCGCATTACCAAAAAAGAACTACAATTGAAACCAAACAAAAAATAATTATTTTTACCTTGTATATATATTTTTTTTAAATATTTGATACCAACCTTGCCGGGCCACAGACAACTTGTGAGCGGGCCGCGTATTTGACATGCCTGATGTAAAATGATGAAGGAATGATCTCACGCTCTAACACAGCAACTGTTAAATCAAAATATAATTAATAACTTGATTGACAAATTATGTAAGATTATTTAACCTAACCTAACATAACCTGTGTTTTTGTGGGATGTACTGACTGTTTCCAGACAATAGTGGCCCCTTTGAATCGGGGAACCAGCGGAATCGCCTTAGGCATACCTCGCCTGGCACCCCTTCAGTCGCGCGTTTTCCGTAGTCAGATTACCTAGCTCCCACCGCTTCCTGCCTGGTGGAATGCTCGGGTTACTCCTTCCGATCACTTCTTGCTCAACACCTCCCTAGCGAAACTGGCCACTGCTTCCCAGTTACCCCACAACCGTGTCCGGCTCTACCTGCTCACCAATCACCTTCGCCAACTCCCGTGTCTCGTCATCCCACGCACTCAGTGTATATTCCGCTGTGTCGACCTCTACACGGCAAAAAGCGCAGTTACTATATACTGCCTTACCTATTCTATTAGGGTATTGCCCGAACGTGATTGGTGAAGAGTTTAGCACATTCATCTCCATAGTCCATCTCCTCATGGGTCCTCTCCAGCCATCCCTCTATCTGGGGGATTACCGTCCTGGCCCAGTCGCCTTTCGTGCCTTGGCTCCACCACGCCTGCCAGAGCTGTATCTACTGCTCCTTCTCCTGCTTTGGGCTCGCACCTACGTATTGACCTGAACACCCTCATGGGTCCTCTCCAGCCATCCCTTTATCTCAGGGATTAGCGTCCTGGCCCAGTCGCCCTTCGTGCCTTGGCTCCACCACGCCTGCCAGAGCTGTATCTCCTGCTCCTTCTCCCGCTTTGGGCTCGCACCTACGTACTGACCTGAACACCCTCATGGGTCCTCTCCAGCCATCCCTTTATCTCAGGGATTAGCATCCTGGCCCAGTCGCCCTTCGTGCCTTGGCTCCACCACGCCTGCCAGAGCTGTATCTCCTACTCCTTCTCCCTCTTTGGGCTCGCACCTACGTACTGACCTGAACACCCTCATGGGTCCTCTCCAGCCATCCCTTTATCTCGGGGATTAGCGTCCTGGCCCAGTCGCCCTTCGTGCCTTGGCTCCACCACGCCTGCCAGAGCTGTATCTCCTGCTCCTTCTCCCGCTTTCAGCTCGCACCTACGTACTGACCTGAACACCCTCATGGGTCCTCTCCAGCCATCCCTCTATCTCGGGGATTAGCATCCTGGCCCAGTCGCCCTTCGTGCCTTGGATCCACCACGCCTACCAGAGCTGTATCTCCTGCTCCTTCTCCCTCTTTGGGCTCGCCCCTACGTATTGACCTGAAAACCCTATCCCTTGTACCCTGTATCAAGTCCTGCAACGCCTGTGCCCCTTGGCCAAGACTGTCCTATAGCTCCGAATTATTCTAAAGGTAGCTCGTCTAATCACCTTGCCCAGCCTGTCGTTATTACGCCTAGATTCCACGCAACTCGGCAACATGGGTGCTGCATAAAGTAGCCTCGCGAGTGTCGTCCCCATGAGAATCCTCCGTCTGTGTTCCTCGGTTGGTCCGCCCGCGTTTGACATTAGTCGTCTAAGCGCCCTGACCATTCGGGCCGCTCCGGCCGCCACTTCCACTACCTGCGTGCTGCACAGTGGGTTCGCCTCAATCGCCACACCAAGATACATCATGTGCATCAGTGGCGGCTCGTCAGGTTTTGGTTTGGTGAGGCAGAGATTTTCCTTCACGTTGTTATGTTTCGATTTCAATTTGCCGAGCCGTACTTAAAACATTAACTATATTTTGTTTACCTAGGATACGAAATTTACAATTTGATGATATATGATCTTTACTTTTGGAATGCTTATCTATAGAACACCCTATTTTTGATTCTTTGCTATTTGAAAACATTATGCAAGGTCAACAAAATAATGTATTTCCAATTATTGTACCTGTTAGCCAACTATATTTGTCAAATCATGAAGGCGCGCACCCAGAGGGTGGCTGTCAGGCTTGAGCCCCCCAACACCTTAATATACCGTATGTTAACCACCAAACCTGGTCATAGCAAAATAGCGCTTTTTGGTATTTTATTTAATTGTTATGCCATTGTCGCTTGTCCAAAATTGGTTTTATTTTTTACAACTTTACACTCTGATCACATCAAAATTTACAAAAATCTAGAATTGGTGCGAATACAGTTTTTTTTTTTTAATCAATTTGGAATGCAATTTGGAAATTTTGGTAAGTTTCAAGTCGATAACAATTATTTTTATGAGTATCAAAAATTCGTTCCATTTTTTTTTCAATTTTACATTGCGACCATATCAAAATTTCCAAAAATCCTGAAATGGTGCGAATGCAGTTTTTTTTAAGAACCCAATTTGGAATGAATTTTGAGTAATTTTGGAAAGTTTCAAGTCGATAGCAATTGTTTTCATCTTTATTTTGAGTCTCTAAATTTGATTCAATTTTTTACAATTTTGCACACTGAGCATATCAAAATTTCAAAAAATCTAGAAATGGTGCAAATATAGTTTTTTTAAGAAATCAATTTGAAATTAATTTTGAGTAATTTTGGAAAGTTTCAAGTCGATGGCAATTGTTTTTATATTTATTTTGGGTCTCCTAATTTGGTTCAATTTTTTTTCAATTGTACTCTAGTCGATAGCAATTGTTTTTATATTTATTTTTGAGTCTCCAAAATAGGTTCTATTATCTGTAACTTTACACTCTGATCAGAACAAAATTTCAAAAAATCTAGAAATGGTGCGAATACAGTTTTTTTTCAAGAAATCAATTTGGAATAATTTTGAGTAATTTTTCAAAGTTTCAAGTCGATAGCAATTGTTTTTATATTTATTTTGGGTCACCAAAATTGGTTCTATTTTTAATAACTTTACACACCAAGCACATTTCAAATTTCAAAAATTCAATAATGTTATGAATATGGCATTTTAAGATAATAATTTTGAATTCATTTTGAGTGATTTTGGAAAGTTTTTAGTCGATGGAAACTGTTTTTATATTTATTTTGGGTCACCAAAATTGGTTTTATTTTTTCAATTGACACTCCGACCACATTTAGAAATAGTGCGAATACAGTTTTTCTTAACTGAATCAATTTGGAATAAATTTTGAGTAATTTTTAAAAGTTCCAAGTCGATTGCAAGTCGGGGGCTTTAGCACATTTATAGTTATTTATGCAACAAGTGAGTAAAGTAGTCCTTTTTTTCACGAGTAGGAAACTTTAAATAAATTCGATAAAACCTTAATCAATTTTTATATGTAATAATACTTTTTCTAAACGAAGAAAATAATAATCATCAAGTTTTCTTGATCCTAAACGAATATTTGACATTTATCGGCGGAACTCGCGGCGTGTTGCGAAGCGTTCATGACACAATTTGCGCAAACAATTTTATAGTAGCGTTAAAAAATGAACCGCTACGGCATTTTTTTTTTCACGCAAGAGTGAAAAAATGAACCGTTATGGCACTTTTTTTCACGCTATTTGTAGGGTTCAGGAATCATATATTTTATGAACCCAAATTAATGAAAAAACCTGTACATTTTATAACGGACGTAGAAAAATATGATTTTCATATTGACATACACAACTAATAACTAATTTCCGGTAACAGGAACAACAAGTCAGGTATATCTTCGTTTTCTTTCCAGTTCCCGGGTTGTTGTGAAGCTGCGAGGTTCTCTCTCTACCACGCGGGTGATTTCCGACCAATGAGAAGCCTCTGAGGCTCGCCTTCAATATCGGAATAAATCTACATATGACAACGAATGCGATATATGTAAACTGTATGGAGGCATATTAAGTTGCATAAATTCCGATTGCGCTGTTTTACGTTTGCCTCAAGTCCGGCACGGGTGGGCGCGCTAATTCTAATCATTACAAATCGGGAACATTCCGTTAATACATCCATTTATAGTTACTATATAATTAATGGGTGATTCGTTGGTGTAGTGGGTACAGGCGAGCGCTTGTGCCGGTTGCACCGCGGCCGTGTGTGTTTGATTCCCGCCTGGACGAAAGTTTTCGGTTTCGAGAAGTATTCGTTCGGGTCCGTGGTTGTTTTTATACGTCTTTCATTATTCATTTGTTGATTTATTCATTTAATTTATAACTTAAAATATATATAAAATTGATGATGGCTAATGGTCGTAGCACCAAGGCCAGGCATAACGCCGAAACAAACAAAAAATATATATAAATAATTAACAATATTATATTAAATTTAACACGGAAGAAATTTATTGAATAAATTTATATTTTTATAATATAGAAAATTAATGGTGAGGCAATGCCTCACCTGCCTCCCCTGACGAGCCGCCCCTGATGTGCATCCTGATGACGATGTCCTGACCCAGCAGATTAATGGGTTCCCCATGAACTCTGCCTGCCCTTCTCCCCGCCAGCCAAACTGCGCTGCCACACTAAGCCCTACCGACTCCATCCACTCGGCTACCGCCTGCCGAGTCGCCTCCCGACGTCTCTCCTCCGTATCGCTATTTAAATATCGTCAGCAAAACGTATTATTTCTGCCCCCTCCGAAAGTGGCAGTCGCAACCAGGGGTGTGGAGTCATGACAAAAATGTAGCGACTCCGAATCTGGCTCCGACTCCAGTTTTTTTGTTTAGACTCCGATTCCGGCTCCGAATCCTCATTTTTTTTTATTCCGAGTCCGACTCCAACTCCGACTCCGGCTACGGCTACGACTCTGACTCCGACTCTGGTTCCGACTCCGGCTCTGGCTCCGACTCTGGCTCCGACGTTAACAACGTCATATTTGAATAACAATCAACATTAATTTTGCATATCATATAAAAAAAAACAAGGGGAAGCACCGTTCTCTGTCGAATATTTGCATCGTCGAATTTCTGAATATTTTTATTTTCGCTAATGCAAGTTGTATAAGCAGTTCGACAATTGAATGCGTAATAGAATCTTTCAACTTGTAATCAGGGGTGTAGAGTTGTGACAAAAATGTAGCGACTCCGACTCCGGCTCCGACTCCTTATTTTTTTTTTGTTTCGACTCCGACTCCGGCTCCGATTCCTGAATTTTTTTGTTCCGACTCCGACTCCGACTCCTCAAATTTGCAGCCTCCAGACTCCGGCTCCGACTCCGACCCCAAATATTCACTGACTCCACCTCTCCCGACTCCGACTCTGACTCCGACTCCGACTCTGACTCCACAGCCCTGGTCGCAACCCATCAGCGCATGCCACATTCTTGAGGAGCGGCCCCAGTACCGATCCCTGCGGCATTGCGCCCGACAATACTATATATAATATCTTCGCAGTACGCTACCACTACACCCTCGTGCAGGAAGGCCCTGTCTTAAAGGTAGCTCCTGATCATCAGCAGTAGATATTCCTGGAGCCGTCTCGCTACCAGTGCCATTATTATAATCGTCCAGTCCAAGCAATGCATTCTTCTCCTTAGGGGCCCGTTGTTGGCTTCGTTTGCAAGCCTCCTTACCTCCAATAGCGCGTCTACTGCTAACTTGCTCTTGCGGAAGCCGAATTGGGCTTCGGAAAGAAAGTCCCCCTGCCCCTTCGATTGCCTAGTCCGCCCTCTCCGCCTTTTCAGGACCTTTCCCTCCACGTCGATCAGGCAGACCGGGCGGTAGTTCCCGGCATCTCTTCCCGCCTTTCCGTTTTTGGGGATTAGTGTCAACCTGGCTCTCTTATATCTGTAACGTTGTGGGATGGCAGGACAAAACTCAACTAATGACTCTGCCACTTAGTACGTTACATTAGAATTACGGTATGACATAAAATCACTGCTTATCCTTCTTTTGCTGGTTTATTATGCCAAAAATGACAATTTTCAACTGCCAAAAAGGCCAATTTTCAAGTGTCGGAAACGACCATTGACAAAAATGACAATTTTTAACTGCCAAAAAGGCAAATTTTCAAATGTTGGCAACGACCATTTTTAACTGCCAAAAATAACAATTTTCAACTGCCAAAAATGACAATTTTTAATTGCCAAAAATGACAATTTCAACTACCAAAAAGGCCAATTTTCAAGTGCCAAAAAAGCCAATTTTCAAGTGTCGGAAACGACCATTTTAAGCCACCACAAATGACAATTTCAACTGCCAAAAACGACAATTTAAAACGCAAAAATGAACACATTTTTAAAAATTTTTTTTTTTTAAAGGTACACAAATGTGCTATGACAGCATCAGACTTTTTACTTTTCACTTAAAGAATTCAATCATATCGATATTATTTTATTTTTCTATTTTTTCTTTGTTCAAATATTTCGACCAATTTTCAAAAATTCATAACTCATCCAGAAATTGGCAGAGTAAGTTAGTTTTAAAGGTAAATGTTTTGTAAAGATATCAAATTTTTTGAGGAAATAATATTATATCAGTATTTTTTTTTTAGCCAAAATATTAATTTTCAAAAATTCATAACTCGCGCAAAAATCGACTCAATTTCAAAAATCAAGGTTAATTTTAAAGGTAAATGTAATATGATTTCATCAGGGTTTTTAAGGAATTCAATCATATCGATATGATTCTGTTTTCTATTTTTTCCTTATAAACATACTTAAATATTCAAATTTATGTTAAATCTTGTGGATAAATTAAAAACTTCGAGCATTTGAGTATTTATTTTCTTTAAATTTGTTCAATTATTTGACAACAACAAAAAATCATAACTCGGGGATAAATTGGCGAATTGGCAAAAATTAAGTTAGCTGTAAAGTAGAACTATTTTAAAATGTTTGTGGAGTTCAATTATATTACTATTTATTTGTTTTAGATTTTTTTTGTTCGTCTTCAACAACTAAAAATATTAATTTTCAAAAATTCATAACTAACACAAAAATTGACTCAGTTTCAAAAATCAAATTATGGAATTCAATCATAGGGATATGATTTTTTTCTAGTTTTTCCTTGTTTAAATATTCGACCACTTAAAAATTCGTTTTTAAAAATTTATGACTCGTGCAGAAATTGACACATTTTCAAAAATCCAAGTGTATATTAAGGTAATTCCATCATATAAGTATTTTATTTCACTTAAAAAATTAATAAGAAATTGGCAAATTAAAAAAAAGTAAGTTAGTTTTAAAGGTAGATGTATTGTTAAGATTTTAAAATTTTTGTGGAATTCTTTAATATCACTATTTATTTTTTTAGATTTTTTTTTCTTCTACTACCAAAAATATTAGTTTTCAAAAATTCATTTAAATTTTTAGGAATTCAATCATATCTGTATTTATTTTTCTTTGAATTTGTTCATTGTTTTACCTTTGAATATTAGGCAATTCGTACGCAAAACGTACTGCTGAACATTATGTTAAAATAAGAGATAGATTTATTTCGCACTTTATATTTTCTAGCGGAATTTTAGATGAATTAGGTTGGCTTTCTGGCGGAAATATTATGTGATCAGATGGCAACGCCGCCCATAGGTTAGAGCAGTAGTATGTATTCCGACTCTAAGCACTCTAAAGCTACGTCCACACTTGTCGAAATCGGACGGACGGCACGCATCGGCAAAAATTGCTTAACACAGTTGTAAACGAGTTAACGGACATTTATCGGTACGGCATGGAACGGATAAATGTGCTGATTGCGTGTTAAAAAATACATGGTTTTCCAATTGATTTTCCCCTTATCAATCGAGATTCAAATTATTTCAAATAACTTTTTTCAAAAGAAAGTCCCCTTTATAAAATGATTTTCCCTTCAACGTGTAAAGCTCAAATTATCTTCTTTATTCATAAAATGAATTTACAATTTTGGCCAAAAAAATAGGACAACTAGTGCGTGTCTTATTTCTAAACTTTGCTTATGTAAATTGGGCTTCAATGCCATTATTATTACATGTCAAAAGAATTTTCCACCCATTCGTGTTTGACAATTACAGGCTAGCTTTCATATATTGTTTGTTTACTTTTGTACTTAATTTTTGTCCTATATTTGATCTGTTGCGCAAATAAATTTATTATTATTGTTATTATTATTATTATAAATAAAATTGATATACTTTGTGGGTATAGCTGCTTACTATATAAAATCAAATTGAGATTGATTCACACTAGACAAAAACGGTGACCCATTTTTTTTGGCCACAATTGTACATGTAAATGTATCGGAATTATTATATCTGCATTTGTTCCGCATTGAAAGTAAACATCTGTTATATTTCACTGGACATAAAGCCTTTTGGTAATTTATTACATAAAATAACCGTTGTAAGAAGAACGCAAAAAATTCTCGTACCGCACATTGAGCAATTCGGGGATAAACAAGTCCTCTGGTCTGGAATCTGTAATCCCGTTAGCAACTCTGGAGATATTTCCGGATACTACTGGCCCAATTTGTCAAAAATAATTATGCCGGCGGATAATCCTCCAAACATGCCGACAGAAAACAGTGCACACACACTAAACAATGCGTAAACCGGGAATAATCTCTCGCGAGGATTTCAAACAAAAGACTGGCGAGAATTTTATCCGCACGAGTTGATTAGGTTTTATCTGTAAATTGCTCAATATTAATTATTGGTCGATCGTTGGAGCGGAGTTCTTATCAGTTGTTATGATAAATATAGATGTAGTGCTGCACTATAAAAATATTGAATTGTGAATATAATCAACATAATTTGTATTTACGTGAAGAAATATTGAGAAAAATAATGTCAAACAATAACATTAACATTTCATTAAGAGTGGTCATAATTCGGGTGATGGTGGAAGCGCCAAAATCCGTGGCTGGAAAGTTATAGCCAACTTCTCGTCGTTCGTAAGACGGACAGGAATTTGTTTTCAGAAGAGATTTAATGAACATTACAGAGCTTAGACATACAACAAGTTTGTTTTCTAATCATAATAATGTAATAAATTGTACACTCGGCGTCAAAAAAAGCGCCAGTCGAAAAATCGCGAAAAAAACTCGATTTTTCAAACCGTTGTAACTTTGTTCAATTTGATCAAAAATCGATGAATCTTTCAGTTTGGGAAAGATTCAAGTTTTATCTTTAAGAATGTGTAGTTGATTTTGACCTCAAGTCCAAGTCCACCCCCCCCGTACCAACGCGATGGAAAAAAATGTTTTTTATGTAAAAAATTGTCCAACTTTAACAAGCTGTAATGTGCGGAAATTTCACCATAATCGCAGAAAAATTTAATCAATTTCCTTCAAATGCCTTAAAAATTCGAGTGGTTTCGATGATTTGGAGCAAAGTTATGAAAAAAAATGACATTGAAAATGAAAACAAGTTGTAAAAATTTAACATTTTTTTATCAATCCAAAACACTTTTTGTAGGGGTTTTCAGGGGATGGCGAAAGTCGAAAACTTCTTAGATCGCAAAATTTCTGCGAGTTTCTTGCGAAATGGCCAAAAAAGCGCAAAATGTAATTTTTTTTTCAAAACTGCATAACTTCGCGCCAAATCATCCCATCGACTTGAATTTTAGAGGAAATTGGAGATAAATGATTTAACTTTATTGCCATGCTGACCGATTGAATCCACGATTTTTTTTTGTACCAAAATTGCACATTTAAACTTCAAAAACATTTTTTTTTCCTTTAGAGGGTGGCAGGGGGTGGAATCGTTTTAGCAACAAAACAATTCACATGGAGTTGAAGAGAAAATTTGAAACTGTTCAGACTGCAAAAGTTCATCGATTTTGGTGCAAAATTACTCAAGTTATGGCCAAAAAAGTGAAAAATGTAACTTTTTTTTCAAAAATTCATAACTTTGCTCCAAATCATCGAAACGACTCGAATTTTTAAGGCATTTGAAGGAAATTGATTAAATTTTTCTGCCATTGTGGTGAAATTTCCCGCCGATTTTTTTTTGCGCACGGTACAGCTTGTCAAAGTTGGACAATTTTTTACATAAAAAACATGTTTTTTCCATCGCGTTGTTACGGGGGGGTGGGTTGGACTTGGGGTCAAAATCAACTACACATTCTTAAAAATAAAACTTGAATCTTTCCCAAACTGAGAGATTAATCGATTTTCGATCAAATTGAACCAAGTTACGACGGTTTGAAAAATCGAGTTTTTTCGCGATTTTTCGAGTGGAGCTTTTTTTTTGACGCCGAGTGTAATATAGCGGTTACCATTTCAAAATCTGGTTGATGTCCTCGCAGTACTTTCACAGAAAAAAATTCCCCATTGACAAAAAAAAAATGCGTTTTGTCCGGTCCGAGTTTTTACTTTCTCCGTTACGAAGTACGAGAAAGTATTGTGATCGTGATTTTTTTTCAAATATTGTTTTTACGGAAATATCCGTTTTGGGGTCCCTAGATGCCATTTCAACAATTTCTGGAAAATTTTGTTTTGTGTCTGTGTGTGTGTCTGTCTGTGCGCGCTGTATCTCAAAAACGAATAAAGCAATTGATATGAAACTTTGAAGATACATCTTATTTGATAATCTGAAGAACTGAAAAGCTTTTGGTAAAATTTCGTATACCGGAAGTGGGCGTTTACCTTAACTGTTTTTTGTTTTTTACCAATATTTTCTTAAATATGAAAAATATCACAAAAACATTTTAACAAACATTGAAGACAACAAAGAAATGAACATCTTTTACTTGAAAACATTTTTCATAAAATCAGTTTTATTTAAATAAAACATTTATTATATTTTGTTTCATTTTTGGTTAATAATTATAAAACAATAATAGTTACAGCAAATTTATGTTTTTTTCGAAATCCCTTTAGTTTTTGAGTAAATTGAGTTTTTAAATTTGAAGTATAATCTTTCACGTTTTAGACATCAGTTTCATCCGAGTTTACACAACGCTCGATGTACATTTAAAATATGATTGCAATTGAAAATAAACCGTGAAAACGTAAATATAAATGGCTATGATACCATCAAGTCGGAGAGAGTAACATGATGGCCACATCACCATTTTTTTTTGTTAAAAACATGTCGAATTAATCCGATTTAGTTGGGACACCCTGTATAGAAATTTAAGTCAGCTCAATTTTTTTTGGCCCGGGATACATGTCCATGTGGACGGCTCTAGTCGTTTTGGAAAAAGACAGGGACACATTACTTCACGTTATTGTATTTTTTCTGAAAGTATTTTATGATTTATACTACAGTCCAGTGGTGGCGAACCTGTGGCACGCGTCCCGGAGGATGCACGTAAGAAAATGTTGCTGGCACGTGAACGATTTGCTAGTCATTTCATTTTATACACTTATAAATTATTCCGTTATTAATGCCATCACTTGTTACGTCATACTCCTGCTTTTCCAATCGGGCAATTAAAAATAGAAATACTCGTTCAACATCTCCATTAAAATTTATTGACAGTCGTTCAAATAAATCTGTTGTTAGTTCATTTGCCTTTTATGAAAAAAAAAAACATGATTAAAAAGTGCACCAGTTCGGTTTGAAGGTTTTGAAAACAAGGAAAAATGAATCAAAGAATGAAAGACACGTCTTTGTTCAGAAACATCTTGGAAATGGCTAAAATTATAACTCACCAGCAAAAACTAGATCTCTCTGTCTTAATAAGAATTAAATAACTGGCTCAGCTCGTTTAGCAACTTTTATTTATTACTGTGTTAGGAATAACATCGAGAAGAAATAATAATATCAGCTTAAGAATTAGCAACAACCATAAAGGAAACAGTTATCTACAACACAGTTGTAAATGCACACGCAGAACAAGAAATAGATGTTTCAAAATAATAAGAATTTACCAAAATCTTTAGTTGTTTAAAAAACTAACGATAGCTATAGTCTGGCCGCGCTATGATGGCATCTGAGTTCATTAACTTGGACCGCCCTTATTTGTGTTGGCGGGTGTTTTATGGGTCTTAAATACCCGAGGTTCTCAATAAGCAAACATGAGATTTTGGGTTGCATGCATATTTATTATAAAGTTAACTTTTTAAGAACCACTGATTTATAAATAGAAGCAGATACTGCACCATCACCTCAAATGCCAACGTAGCGCGGTCAGACTATTTGTATCAATTTTCTATACTACATATCTTTGTAAATCAGCATTTTTGGAAATTAATTTTATAAAATAGAATTTTGGAAATAGAAATAGAACGATTAATCTATCATAGCTTTAGTAAAAGTGGCGAAATACGAGCTTAATATACAATACGTGTCATTCAATTTACAATAGCAAACATCTCATTTATTTATTATCGATATTTACATGAGAAAGATTTTATGACTTATATTTGTAAATTTGTTCAGCATGGCAGTAACTCGATAAATACTATTTGTAAATTTTTGGCACGCGCACATAAAAAAAAGGTTCGCCATCACCGCTATAGTCAATTTTTCCTGCTAGTTCTAACCTGACAATTTTTTTCTGGAATGCAAATAAATAAAGAACATTTATTTAGAACTGAACACAAAAGAGCAAAGGATTTGTCAATTTCAATTTGGTGACGTTTAAAATGACAATACGTCAAATGTAAAAGATTGTATATTGCAAAATTACCAGCTATTAACCAATTCAAATTTCGCGCAATTGTTTGTGACCCACAGGAAAAAAAAAATAGAGCATAAAAGATTCTAATGCTGTAATCAATATATTTTAGTTATTTACAGAAATGTCAGGAAAGTTTTGCTTTAAATGCCGCCTTGTCAAGTAAAATATATTTTCTTGAAGAATCCTGTATACCATCGTATTTTTTTCGGAAATCAAATCATGATTGAGTTTAAAACAATGGTGATGTGGCCATCATGTTACTTTCTCCGACTTGATGGTATCATTTATATTTACGCTTTCATGGTTTATTTTAAATTTAAATCATATTTTAAATGTACATCGAGCGTTTTGTAGACTCGCATGAAACTGACGTTTGAAAGGTCAAAATTATAAAAGATGGAAAAATTATACTTCAAAGTCAAAAACTCAGTTTACTCAAAAACTAAAAAAAATTCAAAAAAAACTTATCCTTTATAAGTTGTTCATTTTGGCATTCTCTACAATCATTGCTAACATAAATTTGCTATAACTATTATCGTTTCAAAATAATAAAACAAAAATAAAAAAAAATAAAAAATTTTCTCGAGTAAAAATTTTATGAAAAAAATCAATATTTGTTTAAATGTTTTTGTAAAATTTTTCATATTTAGAAAAATATTGGTTAAAAACAAAAAACAGTGCACTAAATTTTACCAAAATCTTTTCAGTTCTTTGGATTATCAAATAAGACGTATGTTCAAAGTTTGATATCAATTGCTCTATTAGTTTTTGAGATACACAGACACAGACACACAGCCACACAGACACACAGACACACAGACACACAGACACACAGACACACAGACACACAGACACACAGACACACAGACACACATACACACACAGACACACAGCCACACAGACACACAGACACACAGACACACAGACACACAGACACACAGACACACAGACACACATACACACACAGACACACAATTTTCACGATCACAATACTTTCTCGCACTTCGTAACAGAGAAAGTAAAAATCGATATTTATGATACAATCATTACTTTAAGCATTTCGCTGCGGAATCCGGATAATTACGCAATGAATACCATTATATGCGGGACCCGGATATATACGCATCCTCAAGCAAGTTTTTATTTCTGCAGCATACTAGTTAAGTTTTTAAAAATCATATGCTACGTCGAAACGGTTGATGATTGAATAATTTGAAGCAATGTTTTTGACTTAATTAAAAATATATCACAGCAGTCTGCAGTGGCGGCTCGTGGAACATGTTGATGGTAGAGCCACCTATACAATATACCCCCCCCCCCTCATTTTTGTAACAGAGAAAGAACGATTTATCTTCCTAAACCAAAGTAATTGGCGAAAAAGTGTTTAAAGATATAATTTAAAATTTTTGCCGAGCTTGAAACTACAGGTAGTGCCATGGCTTCTTGGCTCTATATAAGCCCTCGACAGCGAAATATACTACTTTTGACAGCTGAAAAATACAATTTTTGACAATTCAAAAATGTTGGATAAAAACTATTTTTATTAGATGGAAAATACTGTTTTTGACAGCTGAAACATACCATTGTTGAAACACGAAAAATACTATTTTTGACAGCTGAAAAATACTAATTTTCAACAGCTGAGGAATACCATTTTTGTCAGCTGAAATATACCTTTCCTGACTAAAAAATACTATTTTTGATAAAAAATACTATTTTTGACAGTAAAAAAATACTACTTCTGACAAAAATACAATTTTTGACAATTCAATAATGTTGAAAAAAACTATTTTTATTAGGTGAAAAATACTGTTTTTGACAGCTGAAACATACCATTGTTGACTCACGAAAAATACGATGTTTGACAGTAAAAAAATACTATTTATGACAGCTGAAAAATACCAACTTTCAACAGCTGAGGAATACCATTTTTGTCATTCCTGACACACGAAAAATACTGTTTTTGACAAAAATACTATTTCTGACAATAAAAAATACTGCTCTTGGCAGCAAAATATACTACTTTTGATAGCTGAAAAATACAATTTTTGATAATTAAAAAATGTTGAAAATAACTATTTTTATTTGGTCAAAAATACTATTTTTGGCAGCTGAAACATAGCAATTTGGTAGGTGAAGAATACTATTTTCTACAATTGTAAAATACAACTTGAGACAGCTGAAAAATACTATTTATAACAGCCGGGGATTACCATTCTTGACAGCTGAAAAATATCATTCCCGACAGCTGAAACATACCGTTATTGGTAGCTAAAAAATACAATTTTTGACAATACAAAAAATACAATTATTGTCAGCTGAAGAATGCCATTTTTACAGTTAAAAGAAATGTCGAAAATGCTGCTTTTGATAGCTGAAAAATAACATTTCTATAGGTTGGAAATAGCATTTTTGACAGCTGAAAAATATCATTTTTGACGGTTAAATAATACACTTCTTAACAGCTGAAAAATACCATTGTTGACAACTGCAACAAACCATTATTGGCAACTGTAACATACCATTATTGCCTGCTAAAAAATACAATTTTCGACTACAAGAAGTCGATTTTTGACAGCCGAAAAATGACATCTATAACAATTAAAAAAAATTGATAGCTGAAAAAATACATTTTAATAGGTGAGAAATACGTTTTTTGCAGAGTTCGGAAAATATCCGATATTTATATAAATATCAATATATCGGATATATATCGGATATATATCCGATATATATCAACTTCTTGATATTTATTCTTGGTCATTAATATTAATGTTTATATGACTTATTAATTATATAATGCACATACTTTATTTATATTATAATTATTTATTGCAAACAAACACAGTTGCTTACAATATAGTAAAAAAAATACATTTAAATTGTTAAAATATTTGACATCAAATTGAAAAAATTTTGAAATAAGGACGGACTTGTTTGCTCTTCACTATGTTTTCAGGCATAAATTGAAGAATTTTCAATGTGAGGACCTTTTTTTGTTTTTTTTTGCTCGCATTTACTTTTTCGTCGTGAGTCACTTCAAAAATCGACTCTTTCCGACAAATCAAATTTTGCCCACCCTGTACATGGTTCTCATACGCCTAAAGTATGGTATATATTTAGTAAAACCGAAATAAATAATTTTTGGAAAAAATCCTCGAACAGGTGATAAAATACACATTTTAGCATAAAAGTCGATTTTCAGTCGTCATTTATTTTTGAGTAATGGCGTCATCAACTTTATTCCACCTGTTCGAGGATTTTTTCCAAAAATATTTTATTTCGGTTTTACTGAATATATTCCATACTTTGGGCGCGCACTGTATAAGCAGGTCGTGACTTTAATTTTTGCATTCCAAGAATGGAATAATCCACATACACAGATAGTATTTATTTGTTGCTTAGGTATTTTATGTAAGAGATACTAAATTTTCATTTGGATCGTTTTAATTTGAATTTAATTAATAAATGTATAAAACTTTACGTTTTTTTTTTAAGTTTTTCGCACTACACTTCACTACATCTTTCAAAGTGAGTAGCACTATACCAGCTGTCAACAATACATTTGAAGTTGATGATTTGTAAAAAATAATATCACTTAAGCAGGTGGTCTGCCCAAAATCGAGAAACATGACAAGTGGTCTACGAGACAAAAAAGTTTGGGGACCTCTGATTAAAGCTAAACATAACGTAGTGGTTTCCATTTGAAATTCATTTTCACAAATTAGGAATAAACTCAATTAAAGCATTTGCGCTCAACAAATTGAGACATAATTTTCCCTAAATCTGTTGATTTAAATAAGCAGTTTATTCTAATTATTGTCTTATTTGATATAATAAGAATTTTGCAACTATACGTACACAAAAATAATTTCGTTTAGAAAATATTAAAATAAAAACAATATTAAGTACTTACTTTTACAATGTCATTGACAGAAAACGTGTAAAATAATTAGTTCCAACAAAAAGAATCAAAGCGTGCGTCCGAACATCGCTGATTCAACCGGAGGACTGGCTTTATGCAAGTTTGCTTCAAATTTGCAAGCCGCACACGTTCTAACTTGTTTCGCGCCTATTGTGTCATAATCTGATAATTCCACTATATTGGAATGTTTTTACTTAATAAAATCCTAATGCAAAATGAGGGTTAATGACCTTTCTAAGATAAACGAAAAACTGTAAACAATTGAAGATGTTACTTTCTCCGATTTGATGGTGTAGGGCAGTGATTCTTAAAGTGGGCGCCACCGCCCCGTGGTGGGCGCTGCAGCGATTAAGGGGGGCGCTGATGGCCACCGGTGCATTTGGGGGCCGATGAATAACTGTAAGTGGGTGGTGATGGTATAAAAGAAAGAAGATAAGATTTAGTGGAACGTGGGTTCAGTGCGGTAATCAATTTATTAATCTTGTTGATTTAATATTACTACTGACGATTTACTAAATTGGTAGCAGCACAGGTTCATCCTTCTCATTCGAATATTTAACTTTTTTTTGTATAACATCCTATTCTGGCTTCAATAAATAGTTTCATAATTTCAAAAATAAATGTTTCAAATTTACACGCTTCTTTACTATATTTTACGAAAAAGGTAGAAACATTAATACATATATATTTCCTATTAATTGCTATTAAAATTTAAAAAAATCATTTCCAGGGGGCGCTAAGTAATATTTTTTTCTGGAAAGGGGGCGGTAGGACAAAAACGTTTGGAAACCACTGGTGTGGGGTATTATTTTGTATTTTTAGTTTCAAAATGTATTGGAAAATGAATATAATCTTAGATTCTTAAGCAGTGACTCAGTGCATGTGTTATCGCTTGTGGCGACTGTTCAGCAGCAAAATATTTGGACAACGTGATTACTGTGCCAATGATTACGAATTATGGACCTTGTCCGGTAAATTTCCGAAAAGAATAATGACTGTTGTAATTAGTTTTTAGTTAGTCTTAAACTTGTTCTCAAAAAGATAAGTATGCTCCCACAGAATTGATTGTAATTAAAACAATAAGAGGAAAAATAAATAAACGAATTAAACTCGCAGAGTATAAATACACCATCACCACCAAACGGCTGCGTGTCCAAGTTCGCTCGTCCGAAAAATCGAAGTTCCCACCTGAAAACGACTTGGAGGAGAGCAATTCAGACAAATTGGGTTGCAATGGCATAATAGTTATTAATATTTATACTTTTATGGTTTATTTTCAATTTAAATCATATTTTGCAGGTTCGTATGTTACTGACGTTTGAAACGTCAAAATGATGAAAGTTGAAAATGACAAATTATTAGTGACGGTTCGCCGGTTTTTTTCTGGTACGGCCGAGGAACAAGAGGTGGTAATACAGATAGGTGCGGTCACGCAGCCAGCCGTCTCTGCAACTGACCCTACCTATCTGTATTACCACCTCTTAATTTTAATAATAATAATTTTCAATAGAGATATGGATTTTTGAAGATTTTCGTTTTAATTTTTTGAGCACTTGAATGAAAACATCGCAGTAGAAAAATTCCTTAAGACAATATCCTTAATGGTCGAAGAATCGCTTATTCAAAATTAATCATGGTGATGGTTGTGACCGTTACTACGTGGTAATTCATTATAAAATCACTGAATAAAACACTTACTATGTTTTTTACCACAATTTATTTGCTGTATGTACATATTTGCTGTATGTACATACAGCAAATAAATTGTGGTAAAAAACATAGTAAGTGTTTTATTCAGTGATTTTATTCAAAATTAGTTTGGTTTTTATAAATTCAACAATTTTTAATGGAGAGATGGATTTTTGAAAATTTTCATTTTATCTTTTTGGGCACTTGAATGAAAACATCGCAGAAAAAATATAAAACGCGTAGACAAAATTCCATAAAAAATATCCTCAATGGTCGAAGTATCGCTCATTCAAAATTAATTTGCTTTTTGTAAATTCAACAATTTTCAATGGAGATATGGTTTTTTGAAGATTTTCGTTTTAATTTTTTGAGTACTTGAATGAAATCATAGCAGAAAAAATATAAAAGGCATAGAAAAAATTCCTTAAAACAATATCCTCAATGGTAGAATAATCGCTTATTCAAAATTAATTTGGATTTTCTAAATTCGACCATTTTTAATGGAGGTATGAATTTTTGAAAATTTTAATTTTATTTTTTTGAGCACTTGAATGAAATCATCGCAGAAAAAAATATAAAACGCGTAGAAAAAATTCCTTAAAACAATATCCTCAATGGTCGAATAATCGCTTATTCAAAATCAATTTGGTTTTTGTAAATTCAACAATTCTTAATGGAGATATGGATTTTTGAAAATTTTCATTTTATCTTTTTGAGCACTTGAATGAAAACATCGCAGAAAAAAATATAAAGCGCGTAGACAAAATTCCATAAAAAATATCCTCAATGGTCGAAGTATCGCTTATTCAAAATCAATTTGGTTTTTGTAAGTTCAACAATTTTCTATGGAGATTTGGATTTTTGAAGATTTCCGTTTTAAATTTTTGAGCACTTGAATGAAATCATCGCAGAAAAAAAATATAAAACGCGAAGAAAAAATTCCTTAAAAGAATATCCTCAATGATCAAATAATCGCTTATTCAAAATGAATTTGGATTTTGTAAATTCGACCATTTTTAATGGAGATATGAATTTTTGAAAATTTTAATTTTATTTTTTTGAGCACTTGAATGAAAATATCGCAGAAAAAATATAAAACGCGTAGAAAAAATTCTTAAAACAATATCCTCAATGGCTGAAGAATCGCTTATTCAAAATTAATTTGGATTTTGTAAATTCTACAATTTTTAATGGAGATATGGATTTTTGAAAATTTTAATTTTATTTTTTTGAGCACTTGAATGAAAACATCGCAGAAAAAATGGTGATGTGGCCATCATGTTACTTTCTCCGACTTGATGGTATCATTTAAATTTGCACATTCATAGTTTATTTGTATCGAGCGTTTTGTAGACTCGCATGAAACTGACGTCAAAAACGTCAAAATTATAAAAGATGGAAAAATTATCCTTTAAATTCAAAAACTCGGTTTACTCAAAAACTAAAGAGATTTCGAAAAAAACTAATTTTTTATAAGTTGTTTATTTTGGCAGTTTCTACAATTATTATTAACATAAATTTGCCCTAACTATTATCGTTTCAATATTATAAAGCAAAAATAAAAAATATAATAATTTTTTTCTCGAATAACAATCATTTTATGAAAAATAAATTTCTTTGTTGTTTTCAATATTCGTTAATATTGTTTTGCGATAATTTTCATATTTAAGAAAATATTGGCAAAAAACAAAAGAAAAAAACAGTTAAGGTAAACACCCACTTCCGGTGTATGAAATTTTACCAAAAGCTTTTCAGTTTTTTAGATTATCAAATAAGACGTATGTTTAAAGTTTCATATCAATTGCTCTATTAGTTTTTGAGATACACACACAGACACACACACACACATGCAGACACACAGACACAAAAAAATCCAGAAATTGTTGAAATGACATCTAGGGACCCTAAAACGGATATTTCCGTAAAAAACATTTTTGAAAAAAAAATCACGATCACAATACTTTCTCGTACTTCGTAACGGAGAAAGTAAGAAAAAGTCAGATATAAAAAAAAAACTTAAACTTACAGGGTGTAGAAATATGCAAAAGATGCGTTCAGAAAGAAAACTGTAACATGGATAAATAACAAATGTATCTTCCTTTAAAACTAACTTTAATTTTTTTAAATGTGTCACTTTTTAAAATTTTTAAACAAGCAAAAACTAATGAAAAATCATATCGCTATGATTTAATTCCATAAAAAACTCTGATGCAATCGTAATACATTTACCTTTAAAATTAATCTTGATTTTTGAAACTTATAATATAATATTTGTGTTAGTTATGAATTTTTGAAAATTAATGTTTTAAGTTGTTGAACACTAAAACCAAAATCAAAAATGGTGATGTGGCCATTATGTTACTTTCTCTGATTTGATGGTATAATAGTCCTGAAAAAAGTCCACAAAAAGAGTCCTGATAAAATATCCTGTAAAATTGTCTTGAAAAAAAGTTATTGAAATAACATCGTAGAAAATCCTAAAAAAAGATCATTAAAAAGACCTTAAAAAGTTCTGAAGAAATCCCAAAGAGAGTCTTGAAAAGAAGTTCAGAAAAAGGCTTGACAAAAATTCTCCAAAAAATAATTCTGAAAAAATGTAATGAAGAAAATTCTGAAAAGAAGTCCTGCACAAGAGGTTCTTAAAAAAGTCTCGAAAAAGTCCGGAAAAAAGTCTTGGAGGAACAGTCCTGGAAATAAAGTATTGAGTCCCAAAAAATCCTGATAAAAGCCGTGAAAAAAGTCCTGAAAACAGTCTTCATGCAAAATACCAGAAATAAATGTCCCGAAAAAGAATCCTAAGCCGTAAAATAAAGTCCTGAAAAAATCCTTAAAATAGTCTTCTAACAAAATTCCAGAAATAAATGTCCCAAAAAAGTCCTAACAATTCCTGAAAGAAGGTCTTAAAATAAGTCCTGAAGGAAGTTCAGAAAAGTCCTGATAAAATATCATAAAAAAAATACTGTGAAATATTGCCCTGAAAATAACATCTTTAAAAAATAAACAAAAAAATTCTGAAAAAAAGAGCATTGTAAAAAGTCCTTAAAAAGGTACTTAAAAAGATTTGATGAAATTGTCTTCAAAAATAAATCCCAAAAAAAATCTTGCAAAAATGCCTAAAATAAGTCCTAATTTCTGAAATAAAAAGTTTTAAAAATAGTCTTGAAAAGAAAAATGCTAAAAATATCTGAAAAAAGTCCCAATAAAAGGTCCAAAAAGGTCATGCAAAAAAAGTCATGAAGAACGTTCTGAAAAATGTGTTCCTAAGAAAGTCCCGAAAACGTATCGAGAAAAAAATCCTGTTAAAATTTTGAAAAGAAAGCCTAAAAATAAAGGTGCTGAAAGAAAAAGTCCTAAAAATAAGTCTTGAAAAAATATTCTTAAAAAGACCTGAAAGAATCCTCGAAGAAAGGTCTTTTAAAAAAGACCGGAAAAAAGTTACGAAAACGGCTAAAAGAACAAAAAACTGTTAAGGTAAATATTCGGAAATACGAAATTTTACCAAAAGCTTTTCAGTTCTTCGGATTATTAAATAACACTTATGCTTAAAGTTTTATATCAATTGCTCTATTAGTTTTAGAGATATAGCGCGCACAGTCACATAAACAGACTGTTATGTAGAGAAAAATGGTGATGTGGCCATCATGTTACTTTCTCCGACAATATATTTACGTTTTCATGGGTTTATTTTCAATTAAAATCATATTTTAAATATACATCGAGCGTTGCGTAAACTTGGATGAAACTGACGTTTAAAACGTCAAAATCATGAAATATGGAAAATTATACTTCAAATTCAAAAACTCGGATTACTCAAAAACTAACGAGATTTCGAAAAAAACTTATTCTTTAGAAGTTGTTTATTTTGGCATTCTCTACAATTATTATTTATATACATTTGCTGTAACTATTATCGTTTAATAATTATAAACCAAAAATTTAAAAAAATTAATAATTTTTTTTCTCGAATAGCAATGATTTTATGAAAAATATTTTCAAGCAAAAGATGTTCACTTCTTTGTTGTCTTTGATGTTTGTTTAAATGTTTTTGTGATATTTTTCATATTTAAGAAAATATTGGCAAAAAACAAAAAACAGTTAAGGTAAACACCCACTTCCGGTGTACGAAATTTTACCAAAAGCTTTTCAGTTCTTCGGATTATCAAATAAGACGTATGTTCAAAGTTTCATATCAATTGCTCTATTGGTTTTTGAGATACAGCGCACACAGACAGACACACACACAGCCACACACACACACACACACAAACACAAATTTTTTTTTTCCAGAAATTGTTGAAATGGCATCTAGGGACCCCAAAACGGATATTTCCGTAAAAAATTTTTTGAAAAAAAAATCACGATCACAATACTTTCTCGTACTTCGTATCGGAGAAAGTAAAAATATAAAATACGCAGACAAAATTCTATAAAAGAATATCCTCAATGGTCGAAGAATCGCTTATTCAAAATCAATTTGGTTTTTGTAAATGCCACAGTTTTTAATGGAGATTTGAATTTTTGAAAATTTTAGTTTTAATTTTTTACTTTCTTCGTTACGAAGTACGAGAAAGTATTGTGATCGTGATTTTTTTTTCAAATTTTTTTTTTACGGAAATATCCGTTTTGGGGTCCCTAGATGCCATTTCAACAATTTCTGGAAAAAAAATTTTTGTGTCTGTGTGTGTGTGTCTGTGTGTGTGTGTGTGTGTGTGTGTGTGTGTGTGTGTGTGTGTGTCTGTCTGTGTGCGCTGTATCTCAAAAACTAATAAAGCAATTAATATGAAACTTTGAACATACGTCTTATCTCATAATCCGAAGAACTGAAAAGCTTTTGGTAAAATTTCGTACACCGGAAGTGGGTGTTTACCTTAACTGTTTTTTGTTTTTTGCCAATATTTTCTTAAATATGAAAGATATCACAAAAATATTTAAACAAACATTGAAGACAACAAAGAAATGCACATCTTTTGCTTGAAAATATTTTTCATAAAATCATTGCTATTTGAGAAAAAAAATTATTATTAATTTTTTAGTTTTTGGTTTATAATTATAAAACGATAATAGTTACAGCAAATTTATGTTAATAATAATCGTAGAGAATGCCAAAATGAACAACTTCTAAAGAATAAGTTTTTTTTCGAATTCTCATTAGTTTTTGAGTAAACTGAGTTTTTGAATTTGAAGTATTTTTCCATCTTTCATAATTTTGACGTTTTAAACGTCAGTTTCCTCCAAGTTTACAAAGCGCTCGATGTACATTTAAAATATGATTCAAATTGAAAATAAACCATGAAAGCGTAAATATAAATGATACCATCAAGTCGGAGAAAGTAACATGATGGCCACATCACCATTTTTTATTGTGACTCAGCACTATCGATCACAGCGAGTTCCATGCCAGGCAAGTTATTTTTTTTTCGTTTTTATAAAATCTCAATTAATTAATTAATAATTGTTAGTACATAAGTTGTATTTATTTCATTTTATTTGGTATACTATGGCATTTCATAAATATTTGTCTTTCTTATTCAATATTTATTCAAAATTTAAACACAATACCCTGCAAAAATGGGAGAATAAAGTAGGGAATATTAAATAACATTTCAAAATGCTACCTTATACCACAATTACGTTTTAAGTAACAGTCACAGTTTAAGTAACAATTACAGTTTGTTACAGGTTAAATAGCAGTAATTTCAGGTAGCAGTGATTTTAAGTAACAGTGTTTTAAAGTAACAATGATCTTTAGTAGCAATGATATTAAGTAAAAGTGATTTTAATTAACAGTGATTTTAAGTAGCAGTTATTTTAAATAGCAGTGATTTTAAGTAAAAGTGATTTTCAGTAACAGTGATTTTAAGTAGCAGTGAAATTCGCCTATTAGTAACAGTAACGACCTGAGATTTTTCAATACCAGTGTAAAATTACAGATACGTGAAATATGGCCCATCCCTAGTATCCAACGTTCGCCTCACTGAAGACGTCGCACATGCTTATATGAAGATTTTCACAATTAAATTAAACTCCGGTACAGCAGATAAACTATTTAAATATACAGTAGAGAAGAAATAATCTGTACCGTCAGTTTACTCAAGCAGTAATGAGATTTCGAATTATGTATTTTTTATAAGTTTTATTTTAAATTTCGGCATTATTTACAATTATTATTAATATCAACACCCATAACTTGGTGCCAAATCGTCGTAGGACATGGTTTCCAGAAAAAACTTTTTTTTCACAGGGGCGCTAGAGGGGGCGGAAGGGGTTATGCTTAATTTCGCATGCATGACTTTAAAGAAGACACTTCAAAGTTTTTCGCTCTCAAATTCATTAAAATCGATTGAAAATACGCCGAGTTATGGCGGTTAGAAAATGGTTGAAATTTCACGAATTTCAAGTGTTTTATTTTTTTCCCTTCAGTATACAGGGTGGGGCACCGCTTACGACGTGGTCATTTTAAGGAAAACTATGCAACTTCGTGTTATTTTTTTCAAATGGATAGATGTAGGATAGTTGTATGCACAATTTAAAATTATTACCAGATATACAGGGTGTCCCATTAAAAAGATACACATCAAAGTTATGTTTTTTTAATGGAACACCCTGTATTTTTTATCATTTTTGAATTTTAAGGAACAAATAAAGGTGAGTTACTTCAATATTCCCTATACCTATTGTTTACAGTTTTCGAAATATTTAAAAATTTGTTGAAATGAATGGTACGGGTGAAATTTTATATTTGCCTCAGTGATTGACATTGAATCATTACAATCATTTCTATTGTTTGGTTTAAGGTTCAAACTACAGCGCCAACCATGATTGAGTATAAAAAATTATACAGGGTGATAAAAAAACGTGGTAGAATATCTTAACTTATAAAGTTGAATAACTTTAAATTTTTTTAAATAGCACACCCTGTATTTAGTAACGTATTATCACGTAGAATCCAATTATCTGTCAGATTATAATAATAATTATTGATATGAAAATCGCCAAAAACAAGAAAACTATTGATATTAGGAACAGAGAACTCTAATACAATCTGAAAGAGAATTGGATTCTAAGTGAGAATCCATTTGAAAAGAATAACACGAAGTTGCATGGTTTTCCATAAAACGACCGTGTCGTATGCGGTGACCCACCCTGTATATTAAATCGACAAATACTATATATTTTTTGAAGCAACGAAAATGTTGTTCCTGATGTAAAGTATCATTCATAAACAATAAATTATTATTATTATATTATAAAAATTTCAATCAAAGAAGTTAAATAATTTATTTTAAATATCGTCGACGAATTCTAAATTCTTAGGATGGTATAGCATAGACAAGCGTTGATGAGTTTATTTCAAGTACGCCTAATCGTCTAGCTGAGTATGTTGAAAAAACACAAAGGTCAGACTAATTACTTGAATTAGTGTTCACACACATTGCACCAATTAGGTCTTAAAATTTTAAACGTTTCTTAGTAGAAATAAAGCACATTTTTCCTGAAAACGTCAACAGCTTGCTAAATTTTTATTTACTTAGGACAGCTTCTATATTATATTTTGTGAGATGATTTTTGAAAACAAGTTTTCCCTATGAGTTGAAAATTTTGATACACAATGTTTAGTCATTAGAGTTATTGCCATTGACAGAGCAGATATTAGAATCTTTAAAACACGAAATGAAATGACTTTAAAAAAAGACGAAAAATAGCCAGAATATTTTACTCGCCACTAGCGCACTGATTTATCCAACGGCTGATGGCAAATAGGTGGAACTGGTTTACTAGATAAAAAATATGGGATAATAGCAGAAAAGGAAGATGGACTTATAAACTTATACCCGAAATCAAAATTTGGATGGAAAGAAAACATGAAGAGTTAAATTATTTTATTACTCAAATTTTAAGTGGACATCATCTTAACAAAATAAAAAAAAATAGATAGTGAAATTTGCAAGATTTGTAGAGATGAAATGGAAGATACAACAAAACGTACTTTACTGGAATGTAATAGATGGGACAGAGAGAGGGAGAACATTTGAATCAAGAACTGGGAAATGTAATCACAACGGATAATTTGATAAATTTAATAATTGAAAATGAAAATAAATGGAAAAATTTCTAGAAGGAAGAGATTTACCAAGAAATAAAAACCGAAGAAGAATAAAATTGAGAAGAAAAAAAATGAAGAAAAGAGGGAAAATTGAAAATGAAATAAAATTTAATAAAGATAATGCGGAACTTGAAGAAGAAATGCCAATGGTGGTGCCTCCAAGTTCCTGATTCATAAGGGCCACTTGCTCTGGTTAGTTAATGCGTCAGCTACTTATACTAAAAGTATACTAGATGAACTAGTGAACTAGTGAAGTTGAAACTAGTGAGCTAGTTTACCGCTAGTATACTCATCTTGTGGAATTTACTGATTGAGGTTGGCGGCACTTACTTCTTGATACATTTTTAATTAAATAAAACACACTTTTACTTAAACTATAATATCACACTGTTTATTTATTAGTGACTGCAGTTTCGATTAAACAGTTACTTATAGTTTGATAATGATCATTGTTTGATCGAAACTGCAGTCACTAATAAATAAACAGTGTGATATTAACTAAGTAAAAGTGTGTTTTATTTAATTGTGGAATTTATATGGATATTAAGCTAGCAAAGATAGTGTAACATAGCTGGCCACATGGACATGTATCTCAGGCAAAAAAGAACAAAGAAAGCTCCGCCTATTCCACATTAGCCATTGGTTAAATGAATGTTCTAGTATCTATTAACTAGCCTTAACTCTGCAAAATGAAGTCATACTAAGTCTCTAAACAAATAACTTATCAAACAAATGCTTCCCTGGCTAATACCACGCCGTATATTAAGTGAAATGGCATTACCTTAAATGTCTCATACTTTTATCACATTCAAGCACTTCACGTCAATGTTTATTTATAATTATCTACCAGCTCGGAATCATTTAAAATCCAAAATGATTATTAAATCACGTAACTATTTTTGATTATTTATTAGTTGTCTAAATTGCTTAAATAGTTATAATTACTGTTTAATAGGAATTATTTTCGAACACCGCCATTATCCACTTGCCACTGAGATTAACGAGTTAATATTTTAATCCGGTTTATTTTTGGTGTCCTGCAATTATTCCTTTCGCGTTTATTGTTTGCTCAAAACTATAATTGCATCTCGCACAATTCGACAGCATGTGCGACTTTTTTAATTGACAATTAAGCGATTTAATTGAGCGCATTGGACCATTATGCAATTTAACGCTTATTTTGAAATTAAACACGTTTTTACATCCATCTGGAATAAATATTGATTTAAGGGTGCTTGCTTCAGTTTTTATGTATGTTATTTCGTACTCGTAGAATGACTTTTTAAATAATAAATTCTGTTGTTGATTTTATTTAATTATAAATACAATTTAATTTTTAGGTGGACAAACGTGGTGGCATCTATTGCAGCCAACTAAAACTGATAGTTATAAAGGTATATTATGTTGCCTATGATAGAAGTCCAGTATTTTTGCAAAAACATTAAAACGGAATAACCTTTGACTATATACTAATGGACTTTTAGTATTCCTATATGATCACTGCTCCAAAAGTTGTCCACGAGCTGGAGCCCGATATAAGTCCCGCCCCGGAGCCGAAAATGGAGCGTAATTTAAAAACCGGAAAGCAAAAAAATATTTCTCGATGTATTATCAGCAACGTGGAGAATGCAAATGCGAGCATATTTCGGCAACTCGGGTCCACTTTCCTGCCTGTTCTTTACAAGCAAAGCATCAACCCATAATTTGCGAAGTTCCGGATTTGATGGAAATCTAATACAGAATTTTAGGTTATAAGTCAAAAGTCAACTGACGTGTACATCAGCTGACGAGTATTATAACCGCGTTGACATATATACGTGGACGTATTGCAGCCTTTCGTATAGCAATATTTTGACATAGTTTGAATATTTGACAATATAAATGTTTATATATTCAAAGGTGTGAATAAATTGCAGGGTATCACAATATGCAATGCGAGCTCGTAGAGTCATATGCCATAGACACAAAATAGCTACCAATTTAGTAACATACCGCAATCATTTAGGGTCCCGCCGCGCCACCGTTGCTTGGAGACACACATGAAGTTGGCGCTAGCAGTCCATAGGTATATAGTCAAAGGTAATATTAAACATCACCAATTTGAACTTAATAAATCTTTAGCTTCGTTGTGATTGCTCTTTCGTGTTCAGTTCTTTATATGACCAGCGCTGTCTGCCAAGTTCTTTGTTAGTCTTGTTTGTTTGCATTTTAGGAAACTTTTTTCAGTGTGAGTCGTGCTGGGTCTAATGAAAAAATGGATTAATCAAAGACAGATAGCAAAAATTTTACGTTTTGACGGACGTCACCACAGTCGACTTTTTAGTATGTGAAACATGCATTTCAAAATTATTTCGTAAAATTTGCAACATTAAAATGGGGCTTTAAGTTATCTACAATTTAAATATGGGGGTAAGTGAAAGCTTAAACAACTTATTTCTGATTCGTAGAGTTGATACATTTTGATAACTCAGAAATACTTGTCATACAAAGTTACTTGTATTTTTGATTTACTTGCTTACAGCGCAAGCGGCAGCTTGTGGATGTTCGGCGGGGACGCTACGGAGGAGAATTTGATAAAAAGAGCAACGGAATATTTGCTACCTCTATGAGAGTAAGTAGCGGCATCTATGTCTTAGCTTCCTCTGCGAAGATCCATGGGCCGCCGCTGACCTTTTCACTAAATACATGTGTAATAAGTGGTATGAAAAATCAAAAGTTCTTTCAATTAAAGTTACCTGAAACTTTTATCTTTACACTAATACGGGTCACTTCAGGGTTAACTGGCAAAAATGGAGTCGGCTGTCGATATGCCTTAAATCCAAAATTAATTCATGCTTTCGGTTTGATTGTGATTTAATTTTTAATAATCTTTGTCAACTTAAGTTTTTCGTGGGATGAAGCGATTTCAGAGTTATTTTGGTTTGATTTGAATCCCTAAGCCGCATTCGATTATATCCAGGTCCGTCTTTATGCCTCCTTGCTACGTTCGTCGTTTTCTAAACTTGGACGCGTGCAAAAAAAATCGGGCTTATTGAACTCGTTTTTAGATATTCATTTTTTTTTATTATAAATAAAAATTTTAATAGCATTTTTAAAGTTTTTTAGTGGGAGTGGGGGCGCTATAATCGAATTGCCCATGGGCGAAAGAAGTCATAATGCGTGCCTTGCCATGGCCTAGGGTCCGCTTATAATGGGTGTCCCAAAATTATTGTCGCCATTTGTGCAATAAATTGTTGGTGGCCACATTTCGAAAAATTCATATAAAATATGATCGGAATTGTGTTTTAACTTCGTCAACCGTGAGGAGATTAATTTAAAAATTCAGGGAGACTGGATCAGTTGGAGACGCTAAACACACTGGTCGCCCACACTGTTCAAATGTCAATATCGAAGCAGTGCGTAAGAGTGTTGATGAAAATTCCAGAACATCAATTCAAATTTTAAGAAGCTCTTTACAGCGTATATTCACAAAAGAGCTCTGTCTCCATGCTTACAAAATTTAATTAACACAACAACTGAAGCCTAATAACCATGCACAGCAGAGAGAGAGAGTTGAATGGATTATTGAACATCAACAAGTATATGCTGATTTTTCAAGCCAAATCAACCTAAGCTATCAAGCATATTTTTACCTTGATGGCTTTTTTAATCTCCCAAATTGCCGTGTTGGCTATTCGGAGAACCCACATGTGATTGTTGAAAAACAAATGCATCCACAACGTGTCACTGTTTGGTACGGATTTTTGGCTGGAGACATCATTGGACCATACTTCTTTGAAAATGAGGCTGGTCAAGCAGTGACTGTTACTAGTGCTCAATACCGCGACCTGATAACACAGTTCTTTCTGCCGAAATTGGATATTGATATGGCCAATATGTGGTTTCAACAAGACGATATAATATGCCTTAGCCCGTGAAACAATTCAATTACGGCATGAGACATTTCCTGGTCGTGTACTCTCTCGTTTCGGTGATCAGAATTAGCCCCCAAGAACGTGTGATTTAACACCATTAGATTTCTTTTTATGGGGCTATTTGAAGTCAAAGGTCTATGTCAACAAGCCCACAACCACCCAAGCATTGCAGGAGAAAATTAAACGCTGCATCAACGAAATTCAGCCACATTTATGCAGAATAGTCATGGAAAATTTCGACAAAAGAGTGCGTATGTGCCAGCAAAGCCATGGAGGCTATTTGCCGATGTGTTATTACATAAATAACCCTATCCTCTATACTTTATGATTCAATAAAAAAATAACAATCTAAAGTTTAAAAACAGTGTAGTCTATTTAATTCAAATCTTGCTTTACAAGGGGCACAGTCGCCGGTCTTAGTTCTATTTTGTAAAGTCGGAAGTCGAATGCAGCCATGACGATATACAAGCGTTAAATTTTACGCCTAAAAATCGTAATTGCTTATATTGCAATGTTTCTTTCATTTCACTTGATTTCTATAATAATAATAAACATTTTTATTCACTGATCATAAAACCATAATATAAATTAAGGATAATACAGCTTTGATATAGAATAAGTCAATTACATAAATAATTAATAAAAAATAATAATAATGATAATTAATAACAGCAATAATAATAATTTTTCTGGAAGATTACAGTTTAACAGTATTACATATTTAATAATAATAGGTTATTTTGTACTATATGATAGTGTTATTTAAGTACTCTTCAATTGAATAATAACATTTATCAATCAGTAGCGTTTTCAGTCTTTTTTTGAATATATTTATATCTGTGGAACTTCTAAGATCATGGGGGAGTTTATTGTATACCTCTGGCCCTCTAATTCGGGGATAGAGTCTCCTTATTTTTAGTCTAGTATTATCTATATAAATGAGTGAGTTGCTTCTTGTTGGCTAAGTGTGAACACTAGATGCTTCTTTAAAGTTGGATTTTTGTTTAAACACAAACAGGCATAATTCATACACATAGAGACATGGCAGAGCCAATAGACTGTAGATGTCTTGAGCATCCCCAGAAGCACACTCCATAGGTTAGTCGAGATTTGACGGTTGCATGGTAAAAGTTTACTAGTTGAGGTACCTCAAGTACCGCTCGCAAGCATCTTAATTGAAAACACGTTACATTAAGGGTTTTAGGGCCATTGCAGTGATATATTTCTCCTGGCAGTGCGCCGGTTAAACACTTATGGCCTAGGGTCCTTACAATTCAAAAGACTGTTTTGCTTTTATCACCTACGTTTCGATGTTTTTTTTTAGATTTAATTCATAGTGTAACCAACATATAATTTTTTTCACAAACTGGAGAGAAATTCGAGATTTCAGCTGCCGAAATAGTGACAGAAGTAACATTTCTCGCACAAGGGAGAGAAATGATTATTTCTCTTACTAGGGTGAGAAATAAATAGTTCAATGCCCACGAGGTTCCATTATTTATTTTTTTACAACCGGAAGAGAAAGTCGATTTCTCAGCCGTCCAAATCGTGAGAGAAATAACATTTCTCTCCCTGGGAGAGAAGTAGTCATTTTTCTCCCTAGGAAGGGAAATAATTATTTCTCTTCCTAGGGAGGCAAATAATTATTTCTCTCCCTACGAGGTTCCATTATTCATTTTAACTGTCACGGCTTACAGCGTATTTTCCCTAAGTTAGGTTTTAGAAACAAACGTTTTAGTCTTAAAATATCCCGTTTGTGAAAAAAATAGTATATATGTAGTCTGTTCGCTGGAATCTGGCGGCTGAGGTCGTAAAACGGTTGGTCCGCCCTGAGGATCGACGCACCCCGAAGAAAAGGTATTGGTGGTTCGTCTAATTGCATCCCATACATTTATAACTGTCCTTCGCTCCTATTGGTATACGCACTTTTACACCAGTGTTTCTCAAAAAGATTGGTTTGAGTTACAAAATATTACATCTCCTACTTACCGAGTTCAGACCCTCTTTTACGACCACAGCCGCCAGATTCCAGAGAACGGGCTATACCATGGGAGAGAATGCTATTTTCGCTCGCTGCGTGGTATCCCTCAGGCTTTCGCCCTCGGGATATAAATTTGCACCTCGGGAAAAATCATGCATTTCTCTCTCTCTCTTGATATATATTCTAATATTAACTGTCACGGCAGACAACGTTTTATTCTAGGATCGGTTTTAATAACGAAGTTTTTACTCTTAAAATATACCGTCTATGAAGAAAATAGTATACAGCTTATCCAATTTTACACGATGCTATAGGAAATCATCGGTGCTCTCCGTAACTGCGGTGGGGATAGTCTGTTCTAAATTTAGACTGATATGATAGTTTAATAGTCTGTACTTGAAATTATAGATTTAAGTTTGCAAGAAAGAATTCACATTGTTAAACGATACTTTGCCGGTCATTCTAAATATTATAAATTTTATTGCGGTTTTTGAAGATCGACCAATTCCATCTGTTCGGGTGATCAGTGATGTTTTAAATGATTTTAATACATTTGGTTGTATTACTTCAAAAGTACACACAAAAAAACCCAGCCTCGTTAAACATGAAGAATGGGATGTTATGATTTGTGCTAGTGTCGAAGAAAATGCGGTAGTACATTCAATCAAACATATCCCACTCGCTGCGAAGATATTACTGTTTACGCGATTAGTGTGCCGATCCTCGATCCTCTTTCCTCGAACATTGCCGATCGATTTTCACATAGCACAGAATAAAACTGGACAAGCTGTATATCATAAATCGGGAGAGAATGCTAGTTTTCCCTCGGTGCGTTGTACTCCTCGGGCATTCGTCCTCCGGGAAAATCACGCATATCTCTCACTTGATATACATACAATCTTCTATTATGTTAACCTAATTTTCTTATTTTAATTTAAACAGAACCTTATAATTGAGATCTGTTACTATAACCGGTTCTATAATTGTTGTCACGGGGGGTGGTGAAAAACCGCCCTCGTTGACCTCCAGCTAGCTCTTGGAGTCGGTGTAGCTACGAGACACAGCACAAGAAACACAAAGGAAGGGGTGGAGGCAGAAATAGTCTGATTGGCGCGATAACAATCGCTATTGTTTACTCACGGAGTTACAGAAAAAAATATTCAAAGTTAAAAAAAAAACTCAATGTTCACGAAACACTGGAATGTCTGAAGAATATGGCGGCGGCGGCGACGAAGAAGGCGGCGGCGTGGCGTCGTTGATGTTTGGACGGTGATGTTGGCTTACTGATTGTAGATATTCTGAGTCGACTGATTGTGTTTCGTCTGCTTGTCTGGGGAGCTCTCCACAGCCTTTTACGGGGCGCACGCCCTACTCTTCTCCGGGTTGCGGGTGGTGGTGGTGGTAGGGTGTGACAGGAGCGCCGAGGTCGGCGCACGTGTTCGAACCGGCAAATTCCTCTTCCAAGAACAATTTGGGTTCGAACCGAGGCATCGGAAGGCGGATCGACAGCCCATTATGTTGTCCTGGCAGCTGCACATTTCCTCTAATGGTTCTGCGAAAACGGTCTTAACGATGTCCTCGGTAAAACGGCGCACAGCGGGCACAGTCTCATCTTCATTGTGCTGTACTTCTTCTAAAATTATCTCCTTTTTCTAATAATGCGGAATTAATGTTAATATTGAAAAGAAGCAATGGTTACCTCATAAAATGCAAATTAAGATAATTATGCATTTGTTAAGACGCGTAGATAAACTAAGCGGCGATAACATTGTCTTTACCTAAACATTTACTTTTATAAGAGAATAAATGTTATTTAGAAGCAAATAATGGTTTAAATGATTCGTATATAACTGGATCAAATGTGTGAACATGACTTCAATAGGGATCGAACCTGCAACCTACAGATCTCCGGTCTGGGACGCTGCCATTTGTACCACAGGAGCCACACAGTTTCGATCTGTAGGTTGCAGGTTCGATTCCTGTCGGAGGCATATTCACACATTTGATCCAGTTATCTACGAAGAATTTCAACCATTATTCGTTTGCAAATAATATTCATTCCATTACATTTATAACGTAAAAAAGAGGAAATCATTTCTTATTTACTTTTATATTTGTAAGAATAGATTTTTAGTAGCCCAGTTTCAGGTAATTTAAAATGAAACCACTTTTAGCGCATTATTGTCTGCCCTCCCAAATAGTATATTTACTTGAAATGCGTACGCCAATGCAACAAACGACTGTTATAATCTTGCGCAGCCTGGGGTTCTTTTCTATTCAAACAGGCTCTAATTTGCCGCCAGTTGCCGTGAGTAACATGCAGGAAAGTGTGCTCGCGTTTGCACATTTTTGCCGTGTCAGAAAAGTCTACTTTTTTAATTTTATCGGCTTATAAAAATATATTCGGCAATTGTTTAAAACATAAAAGTACAGGTTTTACAGTTCTAATTTCAGTTATAGCCCTTTTAAAATAAAATTTTCGAGGTTACTAATGAATTTTTAAATTTTAAATAACAACCGCCAAAATGCTACGAAACATTCCGTCCGTTCCACATTCTTAATCAAACATTGAGATATGATAACCGCTGTTATTGTAAAAAGTTACAGTCGACAAAAAGACTCATCGATAGAAAAGAACTTTTGGGGGAATTGCCAGAGTTTCGTTCCCTCTTCCGCGGAAACGATTAAATCGATCGCGCGGGGTTGCGAGGGCGCAGTCGCGCTCCACATAGTCTCGCCCGGGCGTGCGAGGAGGGCCCCTCTCCGAGTAAAATCCCTTGTTTACATGGTAAAATCATGTGAAAATCGTTTCGCAGTGTAGCCCCGGGGGTGTGTGCGCGCCACAAAATTAGAAGTTCTATTGAAAAATGGAGGTCGTTTTTTTAAGGTGGCGATTAGCATGCTGACGAGGTTATACGTTAGCTTGAAGAAAATGGGGAATACGATAGCTGGCGATTCGAAGTCCGGGAAGCCGGAGAAGAGGAAAAAGAACCGCGGCAAGAAAGGTAGGTCGGAGGAACCGCAGTTTACGGATATCGGGGAGGAGGCGCAAGCGCACGCTGTCGTAGTCCCGCAGGACCTGAAGATCCCGCAGCTGGTGCGGGATAACACCGCAACAGGTGGACGGGTTGAGGTTATCGAGACCCCGGTGCGGACTCCCGGTGAGCTATGGAGGAGACCTCCGGGGGAGACGGTGACCTCGCCGCCGGGGAACGAGTCCAGCTCGGAATCGCACTTCACCGATCCTCTCACCCCCGTCGAATTCTCCGCGGAGATCAACGAGTGCTACTACAGCCAGGAGAGCATGCTGGGGACCCCCACGTTCCACACCGGCAGCAACGGCGCCACCGTCAGGTCCGACCTAACCCTGCATAACCTCCCCTTGAACAACTTCAAGCTGAACGAGTACAAGCAGCGCAGGGAGGAGCTCAACCAAAAGCTGAGCAAGCTCAGCGTGTCCGAGACCAGCCAGATCAGTTTGGACAGCGAGTCCAATGAGAAAGAGGAGCGTGCGAGCGACGAGGAGGAGAGTAGGGATCGTCAGGCCGATCTCACGGCCGACAGCGGCCTCAGTTCAAATGATCAGTCCGCAGAAATGTCCGTCGAGCCACCGCAAAAAATCACGCTCATCGCCAAGAGACTATCAGAAATCAGTTTGCCGACAGTGGGTGAGTACCGAAAAAAATTACTTTAAGACGCACGCGAAAAACCGCCAAGGGCGCGTGGCAAACGCCGGAAAATTCTTGCACACGTGCGCGCAACCGGCGCGACTTCGCTGCTCCGGATCCCACGATAATAAGAAGAGTTCGCGATTAACAAACCGTGGCGGAATTGTTTGCTCACACACTCTATAACTTCCTGAGAAATATTACCCTAATTATTATTCTAAGCAAACGCGTTGTTAACATATTTATTATTTTGCATTGCAAATTTTAGAAAACAACGGTACTTTTAATGAGTTTAAAAATCTTCCTACGAAATAACAAAGTTATTGCTCGTGATTATAAGGAATTTAAAATATTCTCGAAAACAACAACAATAATAAACATTCAATAAATATACTGTTTAGTAGAATATCTTGGGTATTTTGTCCAACTGGCTATTGATCACGAGGTCTTTGGCAATGTGTATGTAACTGAGCTTATTACTTCGGAGAACCACCCCCGTTACTCTAAAGCGATTATTTTGACATAAATCACATATTTATACACGATTTCTAGGGTCAAAATAAGGAATTTTTGGCCAACTAGAAGATGATATGGGCAGAAATCTCATTGAAATAATTGTGGAAAAACACTAAATTGTAAATTCTGGTCTTTCCATGTGCGACAAAATTATTGTGGTTTTTTATCAGATATTACGTACATATTTAGATATTTTTGTAGGCATTAGTGGATTCAATAAATAAATTATACAGGGTTCGACAAATCGACAAAATTACCGGAACAGCTAAATAATTCTCCAACCGTAGAAAATTTCAAAAAAAATTCAACCAAAAGTTTCTTCTATGTAAACAAGCTATTGTTTAAATACATTTTTCATATACAGAGTGTTTTTTTATTACAAAAATTTGGCAACCTTTCATTCTCAAATAAAACACCCTGTAGATTTAAAAAATGGTGATGGGCCATCATGTTACTTTCTCATGGTTTATTTTCTATATTTTAAATGTACATCGAGCGTTGTGTAAACTCGGATGAAACTAACGTTTAAAACGTCAAAATTATGAAAGACGGAAAAATTATACTTCAAATTCAAAAACTCAGTTTTCTCAAAAACCAAAGAGATTTCGAAAAAAACTTATTCTTTACGAAGTACGAGAAAGTATTGTGATCGTGATTTTTTTTTCAAAATTTTTTTTGCGGAAATGTCCGTTTTGGGGTCCCTAGATGCCATTCCAACAATTTATTTATAAAAAAAAAAATTGTGTCTGTGTGTGTGTGTGTGTGTGTCTGTGCGCGCTGTATCTCAAAAACTAATGGAGCAATTGATATGAAACTTTCAATATAAGTCTTATTTAATAATCCGAAGAACTGAAAAGCTTTTCGTAAAATTTCGTACACCGGAAGTAGGTGTTTACCTTAACTGTTTTTTGTTTTTTGCCAATATTTTCTTAAATATGAAAAATATTACAAAAACATTTAAGCAAACATTGAAGGCAATAAAGAAATGAACATCTTTTGCTTGAAAATATTTTTCATAAAATCATTGCTATTCGAGAAAAAAATGTATTATTATTTTTTTTTATTTGGTTTATAATTATGAAAAGATAATATTTACAGTAAATTTATGTGAATATTAATTATAGAGAATGCTAAAATGAACAACTTTTGAAGAATACGTTTTTTTCGAAATCTCGTTGGTTTTTGAGTAAACCGAGTTTTTTTAATTTGACGTACAATTTTTTCATCTTTCATAATTTTGACGTTTTAAACGTCAGTGTCATCCGCTTGATGTACAATATGATTTAAATTGAAAATAAACGATGAAAGCGCAAATATAAATGATACCATCAAATCGGAGAAAGTAACATGATGGCCACATCACCATTTTTCATAACATTCTCAGATTACTGGTGTTGTTTTGGCAATTTCGTCTCGAATGTTATCCATAATCGAGATTGTGGTTGGTCTGTTGATGTTCACTTTTCCCTTCAAGTGCCCCCACAGAAACAAATCGGGAGCGGTCAAATCAGGGGATCGTAGGGGCCAGTCGATATCACCAAGAAAAGTTTCTCGCAAAATTTGTACCGTAGCCCGAGTTGTGTGTGATGTGGCAACGTCTTGTTGTAACCACATATGCAGTAGGCCCTAATTATTCAATTGGGGCACAAGAAAGCTTTTCATCGCGTCACGGTAGCAACCACCATAAACTGTTACAGCATTTCCCCTAGCACCCTCAAAGAAATACGGTGCTATGATGCCTCTTGCCGGCCCTACGTTGGCTACGTTGTCGCCCAAACTTTGATTTACCTCCCAGTGTATACAATTTTAAATATCATTCATTATACGCTGATTTCCTTCACTTCGCACACGATTAATACCAAAAATATCACGCAATTTTTTTCGCGTATTCACAATTGAACGATTATTTAAATAAAATGTTTTAATAACTTCAACCCGTTCTTGCGTCGTTATATGCTCCATAATAAATTGTTATCGACTACTCTCTACAACTGTCAAATAACAACCAAACCAAAATGGCGGCCAAACAACATCGGCCTCGAACATAAAACGCACCCTGTACATATTTACAACTGTCAAATAACAGCCAAACCAAAATGGCGGCCAAACAACATCAGCCTTGAACATAAAACCAAACGTAAAAAAAGTAACAAAATTAGAAACAAATAACAAAACAATTAAATAGAATTAAAGAAAATGTTCAAACTGCCATCCCTAAGTGGTTCGATGTTGCACCAATCTCTCCACAACTTCATGAAATAATTGACAGATTGTTATTTAAATGACACTTTCAAGTCAGTTGTCAGTTTCTATGAAAAGAAGATCTTGTCCTAAGAGAAGGTAAATGGGAATACAAAAATAATATAAAATTAATCAGCTTTCTTATAACAATGAATCAACTGACCGAAAATGAGTGGATAACTTTGATAATGATTAATGGAATTGGTGATAGATTGTTAAAAGATGCAAGAAATTTGTTTAAAAATATTTGCTAATATAAATTTAATTAAAATAATCCAAGACCGTTACGGAAAACTACATACCATAAAGAATGTAACCACTTTAGAAATATTGCAAAAAATAATCTTACCATCTGCCTCTAAAAAGCAAGATCCCGGTATACCTTGATGACAGCATCTCTCTACAAATTTGGATTTTCAATTTTAATCAAAATGTTTAATGAACGACAAACGGTGTGGGCCGTGATCCCGTCCTGCTGAAACCAAAATTCCTCTGAATTATTAAATCTAACAATCTTTTAATCTAGTCCTGAAGAAGTTCTCCATCATTTCATAATAGCAATTTTGAGTTTACAGCAACATCTTCCTCTAAAGAGTAAGATCCCCCTAAACCTAGACGGTAACAACTTTCTACAAATCTGGGTTTTCAGTTTGAATCAAAATTTTTAACAAACCACGAGAAATGTGCATATTGTTGAAACCAAAATTCCTATGAATTATGAAGATGATGGTTGCGACCGTTACTATGTGGTAGTCCATTGTAACTTTTGAATTAAACAACTTTCGACGTTTTTTTACCACTATTAACACATTGTGTTTGTCTGTATTATGCAACAAATAAATAGTGGTAAAAAAACGTCGAAAGTTGTTTAATTCAAAAGTTACCTTCCTATGAATTATTAAATTATTTCCATCTATGCCTGAAGAAGTTCTCCATCATTTTATAATACCGATTTTGAGTTTATGATGATGGTCTTATCATCTTCCCGTAAAAAGTAACATCTCGCTATTCCTAGATGGCAACATCTCTCTACAAATTTTGATTTTCACTTTTAATCAAAATTTTTATTGAATGACGAGCGCTGTGGGCTGTGACCCCGTCCTGCTGAAACCAAAATTCCTTTGAATTAGATCGAGGTTAATTATCAAAAAATAGTTTTTTGAGTACCTTGTTACCTAGCAATTTAACGAGACAATAACTGGTTAACAACAAATGTTATGTCGAGGTGAATTACTAAAAGGCAACAGGTACGAACATGGGCGTCCGCAGAAATTTTTCCAGAGGGGGCAACACTTTCATACAGAAATTTGGAATAAATAACCGTCAACCTACGGGTTGAGTGGTAGATCAGCAGTGCCCCTGTGGGCCGATAAGCTGAACTCGCCCTTTTTTCTCCAAATGAATTTTGTAATTATTGTTTATTTTACATACATTTATGTTTGTATTTGTATGTATTTTGTATCTTTGGAGAAAATAAAAAAATATATTATTATTATTATTATTATTAAAAGGGCAATTTCGAATTGTCAAAAATTCTGCACTTTTGCCACCGCAAACGGCATGAAATTTGCAGTTGTCAAAAATTGTGGATTATTACTATCAAAAACGGCATTTTTTGTTATTAAAAAAAAAGAAAATGATAATTTCGAATTATCAAACATTCTGCCTTTCTGCCACAATCAACGACACAATTCAATGGTAAATAAAGAAATTAGCAGCTGCCAAAAATTGTGGATTATTACAATCAATAACGCCATTTTTTGATATTAAAAAAGAAAATTGCCATTTTTGTATTGTTCAAAATTCTGCATTTTTGCCACCACAAACGATACGATTCAATGGTAAATAAAAAAATTTGCAGCTGCTAGAAATTGTGGTTTTTACTATCAAAGGCGGCATTTTTTGATATTAAAAAATAGAAAATTTCAACTGCTAAAAATGACAATTTCGAACTGTCAAAAATCGCATTACTATCACAAATGGCACGTCAACAGTAAAAAGGAAATTGTCAATTGCTGCAGATAGCTATTCAGTACTGTTAAAAATTGCTCATTACTCAAACCGGCACGTTTCAACAATAAAAAGAAAATGTTCAAATGCCAAAAATGTTACTTTCAAAATTTGAGCATTTCTACTATCACTATCGGCATATAGAAAAAAATTTCTAACGGCCAAAAGTAACAATTATAAATTGTCAAAAATTGTGAAATTCTACTGTCAGAAACGGCATTTTTCAATAGTAAAAACATAAATTTTTAAACGTCAAAAATGACAATTTCGAATTGTCAAAAATTCTGCATATCTGTCACCACAAACGGCACATTAAAAAAATTGGAGCTGTCAAAAATGGATTTTTACTATAAAAACAGCATGTTTTCATATTAAAAAAAGAAAATTTCAACTGCTAAAAATGACAATTTCGAACTGTCAAAAATATCAGTACTATCACAAATGGCACTTGGCAGTAAAAACGAAATTTTCAATTGCTGAAAATAACTATTCAATACTGTCAAAATTGCTCATTACTGAAAACGGCACGTTTCAACAATAAAAAAAAATCCAAATGCCAAAAATGTTAGACTGTCAAAATTTGAAGATTTCTACTATCACTATCAGCATTTTTCAATATTAAAAAAAGAAATTTCCCACGGCCAAAAGTAACAATTATAAATTATCAAAAATTGTGAAATTCAGCTGTCAAAAACGGCATTTTTCAATAGTAAAAAGATACATTTTTAAACATCAAAAATTACAATTTCGAATTATCAAAAATTCTACATTTCTGCCACCACAAACGGTAAATAAGGAAATTAGCAGCTGGCGAAAATTGTGGAATTTCAACTATCAAAAACGTAATTTTTTGATATTAAAAAAAAAAGAAAATTTCAACTACTAAAAATGACAGTTTCGAACTGTCAAAAGTCGCACATATCTACCATCACAAATGGCACGTTAACAGTAAAAAGTAAATTTCAATTGCTAAAAATAACCATTCAGGACTGTCAAAAATTGCTAAAAAGAAAAATTCCAAATGCCAAAATTTTTTAACTGTCAAAATTTGAGCATTTCTACTATCACTATCGGCATTTTTCAATATTAAGGAAGGGAAATTTCCAATGGTCAAAGTAACAATTACAAATTGTCAAAAATTTTGCATTTCTGCCACCACAAATGGTACAACAGTAAATAAAGAAATTAGTAGCTCCAAAAATTATGGATTTTTACAATCAAAAATGGAATTTTTTGATATTAAAAGAAAGAAGAAAATTTCAACTGCTAAAAGTGACAACTGTCGAAAATCACTCATTTCTATCATCACAAATGGCACGTTGGCAGTAAAAAGGAAATTTTCAACTGCCAAAAATAACAATTTACAACTGTCCAAAATTGAAGATGATGGTTGCGACCGTTACTATATGGTAGTCCATTGTCAGGTAACTTTGAATTAAACAACTTTCGACGTTTTTTTTTACTATTTATAAAAATAGTGTTAAAGAAAACGTCGAAAGTTGTTTAATTCAAAGTTATTTATAAAAATAGTGTTAAAGAAAACGTCGAAAGTTGTTTAATTCAAAGTTACCTGTCAAAAATTGTTAATTTCTACTAAAATGTTCAGTAATAATACAGCGAGATCGAATAAAAAATTAGTCAAAGCAGGTCATGAACAAAAAACCGCATGTATTTTTTAGTTCCTACATTTGAAAATATCAATATACGCCACTTTGATACTTGCTAATAAGTTTAGGAATTTTGGCTCATGGCCAACTTTGATTAACTTTTATTCGATAGCACCACGCGTTGGATGGAACCGTGCCTGCTCGTCGTTACGGCCCGTTCACACGGCACCGGATCGGTTGTTTTACCGATTCGGTTATTTTGCCGTCTTCTATAGTGGCGCATATATTTTAATGTGCGTGTTCACACGATACCGTATACGGTCAACGGCAGTATCGTGTGAACACGCATATTGAAATATATGCGCCACTAGAAGACGGCAAAATAACCGAATCGGTAAAACGACCGATTCGGTACCGTGTGAACGGGCCGTAATACGTCAACCTTTTTCGGATTCATCGAACATAACGTGGAACGCACTTTCACTTTTTGTTATAATTTTTAATTTTGATGTGATTGTTAAAGTATACATTTATCGACCGCATACAAGTTTAGTATACAAAATATTACTTTAATTTAATAAATTCATTTTTCAGGAGGGGACAGCTTTAATCATCGATTTTCTGTTATCGCATCTATTATTGTGTGGAAAATTATCAAAAATATGTGGACTAGATGAAAAGGAAATTAGATCTTTAATTGTTTTGCAATTTATTTAAGATAACTTCTTAAGGGATTGAAACCTTTACAGGTATATATATACTAATGGGTAACTCATGAGTGAGTCGACTCTTAGAAATTAGTCGAGGAGTCCAGCGACTCTTGTGCAAGTTTGCTGTCTCGTAGTGAGTCATGAATTTGTAGAAGTGAGGAGCTTTTTTGCTCAACATTTGTAAAGTATAGTATGAGTACTTTTTTTTTGCTCATCGCAATTTTTCAGACATACTTTTTACTTTTTCAATGGTACAGAGTCGACGTTTTTAAAACTACTTTTGAGTCGATACAAATTAATTAGAAAATCAATTCGATGCTCAATTGTTTCTAGTCATTTTGAACAGATTACAGGATATTTAAGATTTTTGCGTTTTGATTATATTCGAATATAAAACAGTTTAAAAATTCACATTTTAATGTTTCGCAATTACTCGAGTGTGATGATTTGAAGTAAACAAAGGAGAACGTGGTAATTTCACGGTGAGCAAATCCTCCAAATAGTTTGTTGGCAGCATTGTATTTTTTTTAAATTAACATATAAATCACCTCAAAAATAACAATCGAATTTAATTGCCCACGAAAACAAGTGTATGAAGTGGGTGTGTATAGAAGCTTCGGCCTTGATTTTCTTATCCTGATTCGGTCAGGAGTTTTGACACTAATTAATAATAATGAGTGCATCAAAATTTACATATAAAAATAATGTTAGAAGAAGTGTAAAATTTTAATCTGCTTAAGCTTATATGAATATGAATAAGATTTTACCATATTAACTCGTTCTTTAGAAAATATGGTAAAATCTTATTCAGGCTAAAGTTAAAATAAAGCGAGCACTCGAAACGGGACCCGGTGGTGGTTTTCTTTTCATAACTTTATAAGGGTAAGAGTTATGAACCTCTAAAATATCAACCTTTAAGAAAAATAAAGCTATTACATTTATAAACCTACCAAACTAGGTATTTTTAAAAAGGCAAGAAAAAGGATATTAAATTTCTACTAAAATAATAATAATAATAATAATAATAATAATAATATCATTTATTTACAATGTATGTACAGTAACCATTAATCATACAATATTATAGTCAATTGGTACGGCGCAAACATGTAAACACGTCAAAACAAGTTGCAATTAAATGTTACATAACTATTACATAACTATTTTTGATTAAGATACTCATCTGTATTATATGGCTTTAATGTGCACAATAGTTCAAACAGCATATGTTTCATTTTGCAATATGATTCAGAATTTTTTATGCTTTTCGGAAGGTGATTATGAAACTTAATACAACTATATAGTGGTCCCCGTTCAAACAAGCTTAATTTGTGGAAAGGGTAGGTATACATAACACCATGTCTGGTATTATGGGCATTACTCAGGGTATATGTGGAAAATAAATGTCTATTCTTGTACAGGAACTTAATACATTCATAAATATATACAGCAGGAACTGTTAATACTCCTAATCTTTTAAACACTCCCTTACAACTGTCTTGCTGTTTCATTTTACACATTTTTCTGATTGCCCTTTTTTGGGCAATTAGTATTGAATTGAGTTGTGAACAACTACCCCAGAATAAAATTCCGTATTTAAAATGTAAATAGAAATTCGCGTAGTAAAATATTTTTACAATAACATCGCTTGTATTATTAGATAAAACTAAAAAATATACTGGCTATTTCATTTAAAAAAGAAGTTTCTTTACATTTAGCTAAGGTCTTCTTACTACATAAAAATAGCATTTAATTACATAAACAAATCTATTCATCTAAAAATGTAACTTTTCTGTTGTTAAAAAACGCTTCTATGATTTTAAAATACCAACTTATTATTTTTGCGACTGTTCAAATATTGCTTGTTTATGCCCTACAATCCAGAATAACTCAGAAACGGTTAAATTTAGCCCGATAATAGTTTAATACTATTCTTTTTCGCATCATATTAAATAATTACCTAAAGATTTTTCTGTTTATATTAAATGATAACGTTAATATAAACAGAAAAATCTATGATAACGAATATTTTTTCTATTTGGAATTTGCGGCAGTTCGCTGACAAAAAACAAATAGTAACCATAGTAACAACTAAACTGTTGGGCAATGAAACCGCTATCATTTAATTGGCTGTCACCTGTTGGGCAATGAAACCGTTATCATTTGATTGGACGTCACCTGTGGAGAAAATGATTCGGTCGAATAATGGACAACTTTCTCAATCAAAAACGATTTAACAACATTTATATTATTTAATGAGATGCGAAAAAAGTTATTGTCACTTTAATTAGTATTAAAAAAAATCACGCATTAAAATGCAAAAATATACCTAGTATTCCATTTTAAAGTTTGTGTTGGCATCCTGTGTACAAAAAAATATTTTCCGAGTCGATAATTATCTTTTTTATAAATTTTTATATAAATCATATTTTTCTATCTTAAATGTTTAAAGCCAAAAAGTTACTTTGACGCTTCAGTGAGACATCCGGTATATATTTGTGTAAGTGTAAGTATAACGATGACAAATATGAAAACAATTTTATCAATCAGTTATTGCACCAGCGATGACATTTCTTGAATGAAAAATAATATAATCAAGTGTAGAGCCATAAAAATTTATAATCTTATCAAAAGTCGTCTGGTAAATGGATCAAGGTGCACCGTACGTAAGTAATTTACAGCGGCGGCGAAATTTTCCACTTTTATCAAGCCACCGCACCGCTTGCAATGTTTAAATATTCAATTGTTTTCCGGGAACAATAATTATTCAAGAGCACGATTTCGGGAATTGTTTTAAAAGTCCAAAATGTTGTTATTATTGTCCACGCTGGAAATACTGATTTATTTCAATTAGATTCGGGCGAGAAGTGCAGATTGTAGTCAGGGACGTATTTACTCTAATTATTTTGAATTCAATTGATTCGTTCCATTACCTACAAAGGTTTACACTAGCCAAATATACACATATATTAAAATTACGCAATTAGAAAGAATGTTTGAATATAATGCGAGTTTGGGAGAGTAAATGATATACAGGGTGTTCATTTTAAGTGAAGACATATCTCGAAAACTACACATCGAATAAAAAAAAATTATAATTAAAATTTGTTCGCCTCGGAGGGGGACATCTAATGATATGAAACTCGACCCACTAATCCCCATTTCTCAGGAAATCCACATTTTCCAACGATTTTTGCCAATTTTGAATTTTGTCGATTATAGCGTCGTCTGTCACGAATACAAAAAAAACAGATAAAACTTTCTTATTTTTTCCCGGAGTATTCAAATCCGTAAAAAAAATGATCATTAGGTTTCCCCCTCCGAGGCGAACAAATTTTAATTATAATTTGTTTTTATTCGATGTGTAGTTTTCGAGATATTTCAATATCTGCACTTAAATTGAACACCCTGTATAAGAATTAGCACTAGCAATTAGGTCTAAATTGTTTAACGTTGGAGGCGTTTAATTCGTCGTACATTTTGATTGTACAATGGTATAACAAAATTAAAAGTGATTTATTCGAAATTGTTAAAAATAAATATAACGTTTTTTTAGAAATCGCACACAAGCATGTTTTGTGGAAGATCTTTCACAGTTTGGTAAGATGATTAAACGCTTTCAAAATTGAAACGTTCTGAAAAATCTAAATAATTTAATTTTCAAATGCAAATATTTCGAACTAAATCGTATAAATTGGATTAAAAATGTAACATACTTCCGACGAGGATCGAACCTGCAACCTCAACCAATATCCACGAATCGTATTTCACATGTGTCAATCATGTAATTACAGCATTACGCTACGAAATTGAAAAGATCGTGATGACTTTATGGTAGGATAAACTAAACAAAAAACAATTCGTTACGCACTGCAGCTTTCGTGTATGCGCGTCTGGTGTGATGTCACTTCCTAGAGTCACGGTGTCAATTTTCTTTTGAATTAACGGAAAACATTAGACACGCTCGCCTCGCACAATTTACCAAAACTTCATGACGGGAACGAACCAATTTCGCAACGAGATATGATCCACACTTTCACAGGGTATTGCTTTAAAGGGGTAAATGCTTCGCGCTAGAGTTAGACCAGAATGGTCTAATGGAAAATAATAATCGCCACAATCTTGAGCCTGAAGTTTTACCGAGTACGTAAATTTGTTTGTACATACCTCTAGGGTTGATACAAAAAGTTTCATGCAGGTGGCGTTCATTACAACGCCGAAAATAAAGCAAATTCGAGTTTGTAGAGATGCAGCTCTTACGTTTTTGCGACTTTATTTGATAACTAATGACAATTTGATTACGTACATATTGTTTTCAAAGGTATAAACTATTTTTCTGTAGCATTACATTTTTAGTTCTTTGCAGATAAAAGCTCCAGATATCCATCCAATATTGGTAATTTTCAGGATAAATTATACAGTTTGTCTGATGATTAAAAAAAAATTAAATTCTATAGACGAATAGTTTAATCCTTTCTCTCTAAGTGTGCAAAATATAATTTCTTAATATTTGATATTAACTTCAGAATTATGTATATGCTGACCATAAAAAATGCATCTATTATCGACGCGGCCCTCACCCCCTTAAAGCTCGAGCTCCATCAGTACACACACCAATACATTTTTTCCAAGGAATATTATTTTCTGACACGAAGTTATCAATTAGCATGAATATTTCTTTCGCAGTAGTTCTCCCAGAAAGAGTTTTTTCTCGGGCGCCGCGGTAAGTAGAAAATAACAGAAAAGTTATGGAAGGGACCTTATATTTTGTTATATTTTGCGTACCACCTGGTGTTCTTTAATGTACCACAGGTTAAAAACCGCTGATATAGAGGATTCAGCTGGATGAAGAAAAGTTATTTTTACTTTATGAAGTTCTTCATTTTTCTGTAAAACATTTTCAAAATGTCAATGATGTAGCCTGATATATCTGCTAATTTAAGTATATTAGGAGATAGCTTCTGAATCCATAAAAAAGTTTTTCAGCAATATTTTTGAAATAGTTTTGGAAATGGACACATGATATTGGTGCGTTCCTTTGAGAAGTTAAGCCACTGTGACCGCCCAAAAAAGGGGTTTTTACAATTTTTTTAAGATAGAAGAGAAGGTAGCAATAAAAAAACTGTTTGAGTATGTTATTAGCCATGTATTGAAATACAAACAGAAATATTTTTCATGAAAATATATTTAAAAATGGTGATGTGGCCATCATGTTACTTTCTCCGACTTGATGGTATCATTTATATTTAAGCTTTCGTGGTTTATTTTCAATTTAAATCGTATTGTAAATGTACGTCGAACGTTTGTAGACTCGGATGAATCTGACGTTTAAAACGTCAAAATTATGAAAGATGGAAAACCTTTACTGCAAATTTAAAAGCTGAGTTTACTCAAAAACTAAAGAGATTTCGGAAAAAACTTATTCTTTATAAGTTGTTCATTTTGGAATTATCTATAATTATTATTAACATCAATTTGCTGTAACTATTATCGTTTCATAATTATAAAGCAAAAATTTAAAAAAAAAAATTTTTCTCGAATAACAATGATTTTATGAAAAATATTTTCAAACCAAAGATGTTCATTTCTTTGATGTCTTCAATTATTTAAATGATTTTTTGATATTTTTCATATTTACAAAAATATTGGAAAAAAACAAAAACCCACTTCCGGTGTACAAAATTTTACCAAAAGCTTTTCAGTTCTTCAGATTATCAAATACTCACACACAGACACAAACACAGGCACAATTTTTTTCCAGAAATTGTTGAAATGGCATCTAGGGACCACAAAACAGATATTTCCGCAAAAAAAATTTTTGAAAAAAAAATCACGATCACAATACTTTCTCGTACTTCGTAACGGAGAAAGTAAAAATGGCAGCTCTGTAGCAAATCTCCCGACACGCTTGAACTTCAAGGTGCTCCGCGTGCAAGTCATATAAATATCCACCTGGAAGAAAATTTAAAAAAATCTACATGATTATATCTAGTGAAATACGTATGGTTTTGAAAATATTCAATTTCGTGTATTTGGCACGCATTTGAAAAAAATTGTGATTTTTCGACCATAAATAGGGACATGTTTTTTGTTTATAACAATTGTTCTAACTAATTTGTAATTTTCCCTATACACTGGATGGAAATATGCTAACACAAAAATCTGTGATGAAGGACTTGGGCGTTATATTTACATCTAAACTGAATTTTTCAAATCATATATCACACATATGTAATAAATCGCTGAAACTGTTGGGTTTTATTAATAGGTTTTCGGTGGATTTTAATGTTAGCACCATTAGAAAACTGTATGTTTCCCTTGTTCGTCCACACCTGGAATATGCCTCGACCATTTGGTCACCATATACAAATAATGCCACTTTACAACTGGAGCGGGTTCAGGGAAAATTTTTAAAACTAATGCATTTCCGAATGGGTGGTAGAAATGCTAATTTTAGTCACAGTGGAGTATTAAGCCAACTCAACATCAAGTCATTAGTTGATAGAAGAATGTTTTTAGATATGTCGCTTTTATACAAGCTTATCAATGGTCTCATACAATGTAGTGAGCTGGTTGAAAGTTTGGATTTTAATATACCCCGTTGCCCACAGTCACGTCATAAACCATTGTTTCGTATTGCCTTTCATCAGACTCGATATGGTATGTATAACCCTATGGGCCGAATGATGCGGTTTGCAAATGAACTGGGCAGTAACTATAATTTCATTTTATTCAATCCTTCTTTTGCAACATTCAAATCTCGACTGCACCGCATCAATTTATCCGATGTCATTTACTTATGTTGAATGTTTAATATTTAAGATGTTAGGTTTTGTATGTTTTGTTAGCTTATATATATATTTTTTATATTTTATTTTATTTATTTATTTTTTTTTTTTTTTATGTGTCCAATATATTGCTCTTGCATATAATTTAACTTAATCTGTGATACCATCTGTGATACATACATTTTGTTTTTTTTTTTTTTCTTTTGTGTATTTATATATTCATGTATTTATATATTTATATATTTATTTATTGGTTTGTATTTATGGGTTCATTAACACTGAGATTACTGTTCCTTGTTTATGTTTCTTATGTTACTACATGCCACTTGGGTAATATTTACTTTTTCATTTACCTATTTATATGTTTATATTTTTTATATGTAAAAGATTATTACATTATTTTGTAGAAAGGTGATTTTCCGTAAATAAATTCAAATTCAAATTCAATAATTTATCCAAAAATCCATACATACGTATTTCAGTGCGCAATAACGTTTTATGAATGTAGTTCAAATTAAAAAATGGTAATGTTACTTTTTCCGACTTGGTGGTATCATAGCCATTTATATTTACGCTTTCATGGTTTATTTTTAATTGAAATCATATTAAATGTACATCGAGCGTTGCGCAAACTCGGATAAAACTGACGTTTAAAACGTCAAAATTATAAAAGATGGAAAAATTGTACTTCAAATTCAATAACTCGGTTTACCCAAAAACTAACGAGATTTCAAAAAAAACTTATTCTTTAGAAGTTGTTTATTTTGGCATTTTCTACAATTATTATTAACATAAATTTGCTGTAACTATTATCGTTTCATAATTATAAACCAATTATAATCTTCGATGTTTGTTTAAAAATTATTGTGATATTTTTCATATTTAAGAAAATATTGGCAAAAAACAAAAAATAGTTAAGGTAAACACCAACTTCCGGTGTACGAAATTTTACCAAAAGCTTTTCAGTTTTCGGATTATCAAAATAAGACGGATGTTCAAAGTTTCATGTCAATTGCTCTATTAGTTTTTGAGATACAGAGCACACACACACACACACACACATGCAGACACAAAAAAAAAATCCAGAAATTGTTGAAGTGGCATCTAGGGACCCCAAAACGGATATATCGGTAAAAAAAAATTTAAAAAAAAAATCACAACACTTTCTCGTACTTCGTAACGGAGAAAGTAAAAAAAAATAAATTGTTTGACTTATGATGCCTGCCGTTTTGAAAAATCGTGTTTCGAGATTACGCGATTAAAGTTTCAAAATGAGTTTTAGATATGAAAATATGAGAAAATTGACTGTTTGTAATCCCAGGACCATAGAGTAGCACTTCTGAGTCCGGGATGATTTCATGGCCGACTGCTCCCCTTTTCAAAAATTATATGATTGAGCACCAATGTCCATCTCCAGGACCTTCATTATTCGCAAGATACTCGTCATACCGTTGTTGAAGTTGCACGTGGCAATGGTAACCGCAATATCTAATACTTTTTTGCCACTTGGATACATTTTCGGAGCTAACGGTTGCATTGGAATTCTCATTCGAATTTTGAGTGAAGCCTCCCAAACAACGGCTTAGCAATTCGACTCAGCTTATTGGTTTGATGTACTCAAAAACTTTCTTTGGAAGTGCCGGCTTATGATAAAAAGTGTTCAAGGCTGCCTGCTGCTTCCATCTTTCTCAAATCACACCAAGCTTTGTAATTCAAAAACGATCTTTTTGTGTTGAGTTGGCATGGAATAACCCTAGACACAAATGTTAATGACGCCAACACCTCTTGATTGATTCAAAACTGAAAATAATGTCACAGTCATAACATAATCACTCTTACAACCGCAAATTGATGTTTGCGCTATAAATCCGATATAATTACCGTTGACCTTGAAAGTCGTTAACGTGTCGCCTAATTAAGCTTGCCGTTTCGCGTTTTAATTATCACCCTAAAGCTTAACGGATTAATGGGATCTTAATTAATTGGATAAAGGGCGCACGAAACCCAAAGGGGATTCCTGGAGGTAGGGGGAATAATTAGCACAATTTCGCGAAAGCTAGTCAACATCTAAAGTTCGGTAATGAAGATTCTTCATCGCCAAAAATTAATGGTAACCATTTAATCGGGTTATTATTAAAAATGATAATACACAAACCTTTGAAGATTAAAAAAAGTATGTGTATTTATTTATCCTTTATTTAACGCAAATCATTTTTTTACAAAAATAAAATACAATGAGGTACTATAATCTAAAAAAAATAACCTAATATATCATACAATGCGTTGATACTTCCACTGTTACAGCACAGCAAATATAACTTGCCGTTGTACAGTGGCAAAATTTTGGGCAGTATCTTCGAACCGAGCTCTTGATAGGTTTCGTGGAGAGATCGCTTGCCTGGTACACTCATTTTCATCGTAATCGCCTGGAAATGCCTAAATAATAATTCAAACTTTTTTTTTTCATCAAACATATTTACTTATTTTCTTATTCTGAGCACTATTTGTCTATAAAAAAAATGTGGGACTTCCAGACTGGAGATACGCAAAATGATTTGGTGCTTAAATCGACTGGAAACGCCTAAATACCGATTAAAATATTTTTTTCTTCAAAAATGTTTTCTTATTTTTTTTAAGTTTAAGCGCTCATTCAACAGTCTACAAAAAAATTGTGGGTAGATTGTACTCTTGTAACAGTAAATACTGCAAACTTGTAGATTCACACTTGAACGTTGAAACCGAAATCCTGCAGACAGACGGCATGTCGCGGAAATAAATTTAATCTGTAAATGGTTTTCATTGTTAATTGCCACTAATATATCTAAAAAAATGTTTCCTTGGTTTTCATTGTTAATTACCTCTAATATATCTAAAAAAATGTTCCCTTATTTTATTACGTTTTTTTTATTCGTGAGCACCTGTTGCTCGCTTTTTAAATGACCCAAGCTTTGATGTTTCATATCATAAATGAAAGAACAGACAAATGAAAAAATAAAAAAAATTAATGTATAAATATTTAATGACGAATTCATAAAAACATATTTCCAAGTGGATGTGGATTTGTTAGTTTAAAAGTGCTTTATACAAATATATCATCATCAAGTATAAGCTCAATGATGTACAACTTCAGTTTTTTTTTACGATAACCTTTATTTTTTTTTTCTTAATTTTTGAAATCTGCAGTTTTTTTCGCACATCTTATATTGTGAACTATATCGTTAATACAAATTATAAATATTAGCCTCTCCAAATTTGATCCCTGTGAGATACCAATAGTATCGAAATATTGAAATAACTTTTTTATTTAAGAGTTTACCAAAAAAATGTCTTGTATAGAATTTGTTAGGTTAGTTTACCGAAAAATATTCCAGATAAAATTTGTTTGATTAGAAGTGCTTTATACAAATAACACATTAAATGTCAAAATTATGAAAGATGGAAAAATGATACTTCAAATTCAAAAACTCAGTTACTCAAAAACTAAAGAGATTTCGAAAAAAAAAACTTATTCTTTAGAAGTTGTTCATTTTGGCATTCTCGACAATTATTATTTACATAAATTTGCTGTAACTATTATCGTTTCATAATTATAAACCAAAAATTAAAAGAAAAAATAATGAATATTTTTCTCGAATAGCAATGATTTTATGAAAAATATTTTCAAGCAAAAGATGTTCATTTCTCTGTTGTCTTCAATGTTTGTTTAAATATTTTTGTGGTATTTTTCATATTTAAGAAAATATTGGCAAAAAATAAAAAAAAACAGTTAAGGTTCAGCCACTTCTGGTGTACTAGATTTTACCAAATTTACAGAAATTGTTGAAATGGCATCTGGGGACCCCAAAACGGATATTTCCGTAAAAAAAATATTTGAAAAAAAAATCACGATCACAATACTTTCTCGTACTTCGTAACGGAGATAGTAAAAACTATAAGTGTTTCAGATAAAAGTTGTAGGGCTTAACAATATCTATTTACTAATCTTATTGGTTTGACCTTAAGTGGTATTCACCAAGGTCACCTTAATTGTTTTAAATGAAATGCCTTATTTTTTATAGCACATTTTTATAGGTCTTTTCGAGTCCTTTTTAAAACATTATAATTTTATTCGTTTTGAGTTAGCCGTTTCACAGTTATTGTGATTTTTATGATTCAATGTTTAATCAAAAATGCTGATAGATTAAATTTTTATAATAATCTTGTAATGGTTGGGATTATTCACATTTGTGTAATAAAACAATGTAGTTATGTGTAATTTTTAAGGAGGCACACTTCAAAAGACCGCACGAGACCGCTGCTAAAACTTCAAAAGGAATGTGAATCTTGAACAAATGCGAACTTTTTCTTAAATCACACATTACTTGCGTTAAAATATGTCCTGAGTTTTCATAAATATGTTATAAAAAATGTAATCTAATAATTTGTTGATTAAACATTGAATCATACAAATCACAGTAACTTTGAAATGACTAGGGAGTCGGTGTCGCTATGAAACAGCACAAGAACACACAAGGATGGGGTAGAGGTAAAAATAGTCTGATTGGCGCGATAAAAATCGCTATTATTTACACACGGAAAATTATTTACAGAAATATTCAAAGTTTAAAAATATATACACGAAAATAAGTCAGTAAAATAAAGTCACAAAAAATAAACAGTCACGAAAAAGTATAGTGACCCACACTTCACTAAAACATTCGTGAAGCACGGCATCTGCCCGATGCGGCGGAACGGCGACAAAAGCAGCGGCGGCGACAGTAGCTGCAGCGACGAAGTTGGAAGCGGTGGAGTTGGAAGCGTCGGCGGCTACGGTGATGTCGGCGGCTATGATGACGTCGGCGGCTGCGGTGGCGTCGGTGATGGCGGTGATGGCGGTCTGCGGCTACTGTTGTGTGGTGACTAATTGCAGAACTTCGTTGCGAGTGGTGGTAGGGTGCGACGGGAGCATCGAGGTCGGCGCACGTGTTCGAACCGGCAAATTGCTCTTCCGAGAACAATTTGGGTTCGAGCCGATTTTGTCACGTACGCAGGCAGCGGGAGGCGGATCGACTATCCTGGCAGCTGCACATTTCCACTAATAGTTCTGCGAAAACGGTCTTAACGATGCCCTCGGTAAATCGGCGCACAGCGGGTAGAGGCTCATCTTCATTGTGTTGTTACTGCCAGCTGTACTTCTTCGAAAATTATATTCTCAAAAAGTTTCGCCATCACTGGTCTAGGCGATGCCGCCTTGCACGGCATAGTTTTTTGACTGCTCTCCTATAGTTTGTTATCGGGATCTGCAAAACAATGTGTTTGTTTTCTTCAAAATCAAAAAACTTAAATAGAAAAAATTGTGGCGCGAAGGCTAGGTGAAACGAAAGCCATGGTTCGGTAGTCGGGCGCACTCTCAGAATAAAGTCGGTTTCGTCGCCATAGTAACATCCTATACAGACAAAGAGCGAAACTACGCCTCGTCCCGTCAGCGAGCACATGGTGCTCGCGCCTTTATAGCATTCGATACACTGTTGCTCGAGCCACTGTCAACGTGTCAACAGCAGCAAATGATACATATTTCGATTACAACACCCTCTGCCAAAGTCTAACAAGTACACTTTTCCGAAATAGCGAATATTTTTTTTTATCACGTTGAATTGGAAATGGCAATATAATTATGAAAATTTTGTAATATTTCGCGGCGCTCCTGTGTGGAAGCCGCGGTGCGCACTTTTGGAACCACTGGTCTATACTATAATAATATGTATCCTTCTTCTCTATAGAATATGGCCTGTAATATTAAATTTTAACCTAATCTCCAGGGATGTACTTTTTCTTTAACGATCACGTGTTGACGCTGACATGTCCCTCAGCCATCACACACTAATTGTGTATAATGGATTAATATCCTTGCACACTGTTATCGTTATTGATATCATCAGGAGCGGCTCGTGCGTAGTAAGAACCGTATTACTTAATATAACAGTATTTCCTGAATTTTGTCATGCGCACAACTATATTACGATCAACATCCCCATTACTGAATGTTATTTACACGCTGAATTTTGTCGTGCGCACAACTATACTGCAATCGCCATCCCCATTTAATCGCGAAATATTGTTTTCGTCCAATGTATTAACAGTTTCCTTATGTTCTAGGAACGCAACAGCACCATGAGTACAGGAGGCATATGTCAGTATCAGCATCGCTCACATCTCCGGCGGAAGATGGGTGTTCAGAGGTCCTCAAGAAAGTCGCGTCACTGTCACTGGTCAGCCTCGAGTCCAAAGTCACCAAGCCCAAGTTCGTGCCGGAGAAATTGGACTTTAAGCTCTACGAAAAGTTTGAAGGTTTGTACATTTAACCAAAATTTATAATATACGAAGATCGATCAATAAGTACCCGTGTTAGGTTTTTTACAATTCTTTTTTTTATTTTTCAATGTAATTTTCTTTTAGGATGATACACTTTTTCCAACGTTTCTGCCATTTCTTTAACATTTCTTCGCATGTTTTTCCAGCCAAAAATAAAAGGCGAATTACGGAACTCTATTGCTCTTCTTTTACCGAGAAACACGAAACATAAATTAAAACTAACCTATTAATCAGTCCGAAATTTAATATGGTGTCGTTTGACAGATGGCAGTACACGACGGTAATGCCAACTTTCCTCAACAGGGTACTTATTGATCGACCCTCGTATATTAAACACTTAAAACAAGTGTTTTATTATCCGACATGGATAACAAAGAAGAAGTCTCCAGTGGTGTAGCGTGGATCAACGGGCATGGAGAAAACGTTTCTATTGAAAAATGTATTCCAATATAGGTGTTTTTCCACAAACGGAAGAGAAAGTCGATTTCTCAGATGTCAAAATCATGAGAGAAATAACATTTATCTCAATCGGAACACAAATCAGGAAAAATCACGCATTTCTCCTTCTTGATATACAGGGTTCCCCATAATAGACTACCCATTTTATTTTATTAATTAATTCCCTACGAGATAACTAAATAAGTTTATCTCTGTGGAATTATGTTCTGTAGTCTTTGGGATTTAAGTTAATTATTGATCAAGTAGGCACCTGTCACAAATAAGTTTTATATTAATAATTTTGTAGAACGTTATTTCTCTAAGAGAAGTTTGTTAGTTTTCATCATAATTATTTAACTTTCACGGATTACTCAGTCCGACAACGTGTGTTTTGTGTAGAAACTTACATTAGAAGCAATTCGATAGAAGAAGTTAGGCGTGCATTCCGGCGTCAGTTTAATAACAACAATAGAGGTCACGCGCCAAATCGTAAAACTGTTAAGTTATTAGTTTGTCATTGACGTGAAAATGGTTCTGTACTAAATTTGAAGAAGCCTGGACGTCGAAGAACAGTTCGTACACCAGAAAACATTGAACGAGTTAGAATTGCGTTTACGAGAAGTCCTAAAAGGTCTGCTAATCGACAAACTCTTATCCTAGGAATATCAAAGTGAAGCTTAGATCAAATTCTTCAAAGAGATTTAAAATTTCATCCCTATAAATACCAAATGGCACAGCAACTTATAAATCAAGATAAAGAAGCAAGGTTAGCATTTTGTCAAGAATTTTTGAATTTACATCATGGAGCAATTCACAGTCTCTTTATAAGCGACGAAGCAAATTTTTATTTGAACAGCATGGTTAATAAACAGAATTTTAGATACTGGTCAAATGAAAATCCTCGTGAAATCTTTACACAGAACCTCCATAATCCAAAAGTTGTTGTGTGATGCGGAGTAGGATCTTTTGGTATTATTGGTCCATATTTTTTTGAGAATAAAAATAACTGCGCTGTAACAGTAACATCCGAACGCTACGTAAACATGCTAGAAACATTCCTCATTCCAGAATTAAATAGACGAGGATTACTAAACAATGCCTTACTATTCCAACAAGATGGGGCAACAGCTCATACCGCCAGAAACTCTATGAGGGTTCTGCGAGAAACGTTTAATGGCCGACTCATTTCTCGATTCGGAAATTTGCCTTGGCCTTCGAGGTCCCCCAACTTAACGGCACACGATTTTTTCCTGTGGGGATATTTAAAAGCCTAAGTGTTTGCGAGTCGTCCAGGCACAATCGAGGAACTCAAAGTCCAAATTTGTGAAGAAGTTGAAGGAATAGACAAAGGTTTGCTACTTTTTATCTAATATTGAAAAATGTGTTGAAGTTGGTGGAGGTCAGTTAGAAGACGTGATTTTTAAAAGTTAGAATTAAATTAGCCAAATATTTATGTTATCATAAATCCCAAAGAGTTAGCTGTAATTTAGTATAATAAAAAGTTTGTTTTGTTAACTGAAAAAAAATTAATTCAAATATTAAAATGGGTAGCCTATTATGGGGAACCCAGTATAATCTACTATTGTTATATGTCGAATCAAACTCGTAATCAATTTATATCGGCCGAGTAGACGCGCTGATCTGTAGAGCTTTTACCCCTCTTGGCCGCCTATTTACTACGCCACTGGAAGCCTCAAGCAGAGGCCTGCATGGGCCGGGCTTTGGTGAGTCAATGAAAATTGCGAAAATCCGGTTTTTCCAAGTTGGAAGTAAAAAAAATCGGGCTTTGGATTTTCAAAAATTGCTGAGGTGTTGAGCATGTTTTGATTAAAACGGGTAGTTACCCGATTATCACCCCCCCCTGCAATCGCCACTGGTCTGGTTATGTCTTGTACTTGGCAATGTTCTCCATATTGTCTATCTTTTGCAGTTACCCTTCCTTGCAATTGCAGAAAAAGGCGACAGGTGAAGAAAGTTTTGAAGACTTTATTTATCTAGTTGAAGATAGATTTTAAGCTCAAGTTTATCTAAGGCTCTTCAGCTCACTTGTATCCCGTATATGTAAGAAGTTCTTGTTAAGACTGGAATTTGCTTGTCCATCAAAATGAATTCCAGTTTTAGAATTTTTTTTTATACTTCTCTAATTCGCTCGTTTTATTGTACGTGTGCGTCGGCGTTTCTGTTGATATGGTCTTGTGATTCCGGTGAATCAAGCTCAGCAGCGCATAAATCCTTCAAATGGGGCCTTTTTAGAGAAAAAGTGCAGCCAACCGCATGCGAGAGTAATCGCCTCGGCGGCAGTAGTGCGCGCGCGATTTTCGCGAGATGAGCGTTTCGCTCTTGCCGAAGAAGTTTTACGTGGAAGACACAACTTGGCCTTAGTGAGATGGCTAACAGTGCTGATCGAATATTTGAAATGTGTGCTTGCATTTAATTTTGGGGAATATTTTTTTTTTGCTTCGGTTACAATTGTTTCTTTAAACTCCACACTTCTTCGGGTTAAGAAAAAATAAATTTAAGAAAATCGAATAGACGTTATTATTCAAATAACAGTTTCTTTAGGAATAGACGTTATTATTCAAATAATAGTTTCTTTAGGAGAGGAAATAGTACATTTTAAAAATGTATAAGGGTGAACCCAGTTAAAATTAATGTCAAATTTGTTATTTCAAATCATACTTGCACATTTAAAATTCATACATTTATTTAGCAAGTTGAAGGATAATAGAGTTTACTCTGACATAAAACACTTTTTACTTTGTTTGCATAACAATTTGATTTATTCGTTTGACTGCAGTTTCGGAAACTCAGCTTGCCATTATCAAAACTAAAGACTTTAGTTTAGCAGTCAAACGAATAAATCAAAGTGTAAACAAACAAAGTAAAAAGGGGTTTATTCCATATAAAAGCATGTATAACGAAGTAGAAGCTTCCTACATAACAAATATTAAATATTATAAAATTATCTTTTTTTTTTACCCAACAGCTTCAGTTTACAACGGCGTTTTTATTCTCATACAGTTGTCAATGCACATATTCTTCAAGTGTGTAAGAGTGCGGCACTGATCTGAACTACCCTGAAGTTGAACGAACCTGATTAGATTCAAAGTTACCGAGCCATTATAATAGCCTGGGAGGTTAAATTAATTGGAAACTGAAATTAAAATTCACTTGGTTTAGCAATTTAAAAGTGAAACAAACCAAGTGAATTTGAATTTTTAAACCTATATTAACACAATGTTTCACCAAGTGATCAATGAGAAACACGTATATGACATGGAAACTGAAAGTTGTATTTTTGTTTTGTTTTTTGCTAAATGCATGTACAGTTAAATAAAGAATGTGCCGGACCTGGATTGTTGATTACTGCAGTGCTTGTTGTTTAAGCTCTACAACAGATGATCACTTTAGAAGATGCTTGTAAGTTATTTGTATTAGATGTGAACCCAATTTTGGTATGCTTTAACCCACGTAATAGAAACATCCTCCTCAATATCAAACATCCCAGAATCTTTATCATATTCCACCAGTTAAGTTATCTTCTTCTTTAGTTGTATCGACAGATAGAATATTAACACTTTTATAATTTAATTCTGAATGTATAAATAGTATTATAATTAGTATATAACGGAAGGTAAAAGTGAAACTCATCTCAAGTGTATCACCAAACACAATCTATTCAAATGAGTCCTGAATAAATTTTCCGTCGAAATTTCGAAACTTCCCCATCTCGCTTTCTACTCCTAATCTTGCAAAGGAAAGGAAAGTACCACCATCGTCACGGTACCATCCTCATCGCGTGTTCTATGCCCAAACAGAAGCGTATCTTCCTCATGCATGAAATTTCCAGGAAGACGAATGGGCTTTAGTAAAAGTGTTGCGAAACCCGAACCTCCTCTTCGATAAACATAACTCTGCGCAATCATGGAATGGCTGAGTAAACATGTAGTAATCTTTTGCAGGGCACATGCTGATCAACTGGTACCTGTCGGAGTTCAGGGAGGACCATTACCTGAAGCTGTGCAGCAATACTCAGGACCTGAGGGTGTTTGCGATACAGTTCTGCACGCATCTGCTAGCTGCCGGTGTGTTGCGGCAGATTCCTGACAAGGAAGTACCGATGTATAATATTTTTAAGGTAAGCTAGAAATTCAAAGGATAATTATGATAATAGTATATTACGTAACAAGAGTTGTAAATAGCAAATTACGCGCAAGTGAAAAAATTGCGTACGAGCCGCGTAGCGGCGAGTAACGCAATTTCACTAGTACATTTGCGAGTGGTACAACATATGGGATCTAGTCGTTTATTTACATAAACCATACATACACTTCGATTTGGTTATATTGGTTGGTTTTTAATTACAGAGATCTGTAGTGAAGAAGCTTCAACGCGAACAATTTCATTTGTATGGAGTGCGAAGAGCATGCTGTCATGAGCTACAGCTAATTTTTGAAACACACTCAATGGGCGTGTTCAACGAACAAAGCTGTTGAGAATCAGAATCAACCTGTCAACTCTTGCAAGTTCGCTGAACGATCCAGAATCAAAACTGCTAAATGTGTCACTTGCACTACCTCTGCAGATCATGTTAATATTATTTGAGGTTCACTCTGTTCACCACCAGCGTACAAAAATTGCTCTTAGTAAATGATGACAGATGACAGTTCAAGCAAAAGGTTCAGCAAACCGCTGTCAAACAACTTTCTCAGCAGTTGCGTTCGCTAAACGCGCCCAATATATTTAATTATGGCCAACCAAACAACAAAATTCCAATGACAACTTTGCGGAATATCACTACTGACTGGAGTATAGCTTGTCATACTTGGTCTTCAATCTTCACAATGTTTGTATTCATCTTTTTGAAGCTAAACTCATATTAGGTGTTTGTCCTCAATCTTCTTTAGTAGTAATATTGTTTGTATTGTCAGTTTGTTGATTTTAACTACCATGCCTACTCACCAAGTCTTCATCTCCATTTATGTACAGGTCTTTATCTTTATTACTTTGTTAGTACCCAACTTACCTAAATATACTGAAGGAAAGAAAATGAGACACTTGAAATTCGTGAAATTTAGACCATTTTCAAACCGCCATAACTCGGCGTATTTTCAATAGATTTTGATGAATCTTCGAGGGCGAAAAACTTTGAAGTGTCTTCTTTAAAATCATCTATGCGAACTTAAGCGCAACCCCTTCCGCCACCCTCTAGCACCCCTGTGAAAAAAATGTTTTTTCAGGAAACCATGCCCAACTTTGACAATGCATACGGAGTTGGAAAAAATTTGTCGACTCGATCCACCATATAGGCATTAAGATTTGATCAATTCCCTATGCACATAACTCAGTGACTTTTCAACCAAATTCGATGATTATTTCGGGAAAAAAATCCCATTTTGGGTCTACTTTAAGAGGGTAAACTCAGATTGGAATGATCCCTTTTCGAACCCTTCAACACCCGAACAAGAAATTCCGTTTTTGGGCAAAAAAAACGTCCTACTTTGGCAACTTGTACCGAGTTGGAAAAAATGTGTTGACTCGATCCACTAAAAGGACATTGAAATGTGTTCAATTATCTGCGCAGGACTCAAAAAATGAAGTTCCAACGGCGATTAGGCGCAAAGTTATAGGTGTTTGAAAAAGTTTGATCAAATTTTAATGCCTTTATGGTGGATCGAGTCGACAAAATTTTTACAACTCCGTAGACATCGTCAAAGTTGGACATGGTTTCTAAAAAAAAAACTTTTTTTTCACAGAGCCGCTAGAGGAGGGCGGAAGGGGTTACGCTTAAGTTCGCATGCATGGCTTTAAAGAAGACACTTCAAAGTTTCAAAGATTCATTAAAATCGATTGAAAATACGCCGAGTTATGGCGGTTTGAAAATGGTCGACATTTCACGAATTTCAAGTGTTTCATTTTTTTCCACCAGTGTATATACGAATTTGGAGCGCTAAACCAACGGTTCTCAACGTAGGCTATATGCCCCCTGGGGGCCATAAGGTATTTCTTAAGGGGGCCATAAGGTATTTCTTAAGGGGACCTCAAAGAAAACATAATAATGGAGGGCCCACAGAGAATTGTTAGTGGGCCACGATAAATTGCTTCAAATATCCAAAAAATATTTAAGAAAATACATTACATTATGGGACTAGATAGTACCATCAAAAGTTTTGCTATATATCGAGGACATTGATTAAACCCGATTTCATGAATATTGTGGTTAAACTAGCCTAAATTATTAAGGGGTCACCCCATAGATAAACTATTAATTAAAATTGCCAACTCAAGCAATAGAATTGGGGTGTTTGTACTAAATTTAGCGCCACCTACTATTTGATCGTGGATTTTATTGGTTGGGATAAAATGGCTCCAATTTTAAAATATCTTTATAACACACTATTTTGTAAAAGTTCGAAATTTTCTTTTTCTTTTTCATGACTATAGTTTCGGCAGCTTCGTAATTTTAATATACTATTTCTTTGATAAAAGCATGTTAAAATTGCCCAAACTATAGCCACGAAAATAATTTTCTTTTTTAATAAGTTTTATTAACAAAGTAATATTCTTTTATTTAAACTGTAATGAAAACTGAACTTTGTTCAAACCACAACTAGTTTTATTTATTATATAAAATGTATAACGAAGTAGAAGCTTTCAATATAAACAACATTAAAATATTATACTTGATGTGTTCTATAAATGTCTTTGTGACTTTTTTTTTTAATTTTAACTTTGGATTTAAAATATTAGTGACCCATGATTTAAATCTTTCCTTATCTTGAAGCAAAACTCTATTCTGCACAACATCCTATCGTCACATCCAGGCACACAACAAAAATTCCATTTTATGAGTGACAGTAATGTACCTACAATAAGTTGATATGAGAATTTATATAAATTTAATGAAAAAATGTACTTTTACTTACCAATTAAATAATAAAATCAGCAAATTCAACGTAATCAATGTTGTCTCTAATTAAACACAAAACTGCACAGAACAGTAGAACGAACGAAACACGTGTACTGAATGTATGTTGTTATGTTTACAAAACAAAGCCAAAGGCACGGTTTTTAGGCAAACTGCTAAAAAACTAAAGACAGCGCCACCATACGTTTGACCCTAGTACTGAGATATGGGACCAAAAAATCGTATGGAGTGAACACCCCCTGGGTCACCCGCACTCGCAGCGTAAAAAAACAAAGTAATTTTTATGATTTTTTTTAAGCCTGGTTTAAATATTTTTTGACAATTCTTTTTTTATTCGATTAGTACACATTTTAAGTTATTACAATATTTTTTATAATACAAAATAATCATATAAACACGCGAGTTTGAAGTAATTCTTCTAAAGACCTCTTGTGGTGCCAATCGCCATTTTGGACTGAATCATCTGAGATCACAAAAACTGACGGGAATCGGAGCTTTTTGTAACATTTCAATTTTTAACAAAATGGCGGACAGTTAAACACATTTTTTTTTGCAAGAAAAACGTTTGTTTTTTGGTTTTATAAAAAAATAATTAACAGAAAGAAAAAAACACCGATCCAGCACACATCAATGCAATTTACTAGATATTCCCGTCGGTTTTTTGATCGGAGATGATCCAGTCCAAAATGGCGATTGGCAGGCAAGAGGTCTTTTTTTATTGGCCCTTAGCGGAATTACTTCAAACTCGCTTGTTTATGACTATTTTGTGATGTAAGAAATATTATAATAACTTGAAATGTGTACTAATCGAATAAAAAAGGAATTGTCAAAAAATATTTAAACCAGGCTTCAAAAAAAAATCTTAAAAATTACCTTGTTTTTTGACACTGCGAGTGCGGGTGACCCCTTAAATAAAAGTATTGTATTAAAATTTTGCAAAAATCTCCCACTTAAACAGGCTAGATTTCGAAATAATCCCTGGCAAACAAAAGGTAAGATTGTAACATTTTTGAAAATGTTTATGGCTTGAATAAAAACACAAAAACAATTGTCATTGACTCGGAACTTTTAAATTTCTTCAAAACGCAGTCATAATTATGTTTCTGCAAAAATCTACAGACACCCCACCGGCAAATTTCGAAACATTCCCGGCAACAGATTAAATACATTTTTTGACAAAGAAATGTAGAAACTATTGCCATCGACTTGGAACTCTTCAAATTTCGCAATATTCCCGGGAACAGAGATTAAGGTTGAATACAAATTAAAATAATTCTATTGGCTATCACATTTTCACCTTTTTTGTCAAATTTTAGTTTTGACCATTTCTTATACCATATGTATAAAAATTATTTAGATAAAGGGTGGCTTTGTATTTCGGAACGTACGTTGCAAGTTTGATACATCGCATCACGTCTTCGCCACCAGTTGTTCATATGACATAAAGTCAACAACGTGCTAAACTAATCTAAGACCGTAATTTTGTTTATCATGGCCATGCCTTATCTAAATAATTTTTATACATATGGTATTTGACAAAGATTTAATTAGTAATTTATAAAGACACACATTTTAAGATTAATCTGTCTAAATTTCATTCTTTTGTCATGTTGGTTATGTAACCTATAATCATGTTTCAGCAATGAGTAAGTCTCTAATGGTCAAATTTGAGTTTTTTCCAGCATCATTTTTCCTTTGGTGTTTTAATGCTTTAATTCGTAATTTGTGACGACACTCTTTTTAGATTTGTTCTGTCAAATTCTCACTCACTGGATATAAAATTGGAAACCATGTTTCCGCAAAAAGTTAATTCTGATTATCAAATTTGAGTTTTAACTTGCGCGTCATTTTTCGAAGAGTTTTAATCGGTAATTTGGAAAAACACACTTCCTAAGATGAACCTGTCAAATTTTCATCCAATTTTCGTATTGGACATAGAATCTATAGCCATATTTCTGCAAAATGTCAGTAGTTTGTCGTCAAATTTTAGTTTTGACCTTCACCATCTCTCCTTCAGTATGTTTAGCAAAGATTTAATTAATAATTTATAAACACGCACATTTAGGAATTGATCTGTTTTCATTTCCTTTGGTTGTCATGTTGGATATGTAACTTATAATCATGTTTCTGCAATGAGTAAGTTTCTAATCGTCAAATTTGAGTTTTTTCCAGCACCATTTTTTCTTTGGCGAAGTTGACAAAGTTTTAAATGGACACTCATTTTAGATTTATTCACTCACTTCTTGTAATGGATATACAATTGGAAACCATATTTCTGCAAAAAGTTAATTCTGATCATCAAATTTGAGTTTTGACTTGTGCCATTGTTCCTTTGGTGAAGTTCGAAAAGTTTTAAACGGTAATTTGTAAATACACACTTCCTAAGATTAACCTGTCAAATTATCATCCAATTTTCATATTGGACATAGAATCTATAACCATATTTCTGCAAAATGTCAGTTGTGTACCGTCAAATATTTAGTTTTGACCATCACCTTTTCTCCTTCAGTATGTTTGGCAAAGATTTATTTAGTAATTTATAAAAACGCATATTTTAGGGTTGATCTGGCTTAATTTCATTCAATTGTCATGTTGGATATGCAACTGATAATCATGTTTCTGCAATAAGTAAGTTTTTAATCGACAAATTTGAGTCTTTTTAGCACCTTTTTCCTTTGGTGAAGTTTAGTAAAGTTTTATTTGCTAATTTGTGACGATACTTTTTTTAGGATTATTCTGTTATATTTTCACTCATTTTCCATATTGGATATAAAATTAACAATCATGTTTCATTTTTACTTCGGTAAAGTTGGCAAAGTTTTAATTAGTAATTTATGACGACACTCTTTTTAGGTTTATTTTGTCAAATTCTCACTCACTTTTCGTATTGGATATAAAATTGGAAACCATGTTTTTGCAAAAAGTTAATTCTGATCATCAAATTTGAGTTCTGACTTGTGCCATTTTTCCTTTGGTGAAGTTCGAAAAGTTTTAATCGGTAACTTGTAAAGACACACTTCCTAAGACTAATCTGTCAAATTTTCATCCAATTTTCGTATTGGACATAAAATCTATAACCATATTTCTGCAAAATGTAAGTTATTGGTCGTCAAATTTTAGTTTTGACCATCACCATTTCTCCTTCAGTATGTTTAGCAAAGATTTAATTAATAATTTATAAAGACGCACATTTAATGATTGATCTGTCTTAATTTCATTCCGTTGTCATGTTGGATATGCAACTTATAGTCATGTTTCTGCAATAAGTAAATTTTTACTCGCCAAATTTGAGTTTTTTCTAGCACCACTTTTCCTTTGGTGAAGTTGGCAAAGTTTGAATTGGTAATTTGTGACGACACTTTTTTTAGGATTATTTTGTCATATTTTCAGTCAATTGCCACATTGGATATAAAATTAACAATTATGTTTCTGAAAAAAAGTCATCACCTGATCATCAAATTTGAGTTTTGACTTACGCCATTTTTAGTTCGGTGAAGTTGGAAGAGTTTTAACTGACAATTTGTAAAGATACACTTTTTAGGATTAATCTGTCATATTTGCCTGCAATTGTCGTATTGAATGTAGAATCTACAGTAAGGTTTCTACTAAAAGTCATTTTTTGATATTTCAATTTTTACAAGCGACATTATTCTTTCATTTAAATCGGACGTTAAATACATTCCATAGGCTGATGAATATAAAAATAATTGCCATCGATTTGGAACTTTTTTAATTTCTTCAAAGCGGTCATAATTTTTTTTTCACCCTCAGCGGTATATTTCTAAATATTTCCAGGAACAGAGTTTAATGTTGAATACAAATTAAATACATTTTATTGGATAAAAAATATAAAAACAATTGCCATCGACTTGGAAATTTTCGATTTTTTCCAAAATGCAGTCACAATTATTTTTCTGCAAAAATCTACAAACACCCCACCGGCATATTTCTAAATATTTCAAAAGCAAAGATTCATATTTATAAAATCAATTTTAAATATTGTTTTTTTTTGCTAAACTATTTGATATATACTAAAACTTTTGATCTAAATTTTATTTTCCGACTTTTCGATTTAAAAAAAATGTATTGAATTGAATTTTTTAAATAGGGAAGATGGCCATGGATGTAATCAAATTCTTTTTGAGGGCAATGAGTGAAATGAGGTTAAGAAACACTGCGCGACTATCAGGCGAAGTTCACTTCTTGGAAATAATTTTCTACTCGGACCCTCAATGGTGATTGCCTAAATTGCCTATTCGGACAATGTTCAGATGATGCAGCTCATTTTAATTCACTGTGGATTTTATTTCATTCTGTCATCATGACATTATTATTATTATTATTAGATTTATTAGGTTGTTTTATTCGATATTGGAAATATTGCCAATATACCAATCACCTTTGTTAGTATAAAAATGAGAGGAATTCAATTCAAATTCAAATTCAAAATTCTGATCAGTAGTGAAGTTTCTTTCCCATAATATATCAAATCTTTTCGTAAAATTTTTTTTTTTTGTTTACTTTCCAACTAAAACTTTCTTTACAGCCGGATTTGATGTATTTTTGGACACACTCCGAAGCACCGGCTCCAGTTCCCGACACGCCAGGCAAACTAAGCCAACTCTCCTGGCCGCCAGTGTCTCCCTGCGAACCCGAGTTCTTTTCGCCTTGCAACGATCTGATGTCGCCCAAGACTCCGGAGCCCTACCTCGACCGGCCGAAGGAGCTCAAACCGGCCGCCCAGGAGGCGGACATCCTCTCCCTGGAAGAAGAGATCAAGAGGCTGAAGCAGGAGGTGGAGAAGTACAAAACCCTGATCGAGATACAAACGCTCACCGCCAATGCAGTCAAGGATTTCAGTTCTCCGCTCGATGAAGAGGAGGAGGAGGTAGCCTTGACGAAAAACTGTGATAGTAGTAGCAAAAGGACCAATGACAATAAAGAATTAGAATGTAATATAAATGATGAGCTCAAAATTGACAGTGTGAGAGTGGAGGAGGGTGTGTGTAAGATGTGCGGATTGAAGTTGACGGGTGGTGTGCGGACTCCTGAGGATAGCAGGGTTGTTTCGCCGGTAAGAGAATGGACGCCTAATAAACAGGAGGATATGTCACCACCGGAGATTCGGACGCACAGGTCTTCAACGCCAAATGTGTCGGGGGCGATGTCAATGGAGGTTAGGAGGTTGATGCCGTCGCCTATTAATTGCATGGGGGATTTGCCTAGGAGGTCGTTTGATGTTTCTGGGATTCCTCCACCACCCCCGCTACCTTCAACACCACCACATTTGAACGAACTGGAGGTGCCAGTGTTATTACAGCTTGAAACAGTTGAAGTTCCTGGAATACCTTTGATGCCTGAACATAAGTCGATGATTAAAGATGAAGCCAAGAAACCTCCCCCGCCTCCTCCACCACTTCCACCTGGAGATTTTGAAGGGTTCCATGCTGGTGGTCCACCACCACCGCCGCCCAAGCCTAGTTTGTTTGAAAGCATGGACACTTCAACACCGTCCACTAGAGAAATGGGAGAACCATCTTCAAATATGATGTCTGGATTAACGTGCATACCAAATTCTATATCGGATATTGCACGGGTGCCCGGAATAAGTGATCTTTCACCTTCTTCAGTGTCTGGCATGTGCGGACCTCCACCTCCTCCAATGCCGGGATTGGAAGGACCCCCACCTCCTCCGATGCCAGGCATATCCGGACCACCAACTCCCTCAATGCCGGAAATGTACGGACCTCCACCTCCACCTCCGCCGATGCCGGGAATGGTAGGACCCCCACCTCCTCCTATGCCGGGAATGTGGGGTCCACCAGCCCCGCCGATGCCCGGAATGTCCGCACCTCCACCTCCGCCGATGCCAGGAATGAGCGGACCCCCACCTCCGCCGATGCCGGGAATGGGAGGACCTCCACCTCCTCCAATGCCGGGAATGTGGGGTCCACCACCTCCACCGATGCCCGGGATGTCGGGACCTCCACCACCACCGATGCCCGGAATGTCAGGACCTCCACCACCACCGATGCCAGGAATGTTCGGAGTCCCACCACCTCCTCCTCCTCCAGGAATGGGGGGCATTCCACCTCCTCCTCCACCAATGGGCGCAGGCCCACCACCACCTCCCCCAATGGGCGGCCCAACACCCTTTCCGGCACCTCCAGCAGGCGGTTGGAACGCAAACAGAGCCGGTGAGTGTACCCACTACCCCGAACCCCAAACAACACTTCTCTTTAAAACGCATGCCACCCTCCCCCAAACCCATCCCATGACTATAATGATGCTACTAATGAAACATTGTTAAGTTAGAGTGTGTCCACCTAAGTGTTAGGCCCGACGACGTTTTTCTAGGAGCCGTCACATCTCTCCGATTGTAACATCTCGATTATTTTCTGTAAATGTTCAGTTGTAGTTGAATGCACTATCCCCTAAAACCTTGTTTCTAGTGGGTCCACCACCGTCCATGTTTCCAGGTGAGAAATACTACACACTTTTACCTAAATACGTTCATTCCTAAGAAAAAAAATAAACAAGATGCAAAAATCAAAGTTTTTTTCTTAAAAATGAACACTGTACTGTTGCGTTATGTGTTTTGCGTGCTTTTCTCGATATAAAACGTTGGGTCGCTCTGGCATCGCCAACAATTTTTGAGGTTTTCGGTTGCAGCGCTGAGGAAGCTTCCGGTAAATCCAGTGGCGCCGATGAAGCCTTTATACTGGACGAGGATTCTGGTGCCTCAGGTCTCCCCCGTGCAGACTTGCGATGTTGTCGACGCACCTGAACCTCTATGGGCACAACTGGATGAGATCATGCTTGAGAATATGAACGAGTTTACTGATCTGTTCTCGCGGCAGGTCGTCAAGTGTAAACCGTCGAAGAAAAAGGTGGTCTCAAAGCCGAAAAACGAGGCGGTGAAGCTTTTGGATAGTAAACGTTCGCAAAATGTTGGGATTTTAGCGCAAAGTCTTCACGTGGAATTCCACGAGATTGAGAACGCGGTTTATAATTTTGATACGTCGGTGGTGAGTTTGGAGGCGTTGCAGCAGATTTACGAAGCGGTGAGTGAGTTTATAATGTATTCACAAGCGACGGCTCGTGGATGTTTGACGAGGAGGCTACGGAAGAAAATTTGACCAATAGAGCAGCGGAATATTTGGTTCGGAGCATAAGTTGGTTGGAGATAAGAGTAAGTAGCGCAGCACGAATGGCATCTTTGTTTTAGCCTCCTCTACGAAGATCCACCAGTCGCCGCTGATAGTCATTATCAACTTTTAGTAAAGCACGCCATGGTAGTTATTATGCTTCAAGCAGGAAATTTTGACAAACGTGAAAACGTAGTTTGACAAATATATTTTTAAGACATAAAACTGCCCTGCATACAGTACTTAAGAACTAAGATAAATGTAAAATATATTTCAACAGTTTTTACAATCTTATTTTTTCACGATAAATATTTAACAGGAATACTATATTATACACTGTGTACATAAAGTAAGGAATAAATTCGATTAAAAATTTACTTAATGAAATGATTTTTCCAATGTTTCGATGAAACCATGTTATCTTTAATCTAAAATGCAACAAAAAAAGGGGGTTCACATTTGAACATTTTAACTTAGGGGTCGTATCTCAATTTTGGGCCACCCTGTACATTTGAATTTTATCTCAAAAAATGCGCGTTAAAAAATAATAATACACGTGTTCGAGCATTTTTCTGAAAGAAAATGCCCTGAATTTTAATCGAATTTATTCCTTACTTTATGTACACAGTGAATACAACAACGCATGACAAATACTTGGTGCATAACTAAATCGTGTCAACAAAAATGTCACCCTAGCATGGCATGCCTTAAAAAAGAAAGTTATAAATTCAAATTAAAAGAGGAAATGGATTTCGCCATTTGTATTTTTCAAGTTTCGTATTATTCATCTACCTAGCAAAACTAGTTTCAGTGTTTAGCATTAAATAAAATGAAACCTGCTATAGATTTCAAAAATGTTTGATGTGATTTCAGAGGGCCAATCAGGAAGAGATGGAGCTGATCAAAGGTCACCTGGCAACGAAACCGGAAATACCTCTGGATAAGCCGGAACAATTCCTACACGACCTGTCAGAGATTTCGAATTTTGCGGAACGGATTTCTTGCTTCATGTTCACTGCAGAATTCGATGATTCGATTACCACCATCGAGCATACGCTCTCCAACATCAAAACAACTTGTAAGGTAAGATGCGTAACTAACAATTTCATGGTTGGCTGGTCGTAGTTTGTGAATTTGTGGCTATGATGAACCAAAAACCAACCAAGCCAAAAATTTCATTCGTGGCTATGTAACTGAACTTGAGATTATCATCCTAGTGGCAGATCTAGAGGGATGGGGTGGTTAGCTGTAAAATGAAAATCAAGCCTTGACTGAAAGACGGAGGTTATTTTTAGAAGTGTCTTAATAAATGTATTATCTCTCTCTCAAGCCTTGACTCAACCTACCCTGCTATACGATAGCGATGAGATCTTAAAGAGGTTTTAAAACTTGGATGCTGGAAATTGTCCAACGCGTTTAGAAGATTAAAAATTAATATCAACTTATAAAACTATTATGTAAAGCCTAAAAATGCCTAATTTTGTCATCCCATTATAACAATTGACATAACGTAGTTCGAAACAAAATGACGACTTTCAAAACTTGAACAGTAAATAAGAAAATTGCAGCCGCGATTATAAAAATTGTGTAAAATTATTCTCTGCTAGAATTTGCTAGAAATAAAAATATAATAAAATTATCAGTACTTAAGTGTAGAACAAAAAACTGCATTCGGTAATTATAAAAATTGTACAAAATTAATTTCTGAAATTGGCTTTAAAATCAATACAAAATGAACCTAACTATAAAAGGCCTTGGCCATGTCGAAGAATACCGCAACCGTGTCTTTCTTGTGGGTAAAACCGTTGGTGATGAACTCGGTAACTCTCCCGAGTTGAGAGACCCTTGCGAAAACCATGCTGGTATTCCGGATGAGAATTATTTTCTTGATGAATTTACTCAGTGTGGTGAGAAGGCTGATGGGTTGATAGTTTTGAGGGAATGTAGGAGATTTCATTTGCTTAAGAATGCTGACTATGGAAGCCAGCTTCCAGGTGCTTGGGAAAAATCCCAGAATTGCCGCGTTAATGATGTTGAGTATGGCTACTCTACCCTTTCGGCCCATCTTACAGACGGTGGTGATGCCATCATAGCCGGTGCCTTTTTAAGCGGAACTGCTTTGATAAAATCGTCGGCCTCGGATTTGGTGGCCGGGACTATTGTCCACTGACCAGCGCCTGCTGCGATATACGAATCAACAGCGAATGTCATTTCGTCCTCGAATTCATCATCGTCGCTGGGGTTCAGTCGACTGCTGCTTGAGGGAGTCAGCTAACGCTTCAGTCTTCTGGCTGTCTGAGTACGCGTGGCCTCGTACACCATGTATTACGGCACGACCAGAATTTCTTCATGGAGTTGTTGATCTCTACTAGCGTTCCCATTTCTGTTTGCGCAATTCGCGAAGCTTATCTCTGACTCGCAGCGCTAGTGTGCGGGCCTCTATGCAGGGACATGAGAGTTTTGTAACCTGCATCGCTTTCTCGGATCATGTCGAGTACATCTGGCGGGATAATAAGAGGCTTGGAATTTGTCTAGATTCTAGTTGCTGTGGATTCCTCAGCTATCGTGAGGATGGCGGTGATAAGACTGGTGACTGCAACATTTAGGTCCGCTTCCACATTTTTTTCCTGAAAAGCTTCTGGTCCGTATTCCTCACAGACTGGGAGGGGATGGTAGTTCCCATTGCTATGTGCATAGTGAGTGGATTGTAATCTAAGTTTATCACCCTCAGTTCAGATGTCATGTTCGGCGTTGACATTTCTGAGGAGTGCTATGTCGAGGATATCGGGCTGGAAGCCGGTGAAATGAAATAACGTGGGACCATCTGGGGTCCTCGCTCTTATTTGGTGAGACCAGTTTTTGGTGAGACTAGAGCTCTACCTTTTCTGTTGGTAACTCTGCTCTTCTAGAGATCGTTTTTGTGGTTAAGATCTCCTGCCAAGATGGTCGGCATAACGTTGAATATGATGTTGAGATCGGCTTCGAGTAACTGTTGGCTTGGGAAGAGATACCCCGATGTAATTTTGACGGACCCTAGGGCAGTTGATTCTAAGTTGACTAGATCATCGAATGGTGGAAATGGTCAAGTCCGGTCTGGTTGTATATAGCAGTGCAGATATATGTTAAGTAATGCTGATACCCGTTGATTTTTGGCTGACGGCCGGCACGGAGAGGTGTCTCTGACAAGCATGACATAAATGTTATGCCTGTGAACGAAGTGTTCCAGCTCGGGCACTTTGTCAGTAAGCCCGTTCGCATTACAAAAAGGAATGCGAATGAAATCGATGGGAGAGTCAGAGTTAGGGGTGTGAGAAATGCTGGGGGGTAAGGGGTTCATATGGAGGATCGGGAAGTTACGAGGAAATCAAGACGAAGAGTCTTATGAAGGCGGCAGCAAAGGGGTTTTTCTCCGCTGCGGTGGAGGCTAGTGTCATCATGTGACGAAGAGTACCAGCTATTGCAGAGTCGTGGCCAGCGTTGGAGGCGAAGCCAACATGAGCCGATTGCGGCGGAGAGGCGCGCTGAGGAGGAGGTGCCTGTGGAACCGGAGCCGCCCTCTGAGTCGCAGGCGCCGGGCTCCGTGTGGCACTCTCATAGGAGATGCCTTCCACTCGATTTGGATGTTTGAGAGGAGTTGGTTGGCGGTCTTCTCGTAAAGGCCGGGCAACCTCTGTAGCTATAGCTACGTGAGGGTCATCGCAGTTCGAGCAGATTTGCTGGGCGCCCTTGGGGCTGGTGCACTCGGAAGAAGGGTGCCTTCCTGCGCACTTAATGCAGATGAAAGAGGCCGTGCAGTGAGCCTGAGTGTGGCCCACTTGCTGGCAGCGGTCACATTGGTTGCCAATGATTTGTATTTGTATTTATAACTTTATTACTATAATTTAACTACATGACAAATTACAAACATATAGCAACAAAAAAGTAATGCGTCAGAAAAAAAGAAAACAAATTCATATAAAATATTCACACTAAGTACTATTTAGATACTCTGCCATATCATATGGCTCCGATTCTCATAGTCTTTTTTTGAAAAATTTCATGTCTCTGGTCTGCTTAAGATGGGCAGGTAAAGAGTTCCATAGTTTCATTGAGCTGTAATATGTGCTTTTTTCACTAACATTCAGTCTGTGTATAGCCAACGCATACTGTTCATGATTTCTCGTACTGTATTTATGATTCTGTTTGCATTTTGTAAACATGTCTGAATTTTTGAAATGAAAAGTAAGTGTTTCATATACATAGAGTGCAGTAAATGTTAGAATGTTTAGATTTTTAAACATACCACGACATGATGCTCTATATCCTAAATTTAGAATTAATCGAATAGCCTGTTTCTGACACAAAAATATTTTATTACAGCTTACACTATGATGACTTGTGTTTTGCTTAAACCTTAATGGGAAGGTCGGCGACGTTGGTGATTTGGAAGATCTTGCGACCTTCATCTGTCTTCTCCACTTGTACGTATACAAGGGGGATTGGACCATTACGACCGAACATCCTGGTGACCGAGGTCACCGGAATTTCCCTCTTTTTGAGGATTTCCTCCACCTCCTCGACGGATATATCGCCTGGTACTGTTCGAAACACCACCTTGAGGGTAATTTCCTCGTCTAGCAGGAAGGTATGGTAGGGGAGGTTCCTTTTATTAAGGTGCTCAGTTAGTCTGCGAAAATCTGTAGGTAGTATCTCCACCTGCACCTGGATGCCGTCCCTGACAGAAGTTGATTTTTCACGTTAATTCGTTAAGTATTTTCACCCATTGCGTTTTAAACCGCAAGACGACGGGTGGGGGCCTTTTAAAGCCCACGGAGGTTTTGTGGCCGTGGCTGTCGTTTGGATGGATGGTCGAGGGGGCGGGCCAGTTGACGTTTTGGCCGGTTCATCGAGTTCATCGAAGGGCTCCTTTGCCCGACCTAGATCTTTGCGCGAGTTCCATGGGAACCTCCGCCGAGATGGGGTATAGTGGCCGGGGAATCGCAGGAGGGCATGAGTCCCATTTGATGTTGCTTGATAGTCGCAAGCTCCTCTCTGAGCCTTACATTATCCTTCACAGTCCGTTGATCGTGTCGTTTAAAGCATCTACTGTATTGTCACGTCGTGCAATCATTGCTTGAAGACCAACAAGTGTGTTTTGTAGGAATTGTTTTTCATCCACCTGAGAGGTGCAGGTGTCGCTCTTGACGCTGAGTGCGTCGGAGATCGAGTTGACCTCCATGTCCTCGACGGGAGGCTCGGTGTGTGAACAGGGACTTCTACACGTAGTGCAGAAGGTGGAAATGGGGGAAAGGTAGGGCCGAGTTTACAGCCCCCGGGCCTGTTCGCCGTTAAACGGTACCACGCGTACCTAAGAAGGCACCTGGCCGATATCCTCTGATCTACCCAACAATCCTCTTTGGTTAGAGGGCATGTCCGGGCAGATGGCAAAGCAGAGGTCAAGCTGTTATAGTCAGTGTGCTACCTCAGGTCACGTGCAGGTCTCCCTGCTAGAGTCAAGAGACGTATCTCATTCCGCCCTCCGTGGCCAGAGCTGTCAAACCTTGCCCTAGTTACGGAGATGTTCGTCTCACTGAAATAAATGCAAAAGTATATATAAACAAAATTTAAATAAATTACGACGGCACCTTGTCACTGGGCAGGTTGTCGCCGAGTTGCGGGCAGTGTCACCGAACACGACTAGACGTGCTGCAGGTAAGGGTGTTTAAGCCGGGCTGTTAAGCCGGGGTGGGCCAGAAAAAATGCGTTCTAAGATGACGATTCGCCGTGAAAATGGGATTTGTGTGTCCGTTTAATTACGGATGACCTCGGTATAGAAAAAAGCCTGAGAAGCAAGTTCGGAACCTGGATCAGCTGCAGATACGTCTGTACGTCCCGGCTCCTGGATCTCGAATACCCCCTCCTACACTCACAATCTGAAAACTCTGGTAATTTATTAAAGTAGGGGCTCAATTGTACAATCTGGCCTTGTGACTCAGGCGCCCCCCTGCGGACACATTACGAACTAATAAAAGTCCAGTAGGTTTTGTTGTTTTTGTGTATTTCAAAACCTCAAGCGGCCATCACTTACCAGTTAACGGTTTACCAGTTAACGGTCGTAAGCTAGTTGTAAGTTTAGGTTGGGGTGAAGCTAACTTCCCTCCCTATAGGACCAGCTGGTAGATTGACCGGCAGCAATTTAAGTTCATATACGTTTGGTTTTACGCATGAGCAGATTCATCACTCTTATCAAAGTAGTTTCTGCCTTTGGCTATATACTAATGGACTGCTAGCGCCGCTTCATGTGTGTCTCCAAGCAACGGTGGCGCGGCGGGACCCTAAATGGTTATGGCGGTATGTTACTAAATTGGTAGTTTTTTTGTGTCTATGACATATGACTCTATGAGCTTGCATTGCATATTGTGATATCCTGCAATTTATTCACACCTTTGAATATATAAATATTTACATTGTCAAATATTCACACTATGTCAAAATATTGCAATGCGAAAGGCTGCAATACGTCCACGTATATATGCCAACGCGGTTATAATACTCGTCAGCTGATGTACACGTCAGTTGACTTTTGACTTATAACCTAAAATTCTGTATTAGATTTCCATCAAATTCGGAACTTATGGGTTGATGCTTTGCTTGTAAAGAATAGGTAGGAAAGTGGACCCGAGTTGCCGAAATATGCTCGCATTTGCATTCTCCACGTTGCTGATGAATACATCGAGAAATATTTTTTTTGCTTTCTGGTTTTTAAATTACGCTCCATTTTCGGCTCCAGGGCGGGACTTATATCGGGATCCAGCTTGTGGAGAACTTTTGGAGCAGTGATCATATGGGAAATGGAGGGGGAATAGCAGTACATAAGTATATAGTCAAAGGTTTCTGCCCTTATCTGTTAGTTGTATTCTATTTTTTAGTATTGTCAGAGATTTTGTATAGAAATTGCATTATAACTTAATCTTATTAGTCACCTGGGAAAATTGTGATATTGATCCATACTTGTGCAGTTTAGGGTGAAAAGGTATGTTTTTTTTGTTTTGACGTTGGTAATTGATTATAAAAATGAATGAACTATATCTATATCCAATTAATATATCTTTTTGCTTCAGAAATCTTTAAAAAAATATTATTGCCATCGTAAGTTCATTATTTTAAATTATGCCAGTGGTATAAAACGTCGAAAATTCTTTGATCTCAAATTACCTCTGTTAAATCCGTTTAAAAATTGAACATTTTTTCATACATGTATGTATCTGAATGTTTGTATTTCTTCTACTTCTTTAGTTTCTAACTACAAGTATACCGCTGAAGGAAGTCATGGCGATCATCCTAACGTTAGGCAACTACATGAACGGAGGCAACATGTCGAGGGGACAGGCGGACGGTTTTGGCCTCGAAATCCTTTCGAAGCTGAAGGATGTCAAGTCCAAGGACTCCCAAATAACCCTCCTGCACTACATCGTCAGGACCTACGTGAAGAAGATCGAGAACCCATTTTTGACCACGGTGCCGCTTCCGGTGCCCGAACCAGGCGACATAGGGCGCGCCGCTTCCGTCAACTTCGACGATGTCGGCGCAGACTTAAATAAACTACAGAAAAAACTACAAGGTACTCTACCCTTTATACGGTATTACCACAAAATAAAATTGCAATATTTTAACTCTACGGGAATTTTATTTTTATGCCAAAAAGACCATATGTTCTGTGTAAATTGATCAAATATATTGATCAAATATGCCATTAGGAAATAGTTGTTTCGACGTTGGTTGAAATTTGAATTCAGAAAAACAATAAGGTTATAAAGTGCAGGTTGCAAAAAACACACACGTGACTTGAGAAAAAATAAAAAATACGACCCACGCAGTCTATCGCCCGCAGATGGAACTATGTCACCGTAATTTAAAATGTAGTCCTTGTAGTTAAGCCCGTTTTAGACGATGTTATTTTCTTGTACAAGAAAATTGTAGTAGAATATGTGACCAAAAAATATTAGCTAGTGCGAAATACGCATTTTTCATTATATATAATGGTACAAGAAAATAGTCCCGGATCATGCGCAGAATTGAAAAATTTTAAGTTGGTATAAAACATTTCGGTTTTAAACGTTGGAACTTATTATGATATTCCCCATGTTTTACAACATACAGCAATGGGCTCTCTTGATATCCCTCAATAATGCTCGCGATTTCATCTGTTGTCCTAGTAGTCTTCGTTGAAACGGCATAAACTCAACTCACGTGCTGCAATTTTAGGCTATGTCGCAGATGAGCGATATAAATTCACTACATTCAAAATGCGCATGCTCGCATACTAGATCTAGGATGGAAATAGAGCGTGTCCTATTTTCATCCCAATTTATTGTACAAGATTGATTTCCTGTATTACACGATACGAGAAAAAGGTATACCATTTTCTGGTACAAGAAAATAACGTCGTCTAAAACGGGCTTTAGAACTGTTATATTTGAAGTTCGAAAACTACTCAACAGATGGCATTCGTTGTTTGCTAGGTACATAGAAGACTAATTTGAAGTGGAAAGATAATCTCAATTTGCGGTTTTTTGTCAGTGGGAACCTTGTCAAACCAAGGTCGCGAAATTGTTATAAAATCGAAGTAAATAAATGCAAATTTGATGATTTATTTGTGTGTGCAAAGTGTGGAGAAAAATATTAGTAGATTAAAAACAGGCGATTCTAAGTCAGCCTTCCCATGTAAATATTCACCTAAGACTTCACACCCCCTCCCCCCCCTCCTCCAAATTATCCTCTTGTACCCAAACCGGTAACTATTATTCCAAATTGGGTAGCTGTTTTGGAATAATTGGGTACAAGACGGTAATAAAGATAATAAAGGTAATAGGGCCAACGATATTGGTACTAAGGATAACACGAAGGAAGGGGGGGGGGCATCTATGGGAATATTTACAAGGGAAATTCTGAAACTTTTCATCCACTAATATCTTAATTAAAACGGACTGTTCAAATAACTTAAGAAACAAAAGTAGCTGTAGCAATAGATAATTTACTTTATAGTCTCCAACTTTCTTAGTCTTAATTAGAGGTGGCTAACTCATGAGCGAGTCGAGAAGTGAGCTAATTATTATAAGAAAGTTTCCCGGCTTTCTGAACTTTTTTCCAGACATACTTTTCACTTTGTACAAGAGATGAGTCATGAGTCGATTCCCGAAGTCGACTCTTCGCTGAGTCAACTCACCAAAAAGAGTAATTTCGCCCACCTCTAGTCACAGAATTATCGAATATTATTTTGTTTTAAATTATATTATTATAATTATCTGTGAAAATTAAATCTCATTCCTACATATATTATTCGAATATTTATTGTAGTTTGTGAAAATCGCACACAAAAGGTGATAGAGGCGTCGACGCCGGAAAACCTGCAGCCCTTCAAGGAGAAGATGACATCTTTCCTGGACACTGCGAAGAAACACCTGCACGCGGAAGTGGAAGATCTGGAGGACTGCAAGGCGATATTCTTGCGCACCATGAAGTTCTATCACTTCAAGCCCAAATCTGGAACCCTGGAGAACTTCCCGCCCAACGATTTCTTCGAGTTGTGGCGGCAGTTTTGCATCGATTTCAAAGACATTTGGAAGAAGGAGTTTATACGATTGGAGAAGGAAAAGTAGGTTCTAGTAGTCCAAAAATAGTCCAAAACGTTTATGTGTATCAGACACAAAATGTCCAATTTTCTTTTTGACTGCAGTAGAACAGGCATATGACTCATGGTACGGCCACGGTAGTAGAAGTGTGCTGGTCGGTGGATTCAGTCGAATTCCATTAGTGCCGTAAAGATGCGGTTTCTTGACCAATCTCTACTTCAGCTGGCCGTAACATGAGTCACGCCGCCACTGCAGTAGAAAAACTTTTGCTGGCTTATTGAAAAGGATGCTTAACCCTTTCAGCCCTGGATTTTTAAATTTGAAAAAAAAATTGTTTTGTTAATTATTATTGATGGGGAGCTTCTTAAGACCATAAATAACAAATTTGAACTGATTTGATTAATTAGTATAGGAATTAATTAGTGAGGCTTTGTTGAAGTAACATCTAGTGTTAAGCAGCAGAAAAAAGGATTGTCATAGTAAGTAGAGACATGTAAATGTTGCGGTGTCAATTGCCACCAGCAGGGCCGAAAGGGTTAAGGTAGCTTTTATAAATTATGTCATATGTTTGGGGAGGGTCAGGGGAATTGTGACATCTGTTTTCCTAAAACTGAAATTAATTACATCATGTATTTGGCCAATATGTATGCATTAAATAGTCAGAAAATCTGCATTTGACATCCTCTCTTTCAAAATCCGTATACACCTGTATTTTGATTTTTTCTAGGATAAATGAATTAAGGAAGAAAGAGAACGAGAGACTATCTGAGCATGTGACGATCAAAAAGCGCGAGAACGGCCTGAAGGCGAAGATCGAGAGGATGAAGGCGAAACAAAAGAAGAAGGAGAAGGACTAGACTCGCGTAGTGGAAAACCTCCCATTTTCCCGACCCGACTTTGAGGGGTTTTCCCGGACCAAAATATATAAGAGTATATATACGTTGATATTTATTTATTTTTAAAATGTATATTTGCGCCGCTATTTTAAATTGTTATCTGTAGATATATAAGGATTATTTTTAATTATAATAAAAGAAGAAAAGCCCCCTAAAAGAAACGAAAACACCAATTAACCTATACTTTAAATAAAATCTGAAAGAAATGTCTTCAAAATGCAAGTAATTTTGTTTTTTAATTAGATAATAATTATGGATCAATTACAAAAATGAACTATGTCTCCATAGATTTTACTACATAATGGAGATAGGAATTAGTCTTCAACATATCATCGGTTTTGTGGAATGGTGTCCTCAAAAATTCAGTGATTTTGAGTTATTTGTTAAAAAGGACAAGAACTTTTAGTGTCACAAGTGAGTTTATAAGGATTGCCGCTAGAGTGCAGTCGTGACACTTCCAGCTTTCAGGTAGAAAACTACCGCATTCAGTTCGTGCTATCGTGTGATGTTAGCTAAGAAGGTGTTTTAATCCATATTTCAAGAGCATGAAATAAACGGCGAATAAATTGGTGTTCAAGAACATATTGTCGGTTTCATGGAATAGTGTCACATCTCAAAAATTCATTGATTTTGAGTTATTTGTTAAAAAGGACTAAAGAACTTTTACCTGGAAGTGAGCTTCTAAGGATTGCCGCTAGAGAGCAGTCGTGACTCTTGCAAGTCAGAACTACGTTCTTTAGTTCTTTTTAATACATAACTCAAAATCAATAAATTTTTGAGATGTGACACAATTCCACGAAACCGACAATTTGTTTTTGAACACCATTCATTCGCAGTTTATTTCATGATCTTGAAATGTAAATTAAAACACCTTCTTAGCACGAACTGAATGACTTTAACAAAGTGTTTCAACTCATAATAATTTATGGTTAAATATAGAGAATTGTATGGGGATCTCGGTTATTTGATGAAATAGTCGGTTAAATTGGTCATTTTGGGGCCCACCCTGTAGTGAATTTTTTAATTCAATTTAATGATCAAATACCACATAGTAACGGGCACAACCATTTTCTTCATTAATTATGTATACCGCAATAACCTAAATGGTCTTCCAGGTTTATCAACAAAATTCTAATACAAACTATGAACCAGTGACTAAATATTTTACAGTGTCCAAAACAACGGCTCAGGTTGCACTACTTACTCTTATAAAGGAAGCAAGTATTGGGTCACTGTTTCCTTCCGCGCCTCGTCTCCTAACTTACACAAGCCGCCACTGCTACGAACTGAATAGAATAATATCAAAACATCAACAACTAACTACAATTCTTAACATTTATTGGTTAAAATAATTATACTACAAAACAAGATAATTTACAAGTTCAATGTATTGTCCTTGAACCCTCTGGAGGCGTAATCACTTCCCTGGGTCCTATCTGATACCTTCGGATAGCCCGGATCTCCTTCGACGACAGCCACACGTGATTCAGTGACGTACCAGCCTCCTTTCTTTGTCCAATCGTTCTTGTTGTATTTGAAATAATAAGTCGCCCAATAGGCAAATGCAACACCCATCAAAATTTTACCACTGAAATACCTGAAAATCAAGTTCTATTCAACATGTATATCAGTGAGCTACAAGAGGTACTAAGAAAAGGACAGGAGGGAGGAGTGGTGATTGGAAAATGTAAAGTATGGATGTTAGCGCATGCAGACGATATGGTGTTAGTAGCAAATTATTGGGTAGGAATAAATGGTATGTTAAAAAGAGTTATGGATAAAAGAGGGCTATGCTTAAATGTGGAGAAAACGAAATGGATGAGGTTCAGGAATAAAGGACGAGAGGGGACAATGAAAGAATTAGAGTGGAACGGTGAAGTGAGAGAGTAAAGAAATTCAAGTATCCAGGTTTCATGTTTAAAGGGACAGGTGGATATGAGGAACACCTAAAATAGTTGCAAGAAAAAGTGAAGAAAGCTCGGGGAATGGCTTGGGAAAAATTGGGGGGGGGGGGGGTTGATGGAAAACAACATAAGGGTGATAAGCAAGGTGTGGGACGCATGCGTGAAACCAATATTAATGTATCAAGAGGAGGTATGGGGGCAAGGCTGCACGAAATAATTGAAAAAGAGCAACTGTGGTTCCTTAAACGAACACTAGGGGTAGAAAGGTACTTTTTGCTGCAGGAAACAAATAGAGCGAGATTAGCATGTGAAGCAATAGAGAGGGTGGCAAGGTACGAAGAGAAACTATGGGAAATCGAAAAGGGAAGATTGGTAAAGACAGTATGGGGAGCTTGTGGGAATGCAAAAGGAGGAAAATGGAGAGAGGAGAGAAAGAGAATGTATGAGAGGGTAGGTTTAGGGGAGCTGAAGAAAAGAGAGTGCTTTGGAAGAGGTGTAGATGTGGCGTTATGGGTGAAGGAAGTAGACTCACAAGAGAGGCAGGGAAGAATAGATAGAAGCGAGTACAATGACATGTTCAGAACATGGCTGGTGTTTGAGAGGACACCAAGTTACTTATGGGATGGGAGTTGGGGCAAAGAAGAAAAGGTAATAATAGCGAGGGCAAGGTGTGGCTCCAGAGAGGGGGGAGGAAAAAATGGAAAAAATGAATGGGAGAAGACTACATGAGATGTGGACTGTGTGAATGGGGAAGAGATACATGGAAGCATCTGGCAGAGGAATGTAAAAGGGTAAAAGACGAGTGGGTGTGTATGAAAGGGAGCAGAAAGGTAACGGAGTGGATGAGAGAGGATGAGGCTGGGTAAGGACACTGGAGAAAATCGGGCGAGAAAAGGAAAGCAGTAGAGGAAGGGAAAAGGTAGGGAGATGAGGGCGAAGCATGTAAATTATATGCCAATAAAGGTTCTTTTTTTTTATCTGAAAATAAGCAATGATAGATAGTTTGCCGGATTATTGAAATCTGCATTTTAGTGGTACATTTCCTTATCTTTTGTGCAATATGGTATTGTTACTTATATATTTATTACTATAGTTTGCTTATCCTACCAAAAATTTTCAAGCACATAAATAAAATTTAAACTTCTTTTGTGCTTGAGTAACTTTGTTGGTATCACTTTATTAAATGATTGCGACTATAGTTTCAACAATTTTAGCTTGTCATTATCAAACTATTCATGGTTATTCGGTTTATTTAGATTATTCAAAATATGTCATGATGTGGAAGCCTCCACAATAAATTATTCTTTTCAATTTTGCTGGTGTGCAACACAAAAGGCACACTGCAACCTCCTGTGTGCACAAAATAAATAAGCTGACCACCATACGTTTTTTTTTCAGTTTTTCACAAGCTGAGCAAAGCATAGAAAATAAAATCTTTGCATATCAACTGAAACGTTCTTTTCTGCTCGGATCTATAGGAGTCAAAATTATATTAGTGCTATAACAAAGAGTTTGCTTGAAAATTGATATTATTCATTTTCTTAATCGCTTCCTCTTATACCCTTTTTGCATGTCAAGTAATAAATACTCAAAGTAATTAAACAAGAAGCTTGAAAACAGTGCATCAGTGATAAGCGAAAATTTACAAAAGTATATATTAAACTAGCACGATGTTACTGAGGAAACGAAATCACAAAAATTTAACCAGAGTAAATACAGTGAGATCAGAAGTTCCACAATAGTTGGCAGTACATTTTCTGAAAATCCCTATTGTAATTTAAGTAAAATAATGTTGGCTGTCTGGAATTCCCCAATGGAGTGCAGTGTACATTTTGTTAATTTTGACATCTTGTGATTTTTTAAGGTTACTTGTTTTAAAAACAGTTTTGTGTGTATTATCTTCCAATTTAAAAAATGAGCAGTTATTTCTAGAACTGACCATCACTATTAATAACACATTTAGGATTCAAAATCAAGCTGTTTTATTTAAATTTCAGGGTTTTCCATGCCAAAATTCCCATTCTTAGTTTGGTCACTGAACTTCTGTCATTTAGGTTATGTTTTAAGGGCTGCCAACTATTTACGACTTTTTGATCTCACGGTATATCATGTTTAAATGAAATAAAAATTGGGTAAAAGATTACCCAGTCTTGTCAAGGGAAATGTTTTAACCTGTTAGCTGTGTTTGACGAGTATACTCGTCATGAAAAATGGCAATATTTTGTGTATCGACTTGACATAAACACAAGACGTTGCCATTTCTTCTTTTCAGCCTGTTTTTGACAAGTATACTCATCATGACGAAATGGCAATATGACAAGAACCTACTCGACATAATACAAAATATTGCCAATTCTTCATGAGTATACTCGTCACACAGCTAACTGGTTAAGTGCCAAGAGCATTATCGACAATTTCAAGAAAGATCAGTAGCAATCAAACGTATGATTTAAATAACTGGTCATTCATGATGGAGAGAGAAGCGCCGTGCTCCGCCTACTTGACATTGTCAATGCTGCTTTCTGCAGTTGAAAGTTTTCCTTATACAAGAATGTCTACTAAACTTTAGCCTCCAAATTAAAATGGTGTTCAATTTCTAGGAGAAAATTCCAGTATAGATGCCACCCTTAAATGCACACATGCAAAATTTATTATTCTAATGGCTTTCAATCAGTTTCAAAATGTTTTGCGTTTACACCCGTGAATAGTAACACTTCGCAATAACATCATGGTGAGTACTCAAAACCATTGTGGAGTGTAATAATTTACGGGTGTAAAGGCAAAACATTTCGAAACTGATTGAAAGCCATTAGAATAATGAATTTTGCCTCTGTGCATTTAAGGGTGGCATCTATACTGGAATTTTCTCCTAGAAATTGAACACCATTTTAATTCACACCTGTACGTTTGAGAGTGGAATTCTTATTGGAAATTAGCCCACTAATGTAGTATCTTCTATCCCACAAACCTGAAAGAAAGTCCATTTTCAACACCAATCATTGGAGTAACCATCTTCTGCACCATATCCAGTGGAGCCCTGTACAGCCTGCGGAAAATATTAAACTGCTCTTTGTACAGTTCCGGCACGTGCCTCGGTTCATTTGCAGTTAATTCCTGGTCCTTTAACCATTGGGCGCGGGCGCCCCTTTCAGCCTCTGTCATCCCAAGACATCTCTCCCTCTCGCGCATCAAGCGCCCCCCGATGTTCATGGGCTTGACGCCCGCCGTTTCCGATGCCTTCACCATCGTCCTTAACGATAAATAATAACTTTCATGAAACAAATTACGTAATTATTTATATTCTTACCCTAATTTGTGCTCGTTTTTGAGGTTAGGGTCTCACAGCTGACAGCTCGATTGCGTAAACAACTTCGTGTGGAATATTATTATGTTTTATTGTAAATGCAAATTAATAAATTAATGCAACTTGTTTTAAATTTATATTTCATCATTTGTATACTTGATGTAAAGAAAGATTTAAATAAAATCTTATATCCAGTTACAGATTTACTGGCTTCGGGGCCGTGAACGGGTACGGTTAAATTCGGCAATTCGGAATGATATTACTATCTCACTGGTATGTAATAACAGCAAATTGATGAAATCTAATAATTTAAGATATATCGCAAGATATTATCATTATTGATAAAATTTGAAAAAGTCTGTTGGTGCCAAAACTGTCAAAAATCTTGGCTGTCAGAATAGGTGAGTTTTTGTTTTTGGCGGAGCGGTGATTTTGCGTTTAATTCGCCGAAATGACTCTCACGAATAAGGTAAGGTTTTAACAAGCTCCTTATTGATGTGTTATTAATGGATTGTGCTTTCCAGATGGATGTGGATTCCGGACCCAAGGGTGAGGGCTTCCGGCCGTACTACATTACGAAAATCGAGGAGCTACAGTTGACCGTGGCTGAAAAGAGCCAGAACTTGAGGCGTTTGCAGGCTCAGCGTAATGAGCTGAATGCAAAAGGTATGTTGGTGGACTACGAGGGAGACTTCGCGAAAAACGTTTTTTTTTTGCAAAGTAGCTACCACAAATGATTTATATTGATGTAAATTGAGTGATGGTTTCCTTTTATCTTTTGTTACCAAAAATATCCCATTTTATATATGATATTTTGCCTATGGAAATAATAAGGCCCTTTTTGTATTTGTATTTGTATTTATTAGTTTCATTCAAAGTGCTAACAAAAATATAAATCTAAATATGTACATACAAAATATTCACAAGTGGTTGCAACGGTTGGTGCTTGAACTACGATTAAGGTTAAGATATGGTCCCCTCTGGACTGGCTGGTAGTGCACTCGAGACGTGTGGGGGTAAAGTTTGTATTTGAAGGATACCAGAGAAGCAATCCGGAGCCAAATGAATTTAACCTTTAGGGTACCGATTTATTTGAAGGTTTGTTTTTATACGGAACATATTTAATTTGTTGTTGTATGGAGTAGTAAAAGTAATACATTTTATGTAAGAATTTATTTATTTCCATGATATACATAGTTTTAACAAAATTCAGGTAATTATAATTACAAAACAAAAATAAATAAATAAAAGAAGATAGAAAAAAACTATTCTGAGAAAAGCAAGATGCAAATTACTCGTCATTTTGTAAAGTGTGATATTTTTTAAGATATGCGGTAAATGCAGTGGTACTTGGTATTGTTTGCACTGCCAGCTAGTCACTTCTAATTTTGCTTTTATGACAACCACCTTTTAGTAGGGTGTTGCTTGAATTTGGTTGAAGGAATATTCTCTCGAAAGTGTGCCCAATCTTTTGCCTGCAAAAGTGGCAAATCCATTCTTGAAGGATGCCCAAGGAAATTATAATTTGGAAATGACAAATTCTTCAGTAATAGCTAAACGATACCTGTTTTCTTTATGGCGTTGATCTTACAAGGGGAGGATCAGATGTGTGACTCACTGATTTGATCCATCTTTGGCACACATTTAGATGCAATTTCAACACCCGTCTAAAAGAACACATCAGCGCATATAAAAATGTTGATAATAAATCGACAATTGCAAATCATATTAGAGAAAATGAACATTCCTTTGAAAAAGATGTACTCGAGGTGATCCATTTTACCGAGAAGGGATTAAAAATGGATTTACTCGAGTCCATCGAAGTTTTCAAGTTTAAGCGTAATCCGGACATTCTCCCCCTGTTCAATGCTTTGTAAAAATATATAAATGTGCAATCATAATACAAATATTCATATCATGGTGATGGTTGCGACCGTTACTACGTGGTAATTCATTATAGAAACACTGAATAAAACACTTTTTTTTTTAGTAAGTGTTTTATTCAGTTTTTCTAAATATTCATAGTTTGAAAATGGCAAGCTGAAATTGTCGAAACTATAGTTACTCCAAGTTAATAAAATGATACCAACAAGTTATTCGTTTTATTTGAATTATGCAAAATGTATCACGAAGGGAAAGCCTCCACAATTACTTATTCGATTGTACTTTGCCATCACTATCATTTTCTAATTCATTATTGTCTTCATCATCTTCACTTCCTAATTCGCTATAGTCACTAATTAAAGCATCACTACCAACTTCTTTACTAGATTGCTCATAGTAATTTTCATCAGAACTTTCGTTATTTAATTTCCGACATTATGGAACAAAAATGTTAGAATAATCGTATTTGCCACTAATAAGAATGGGAAAATTACTACTACGTAGTAAGATGATCAATGCCTAACTATTACCACTCTGTAAACGATGGCTATATATCGTTCAAATGACCTCAGTTGCACTCACACAAAACTCGAGCATCATACGGCACTGATAACTCTCCAAAAAAAAACTAGAATTAACCAGCTTAATCTAGCTTTAACTCGTATGACGAGTCAGACTCGTCAACCGTTACTTTGGCAAAACATGTACATGACGAGTGTCAGCCATCAAATGTACCCAAAGGGTTAAGATGGCCACTGTGCTGCACATCTCGAGTGCTTGATTCAACTCTACCTGCAGTAGTTTAAGGGACGGCGATGGCTTAATGGATTTTTAAGTAGTTTTTTGGGCTCATCTTGATTAACCCAGATTATTTTATTTTTTTTTATTTTTTATTATTTTGATGTGACTTACGCCTGGCCTTGGTATCCATTACCATTGGCCAGATTAACCCAGATATGCCTACAGTTCTATATGTAGGATGATTATTTTTTAGTTCCTCTTAAAATTATATCTTGAATATTGCCAATGCTATCTATCATTTTTCTATTACAATAGTGATTATTCATTAACATTTGACGTCGCAAATTTTGGCCTGAAGTTGTTGCGTTTTCTTCCATTCATTAGTATCATAAACTGGAAGATTACCAAAATAAAAGAGATATAATAAATGTCACTGATAAATCCCAATATAGATGCCCACCTCAAACGCTCGGACATGAAATTGGTTGTTCCAGTGACTCTCAAACAGTTTGTAAATTTTGCACCTGCACGTTTGATGGATCTTCCCTCTGTTGTCCTCTGGAATACTGATGGGCTCATGCTACCTTTTTAATAAATTAATTTTAATAAACTAATTCTAAAGAATTATTTATAGTTTGGTCTAAAATGTATTATACTGTATTAAAATGTATTCGCAAAGATTTCAATGCAAGTCACATGAAAGTGTAGCTCACTGTGATGAGTCTTACATACCTCTTTTATGTGAGGATCTATTGCATGTGTGCATTGATATTTACTATTTGTTTTTGGCTGATGGAAAATTTTTAACTGTCGATTATCAGTTATGAGTTATTTAAATCCCATGTTTGATTGCTTGCCACTTATCTTTGTTGACATTGTTAATGCAGCCCTTTACAATTATAAATCTTAACTAAACTTGCATATAGGGTCTTCAAACTCAAACTTCAGCGCTCTTAAAACAATTTACATTGGTTAGAGTCATTTTCAATTAAGTTTAATTATGGATTATGATCTTTAACCCAAAATTCATTCACCAGTTTCTATCGTCCTCTTCTTATTATTACACAATTGGCACTTCATAAATGTGTAATGCATCCAATTATTGCATGATCAAATGTTTGCACGCCTTTGTATTAATTGTTTTTGGTTTTAAATTTCAGTGCGGATGCTACGTGAGGAACTAATGCTCCTTCAAGAACAAGGTAGTTATGTTGGAGAGGTTGTGAAGCCCATGGATAAGAAGAAAGTGCTTGTAAAAGTTCATCCTGAAGGTAAATTCGTGGTCGACATCGATAAAAATATTGACATCAACGACGTGACGCCAAATTGCCGAGTTGCTCTGCGAAATGAGAGCTACACCTTACATAAAATCCTCCCAAATAAGGTATTTATAACAATAATTATAATAATCCTTTAAAGGCATATACAGTTACAATATATTATAAAACTCACCCAGTAATGGGAAGAACTAATTACGAAAATGTTCTTCCTCTCTGACCCAGGATGTTTGTCTTGGAATTGTTGTTTTCTCTTTGTATTTTCTCTTCTTTGAATCAACCCATTACAGCCCATGATATACAATTGTTTTCAAAAGAAAAAAAAAATTATGGATATCTTTAAAAGTCAATTCGGCAAAACAGAATAGAATCACTGCTAAATATCTGTTCTACCATTAATACGGATAAATTTATGACACAGTTACATTCTCTAAATGAAATAACACTGCCACTAAAGCCCATGATGTTTGTTGTACTTGCTTGAGTACAATGGGAAGTGATGGGTTAATATAATGAACAAAATCATAACAAAGAAGAAAGAAAACCAATATGTAAAGAAGTTAAAAATAAGAATAACATAATTAGTTTAACAAAAATAGATTCCCAATATGTTAAGAAGTTAAAGTTAGGTAATTTGCATTTTGTGATTTTTTTTGTAGGTTGATCCACTAGTTTCCCTCATGATGGTAGAAAAAGTACCGGACTCCACCTACGAAATGGTTGGAGGTCTTGACAAACAAATCAAAGAAATCAAAGAAGTAATTGAACTACCAGTAAAACACCCGGAACTCTTTGACGCCTTGGGCATCGCACAACCGAAAGGGGTGCTCCTTTACGGCCCGCCGGGGACTGGAAAAACCTTACTGGCCAGAGCTGTGGCTCACCACACCGAATGCACTTTCATCCGTGTTTCCGGTTCAGAGCTCGTGCAGAAATTCATCGGTGAAGGTTCCAGGATGGTTCGTGAGCTGTTCGTAATGGCGCGCGAACATGCGCCCTCTATAATCTTCATGGATGAAATTGATTCCATCGGTTCCTCGCGTATTGAGTCCGGATCCGGCGGTGATTCCGAGGTGCAGAGGACCATGTTGGAGTTGCTGAATCAGTTGGACGGTTTCGAGGCTACTAAAAATATTAAAGTAAGCGTTCGTAATAATTAGTCTTGTTTATATTGACTGGTAGTGCCCCAGATTTTTTGTTGAAATGTTGTTTAGTAAGTGCTCCAAAATGTTCTAAATATTTAAAAACATGGAGGAATGGTTTTGGTACAAATAATTAAATAAACTTCACTGTTGATGAGCAAGACGCTTTATTGTGCACTATTCGGCAATCGGGCAAATTCTATCCATCCATTTACCACGGTAAAATATACAATACAATTAAGGCACAAATATACAACAAAAATCAACCATAACAAAACTAAAGGCGCAAATACAGAATGTGTTAAAGATGTGAATGTATTCTAGGTTATTATGGCAACCAACAGAATTGATATTCTGGATCCTGCTCTTCTCCGTCCTGGACGTATTGATAGGAAAATTGAATTCCCCCCACCAAATGAGGAGGCTCGTCTGGATATCTTAAAAATCCACTCGAGGAAGATGAATTTAACCCGTGGCATCAACTTGAGGAAGATTGCTGAGTTGATGCCAGGAGCTAGTGGTGCTGAAGTTAAGGTATGTTTCTTTTAATAGGTTCTTCTAACCAAGTTTCACTATAATTTAATTATCTTCCAAGCTCAAAATTATTTAATAGTTATAATATTGTTTTTTGTTTTCAAATTGTATTGTAATTAAAAATGCAAACAAACTTTGTTTTTACCCCTTCTGCGAAAACAAATCATGTAGAGCCTGAATATTTGGCTAAATGAATATAACTTCACAATATCTCTAAACAAGTTAAATTTACCAATATTCACTAGATATCATTTAGCAGACATAAACCGTATCGACCTTACTGACTAAAAATTCCCATTTTGAAAATCTTATAAGCATTTAAAAATAATTTTAGATGGCAAATTGTGATAGAATATGAATGATGATACGATAAATATTTAAACTTTTAAGGGTGTCTGTACCGAAGCTGGCATGTATGCTTTAAGAGAACGTCGCGTCCATGTAACCCAAGAAGATTTCGAAATGGCGGTGGCTAAAGTTATGCAGAAGGATTCAGAGAAGAATATGTCGATTAAGAAATTGTGGAAGTAAAATGTTTTCGTGTCATTAGGATTATTTTACGTTGAAATGAAACAAACTGATTTGTATTTTGAATTTCATTAATAACTACGTGCTGAAATATTGTGTAAGGTTCAAATAAGTACATTAAGTCATTCCATGTCCAATCAATATGTTTTTCAGTTATTATCTATATCGAGAACATCATATAATCAACAATATTCAGATGGGAAACTCGTTCTTTTGACCAAGGGCTAACATGCACTTGTTAATTTTCAAATGAATTGTCTTTATAACATCTGCAGTTTGGTTAGGCCTTGGGTTCTTGAAAAGACTGCAGTGAAATACTTTAAGTTGGGCATATGTTTAAGTATGATGCTCTTATTTTTATATTATGGATTTGACATGGATTGACTGCTTAGTTTGTTTTACTTTTTTTTTGTTAATCATTTTTTATTAAAGCACACAAATAGAAAATAATCAAGATTTAATTTTAATCACTGTATTAACGTCCATCAGTAGCATACATAGTTTCTGAAGATTAAACACAATAGTCTTGAAATTTCCAGTGGTCTCACATTTATTTGTAATTTAATTCATCAACTAGTTAAGACCTTGTATTTTTATTGCTGCAAGTTATGTTGGTATTGTAATAATTAACACCCCTTAACGTTTCCTTATCCCCAAAATTGTTTTTTCACCAGTAAGCACTTGCGAGTTGCTGAAGGGTGTAAGAATGGCAGGGTGCAAATAAGGAGAACAGACATGATGGATATCGGTTGCAATCCGCACATATTGATTTTTGTCTTCCCTGCTGACAGGACATAACAACCCATTTCCAGGTAGGGCTGGGCTTAATTTTTTTTGTTCGCGAAAATGTTATAATGTGCGCATTATATAATTGTATGGGCAACATTAATGGGGTACATTTAACACTCAATTTCATTAAACAAGCATTTGCGTGTTTAATATGCTTATTAAACACGCACACGCATGGTCATATGGTCGTTAAACACGCTAATTCGCGCTTTGATTCACAGAACGCGATTTATGATAATATTTTGTTTACCCTATTTAATATTGAATTTAACTTTGATTTTAAATTTTTTTCAATTGTAATTGTAATCACAACTTGAATTTTGATTTTAATTTTGATTCTAATTGTAATTTTAAATTAAATTTTGATCTTGATTTTAATTTTCGTAAACAAAGTATTGTGTACAACTCGCATATAATGGCTATTAATCATGATTAATAGCCATCATTATATGCTCGTTGTACAATATACTATTATTGTTTATTATTAAACCATTAATACCTCTGTAAATTACAATTTGAATCATTAAAATCAATTTAACCATTAAAAAATTGCTGCGGCAATATTTATTATTGCAGGATTTTTATAGCACTTTCATTTCAAAAGATTAAAGGATTATATGTTTGTCGGTGATTTAATGCTTAAATTATCAAAATCATCGCTTGGAATTGCTATTTAGAAGCTTTTAAACATTTTACATTCGGATTTCCGCCCGTCGTCGCCATCTATTAGGCGGTGGCTGAACTGCTAAGTGATGTTTTTGAACAGCGCCAAAATGCTCGAACTTTATACTTATTGTCAGAGTGTTAATATTTAACAATGGGCTGTGCATAAAACGGTAGACGATTTATTTCTGAATCGAATGGTGTATAAAATAGCTGAGGAAATTCAGCGGTTTTCCTGTAATTTGTGAATGAAAATTAAGCACGACACACTTACCGACATTTACAGTTCACTGCAACCTAAAAATTCAATAAAGAAGAATTTGCTGTATTCTTCTATCAAATACGGGTTCCAATACTTATTCCTGATTAATCATTCAACTATTTATATTGTTAATGCATTACAATAAGAGAAATATACGAGAAATCATAATCTAAGTAGAGGGCTCCACCTGTTATCGTGGGGATAAACTACTTAATAATTTGTGGATGTAATAATTGTTGTAATAATAAAAGAATATTTAAAAACTTAAAAAGAATGTTGTCTCATGATTAAATAAATTCACTTGTGGATATTTACGTACTTAAATTGCAGAAATAATAATTTATAATATACACGCCTAATCCCAAGCAACCCGATATACGCATAACTCTAATTAATTTATTATTAAAAACTTCTAATTTTATACTTAACAGGGAAAAAACCATAAGTGTAATCCTGAGTAAAGCTTCAGAAATAGTGCGAATATTTAGGTATTTAAATTGCTGGAAACAATGGTATTATATAAACGCCTACTTACAGGCAACCCAATATGACATAACTAATATTAGTTTATTATTAAAAACTTCCAGTTTTAAACATAATACGGGCACAAGTATGAGTGCAGTCCTTGGTAACGCTTTAAAAATATTACACTTATGGTTTTGTACTTCTTACGTTTACAATTGGAAGTTTTAAATAATAAATCATTATTAGTTACACGTGTATTGGGTTGCCAAAAAGTAGGCGTTTATATAATATAATTATTTCTGCAATTTAAATACTTAAATATTGCCACTATTTTTGAAGCTTTACTAAGGATTATGCTTATGGTTTTGTCCCTGTCACGTTTAGAATTGGAAGTTTTTAATAATAAATTAATATTAGGTATGGATGTATTGCGTTGTCTGTAAGTTGGCGTTTATGTAATATATTTATTTCTGCAATTTAAATACTATTTTGAAGCTTTACTAAGGATTACACTTATGGTTTTGTCACGGTCACGTTTAAAATTGGAAGTTTTTAATAATAAATTAATAGTACTTATGCGTATATCGGGTTGCCTGTGTTTAGGCGGATATATTATAATGTATTGTTTCTGCAATTTAAATACGAAAATATCTACAAGTAAATTTATTTTATTATAAAATAACATTCTTCCTAAGTTTTCAAATATTCTTTCATTATTAAAGTAATTATTAAATCCACAAATGAAAACGTAGTTTATCCCCACGATAACAGAGGGTACCCTCTATGAAGATTAGGATTCCACATATATTTCTCTTATTGTAGTGCATTAATGATATAAAAAGTTAATTGAATAACAGTAATAATTATTGGGACCCGTATTTCATTGAAGAATATAGCAAATTGTTGTGCATTTAGTTTTTAAGTTACAGTGAACTGTAAATGTCGGTAAGTGTGTCGTGCTTAATTTTCATTCGCAAATTACAAGAAAACGGCTAAATAGCCTTAGCTATTTTATACACCATTCGATTCGGAATTAAATCGTCTATCGTTTCGTGTACAGCGCATTGCTGAATATTAACACTTTGATTATAAGGATAAAGTTCGAGCATTTTGGCGCTGTTCAAAAACATCACTTAGTAGTTCGGCCATCGTCGAATAGATGGCGACAAGACGTGGAAATGCGAACGTAAAATGTTTAAAAGTTTTTAAATAGTAATTCTGAGGGATGATTTTGATAATTTGAACGTTAAATCACCGCCAAACTTGCAATCCTTTAATCTTTTCAAATAAACGTACGCGTTTATATTGCCAGTCCTTTGACTCGCGCCCAAAAACCGACAAAACAGGGAGCAGTGGGCATGACGAGGAGCGTGATGTGCGGCATGACGAATAATTTTGCTACACTACGTCTCTGCCTCATTTCCACGCTACTTCCCATGCCACTCGACGAGTGTGTGGCAGGGGTTTAAGGCCTCTGCCATTGTAGGGGGTGGAAGCATGGGGGACGAGAGTGTATGAGTGTATGGAGAGGGAGCAGTTATGGTTCTGGAGACGGATGTTGGGGCTAGAGAAGTCGACACCTGGATGCATTCTTCTGCAGGAGATGAACAGGGAGAGATTGACATGTGAGGCGATAGAGAGAGTGGTGAAGTATGAAATGAGGCTGTGTGAGTTAAAGCTGGAGAGATTGGTGAAGGCGGTGTGGGAGACGTGTGTGAATGTAGAAGGAGGGAAATGGAGAGAAGAGAGTAGGACTGGCTGAGGTGAAGGTGAAAGAGTGGTTTGGTAGGGGTTTGAAGGTGGTGGCATAGGTGAAAGAGAAGGTGAAGGAAGTGGAAGCTCGGAAGAGGCAGGGACGGATAGCGAAGAGCAAATATAATGATATGTTTTGGAGGTGGCAAGTATATGGGAGGTTACCGAGATAGCTGAGTGAGGATGGGTGGACCTGGGAGCAAAGGGTGATAATGGTGAGGGCTAGGTGTGGGTCTGGAGAGAGGGGGAGAAAGAAATAGATGGGGGAGGAGTATATGAGATGTGGATTATGTCAGTGGAGGAAGGATACATGGAGGCATCTGGCGGAAGAGTGTGAGGGTGCGAATGAGGAATGCGCGGAAGTGAAAGGGAACAGAAGGGTTACAGAATGAATGAAAGAGGATGGGGCTGGCGTAAGGACGCTGGAGAAAGTGGGACGCGAGAAGAAGGACAGGAGGTGAGGGGAAAGGAGAGGCGAGGAGGAACGATTGTATTAGTTGTGTATAGATTTCTAGAATGGAGATATTATGTTTATGCCAATAAAGGTTGTTTTTTCATTTGTTGCAAAGTAGTTTGAAAGAATTGTGTACAATTAAATAAAACATAATAAGATTTTGGGCGGCATCTCTGTCTTAGCCTCCTCTACACAGTTCCACGAGCCGCCTGATATATACTTATAAACATATTACATTTTACAGTGAATATACGTGTTAAATATCTTCAGTTTTATTTACAGCATTCATTTCGTCCGAATCAAAATGAGTTATGATCTCAACCAGTGGAGCCTTAACCGTCACATTTTACACTGGCTACATTTTTAACTTAAATTAATTTAGTACGAGTATTTTTCTAAAAGAACCCAGATTCTATGAATACTTGCAAAAATTAAATACAAGTTTCCACCCCGCACCAAGTAATGCATCAAAACTAATCGCTTCATGCTATCTCTTTTGATACAACCTCTTCGACTATTAAGTTAATATTTAAAACTTCCGCTTTTAAGTCTAACAGCGATGGAACAATAAGTACAATTGAGCTAACAAGGACATTAATCAATAAACATTTAGGAGTTATTTGGATTTAAAATAACTCCGTAAGTAAATGTTAATTTCACAACAACTACAAATCTTATTTTATTGTTCATTATTAAACCATTAATACCTCTGTAAATTACAATTTGAATCATTAAAATCAATTTAATCATTAAAAAATTGCTGCGTCAATATTTATTATTGCAGAATTTTTACAGCACTTTTATTTCAAAAGATTAAAGGTTTATATGTTTGGCGGTCATTTAATGCTTACAATATCAAAATCATGCCTTAGAATTGCTATTTAGAAGCTTTTAAACATTTTTCGTTCGGATTTCCGCCCGTCGTCGCCATCTATTAGACGGTGGCTGAACTGCTAAATGATGTTTTTGAACAGCGCCAAAATGCTCGAACTTTATACTTATTGTCAAAGTGTTAATATTTAGCAATGGGCTGTGCATGAAACGGTAGACGTTTTAATTTTGAATCGAATGGTTTATAAAATAGCTGAGGAAATTTTGCGGTTTTCCTGTAATTTGCGAATGAAAATTAAGCACGACACACTTACCGACATTTACAGTTCACTGTAACATAAAAATTCAACAAAGAAGAATTTGCTATATTCTTCAATCAAATACTGGTTACAATACTTATTCCTGATTAATCATTCAATTATTTATATTGTTAATGCATTACAATAAGAGAAATATACGAGAAATCATAATCTAAGTAGAGGGCTCTACCTGTTATCGTGGGGATAAACTACTTAATCATTTGTTGATGTAATAATTGTTGTAATAATAAAAGAATATTTAAAAACTTAAGAAGAAAGTATTTTATAATAAATTAAGTTCACTTGCGTATATTTACGTATTTAAATTCCTGAAACAATATTTTATAATATACACACCTAATCACAAGCAACCCGATATACGCATGACTCCAATTAATTTATTATTAAAAACTTCTTATTTTATACGTAACAGAGACAAAACCATAAGTGTGATCCTGAGTAAAGCTTTAAAAATAGTTCGAATATTTAAGTATTTAAATTGCGAAATCAATGGTTTTATATAAACGCCTACTTACAGGCAACCCAATATGAGGTAACTAATATTAATTTATTATTAAAAACTTCCAATTTTAAACATAATAGGGGCACAAGTATGAGTGTCGTTCTTTATAACGCTTTAAAAATATTATACTTATGGTTTTGTCCTTGTTATGTTTACAAATGGAAGTTTTAAATAATAAATCATGATTAGTTACACGTGTATTGGGTTGCCAGTAAGTAGGTGTTTATATAATATAATTATTTCTGCAATTTAAATACCTAAATATTGCCATTATTTTTGTAGCTTTACTAAGGATTATACTTATGGTTTTATCCCTGTCACGTTTAGAATTGGAAGTTTTTAATAATAAATTAATGTTAGGTATGGGTGTATTGCGTTTTCTGTAAGTTGGCGTTTATGTAATATAATTATTTCTGATATTTAAATACCTTAATATTCGCACTATTTTTGAAGCTTTACTGAGGATTACACTTATGGTTTTGTGACTGTCACGTTTAAAATTGGAAGTTTTTAATAATTAATTAATTGTATTTTTGAGTATATCGGGTTGCCTGTTATTAGGCGGATATATTATAATGTATTGTTTCTGCAATTTAAATTCGAAAATATCTACAAGTAAATTTATTTTATTATAAGATAACATTCTTCTTAAGTTTTTAAATATTCTTTCATTAATAAAACAATTATTAAATCCACAAATGAAAACGTAGTTTAGCCCCACGATAACAGAGGGTACCCTCTATGAAGATTAGGATTCCTCATATATTTCTCTTATTGTAGTGCAGTAATGATATATAAAGTTGAATAAATAATCAGTAATAAGTATTGAGACCCGTATTTCATTGAAGAATATAGCAAATTGTCGTGTGTTTAATTTTTAAGTTACAGTGAACTGTAAATGTCGGTAAGTGTGTCGTGCTTAATTTTCATTCGCAAATTACAAGAACACCGCTAAATTGCCTCAGCTATTTTATATACCGTTCGATTCAGAATTAAATCGTCTATCGTTTCGTGTACAGCGCATTGCTGAATATTAACATTTTGATTATAGGTATAAAGTTCGAGCATTTTGGCGCTGTTCAAAAACATCACTTAGTAGTTCGGCCATCGGCGAATAGATGGCGACGAGGCGTGGAAATGCGAACGTAAAATGTTTAAAAGCTTTTAAATAGTAATTCTGAGGGATAATTTTGATAATTTTAAAGTTAAATCACCTAAAAACTTGTAACCCTTTAATCTTTTTCAAATAAACGTGCCGTAAAAATCCCGGAATAATATGTCATGTCGTCGCAATTCTACATTCATTTTAATGATTTAAACGGTAATTTAAGGAGGGATTAAAGGTTTAATAATAAACAATGAATTAAGGTTTGTTGAATTTAAGAAAAATCATCCAATTTGGTTGAAAAGTTATGTGCGAAAAACACCCATAACTTTGTGCCAAATCGTCGTAGGAACTTTGTTCTTTGAGTCCTGCATAGAAAATTGATCAAATTTTAAAGCCTTTATGTTGGATCGAGTCGACAATTTTTTTCCAACTCCGTACACATCGTCAAAATTGGACATGGTTTACTGCAAAAACATTTTTTTTCACAGGGATGCTAGAGGAAAGCGGAAGGGTTTACGCTTAAGTTCGCATGTATGACTTTAAAGAAGACACTTCAAAGTTTTCCGCCCTCACAGATTCATCACAATCGATTGAAAATACGCCGAGTTATGACATATGAGTTAATACATCATTAGTGCCACGCGAAATGTTGGCAATAAAGTAATGTATTCAGTGAAAAATGTTAAATTTTACTGACGCTTGAAGAAAACCCAATATTTTAATGATTAAACTACGTAAGTAATGCGTTGCGATCATTTGTAAAGCTATACATGTATCACTAATTAGTAAACTAGTTGAAATGCTCGCACTATAAATTAATTAATTGACAATCTATTTATAATGCCATTACGGATGAGAGATGGCAATAAATTATATTATCATTAGTCATTTCTCCGGAAAACCATCAATAATAAGATGTTTATTTCAATCGAGCACAAAAAGAATATTTATTTAAATATGAAAAATATCACAAAAACATTTAAACAAATATTGAAGACAACAAAGAAATGAACATCTTTGTTTTGGAAATATTTTTCATAAAATCGGTTTTCGAGAAAAAAATGTATTACTTTTTTTTTCATTTTTGGTTTATAATTATGAAACGATAATAGTTACAGCAATTATATGTTCATAATAATTGTAGAGAATGCCAAAATGAACAACTTATAAAGAATAAGTTTTTTTCGGAATTTCTTTAGTTTTTGAGTAAACTGAGTTTTTGAATTGGAAGTATAATTTTACATAATTTTGACGTTTTAAACATCAATTTCATCCGAGTCTACAAAACGCTCGATGTAACTTTAAAACATGATTTAAATTGAAAATAAACCATAAACGTGTAAGTATAAATAACTATGATACTTCGGAGAAAGTAACATGATGGCCACATGGATGCAAATTGTGGGCTTTAACAAGGAAAGAAAAAGCAAGCTATAAGTGTGAGAATTGAAGTACCCAAGAAGAGCCAGAGAGGTGACAAAAAGGGACAGAATAAGAAACGTAGAGGTAAGAAATGATCTAGGTTTACAATCAATGCTAAAGTACATAGAGGAAAAACAACTACATTAGTAGGGCTACCTACAGAAAATGGAAGAAACTAGATAAGTAAAAAGAGTTTGGGGAGTCAGGACACAGGAGGACTTAGACTACCATGAGATAAGGAAACAGAGAAAGCAATTGAAGAAAGAGGGAAAACATGGAAGAAAGCACAAAGTCTAACAAAAGATAGAGTTAAATGGAATATTATATGGCAGAAGAGTACAGGTTACATACAGTATGTGTGCTTAAAGTATGGAATAAATTCAGTATAATTGAAATAAAATATTTTTGGAAAAAATCCTCGAGCAGTTCGATTTTCTTTGATAAAATACACAGTTCATAAGGTAAGCCATATTTAATGTAATGTTGCGTAACTCGAACCAAAAGTGATTTTAAACAAGCAATTTAATATACAATTATAAATTTGATGCTTGTAATCCAATTTACATCAAAATAGTACTTACTTCACATGGTTATTTCTGACTAAGCAATCTGTTATTTTTCCCAAAAGGTGGCGTTATTACAGTTATAGGAGCACAAATAAATTGTTGAAGCGAACGTACAATTGCGGAGTACATGGAAATTAAATTGCATAATAATGATTAAAATCTAGGTGTGTACATTATTACACTTGGCTAGTTGCAACTAGCGATTTTGAGTGGCAAGTATGTTACTTCTGTTGCATACAATAAAACTGCGACAACAAACGGGGGTCCCATGCCAACACGGTGCGGAAGGATTGTAGTGAGGTAAAATTTTCAGGTAAGGAGAAAATATAATAGAAAAAAAATCGTATTTAATTTGTAATTACTGAACGTTTTCGTAAAGTTATTGTCTAAAATCCGGACACAGGTGTTGTACATTACTGGCGCGCCCCTGTGTCGAATATATTCTGGAAAATCACAATGTACACTATTAGCGACCATTGAAGAAAGTTTGCGCAGAGTGAGAAAGTATGCGGAGAACGCGACAACAAATCTCCGGATGGTCACTGTGCAACACGTCTCGAATGATTGGTATAACTCTATGTCAGTTTGTCACTGTCATCTTCTATAACAGCCAGCAGGCATGCTTTCAGACGTTGATAATCCCTATTCTACTCTCCAACCAATAACACATGTGCTGAGAGACATTGAAATTACACATCTTTTATTTTATTTGGCCACGATGGGTTCAATATTATCAAATGATTAGTGAATGTCTTCAGAATCTTCCTGAATATTTTCCTTATTGATAGAGGATCAATCATCGTCGCGACTAAAACGAAATCTTGTAATGCAATAAAACCACCCCTAAACATCATCCCCTACTCTCGAGATCTAAAAGACCGCCCTATCCAATGTAAACACAGACAGTCTGCTTGTCTTTAATTACACTCCGAATCCCGGATGCGCCTAATTGTCTGTCGCGATAAGGAGTCTCCCGATCCGACGTTAATCTCCGATAAACGCCACGAATACATCGACATTTCGTAATTGATAACGGCACATCGTCGCCCTTTCAACCAGATAGTTGCGGCGTGATTTATTCCAGTCGCCCTTTTTAATAACCCCGGACTTCGCCCCGGGGCAAAAGTGTTAATCATTCGGGGGGTTAGTGATTGTGGCTCATTTATATGGCGCTCTGTTATTAAAAAGGGATGAGATTAATTGGTGTGAGTGATTGGGTTGTTTAATTAAACATTCGTTTTTGTATGAATTAATGAGATGCTCATTTATAACTCAATGCTCAAATGTGTCAAGATTTTTTTTATACACAGTGTTTCATTTCAAATAACTTCATATTTTTAGACAAGGTGTTAAAAAAGAGGGTACAATATTTAAGGGGGTAGTAGTATGAACCAAAATAAACGAAAAATAATCATGGGTCCTCAAAGTAACTTGCATTTTCTTATCATAGTTGGCTGATGTTTTGTGATGTGAACATTCTGTATTTGACTGTTGTTGACAATGCACAAGTGTTCATTTGCTAAGGCTGTTTACTCTAGTGCAGAATTAGCCGACATGCATTTCATGTATGGTCGCTCTAATGGGATTGCCATCGAAGCGCGACGTCTTTATGTAGAAGCTTATCCAAATCGCCAGATACCTTCACATCGTGCGTTTGGAAGAATTCACCAGAGATTGTGTGTTACCGGTTTATTTCGCAAACAGTGCTATCGTTTCGTCAGACCAAGGTCGGTATCTACTCCTAGAGCAGAACAAGAAATTCTAGCACGGATAGAGCATAATCCGAGGACTAGGAATTAATTCTCCTCTTGTTTAGATAATCCTCCAAGAGTAGCTGCTTTATCGGTATCATGTACAACGAGTACGGGTCTTAAATCTACATGATCATCAAGCACGTTTGGTTTTTTGCCGCTGGTTTCTACGCAAGGATACTGAAGAGCCCAGTGACGCTTCGCGGGTTTTTTCTGGTACGGCCGAGGAACAAGAGGTGGTAATACAGATAGGTAGTTTCAGTTGCCGAGATAGCTGTCTGCGTGACCGCACCTATCTGTATTACCACCTCTTGTTCCTCGGCCGTACCAGAAAAAAACCCGCGAACCGTCACTGGAAGAACCGCATTTTCTTGTTAATATTTTTTTTACGGATGAAGCTGGGTTCACACGAAATGGAGTTGTAAATTTTCACAATACGCATGTTTGGTGCTACGAAAATCCCCATGCTGTGTAATCTAGACATCAGACATGTTTTTCATTAAACATTTGGATGGGTACTGTAGGCCGTAGGTTTTTAGCTCCTGTTGTTTACCAAACCGGTTAGTAGGCGCAGTGGCGTAACTTCAAATTGTGGGCCCTGAGGCGAACCTATACTTTGGGGCCCCTTTCATATATATTTTTTTACTTTCACTGTATCTCAAAATACACTACAGATTCTTTAAACTTTAACCTTTAGGTTTCGTTGGCAATATGAAGAGTAAAATTTTGTAGATTGGAAATGGGAATTAAAAAAAAAGTCACTACAGAGAGAACAAACATACTTAAGTGGACATGACGAAAGATATTTAAAGATGAAAAAGAATAGTATGATTTAAAAAAAAAACAATGGAATCTTTACAAAATCGTAGGTCCTCATAAATTCACCCCAGTTGTTGTCCTTAGTTAAATTTAATGTTCCTCGTGTAACATCACGTCAACCTCTTACTTTTTATATACCAACTGCATCTACTAACATTTTGCTGAAGGCTCCTATTGTACACATGAGCCGTAATGCCAATGAGCATTATAAAGACATATTTATAGACGCTTGACTGTAAACTTTTGTAGTTTTTCCCTTATTTTTAAATTACTATTTAGTTTATAAACGCTATAATTTATTTGTTTTAGCTGTCATTATTATGAGTGTTAACCATGTTAATTTAATTTTTAGTTTTTCACTGAATTACCTATACCTAGCTGTATATATATTTTTTTGTATTTGATGATGTCCTATTTTGGTTCTTCCTGTTGGACAATAAAGTTTATTATTATTATTATATTTGTCAAAAAAATAGAAAACAGCATTTCAAAGAAGTATTAAGTTTGATATCTTTCGTAGTGTTATAAAGGGTGGGCCATCGCAAGGAATCTTTTAAAAATCTTAATAAAACATAAACGGCTAGATGGAATTTCATGATCTTGCATTTATTTTGCAGCCAAGAGTATCCGGTTATACATGCAATATGACATAAGTCAAATGGCTGCCACGGCTGGCCTTACAATAGTCCATTCTCTCGACCCATTTTTTCCGAACTTTTTCCAACGTCTGCGGCTCTATCTCAGCAATGGCATTTTGGATATTGACTTTAAGATCGTCAATCGTTGCTGGATCGTTGGCATAACAACGTTCTTTAAGGGCACCCCAGAGATAAAAGTCCATGGGCGTCAAATCGCAGCTCCTTGTTGGCCAATTCACATCTCCACGACGGCTGATTACACGATTTTCGATTTATCGAATAAGTCGATAGTTTCGTTGCTAGTGTGGCATGTCCCCCCATCTTGTTGGAACTAGATGTTGCCCACATCCAAACCAGCAATTTGCTCCCAAAAAAGGTTTGCTATCATGGTCCTATAGCGGTTTCCGTTGACCGTTTCGCCAGATTCAAAGAAAAATGGGCCGATGATGCCGCCGGTCCATAATCCGCACCATACAGTCACTCGTTCGGGATGCATTGGCTGCTCAACAATCACGTGTGGGTTTTCCGATGCCCAAATCCTGCAGTTTTGCTTGTTTACACAGCCCCCGAGGTGAAAATGCGCTTCATCAGAAAAGATAATTTTTCGCCAAAATTCACCATCGGCTTCCAGTTGCTCTAACGCCCAATTAGCGAAGTTGTATCGAAGTGGATGGTCAACTCTCTTCAACTGCTGTGTTATTTGGACCTTATAGGCGAATACGCCTCATGGTAGTGCGACTAATGTTCAATTGCTGAGAGCGATAACGAGTCGATGTTCACTACGGGCTACAGCAGCAATATTCTCGGGTGTACGAACCGGACGAGGGTGTGGAGATTTAGTACGGTCCACCAGCATACCAGTTTTATGAACTGTGTGCACAAATTTCTTCAGAACACTTGCATTTGGTGTATATTCGCGACCGAATTTTGTATACAATTTTCGCACTGATTCTGCAATACACGAATTACATTCAAAGTAAATTTTTAACATTTCCCAACGTTCATCAAGCGTATAGCGTGCCATTTCGTTAACCGGGTGTTAATACATGTCATACATTAGATGTCAAATATGATGAAAGTAAAAATAAAGTGGTAGTTCAAAAAGATTCCAAAAGATGGCCCACCTTTTAAAACACTGGTTATCGGTTCAAATTCATTGTCCACAATACAATATCGTATCGGCGGCACAAGCCAAATAATAATGCACTAAAAACTACAAAATGTGTACAAAGTATCATCACAGTATAGACTCGGCTAACAAATACTGTGCCTGCATTAAAATTCAGTATCAACTGATTAATTAAGACCGGCTGTGGAATTATACTCCGAAAGGCCTATCAAGTTGGGCCCCTCTAGACCTGGGGCCCAAAGGCAGATGCCTGCTTTGCCTCATTATAATTACGCCACTGAGCAGACGCTGCTTACCTAAACTTTTTGCAGAACACAAAGGATGATATTTCGGACGACATTCCTCTGGACCGCAGGCAACACATGTGGTTCCAGCATGATAGTGCTGCAGCTCATTTTGCTGTAGCCGTTAGAGAACATTTAGACCGAACTTTTCCACTTAGATGGGGGCTTGCAAGATCGCCTGATTTAAACCTTCTAGATTACTTTCTTTGGGGATATTTGAAAAAAAATAGTCTATGCTACTCCTGTAAATAGCCTCCAGGAGCTGCAGCTAAGAATTAATCACAACTGCCAACAAATCCGATTCAATGAGGGTGTTTTACAAATAGTTCGAAAATCCTTCAGACAAAGATGTCGTGTCTGATTGGAAATGAAAGTAGGGCACTTCGAACATCCTCTGTAACTCTGTTCTTTGTTTTTACTAGAAGCTCCCTTTGTTTACTTGCACATTATCAATAAGTAATAAATAATTGCAAATAAATGTTTCAAACAAGAATAATCTTCCATATCTCCGAACTTTAAGGGGCCATGTTTACTAAGGCTTTTTTGTTTATTTTAGTTCATAGTACTACCCCTGAAATATTTTACAATATTTTTTACACCCTGTATATAAATTTGAAGTTTTTTTTGAAATAAAATATTTTTTTATGAAGTGGAGTATACAAATTAAAAAAAAAACCGTTTCATTTCAAAATCAAGATGTAGCACACACAGGGGCGGATCGTTATGTAGAGCCAAGTAGCTATGGCACTACCTCTAATTTCAAGCTCAGCAAGGATTTTGAATTAATTTTTAAAACACTTAATTTGATTTATTTAATGCTTCTGTAAAGGTTTTCAATTATCGATCAATGTTTCCTCAAAAAGTAGGCATATATTGTAGGCTAAGTGGATCTACCATCAAAATGTTCCACCAGCCGCCACTGACCACACATGTTACAGTTAATAGTTATTTAACCAACGAATGTGTTAATGATTAATGATCGAGACATTTTCACGTTGTTGAGATCATAAATCGCCAATTAACACACGAGTTGGTTACAAGATTTAAGCGTTGATCGTTACTTAGATGAAAATTAGATTAGAGAAAATCCAAACAACACAAACAAACAAACTTGCTATTAAGCCTTTTGTAGCACTATCATCAAAAATGCTAATAGCGCCCATTCCGAATGACCCCTGATCTGTTTCTCCTCGCACCAGGAAATAATTTTTACGTAAGTTTTTTCCGGAAGCAAACTTAATGTTGCATTATTTGCATTGGCTAGTACTTCTGGCGTTGTTAATGTAAACTCGACACTATCCACAGTAGCAGATATTCACTTGATACACGCGTTTTATAAATATGACGTTTCACACTTTGACATTTAATGCTATCAAAATCGAAGGCGGTTCACTGCCAATTTGTTTCTAGCGCAGAGAATTGATTTATTTTTGCATTTACATGTGAAACAAATTATAGATCGTTTTCTCACTGTTAGTTATCAGTTCACATTTCCAGTAATTATGAGTAATTAGCCACTCATGAATTAGCTATTTAATGCTAAACTAGAAATCGTTCATTATTGAAAAATCGTTCATTAACACCTTGAGTGCCGCAATGTATTTTAAAAAAGCTCAGGAGGCCGTTATTTCGTTATCGCAATAATTGGAGAATAAATGTATTTTTCTACTTTGGTTTAACAATCGACCTTTTGTCATATCAAAAATAGTTTAATAATGAGATTTTTTATTTTACAGTTTTGCTCATTATTAAACTATTTGTGGTAACATTTTAGTCGTTTCGATTGGCAGTTCTTAAAAGTGACATATGTCGACATCAAAATGTAAAATTGCCGTTAATTCATAGGATAATTGGAACCGTCCAATGCGTTACACACTGAATATGTTCGAATGCATATTAGGGAGTTCGCCACCAATGTACAAGGTTAAAGAAAACGGAGGCGTCATATTGTTCACTTTTTACCCGCGTGGAAAATATGGAAACTCGGTGACAATGGCCGGACGCATGAATTCACTTGGCTTTCGGTGACGACGTTTAGGCGACACAACATACACAGAGGAAAGCTTGTAATTTATTATATGTATTATCACTTTGTTTGCAAAACGAATATCACGGAAGAAACAGCGAGAGTATAATGCATGTTTCATTTGCGGCGAAAAAGAGCCGCTTGAGTCGGTATGTTAATTCCGTATGGATTTTTAATTAGCGTCGATAGATGCCTGACACGAGGAACGAGAAACAAATGTAAACATAACCTTAAATTTCGATTATCATTTAGGCATTGCATTATTTTATAAGCTAAAATTGGTTACAACTTACGTGGAGATAGTTTGTTTATCGCACCCTTGACAACCTCCCTTATTTTTGGATGTGTGTAAGTAATATTCTTGATTTAATATGTTTTAAAATCAACTATTGAAATCGCCGTAGAAATACGTATGTCAAATATTAAATTCGTTCGAAAGGATCAAATGTTTTTAGTGCTGCCAAGTGTTAAAAGATAAAACTCACTAGGTTTAAGTATATATTTTATTTTAGAAATAATTCCTTAACTAAAACCAAAGTAGAAAAAATAGTATATTATACTTGTTTAATAAGAGGCATTGTGGGGCACTCGTTACATTGGAGCACTCCTCGCTGCGCTCGTCGTGCTCCAATCCCACTCGTGCCACAATATACCCTCTTATTAAACTTGTATAATAATGTACTATTTCCGTTGCTCGTTGGATAATGGCTAATTTTAATGTACCCAAATGTATCAAAAATCGTTCATTAATGACCCATATTAATGAACGATATTTCATTAATAAACGATTTTTCATTAATAAACGATTTTTCATTAATGAACGATTTCTAGGGCCGCGGTGGTCTAGTGGGTAGAGGTCCGGCATTGAACCCCGCTGGTGCGGGTTCGAGTCCCGTCCGGGCGGTCACTTTTTTAACACGAAAAATGGCCGTGCGGGTCCGTGGATATATCTAGTCTGTGTCCTCATTTAATTTAAATGAATTATTAAATACTATACATCGGTTGTGGCTGAATGCAGTGGCTGACCAAGCCAATTCCCTATCATCCTCGATTCCCTAACCCAAATTCCAATTAATTATATTTCCTCAAAAAAAAGAACGATTTCTAGTTAAGCATTAAATAGCTAATTCATGAGAGCCTAATTACTTATAATTACTGGAAATGTAACTTATAATAGTGAGAAAACGATTTATAATTTGTTTCATATGGTTATATTACTTGCGGTATGTTCCTACCGATAAATTAATTTGCTGTGATAAACGACGGTATGTTCACCTTCCGAAATTCCATGGGCTATGTTAATAGCATCCTAAGTACGTTTGACTGGTTTACCATTCCTGGGTTACGAAGAATATTACCCGTTTCATTAAATAATACGACAGATCGTGATAAGGTATTTTTAAATTAATCATAAATAATGAGAATTCTTCCTGAAACTCTGCCATAGGTGCATCGAATGAATACACCCAATTTCCGTCCCATTTCGGAAATAACTTTAAACTAAAAACGTTTTTGCTGGATGCTGTAAACCATTGTAACCACGGAGTAATTGCAAATTTTAGAAAGATCTGACGTTTTGTATGTCAGTTCGTAATATGTGTATAATATATATCCAATATATAATATCATGGCACCCTTTTTTTTTTAATTTTAATGGTCATGTCAATTCTCTGCGCTAGAACAAATTAGCAGCGAACCGCCTTCGATTTTTATATACCATTAAACGTCAAATTTCTAAAACGTGTATTAAGTGAATGTCTACTATGGATAGTGACGAGTTTACACTAACACCGCCAGAAGTACGAGCCTATGCACATAACGCAACAATAAGTCTACTTCCGGAAAAAAGTAAGCATCTCTATGAAAAAACATACGTCGAATTTATTTCCTGGTGCGAGGAGAAAAAGGTAACGCGTCATTCCGAATCGGCGCTGTTAGCCTTTTTTGCCGATATTGCTGCAAAGGGCTTAATAGCAAGTTTGTGGCCTAAATATTCGATGCTTAAAGCAACTTTAAGCTTAAAAGAAAATATAGACATAAGCAAGTTTAATAAATTGACCATGTTTATCAAGAGGAAACACGAAAATTATTCGCCGAAAAAGTCAAAAGTGCTCGACAAAGAACAAGTTCAAAAATTTATATCTGATGCTCCTGATAACCTCTTTCTAATGACCAAGGTAAGCAAATAGCCAAAAGCTAAGTTAAAAATATAATTACATATTATATGCATTTCATAGGTTGCACTTATTTTTGGAGTGGCCGGTGCATTGAGGAAGGATGAGCTATTGAAATTGGAAACAAATAATGTGCAAAATATGGGAACCAAATTTTTAATTACAATTAAGGGAACCAAAACAAAAACAAACAGAATATTTACGGTAGTAGATAATGAACATCAGACCCTCTTAAAAATAATTAACCACTATATCTCATTGAGACCAGCACATACTCCACACAACCGGTTTTTTATTTACTGTAAATATAATAAGTGCTCAACACAACCAATTGGAATAAATACATTTTCTAAATTACCATCGCAAATAGCAACCTTTTTAAAATTAGATAATCCTCATCTCTACACTGGACATTGCTTTCGCCGTTCTTCTGCGTCAATACTTTCCGATGCTGGTGCAGACTTTGCAGCAATTAAACGACATGGTGGTTGGAAGTCGACAAGTGTAGCAGAAGGATACATTGAAACATCAATGCAAAATAAAGTTGACACAGCTGAGAAAATTCTCTCTCAAAATATCGTAAACATTCCTTGCACAAGTACTTCCAACGTTGAACAACATGCTAACGAAATTAACGATATAAACTTAAAGAAAATTCTCTCTCAAAATTTTGCAAACATTCCTTGCACAAGTACTTCCAACATTGAACAACATGCTAACGAAATTAACGATATAAACTTAAATTTAAATTCGGAATATCATACAACTCATCATGTACCTACACCTAATTTCAATTTTAGTTCTTGTACTATCGCTAACGTAAACATACATATTCACAAACACAACACAGATTAAAAATTACTTATAAATTAAAATTGTACTTACTTTAAATGTTGTTTTATATTTCAATTAAATTGTATAATAATTGTAAATGAATACGTTATTTATTAAACTTGTACCTACATTAGATATTTGTTTTATTTCAGATGTCTTATTTCAAATAAAGAAATATTAAAAAAAATGTTTTTGTTAATATAAAATTGGATTTTTTCTAATCTAACAATCACGATCAACGGAAAAATCTTGTAACCAACTCGTGTGTTAATTGGCGATTAATGATCTCAACAATTAACGCACTCGCGCAAGCGCTCGTGCGTGAAAATGTCTCGATCATTAATCGCTATCATTAACACACTTGTTGGTTAAATAACTATTAACATATGATATTAATAAATGAAAACATAATTTTATTTCGTGTGAGACCACGTATGTCTCACGCAGAGTATATGTCCAAAAATTGCCTGAGACCATGTTGGCACCATGCGGCACTCAACGTGTTAATAGGGGTCATTAATGAACGATTTTGGATACATTTGGGTTCATTAAAGGTAGCCATTAACCAACGGGCAACGGAAAAGTTATTAATTTATTCATTTACCAGGAGCGAAAAAGTATACCTTTATTAAAGCCTAGGCTGGCTAACTGATGAGGCTTTTCGTTGGTAATGAAAGCACACTTTTTCCTCCTCGTTAAATTAACTTTTAGTTGTAATGTGGTTTATTAATATTAATTTATGTTAATGCTGCAGACTTTTACTTAGGAGAATATATCATGAGATCGAAAAAAATAGTCAAAGCAGGTCATGAACAAAAATCCGCATGTCTTTTCTTAGTTCATAAAAAAACTTCTAACTTCAAGGAGGTTGAATTAAACACTTTGCTGGTATCACGAATTTTTCACTTTATTGTAATTGGCTTAGTCCTATTCAGACGTTATTAAATAATACAGTGGCTTCAACAATCAATCATATTCTAACTTGAAGTTTGACTTTGTCAGTGTCAATAGTTATTTTAAAATTTGGGCACTAAGAAAAGGCCCCCGGCTTTCCGTTCCTGACCTGCTTTGACTATTTTTTTCGATCTTGCGGCCTAAAAACACTTTGTGTGGCATACATTTGTTTAATGACGGTAGTAATAAACATGTGTTATACAAAGTAACTGTGCTATAATTTATGTCTGTACTTATTTCTCGTTGCCTTCGTTTACATAAATGTTTATTTACAGTAATAATTATGTAATTATGAATTGAAATATACTTATATACTTATTATACTTTTGTTTACGCTGAAGATTTGGTTATAGATATTTGTTTATTCATTAGATTTAATTACTGTTTGCAATCGTTAAAATGGAAATTTTAGTTGAAGGAATTTGACATTAGTGTAAATTTATAGAAAGCCTCTCGCTTTCACAATAGTATAATTATAATATTTAACACCCTTAAATCACCCTAAATAACATCCCCGCCGACCCTCCGGCCGTTGGCACCCTTCCTGTCGCCGCTTTGTCGCAACCATTCGATCCCTTCCCATCTGCAGACATCGCCTCGGGGAACCGTCCCGAACATACTTATCACTTGATCTCGGCCTTTTTAAACAATCAACACCTGAAAATAAATCCCGTGCTCATGCATAACAGGTTTATGAAATGATTCTTTAAATATTTATTTAATAATTGTTGAATGAATTACTGTAAATTATGCGTTTTTTAATGATAATTCAACTCATGTATAAAAAGGTGCATTTAAAACGGCGGACAAAAAAATTTGCAAATGGTTAAAAAATTATTTACCTTCACCATGACTACGATCTGTATATTAACAATTTTAGTAAACAGCTGACTTCAGTTGTACTCTGGCAGTTCGTGTCAGTTCTGAATACCTCTGCGGTCAGGGCCGATCCTAGACCCTTGGCCGCCCGCGTGCAAATGATATTTGGCTGCCCCCTCACGTGCAGTAAAACATTTCTTGGGGCGGGGGGCTTTTATTTCTCAATTCGAAAAATTTCAAAATCCTCTGTAATAATAATAATAAATATTTATTTCCCAACAGACATATCCAATTACAGGGAAATGTAACATTATTTAAGACATAAACAAAAATGAAATTAAGATAAGTAATATTAATAAAGTTTTTAAGCAGAAAAATATCATGTCAGAGCGTATACATATATCTCAAATTTGAAATATGTTTGGTCAGAATTGAAAAAAGAAATGACTAAAGAATCTGCAAGTAATCCGGGACTGCCGCATGTATTTTTGCATTGTATAATTCTGGATACATTGCTAGAGGAGTATTTTTTGTTTTTAATTCAGCTGGACGCTGAGGGCAAGAAGTGATAGAACGGTTGATAGCTTAATCAATTAACTTTCTCCGTATAAAAAAAAAGCTTTACGGACCACGGGAGCTGGATTCACCAAGCAGGAAACTCTCACCTGCAAACATCACAGCAACGACGTTCAGTCGATGCGAAGAAAAAGAAAAAAACAACTGATATGTAACTACTACAGGACGCCCAATCACATGGTTAAAGTGTGCAGGAAATGAATTGCTGAGGGCCGTCCTCCGAAGCCTAGTAAACCGAGTCCGATACAAATATGATACTCGTCACTGTTAGCTCAACTGAAACACATACAAATTCGTCGAGATGCAGGGATGAGAATGGCGCGACAAGCCATATTGCTTTAGAACGTTCGAGTCTTTTTCAACTGAACACACAGTGACCACAGCAAATGGTGAAAAAATCGAAGCCATCGGAATACGTGAAGTAGAAGTTGGGGCAGCAAGGCAATGAAAATGTACAAGATTACCTTGGCTGATGTTTGGTATGTACCTCAAATCAAGAGGAATCTGTACTTGTAGTCCAGGATAAGTACTCGGACAGCCAATTCATCTCATCACCTGAAGTCTGCAACTTCCAAGTCAAGAATTGGAAGAATCTCGTCATAGAGGACTGTCGTGTGAAGTTTGAACCCTATCAAATGATGTCAATGCAGTGAGTAAGAGTTGTCTCCAGAACAACTGCCATGTAATATCGCTAATAAAAAGGGAGCTTGACATGAACGTAGAAATACATAGTGAAGGTTGTATTTATGATAAAGCTCATCGCCTACCGTTCACGGATGTCTGCAGTCCACTTCAAGAATCGAGGTCTAGATATTACACAAAATTCAGGACAGTTTAGTTTCAGCGGCAAAAGTTGCTGATAAACTGAGCCAGTTCCTAGCAGACTGGGGCTGCTGAGTGATAACGGCAGGGAGTTCGACAACAAATAGAGCAGGATCAGTCTACACAAGAAAGGTATTGTTCAACGTCTTATAATTATTTTCTCTGGAACAAAACGGGTGAGAGCGAAAACCGTACGGTGGCGAAAACTGCTAGAGGAATGATGCACGCATGGAAACATTCCTCGGGCACTTTGGGCTGAGATGATACGAACAGGTACCTACATCCTTAACAGGACAGATCCCAGGAATATCACCTTTCGAGTTGTGGTATGGTAGGAAACCAGGTTTGAAAGATTGATTCAAATTGCTGAATTCATGTATATTCACATCGAAGGAGCAAAGAACGAAAATGGATTTAAAGTCCATTAAAGGAATCCTCATCGGCTATGATAACCACGACGGATACAGGATCTATAGTGAAGAGGACAAGCTCTACAGATCCAACGACGTCATCTTCGAAGAACAATTGGTGGAAAAGGGGGTTATTATACCCCCAGGAAGCAATGAAGTTGAAGAGACGAAGCCTACTGACCTGAACGACACCAAAGCCCGGATTAAAGAAAACGAAGAAATAGAATTCGGGGGACCCAATGACAGTGACAGTGATTGGACAATTTTGGAAATGCCGGAAACCAATGAAAAAGAGAATGATGGTGAGACTACGAAAACTACGCAACCGAATGGATCTTACAGCTCCACAGAAATTCCAAGATTATGTGATGCTCACATGATGACCTTCGAGGAACCAAACACCTACAACGACGCCACAAAATAACAACAAACACCGATGGATCGATGGGCAAATTCAAGGCCAGATTGGTCGTCCGCAAAGAAAAGGAGTAGATTACGACCAAACCTACAGTTCATTGGCAAGAACAACGACTATTTGAACGCTACTCATTGTCAGTGTTGATCTAAATTCTAAAACAAAACGATTTTTTTTTAATGCAATTTCATCAACTATGGAAAAATTAGCAAATCACTGTTTTGATATAGTTGACCGTAAATAATTTTTAACTAATTCCAATTTAGAAAAACTCCTTTCGCCGGTTAGTTACCGTTATTTTTTAAAATATTCTTAGACTAATACTGAAATTTGGAAAACAAGAAACTATCAACAACAAACCCCTCTCCAATTTTAATCAAATTTGGTAGATTTGACAGGGGTCAAAATATTCGATACGTGTTTTTTTTTTTTTATTTCGGCTAAAAACATGTTTAGAGGGTGAACCAGGGGGTGTTCACTCCATATGATTTTTTGGTGCCATATCTCAGTACTACGATTAAACGTATGGTGGCGCTGTCTTCAGTTTTTAACAGTTTGCCTAAAAACCGTGCCTGCATTTTATGGTTTGCATATTGGCTTTGTTTTGTAAACATAATTATTCAGTACACGTGTTTCGTTCGTTCTACTGTTCTGAGCAGTTTTGTGTTTAATTAAAGACAACATTGATTCCGCTGAATTTACTGATTGTATTATTACATTGGTAAGCACAAGTAGATTTTTTTTAAATTTAAATAAATTTTCGTATCAACTTATTGTAGGAACATTACTGTCACTCATAAAATGGAATTATTGTTGTGTGCCTGGATGTGACGATAGGATGTTGTACAGAATGGAGTTTTTCTTCAACATAAGGACAGATTTAAGTTATGGGTCACTAATATTTCAAATCCAAAGTTAAAATTAAAACGTCACAAAGACATTTATAGAACACATCACGTATAAAATTTTAATGTTTATACTGGAAGCTTCTACTTCGTTATACATTTTATATAATAAATAAAATTAGTTGTGGTTTGAACATAGTTCATTTTTCAATACAGTTTAAATAAAATATCATTACTTTGTAAAACTTAAAATTTTTATTTTCGTGACCATAGTTTGGGCAATTTTAACTTGCTTTATCGAAGAAATAGTAAATTATAATTACGAAGCTGCAAGCGCCGAAAATATAGTCATGAAAATAAAAATTAAATCTCGAACTTTTACAAAATAGTTTGTCATAAAAGAATTTTAAAATATGCGCCATTTTATCCCAACCAATAAAATCCACGATCAACTAGTAGGTGGCGCTAAATTTGGTACTAACACTTTTCCCCAATTCTATTACTTGAGTTGGCAATCTTAATTAATCGTTTATCTATGGGGTGAACTCAAAAATCGGCCATATTTTAGTTTTTTGGCTATAACTTTTGAACAAATTATGAAAGCGTAATTTCGTAAATGTACAACATTTCAAATTCTATCTACTGGTGTAAAAAAATGTGTGTATTGACTACTTTAGGACTGTAAAAAAAATATTAATATTTATGGCTTGTAATTGCCGCAAAAAAGATCATACATAAAGATATAAACGATGATGACCAAAACTAGTTTAATAATTTTTTCCAAATGTGGAATCCAAATATATATCCATAAGTACATTTCCTTTCAGTAAAACCTTTCCATTAAATAAAGGTTTTATGTTCACTAGCGGAAAATATGAAAATTGAGTTCTGTAACTTTTTTTTTATACTCATCTGCCACGAGTTTTATAACTACTTATATTTTTTTTTAAATTTTTTTATTACACCACAGGATAGGCTTTGAAAACAAAAATTTGGTTGATTTTCGAGGGGCGAGTTCACCCCCTAAACATGTGTTTCGGCCGAAAGAAAAAAATTGCCCATTCCATCTAAATCTTTTGTTAATTTTCTGTTTTCGGTTACCTGTAATTTAATATCTAAATCCAAACAATATTTTCTTACAAAATTCGAACTCTGCAGAATGAAATACTAGCAAAAATTTAAACAACAGCAATTTTTTAACAGTTGGGATATCAAATTAATAGCGATACCCAAAATTTCAAAATGAATGTTTCCTTAGAATCCAAAACACTTATAATTGGTCATCCGCGGATTTTTCTTATACGAACTTCAGATGAAGATGAGACACTTCTTCCGCTTCTTTGGCAAAATCATTACCCGGTTAGAAATCGGATACACTTCAGGCAGGGGTCTAGGCTACCGGCCGCTATTTCGGCGACTAAATTTTACAGATTTCGGACGCCGCGGACCCTCTATTGGTGGTTCGCGGGCTTTACCGGTTTCGCCGCCCCACTAACCGCCGCCCGCGTGCGATGCACGCTCTAGCCCCCCGGTAGGATCGGCCCTGTCTGCGGTGAAATATAATTGAAATTCGTTTCGGACATGCTTCTACGTGAAAATTATTTCGCGATTTTCATTCCGATCCATGTATAAGTTGAGTATAAGTATTGCCCGTTCACCAATAATACACATTTAGTTACGTACTTACGTATTTTTCCATCTCAATTCATTCTCGAAATTTGTATCGATTCAATGGCTCCTGCAAACAAATAAAATTTATCCGGCCAAATTTAACCTCTTGTGGTATTACCACCGAGAAATTTTCATAAATTGTACAATATTTTGCAAACGAACGTCTGATGAAAACATATTTTTTCTAAACAATAAAATGTTAAATGAACATTAAAAAAAATCATGCTACACACTTGAAGAAATATAAACGATACACTGGTCACAGTTGAATTAAAACCGTTACATTATTTATAATCAGATTCAGTTAATAAATACTTCTATACTTTTTTCATAAGCAATTATAGCGAAACTTTCCAGAAAATTGTAATATGGCACACAACAAGAGTTTAAATTAAAATGTAGCCAAAAACACTTTGTATTTTAGTTGTTCGAACAAATTGTATAATTAAAAAAATACACGAAAGAAGGATGAAGAACATGTGGATGGCCCATGAGAATACGTTACTAAATACAGGGTATGTCATTTGAAAAAACGAAGTTATTCAACTTTATAAGTTAGGATTTTGTACCACATTGTATAATTTTTTATATGAAATTATGGTTGGCGCTAGAGTTCGAACCTTCAACCAAACAATAGAAATGATTGCAATGGTTCAACGTCAACCACTGGGGCAAATATAAAATTTCAACTGTACCATTCATTTTAACAAATCTTTAAATATTTCGAAAACGGTAAAAGATAGGTATAGGGAACAGAGGCCTGCATGGGCCGGGCTTTCCGATGGATAATTTAAACCGGGACGGGCCGGGCCGGGCTTTGAATATTCAGCTCCGGGCCGGGCAGCACATTTTCGTTTCATCGGGCCGGACCGGGCCGGGTTTTCAATTTTCACTGTCGGGCCGGGCCGGGCCGGGCTTTCGAAAACCCGCTTCTGCAGGGCTCTGATAGGGAATATTGAAGTAACTCCCCTCTCTTTGTTCCCTAGAATTCAAAAATGACAAAAAATACAGATTGTTCCATAAAAAAAACATAACTTTGATACTTTTAGGGCTTTTGGAACACCCTGTATAATATGATTTTTTTAAGTTAAGTAACTATAATAGATCCTCATATATCCCAAAAGTAAAACTTTTTGAAAGTCACTTATTTTAGCCACAATATTCCGTCCCGTATAGTGTGAATAACCCTGTATGTACAAACATCTTAATTACAGAATTCTTACATACAGTTAAATATACATTATAACTTCTATTTTATTTTTAGTTGCAATTCTTCATCGGCTATCGACCAGAGGTCTTTCAACCATCATTTTTATATTTTATTGTAATCATAAAAGCCATCGACAGTTTCCTATTTTAACTGTCGTGAAGTGTTAAATCCGTTTATTAATATTACCACAAGCAATAAAATAGAAAATGTCCGTTAATCTTCCATTGTTCATTTTATGGTATAATTAGGATTTTTTCGGGGAGCATCCCGCAATCATTCTTCCCATTGTGCTGAAGGAAAGGCACTCTCTTAGGGACCGGTAAATGGTAATAATCAGCGATGCTGTGTCGGTAATAAATGGGGCCCCATTAAACCAACGCCGTAAATTGACCACATTAAACGCGCAACTATAAGGAAATGAAGATGGTCATTAGGATGAAGGTTATTTGTCATCAAATTGGCAAAAATGAGAAAATAACATAATTTAACACGGCTGGGAAACAATTTTCGACCAATTTTCAGCAGCAGATGTGGAACATATGAACAATAAACTAAGTATGTGCCCAGACAGTGAAATCGAAGGATTCCGGTACACATTTTTACTTTCTCCGTTACGAAGTACGAGAAAGTATTGTGATCGTGATTTTTTTTTCAAATTTGTTTTTTACGGAAATATCCGTTTTTGGGTCCCTAGATACTATTTCAACAATTTCTGTAAAAAAAAATGTATCTGTGTGCGTGTGTGTCTGTATGTGGTGTGCGCTGTATCTCAAAAACTTATAGAGCAATTGATATGAAACTTTGAACATACGTCTTATTTGATAATCCGAAGAACTAAAAAGCTTTTGGTAAAATTTCGTACACCGGAAGTGGGTGTTTACCTTTACAGTTTTTTGTTTTTTGCCAATATTTTCTTAAATATGAAATATATCACAAAAACATTTAAACAAACATTAAAGACAACAAATAAATTAACATCTTTTGCTCGAAAATATTTTTCATAAAATCATTGCTATTCGAGAAAAAAGTTTATTAATTTTTTTTTAATTTTTGTTTTATAATTATGAAACGATAATAGTTACAGCAAATTTATGTGAATAATAATTGCAGAGAATGCCAAAATGAACAACTTCTAAAGAATAAGTTTTTTCCGAAATCTCGTTAGTTTTTGAGTAAACCGAGTATTTAAATTTGAAGTATAATTTTTGCATTTTTCATAATTTTGACGTTTTAGACGTCAGTTTTATCCGAGTTTACGAAACGCTCGATGTATGTACATTTAAAATATGATTTCAATTGAAAATAAACAATGAAAACGTAAATATAAATGGCTATGATACCATCAAGTCGGAGAAAGTAACATGATGGCCACATCACCATTTTTTTAAATTATTACATAATTTTTATTTATAGAAAGTTCTATGAATCTTTTCCACAACTAAATTTATGGCTATAATGAAATTTTAGTAAGAAATATAAAACATGTTGGGAGGGATTAAAAATGTATCTTTGGACAACTGTCTGAAGTTGCCCAAAAACTGTAAAAATCAACTACCCCAATAATCATGTTAGAAAAAGAGAGGAATTGATAAAAATTAGGGCTCACTTTAACAGGAAAAAGTTGGGAATTCAAAATTATGTTTGAGCGAACGTAGCTGCCAAAAAAAAGCCTCCAAATTTAAAAAAAATCGTTCCTTTTACAACAAAATTTGTTAAATTCAACAAAATTCGCCATTGGGAAGAATTGCCTGAAAAAACTGCATTTTTTAATTATTTTCCTGAGTGACGACTACTATGACACGCTACGTTTTCTGGAATAGTTCCAGATTTTCCGTAATAGTCCCTGACTCTAGTATTTAGGTACTGCATTAGAAAATGCTCCGGAAAATGGCCCGGATTTATAAAATTTAAATTATTAAACTAAATTATTCAAAAATTGTAATCATTTGTTGGCTTGAAAAAAAATATAGAAAATTAATTGCTACGAATTTTTGAATTTCGTAAGTTACTCAAAATTTGTTTAGACTTAATCGAAAAATCCTGTCACTAGTTTCTGGCATAATTTAAATTTAAACAGAACGTAAAGTTGTGAAAATTGTAATAACTTTGGTGACTCAAAAGAAAGAAGTTGCCATCGAATTCGAATACGTTGAAGTGAGTTGAAAATAATTTTTATCTAAGCTAACATATATTACTGGACCACTGTCTGCGACTCGGATTGGTTCATCAGAAAGATAGTAACCCTAGATAAAAATAACTGCCCTTTTCAAACGCTTATTTTTTTGGTACATTGCGATCCCGTAATAAAAAAAAAAAAATAAAAAAAAGACCTTTATTGGCATATTCACCTATTCTAACACTAAGCTAAACTACAAACTATTCCTAATCTCTAAACAAATAACTATACTAACTACCCAAAAACTAAAATCACAAATACAAAAACTCTCTCCTACATTCTTTTTCCCTCACCATTTCCTGCAGTATCTTTACCCCGGCACCATCCTCTCTCATCCATTCCGCTACCCTCTTGTTCCTTTTTCCCTCCATCCATCCTTCATTCACTCCCTCACACTCCTCCGCCAGATGCCTCCACATATCCCTCCCATTTTCACACATTACACACCTCATATACTCTTCACCCATCCACTTCTTCCTCCCGCTCTCTTCTGATCCAGACCTAGCCCTAGCTAATGTCACCCTCTCTTCACTGTTCCACCCGTCCTCATCCAAATACTTCGGTCTCCTTCCATGTACCTGCCAACTCCCATACATGTCATTATATTCACTTTTTTCTATACTTCCCTGTCTCTCATAATAATAAATAGGGGGTCCCATTTAAAAAATCAAAGTTGATCTTCGTTTGACCTTGAAAATTGACCCAAGGTCATTTTTAAGGTCACCAGCATATGTCCCCCTCTGAACCCTACAACTTTCATCTGAAACATTTTTTGCCATGTTTCTCAGGTCTCGAGATATTTGGGGTGGCAATTTATAATGGGACACCCTGTATAGCAGAAAAACTGAAAAACAATCGCGACTCCAGTCAGTTGTCCCTGTAATCAAAAGAGCTTGAAGTGTAGAATAAAATGGCTAGCGAATTTTCGAATTTTCTAAATAGCGGAAAATCTCAAAAACAATTGCAACTAGATTTCGTTTTTTTGCAGTCATTAAAAAAACTGGAATAGTTAAATAAGATGGTGAAAGATTCTTTTTTATTTCAAAAATATTAAAAAAATGTATGTTAAGATTTTTTTAAACTTTTATTAGCCATCAGTGTCGCCAGTTGGATGGAGCTTTTCCAAATTAAAATTAATTAAACATTATCTTTGTACAACAATGAGTGATTTAAGATTGTTAGTCCAGCGATACTCTCCATAAAAAAACTAACAGATGGTATCAATTTTGACAATGTCATTCAAAACTTTTCTAAAAAATTGTGATGTGGCTATCATGTTACTTTCTCCGACTTGATGGTATCATAGGCATTTATATTTACGTTTTCATGGTGTATTTTCAATTGAAATTATATTTTAAACGTACATCGAGCGTTGCGTAAACTCGGATTGAACTGACGTTTACAACGTCAAAATTTTGAAAGATTATACTTCAAATTCAAAAGCTCGGTTTACTCAAAAACTGACAAGATTTCGAAAAAATATTATTCTTTAGAAGTTGATTTTGGCATTCTCTACAATTATTATTCACATAAATTTGCTGTAACTATTATCGTTTCATAATTATAAACCAAAAATTAAAAAATTGATAATAGTTTCTTTTCTCGAATAGCAATGATTTAATTTTTTGCTCGAGTATTACACAATTCGAAAAGTAAAATTTTCAAAAATTCACAACTCGCGAAATAATCGGTGGATTTTCAAATACTTTATTTAGTTTGATAAAACGATGATTTGCAAATCCAGTTTAATTTTTGTAGAATTTAGTCAACACGTTTTATATATTTTTTTTATTTTTTTTGGTCGAATATTACACAATTCGAAAACTAAAGTTTTCAAAAATTCGCAACTCGCGAAATAACCGATGGAATTTCTAATACTCTATTTAGTTTGATAAACGATGATTTGCAAATCCAGTTTAATTTTTGTAGAATTTAGTCGACACGTTTTATATTTTTTCTTTTTTTTTTGAGTATTGCACAATTGCAAATCTAAAATTTTCAAAAATTCACAACTCGCGAAATAATTGATAGATTTTCAGAAACTGCACTTGATTTGATAAAACGGTGATTTGCAAATGTATTTGAATTTTTACAGAATTTTGTCAACACGTTTTATATTTTTTTAAATTTTTTGCTCGAGTATTACACTTATCGAAAATTAAAATTTTCAAAAACTCACAACTCGTGTATTTTCAAAAACTGTACTTAATTTCAATGGCGGCCCGTGGAACATGTTGATGGTAACGCCACTTATACTATATAGCCCCGCCCACCCCTTCTTTTTTGAAGAAAAAAAGAGCGATTTATCTTCCTAGACCAAAGTAACTGCCAAAAAAGTGTTTTAATTCTTGCTGAGCTTGAAACTACAGGTAGTGTCATGGCTCTTTGGCTCTATATAATGAGCCGCCCCTGGCTCCAAAACAAGAAAGGTGAAATTTCACAAATTTTCAAAAATCAAAAATTGATTGTTTGTATATTTGTTACAAGCATTTCTAAACGTGGCATGGAGAAATTAAATTTATATCCCTGGTAACTATCAAATCGGAGAAAAAACGGAAAAAAAACATTTTGGTTGCATTGAGATTTTTTAGTTAAAAAGGGCATATAATGCGCAAACTATCAAAATAGTATAAAATACTCGTTTCTTATGTTATTTTATCGCATTTGCCCTTTAGAACAAACTTGTATTGTACTCGTGCGATGAAACCTCATTTACGAAAATTATACAATTAATTTTTACATTGCAAAAATTAAGAATAATACTTTTTCACAATTTTTCTAAAAGAAGAACAATATGGTTTAGTTTGGTCTTTTGCCATTTTAACATTAATAAGCAGACGAAACAAGATTTTAAGGTAATCAACATTAATTAGAAGTATTAAAGATAAAAAAAGAGTGCAATTACTGTGATTCCATTTCTTTGGCCAATTTTGGTTCTTGTACTGTCCGGACACTGACACATTTTAACAGCGGGTCGTATGCGGCCCGCGGGCTGTAGGTTGACCACCACTGTTAGTAGCTTTAAGCTACTGCAAATTGAGTTTTAATCATATACAAATTTTGCAGTAACAAAAATCGAAATCATTAATGACATTACAACACATACAAGACCTCTATTGAATCCTTCCGCCCCTTAATTTCCGTAATCACCCCTAATTGCAGCATCGATTAAAACCATCCTGTTTGCTAAAGCCCTTCACTCCTCAGACTCAGGTAGAGTTTCCTGATCATTAGGCTCGTTATTGCACGTTTTCCTAGAAATGCGTTAATCGTGCATTGCTAATTGAAATCATTTCGAGATGTCCACTTCCTCTCATAAAATGCAAGAGGATGGCAAGTAATTTATTTGCTGTAAAAAAAAAATCATATGAAAACGATAATATATCCACATGCAAGATATTGATGAAGAGCATGGTTGCAATCGTTACTTACATACGTGGTAATCCATGATTAGACTGAATTGAAAAATTAATTATGTTTTTCGCATCTTATTAAATCATATAAATGTTGTTAAATCGTTTTTAATTGAGAAAGTTGTCCATTATTCGACCGAATATTATTATTTAATATGATGCGAAAAAGTATAGTATTAATATACTATTTAACCACAACTAATTATTGAAAATAAGCACAGTATTTTATAAAAGAACGCAGTCGTAAATAATTGTATATTATTTAGGATCAATTAATAAAATTGTTTTTTCACTCTTCCTGTATACAACAATGCAGTCTAAAGGAAATACAAATTAGAATCGTTTTAAGTAAATTAAGGGTAATACAATAATTTATCTAGATTAGCTTTTAGAATGTGTGAGGAAAATTCAGAGGAATTTATTGTTGGTGTAAAGACTAATTAGATTAAGTTTACAAATGCGCGAGGAACAATTTAGACGAAATTAATGTTGGCGTAAAGGGAGAGTAGGAAACGGACAATCTTCTAATCGGTGAGTGCATTCTTTGGAGAAATTTAGGCCTCGCAATTTATTAAAATTAATTAAATGGATTGAGCTGGATGCACTTGTTTTTTTTTTTGGTGGGTGATTACGTCAGCGATTTGAATAATTTAAATTAGACGAATTGGATGACTCGTAGTACATTGCTTTAATTCAGTTAAGAGTAATAAGTAATTTCGCCACTTGAGGTTTATAAGTTATGAATATGGAAATTAAATAATATAAATATTGTTGCCCCGTGCTACAACCGAAGACCGGTTTCGATATATTTAGTCTCATTAGGTCAATACAGACTCAGTGACGGATAACCTTTTTGAGAAGTGATGCCACCACTAATCATCCGTCTGATCGTTGACTTCTTGACTTTTTCCGATTTCAGAGATATTTTTCATTTTTATCCAATTTTTTGAAAAACTTTGGGATTTTGGAAATCTTATTCTCTACGAGTCGTTGATTTTGGCAGACCTTACAATTTTTTTTTAAAGTAAATTTCATGTTTTCCCGAGTTGCTGCCAGGTGGCTGGTGGATGAATTCATTATGGTAGTGTCATCCGCAAATAGAGTCAGGAAACAATCCGGGTGTTGAAAGGGGAGATCGTTTATATAAATAAGAAATAGTAAGGGACCCAGAATTGAACCCTGAGGCACATCGCAATTTACTTGAAGATCACCTGAGGAGCACTTTTTAATTTAAAATGAACTTGTTGTCGACGATTTGACAGGTAAGAGCTCAGTAAACGGCAGTTTTTAGGCAAAAAGTTAAGGCAGTTTCCCATGCATTTTTGAAAAAATCGACAGAAAATAAAAAAAAATCATTCATACCATCAAATCGAAAAGTCAATTGTGGTAGACCCCAAATGTCATTTTCATTTTTACATATATCTTCATGAAATTTAGTGTAGTATTTTTAGGGAATACAGTGTGCCGACATGTGGATTTTTAATCAAAATTCCACTTCCGGTTTAACCGGATATTTCAAATAGAACACCCTGTATATCTTTACATAATTTAATTCGAGTTCATAGATGTATCATAAGTAACCTTTTGGTTGTTAGTTTTTTGTTTAAATTTAAATTGAAATTACACAAAAAACAATTTGAAATTGAATTTAAACAAAAAACTAAAAACCAAACGGTCATTTATGATACATTCTTGAACTCAGAATTTAGAGATGGATTAAATTATGTCCAAATATAGAGGGTGTTCTATTTGAAATTAGAAAACTTAAGTTAATTTCCGGTCAAACAGGAAGTGGTTTTTTTATTAAAATTCCACTTGTTGGCACACTTTATTCTCTAAAAACAATACTGAATTTTATAAACAAATATGTAAAAATGAAAAAGATATTTGGGGTCTACCAGAATTAAGTTACATCCGGTATACTGAACGGGTAACGCATGTTTACTACCACGGCAAAACCGCAAGAGCTGCGAAGCTGAAAATTTCACAAAAAAAACATAACAATTAATTTGAAAATTCCACCAAAAAATATTTGCAATATATACAGGGTGTCCCACCGAAACCGCACGTTAAAAGTATTATAATTAACGTGTTGTAATGAGATTTTTATCATATATGCAATCGAGTGTGCTCTTTCCAATGAATTTTTTTTTTTTAAGATTATACGACTTCCGGTTATGCCGGGAGTCAACACCAACGTCCCTATTTTAAATAGAAATTACTGCAAATTTGGATTCTACATACATTTCTTATAAATGAAAATAATTTTAAGATTATACGACTTCCGGTTATACCGGAAGTCAATACCAAATTCCTTATTTTAAGTAGGAAGTCAAATTTTTTTATTGCAAATTTGGATTCTACATAAATTTGTTTTCAATTAAAATAATTTTTCGATTATTTGACTTCCGGTTATACCGGAAGTCAACACTAACTTCCTTATTTTCAATAGAAAGTTATATTTTTTGTTGTAAATTTGGATTCTTCATTTTTTTTTCCAATTAAAATAATTTAAAGATTAAACGACTTCCGGTTACACCAGAAGTCAACACCAACTTCCTTATTTTACGTAGGAAGTTATATTTTTATTGCAAATTTGGATTCTACATAAACTTCTTTCCAATAAAAATAGTTTTAAGATTATACGACTTCCGGTCATACCGGAAGTCAATACCAACTTCCTTATTTTTAGTAGTAAATTATATTTTTTATTGCAAATTTGGATTATACATAAATTTCTTTTTAATGACAATGATTTTAAGAATTTACGACATCCGGTTATACAGGAAGTCAATACCAACTTCCTTATTTTTAGTGGGAAGTTATATTTTTTATTGCAAATTTAGATTCTACATAAATTTCTTATCAGTGAAAATCATTTTAAGATTATACGACTTCTGGTTATACCAGAAGTCAACACCAACTTCCTTATTTTAAGTAGAAAGTTATATTTTTATTGCAAATTTGGATTCTACATAAACTTCTTTCCAATAAAAATAGTTTTAAGATTATACGGTCATACCGGAAGTCAATACCAACTTCCTTATTTTTAGTAGGAAGTTATATTTTTATTGCAAATTAGGATTATACATAAATTTATTATCAGTGAAAATAATTTTAAGATTATACGACTTCCGGTTATACCGGAAGTCAACACCAACTTCCTTATTTTAAGGACAACAACAATAATTTCATAACTGCAGACAAAAAAAAATCATTTTTGAATTTTCTTGCGGAAATCAAAAATTTACGGAAAATTATACGACTTTCGGTTATACCGGAAGTCAACAACAACTTCCTTATTTTAAGGACAACAATTATTTTATAATTATAGACAAAAAAAAATCTTTTTGAAGTTTTTTTGCGGAAATCAAAAATTTACGGAAAATTATACGACTTTCCGTTATACCGGAAGTCAACAACAACTTCCTTATTTTAAGAACAACAATTATTTCATAATTATAGACAAAAAAAATCATTTTAAAGTTTTTTTGCGGAAATCAAAAATTTACAGAAAATTATACGACTTTCGGTTATACCGGAAATCAACAACAACTTCCTGATTTTAAGGACAACAATTATTTCATGATTATAGACAAAAAAATCATTTTTGAATTTTCTTGCGAAAATCAAAAAATTACTGAAAACTTTTATTGACAAAAGTTGTTGATTTCTTCGTCGCCTTCAATATTTGTGTAAATATTTTTTGTAGTTAAAAAAATATCGCAAAAAAAAAACAAAAAACGTTTAAGGTACACACCCACTCCCGGTGCATGAAATTTTACCAAAGCCAAAGCTTGTCAATCCTTTGGAATGTCAAATAAAGCTTATGCTGAAAGTTTAGTTTGAGGTACGGCGTTTAAAAAAAAATGGTCAAAATCTTCTTTGGTGGCCTCAAAACGGATATTTCCGTTGAAATTTCGAATTTGAAAACAGTACTTTCTCGTACTTTACAAACATGTTTTTTAGCCCTGATAACAAGGCCGCTTTAACGATAAAATCTATATTCAGGATTGTTATACAAATATAAAGAATATACCGGATGTAACTGAATTCTGGTAGACCCCAACAATTCCACTTCCGGTTTAACCGGAAATGACCTTTACTTTTTTATTTCAAATGGAACAGCCTGTATATTTTGGCATAATTTAGTTCGTCTCTAAATTTTGAGTTTGGAAATGTATCATAAGTAACCTTTTGGTTGTTAGTGCTTTGTTTAAATTTAAATGAAATTTAAAAAAATAAATTGGATTTAAACACAACTAACAATCATAGGGTGACTTACGATACATCTCTAAATTCAGAATTCAGAGACGAATTAAATTATGTCAAAATATATATGGTGTTTCAATTGAAATAAAAAAGTTAAGGTCATTTCCGGTTAAACCGGAAATGGAATTTTTATTCAAATTTCACTTGTTAACGCACTTTATTCTCTAAAAACACCATACTGAATTTCATAAAGATATATGTAAAAATTAGAAAGATATTTGGGGTCTACCAGAATTCAGTTACACCCGGTATATAACATTAAGGCGACATCTATTGTCCAAACGTTGCACAAATTTCTTAATTGAGTGGAATATTCAACCGACAACTAAAAAACCGTTTCCCTGTCAATGTCTAAGTGTCACAATTATTAATGACTTTCCTTTTACTTTTTCCGTTACTAAGTACGAGAAAGTATTGTGATCGTGATTTTTTTTTCAAAATTTTTTTTTAGGGAAATATCCATTTTGGGGTCCCTAGATACCATTTCAACAATTTCTGGAAAAAAAATGTTTGTGGCTGTGTGTGTTTGCGTCTGTGTGTGTTTGCGTCTGTGTGTGTGTTTGTGCGCGCTATATCTCTAAAACTAATAGAGCAATTGATATTAAACTTTGAACATACGTCTTATTTGATAATCCGAAGAACTGAAAAGCTTTTGGTAAAATTTGGTGCACCGGAAGTGGGTGTTTGCCTTAACTGTTTTTTGTTTTTTGCCAATATTTCTTTAAATATGAAAAATATCACAAAAACATTTAAACAAATATTGAATACAATAAAGAAATGAACATCTTTGGTTTCAAAATATTTTTCATAAAATTATTGTTATTCGAGAAAAAAATGTATTATTATTTTTTTAATTTTTGGTTTATAATTATGAAACCATAATAGTTACAGCAAATTTATGTTAATAATAATTGTAGATAATGCCAAAATAAACAACTTATAAACAATAAGTTTTTTTCTAAATCTCTTTAGTTTTTGAGTAAACTGAGTTTTTGAATTTGAAATATAATTTTTCCATCTTATAATTTTGACGTTTTAAACGTTAGTTTCATGCGAGTCTATAAAACGCTCGATGTACATTTAAAATATTATTTAAATAGAAAATAAACCATGAAAGCGTAAATATAAATGATACCACCAAGTCGGAGAAAGTAACGTGATGGCCACATCACCATTTTTATTAAAAAAAAATATGATTCACCATTTAAATTTAGATATGAAAGCTGGACAACTTTTGTTCTTTTGAACACAAAAGCAATTCAATTTTTCAATAAGCAATTTTCCTCATACTCAAAAAATGACCAATTTCCGCTTTTTACACAAATCCATTATAAACTTTTTCCGTCACGGTTTATCACAATAAAAACTGGGCTCCATCTGCCGTCTCTACTGCCAGTCATCCGAGCTCGAAAAAAAAACACGCGATTGCCCCTTATTGTTCGAAGAGATTTCTAGTTCTTTTCATCCGTGTAAAAAGAGATTTGTTCCTCGAGGAGCTGAAAGGAAGCGATTTGTTTGAAGTCCCCAGATTTATCGCCCGAATTGTGCACTTTAAAGCCGAGTCCATTCAATTGGAAACAACAGGATCACGAGGGAACTTTTCCTTTTCTTTTATAATCCGCATTTGTAATGCAACACATGAGTCACTACTAAAAAAAAATAGAGGATTTAGAAATTAATCTTATAAAAGTAATAATAATAATCAGTGGCGGCTCGTGGAAAATTTTGATGGTAGAGCCACTTAGCATACACAATATCCGCCTCCTTTTTGAAGAAAGAAAAATCTATCATTAAAAACATTTACTTGTTGCAGAAGCATTAAAAACATTAAATAAACACGAAAAATAGGCTGCATTAAATCTGTAATACCGTTCTTCGCCCGCGGAAATCAATTAAACGACGAGTTGTATTTTGTAACCTTATCTAAATCTCCTTAATAAGTGCAATACTTGAAGTTTTAAACTTATTTGTGGTTAAAAACGAAAATGAATTTGTTGATCTTATCTACATCTCTCTAATTAGTGATGAACGTTATTTTCACTAACTGCTAATTTGCACCCGTTACTAAGAAATAATAATGGTAACCGTTATTGAAAAATCCCATTAACGGAGATTTTCTCAAAAGTTATTTTATAAAAGGAACTCGATTAAATAACGAATAACTTCTTAGTAACGGTAACTCTTATAACCGATTCAATAACAAATCAGTTCTTAGTAACAAGAATCGATTCAATAACGAATCACGTTAAAAAAGAAACTCGAACAAATATTGAAAAGAAGTTGATTTAAAATTGACAAACACAAAATAGGCCAGTGATTTTACGAGAAAATGTAATCTGTTTTAAAAGTACAAGAAATTCTTCAAATTTTGACATTTACATCCATAAAAGCCATTTTTTGACATGTGTAAACTCCTGGTATTGCCATGAATAAACTATTATTATTATTATTATTAATCATCAAAATCGAACAACGCATTCGGCAGTTATACAATTTCAAAAATCAATGTCGCGAAACTCTTGGAAATTTAAAAACTGCTATTTTTGAATTCATTTCAAGAGTAAATTTGGAAATCCGTTTTAAAATGATATTAAATTCACTATATTTTAACATTTGTATCATCAAAATCGGTCAACACGTTGAGCAATTTAGAAATCAAAATTGCAATTAAAATCTTTGGTCTTTGGTAATTTTGGCGTTTAATTTTTGAAATTTTCGAAAAGTTCACGACGACCGACAAGTAACCTAGACTCAAGGAAGAGATTATTTGCCCCTCCCTAGGATCCGCCAGTGATGAACCGTTTTGAATAATACTAAATTCGCCATACATTGACATTTAAATCATCAAAATCGGACGAATTATTCGGCAGTTGTACAATTTCAAAAATCAAAGACGCGATTTTTAAATTTTGGATTGCACTTTTTGCATTTTGGTTTAATTTCAAGAAAAAAATTTTGTTTTAAAACTGTACAAAATTTACCATATTTTGACGTTTGAATCATCAAAATCAAACAATTGAGCAGTTTCAAAAATAAAAATCACGATTTTACGATATCCTAAATTTTTGCATTTTGTGTTAATTTCGCGGAAGCATTTCGTAATCCGTTGTAAAATTACACAAATTTTTCCGTATTTCGACATTTGAATCGTCAAAATCTAACAATGCGTTGCGCAGTTGTGTTTTTAAAAATTAATATTCGATTTTCTATTTTCGAAGTTTGAAAACGTGCGATTTTGGCTTTTTGCGTTGATTTTATGAAAAAGCAAAACTAATCGGGATTGTAAATTGCATGAAATTTGCCACAATTTCGTCCTTAGAATCATCAAAATCGGATAACGCGTTTAGCAGTTGTGTAATTTCCAAAATCAAAATCACGATTTTAAAATATTCGAACTTGAAAAGTGCGATTTTTACATTTTGTGTTAATTGACCCCTAAGATGACTTTGTTACAAACGGTTACTGAGTAAAGTTATTTTAAATAACGGTTACAAAATAACTAGTTATTTTGTGGTAACTTACTTTAAATAACCGTTTAAATAACAGTAATAGAAACTGTATAACCGTTTTCGGAAAATAACCGTTTATCTCATCACTAATGAGTACCGGAAGAATTTACAAAATCTGTTCTTTCGCTCAAGAGTTATCCTCAAAAAATAAAAACAGAAAACAATTAAACTGCAAATTTAATTTTTTGTGCCTTATCTGCATCTATTCGGCGAGTATAATACTTTGCTGAAAGAATTTGCCAAATTTGGTCATCCGTTCGCAAGTTAACATTAAAAAAAACAATTGAAGGCAAATGATTTTTTGGTCCTGTACTCGATGAGTACAATACTTTTCAGAAGGAATTTTTAAAATCGGCCATTTTGTTCAAGGGTGTACTTCTCAAAACCACAATACAATTGAGCGGTTAATTGATTTTTACTTTCTCCGTTACGAAGTACGAGAAAGTATTGTGATCGTGATTTTTTTTCCAAAATTTTTTTTTACGGAAATATCCGTTTTGGGGTCCCTAGATGCCATTTCAACAATTTCTGGAAAAAAAAAAGTTGTGTCTGTGTGTGTGTGTGTGTGTCTGTCTGTGTGTGTGTGTGTGTGTGTGTGTGTGTGTGTAAGTGTGTGTGTGTGTGTGTGTGTCTGTCTGTGTGCGCTGTATCTCAAAAACTAATGGATCAATTGATATGAAACTTTGAACATACGTCTTATTTGATAATCTGAAGAACTGAAAAGCTTTTGGTAAAATTTCGTACACCGGAAGTGGGTGTTCACCTTAACTGTTTTTTGTTTTTTTGCGAATATTTTATTAAATATGAAAAATATCACAAAAACATTTAAACAAACTTTGAAGACGACAAAGAAATGAACATCTTTTGCTTGAAAATATTTTTCATAAAATCATTGCTATTCGAAAAAGAAAATTATGAATATTTTTTTAATTTTTGGTTTATAATTATGAAACTATAATAGTTACAGCAAATTTATATGAATAATAATTGTAGAGAATGCCAAAATGAACAACTTCTAAAAAATAAGTTTTTTTCGAAATCTCGTTAGTTTTTGAGTAAACCGAGTTTTTGAATTTGAAGTATAATTTTTCCATGTTTAATCATTTTGACGTTTTAAACGTCAGTTTCATCCGAGTTTACGCAACGCTCGATGTACATTTAAAATGTGATTTCAATAAACCATGAAAATGTAAATATAAATGGCTATGATACCATCAAGCCGGAGAAAGTAACATGATGGCCACATCACCATTTTTTTATATTTTATACGTCCACACGGTGAGTGCAATATTTTCCTGGAAGAATTTTCAATAACTGTTTATTCGTTCAAGAGTTATCCTCAATGACCAGAAAACAATTAAACGGCAAATTTGATTTTTTGGTCTTTTCGGAAGAATTTGCCAAATTTGGTCATCCGTTCAAGAGTTATCCTCTGAAACCCGAAAAACAAATGAAAAACAAATTTAATTTTTTGTTTCTATCTGCATCTTTGGGATGAACCTTACAAATCTAGTCGTCAGTTCAAAAGTTATCTTTAAAACACCAGAAATTAATTTAACGACAAATTTAATATTTCTTTTCCAAAAGAATTTGAACTCTTTTCGTTAAACAATGTTAGAAAATAATTTATTTTTTAATCTCATCTACATCTGTTCAATGGATACGACACTGTGCCGAAATAATTTTCAAAATATGTACTTTCGTTGAGGCGAGCACGCCGGAGGAGGGGGGAGGTGTCTATCGGGCTTGATAAAAATGTATTTAAGTTCGAGTTATCCTTGAAAAATAAAAAATAAACAATTGAACGTCGAATTAATTTTTGTTTTTATCTGCATCTATTCTGTGAGAACAACGTATTGCATCAAGAATTTTCAAAATTTGGTAATGTGTTATCCTTAAAAAATCGAAAAAATAATTGAACTTCGAATTTCCATTTTTTTTCTCAATTGCCATGCATTTAGTACATGACTTGCCTGTAAATTTTGTCAATAGTACATGAGCAAAAATACTTAATTAAATTTATTAATCGTGTGCGGTGCGGAAATAGGACTAACAAGTCCACGTTGTCGCGTGCACGAGATGAGCCAGAAATGAATTGACTCAAAATGCACATCCAGAACGCGCCCCTCCCCGAACCGCGCACCTCCCCGCCGCTTCCAACATTTTATTGAAATGCCGTACCAGAAGTAAGTTGGCTCCGTTTGCGTTGGGGAACAAATGCATTGCGATTTTTCTCTACTCATTAAAGTTTCACGGGCATTGTTTAGAGTTGTTGTTTTTAGAAATACAAAATTCTTGCCGAGCATAAAATTATAGGTAGTGACATGGCTCCTTGGCTCTACATAACGAGCCGCCTCTGATAATAATAATGACAGTGAATAGCGAATAGTGTTTCTTCATTGTAATAATAATTGTAATACTGGAAAAGACTGCGCCAATCAAGTTGGTAATAAGAATCCCAGGCTGCGCGAAATCGTAACGGTCGCTTGTTGCCAGTGGCGTACTTATTTTAAAGCTGGAAGAAATTTATAAGGGCAAAAAGCCCTGACAACAGGAACGTATTGCACATCAGCCAGAAATAGCCCTAACCAGAAACAAAACAGATAAAAAATAACAGGAAGAAGTGGAAAAAATGAACAGATAAAATACCCAGTATACATATCGGAAGAATTCTACGGAAAGCCAAACACTATAACCGTAGTATAATCTTTTTTTTTTATTAAAAACACGTTACCGTCTTATCTGAGAGTCCCCTCGTAACACATTTCCATACAAGAGGTTAAAGTTTATTTAAATTAAATAGTCGAAGGAATACGTAATTGGAATTTCATGGCTCTTTGTTGTCTTGTTGTGATTTGGAGCTTATCGCAAAACGTATTTACATTGTAATCTAATCAAATCGACAAAATTCGATAATTACGTAATTATCTGTTCGACTTGTTGATAATAATAGGCGATAAGATTTCATAGGATTTTTAATTGTGTGTAAGTTTACAAATTAAACGAAATACGATTGTATTTAGAGACGAAGGTCTCATCAGAGGTAATTTATTATCGGAGTTAAACCACAAGAGGGTAGAATTTGGTCGAATAAATTTAATTTTTTTACAAATCACCTTGTTTCAGGCCTGCAAAGTAGACTGTACCCTTAAAACGTCGTTCATTTGATAATTTCATCAATGAACAACCAGCTGATTTTTCTCAAACAATCATGTTTTCCGATGAGGCACATTTTGAACTTGTTGGCTTTGTTAATAAACAAAATTGCCTTACTTCTTTGAAAATGCTGCTGGTGAAGCTGTAACTGTCAATAGTGATCGATATCGACTGATAACCGAATTTTTGTGATCTGAAATAATGAATATTGATGTAGAGGACATTTGGTTTCAACAGGATGGAGATACACCTCATTGTGCTAATGAAACAATAACTTTATTGCGTACAAAATTTCCTAGACGTGTTATCAGCAGAAATGGTGGTGTTAATTGGCCAACAAGATCATGTGATTTATTAACGAGTCACTGTTTAGTGTGAATTATGGTCAGGTGGTGTAATTGGACCTTACTTCTTTGAAAATGCTACTGGTGATGTTGTAACTGTCAATAGTGATCGATATCGTCGGCTGATAACCGAATTTATGAGGCCTGAAATAATGAATATTGATGTAGAGGACATTTGGTTTCAACAGGATGGAGCTACACCTCATTGTGCTAATGAAACAATAACTTTATTGCGTCCCAAATTTCCTGTAGAAATGGTGATGTTAATTGGCCAGCAAGATCATGTGATTTATCACCTTCGGATTATTTTCTTTGGGGTTACGTGAAAAGCCGAGTCTGTAAGAATAATCCAAAGTCGATTCCTGAACTTAAGGATGAAATTATTCGTGTCATTGCGGAGATAGAGCCTCAATTAAGACAAAATGTCATTGAAAATTTTGACAAAAGAGTGGACATCTGCGGAGTTGCAAGACAGATATTGTTTTTCCTATATAAATACTTCAATAACCAATACAAAGTTTTTGAAAATGAATGGAAGTTATGTGTTTTATTTATTCTTAAAAAAAAAACCTCGCAATTTGAAACACCTTTTAATAATAATAATAACTTTATTTACGGACAATATCCTTTTTACAGAAACATTAAGAAAACAAAAGCATAAAGAGCGCATGGTAAAGAAATATAAACTAATAAAATAAACATTCAACTTACCTTTATATTTTTTTTATAATTGGAGAACGGACAATGCTTACTACATGGATCGGAATGAAAATCGTGAAAAAAATTTCACGTAGAAGCGTGTCCGAAACGGATTTCAATTATATTTCACCGCAGAGGTATTCAGAACTGACACGAACTGCCACTGTTCAACTGAAGTTAATATAGAGATCGTTGTCATGGTGAAGGTAAATAAATGTTTAACCACTTGCAAATTTTTTTGTCCGCCGTTTTAAATGTATGTTTTTTATACATGAGTTGAATTATCGGAGTGAAACAGTTTGAATTTATTTTATCAGAACTTAATTACCTACAAAACTATACTAAGAATATGTTTCTAACCAACCAAGTTTTACCAATACTAAAAATCCATTGTTGCAATAAAAAAAAAATGGAAGAAATTTTTTGATGAAATCAAAAAAAAAATGTATACAGAGTGTATTTGAAATAACGAACAGGCTCGTAACCACAAAGAGATTATATTATTTTTAAACAATATTCGCAATTATTTTGTTTATAATTTGCAATTAATTATTAAAGTTAATGAGTGAAAATACGCAACAGGTTTGGGGGCAGTGGTAATGTGACCTAATTTTTAAACGGCATCGGCTTTAGATATCGAATTACAACAAGCGCGTAGGAAATATCTGAGTGCTCTTTAAGCGTCAATGAACTTGAGGACTGTTTATCTTTTACAAAAAAAAAACGTTGCGATAACACTTCAAATTTCGGAGGCAAGAAATCGTATCTCGCGTTTTAAATAAACAAACACACATTCCATGCAGACCTAATTAAATGAGAAAAGCATCGGTTCTCAAAATGTTTAAAAAAACTCGAAAAATTAGGAAAATTAAAAAAAAAAAATTCGAATAAATTTTGACGGAAATGGGCTTACAAATATTTTGTGTATGTGCCCTTAAATGTCTGTTCGTTATTTTAAATACACTCTGTATAAAATAAATGGGAAATTTAATTACCAATAAAATAATACTAGATTTATGTTATCAACAACATGTGGCATTCAGTTATACAGCTGCTTCTAGGAATACTTTAAAATAAGAACAATCGACTAATGAAATAAAGAAATTCTTCAAATAAAATAGTTGGAAAATCCACATCCCATAAAATGGGTCCTGCAGATTCGTCGCGGAAAATTTATCGCAGAAAATTCATCGCAGAAAATTCGTCGCAGAAAATTCACCCTGGGGAAACTGCATCGCAAAAAATTTCATCGCAAGAAAGATCACCACAAAGAAAATTCAACGCATGAATATTCATCGCAAGAAATTACATCTCGGAGAAACATCGCAGTGAAACAATTTGAATGTATTTTATCAGAAATTGTTTGATAGTTTTAGATGAATATTCTTGTGATGTAATTTCCCATCGCAGAAAATTCGTTGCAGAAAATTCATCGCAGAAAATTCATCTCGGGGAAAATGCATCGCAAGAAATTTCATCGCAAGAAAGGTCACCGCAAGGAAAATTCAACGTATTTTATCAGAAATTGTTTGATAGTTTTAGATGAATATTCTTGTGATGTAATTTCCCATCGCAGAAAATTCGTTGCAGAAAATTCATCGCAGAAAATTCATCTCGGGGAAAATGCATCGCAAGAAATTTCATCGCAAGAAAGGTCACCGCAAGGAAAATTCAACGTATTTTATCAGAAATTGTTTGATAGTTTTAGATGAATATTCTTGTGATGTAATTTCCCATCGCAGAAAATTCGTCGCAGAAAATTCATCGCAGAAAATTCGTTGCAGAAAATTCATCGCAGAAAATTCATCTCGGGGAAAATGCATCGCAAGAAATTTCATCGCAAGAAAGGTCACTGCAAGGAAAATTCAACGTATTTTATCAGAAATTGTTTGATAGTTTTAGATGAATATTCTTGTGATGTAATTTCCCATCGCAGAAAATTCGTCGCAGAAAATTCATCGCAGAAAATTCATTGCAGAAAATTCATCGCAGAAAATTCATCGCAGAAAATTCATCGCAGAAAATTCGTCGCAGAAAATTCATCGCAGAAAATTCGTCGCAGAAAATTCATCGCAGAAAATTCATCGCAGAAAATTCATCGCAGACAATTCGTCGCAGAAAATTCATCGCAGAAAATTCGTCGCAGAAAATTCATCGCAGAAGATTTATCTCGGGGAAAATGCATCGCAAGAAATTTCATCGCAAGAAAGGTCACCGCAAGGAAAATTCAACGCATGAATATTCATCGCAAGAAATTATATCGCAGAGAAACACCGCAGTGAAACAATTTGAATTTATTTTATTTATTTATTTTATTTTTCTTCCGATGAATTTTTTTGCTATGTATTTTTCCGAGATGAATTAATTCACGATGAATTTTCTCTGCGATTAATTTTCCTACGATGAATATACGAAGTAGAATTTTCTGCCATGAGTTTTCCGTGAACCTTATAAAATGGTAATAGGTTCATGTTTTTAACGAGCTCCACCATTTACTTACTAAATTTTTTTCTACCACTATATCAAAAGCAAATTTTTTCAACTGAAAAATATAAAAAATACCTCTGTAGATATATTCTGCAGGGAAGTACGTATGTATTTGTTTTATAATAATGGTTATAAACAATTTGAATACTAATATTTCAGTAATTTAGAAAAAAAGGAATTCTTCGCACTCTAGGGTAATTTATTTTGAATTTATTATTCAAACAATATTCTTTCATCTTTTCGAAACTATATTCGTACTTTTACGAAAAAAGTTATTCATTTTAATACTCCGTCCTAGTGCGTCCTCTGTGGCACTCTTGTCTAGCGGGGCTGACGTTCCGTAAGCGGAAAAAAGGGTGGGTGAGTGATGCAAATTTTTAAAATACGTCAAAAGATGTCTCCCTTCTAATTTACGTATCTTGTGTGATTTTGTATTGTTACTTTATTTTCTGAGATATCCGAGGACGGTAATTTTCAGAAAACAACGCTATCAATTGAAATAATCACTATATTTTAGCAATGGAAACAAAACATCGAATATAAACGTAATTAAATGATTGTGACCGTTTTTACTTAATAATCCATAATTAAGTAAATTAAATTAAATTAAACGTAATTGAGTTAACGAGTTTAGATATAAAAAAAAACATGCAAATACACATGCTTACACGTGACTAATCATAACAAATGCAATTACTACTAATAGCACATACATAGTAAACATAAAATTAGTTTCCTCCATCACCTAATTAGTTTTTGAGATATGAAAACTTTAACACTAAGTTTAAATTATTGAAGTGTATTTATTTCTGTGGTGGTCTTTATCATACTTTAAAATTAATATACAATACATTTAATAAAAACAAAAATAGACTGAATAAATTAATATTCTACCTGCAAAATCTACAAAATTAAGTCTTACAAAAAACTTGTTGAAACCAGCTAACGGTCAAAATTACCAAGGCCAGACACAAATCAGACAATAAAAAAATGTTTGCTCGATTTTTATCAACACATTAGACTATTTTTGTAATCTAATCAAGTCCAGTTCTGGTTTATATCCATAGATAATTGATAATGGGCTTAATGTGTTCGATGATATGATAAATTTCTTGATGGTATATATAGTCGGGTGGTCACACACACCGTGGTATTATTAGTGTCCAGGGCTTAAGAACCGGTATACAAGGAATTAGAAAAATGCCGGACAATGTCGCCGACGGACCTTGACACCGGCTGAGGAGTTTCACGGACGAAATTTCACTCTCCCACATGCGTTGCCCAATCATTTCCATATGCAAGAGGATGATAAATATTCAAAAAGTCTATTTCGAAATATTTGTTTTGGCGAGAAAAGTTGTGCAATTTTGGCCGGGGTATCAAATCCATCTATGAAACAAATATGTACGAATTATTGGCTGTTTTTATTGACACCTATCACCATGGTTACCTACAAAATTAAATTAAGCATATTAAGGAAAATACGATTATTTCTATTCTCTCGTATAAATTAAAATGATTAATTTTCTATAATTATAGTTTAATGATGGTAAACATAATAATGTATGTCCCACGGGCGTAAAATGGGCCCTCGGTGATTGCTTAGGTTACGCTTCTTCGGATCGATCCGCAATCTTCACCCATGGACCAAAACCTACTCTATCATTTTACACAATTGATACATAAATTACATAACTTTATAAGTACATTGTTTTGCACAGAGTATCAGTACGAACGAATAGTGCGTACAGTGAATCAGGGGCGGCTCGTTATATAGAGCCAAGGAGCCATAGCACTACCTCTAGTTTCAAGCTCAGCAAGAATTTTTAATTACTTAAAGATAAATAGTTCTTTCTTTTGTTATCAAAAATTGTATTTTTTAGCTGACAATAATGGTGTGTTGCAATTGCCAATAATGATTTGTTGCAGTTGTCAAGAATGATATTGTTACCTGTTAAGAATTGATTCAGCTGTCAAAAGCAGCATTTTTCGATTTTTTAATTGTCAAAAATGACATTTTTTAGCTGCCAAAAATTGTACTTTTTGTTGTAGAAAATTGTATTTTAGCTAACAATAATGGTTTGTTGCAGTTGTCAAGAATGGTAGTTTTTAGCTGTTAAGAAATGTAATATTCAACTGTCGAATCGAAAATTATATTTTTCAGTTGTCAAAATTTTTATTTTTCAGCTGTCAAAAAAGACATTTTTTACCTATTAAAATGCTATTTTTCACCTATTAAAAAAAAGTATTTTTCGACATTTTTTATTTGTCAAGAATCGCATTTTTTAGCTGTCAAAAATTACACAAATTATATTTTTTAGCTGACAATAATGGTTTGTTACAGTTGTCAATAATGGTTTGTTCTAATTGTCAATCGTGGCATTTTTCAGCTGTTAAGAAGTGTATTATTCAAATGTAAAAAATGTTATTTTTCAGTTGTCAAAAATTGTCTTTTTGTATTCAAAAATTGTATTCTTAGCAGGCAATAATGACATGTCACAGTTTTCAATAATGGTTTGTTGCAGTTGTCAAGAATGGTATTTTTCAGCTGTTGAAAATGATAGTTTTCAGTTGTTAAGAAGTGTATTATTCAACTGTCAAAAATGATATTTCTCAGCTGTCAAAAATGCGATTTCCCACCTATAATTTTATAGGTATTTTTCGACATTTTTCTTAATTGTCAAAAATGGCATTTTTCAGCTGTCAAAACTTGTATTTTTTTGTGTTGTCAAAAATTGTATTTTTTTAGCCAGCAATAATGGTTTGTTACAGTTGTCAATAATGCTTTGTTGCAGTTGTGAATTTTATGGTATTTTTCAGCTGTTAAAAATGGTATGTTTTAGCTCTTGAGAAGAGTATTATTCAACTGTTAAAAATAATATTTTTCAGTTGTCAAAAATGGTACTATTCACCTATCAAAAAGGTATTTCTCACTATAAAAGTGGTATTGTTCAGCTATTAAAAGTAGCATTTTTTGACATTTTTTAATTGTCAAAAATGGCATTTTACAGCTGTCAAAAATTGTATTTTTTGTGTTGCCCAAAATTGTATTTTCTAGCTGACAATAATGGTATGTTACAGTTGTCAAAAATGGTTTGCTGCAGTTGTCAAGAATGGTATTTTTCAGCTGTTAAAAATGTCAATTTTCAGCTGTTAAAAATGTATTATTCAACTATCGAAAATGATATTTTTCAGCTGTCAAAAATGTTATTTTTCAGCTGTTAAAAAGGTATTTCTCGCCTATAAAAATGGTAGTTTTCAGCTATCAAAGGCAGCATTTTTGGTCATTTTTTTATTGTCGAAGTTTTGTTGTCAAACATTGTATTTTTTAGCTAACAATAATGGTATGTTACAGTTGTCAATAATGGTTTGTTGCAGTTGTTAAGAATGGTATGTTTCAGCTGTTAAAAATGGCATTTTCAGCTGCTAAGAAGTATATTATTCAACTGTCAAAAATGATATTTTCAGCTGTCAAAAACGATATTTTTCAGTTGTCAAAAATGATGCTTTTCAGCTGTCAAAAATGATGTTTTTCAGCTGTCAAAAATTATATTTTCAGCGGCCAAAAATTATTTTTTTTAGTTGCCAAAAATGATATTTTTCAGTTGTCAAATATTATGTTTTTCAGTTGTCAAAAATGATATTTTTCAGCTGTCAACAATGGTATTTCCCACGTATAAAAATGGTATTTTTCAGCTAACAAAAGCAACATTTTTCGACATTTTTTTAATTGTCAAAAATGGCATTTTTCAACTTTCAAAAATTGTATTTTTTAGCTGACAATAATGGTATGATACAGTTGTCAATAATAGTGTGTTGCTATTATCAAACATGGTATTTTTCGGACTTGTATTATTTAGCTGCCAAAACTGTCATTTTTCAGCTGTCAAAAATTATATTTTTTCAGCTGCCAAAAAAGGCATTTCCCACCTATATAAATTTTATTTTTCAGCTATCAAAAGCAGCATTTTTGACATTTTTAAACTGTCAAAAATGGCATTTTTAGCTGACAAAAATTGTATTTTCTAGCTGACAATAATGGTATGTTACAGTTGTTGAAAATGGTTTGTTGCAGTTGTCAAGAATGGTATTTTTCAGCTGTTAAAAATGGTAGTTTTCAGCTGTTAAAAATGTATTATTCAACTATCGAAAATGATATTTTTCAGCTGTCAAAACTGTTATTTTTCAGCTGTTAAAAAGGTATTTCTCGCCTATAAAAATGGTATTTTTCAGCTATCAAAGGCAGCATTTTTGGTCATTTTTTTTATTGTCAAAGTTTTGTTGTCAAACATTGTATTTTTTAGTTAACAATAATGGTATGTTACAGTTGTCAATAATGGTTTGTTGCAGTTGTTAAGAATGGTATGTTTCAGCTATTAAAAATGGTATGTTTCAGGTGTTAAAAATGGCTGCTAAGAAGTATATTATTCAACTGTTAAAACTGATATTTTTCAGCTGTCAAAAATGATATTTTCAGCTGTCAAAAATGATGTTTTTCAGCTGTCAAAAATGATATTTTTCAGCTGTCAAAAATTATAATTTCAGCTGTCAAAAATTATATTTTTTTAGCTGTCAAAAATGATATTTTTCAGCTGTCAAAAATTATATTTTCAGCTGTCAAAAATGATATTTTTCAGCTGCCAAAAATGATATTTTCCAGCTGTCAAATATTATGTTTCTCAATTGTCAAAAATGATATTTTTCAGCTGTCAAAAGCAGCATTTTTCGACATTTTTCTTAATTGTCAAAAATGGCATTTTTCAGCTTTCAAAACTTGTATTTTTTTGTGTTGTCAAAAATTTGTGTTATCAAAGGCAGCATTTTTGTTATTTTTTTTATTGTCAAAGTTTTGTTGTCAAACATTGTATTTGTTAGCTAACAATAAGAGTATGTTACAGTTGTCAATAATGGTTTGTTGCAATTGTTAAGAATGGTATGTTTCAGCTGTTAAAAATGGCATTTTCAGCTGCTAAGAAGTAAATTATTCAACTGTCAAAAATGATGTTTTTCAGCTGTCAAAAATGATGTTTTTCAGCTGTCAAAAACGATATTTTTCAGCTGTCAAAAATGATGTTTTTCAGCTGTTAAAAATGATGTTTTTCAGCTGTCAAAAATTATATTATCGGCTGTCAAAAATGATATTTTTCAACTGCCAAAAATGATATTTTTCAGTTGTCAAATATTATGTTTTTCAGTTGTCAAAAATGATATTTTTCAGCTGTCAACAATGGTATTTTCCACGTATAAAAATGGTATTTTTTGACATTTTTTTATTGTCAAAAATGGCATTTTTCAGCTTTCAAAAATTGTATTTATTAGCTGATAAGAATGGTATAATACAGTTGTCAATAATAGCGTGTTGCTGTTATCAAGCATGGTATTTTTCAGAATTGTATTATTTAGCTGTCAAAAATGCCATTTTTCAGCTGTCAAAAATGATATTTTTCAGCTGCCAAAAATGGCATTTTCCACCTGTATAAATGCTATTTTGCTGCTATCAAAAGCAGCATTTTTTGACATTTTTAAACTGTCAAAAATGGCATTTTTCAGCTGTCAAGACTTGTATATTTTGTTGTCAAAAATTTTTTTTTTTAGCTGCCAATAACGGTATAAAAAAAGACTCTAATGTAGTTGTTGTTACCAATAAATATTCTATTCTATTCTATGTTTCAGCTGTCGGGAATGGTATTTTTCGGCTGTCAAGAATGGTAATCCCCAGTTGTTGAAAATAGTATTTTTCAGCTGTCTCAAGTTGTATTTTACAGTTGTAAAAAATGGTATTCTTCAGCTACCAAATATGCTATCTTCAGCTGACAGAAACAGCATTTTTCAGCTAATAAAAATAGTTTTTTCGACATTTTTGAATTGTCAAAAATTGTATTTTTCAGCTGTCGAAAGTAGTGTATTTTACTGTCGAAGCATGGGCGGCTCGTTATATAGAGCCACGGAGCGATGGCACTACGTGTAGTTTTAAGCTCAGCAAGAATTTTTAATTAACACTTTTTCGCCAGTTACTAGGAAGATAAATCGTTCTTTCTTCAAAGAAGGAGGGGGAAGGGGAGTATATTGTATAAGTGGCTCTACCATCAACATGTTCCACGAGCCGCCACTGCAGTGAAAATAATTAAGTTGTTTCTAATTTGTTTATAATTAATTCATTTAATTCTCTAGTTTAGTGTAACAAATTTCTATAATAATATTAGTTAGCACTATTGTTTTCCTGCGCAACAATTAATGCATCCGTTATATCGTAATATTCCTTGGACAGACGTCTTATTTGATTCCTTTATTTTTAAGTAGCATCCAATCTTTTTTTTTCCTCTTAATTTTTGTCTTGTTAAACCCTACTCACATTATGCACTCACCATTCTTTGCCTAATTGCTTCTTCCTTTTTTCGTGGCACCAGACCCTGTCAAAGGTCGACCATTTAAGACGCCGTGCGATTCTGTACGGTCTCAATTAATTTCAATGTTGGGCAGCGCTTTGCCCATTGAAATTTATTAGCTAATAAAATAACTCAATAGAATCAGTCGGCTCAACAATTCCCCCGGCTGGAATTGCATCGTCAGACGTGACTATTTATGTACCATTAACTGCTACCGGCACGTGCAAAATCATAAACGTAAATTATATTAAAAAGTATAAGCAAAACCGCGGAGTTCTTCAACAGCTGAAACAGTTGGACGGGCAAGAAAAGCGATACGTCTTCACGGGATGAGAAATATAGTCATAAATTCGATCTGAAACTGGAGAACAAAGTATGTGAAAAACCTTCACAGGGCAAGAAATCGAATAATAAATTCGATGTTTTTGTAACTGCAGGAAGAGACAAATAATTAATAAACCTGAACCGTTTTGAAGATAAAATGCCAACAAAACACTCGAATCTGTTTAAATAACATGTTCTTAATAATGATTAAATTTTTGCAAATTGTTTTATTTTCCGCTACTCATACTATGTCGTTATGACAGCCAAGTGCTGTTCGTTCTCATAAATGCGGTTTTACTAAGCTTGAATGAAAAATCAAAATAAAGAAAATCAACAAATTTCTGAAATAGCAGGAAAATGAATAAACCGTCAAATCTTACAAAAATAACCTAAATTCATCGCTTATATCTCTAATGGCAGGGCGAGAAAGAAAATCGTAAATTTGTTGCATATTTTTCTCTTCTCAAACATCAGTAAAATAAAAACCGAAAAATTTCTGAAATAGCAGAAAAATTAATAAGATCCTCAAATCTTACAAAAATAACCTAAATTTGTCGCATATCTCTTTTTGTAGTGGTAGGATGAGAAGGAAAATCTTAAATTTGTTACATATTTTTCGCTTTTGAAACATCAGGAAAATAAAAAAAATCGACAATTCTGAATCATCAGGAACAGGGGCGGCTCGTAATATAGAACCGCCGAGCCATGGCACTACTTCTAGTTTTAAGCTCAGCAAGAATTTTTAATTAATTCTTAAAACACTTTTTCGCCAGTTACTTTGGTCTGGAAAGATTAATCGTCCTTTCTTTCTTCAAAGGGGGGTTGGGGGTATATTGTATAGGTGGCTCTACCACCAACATGTTTTACAAGCCGCCACTGAAGACAGTTTTTGAAAATCCACGAGTAATGAATTTTCGAATTGTGTAATACTCGAGTAAAAAAATAAAAAAAATATATATAAAACGTGTCGACGAATTTCTACAAAAATTAAATTAGATTTGCAAATCATGGTTTTATCAAACTAAATGGAGTTTTTGAAAATTCACCAATTATTTCGCGAATTGGAATTTTTTTCAAATTTTAGATCTCGAATTGTGTAATACTCGAGTTAAAAATAAAAAAAAAATATATATAAAACGTGTCGACGAATTTCTACAAAAATTAAATTAGATTTGCAAATCATGGTTTTATCAAACAAAATGGAGTTTTTCAATATTCACCAATTATTTCGCGAATTGTAAATTTTTGAAAATTTTGGACATCGAATTGTGTAATACTCGAGTTAAAAATTTAAAAAAATATATAAAACATATCTACTAAATTCTACAAAAATTAAATTAGATTTGAAAATCATCGTTTTATCAAACTAAATGGAGATTTTGAAAATTCACCAATTATTTCGTGAGTATTGAATTTTTGAAAATTTTAATTTTCGAATTGTGTAATACTCGAGCAAAAAAGTAAAAGAAAATATAAAACGTGTCGACGGAATTCTACAAAAATTAAACTAGATTTGCAAATCATCGTTTTATCAAACTAAATCGAGTTTTTCAAAATTCACTAATTATTTCGCGAATTGTGAATTTTCGAAAATTTTAGATCTCGAATTGTGTAATACTCGAGTTAAAAATTAAAAAAAAAATATATAAAATGTGTCTACTAAATTCTACAAAAATTAAATTAGATTTGCAAATCATCGTTTTATCAAACTAAATGGAGATTTTAAAAATTCACTAATTATTTCGTGAGTATTGAATTTTTGAAAATTTTAATTTTCGAATTGTGTAATACTCGAACAAAAAAATAAAAGAAAATATAAAACGTGTCGACGAAATTCTACAAAAATTAAACTAGATTTGCAAATCATCGTTTTATCAAACTAAATAGAGTTTTCAAAAATCCACCAATTATTTCGTGAGTATTGAATTTTTGAAAATTTTAATTTTCCAATTGTGTAATACTCGAGCAAAAAAATAAAAGAAAATATAAAACGTATCGACGAAATTCTACAAAAATTAAATTAGATTTGCAAATCATCGTTTTATCAAACTAAATCGAGTTTTTCAAAATTCACCAATTATTTCGCGAATTGTGAATTTTTGAAAATTTTGGACCTCGAATTGTGTAATACTCGAGTTAAAAATTAAAAAAAACATATAAAACGTGTCTACTAAATTCTACAAAAATTAAATTAGATTTGCAAATCATGGTTTTATCAAACTAAATAGAGTATTTGAAAATTCACCAATTATTTCGCGAATTATGATTTTTTGAAAATTTTAGATTTCGAATTGTGTAATACTCAAGTTAAAAATAAAAAAAATGTATAAAACGTGTCTATTAAATTCTACAAAAATTAAATTAGATTTGCAAATCATCGTTTTATCAAACTTAATAGAGTTTTTAAAAATCCACCAATTATTTCGTGAGTATTGAATTTTTGAAAATGTTAATTTTCGAATTGTGTAATACGAGCAAAAAAATAAAAGAAAATATAAAACGTGTCGACGAAGTTCTATAAAAATTAAACTAGATTTGCAAATCATCGTTTTATCAAACTAAATCGAGTTTTTCAATATTCACCAATTATTTCGCGAATTGTGAATTTTTGAAAATTTTGGACCTCGAATTGTGTAATACTTGAGTTAAAAATTTTAAAAAAATATATAAAACGTGTCTACTAAATTCCACAAAAATTAAATTCGTTTTGCAAATGATCGTTTTATCAAACTAAATGGAGATTTTGAAAATTCACTAATTATTTCGTGAGTATTGAATTTCGAATTGTGTAATACTCGAGTTAATAATTAAAAAAAAATATATAAAACGTGTCTACTAAATTCCACAAAAATTAAATTAGATTTGCAAATCATCGTTTTATCAAACTAAATAGAGTTTTTGAAGTTCCACCAATTATTTCGTGAGTATTGAATTTTTGAAAATTATATTTATAAGTGGCTCTGTCATCGACATGTTCCACGAGCCGCCACTGATCAGGAAAATGAAGAAAATCGTCAAATCTTACAAAAATCATCTAACTTCGTCGCATATCTCTGTCTGTAATGGCAGAGGATGAGAAAGAAAAGCGTACATTTGTTGCATATTTTTTTCTCTTCTAAAACACAAGGAAAATAAAGAATCGACAATTTCTGAAACAGCACTAAATGAAGATAATCGACAAATCTTACAAAAATAACCTAAATTCGCGCATAACACTTTCTATAATGGCAGGATGAGAAAGAAAAGCGTAGATTTGTTACATATTTTTTTTGTCCGAAACACCAGAAAAATAAAGAAAAGTGACACATTTCTGAGACATAAAGAAAATGAAGAAAATCGTCAAATCTTACTGAAATAACTTAAATCAGCCGCATATCTCTGTCTGTAGTGGAAGCCACGGGCGGCTCGTTATATAGAGCCAAGAAGCCATGTCACTACCTGTAGTTTCAAGTTCAGCAAGAATTTTTATTTAATTCTTAAAACACTTTTTCGCCAGTTACTTTTGTCTAGGAAGATAAATCGTACTTTCTTTCATCAAAAAAGGAAGGGGGTGGGGTATATTGTATAAGTGGCTCTACCATCAACACGTTCCACGAGACGCCACTGGTTATAACTGTTCGTTATTAAACGTGCATTTTTTTAATTGCGTTCAAAATTGAGCATTTTCTAAAATAAATAAAAAATAGTAGAACTTGTTTAAAAATTCTGAAATAATTCTACACAACTCCCACGTTATTATATTTTAAGAATATAATCAACTTCTTATATTCCAACAATTTTTTAATGGGTAATAACTGTTCGCAGTTAAACATGCATTTTTTATTGCGTTCAAAATTGAGCATTTTTTAAAATAAATAAAAAAATGGTAGAAATTGTTTAAAAATTCTAAAATAATTCCACTCAACTCCCACATTATTATATTTTAAGAATATAATCAACTTCTTAAATTCCAACAATTTTTCAATGGGTAATACCTATTCGTAGTTAAAGATGCATTTTTAATTGCGTTCAAAATTGAGCATTTTCTAAAATAAATAAAAATAGAAGAAATTGCTTAAAAATTCTGAAATAATTCCACTCAACTCCCACATTATTATACTTTAAGAATGTAATCAACTTCTTAAATTCCAACAATTTTTTAATGGGTAATAACTGTTCGTAGTTAAATATGCATTTTTGTAATTGCATTCAAAATTGAGCATTTTCTAAAATAAATAAAAAATAGTAGGAATTGTTTAAAAATTCTGAAATAATTTCACTCAACTCCCACATTATTATATTTAAAGAATATAATCAACTTCTTAAATTCCAACAATTTTTTAATGGGTAATAACTGTTCGTATTTAAACATGGATTTTTTAATTGCGTTCAAAATTGAGCATTTTCTAAAATAAATTAAAAAAATAGTGGAAATTGTTTAAAAATTCTGAAATAATTCCACTCAACTCTCACATTATTATATTTTAAGAATATAATCAACTTCTTAAATTCCAACAATTTTTTAATGGGTAATAACTGTTCGTAGTTAAACATGCATTTTTTAATTTCGTTCAAAATTGAGCATTTTCTAAAATAAATAAAAAATAGTAGAAATTGTTTAAAAATTCTCACATAATTCCACTCAACTCCCACATTGTTATATTTTAAGAAAATAATCAACTTCTTAAATTCCAACAATTTTTAACTGTTCGTAGTTAAAAATGCATTTTTTTAATTGCGTTCAAAATTGAGCATTTTCTAAAATAAATAAAAAAAATATTGGAAATTGTTTAAAAATTCTGAAATAATTCCACTCAACTCCCACATTGTTATATTTTAAGAATATAATCAACTTCTTAAATTCCAACAATTTTTTATTGGGTAATAACTGTTCGTAGTTAAACACGCATTTTTTAATTGCGTTCAATATTGAGCATTTTCTAAAATAAATAAAAAAATAGTAGAAATAATTCTACTCAACTCCCACATTATTATATTTTAAAAGTATAATCAACGTCTTAAATTCCAACAATTTTTTAATAGGTAATAACTGTTCGCAGTTAACCATGCATTTTTTAATTGCGTTCAAAATTGAGCATTTTCTAAAATAAATAGAAAACAGTAGAAATTGTTTAAAAATTTTGAAATAATTCCACTCAACTTCCACATTATTATATTTTAAGAATATAATCAACTTCTTAAATTCCAACAATTTTTTAATGGGTAATAACTGTTCGTAGTTAAACATGCATTTTTTAATTGCGTTCAAAATTGAGTATTTTCTAAAATAAATAAAAAATAGTAGAGCTTGTTTAAAAATTCTGAAAAAAATTCCACTCAACTCCCACATTATTATATTTTAAAAGTATAATCAACTTCTTAAATTCCAACAATTTTTTAATAGGTAATAACTGTTCGTAGTAAAACATGCATTTTTTAATTGCGTTCAAAATTGAGCATTTTCTAAAATAAATAAAAAATAGTAGAGCTTGTTTAAAAATTCTGAAATAATTCTGCACATCTCCCACATTATTATATTTTAAGAATATAATCAACTTCTTAAATTCCAACAATTTTTTAATAGGTAATAACTGTTCGTAGTTAAACATGCATTTTTTATTGGCGTTCAAAATTGAGCATTTTCTAAAATAAATAAAAAATAGTAGAACTTGTTTAAAAATTATGAAATAATTCTGCACAACTCCCAAATCATTATATTTTAAGAACATAATCAACTTCTTAAGGTCCTCGTGAGGTATATAATTAGCAGTGTTTCTTATCTCGACGTCCGTGTTAAAATTCGACCAGTTTATAATCTGCCCCGGGCGATTGAAGATTATCAAAATATTCGTATTTTTTTCTCCGCTCGGAACGACATTAAATTCTTATCACCAATCCACGGCTCACCTGTTGATATCAATTCAGTTTGTTGATCGCGGCCGCGGAAGACGTTTGTTCAGGTTCGGAATTTTGATTTTTCAAAACTTTTAGTGCCCGTTGTGTTGTGATACATCTTCAGGATTTGTGTGTGTTGGTGTTTGTGTTTTCCGCTCTATTCCGCCCCAACAATCCGTAAGGGAAGCAAAGAATCATCATCCAGGTTACATCTTAACCGCCAAAACGCCTCGAACGGTTTTTCAATTTTCGTAAGTTTTGATTTTCTTGTATTTCTTGCTTTCACCGAAAGTGAAATAAAGTATTGTTTCAGTGGCTTTAGACAATTTCAAGTGTCTGGCAATTGTGTTTAAAATTAAGCATTTTCTAAAATCAATAAAAAATAGGCTTAATTCGAAACACATTTTTTTGAGTCATTACATACAAGTACTATAATTTTGCAGAATCAATATTTTAGTTTTCTTAACTTAAAAAAAAAGATTTTGGAAAGCTCACAAATTTTCTGAAAATTGATGTAGATAAAATATACAAAGTTCAAAATGTAATAACGTGAAGTGATATTTCCTCCAAATTCATAAAAAAATTGATAATAGGTAAGAGGGAATCTAGGAATCCGGCGTAACGCATAAACTTAAAACTTGGAACCGACAGAACGATAGCTGCAGAACTTGAAGCTTTACAAAGCTGCCATTAAAATTTCCCAGATTTGAATTTCCCGCCACCATGTTCCCCAGATTTTTAGTTTGAATTTGAATCTCCCGCACTGAAATCGACACTTGCGTTGTGAGAATCCCCCAGATTACAGTTGGTAGCCATTTTGATTTTTCAAATTAGTATCATTTATTTTAATAATTCCGACTTCAAATGCGTATTGTGAAAGAGTTTATTTAGTCTTCTGGGAATAGTTAGGGATGAAAAACATAAAATCGGGAATCAAATTTTAAGCTCTGAGCTAAAAGTCATGTTAATTTTGATCTGTTGTGAATTTTCCGACTCTAGGTTTACCAGAAATATTAAGAAAGGTGTCGTCGTATAAGAAATCGTCCTTCAAATTCAAATCAGAAAATGAGTGACAAACTTTTATCCTAATATATTATAATACTATATTATCCATGAGATTTTTTTTTAGTTCATGTATAATTACCCATTAGAAATTTTGTAAGTTCCTGTATAAGTACAATCAGTCCCTCACTTTAAAACTTATTATCGTTGCTAAATGATTAATCATCTTCAATTCAATGGTGCGACCACGCGGAGATTTGTTATCGCGTTCTGTCTGAATACTTTCTTACTCTGCGCAAACTTTACCCCCAAGTGACGCGAGATTTTAGTTAATATTTATATGACGCTAGTCCATCAATAAGTATATTATTTGTAAAAAAATTAGGCAGAATAAAGAAAATTATTATGCATTGGATATAAATAAGCTAGCGAAACTGTATAAATTAATAACTGCAATTAAAAACCATAAAAATTTCTCCTTTAAATTTCTACACGATTCACTCTGGCAATTTTCATTTTGATTTTTAAATCACCTACGTAATTACAAAAGCAATTTTTCGTTCGCGTGTTGTCACGTCAACCGTAAAAATCGGACTAATTAACGTGACTTAAATTAACAATGTCCGTGGAGTTTTATCGCCGTCCTTATTAATGTTTATATTTCAAATTTCTAATCGTTAAAACTCAACTGCGTGGTTTTATTGTTCCGAACAAAGAAAATTATCAGAAGACTCTGTAAATTATGCTGTTTACACTTCTTACGCTTCTGGGCTGTCGACTTGTATTACTTTCAATTAGTTCGATTCGGCTGTTATCAGTGTTACGCGTCGCTGCACTATAAATGATTAGTAGTTACTTGACAATGGATTTATGTATAGTCATTATTATGTGCGTGTATATAAAGTATGTTCATTAAAAAAAAACCTCAAGTGTGCCATGATTTTTTAATTTAAAAAATTTAAGTTGGTTACACATATTGAGGTTATGTTACTTCTCAAAATTAAACAAACTGTAGTCAATTTATAGATACTTACATTAAATTTTTCACTATAAAATTATATTAAATGTTGTATGTGCCTTCCTTCTTCTTGAACACAAGCCTGAACTCTTCGTCGCACACCCTCCATTACGCTCCGCAACCAGTGGCGGCTCGTAGAACACGTTGATGGAAGAGCCACTTTTACTATTTATTGGATCGGATGATACTGACATTTGAATCGTCAAAATTATGGAAATGACAAATTATACAAATTAAATACCGGCCAAGAAATCAAACATTTGCACATAAAAATCAATCATGTTAAAAATCTAAAGTATAGTTAAAAATCTAAAGTATAGTCCATTAAAAAATACGCTCGGTAAAAAACTAAAAATATAAGCACAAAAAATCGAAAATTTACACAAATATCGAAAATTCGCGATTAAAAAAAATGCAAAAAAAAAATTAAAAAAAAGTAAAAATCCGAAAATTTCAACAAAAGTTTAACCAAAATAAAGAATATTTAGGGCAAAAACTCTAAAATTTGGAACGCAGATATGAAAAAACAGGTCAAAGATCTAAAATAAAGACCAAAAAAAAACAAAAATGCTGGTCTAAAAATAAAAAATTCAAACCGAAAAATTGAAAAATCAAGAAAAACGAAAATAATTCGCCTTTTTCAGTCCCCAAAATAACTCTTTAGCTCAAAATAAGTTTCCGACCAGAAACTCGAAAACCTCAGTTCCTGGAAGTCCCACGACAAAATTTTATGGACAAATAGTGTTCAGAATGGTCTCCTTCTAGAAAACTGTTTGAAAAAAATTAAATCCAATTGATTTTAGTCAAAAAGTAACCAAAAAGCAAAAAAAATGGCCCATAAAAAATAATAATTCAAGTTAAAGAATCTAAAATTCAGGGCAAGAAATCAAAAACTGTCTAAAAATCTTGAAAATGTCCACAAAAAATACAAAAAGTCGCGCATAAAAATCAATCAATAAGGTTAAAAAAAAAGGATAAAAAATTCAAAAATTCGATCATAAAAATCAAAATTGCGCACCAAAAAATCAAAAATTTTAACAAACAAATCGAAAATTTAGAAAAAAAATTAGGCTAAAAGATTAAAAATTTAGACCAAAATATCAAAATCCGGGCTTAACGATAAAAAATGAAAACAAGAAGATTGAAAATTCAAGTCCGAAAATTGCCATTTTCAGCACTTCAGGGGTGATTAGCCCCTGAAAACATAGAAAAAAACTCAAAATTTGCTCTGTAGCGAAAGAAATTTTAAAAATTTATTATTTGAAGGTTTCGCTTCAAATAAATTTCAATTATTCAAAAATAGTGTACTTTTGATTTCCTGAAAACAACGACATGCTCCTGCAGAAAACAAGGGAATAAACTCAAAATTTGCTCTGTAGTGAAGGAAATTTGCACTCAATATTTTGAAATATTGTAAATAATTAATCACTTGTAGAATTAGCTCCAAAATTAGTAAAACTATGCAGAAAGAGTGACTTTTGATTACTTGTAAAAATAATTGCAATATTGGTAGAGAAAACAACAGGAATTGACTCAAAACTGCACTGGAAGGAACGAAAATTGCACTCAATGTTTTCAAAAATTATAACAAATTAATCACTTGCAGAATTCGTTTTAAAATTGCTGAAACCATTCAGAAACAGTGTATTTTTGATTATTTGAAAAAACAATTGCAATATTGCATCTGGAAACAACAGGAATGGACTCAAAATTGCACCAGAGGGAACGAAAATTGCACTGAATATTTTGAAAAATTGTAAAAAATTAATCACTTGCAAAATTAGCTCTTAATTAAGATAAAAAACTAAAACAAATCGAACATTTACACAAATATCGAAAATTCGCGGTTAAAAAAATGCAGACGAAAAATCCGAAAATTTCAACAACAAAAAAAATCAAAAAGTTTAACCAAAATAAAGAATATTCCGGGCAAAAACTCTAAAATTTGGAACGAAGAAATGAAAAATACAGGTCAAATATCTAAAATATAGGCCAAAAAAATCAAAAATGCTAGTCTAAAAATACAAAATGCGAACCAAAAATTTGAAAAATCAAGGAAAACGAAAATAATTTGCCATTTTCAGCTTCCAAAATAACACTTTAGCTCAAAATTAGTTGCCGACCAGAAACTCGAAAACGGTAGTCAAAAAGTAACCAAAAAGCAAAAAAAAATCGCCCATAAAAAATAATAATTCAAGTTAAAAAATCTAAAATAAAGGGCAAGAATCTGAAACTGTATATCGGTAAAAAATAAAAAAAGTTGCGTATAAAAAGCAATCATTTAGGTTAAAAAATCTAAAATACCTATAGGATAAAAAATTCAAAACTTTGACCAAAAATTCGATCCTAACAATCAAAATTGCGGATCAAAAATTCGAAAATTTTAACAAAAAAAATCGAAAATTTAGAAAAAAATTATTTTCTTTGGAAATTTGTAAAGACACATTATTTAGAAATATTAACTATCTGTTGAAATTAATGTGGAACTTCCACGCGGTGTTACAGGTGTTGTTTAACATTTAAAAAGTTTTTTTAAGAATCAGTTGTAAATTCTTGCTGAGCTTGAGTTTTTTCCTAAATTTTACACTTGTTTCCCGTCATTAGGAACCGTCATGAATTTTTTCAAGTTTTTCTTTGACTCAACATTTTTAGCATACATTTTTTTCCTAAGGGGGAAAAAGTCGAAAATCATAAAATGCCCAAAAAAATTTTTTTCGAAAAAATAATTACTGTACACGCTTTTTTTCGTCATTAAGAACCGTTATGATTTTTTTCAAGTTTTTCTGAGACCCAACATTTTTTGCATGCATTTTGTTCTGAGGGGTAAAAAGTCGAAAATCATGAAACTCCCAAAAAAATAATTACTCTACACGCCTTTTCCCGTCATTAAGAACCGTTATGATTTTTTTCAAGTTTTTCTGAGACCCACCATTTTTAGGCATGCATTTGTTTCCTGAGTAATACTATAAAAAAAATGGCGAAAATCATGAAATGACCGAAAAAAAAATTTTTCGTTAAAATACCTCTTTACGTTCCTATGATCCTGTTACTCCTTGTGAAATTTTTGAAAAATCTGTAATGCATTTTATCATTGATTCATTTTTTTTTGCTAAAATACGTTCCCGAGTAATAATACTATGGAAAAAAAGTGCGAAAATCATGAAATGACCAACACTTTTTGCATGCGTTTTTTTCCTGAGTATGGAAAAAATGGCGAAAATCATAATATGACCTAAATATTTTTTTCCTAAACTTTACACGTTTTTCCCGTCATTAAGAACCGTCATGAATTTTTTCAAGTTTTTCTGAGACCCAACATTTTTTGTATACATTTTTTTCCTGAAGGGGGAAAAAGTCTAAAATCATGAAATGCTCAGAAAAAAAATTTTTCGCAAAAAAATAATTACTCTACGCGCCTTTTCCCGACATGAACCGTTATGAATTTTTTCAAGTTTTCCTGAGACCCAACATTTTTTGCATGCATTTTTTTTCTGAGGGGTAAAAAGTCGAAAATCATTAAACTTTTTCGAAAAAATAATTACTCTAAACGCCTTTTCCCGTCATTAAGAACTGATTTTTTTCAAGTTTTTCTGAGTCCCAGCATTTTTAGGCATGCATTTTTTTCCTGAGTAATACTATAGAAAAAAATGGCGAAAATCATGAAATGACCGAAAAAAAATTTTTTCGTTAAAATACCTCTTTACGTTCCTTTGATCCTGTTACCCCTTGTGAAATATTTGGAAAATTTTTAATGCATTTTATCATTGATTCATTTTTTTGCTAAAATACGTTCCTGAGTAATAATACTATGGAAAAAATGGCGAAAATCATGAAATGAGCAAAGAATTTTTTTTCGAAAAAATAATTACTCTACACGCTTTTTCCCGTCATTGAGAACCGTAATGAAGTTTTTCTGAAACCAACATTTTTTGCATGCTCTTTTTTACCTATATCGATCGGAAATTTTCCGCTCTACAAATTTGGTTTTTTATATTTTTTCCAGATAATGCATAGTTTTGACTGAAAATCCAAAAATCAGCAGGTGACAAAATAAAAATGTTTTTATGGATAAATCTCAAGAGTCCTTAATATTTCATTATACAAACTGAATATCATTGGAAAGCTTATCGAAAAAGCCATGCATTGGTGACAACATATATAGGGTGTTCCATTTGAAAAAAAATAGTTATCTATTGTTTTGCGTCTGTTAACATCCTGTACAGCAGTATGAATAAAAATGGACCAAAACCGATATGTATTATTCTTCACGATGTGGAAAATTCTTTAGTGTATAAAAAATGATTGCTAGGAACGCTTCTGCAATTTTTTCAACGTGTACACGTTTTTGCCACAAAATTGCTTATAACTAACCAACCGTCCATAATAGACCCACAGTGTCTTATACTATTTTTATTAGCTTCTCAAGAGGGTTAAAAATAAAGTATAAAATATAGGGTGTTCCATTAAAAAAAAACATAACTTCGTTCTGTTATTTATACTGGGACACCCTGTATAAAAACATACATATTTTTAAAATATGTAGAATGGGCGTGGGTACCAGTTTATGAAAAATAGAAATCGATAACTCAAATAGCAAATAATTTATGGGGCTTTTACAAAAATCTGGGTCACCCTGTATGTAAATATCAGCAAAATAATAAACTGAATTACTTTCCGTAAATGATAAAGCATAGTCTTTGCACATCCCAATCCAGTTATGTTGGGTTGACTTATTGGTGATGTAGCCATTTCTGGACATAATAATTTCAATTGTGGATCAGACTCCCATGCTGCCTTGTACAATCTAGTATAAGATTTTTCTTTATTAATTTTCATCGCAAAACAGTAACATAACACCTGCACTACAACATTTTTAAATGTACTCTAGTAAAAATATGTTTAATAATAAATACAGTTTATTGCAACTCTAATACATAAAAGCTACAAATGGCTATCGACCGAATTCTTTCAGTCTAAACATATTTATTAATACTCATTTCGCCAAAGATACCCCAAGTATAAAAAACGTATCCCAAAAATACCCCATTGGTCCCAGTTCCTCAAAACACACCCCAAAATCTTAGTTTACACCCAATTTGGGGAAATCCCCAATCTGGCAACACTGCTGAAACGTGTAGAGTATGTTGAGTAGGCCGGTTTTCGTTCCGGTAAAAATAACGGTTTTTCCAGTTTTCGGTTCAGTTCCGGTAATAAAGAGATACCAAAAAGCAACAAAAAATATTAATATAAATCCGGAATCCACGGTGTGACAACACTGGTTATAGATCTAATCACAGTTCAAATAACCAAACATTTTTTGACAGTTGTCAGATTAACAGATCAATCAAGTCTTATCTCAACGTTCCTGCATTTCTTACTGTGTACCGCAATCACCACCGTAGTTAGTCACTAATCCCGACCTTATCTCGACAGCTCGATCATTTTCAGTATTTTAAACTCACAGCACAGTTTTTTTGCCACCTGTTGTTCTCTATTTTTCACGTGAGCGATTTTCCTGCGATCAAATGCTGGTAAGGAATGTACAGGTAAAAAGTAATTACGGAGAGGTGAGCGTGTTTACGAAGAGAGAAGGAATAGTTGCAAAGTGTTTTGGAGAGGGGGCCAAGACGGCCACACGAAGAACAGAGCGGCGGGCGCAAGCAGGCAGCAGTTGTGCCGTGAGCGCCGTTAGAGACGTGACACGTCCGTGCTGTTTTCATTTCGCGCGTTTTGTTTACGTCCCGATGTGACATCGAAAAGTTTTTAAACTAACTGAAAATGCGGCGGATTTTCTTAGCCCTGTTCCTGGCGTGCGTGGTGGACTTGGCTAATTCCGCGAGGAAGATAGTGATCAACAAGTGTTGCCCGATGGACAAGCACATGTCCAGGAATTTGACCTGCTGGAACGAGAGGAAGGACCCGTGGGTCCTCAACAAGATCTTCTCGGCGAAGAGCGGTAACTTCCTGCCGGTCGGGCAGATGCCGAAAACCTGGGAAATCAAGGACAATCAAGTGCCCGAATGTGCCGGTAATTCAAGACCAAAAGTCGTGTACTATACCCAAGGTTCCTACCTAGCTTTCGGCAACGGATCGCTATTGATAGTCGAGTATAATAAGGTAATACACCCGCCGAAATACTGCATAGACTACAACATCGCCTTGGTGTGCCCTGAAGAGATCGACCAGACGAAGATCAAGGTGAAGAAGTGTTGCGGGGAAGGAGCCGTTTACTCCGAACAGAATAGGTCTTGTACTAACAAGGAAGGTCGCAGGATACCCTTGCCCGAAGGTTATGGGTTCGTGTTCGGGTTTCCGCAGTGCAACATGCACATGGCCATCGCTGGAAAGTTCGCGGACGCTGCTTTGGACCAGGACGGTGGCATCACCGTCGGTGATACGAAGTTCCAACCGGAGACCTTCTGCTTGGAGCATCTCTTAGAAAATCCAGGTAGTTACGTTATTGCATGTTTTTGAAATTTTTCAATAGCTGTAAGTTATCAAAACAATAAACTATGAAAATAAAACTTTGATTTCAATTTATTATTAAATTAATTAATGATGCAAAACTCTTTACAAGTTACTGAAATGGTGAATTTTTTTAGTGGCAATGGTTGCATTTATTGTATGACGTTTTACAATACATGCATAATTCATTGCATACATAAACACCGACTTAACGATGCTCTGAGGGTGCAAAGCACACACCAACTAAAATAGATTTTTTTTTCATGATTTACTTATTTTTTCAATTTGCATTATTAAAAAGTTACTCCAAAAATCTATGGTCGCCAACAATTTTAGTTTATTCCGTATATTGCAATTTCGTTTGTTTAGAATTATCAATAATTTTTTTAGTCGTCATGGGAAGTGAAGATGTTTTTAATTTTTCCAAGTGCTAATCTAGGACAGTGAAGAAGTATCTTTTGAGAATTTTTTTTAATACTAGTCCGTGGGTCACTAAGTCAGGGGGTAAAAATGGTACCAATAATTTTGAAATACCGAAAATTTGTTAACAAAAACCTGACACTTGATTTTTTTTTGGTTTTGATGGGGATGATCTCTATTCAAAGTACCTCTATATCGCCGTACAAAGCAATTGCTTTTATATTTTTTTTTCAAGCCAATAAAAAAATTATTGCAATTTTTCATAAATTTACTACGTGTTTACATGAAATATCGTAAAAGCTATTAACGAAATGTATTGTAATTTATCACAAAAGAAAATCAATCTTGAGCTAATTTTGAGTGATATTGAGAAGTTCCAAGTGAATACCCATTGTCTTTATATTTTTTCGCGTCAACAAAATTTTCACAAATTTACACCGTGTTTGCATGAAACTATCGCAAAAGCTGTTAACGGAATGTATTGTAATTTTTCAAAAAATCAATCTTGAGTTGATATTGAGTGATTTTGAGAAGCTTAACGTGGATAGCAATTGTTTTTATGTTTTTTTCGCGTCAACAGAATTATTACAATTTTTCATATATTTACACTGTGTTTGCATGAAAATATCGCAAAAGCTATCGATGGAATGTATTGTAATTTATCACAAAACCAATTTATATTGAGAAGTTTCAAGTGAGTAGTAATTGTTTTTACGTTTTTTTTTTCGCATCAACAAAATTATTACAATTTTTCATAAATTTACACCGTGTTTGAATGAAATATCGCAAAAGCTGTTAACGGAATGTAATTTTTCAAAAAATCAATTTTGAGTGGTATTGAGAAGTTTCAAGTGATTAGCTCTTGTTTTTATATTTTTTTCGCGTCAACAAAATAATTACAATTTTTCTTAAATTTACACTGTTTGCATAAAAATATCGCAAAAGCCATAGATGGAATGTATTGTAATTTTCTACAAAATTAATCTTGAATTAATATTGAGTGATTTTGAGAAGCTTTAAGTGGATAGCAATTGTTTTTAAAAAAAATTCGCGTCAACAAAATGATTACAATTTTTGATAAATTTACACCATCTTTGCCTGAAAATAACGCAAACGCTATCGATGGAATGTAATGTAGTTTATCACAAAATCAATCTTGAGCTAATATTGAGTGATATTGAGAAGTTTCAAGTGCGTAGCAATTGTTTTTTTTTCGCGTCAACAAAATTATTACAATTTTTCATAAATTTACACGGTATTTGCATGAAAATATCGCAAAAGTTATCGACGGAATATTTTGTTATTTTTCACAAATCCAATTTTGATCTAATATTGAGTGATATTGAGAAGTTTTAAGTGAGTAGCAACTGTTTTTTTTAAATATTTTCCTGGCGTCAGCAAAATGATTACAATTTTTCATAAATTTACACCGTGTTTGCATGAAAATATCGCAAGAGCTATCGATGGAACGCATTTCCATTTTTCAAAAAATCAATCTTAAATTAATTTTGAGTCATATTGAGAAGTTTCAAGTAGGCAGCAATTGTTTTTAATTTTTTTTTCGCGTCAACAAAATGATTAAATTTTTCATAAAATTTACACCGTGTTTGCATGAAAATATCGCAAAAGGTATCGACGGAATATTTTGTTATTTTTCACAAAACCAATTTTGAACTAATATTGAGTGATATTGAGAAGTTTCAAGTGAGTAGCAACTGTTTTTTTAAATATTTTCTTCGCGTCAGCAAAATGATTACAATTTTTCATAAATTTACACCGTGTTTGAATGAAAATATCGTAAAATTTATTGAGGGAATGAAATGGAATTTTCCACTAAACCAATTTTTAACTAATATTGAGTGATATTAAGAAGTTTCAAGTAAGTAGCGATTGTTTTTAAATTTTTTTTGCGTCAACGAAATTATTAATATTTTTCATAAATTTACACCGTATTTCCATGAAAATATCGGAAAAATTATTAACGGAATGTATTGTAATTTTCCACTAAACCAATTTTGAACTAATATTGAGTGATATTGGGAAGTTTCAAGTGAGTAGCAATTGTTTTTATATTTTTTTCGTGTCAACAAAATTATTACATTCGTTAAATTAAATTTACATCATATTTGTTGAAATATCGTAAACGCTATTATAGTGCGTTTGGGAATAGGAGAGAGCTATAGAATTTAAAGAACGTAAATAGTATACGCCTTTAAAATGGTGAGCGTAGTGATTAAATATAATCGAATATATTGTCATTTTTCACCAAATCATTCTTGAATTAATTCAGTAATGTAATTTTACACAAAGCCAATCTTGAATTAATATTGAGTGATTTTGAGAAGCTTCAAGTGAATAGCAATTTTTTATGTTTTTTTTGCGTCAACAAAATTATTATCATTTTTTATAAATGTACATCGTGTTTGCATGAAAATATCGTAAAAGTTATCGACGGAATGTATTGAAATTTTTCACAAAACTAATTTTGAACGAATATTGAGTGATATTGAGACGTTTCAAGTGAGTAGCAATTGTTTTTTTATATTTTCTTCGCGTCAACAAAATGATTACAATTTTTTATAAATTTGCACTGTGTTTGTATGGAAATATCGAAAAAGCTATCGTATTGTGATTTATGACAAAATCAATATTGAGCTAATTTTGAGTGTTATTGCGAAGTTTTAAGTAAGTAGCAATTGTTTTTATATTTTTTCTGCGTTAACAAAATTATTACATTCTTTCATAAATTTACACCGTGTTTGCATGAAAATATCGCAAAAGCTATAAACGGAATGTATTGTAATTTCTTACAAAATCGAATTTGATTTAATATTAAGTGATATTGAGAAGTTTCAAGTGAATAGCAATTGTTTTTATATTTTTGTCGCGTCAACAAAATGATTACAATTTTTCATACATTTACATCGTGTGAAGCATGGAATATCGTAAACGCTATTGACGGAATGTATTGTAATTTTTTTACAAAATAAATTCGACGTGTGCAAAAGTGACTAAATTTGAACCTGAAAAGTAGTTGCCATCCAATTTATAACAGTAAAAATCTCATGTTTATAAGATTATCTTTCTAGAATTGAATGTTCATATTAAAATTTTCTGAATAAAATTTTGAAATATGTAAATTTTAATTAATTTTTGCCCCATTCGAGTGTTCGGAACGGCAGCAACTCGATAAATATTATTTGTATATTTTTGGCACTGCCCTAGAGCCATAAATCTTCGAGAAGAGTAACATTTTTATAAAATCGTTGAACTTGAAATGTTAAATAATCTACCTACCTAAATTGTTTGTTGATATCCAGGTCTGGAATTTAGCATGTTCTTTCTCATGCAATTCTTTCGACTTTGTAGACAATAAACTTTCAGTAGCTTTGGCTGCTTTCGCAAGAATTCGTTCAGGAATTATAGAAGATTGCTCGTTACTTACCTTGATGAAACACTCTTGTTTAGAAAAACATGACGTAACCCCTAACAACCGCATTCATAAACTACTTCGTATATTTTATGTAATAATAGAATCATGATGACGCAAGCTTAAAATATCAAAATGGCAGATATTACCTTTTCCTGATTTAAGAGAAAAACTAGTGAGACATGAAAGTTTGTTGACTTTTATATCGATCAGCTTATATATTTCCTTTTGAAATAACTCATAAAAGTCTTGTGTTTCATCTGTGTATTCATTCTTGGATATTAGCGGCATTTACTTGGTAGTGAACTATTATTGAGTGATATTGGGAAGTTTCAAGTGAGTAGAAATTCTTTTTATATTTTTTTCGCGTCAATATAATTATTACAATTGTATATCGGAAACGCTATTGAGGAATATATTGTATTTTCAATAATATTGAGTGATTTTGAGAAGTTTCAAGTGGATGGCAATAGTTTTTATATATATTTTTTTTCGAATCAACAAAATGATTACAATTTTTCTAAAATTTACATCGTGTGAAACATGGAATATCGTAAACGCTATTGACGGAATGTATTGTATTTTTTTTATAAAATCAATTTCAAACTATTATTGAGTGACATTGGGAAGTTCCAAGTGAATAGAAATTCTTTTTATATTTTTTTCGCGTCAACATAATTATTACAATTTTATATCGGAAACGCTATTGACGGAATATATTGTAATTTTTCACCAAATCATTCTTGAATTAATATTGAGAGATTTTGAGAATTTTCATCTGGATGGCAATTGTTTTTATATATTTTTTTCGAATTAACAAAAGCGAATCAACAAATTTTCATAAAATTACAGCTTGTTTGCATGAAATAATCGATAGAAAATCAGCTGTGTACTTGGATTTTTTTTAATGAATTCGACATTAAATATTTATACTTTGATTTTTCTTTTTTTTTCAATTGCTTCTTCTCTCTTTTATTACATAAAAATTAAGTTAATAAAAATCAACGCTTGCGTCATTTAAAAAGCTTTCGTGGATCGTGTTTACATGAAAATATCGTAAAAGCTATCGATGGAGTGTATTGTAATTTTTCACAAAATCAATGTTGAACTAATATTGAGTGATATTAAGAAGTTTCAAGTGAGTAGCACTTGTTTTTAAATTTTTTTCAACTCAACAAAATGATTAAATTTTTTTCTAAATTTACACCGTGTGAAGAATAGAATATCGTAAACGTTATTGACGGAATGTATCGTAATTTTAATTATTTTTTTATTGTTTGTATATGAATTTATATGTATTTGCAAATTATTTTATACTTATTTTGTAAGCAACGACAACAAAGATAAATAAACTAAACTAAACAAAATCAATTTTGAACTGATATTGAGCGATATTGAGAAGTTTTAGTGAGTAGAAATTGTTTTTATATTTTTTTGGGCCAAGCCAACAAAATTATTACAATTTTATATCGGAAACGCGATTGACGGAAAATCATTTTTCACCAAATAATTCTTGAATTAATATTGAGTGATTTTGAGAAGTTTCAAGTGGATTGCAATTATTTTTATATGTTTTTTTCGAGTCAACAAAATTATTACAAATTTTCATAAATTTGTAGCGTGTTAGCATGAAAATATCGCAAAAGTGAAATAACCGATAGAAAATCAGTTAGCCAACGTCCACTTGATTTTTTTTTATTAATTCGACGTTAAATATGTATACCTTAATTTTTCTTTATTTTCAATTCCTTTTATGACATAAAAATTAAGTTAATAAAAATCAACGCGTGGGTCATTTGAAAAGCTTTCGTGGGTTGTGTTTGCATGAAAATATCGCCAAAGCTATTGACGGAATGTATTGTAATTTTTCACAAAAAAAAATTTCAATTAATATTGAGTGATACTGAGAAGTTTAAAGTGAGTAGGAATTGTTTTTATATTTTTTTCGCGTTAAGAAAGTACAATTTTTCATATATTTACACCGTGTTGGCATGAAAATATCGCAAAAGTTGAATGTATTGTAATTTTTCATAAAACCAATTTTGAACTAATATTTAGTGATATTGAGAAGTTTCAAGATCGCGGGCAACCACTGATATACTAGGATATGGTGAATTGATTGTCGTAGCTAACTTAGTAATGTGAGCTAGCGAATTTCACAAAGAGTTGAAATTAACATATTTTGTTCACGAAAATGTTATAATGTGCGCATTATTTAATTGTATGGGCAGCATTAATGGGGTACATTTAACACTTAATTTCTTAAACACGCATTTGCGTGTTTAATATGCTTATTAAACACGCACACGCATTTGCGTGTTTAATATGGTTATTAAACACGCTAATTTGCGCTTTAATTCACAGAACGCGATTTATGATGATATTTTGTTTACTCTGTTTAATACTGATTTTAATTTTTTTTTGTAATTACAACTTGAATTTCGATTATAATTTTGATTTTTTTTTAATTTTGATTTTTTTAAATTTTCTTTTATTTTGATTTTGATTTTCGTGAACAAAGTATAGTGTACAACTCGCATATAATGGCTATTAATCACGAGAACGATGTTTGCGGAACGAGCCGTAGGCGAGTGGAGCAAATCGTTTGAGTCATCATTATATGCTCGTAGTACAATATACTATTATATCGCGGCGCGAAGAAATGATTATATTTTTAAAATTGAAAATCCATACTTGTTCTCAAAGCATTAAATAATAAAGACGAAAAGTAGCCTGAATGTATGAATATTCAACCTGTTCGTTACTGCAAAATTAAGTTTTACCAAGACTAAAAAGCGAACAACTAATTGAAACAACTATTTTCCTGGCTAATGCCACGTCGGATATTAAATGATTCAAAAGAAATCTGTATGTTGTTAATGACATTGATTTAAGATCGTTTATTTCTATGTGCAAGGATGAATTTGAAAATGATTTTAAATTCGATTTGCAACTGCTAATAATCAACTTTCTTATATCAATTAGCGAATTTTGTAGAAAAAAAACTCAATCCGATTTTGGTGTTGTTTTTATAGTTGTTGAAAATACGTTTATTGATGGTTTGACTCTTTATAACAGTAATACATATTATTGCTTTACCATCACATGTTTTTATATATCTATAATATTAAACATAAAGCTGAATTGTAAATCTATTGCTAACTTCATAATGTCATAATGTATTATCCATTGAAGTTTTTCAGCGAACATTTGGATTTTATTTTTCAAACATTACCAGTTGATTTCACAAAGGTGGTAATAAATATAACACTGGCTTAAATTAATATAACACTGGTATTATATTTTCGGCTGTGCAAACGATCTTTCAAATAGAAAGCGGAATGCATCATTTGACGTTAGGTACAATGATTACCTTACACATATTTTAATTGATATTTACTCTGTCACAATGTTTATTAGTAAAATCTTTTCGATGTCGATGTATTTTTACCTTAAATCCTCTTCTGAGGCTCCATTTCTAATTTAAACGGTAACGATGTATTCGGTGACTAATAGTGACAGATAATGGCGCATAAAGAACGTTTACAAAGCTGAAAATATAATGCCGGCTTACGAAAAACCTGACTTGAATAAATATTTGTGAAATCCACCATTTCTCGTAAACTCTATGAAAGACGATCATAACTCAAATATTCTCTAGAATAGCGTTAATTTTAACATGAATGCAGTTCTTCAATTAATCAGTGTTGTACACGTTTTCCTTCAAATAGCTTGCTGATAGATCGGGACTAGAGGATGGGCACGTGATTTTGCTAAAACGTGAAAATAATCGATTAAGAATAATGTAGGCAACGATTAGCGGGCGGTGTGTGCGGTGGTCCCATCCTGCTGAAACCACACATATCATGCATTATTCGCCGACTTAGCTCCGTTTGAAGAAATCTCTACGTAACGACCTACGTTTGCAGATATCAATCGACTATTTTTACCTTCCAAGAAATAACTTCCGATAATTCTCATCGATCTTATGGCATACCATATCTTTTGACTGTATATTTGTTACGGGTGTGAAGTTAGCAATAGATCCAGCAATTGATTTTAAAAATTAAAATCCCTGAAAAAAGGAAAGCGAATCGAAAAATATTGTATGTAGTGTATTGATTCATTCTGCTGTTTCGTATATTTCAATTTTTACAACTTCTTCGCCTGATCAAATGAAAGTATTTTAAATATTTTAAAATCCAGTGCAGGGGTGTAAATGGATTTTCACGAAATCATAATCTAGAATGCATTTCTAGTTATTCTAGAAAGTTTAACGTCGATGGCTATTATTTTTCTATTCTTTTCGAGTCGGCGAACTTGTTAGAAATTTTTACAACTTCGCCACCTGATCAAATGAAAGTATTTCAAATCCCAGTGAACTCAAAAATTCAAATTCAAGAACAACACTCCGTCGTGCTGTTAAAATCTAAAACACGGAACAAACTCACCGGTGGAATGGAAAATTTTGCCAGGTGCGAACCGCCGAATCATTTGACCTTTGCCCCGGAGGTAATTCGTATCCGGCGTAGATGTTTGCAAAAAACACATTCTTTCGTCGTCTGTTATCAATCCTTATCTACGATCCATGAACGCATTCCGGATTAAATCTCTTTTTAGTCATTGAAAACCGTTCGATTCGGCAGTTTACCTTCCACCAAGTGAGTGAGTGTTCGCGTGTTTTAGTGTGTGCAGAATATTGAAAATTACATTGATGGAAATGGATGATCAGTTATGAAGATAGTTCCTACTGTTGGTAAGCGATTAAATGAAATTAATTAAACTTTATTGAATAAATAATTTATTGTGAATTTTTCAATGCGATTTAATAATATCTCTCAACACAAATAACGATAGGAGTAGAGAGACCATCAGGTCAATAGCTGATTTATGTAAAATTTATTGAATGAATTATTCACAATAATGATTTTTTAAATCACTCAAGTATTAGCATGTTTATCATGTCAAGGGCCGTAGAATTTCGATTGGGTGTTCATATGCAGTGTCAATATTTCATACACCACATACTTTACGACCAAATAAAATTGCACCCCGTTGCTTTGTAATCATAAAAGGACAGGGATCTGTGCCGTTATGACGTCATGAGGGTCACTTCTGAATTCGGCAGATGTGGCCATTGTTACCAATTGGGTTTTCTTTTCGTGACCATTGTGCGCCTTCCCACATGCTCCGGAGGATACAAAAGAGGAGACCGTTTTTCGGAAATTCCCACGCGCCACCCTCTCCTATTTTTAACATTCCATTCCAGTCTTCTCTCGCATAATTCGTCACAGATGGCATTTAATCACAGTAAATATAGTAATGCTTCGGTGTATTTTTGGAAATACATTCAACCTGCTATCGACTCTCCGGTCCATCAAACCGATGATCGCTTTGTATTCAATATTGAAGTATTCCGATGGGGCAACGTCAGTTACCGATGACTGACAGTGAGTACCCACTTTAAACTTACTAGTTAGCGCTGTCAGCCACGAGTTAAATTAAATAAGCATATTCTAACTCATTTTATAAAATAAAACTTAAAAACAGAGAAAACTTTTTTGACATTTTACAAAAAATGTGTTGGCAGCCAATGTGTTAAACGTAACTGAAGTTTCAATTGTACATCAAACCAATGCGTTTTAACTAGCCTTTGAATGAAACATTTAAGCAATAGTTTTTGTTCGTGTATTAACCATAAATATCAACTTTTTAAGGGCGGTCGGTGTTTTTCCCCTGACCCTCCATCTTTTCGGGAAGGAGATGCAACGACCGAAATTTTAGGCATTACGCGGTGGCGACCACCGTTAAGGCACTTTAGGATAAAAGTTAATCGGCGACCGCAAAATGAAGTGTAGACTGTAAATTTGTTGTAAATTCATTTTGACTAAGTTAGAGGTTTTTTACGTGGGCGCTTAATAAATCATTAATCTATTTGTGACTCGTTCCCAATCATAAATATATAAGCGGCTGATTTTTTACCGATAAACTTATGTTTCACGAAAGTTTGATTACCACGGTGACAACTAGATAATTAAAACTATGAAAAGTCACGAATGCTTTAGCATGAGTAAATTAGAGATGGACGAAATATTAGAGAGTAAAAAAGTCACTAATTTCAGTCACTTCACTAATCGACTCAATCATGAGTTGCCCATCTTCAGAGTGAATTTTTCAAATGGTTTCGATCGAAGAGACTGTTAACTAGCAATTCGAAGAATTTAAAACATTTGCTAGAAGAATAAAACATTCTGAAGTAACTTCAAATAAATGCTCCTACCTACATACAGATTCTAAAAGATCCCCTTCCTCAATTACTAGATAATCCTACTTAAACGCCATAGCGTTCATTGTGAAGTTACTTTTTAAATTCGGCTAAAGACGATTGAAAAACAATGGCAATAAGCAAAAAACTTCCTAGAATAGATGTTACTTCGTGGGTTCATAAAATCCCGAAAGTTTCTTTTCCTTAGTTACAAGATAATCCTACTGGAGCGACGAGAAGTTAGCCACAGCTTTCCAGCCACGGATTTTGCGCCTCCACCATCAGCCGAATTCTAACAAATTTCATTTAAATGTTATTTATCTGAAAGATTAAATTACAAAAACGTATTACGCGACATTCAATAAACAATTTATAATTATAAGTATTCGATTTTAATTAAAATTGGCGACAAATTTACATTTTTGTAGTACGGATACGCGCGAGACAAAAAATTCTATAAGTGCCGTTTGGCGCTAGTCATTTTTAATATTTTAACACAGATGTTTTAATAAACATCTGATAAACAATTCAAGGTAATTTGTTGATAGTAGTCTTTATAAATAGCGACGTGAATGGTCAGCCACGGATTCGCGGGGGACAAAAAATTTCCTATGTGCCGTTTGGCGCTAATTATTTTTAATATTTTAACACAGATGTGTTAATAAACATCTAATAAACAATTTAAGGCAATTTGTTTATAGTCTTTATAAACAGCGACGTGAATGGTCAGCCACGGATCCGCGGGGTACAAAAAAATTCATAACTGCTGTTTGGCGTTAGTTATTTTTAATATTTCAACACAGATGTGTTAATAAACATCTGATAAACAATCTAAGGCAATTTGTTTATAGTAGTCTTCATAAATAGCGACGTGATTACGGATTTTTTTGTCCCCCGCGGATCCGTGGCTATTTATGAAGACTACTATAAACAAATTACCTTAAAATGTTTATTAGTGCCAAATGGTACTTATAGAATTTTTTGTCGCACGCGTATCCGTGGCCAACTACAAAAATTTAATTCGTCGCCAATTTTAATTAAAATCGAATACTTTTAATTATAAATTGTTTATTAAATGTCGCTTAATACGTTTTTGTAATTCAATCTTTCAGATAAATAACATTTAAATGAAATTTATTAGAATTCTGGTGATGGTGGAGGCGCCAAAATCCGTGGCTGGAACTTCCCGTCGGTTACTACTGGAGCATCCTGGTGTTAATTTCAAAGTTACATTTTTTTATATTTGGCTAAAAAAATAGAAAAAAAAATTGCTACAAGAGCCAAATTTTCTGAAGTAACTTCAAATAGATGCTAATATGTTAACATAAATAAATATAAAATATCCCCTCCCTCAATTACTACATAACCTTATTTAAGCGCCATAGTGTTCATTCCGAAGTTACATTTGTAAGTTCGGTTAAAAATAATTGAAAATGTATGCCAGCAAGCATGAAACTTTTGAAAGTTACTTATAGTAGATGTTACTACTTATTCTTATAAAAAAATCCTAAATATCTTATCCCTTAACTACAAGATGATCCCAATGAAACACCCTTGTGTTTATTTCTAAGTAACATTTATTGAAATTCAGCTAAAAAAAAAGAGTAAAACATTTGCTATAAGAATAAAACTTTTTAAAATTATTCAAATAGGTGCTACTACGTGATTCCATAAAAATCCCAAAATATCTGTTCCCTTAACTACAAGATAATCCCAATGAAACTCCCTTGTGTTTATTTCTAAGTTACTTTTATTGAAATTCGGTTTAAAAAAAAGAGAAAAACATTTGAAAATAAAACTTTTTAAAATTATTCGAATAAATGCTACGATGCAATTCCATACAATTCGTAAAATATCCCTTCTCTTAACTTCAAGATAATCCCCATGGAACACCCTTGTGTTCACTTATAAATTACATTGATTGAAATTCGGTTGAAAAAAAAACATTCTCTATAAGAATAAACTTTATAAAATTATTCAAATAGATGCTACTACGTGATTCCATAAGAACCCTAAAATATCCCATTCCTGAATTACCCATTAATCCCACTTGGATCTCCTTTTGTTTATTCTAAACATACATTTTTTAAATGCGTCTAATAAAATTGAAAAACATTTTCTACAAAAATAAAACTTTCTTAAGTTACCTTAAATAGTTACTATTGCCTGATTCCATAAAAAATCTAAAACATCGCATTCCTAAATAACAAGATATTCCCTCTTAAACCTCCTTGCGTTCATCCTAGTTATAATTTTTGAAATTCGGTTAAAATAAATTGAAGAACAATGTCTACAATCATGAAACTTTCTAAAATTATTCAGCATAGATGTTACCACGTGATTTCATATAAACTCCAAAATATTCGTTGCCTTAATTACAACATAATCCCACTGGAACAGAATGTCAAAGTTATTTTTTTTAACTCGGTTAAATATTTAAAAAAATAAACATTGCTACAAGAACACAGTCAGTCCAAATGGATGCTATTATGTTGTTCCTTGAAAATTCCCAAATAATTTCTTCGTCTATTTACTAACTTAAGCTACGCGCGTTGACTCGTTTACAACTGTGTTAAGCAATTTTTGCCGATGCGTGCCGTCCGTCCGATTTCGACAAGTGTGCGCGTAGCTTTAAGCGTCGTAGTGTTCATTCCGAGGTCACATTTTTTAAATTCAGCTAAAAAATATTAAAAACAATGGCCATAATGAAACTTTCCAATATTACTTAGAATAGATGCTAATACGCAATTTCATGAATACACAAAAATATCCTTCCCTTAATTACAAGATATTCCTACTGGAACGTACTTGTTAATTACAAAATTACATTTGGAACTGAAAATTGATAATATTTGCTACAAGGATGTAACTTTCCGAAGTTATTTCAAATAAATGCTACTACGTGATTCCATACAAATCCCAAAATTCCCCCTCTCTCAATTACAAAATAATCCCACGTAAACGCCATAGTGTCCATTCCAAAGTAACATTTTTAATTGTCGTTTAAAAAATTTAAAAACAATGGCAACACTTAAAACTTTTTTATAATGGCTTGGAATAGATGCTACTACGAGATATCTTTAAAATATCTTTCCCTTAATTACAAGATAATCCTACTGGAACATCGTTGTGTTAATTTCAAAGTTACATTTTTTGAAATTCGTCTAAAAAATATTTGCTACAAGAGTGAAACTTTTTGAAGTTGGTTTAAATAGATGCTACTACGTGATTCCATAAAGATCCAAAAATACTCCCTCTCTCAATTACAAAATAATCCCACTTAAACGCCATAGTGTTTATTCCGAAGTAAAAAAATTGAAAAACAATGGCAAAAAGCTTAAAGCTTTTTATATAAATTTAATAAAGCGAAATATAGCTTGAATATATAAATATTCAACCTGTTCCTAGCTCTTAGGCTTAAAGCTTTTTACAATGACTTAGAATAGATGCTACTACTAGATTTCATAGAAATCCCAAAATACCACATACTATCATACCAATTTTTTTTTAAATTCGTCTAAAAAAATTAAAAAATATTTGCCACAAGAATGAAACTTTCTGAAGATAGTTCAAAGAGATGCTACTACATGATTACATAGAAATCCCAAAATATGCCCTCCCTCAATTACAAGATAATCCCACTCAAATGTCAAAGTGTTCATTCAGAAGTAACATTTTATTAATTCCCGTTAAAAAAATTGAAAAACATTGGCATCAAGCTTAAAACGATTTAGAATAGATGCTACTATGAGATTTCATAAAAATCCCAGAATATCCCATCCCGTAATTACCAGATAATCGTACTGGAACATGCCTGTGTTAATTTCAAAGTTACAATTTTTGGAACTCGACTAAAAAAATTGAAAAATATTTCCTGCAAGAATGAAACTTTCTGGAGTTAGTTCAAATAGATGCTACTACATGATTACATAAAAATCCCAATATATGTCCTTCCTCAATTACAAGATAATCCCAATTAAATGCCATAGTGTCCATTCCGAAGTAACATTTTATTAATTTTCATTAAAAAAATTGAAAAATATTGGCATCAAGCTTAAACTTTTTATAACGATTTAGAATAGATGCTACTACGAGACTTCATAAAAATCCCAAAATATCCCTTCCCGCAATTACCAGATAATCCTACTGGAACATCCTTGTGTTAATTTCAAAGTTACAATTTTTGGAACTCGACTAAAATTATTGAAAAATATTTGCTGCAAGAATGACACTTTCTGAAGTTAGTTCAAATAGGTGATACTACACGATTACATAAAAATCCCAAAATATTTCCTTCCTTAAGTACAAGATAATCCCACAAACGCCCCAGTGTCCATTCCGAAGTAACATTTTATTAATTCCCGTTAAAAAATTGAAAAACATTGGCGACAAGCTTAAAACTTTTTATAATAGTTTAGAATCGATGCTATTACGAGATTTCATGAAAATCCCAAAACATCCTTACCCGTAATTAGCAGATAATCCTACTGGAACATCCTTGTGTTAATTTCAAAGTTACAATTTTTGGAACTCGACTAAAAAAATTGAAAAATATTTGCTGCAAGATTGAAACTTTTTGAAGTTAGTTCAAATAGATGCTACTACATGATTATATACAAAATACCAAAATATGTCTTCCCTCAATTACAAGATAATCCCACTTAAACGCCATAGTGTCCATTCCGAAGTAACATTTTATTAATTCTCGTTAAAAAATTGAAAAACATTGGCATCAAGCTTAAAACTTTTTATAACGATTTACAATAGATGCTACTACGAGATTTCATAAAAATCCCAAAACATCCCTTCCCGTAATTACCAGATAATCCTACTGGAACATCCTTGTGTTAATTTCAAAGTTACAATTTTTGAAACTCAACTAGAAAAATTGAAAAATATTTGCTACAGGAATGAAACTTCCTGAAGTTAGTTCAAATAGATGCTACTTCAGGCTTACATAAAAATCCCAAAATATGTCCTCCCTCAATTATAAGATAATCCCACTTAAACGCCACAGTGTCCATTCCGAAGTAACATTTTATTAATTGCCGTTAAAAAAATTGAAAAACAGTGGCAACAAGCTTAAAACTTTTTATAACGACTTAGAATAGATGCTTCTACGAGATTTCGTAAAAATCCCAAAATATCCCTTCCCGTAAGTACAAGATAATCCTACTGGAACATCTTTGTGTTAATTTTAAAATTACATTTTTGGAACTCGACTAAAAGAATTGAAAAATATTTGCTACAAGAATGAAACTTTCTAAAGTTAGTTTAAAAAGATGCTACTACATGATTCCAAAATACCCCTCTCTCAGTTACAAAATAATCCCACTTAAACACCATAGTCTCCATTGGGCAATAACATTTTTTTAATTTCCGTTTAAAATAATTGAAAAACAATGGCAACAAGTTTAAAAGTTTTTGTAATGACTTAGAATATATGCTACTACGAGATTTCATACGAATCCCAAAATATCCCTTCCCCTAATTACAAGATAATCCTACTGGAACATCTTTGTGTTAATTTCAAAGTTACAATTTTTGAAACTCAACTAAAAAAATTGAAAAATATTTGCTAGAGGAATGAAACTTTCTGAAGTTAGTTCAAATAGATGCTACTACATGATTACATAAAAAACCCATATATGTCCTTCCTCAATTACAAGATAATACCAATTAAACGCGATAGTGCCATTGCAAAATAACATTTTTTTAATTTTCGTTTAAAAAAATTGAAAAGAACTCGACTAAAAAAATTAAAAATATTTGCTACAAGAATGAAACTTGCTGAAGTTAGTTCAAATAGATCTACTACGTGATTCCATAAAAATCCCAAAATACCCCTTTTCTCGATTACAAAAAAATCCCACTTAAACGCCATAGTGTCCATTACGAAACAACATTTTTTTAATTTACATTGAAAAAATTGAACAATAATGACAAAAAGCTTAAAACTTTCTATAAATGACTAAGAATAGATGCTACCACGATATTTCATAAAAATAAAAAAATATCCCTTACCTAAGTTACAAAATAATCCTACTGGAACATCCTTGTGTTAATTTCAAAGATACAATTTTTGGAACTCGACTAAAAAAATAGAAAAATATTTGCTGCAAGAATGAAACTTTCTAAAGTTAGTTCAAATAGATGCTACTTCAGGCTTACATAAAAATCCCAAAATATGTCCTCCCTCAATTACAAGATAATCCCACTTAAACGCCACAGTGTCCATTCCGAAGTAACATTTTATTAATTGCCATTAAAAAAATTGAAGAATAATGGCAACAAGCTTAAAACTTGTTATAATGACTTAGAATAAATGCTACTACGAGATTTCATAAAAATCGCAAAATTTCCCTTCCCTTAATTACAAAATAATCCCACTGGAACATCTTTGTGTTAATTTCAAAGTTACATGTTTTTAAATTCGTCTAAAAAAATTTAAAAATATTTGCTACAAGAATGACACTTTCTGAAGTTAGTTCGAATAGATGCTACTACATGATTCCAAAAAAATCCCAAAATACTCCCTCCCTCAATTACAAAATAATCCCATTTAAACGCTATAGTGTTTATTCCGAAGTAACATTTTTTTAATTTCCGTTAAAAAATTGAAAAACATTGGCAACAAGCTTACAGCTTTTTATAATGACTTAGAATGGATGCTACTACGAGATTTCATAAAAGCCCAACATTTTTCTTCCCTTAAATTACAACATAATCCTACTGGAACATCTTTGTGTTTATTTCAAAGTTACATTTTTAAAATTCGTCTAAAAAAATTAAAAAATATTTGCTACAAGAATGAAACTGTCTGAAGTTAGTTCAAATAGATGATTTTTTTTTTTTAAAAGGAAAGATGATTGACAGGAGTTCGGGTTAGGGAATCGAGGATGATGGGGACTTGGCTTAGCCAGCTAGAGCATTCAGCCACAACCAATTTATATTAATATAAACACCCAGGGACCCGTACGGCCATTTTTCGTGTTGAAAAAGTGACCGTCCGGACGGGACTCGAACCCGCACCGACGGGGTCCAGAGGCCGGACCTCTACCCACTAGACCACCGCGGCCCCCAAATAGATGATACTACATGATTTAAAAAAAAAATCCCAAAATACTTAATTTCCGTTAAAAAAATTCAAAAACCATGGCAACAAGCTTTCAGCTTTTTATAATAACTTAGAATGGATGCTACTATGAGGTTTCATAAAAATCCCAAAATGTCTCTTCCCTTAATTACAAGATAATCGCACTGGAACACCTTTGCGTTAGTTTCAAAGTTAAATTTTTTAAATTCGTCTAAAAAAATAGAAAAATATTTGCTACAAGAATGAAACTTTCTGAAGTTACTTTAAATAGATGCTACTACATAATTCCATAAAAATCCCAAAATACTCCCTCTCTCAATTACAAAATAATTCCACTTAAACGCCATAGTGGCCATTTCGAAATAACATTTTATTAATTTCCGTTAAAAAATTGAAAAACAATGGCAACAAGCTTAAAACTTTTTATAACGACTTAGAATAGATGCTTCTACGAGATTTCGTAAAAATCCCAAAATATCCCTTCCCGTAAGTACAAGATAATCCTACTGGAACATCTTTGTGTTAATTTTAAAATTACATTTTTGGAACTCGACTAAAAGAATTGAAAAATATTTGCTACAAGAATGAAACTTTCTGAAGTTAGTTTAAATAGATGCTACTACATGATTCCATAAGAATCCCAAAATACCCCTCTCTCAGTTACAAAATAATCCCACTTAAACACCATAGTCTCCATTGCGCAATAACATTTTTTTAATTTCCGTTTAAAATAATTGAAAAACAATGGCAACAAGCTTAAAAGTTTTTGTAATGACTTAGAATATATGCTACTACGAGATTTCATACAAATCCCAAAATATCCCTTCCCCTAATTACAAGATAATCCTACTGGAACATCTTTGTGTTAATTTCAAAGTTACAATTTTTGAAACTCAACTAAAAAAATTGAAAAATATTTGCTAGAGGAATAAAACTTTCTCAAGTTAGTTCAAATAGATACTACTACATGATTAGATAAAAATCCCAATATATGTCCTTCCTCAATTACAAGATAATCCCAATTAAACGCCATAGTGCCATTGCAAAATAACATTTTTTTAATTTTCGTTTAAAAAAATTGAAAAACAATAGCAACAAGCTTAAAACTTTTTATAATGACTTAGCATACATGCTACTACGAGATTTCATAAAAATCCCAAAATATCCCTTCCCGTAATTACAAAATCATCCATCTGTTAATTTTAAAGTTACATTTTTTTGGAACTCGACTAAAAAAAATAAAAATATTTGCTACAAGAATGAAACTTGCTGAAGTTAAAAAATCCACTTAAACGCCATAGTGTCCATTACGAAACAACATTTTTTTTAAATTTACATTGAAAAAATTGAACAATAATGACAACAAGCTTAAAACTTTCTATAAATGACTAAGATGCTACCACGATATTTCATAAAAATAAAAAAATATCCCTTACCTAAGTTACAAAATAATCCTACTGGAACATCCTTGTGTTAATTTCAAAGATACAATTTTTGGAACTCGACTAAAAAAATAGAAAAATATTTGCTGCAAGAATGAAACTTTCTAAAGTTAGTTCAAATAGATGCTACTTCAGGCTTACATAAAAATCCCAAAATACGTCCTCCCTCAATTACAAGATAATCCCACTTAAACGCCACAGTGTCCATTCCGAAGTAACATTTTATTAATTGCCGTTAAAAAAATTGAAAAACAATGGCGACAAGCTTAAAACTTTTTATAATGGCTTAGAATCGATGCTACTACGAGATTTCATGAAAATCCCAAAACATCCCTTTCCGTAATTACCAGATAATCGTACTGGAACATCCTTGTGTTAATTTCAAAGTTACAATTTTTGAAACTCAACTGGAAAAATTGAAAAATATTTGCTGCAAGAATGAAATTTTCTGAAGTTAGTTTAAATAGATGCTACTACATGATTACAAAAAAATCCCAAAATATGTCCTCCCTCAATTACAAGATAATCCCACTTAAACGCCACAGTGTTCATTCCGAAGTAACATTTTATTAATTGCCGTTAAAAAAATTGAAAAATAATGGCAACAAGCTTAAAACTTGTTATAATGACTTAGAATAAATGCTACTACGAGATTTCATAAAAATCGCAAAATTTCCCTTCCCTTAATTACAAAATAATCCCACTGGAACATCTTTGTGTTAATTTCAAAGTTACATGTTTTTAAATTCGTCTAAAAAAATTTAAAAATATTTGCTACAAGAATGAAACTTTCTGAAGTTAGTTCAAATAGATGCTACTACGTGATTCCATAAGAATCCCAAAATACCCCCTCTCTCAATTACAAAATAATCCCACTTTTAAACACCATAGTCTCCATTGCGAAATAACATTTTTTTAATTTCCGTTTAAAATAATTGAAAAACAATGGCAACAAACTTAAAAGTTTTTATAACTACTTAGAATAGATGCTACTACGAGATTTCATACAAATCCCAAGATATCCCTTCCCGTAATTACAAGATAATCCTACTGGAACATCCATTTGAAAGTTACATTTTTTTTTTAACTCGACTAAAAAAAAGAAAAATATTTGCTACAGGAATGAAACTTTCTGAAGTTAGTTTAAATAGATGCTACTACATGATTACATAAAAATCCCAATATATGTCCTCCCTCAATTACAAGATAATCCCAATTAAACGCCATAGTGCTATTGCAAAATATATTTTTTTTAATTTTCGTTTAAAAAAATTGAAAAACAATAGCAACAAGCTTAGAACTTTTTATAATGATTTAGCATACATGCTACTACGAGATTTCATAAAAATATCCCTTCCCGTAATTACAAAATCATCCTTCTGTTAATTTTAAAGTTACATTTTTTTGGAACTCGACTAAAAAAATTTGCTACAAGAATGAAACTTGCTGAAGTTAGTTCAAATAGATCTACTACGTGTTTCCATAAAAATCCCAAAATAACTCTTTTCTCGATTTCAAAATAATCCCACATACGCCATAGAGTCCATTACGAAACAACATTTTTTAATTTACATTAAAAAAATTGAACAATAATGACAACAAGCTTAAAACTTTCTATAAATGACTTAGAGTAGATGCTTCCACGAGATTTCATAAAAATAAAAACATATCCTTTACCTAGCTTACAAAATAATCGTACTGCAACATCCCTGTGTTAATTTCAAATTTGCATTTTTTTAAATTCGTCTAAAAAAATTGAAAAATATTCTCTACAAAATTAATCTTTCTGAAGTTATTTCAAATAGATGCTACTACGTGATTCCAAAATACCCGCTGTCTTAATTAAAAAATAATCCCACTTAAACTCCATAGTGTCCATTACGAAACACCATTTTTTAATTCCCGTTAAAAAAATTAATAAACAATGGCGACAAGCTTAAAACTTTATAATGACTTAAAATAGATGCTACCATGAAATTTCATAAAAATCCCAAAATACTTCCCTTAATTACAAGATAATCCTATTGGAACATCCTTGTGTTAATTTCAAAATTACATTTGTTAAAATTCAGCTAAAACAAAAAAAAATATTTGCAATTAAAATTTCTGAAGTTACTTCTAATAGATGCTACTACGTGACATAAAAATCACAAAACGTCCTCCCTCATTTACAAAATGATCCCACTTAAACGCCACGGTGTTAATTTCGAAGTTACATTTTCTTAAATTCGTTAAAAAAGTATTAAAAACAATGGCCATGAACATAAAACTTTTTAAAATTACTTAGAACAGAATAGCTACTAGGCAATTTCATAAAAATCCCAAAATATCCCTTCCCTTAATTACAAGATAATTCAACTGGAACATCCTTGTGTTCATTTCAAAGTTACGTTTTTGAAATTAGCCTAAAAAATATTTGCTGCAAGGGGTACCGCGGTGGTTTAGTGGTTCCTTTTTCTGGGTCTCGGGGTCGTGGTTTCGAATCCCATCATTATGTATTTATAACGAGCAATTTGTTGTAGCAGAATTCGTTTTCCATCTTGAACGAAAAATTTAAATTCCGTTTTCGTTCCGTAAATTTCGTTATTTTGTTTTCGTTCCGTTTTCAGTCCCTGTCTATTTTAATTCACTATAAAAGTATAGATAATTTGTATAAGTACCTATAATTAATGAATTAATTAAAAAAACTAGTAATTAAAAAAATAATTTTGTTCATGAAAATGTTATAATGTGCGCATTATTTAATTGTATAGGCAGCATTAATGGGGTACATTTAATACTCATTTCATTAAACACGCATTTGCGTTATTAAACACGCACACGCGTTTGCGTGTTTAATAAGCATATTAAACACGCTAATTCGAGCTTTGATTCACAGAACACGATTTATGATAATATTTTGTTTGCCCTAATTTAATCCTGATTTTAACTTTGATTTTAAATTTTTTTCAATTGTAATTGTAATTACAACTTCAATTTTGATTTTGATTTTAATTTTGATTCTAATTGTAATTTTAAATTAAATTTTGATCTTGATTTTAATTTTCGTGAACAAAGTAAAGTGTAAAACTCGCATATAATGGCTATTAATCACTCAAACGATTTGCTCCACTAGCTCACATCGTTCTCGTGATTAATAGCCATCATTATATGCTCGTTGTACAATACACTATTTTTTAACTCGATCTTGAACGAATAATTTAAATTCCGTTTTCGTTCCGTTAATTTCGTTATTTCGTTTTCGTTCCGTTTTCAGTCCCTGTTTATTTCATTTTACCAAAAAAGTATAAACAATATGTACCTATAATTAAATAACTTAAAAAAAAGTATTTTTTTAACTCGGACTCGTATAAAAATGTAGATAGCGCACCCACACGATTTTTGTTCTTGAGACTGGCACGGGTTAGGAAAAGTTTGAGCATCTCTGGTATACAAGACAAAAATAAAGTGACATTAACAACTTTTACTGCACGACATAATTCGTCAGTTAATGACAGTGCCTCACTCAATCTCCCCGGATTTATGTGGATGTCATCAGAGTGCATAATTTGTGGACTTAATTTATCGCTCACTTAATTTTTATCGACGGGCAACCCCGACGGCATTCTGGAGACATATTTATATCCGAATGGCGCCCGCCTTCTATTTTGGACATTTTTGGTCGCCTAATTGAGAAAGCTTACGATAGTTTCTTTTTCTTCTTCGTACTAATGGGTTCTGCGCTTTTCACGCCCCTCGCATCACATTAGTGTCAGTTTTGAACTTGCTGCTGTAAAGATCTTCAGTACACAAACGTGTCGTGTCGTAGTCAAATCTGAAGTCACTATTTTTCGTAAGATTCTAAAATTAAATTACACTAAATGATACAAAACACCCAAGAGTTTTTATGCTTTAAAAATAGAATGTGAAATCGCACATCGCTGCAAGAAATTGTACTTATACATTCGTTGATTGAAGACAATTGAGTGGCCTAATCGCTTAACGAAAGTGTTAAGTGCAATTATGTAACCTAACCTCAATTTAATTAAGTCGATTAGTTGGAAATGCAATCGAAGTCATTGTTCGATTTTGACTTGACCTTTGAAATTACTTAATGCTTGCCGGACGCCCATTAAAACAAATCAACAGAATATAATGAAATCAAGATCCGTTCAATCTTCACTTGATCAAAAGTTAATTAGCGTGTTGTTACTTGGAATTCTTCAATTTGATTTTGCTTGTTTATAGAAAAAGTGCCGACTTTTGATAAATTTTCATGCACCTCATATGGTGCAACATCGTATAATTTTACGAGTCATCGAGGTAATTTGCAAAGAAATTCCAACGGCAGTTCCGCATCAACTTTCTTTTCCATGCCCCTATTTCGCGACTTTGCCGTTATGCAAATGTGTGTGTGTAATGGCGAATCGGCCATTATGCAACGTCTCTTCATTAATCATCGCCCATAAATGCTTTTAATAACAGTGTTCATGGTAACTGTAAATTATTAAAGAGCTGCTAATTCCTCCGTTAGTTAGATAAAATTTAAAGTTTCATTAACAGAAACGTGTGATACTTCTGCATTTCTCCTTTTTGTTGTGACGTCATCGGATTAAATTATACTTCTTCTTGTTGTGTCTCTCCGTTATCGTACGTATCCTCAAGGTAGTTTTCATTTTGTTGATTAAGATGCAAAGTAGTTTACCTTTTTAATGTTGTGTTGAAGAATGAATTATTCAAACATTTCTTACCCGTAATCACCATGACTTGAAGTTTAGGTTATAATTTGATCAACACAATCGCAATTTCTCCGTTATTACTTCTATCTACAGCCGACTGGAGATGTACAAGTGGTACTGATTACATTTTTGTAAATTATGCCTAACTGTAAGTTGGTCGTAATCGGGTAAAATTAAAATTTCCTGTGATACTTCTTGTTATCGTACTTTGATGATTGTCAAGTTAATTTGAATTTTATTGGTAGAGATGCAAAGTAGTTTTTCAGAGTTGTTTTGAAGAATTAATTATTCAAACATCGTAATCACTTGAAGTTTACGTTATAATTGGATTAACACAATCACAATTTCTCCAACCACCCTCCGCTATTACTTCTACCTATATCACATTAAAAGTACATTTTTTTTATTTATAGAAATAAAATAAAGTGTATAAATAGCAGTAGTTGCGGAACATGTTCATTCAAATAAAAATAAGTAAACAAAGTTGTGCACGTGTTTATTATGCTTGTGCAACATTGCGAGTAATTAAACGAAATGGGTGCGAGTTTCGCGTGCAGACGCCGGTTTCTTGCGTTTTTAGGTTATGTTGCAGCAACTCGACAACGGTCTGTGCCAACGATTTTTTTGCATTAACATTCAACATACACGGAGTGCTGCGTATCGTACGAAATAATCACCATAATTACAAATTCCTTTGGAGAAACACAGTTGGGTAACTTACATAACCTTGCTCGTCAATTTGAAATATGTAAAATAACAACGGGTGTGAAGTTAGCAATAGATTTCAGCAATAGATTTTAAAATAAGTTTACTTTAGAAAAAATAAAAAAAAAAACTTCAAATGGCAACTTAAGCACTATCATATTAATTAATTGTCACAACGCCACCCCTAATTTTGAACCCCATAATTATTTGGCGCACATCTAATAACATGTAACTATTTTGAAAGTTCGCATATCGCCATAAAAAATATAAGCACATTGTTAGTTTCCACATTAACCATATTAACTTTTTCTCTGATTTAAACTGCTGCTTGATCTTCTAGTTACATAATATTTATTATATTGTTCGGGGGGCGGTGATCCGAATTTTATTTTTTTATATGTTAGCATGGTTAATGTGCAAACTATTCATGTGCTTATATTTTTAATGGCGACATGCGAACTTACAGAAATTTTCCATTTATTGGGACTCTGCGCGAATTCGTGGCGCTAGGGTGGAAATTAATTATTTTTATAATGTTCCGGGGGCGGTGATCCGAATTTTATTTTTTTATAAGTTAGTATGGTTAATGTGCAAACTATTCATGTGCTTATATTTTTTATGGCGACATGCGAACTTATAGAAATTTTCCATTTGTTGGGACTCTGCGCGAATTCGTGGCGTTAGGGTGGAAATTAATTATTTTTATAAAATTCCGGGGGCGGTGATCCGAATTTTATTTTTTTATAAGTTAGTATGGTCAATGTGCAAACTATTCATGTGCTTATATTTTGTATGGCGATATGCGAACTTATAGAAATTTTCCATTTGTTGGGACTCCACGCGAATTCGTGGCGCTAGGGTGGAAATTAATTATTTTTATAATGTTCCGGGGGCGGTGATCCGAATTTTATTTTTTTATATGTTAGCATGGTTAATGTTCAAACTATTCATGTGCTTATATTTTTTTATGGCGACATGCGAACTTATAGAAATTTTCCATTTGTTGGGACTCCACGCGAATTCGTGGCGCTAGGGTGGAAATGAATTATTTTTATAATGTTCGGGAGGCGGTGATCCGAATTTTATTTTTTTATATGTTAGCATGGTTAATGTTCAAGCTATTCATGTGCTTATATTTTTTATGGCGATATGCGAACTTATAGAAATTTTCCATTTGTTGGGACTCTGCGCGAATTCGTGGCGTTAGGGTGGAAATTAATTATTTTTTTAATGTTCGAGAGGCGATGATCCGAATTTTATTTTTTTATATGTTAGCATGGTTAATATGCAAACTATTCATGTGCTTATATTTTTTATGGCGATATGCGAACTTATAGAAATTTTCCATTTGTTGGGACTCCACGCGAATTCGTGGCGCTAGGGTGGAAATTAATTATTTTTATAATGTTCCGGGGGCGGTGATCCGAATTTTATTTGTTTATATGTTAGCATGGTTAATGTTCAAGCTATTCATGTGCTTATATTTTTTATGGCGATATGCGAACTTATAGAAATTTTCCATTTGTTGGGACTCTGCGCGAATTCGTGGCGCTAGGGTGGAAATTAATTATTTTTATAATGTTCCGGGGGCGGTGATCCGAATTTTATTTTTTTATATGTTAGCATGGTTAATGTTCAAACTATTCATGTGCTTATATTTTTTTATGGCGACATGCGAACTTATAGAAATTTTCCATTTGTTGGGACTCCACGCGAATTCGTGGCGCTAGGGTGGAAATGAATTATTTTTATAATGTTCGGGAGGCGGTGATCCGAATTTTATTTTTTTATATGTTAGCATGGTTAATGTTCAAGCTATTCATGTGCTTATATTTTTTATGGCGATATGCGAACTTATAGAAATTTTCCATTTGTTGGGACTCTGCGCGAATTCGTGGCGTTAGGGTGGAAATTAATTATTTTTATAATGTTCGGGGGGCGGTGATCCGAATTTTATTTTTTTATATGTTAGCATGGTTAATGTGCAAACTATTCATGTGCTTATATTTTTTATGGCGACATGCGAACTTATAGAAATTTTCCATTTGTTGGGACACTGCGCGAATTCGTGGCGCTAGGGTGGAAATGAATTATTTTTATAATGTTCCGGGGGCGGTGATCCGAATTTTATTTTTTTATAAGTTAGTATGGTTAATGTGCAAACTATTCATGTGCTTATATTTTTAATGGCGACATGCGAACTTATAGAAATTTTCCATTTGTTGGGACACTGCGCGAATTCGTGGCGCTAGGGTGGAAATTAATTATTTTTATAATGTTCCGGGAGCGGTGATCCGAATTTTATTTTTTTATAAGTTAGTATGGTTAATGTGCAAACTATTCATGTGCTTATATTTTTTATGGCGACATGCGAACTTTTAGAAATTTTCCATTTATTGGGACTCTGCGCGAATTCGTGGCGCTAGGGTGGAAATTATTTATTTTTATAATGTTCGGGAGGCGGTGATCCGAATTTTATTTTTTTATAAGTTAGTATGGTTAATGTGCAAACTATTCATGTGCTTATATTTTTTATGGCGACATGCGAACTTATAGAAATTTTCCATTTATTGGGACTCTGCGCGAATTCGTGGCGCTAGGGTGGAAATTAATTATTTTTATAATGTTCGGGAGGCGGTGATCCCAATTTTATTTTTTATATGTTAGCATGGTTAATGTGCAAACTAGTCATGTGCTTATATTTTTTATGGCGACATGCGAACTTATAGAAATTTTCCATTTGTTGGGACACTGCGCGAATTCGTGGCGCTAGGGTGGAAATTAATTATTTTTATAATGTTCCGGGGGCGGTGATCCGAATTTTATTTTTTTATATGTTAGTATGGTTAATGTGCAAACGATTCATGTGCTTATATTTTTTATGGCGATATGCGAACTTATAGAAATTTTCCATTTGTTAGGACTCTGCGCGAATTCGTGGCGCTAGGGTGGAAATTAATTATTTTTATATTGTTTGGGAGGCGGTGATCCGAATTTTATTTTTTTATAAGTTAGCATGGTTAATGTTTAAACTATTCATGTGCTTATATTTTTTATGGCGACATGCGAACTTATAGAAATTTTCCATTTGTTGGAACTCTGCGCGAATTCGTGGCGCTAGGGTGGAAATGAATTATTTTTATAATGTTCCGGGGGCGATGATCCGAATTTTATTTTTTTATATGTTAGCATGGTTAATGTGCAAACTATTCATGTGCTTATATTTTTTATGGCGACATGCGAACTTATAGAAATTTTCCATTTGTTGGGACTCTGCGCGAATTCGTGGCGCTAGGGTGGAAATGAATTATTTTTATAATGTTCGGGGGGCGGTGATCCGAATTTTATTTTTTTATATGTTAGCATGGTTAATGTGCAAACTATTCATGTGCTTATATTTTTTATGGCGACATGCGAACTTATAGACATTTTCCATTTGTTGGGACATTGCGCGAATTCGTGGCGCTAGGGTGGAAATGAATTATTTTTATAATGTTCGGGAGGCGATGATCCGAATTTTATTTTTTTATATGTTAGCATGGTTAATGTGCAAACTATTCATGTGCTTAGATTTTTTATGGCGACATGCGAACTTATAGAAATGTTCCATTTGTTAAAACTCTGCGCGAATTCGTGGTGCTAGGGTGGAAATTAATTATTTTTATAATGTTCGGGAGGCGGTGATCCGAATTTTATTTTTTTATATGTTAGCATGGTTAATGTGCAAACTATTCATGTGCTTATATTTTTTATGGCGACATGCGAACTTATAGAAATGTTCCATTTGTTAGGACTCTGCACGAATTCGTGGCGCTAGGGTGGAAATTAATTATTTTTATAATGTTCGGGAGGCGATGATCCGAATTTTATTTTTTTATATGTTAGCATGGTTAATGTGCAAACTATTCATGTGCTTAGATTTTTTATGGCGACATGCGAACTTATAGAAATGTTCCATTTGTTAAGACTCTGCGTGAATTCGTGGCGCTAGGGTGGAAATTAATTATTTTTATAATGTTCGGGAGGCGGTGATCCGAATTTTATTTTTTTATATGTTAGCACGGTTAATGTGCAAACTATTCATGTGCTTATATTTTTTATGGCGACATGCGAACTTATAGAAATTTTCCATTTGTTGGGACTCTGCACCAATTCGTGGCGCTAGGGTGAAAATTAATTATTTTTATAATGTTTGGGAGGCGGTGATCCGAATTTTATTTTTTTATAAGTTAGTATGGTTAATGTGCAAACTATTCATGTGCTTATATTTTTTTATGGCGATATGCGAACTTTGAAAATAATTACTTGTTGTTAGATGTGCGCCAAATAATTATGGGGTTGAAAATTAGGGGTGGCGTTGTGGCAACTAATTAATATGATAGTGCTTTAGTTGTTTTTTTTTAATTTTTCTTAAGTAAATTTAGAGGAAATAACTTATTTTAAAATCTATTGCTGAAATCTATTGCTATTGCCCGTAAAATAACATCTAATGCCTATGAGAAATCTATGTATGTAAAAGTGAAATAGAAGATCTTCTAGATATGGTTTTAGAGAACTGCAAAACAGAATGAAATCAATTTCGGTTTGACTCTCTAATGACTCTCTGATTTGAAAGTAAAATTCCCTTACTTGATGTAGATACGTTTAATAACAATGAAAAATATGATACTTTTCGTATCTTAAAATCCATTAAATTCTCCTATTTGGGTCTAAAATTGATGCGCTAGAAAAAATATTGTGTGTAATTAAGAGCTCAAAGTACGTGTTTGCCGATTGAGATAGACGTCGCGACGTCTATGGAAATCGGCAAACAGGCTTTGCGCTCGAAATTATACACAATATTTTTTATAGCACACCATTTTCGGACCCAAATAGGAGAATTGGATGAATTTTAAAATATGAAAAGCATCGTATTTTTTATTATTATTATATCAAACGTATTTAAATCGTCGAACCGAAATTAATTTCATTCCGGTTTACGGCTACGTTCCAAGTATTTTTTTCGTTCCTGGTGTGGTTCAGGTTCGTCTAAAAATTCCGGTTCGGTTCCGGTTAAAAATAAAATTTAGAATCGGAAAAAAAAACAATTTAAATTATCTAAGTTAAAATTTAAAATCGGGTCGAAACAACTACCAATATAAATTTTGGTTTAATTAATTTACCAAATTCATTCTTACTTTCACTTAATTACAATTAAAGATTGTTGAGAAGAAGTGAGCAAAGTAATACTTTTTTCACCTACGGCTCGTGCGGCAATTCCTACAAGTGAAAAAAATTTGCTTTACTCTCGAGTTTCATACATTTTTTTTTCTACGTCCGTAATTTTAAATAAATTCGATAAAACCTTAATCAATTTTTATAAGTAATTTCTGATTTAAACGCAAGTGAATGAAAAAACTGTACATTTTATAACGGACGTAGAAAAAAAAAACTATGTTATTGTTAAAAACGAAAACAAAATACTAAAATATAGTATAATTTAGGAACGTATTTAAGAAGTACAAAAACACTGTACATAAGTAAAATAAAACAAATTAGAAGAAAATTAAAAACATTAGAATTGACACAGTTCATATAATCACAATTAAAAAAATGAAGAACGAAAAAAATAATATATAATATGTTTTCTCTTACAAAAATAATAAATAACCCTTCAAAGGGAAAGACAAACTTTTTTCTTAAAAAAAATACTTAAAAAAACAATATTGCTAATTTAAAATGACAATGAAATTAATATTTAATCGACTCATTCATTCTTTTGTCCGTCAATATAAGTTTTAGTACCCGAAAAATTATTTCTATACTAACTTTTGTTTACATTTTTCTTTACACTTTAAAATATCTTTGAATGGCATTTATTTTAAGATGAAATCAGGAATATATTGTTGTTACGGGTTTTTAGCTTTTGAGGCAAATTTCTTCAGTGATATTTTTTTATCATTTTATATAGATGAATGCATCATCGTAATTCAAGTTTGGAATGCTGTTATTTTGTAACAGCTAGATTATGGCAATAGTTTTTCGTGAAATCAAAATTATATTGTTTTTTATGGATGCTTGATTGATATATTTTTCAAATTTTTTCAAACCTTTTTATAATTTTAGAACCATTTCAAGTTTTCTGAGTTGCTATTCTCTTTTCAGCTGTGGCATTTCCATGATTTCAGTCTAATATCAAATATTGGTTCATTCAGAATGTATTTTGAAATTTTGAAGCTAATTCCAGCAGAGATTATTTTTTTGCAATTTTTATAAGCACGAAATGGAATTTTCTCTTCTTCATTTCAAGTTTTTAGTGTTGCAATTTTGTTTCCAGTTGTGATATGTCTATTGTCTCAGTCTAATATTAAAGACTAGTTCGTTCAGAATGTATTTTAAAATTTTGAAGCTAATTCCAGCAGAGAATAATTTTTTTAAATTTTTTAAGCACGAAATGCAATTTTCTCTTCTCAATTTCAAGTTTTCACTACCGCCATTTTGTTTTAGTTGTGATATGTCTATTGTTTTAGTTTAATATCAAAGACTGAGTTATTCAGAATGTATTTTAAAATTTTGAATCTAATTCCAGCAGAGATTAATTTTTTGTAATTTATATAAGCACGAAATGCAATATTCTCTTCCCCATTTCAAGTTTTCAGTGCTGCCATTTTGTTTTCAGTTGTGATATATTTATCGTTTCAGTCTAATATCAAAAAGTGGTTCATTCAGAATGTATTTTGAAATTTTTAAGCTAATTCCAGGAGAGATTAATTTTTTGCAATTTTTATAAACACGAAATGCAATTTTCTCTTCCCCATTTCAAGTTTTCAATGTTGCAATTTTCTTTTCAGTTGTGATATGAATGTTGTTTCAGTTTAATATCAAAAACTGGTTTATTCAGAATGTATTTTGAAATTTTGAAGCTAATTCCAGCAGAGATTATTTTTTGCAATTTTTATAAGCATGAAATGCAATTCTCTTCTCCATTTCAAGTGTTCAGTGCTGCCATTTTGTTTTCAGTTGTGATGTCTGTTGTTTCAGTCTAATATCAAAGAGTGGTTAATTCAGAATGTATTTTGAAATTTTGAAACCAATTCCAGGAGAGATTAATTTTTTGCAATTTTTATAAACACGAAATGCAATTTTCTCTTCTCCATTTCAAGTTTTCAGTGCTGCCATTTTGTTTTCAGTTGTGATACATCTATTGTTTCAGTTTAATATCAAAGACTGGTTCATTCACAATGTATTTTGATATTTTGAAACTAATTCCAGGAGAGATTATTTTTTTTGCAATTTTTATGAGCACGAAATGCAATTTTCTCTTCTCCTTTTCAAGTTTTCAGTGCTTCCATTTTGTTTTCAGTTGTAATATGTCTTTTGTTTTAGTCTAATATCAAAGACTGATTCATTCGGAATGTATTTTGAAATTTTGAAGCTATTTCCAGCTGAGGATAATTTTTTGAAATTTTTATAAGCACGAAATGCAATTTTCTCTTCTCCATTTCAAGTTTTCAGTGCTGCCATTTTGTTTTCAGTTGTGATATATCTATTGTTTCAGTTTAATATCAAAGACTGGTTCATTCACAATGTATTTTGATATTTTGAAACTAATTCCAGGAGAGATTATTTTTTTGCAATTTTTATAAGCACGACATGCAATTTTCTCTTCTCCATTTCAAGTTTTCAGTGCTGCCATTTTGTTTTCAATTGTGATATGTCGATTGTTTCAGTCTAATATCAAAAACTGGTTCATTCAGAATGTATTTTGAAATTTTGAAGCTAATTCCAGCAGAGATTATTTTTTTGCAATTTTTATAAGCACGAAATGCAATTTTCTCTTCTCTATTTCAAGTTTTCAGTGCTGCCATTTTATTTTCAGTTGTAATATGTCTATTGTTTCAGTGTAATATCAAAAACCGATTCATTCGAAATGTATTTTGAAATTTTCAAGCTAATTCCAGCTGAGAATAATTTTTTGCAATTTTTATAAGTACGAAATGCAATTTTCCCTTCTCCATTTAAAGTTTTCAGTGCTGCCATTATGTTTTCAGTTGTGATATGTCTATTGTTTCAGTTTAATATCAAAGACTGGTTAATTCAGAATGTATTTTGAAATTTTGAAGCTAATTCCAGCAGAGATTAATTTTTTACAATTTTTATAAGCACGAAATGCAATTTTTCCAATTGTTGTTGCATTTTTCGTTTTCCAAGTTAAAGTTTGGAATGTTGTAGTTTTGCACACAGCTAGATGTTGGACATCATTTTAATGTGCAATCAGAAATATATTGTTTCTTTATGGATTGTGAGCTTTTGAAGCAAAGTTCTTCATTCATTATTTTTTACAATTTTTTAAATCGTTGAGTGCATTTTTCGTCTTCCTAGTTCAAGATTGAAGTTTTTGCCGTTTTGTTTACACCCAGGATATGATAAGTAATTTGATGATAAATCAAATTTGTATTATTTTGTGTACGTATTTTGAGCTTTTGAAACACATTGCTAAATTAATTAGCAATAATCTTTTAATTGTATATAATTTTGTATAATTTTTCAAATCTGCGATTGTAATTTTCATTTTCCCAGTTCCAGTTTAGATTGTTGTCGTTTTGTCACCACCTAGAATATTACAATTGATTTTATGTAAAATCATATGTGTATTACTTTTTATGGATTTAATAATAATAATAATAATAATAATAATAATAATAATAACAATCGTTTATTGTTCTCCTTAGAGGAATACAATGGGCCAGTGACGTCTTTCAGCCAAATATTATATAAAATAAATTGATTACATGGTATATTATTGCTAAAACAAGTATTCTGTAACAGAAGAATCCAGAACAAAATTATTCAGTCAAATGTAGGTTTTAATATAATTCAATGAAAACAGTTTTTGTACCGAAAGTTACAGTTATTATATTTTTCGTTGTAGCCGAAATTAAAATTTCGTTCCGGTTTAGGTTTCGGTTTTTAAATTGAATAATTTTACAGTTAAAAAGTTCTGTTAAAAATTTCGGTTAATTTGGGTTTTCGGTTTGGGGTTCGGTTCCGGTTCGACTTTGATTCAAACACAAATGTGTAGAGTAGTTTATTCTTGCTAATATCTTAAAGTTTACAAAAGTCATGCATGTTAATTAATAAATATAAATATAAAAAAGCTAAACGTGCCCTAACAATATAGCAATAAGAAATGACACAAAATTAATCATTAAACAAATAAAATAAAAGTTACCGTTTAAAATTAAAAAAAAAAATATTACGAAAACAGTCATATATACAATGTGTCACTTTGTGTGGATTTAATCTCAACGCCATTAGTCCTAAGGGGCCTTGAAAATAGAACATAAAATTGTAAATTCCAATTCTAGACTTAATAAAAAAAACAGATGAGCTCCTGTAAACGATCTTCTCATGTTTACATCCCCTTATAAATCGTAACACGTCTACCATCTTGAAGCCACAAACTTGAAGGTCGTGGGCCCTACGATAATAAAAAAAGACGTTCGGCGGGACTGAAAAAGATTCGTTGAAAAAAGATCAACAGGTATTACCATTGTAACACTTCAAAAGATTACAAGCGCAACAGGTGTTACCGATTCTATAAAAAAAGATAACGGAACACCGTGGAAGATTGAGACAGTCACGAAAACAAAGTAATTGATAAAAGTAAGAGTAAACTTTATACTATAACATTCATGTTAGATTTCACTTACTTATATTTCTACACTGCTATAAGGTTTCACCATACAGTGGCTTCATCAGGTAAATAAACCACATGATTAATCTACCTGATGAGGCCACTGTGTAACGAAACAATTGTAAAAGCGATTCTACAAATGGAAGCGAAATTGTAACATTCGTGTTTTGTAATAAGATTATAATGGAGTTTCCGAGGCAAAAAAATATTATAATGGAGTTTTACCAAGCAATATTATATTACAAATAAGAGTCCTGCCTAAGTATTTCTGCAATGAGGGTAATAAATTATTATTGTTGTCAAGAGTCCTATTGCTACGATAAATATTATCTGCTCCCTTAAATGCGATGGAAATGGGATATTATTACCAGTGGTGATTGAAGGTAAAACAGTATTTCTTGAACTGCATATAAAACTACAATCAGGGACTTAAAATAAAAAATATTTCGTTCGTTTCCGATCGGAACGAAAACGAAATTTTTTGTTTTCATTCTTTTCATTCTCACACAAAATATATCGTTTTCGTTTTCGAGAAATGAAATTAAATAACAGTTAACACCGGTTATAACTATATCTAAATTTAAATGATTAACACTTCATCCCTAAAAAAATTTGAATAATTAAACGAGAGCAGAGCGAGAAGTTTTGAAAAATGTAATAATTTTAGTGACTTGAAAAAAATATAAAAACAGTCGCCATCGACTTAAAACTGCCCAAATTTACTTAGCATGAATGCCAAATTACATTTCTGTGAAAACCATTAACATATCATTCCTAAATTTTGGAATAATTTATAGTGAACAGAATGTTAAGTTTTGAACATATAAATTTTAAAGACTTGGAAAAAATATTAAAACAATTGCCATCGATTTGAATCTTCTCAAAGTTGCGTATAAGGAATGCTAAATAACGTTTCTGTGAAAATTGTTAACACTTCATCCCTAAATTTTGGGATATTTTAATGAGAACAGAGCGTAAAGTTTTGATTTTTTTAAAATAATTTTAGAGACTTGAAAAAATATAAAAACAATTGCCACCGACTTGCAACTTCTCAAATTTGCTTGTAAGGAATGCTAAATAACGTTCCTGTGAAAACTATGAATACTTCATCCCTAAATTTTGGAATAATTTAATTCGAACAGAGCGTGAAGTTTTTATTTTTTTTAAATTTTAGTGACTTGGAAAATATATACAAACAATTGCCATCGGCTTGAAACTTCTCAAATTTGTTTATAAGGAATGCTAAATTACGTTTCTGTAAAAAACTGTTTACACTTCATCCCTAAATTTTGGATTTTAGCGACTCGATAAAAATATAAAAGCAATTGCCAACGACTTGAAACATCTTATGTTTGTTTATAATTAATGCTAAATTGCGTTTCCGTAAAAAAACTATTAACACTGAATTCCTAAATTTTGTAAAAATTTAATGAGAACAGAGCGAGGAGTTTTGAAAAATGTAATAATTTTAGTGATTTGAAAAAAATATAAAAACAGTCGCCAACGACTTAAAACTCCCCAAATTTACTTAGCATGAATGCCAAATTACATTTTTGTGAAAACCATTAACATTTCATTCCTAAATTTTGGAATAATTTATAGTGGACAGAATGTTACTTTTGGAAAATATAATTTTTAAAGACTTGGAAAAAATATAAAAACAATTGCCATCGACTTGAATCTTCTCAAAGTTGCTTATAAGGAATGCTAAATAACGTTTCCGTGAAAACTGTTAACACTTTATCCCTAAATTTTGGAATAATTTAATGAGAATAGAGCGCGAAGATTTGAAAAAATGTAATAATTTTAGTGACTTGATAAAAATATAAAAACAATTGCCACCGATTTGAAACTTCTCTAATTTGCTTGTAAGGAATGCTAAATAATGTTCCTGTGAAAACTATTAACACTTTATCTCTAAATTTTGAAATAATTTAATCAGAACAGAGCGTGAAGTTTTTTAATTTTTTAAAATTTTAGTGACTAGGAAAATATATGTATAGAAACAATTGCCATCACCTTGAAACTTCTCAAATTTGCTTAGAAGGAATGCTAAATTACGTTTCTGTAAAAAGTGTTAACACTTCATACCTAAATTATGGAATAATTTAATGAGAACAGAGCGTGAAGTTTAAAAAAAATGTAATAATTTTAGCGACTCGATAAAAATATAAAAACAATTGCCATCGACTTGAAACTTCTTATATTTACTTATAATTAATGCTAATTTGCGTTTCCGTAAAAACTATTAACACTGGATTCCTAAATTTTGTAAAAATTTAATTAGAACAGAGCCTGAATTTTTGGAAAATGTAATAATTTTAGTGACTTGAAAAAATATAAAAACAATTGCCATTGATTTAAAAGTTCTCAAATCTGCTTATAAGGAATGCTAAATAACGTTTCTGAGAAAACTGTTAACACTTCATCCCAAAATTTTGGAATAATTTGATAAGAACAGAGCGTGAAGTTTTAAAAAAATGTAATCATTTTAGTGACTTGTAAAAAATATAAAAAAAATTGCAATCGACTTGAAACTGCTCACATTTGCTTATAATTAATGCCAAAGTTGTTTCCGTGACAACTAGTAACACTTCATCCCTACATTTTGGAATAATTTAATGAGAACATTTTGAAATAATGTAATAATTTTAGTGACTTGAAAAAATATAAAAACAATTGCCATCGACTTGAAACTTCTTATATTTGCTTATAATTAATGCTAAATTGCGATTCCGTAAAATCTATTAACACTGAGTTCCTAAATTTTGTAAAAATTTAATGAAAACAGAGCATGAAGTTTTGAAAAATGTAATAATTTTAGTGACTTGAAAAAATATAAAAACAATTGACATTGATTTAAAAGTTCTTAAATCTGCTTACAAGGAATTCTAAATAACGTTTCTGTGGAAACTGTTAACACTTCATCCTTAAATTTTGGAATAATTTGATAAGAACAGAGCGTGAAGTTTTAAAAAATGTAAAAAATATTTTAAAAAAATTGCAATCGACTTGAAACTTCTCACATTTGCTTATAATGAATACCAAATTACATTTCCGTGACAACTAGTAACACGTCATCCCTACATTTTGGAATAATTTAAAGAGAACAGAACGTGAAATTTTTAAATAATGTAATAATTTTAGTGACTTGAAAAAAATATAAAAAAACATTGCCATCGACTTGAAACTTTTCACATTTCCTTAAAATTAATGTCAAATTACGTTTTCGTGAAAACTATTATCACTTTATCTCTAAATTTTGGAATAATTTAATGAGAACAGGGCGTGAAATTTTGAAATAATGTGATCATTTTAGTGACTTGAAAAAAAACCAAAAACAATTTCCATCGACTTCTCACATTTGTTTAAAATGATTGCAAAATTATGTTTCTATGAAAAATATTAACACTTCGTCCCTAAATTTTGGAATAATTTAATGACCACAGAGCGAGAGGTTTTGAAAAAGTGTAATAATTTTAGTGACTTTTAAAAAATATATAATAAAAACAATTGCCATCGACCTGAAACTTCTCACATTTGTTACTAAAGAATGCAAAATTATGTTATTGTGAAAAATATTGACACTTCATCCCCAAATTTTGGAATAATTCAATGAGAACAGAGCAAGAAGTTTTAAAAAAAAATTTAATGATTTTTGTGACTAAAAAATACAAAAACAATTGCCACTTGTAACTTCTCAAATTTGTTTATAATGAATTCCAAATTACGTATAAATTCAAATTTTTTTGAATAATTTAATAATAACAAAGTGAGAAGTTTTGAGAAAAATGTAATACATTCTTTTGGCGATTTAAAATAATATAAGAATTGCCATTTATTTGAAACTCTTAAAATTTACGTAAAATGAGTGCCAAATTACGCTTCTCTGAAAACTATTAATAATTCAACCCTAGAGTTTGAAATAATTTAATGTGAACAGACGTTAAGTTTTCAAAACATGTCATAATTATGGCGACTTGGAAAAAATGTAAAAATAACTGCCATCGACTTGAAACTTCTCAAATTTGCTTAAAATGAATGCCAAATTACGTTTCTGAGAAAACTATTACCACTTCATCTCCAAATTTTGGAATAACTTAATCTGAACAGAGCGTTAAGTTTTAAAAAAATATAAGTAAAATATAATTGTACTTTAAATAAAAACAAAATTGTTAAAACATTCACACTCGGTAACTAAACACTCAAATTAACTTTAGTTATAGATAAGATATAAAGGGTGACTTTTTTTTCATTATCACTATGGGGATCTCGGAAACGGTAAGAGATGCAGATTCGGTTAAATGGGGAAAGGGGTTTTAGAAGCTTACTCAAAATCTGTTTTTGTTTTTTAGAAAAAATGCATGGCATACTTGATAAACGCAAAAAACTAAATTTTGATAGTTTATGTAATCAAATCATTGTTATATCATTATAACCAGAAAAAATATACTTTTCAAAATGTCATGGCCGACTATAAAAAACAAAAAAGGATTTTGAGTAAGCTTCTAAAACTGCAAATCTTTCCCTATTTAACTGAATCTGTATCTCTTACCGTTCCCGAGATCCCCATAGTGATAATGAAAAAAAATCTCACCCTATATATTTAAATAAAAAAATAAAGTTGCAATAAAAATTAAGTTGTTAAACGATTTTTTTAAGTACACTGGGTGGTGAAACTGCATAAATGTGAATAAACGACGAGAGGTTTTAAAAATCACTAAGAACGGCAAAAACCGTTATTAGAAAACGGTTGATTTCGTTTTTGATCTTGAACGAAATATTTAAATATTAAATATTTCATTTTCGTTCCGTTTCGTTCCCTGAGTATAATACAATACATGCATTATAACATCCTGAAGTTTTCATTTAATTTTTCTTACAATTTGGGGGAGGCGGAGCCTCATTTAACACGCGGTGAAACATTTTGAAATGAAGCACTCAAATTTTTTACTAATTTCGACTTTTGCATCATGATACATATAATTTCTACATAATAAAAACTGTGGGATAAAATCCAACTGCCTTATTTTATCAATACCGAATTTAAAAGATTAAAAAACATTGCGTTAACATCTCTTCTTTGCTTCCCCATCGAAGATCCATGAACCACTGCTTATTAAACTTTTCTCTCTCACTTAATTATAATTCGCAACCAGTGGCGATGGCCACTAAAATAAACTGAAACGCTGATAAGGTTAGTAGTAAAGGGGGAGATAAGGCAATTGCCATCATCAGATTGTAAACACGAGACGTAGATACAAGAATTTGGGAAATTGCCGGTGTGTTTACTTAGTGAATATTCTAGGAAGCGTAGCAAAATAACATTGAGTCATTTGCTTTCTAATAAATAAATAATAAAAGTATTTTCAAAACAAACAACATTAAAAATAACAGACTAAGTTGTTGCTCATCGCTAGAACGAAAGTGTTTGTTGGAGCTTGAAACGTATTTGTCATTCATTCGCTACACTGGGCAACAAAAAATATATATTTCTTACTGCATGAGATGTTTTAACTGATTCTGAGTATTTTGATAATGCTGACTTCAAATCTGAAATCAGTTTTCTTCTGCAGCTACGGTTATCATGCAATTTGAGATTTTGATTTGTCATTATTTTTGTATTTTGGTGTTGAATTTATTTAATTGCTCGCCAATGAAAAACGTTAGAGCGATGGGGCTGTTTTGTCAGAACAAGTTCTTTTATTAATGCAACAAAAATTGTGTTGCGCAGTGCTCTTTAACGAGTGGGTAAAATAGGTCCAAAATTATAGACCATGTAAAATAGTCTATTGTTTTGAAACTTGATCAAAAGTAGAATGAATCGAAAACACGACCAACTTTGTTATTGCCGGACACTTAATATCCACAACAAATCAAGTGTGTGATCAAATAGTTGTCGATCTCGGCTAGAATGAAAATATTTGTTGAGCTTGAAACGTATTTGTTATTAGTTTAGTGTTCAACAAGTAGATAACATGGGCTAGGTAAAATAGGCCCAAAACTAACGAATAAGTGGTTCTATATGAGCCACAGAATTTTTTTTCTGTGTTGGCCATGTCTGAGAGAGAGAAACATAGCAGTCATGTCTGAGATTAATTCATTTTTAAAATCTAATTAAATTGAACTAATCTAGTCTCATGATATACCTCATTTATCTCACAGCTAACTCTGAAACAAAATTTTGTGGCTCACACGATACATTAATAACATTGTTTCTATGGAGACTATTTTCACAGTAAACATTAATAATTTATAGTAGATATTCTGACACTAAACACGAACTAATTGATTTGATGTAATTTAGAATCAATCAACTTACGACGTTTTGTACCCCTATGTACTAAAAATGTACTACCGTAGTTTTAACCATCATCTTCATATAATTGATGATTGAAATGATTTTATATGAACCACTGGATTGCAATTATTACAATTGTAATTTGCAAGAACTACAAACTGATCAGATAAATTGATTTCCGAGAATCCCAGCCCAAAAATTAAATGTTGATGGTGATGTTGTAATGTCACTTGTGGATTTACAAGTCCACATTAATGGCTGTCATGCTGGTTAATAGTTATTTAACCAACAAGTGTGTTAATGATGGCGATTAACACACGAATTGGTTACAAGATTTTTCCGTTGATCGAAACTTAGATCAATATTAGAAATTAGATTAGAGAAAATCCAAACAAAACAAACAAATAAACTTGCTATTAAGCCCTTTGCAGCAATATCGGCAAAACATGGGAATAGCGCAGATACCGAATGACGTCTTACCTGTTACTCCTCGCACCAGGAAATAAATTCTACGTAAGTTTTTTCGTAAAAATGTGTACTCTTTTCCGGAATCAAATTTAATGTTGCATTATTTTCAATGGCTAGTACTTTTGGCGGTGTTAATTTAAACTCGACACTATCCATAGTAGCAGACATTCCCTCGATACACGCGTTTTATAAATTTGACGTTTCACACTTTGACATTATTGTATAACAAAATCGAAGGCGGTTCGCCTCTAATTTGTTTCTAACGCAGAGAATTGATATACTTTTGCATTTACATGTGAAACAAATTATAGATCGTTTTCTCACTATTATCAGTTACATTTCCAGTAATTATGAGTAATTAGCCACTCATGAATTAGCTATTTAATGCTTAACTAGAAATCGTTCTTTTTTTTAGGAAATATGATTGATAGGAATTCGAGTTAGGGAATCAAGGATGATAGCAAATTGGCTTAGCCAGCTAGGGCATTCAGCCACCATCGATGTATAGTATTTAATAATTCATTTAAGTGAAATGAGGACAAAGACTAAATATATCCCGGGACCCGCATGGCTATTTTTCGTGTTAAAAAAGTAAAAAAAAAAGTGACCGCCCGGACGGGACTCGAACCCGCACCAGCGGGGTCGGAGGCCGGACCTCTACCCACTAGACCACCGCGGCCCTAGAAATCGTTCATTAATGAAAAATCGTTTATTAATGAAAAATCGTTCATTAATATGGGTCATTAATGAACGATTTTTGATACATTTGGGTACATTAAAGTTAGCCGTTAACCAACGAGCAACGGAAAACTAATTAAAGTTGTGATTATGTAGTCACAGAAGAAGAAGACAAGTCGCGTAAATTCCGGGGTGGCTTTGACATTAGTCTATTCAATCTTATCCATCTTGCTGAAAATTCTTCGTTCAGCCAGGCCATGACTGAAACAGTAAAGTGAGACGGGACGCTATGTAACTCAACGAATATTTTCTCACTAATCAAATCACAGCAAATGTCAACGAGCCAAAAACCACGTTGCCGTGAATTTTATACCATTTATAATCTTTATAAACCACCGAAAACGCCATATTCCTTTCCGAGCACTATACTCCAATATTGCGAAAATACATTTTTCAACCATAGTTTATTTTTTCCAATCAGGTTTTTCTTTTGTTTGTTGCTGCACATTATTTCTTTATCAGTTTATATTGTTCACAGTAGTATTAATTAACACAGTCCTTATCAGGTTAATGTTTATATGGATTTATGTGTCTGAAACCTTGAAATTTCGCTACTGAATACAAATGGCCTTTTTCGCAACTTGGCGCGCGCTACTTATTTTTTATTTACACACACATACACACTAACACATCCACACCAAAATGTTTAATCGCACACCGTCGTCTCTGATGATGCAATAAATAAATATTTGGAATTCTTTCAGATATAACATTACGTGTTTGTGTATAAATAGAAATTTAATTCTAAAAATAGAAACAAAACAGGTCGTTCTTGATTATATTTTGTATATTATGTTTAGTGTTTCAAATTCAAGGCTCACCATGGAGATCACGCTTATTAGAAGAGATAGAGGGTACGTTTAATTTTGGCACCTTTGCAGAATTTTATGCCGATTAATAAATCAATTGAAAAAAATACTTAAATTATTTTGTCCAAACTAAAAGAACTGATTTTTGTTTTTTCTTTATATCTGTGTTATTTGAGGTAATATTTAAAACATTTCAAAACCTTTTTATAACAATTTTGTTATCTAAAGTTTTTTTTTAACATGTTTCGTTTCTTTTGAATTACGAGTAGAGAGGACCAATAATAATTTTTTGGCCGATACCGATATTTCGGTGGACGATACCGATATGTATTGGCCAAATGGCGGAACATTGTCAGTGGTCGGCATTTGTGGTCTGATCTGTCGGATAAGGAAAATTGCGCCGCATCAGTTCCAACTTTGCAATGCAGGAAATTTGCTGAAACCTGTATAATAATAATAATAATAATAAACTTTATTTCTCATTTATAAAATATTACAAAATAGACTACGGATCGTGCAAGTGAATTCCAATATTCAACTTAACAATGTCCACAGATGGTAAAATAAAGTGGATTATTTTAAGAAAAATGAACTCGATGTAGCTAAAAATTAATGTATTTTATGTTCGACTGTACGAAAATAGTAACTTTGTGGGTTAATTTTTAAGCCAAAATGTACACCATTTCGTACTAGTCTCATAATTGATAAAGTAAATTGGACTCTTATGTCAGTGTCAGAAATGACAGATTTTAATTTTGGTTAGGACACCTAATAAATACAATGCAAATTACTCATGCAAAATGCAAAATGCAACTATGATAGTGGTTTATAGCGATAGTACTTACTATTATTCATTACACTTACTCCTGAAGAAGTTTGCAAGGTTTGGACGTTTATTGTGCAAGTGAGATTATTTAACCTGATCATCTATTCTCTTTGAAATTTGCAATGACTGACATTAGAGTGGCAGCAAATGCATACTATGATTAATATATATATATATATATATATATATATATATATATATATATAAATAAATTGCTTCAGCTTGTATTTTAAAAGTATTCCAAAAATGCTAAAAGCAGTCGAACATAAAGCTTTGTATGTAACTGGTCCACAATAGCACTTCATGGACTCGCCTCCATTATCAGCCTCTCTCGCTTCGCTCGCTCGGCCATAAAACGTCTCGTCCAAGAAAGTGCTATATTGTGGACTTGTTACATAAATAGCTATTATATTCTCTTGATGGATAACTTTTTAATGCGAGCCGGCCGCGGAAATTTCACAAAAATGAAATTGTCCCAGTTTCCAAGCAGGTGCGATGCTGGTTTTGGTCTCAAATAATGAATTAGGAATTAGATCCACGCGTTAGAAGTGCAATCCAACATATACAGGGTGTTTCAGAGCTCTGAGAATGGCCAATCTCGTGCTTATTTGTCAAAATTTTGAAAAATGTTTTACACGAAAGTTGTGCAGAATAGTGAAGTGCACGTCTTAAAAATATTAACATTTATACAGCGCGTCTTATAACAAAGTTACAGACCAAACTTATGTTTTTTTAATGGAACACCCCGTATATTTAAGCATTTTTAGATTTCGTGTTACACGATGTTTAAAATGATTTAGGTTGTGGCGATTGAAACCGTGCTATATTCGTGTTACTCAGTTGTTTATACAAAAATTTGAACAAAACTGTTAAAGTGCTCTCCTACAACTAATAAAGATAATAAATTTTAATTTAGTGGTAAAGTTTTATTGATCTTTAGGCTTGAAAATTACTTTATTATCTAAAACATAACTCAGCGTATTATATAGGGTGATAGCCATTCGCAAACTGTACAATTTCTTAATTTTTTCGAATAGGACACCCTATATATTATTTCATATCTTAAAAGTTTATTAAGTAATCTTTCGTTTCATATGAGGTTTTATATATCTGAAGTTGATGGTTACTCTGATATTTTAAAATTTGTTGGTAATTTGCATGTTTTTATTATTAGTTTGAAAATCTAGGTACCGATAGTTTCAAATAAAAACAAAAAAAAGACAGGTATTAATAATTATTACATCAGTCTCAAAAAAATAGATTTCACCATTTAAGTTGTGATCTTAGTTCAAAATTATGAATTTTCCCCAAAAGGAATTGGTTAATATGATTTTTTACTAAAGTCACTATCAGCATTAGACAATACATACAATGAAAGCTTACTTAATGGACTTTAAATGATGAAATAATATATAGCCTGTTCCATTAAAAAAAAAAATGAAGAAATTGTGCAGTTTGCGAATGGCTATCACCCTGGACATACGAGTTATGTTTTTGATGATATAGTAATTTTGAAAACTGAACCTTACCACTAAATAAGAATTTTTTTTTTATTTGGGTAGATAATTTATCGAATGAAATAATAAGGATCAGGAAAAGTTATGGTTTATTACAAGCTGAATAGTTTGGTTTGCTACAAGAGTAATTGTAAAAATTAAAACTTAATGAGGGGGCCGCGGTGGCCTAGTGGGTAGCGTTCCTGCTTCTGGGCCTCGTGGTCGTGGGTTCAAATCCCATCCGTGCGGTCACTTTTTCGGAGTGAAGAAATGGCCGTGCGGGTCCATGGATGTCTAGTGTATGTCCCATTCATTATCAAATGAATTTATTACAAAGAATCGGTTGTGGCAGAATAGCCAAGTAGCTTACGCCAATTTCCCTAATATCATTCACTCTCCTTAACCCGAAATCCCATCAACCATCCTTCCTTTTTTATAAAAAAAAAAAAAAACTTAATGACAGTGACGTAATGTCATGAACATCATGTTTTTATAATTTTCAAAGCTACTCTCCTAATTACCGTTTTTCTGTTATCGATTTCGACAATGCAAACATTGTTGTAATGTCAAGCTACCCCATTAATTATCATTTTTCTGTCATCGCACCCATTATTATTAGGTAAATTATATTTATCAGTTGCAGGGGAGCACTTCAACAATTTCATTGAAATTTTTGTATAAACTGAATTACACGAAAAACGCCACTGTTTAAATCCCCACAATATGTCAATTTAAACCCCAGGTAACAAGGAATCCAAAATTACTAAAATATACAGGGTGTTCCATTTAAAAAAACCTAAGTTTCGTCTGTAACTTATGAGATAAATTTAAATATTTTTAGGACGTACAGTTCACTATTCTGAACAACTTTTGTATAAGACATTATTCGAAATTTCGACAAATAAGCAAGTGGTTGACCGTTCCCAGAGCTATGAAAGAAACACCATATAACCAATTTTATTGAGCAAAAAAATATAACAAAAAATAACATTTAAAAGCATCACTACAGTACTTTAAATGTAAGATTATATTTGCCCCACCTGGTTGTTTTGTTAGCAAACAATAAGGCACGCAAAATAATTGATTAATCAAAACTATTTTGCCATTAGTAAACAATAAAGCTTCAAATAATAATGATATTTGACAATTTCTACACAACTTATATGCAACGAATTTTATAAATATTAAATTTTCGACTAAACAAATTTTATAAATTGAAAAATGTTGAAGCAATGAACTTCTGAGGTAATACAATTCGAGACAAGTTTTATAAACAAAAAATTAATTGTATGCAACGAATTATATAAATATTAAATTTCCGACGCAACAAATTTGGTAAATAAAAAAAAATTATATGCCGCCAATTCGCCAAAAAATACTTTCTCGACGCAATGCATTTCATCATTGAGAAAAATCCTAGGGAACGAATTTTATAAATATTACATTCTCGCCGAACGAATTGTATCATTTGATGAATTTCCATGCAGCGAATTTTATAAATATTAAATTTCCTCCGAAAACGAATTTTTTAATGAGCACAATAATTAATATGAGCATGTTCATGCAACGAATTTTGTAAATACTAAATTTTCGAGTAAACAAATATTATAAACGGGGTCATTTCTGTGCAAAGAATTTCAAAATAATGAAATATACGACGCAAAAACTTTTATAAACGGGAAGGATTCTATGCAACAAATTTTATAAATGCTACATTTTCGAGTGAAGTAATTTTATAAACAGGAGCAAAGAATTACAAAATGATTAAATATACTACACATCAGCTTCTATAAATGGGAAGAATTCTATGCAACGAATTTTATAAATATTAAATTTAAAGAATTGCAAAATGATTAAATATACGACGGAACAACTTTTATAAATGGGAAGAATTTTATGCAATGAATTTTATAAATATTAAATTCAAAGAATTTCAAAATCATTAAATATATGACGCAATAAGTTTTATAAATGGGAAGAATTCCATGCAACTAATTCTATAAATACTAATTTTTCCACTAAACAAATTTTATAAACAGGGGCATTTCTGTGCAAAGAATTTCAAAACGATTAAATATTCGACGCAGCAACTTTTATAAATGGGAATAATTCTATGCAGCGAATATTATAAATAATAAATTATCAACAAAATTTACAATTAAAAAAATCTTTACCACGAAATTAATAAAATTACATTCTTGATGCCAGGAGTGGAGTCGGTGCCGAAGTTGTGGAGTCGGCGAGTATTTGAGGAGTTGGAGTCGGAGCCATCTGGAATTAATCAGACTTCGACTCTTTATATAGTAAGAAATTGTATTTAAAAAAAATGATAATTTAATACTTTATTGTAAAGGAAAACTTTAACAAATACTAAAATTAAATTAAATAAAGTTATATGTGAATAAAGAATTGTCTCTTAAATATTTTCCTTCGGTGTGTCAATGTCTCAAATCCGATTCTGTTAGATTTAGAGCTGAAAATAATCGTTCTCGCTTGCTTTTGTTAGTGGCAGTGCAGTTACAGCTCACGCTCACTATTTGGCAGATTTTTAGGGTACTGCGGTAATGCCTCTATTAGTCACTTTACAATTTCAATTAATTTTTTCCACTAATTTTAAAGCTTCTTCATTGTTTGCCTTAAATGGTTTAATTTTATTGGGCATTTCTTCGCTTAATTTAAAATTTAATTTAAACGTTTTCGCTCCTGTTTTGGTCAAGGTACATTTAGAAATCACATTGGATCATGTACAATTAGTATTATGTCAATGAGTCTTGGTCCGAGTAGAAATAGAAAAAAAATATTAGCCGAATCGGGGCTGGAGTCGGGCTCGTTACGTTTTTGTAACAACTCTACCCCCAGCTAAACGCAATGCATTTAATAATTGGAAAACATTCTATGAAACGAATTTTATAAATATGACATTCTCGATAAAATTAATTTTATTTAATTTGGAAAATTTTTAGGCAGCGATTTTTTATAAAAAGGAAATTTTCTACGCAACAAATTTTATAAATAGATTCATTTCCGTGCAACGAATTTTTATAATTATTAAATTCTCTGCTAGAGACGGACCGATATGGCAGAACATCGTCTGAGGTCGATATTTTAGGCAAAATCTGTTGGATAAGGAAAACCTTTATAGACTACAGATCAGATCGTGCCAGTAAATTACAGTATTGAACTTAAAACGGGTGTTTTGTAATTATTTTAAGAATAATTAAGTCGATGAAGCTAAAAATTGACTTGAAAATTCACCCTTGATACTTTGGTAGTTGCAATGATACAGAAATTATACACAATATACTAGGATTCATTCGCTCTAGCAGTAACTTATAAAATATTTTAAGTTGCGAATATATGTAGGTCATGAATTCCATTCAGCAATTCCCGAAATGTACCATGTTGTGAATCATGCACTTCAAGTCAAATTTTACGTAAAATGGCTTCAGCAAAACTGATTCATACACTTTTGATTAAGGCTCGATAATTTATGCGAAGATGTGACACATTTCATATCGTCCTTCAAAATAATTACACATATATAAAAAGAAATAAACAAAGTAAACAAGCAGTAGATCTATTGTAAATAATCACTGTTGTCGTGTTCTTGTGTGGCTCAAATATTTTTTAATTATAAACATAAATCACAAAGTGAAAGCACAATTACTTATTATTTTTAATATCTTTAATAGCTTAGCCTTGGACGAGCGTGTAAGCGAAATCCCGACGGAAGGGATTCATGTTAGTGGATAATGGGATGTTAATTATTCTTTCCTTTCAGGGATGACCGGTATATCACGACTTTCCAACTCAACATCTTTCTTGGATGCACTTTTAATACCACGCCGTGGTATCTGTTTTAATTTGGATTCTTTCTATCTACGGTGCAAATTGCCCAGGTGCAGCCTATAGTTATAGGGTCCTTAGCCCTTGGAGGCTTGGAAAAGCAAACAATCGATTAATCAATTATTTTATTATTAGTTTAATTTATTTATCTTTGTTAGCATTGCTTACAAAATAAGTATAAAATAATTTGCAAATACATATAAATTCATATACAAACAATTTAGATCGCAAGCCTAACGGGCTAATAATTTGAATAATCGATTATTTAATTAACCGATTGTTCGGATATTTAATTAACATATTATTTGATTATTTGATTAATTAATTAATTGTTATAATCGATTATTAAGAATAATCAATAATCGATTATTTATTTCCACAATCTAATTCCAAAGCCGCATTTTCCAATTAGCCAAAAAATTTAAAAAACAATTGCAACAACTCCAAATTTGAAAGTTGCAAAGAATGCACTTCATGCCTCTATAAATATTTTCCTTTCCCAAGTTTCAATATTAACATCCGACAGTTTAATCTTGCTTGACAAACCATCAAGAAAATACCAAAAAAAATATTGTAAGAAGTTCCAAACTTACTAAATATACAAAAAAATAGATTGCCCTTTGTAATACTAGAAAAATCTGCCAATACCCCCAACCTAGATTTTAGAATAATTACACTTGAACAGCCCCATATACTTTTTGAGGATAGACATAGATAAACTGCCAAAAAAAATGCAAACCAATTGAAACGCAATTCTAAATATTTCAAACTCACTCAGAATAGATAGTACTTTAATATTTATACAATTTGCAAACACCTCTACCCTACATTTCGAAATCATCACCTCCTGTATCTAATTTGAGGATACACATTTTCCAAACCGCAAAAAAATAGCAAAACAATTCAAACTTAAAACTGTATCTGAATCAAAATGGATTGTACTCTATATTTGTAGACAGATTTGCAAACACAACCCTGAACTAAATTTCTAAATAATCATACTTGAAAATCACCCGCTTCAATTCTGAGGTCGAAGAATTTACAAACCCCCTAATAAATACAAAAACAATTGCAAGATTCTCTAACATTTTTAAATTCAATAAAAATACATTTTATAATTCTGTTAAACTCAATTAACACTAATAATGATTTGAAATGTTATGTAAATACGAGGAATAAATAATAAATACATACATATATACTGAGAAGTGAGTCGCGGAGTCAATTGACTCCTGTGGAAATTTGCAGCTCTATTGTCGTCATGAAAAATTATTTGGTGTCTTTGGTTTTTGGTCTCCACTTTGTGAGGACCTTTTTTTGCTCTCCACTACTTTTTCAGGGAAAAATTACTTTTCACACGGGAGTCTTAAGAGCTGACTTCTGGAGTCGACTCTTTTTTACAGACTCTTTTCAGTGAGGCAGCTCACAAAAAAGAGTCATTTCGCCCAACTCTAATTCAAATTTACTGAAAACAGATTAGTCAATTTCTGTAATAAAATCTGCTAACATTCTTAGCCTAAATTTTGACCTAATCACACGTGAACATCCTGTTTTAATTATGAGGTTCCACATACAAAAAATCGATAAACAAATGCAACAATTCTTTGAATTTACTCAAAACAGACAAATCGTCATTTATATAAAAATCTGCATACATCCTTGCCATACATTTTGAAATATTTACACTCCTTGGTTTCAACTAAAAAAATATAACAATAATTGAATCAGACTATAAACTTTACAAATGCACTCAAGGTAGGTTGAACTTTATATTTCTGGATGGATTTCAGAATAATCAGAACACTTAAAAACTCTCGCGGTACATTTCTTATATCAAACACATTACAATAGAAAAACACAAGAAACTTTTGACTTTCTAAATTTACTCAAAATAGAGTTTGATTTGTTATTCTATAAAATTCTTTTAACACTTCTATCCTAGATTTCGAAATTATCACTCTACATTTTAACGGTCCGGTCGAACATTTTTCAAGGCGCCAATACCAAAATTTTAAAATTTACTTAAAATAGATTGCGCTTCATAATTTTGTGAAAACATACCTGCCCTAGATTTTTGAATAATCACACTTGAACACCCCTGTAATCAATTCTCAGGTTGGACATATTCCACGTCGACAAATAATAGACAGACAATTGCTAGAAATTCCAAACTAAATAAAAAACTCAAAATAAATAATGCTTTGTTAATCCACAAACTATTCTATCCCTACATTTGAAATTAATCACACCCGAACACCTCCTGTTTTTAGTGTTTTTGTTTAGGGCTTTGCAAAACAATCAATTATAGGCTAAATAATTGATTATTTGATTAATCAATTAATAGATCATTTGATTAACCGATTATTTGATTATACGATTAATCGATCATTTGATTAATCAATTAATAGATCATTTGATTAACCGATTATTTGATTATACGATTAATCGATCATTTGATTATTTAATTAATCGATTATTTCGATTCATTGATATAACCGATTATTTCCATAATCGAACACCCCTAATTATCACCCTCGTGTTAAAAGCAATCGTCGGCCTGAAATCATTAATAGGAGGAGGCGGAAAACAAACCACCTGCGAAATATTTTACTCTCACTGAAATTCCCACTCCTCTCGCGAAGAACACGGCGGCTATGGTATGGGTATTCCGGGTATGCACGCAGCTTTCTCATGCCTCTCAATTGGGTCTGCAACCAGTAAGTTTTTCCGGTAGCTAGGAATCTAAAGTTACAACAACCTGTTCTTCTGAATTCTATTTCTCATCACAGTGTCTGTCAGTTTTTTTTTTGCATAAGTGTTAACTAAATTCACCAACTCTTCAAATGTGTCTGGATCCATCCTTAGATCGTCTGGTTCATTTGTTTTAAACTCTTTCAAAAGCTTTAAGTCACTGTACTGCACTCCGTTTGCAGAAACCATTTTTGGGATCATGTACGTCTCTTTCTTTTCTTTTTAAATAAAACTTCACAGGCTATGCCAACACAAAAGTAATTAACTTTTTTCTGTTTATGTCAATCGTAAATTATTTATCAATAAAACAAAGGGGTAAATTCTTGATACTTTTGATGACACAATCATGTAGAATAATGAAATCGGCATGGAAAATGTGGTCGGAAATGATTACTTTTCCCTAGCCAGCAGATTTTCTTGTTAGATATCTTTTACGCGGTAAAGATGGTAGAAAAACTCTTTTCGCCTTATGAAATGCTTATTTTCCGTAGTAACTTAACATCATATTCGTATGAAAGGAAAGAGTGACAGGAAAGAATGTAAAGTAATGCCAACGAGAGCTGACTCATCTTGTTTGAGAAACGCTCTATAATTACTTAATCTCTTCCCATATTATAGTTGTTAAAAAGAAATAACAATATTTAAGTACTCCGGCTGTACAAAGTTATGGAACATTAGAAAACCTCATCTACAACAACATAGTACAACAGCGCAGGCACCATCTTGCATGTAACGTTAACACTAAGTAATATAACGTGTATTTGTGGTTATAAATGTTTAAAATTTTGCAGTACGTAAATGTTTACATCAAACAAAACCTTAATGCAAAACCCAGATAATGCTGATGAACGTATATAAATATTTTGAACGAATTGTATTGCCCATATTATGCAACCCTACTTACGTATATGTTTCTGAGTTATCCATGCCTGAGAGAGAGAGAGAGAGAAAAACATAGCGGTCATGTCTGAGATTAATTCATTTTTTTTAAATCTAATTCAATTGAACTAAGCTAGCCTCTTGATGTAATAATATGCGACATACCTCATTTATCTCACAGCCAACTCTGAAACAAAATTTTATGGCTTACACGATACAAGAGCTACGCCTTCTAAATATTAACGTTTATCGGCAATAAATCATTCCCACCTCTCGTTGGCACTACTTTGGTAAACTGTTAGTGGCTTTTATTATCCTTTAACATTTTGGAAGGAAAGAATGACGAGGCTGAACGCTCGTGTACGATTTTCTAATGACGTATATTCCACAAGTATTGCCCAACAGAAAATACCATCAATTCAAATCGTAAACATAAAATGTGCAATCGAGCGGACAATAAGTTTTCGAGACCTTTTCACGCTCCAATCAAATAAACACGCACTAAATGCGCAACCGTTTAAGACAATGGATTAATATATTGCGATGTCGCCATCACGCATACTAAACAGTCTTGATCAACGCTGGTCTTCTGGGCGTTCGAGCAAACAAATGAATTTCCTCCGCTAATCAGACTTCTGGGTATTTTATCAAGACAAGTTTATGCCCGTCGGGCGAGCGTGAGTCAATAGACATTTGCATTTGTGATGGGTGATGCCATTAACACTGGTCCGCATGAATAACGGTACCGGTAGTAGTGTGCGCCTACGGAGAAATTGAAAAGATTTAAAGGATGGACAGATGGTTGAATAACGGAAATTTGAACAATTTTGAAAGAAATGTTAGTAACAAGATACTAAATAAATTGAAGATGGAAATATAGATAATGATAATATGCGTGGGGGCCGCGGTGGCCTAGTGAGTAGAGCTCCTGCTCACAGGCCTCGTGGTCGTGGGTTCGAATCCGGGCGGTCAGTTTTTCGGAACGAAGAAGTGGCCGTTCGGGTCCATGGATGTTTAGTGTATGTCCCATTCATTATAAATGATTATATGCATACAAATTATCGGTTGTGCCAATTCCCAAATCATCCGCACTTCCACAACCCGAATTCCCGTCAACCATCCTTCCTTAAAAAAAAAAGAAAACATTCCGCGTTTTAAAAGTACTAATGCTGAGTTAATGACAATTGAGGATTATATTCAGGTTGATATTGGAATGCTAGGAAACTAAGGAAATTTAAAGAATAATCTGTGTAGCTATGATAATTTTGAAATTTTAATATTTTTAAAGGAGATAGTTAATATGAGTAATGAACAAGAAAGTAACATCGAGTTTAAAATCATGAGCGAAATTGAAGTTGACACTAAGTCTAAAAATTACACAAAAAAAGGGACAGGGAAAAAGGGGTAAGTGGTGATTATCTTCACTCAGCTCTCGACGAATTAATCGGAGGGATTAATGAGGAATTTGTTCCTAACTTGGATAACAATAGCAAGAACTTTTTTTGAAGTTACTTTTCATGCTTCTTTCAAATCTGCTAATAGTTTCTTACAAACACAAAATCCTAGTGTAGCTCCCATTGCCAGTGCGCAGGCGCGAATTCCAGTTTTGAAAAATGTTCTCTCTCCTATTTAATAATAACGTGAAGCAGTGGCGGCTCGTGGAACACGTTGATGGTAGAGCCACTTTTACAATTTATTGGATCGGATGATACCGACATTTGAATCGTCAAAATTATGAAAGATGGAAATGACAAATTATACAAATTAAATACCGGTCAAGAAATCAAAAATTTGCACATAAAAATCAATCATTTTAAAAATCAAAAGTATAGTACATTTAAAAATACGGTAAAAAACTAAAAATATAAGCACAAAAAATCGAAAATTTACACAAATATCGAAAATTCGCGATTAAAAAAATGCACACCAAAAATCCGAAAATTTCAACAAAAGTTTAACCAAAACAAAGAATATTTAGGGCAAAAACTCTAAAATTTTGGAACGCAGATATGAAAAAACAGGCCAAAGATCTAAAATAAAGACCAAAAAAAACAAAAATGCTGGTCTAAAAATAAAAAATTCAAACCGAAAAATTGAAAAATCAAGAAAAACGAAAATAATTCGCATTTTTCAGCCCCCAAAATAACTCTTTAGCTCAAAATAAATTGCGGACCAGAAACTCGAAAACCTCAGTTCCTGGAAGTCCCACGACAAAATTTTATGGACAAATAGTGTTCAGAATGGTCTCCGTCTTGAAAAAATTAAATTCAATCGATTTTAGTCAAAAAGTAACCAAAAAGAAAATAAAAAATGGCCCATAAAAAATAATAATTCAAGTTAAAAAATCTAAAATTAAGAGCAAGAAATCAGAAACTGTCTTAAAAACTTGAACATGTCGACAAAAATACAAAAAGTCGCGCATAAAAATCAATCATTTAGGTTAAAAAAATAGGATAAAAAATTCAAAATTTCGATCATAAAAATCAAAATTGCGGACCAAAAAATCAAAAATTTTAACAAACAAATCAAAAATTTAGAAAAAAAATAGGCTAAAAGATTAAAAATTTAGACTAAAATATCAAAATCCGGGCTTAACGATAAAAATTAAAACAAGAAGATTGAAAATTCAAGTCCGAAAATTGCTATTTTCAGCACTCGGGGTGATTAGCCCCAGAAAACATAGAAAAAAATCTCAAAATTTGCTCTGTAGCGAAAGAAATTTTAAAAATTTATTACTTGAAGGTTTCGCTTCAAATAAATTTCAATTATTCAAAAATTGTGTACTTTTGATTTCCTGAAAACAACGACATGCTCCTGCAGAAAACAAGGGAATAAACTCAAAATTTGCTCTGTAGTGAAGGAAATTTCCACTCAATGTTTTGAAATATTGTAAAAAATTAATCACTTGTAGAATTAGCTTCAAAATTACTAAAACTATGCAGAAAGAGTGTACTTTGAATTACTTGTAAAAATAATTGCAATATTGGTACAGAAAACAACAGGAATTGACTCAAAACTGCACTGGAAGGGACGAAAATTGCACCCAATGTTTTCAAAAATTATAACAAATTAATCACTTGCAGAATTCGTTTCAAAATTGCTGAAACCATTCAGAAACAGTGTATTTTTGATTATTTGAAAAAACAATTGCAATATTGCATCTGGAAACAACAGGAATGGACTCAAAATTGCACCAGAGGGAACGAAAATTGCACTGAATATTTTGAAAAATTGTAAAAAATTAATCACTTGCAAAATTAGCTCTTAATTAAGATAAAAAAACTAATACAAATCGAATATTTACACAAATATCGGAAATTCGCGGTTAAAAAAATGCAGACCAAAAATCCGAAAATTTCAACAAAAAAAATCAAAAAGTTTAATCAAAATTAAGAATATTCCGGGCAAAAACTCTAAAATTCGGAACGAAGAAATGAAAAATACTGGTCAAAGATCTAAAATATAGGCCAAAAAAATCAAAAATGCTGGTCCAAACATAAAAAAATGCAAACCACAAAATTGAAAAATCAAGGAAAATAAAAATAATTAGCCATTTTCAGCCCCCAAAATAACTCTTGAAAACCAAAAGATAAGGACAAAAAATCGAAAATTTAGACAGATATCAAAAATTCGCGGTTAGAAAAATGCAAAACAAAAATCCGGAAATTTTAACAAAAAAAAAATCAAACAATTTAACCAAAATCAAGAATATTCCGGGCAAAAACTCTAAAATTTGGAACGAAGAAATGAAAAATATAGGTCAAACATCTAAAATATAGGCCAAAAAATCAAAAATGCTGGTCCAAACATAAAAAATGCAAATCAAAAAATTGAAATATCAAGGAGAATAAAAATAATTAGCCATTTTCAGCCCCCAAAATAACTCTTAAAAACCAAAAGATAAGCACAAAAAATCGAAAATTTAGAGAAATATCAAAAATTCGCGGTTAGAAAAATGCAGACCAAAAATCCGAAAATTTCAACAAAAAAAAAAGTTTAATCAAAATAAAGAATATTCCGAGCAAAAACTCTAAAATTCGGAACGAAGAAATGAAAAATACTGATCAAAGATCTAAAATATAGGCCAAAAAAAACAAAAATTCTGGTCCAAACATAAAAAATGCAAACCAAAAAATTGAAAAATCAAGGAAAATAAAAATAATTAGCCATTTTCAGCCCCCAAAATAACTCTTAAAAACCAAAAGATAAGCACAAAAAATCGAAAATTTAGACAAATATAAAAAATTCGCGGTTAGAAAAATGCAGAGCAAAAATCCGAAAATTTCAACAAAAAAAATCAAAAAGTTTAATCAAAACAAAGAATATTCCGGGCAAAAGCTCTAAAATTCGGAACGTAGAAATGAAAAATACTGGTCAAAGATCTAAAATATAGGCTAAAAAAATCAAAAATGCTAGTCTAAAAATAAAAAATGCGAACCAAAAAATTGAAAAATCAAGGAAAACGAAAATAATTTGCCATTTTTAGCTCCCAAAATAACACTTTAGCTCAAAATTAGTTGCCGACCAGAAACTCGAAAACGGTAGTCAAAAAGTAACCGAAAAGCAAAAAAATTCGCCCATAAAAAATAATAATTCAAGTTAAAAAGTCTAAAATGAAGGGCAAGAATTTGAAACTGTACTTGAAAATATCGTTAAAGAATAAAAAAGTCGCGTATAAAAAGCAATCATTTAGGTTAAAAAATCTAAAATACCTACAGGATAACAAATTCAAAAATTCGATCCTAACAATCAAAATTGCGGACCAAAAATTCGAAAATTTAAACAAAAAAATCGAACATTTAGAAGAAAATTATTTTCTTTGGAAATTTGTAAAGACACATTATTCAGAAATATTAACCATCTGTTGAAATTAATGTGGAACTTCCACGCGGTGTTCAAGGTGTTGTTTAACATTTAAAAAGTTTTTTTAAGAATCAGTTGTAAATTCTTGCTGAGCTTGAGTCTATAGAAAGTGCCATGTTTCTGTGGTTCTATATAACGAGCCGCCCCTGACGTCAAAGTTTAAAAAATGCTTTTTAACTCAACCCTAACCTAAACACGCTACACCTTAGTGGTGTAATCAATTCTATCTTAAGTTTCGAAACTGGTTGATTATTCATGCCTGCGCACTGGTAAAGGGACATACAGGGTGTCCTAAATAGAGTCAGATCTGCAGACTTGACTTTTATTTGTGGGGCACTTTAAAAAGTTTATGGAAGTAACTTCAATTATAACAATGTGGATGAACTTTGCGAAGCAGTGACAGAGGCAATAAACGGCATTAATCGCAACACATTGCGAAAAGTAACTGGCAGTGTTGTAAAACGCAGTCAATTGTGTTTAGCCAATAACGGTCAACATTTTGAGCATTTTTTATAATTTATTGTTATTTTACTACTTGGTTGTATTACCTCTTTTTGTTTTGTTACATTTGCTTTAAAAATAATTAAAAAAATTAAAATTAAAATTTAAACAATTAATATTTCCATTATTTTTTATTTTGACATAGGTTGTCAAAGTCGTTGAAAAGAGAAAATAAAAGTCTATTTATGCGTGTAAAAATCAAATATGGCGGCCATTTGAAATAAGAAAGTTGGTATTAATATCTCGGAAACCGCCATCTTGAATTTTATTTTGACTTGATTTCTATGTTTGCCTAATTATTTAAAACTTTTTTTCGCATCTTTAATAATTATTGAGATATTTGATTTTTTGAAAATCACGATTTTCAGTTTTTTTTAAATATTTTCTAAACTGCTCGGAATTTTGAAAATTTCTCAACACAATCTGAATCAGCATAGAAAACTGCACAACATTCCCCTTTTAACCAGATCTCTAGCTTTAAGAATAAGAAAGATACCCATGCAATCCTACTCTATTTAGGACACCCTGTATACTAGGACTTAGCCCTTTTTAGATATAAAATAGTTAGTCCACCCTTTAAGGATTATTTTCCTGGCCAAGATTTTCCTTCATATTTAAATAATTATCAAAAATTTCTAATTAAATTATTTTTTCTCTCTACAAATTTGAGCTCAAAGAATAAACAAGAAAACAGTATAATAGATAAGATAAAGAAAACAAAATCGACATTCAATTGCTTTCCGTTTTTTTTTTATCATCAGATTTGAAAAATTCATCAAGAAAGCAATATTTTCAACTTTTCAGCGTTTATAAAGGGTGAAATAATACGCGCGCAGTTTACGCAACATAAACAGAATCGTCACCCCTTTAAACAATAACAGTTACAGTTATCTTTGATCTCCACCCCTGAAATGATTACCAGCCATGCGGTGATGAGGGATCAGTTGGGTGATCTCATGAAAATTTCCCCGAATTATGAGTTTAATTTATCCGCATGATTTGCAAAGACCCCATAAAGGGGCGCCAGATTGCTAAAAAGGGTCCGGCTGTGAGGTCAAGGGGAAAGAGGCCTCCCTTGATGCGAGTCCCATTTCTTCGCCTCATAAATATTCATTGCCCTGTTGAAAGCAAACCGTTATTTTATACTGAAGGTAATAACTGAAACAATAAATGAATATGTAATAACTACGTTTGAATGCCGTATTAATATACTGGTATATACAGGGTATTTATTTTACAATGTAACTGTGGGATTTGCATCTCGAAACTTCACCTTGTGTTATTTTTTTTACAATGCCGTGAAAGTGGGGGTAAAATTTTGAATTCATCAAATAACAGGGTTGGCACTATTTTTGAGTGCTCTCCCTTCAGTTTGGCTTGTACCTCGGCCATTACAATCTAACCTAGTTCACCACCACTGTTAGTCATTGACTCGAACCAACATGTCCAGCGATGTGTGTTTGTAAAGTTTGTAAATTTTAATCTTGTGACATCTTGCGTTTTTAACAAGTTTTAATATGTTTAACTATTATTGCATCGAGCCATTTTTAAATCCCGTATGTTCAACGGTTTATTTTTCACATCTTCCATGTAAGTAAATTTTCGCCAACACGTGCATAACCTCAAATCATTAACTTATAAATTTTTTCTCTTGTAAATAATTTGTAGCGTTATCCCTGAAGAAGCTAATAAACATTGGCGAAAGCTCGGTTTTATGATAAATAGATGATTTATTAACCACCCCTTTTGGTCGGATTCCCTGATACGAGGATTTTTCTTCGATTTTTTTTTACTATTCTCCATATACATACATGTATATATATATATATATATATACATATATATATATATATATATATATATATACGTTAATAAATGAAAATAACTTCTAACTTTATTATAATCTACAAGTGTATCTATCTCTAGTTTCGTCCTAATACTGAACGCATGGCGGGCGTGAAAAGTGTTTCCTGCACGTTACTACGGCGGCGTGCGTCACACTGTTTCCATCACCAGTGGCGGCTCGTTGAAAATTTTGATGGTAGAGCCACTTAGCATACACAATATCCCCCTCCTTTTTGAAGAAAGAAAAATCTATCATTAAAAACATTTACTTGTTGCAGAAGCATTAAAAAATTAAATAAACACGAAAAATAGGCTGCATTCAATCTGTAATAGCGTACTTCGTCCGCGGAAATCAATTAAACCACGAATTGTATTTTGTAACCTTATCTACATCTCCTTCATAAGTGCAATACTTGAAGTTTTAAACTTATTTTTGGTTAAAAAACGGAAAATTATTTGTTCATCTTATCTACATCTCTCTAATTAGTGATGAGCGTTATTTTCACTAACTGCTACTTTGGAACCGCTACTAAGAAATAATAACAGTAACCGTTATTGAAAAATCCCATTAACGGCGATTTTCTCAAAAGTTATTTTATAAAAGGAACTCGATTAACTAACGAATCACTTCTTAGTAACGGTAATTCTTATAACCGATTTTTGATCTAAAATGGTGATTTTGGACAGTTGAAAATTTTCATTTTTCGCAGTAAACATTGTCATTATTGGCAGTTGTATGCAGTCATTTTTGGAATGTGAAAATTTTCAATTTTTAGAGTTAATAATTGTCAGTTGAAAATGATCATTTTTCGTAGTTTAAAATTGGTTTTGTCTTAAAATAATTTTTTTTTTGCCAGAAATGGTAATTTCAGACATTTCGACAATAAACATTGTCATTATTGGCATTTTTGAAATGTGAAAATTTTCAATTTTGACAGTTGATATCGCCATTATTAAAAGTTGAACATTATAATTTTTTGTAGTTGAAAATTGTTATTATTGTCTGTTAAAATAGTAATTTTTGACACTTGAAAATTGTCTTTTTCCGTAGCTGGAAAATTGTCAATTTGGCGGTTGAAAATGATCATTTTTGGCAGAAAAAATTGTCCGTTTCGGCAATTAAAATCGTGGATTTTTGCGTTTGAAAATTGTCATTTTTGGCAGTTCGAATTGTCATTTTTGACACTTGAAAATTGTCTTTTTCAGTAACTGGAAAATTGTCAATTTGGCGGTTGAAAATGATCATTTTTGGCAGAAAAAATTGTCCGTTTCGGCAATTAAAATCGTGGATTTTTGCGTTTGAAAATTGTCATTTTTGGCAGTTGGAAATTGTTATTTGTGGCACTTGAAAATTTTTAATCTTGGCAGTTTAAATTGTCATTTTTGACACTTAAAAATTGTCTTTTTCAGTAGCTGGAAAATTGTCATTTTACCGGTTGAAAATGATCAGGTTTGGCGGAAAAAATTGTCAGTTTCGGAAATTAAAATCGTCGATTTTAGCGTTTAAAAATTGTCATTTTTGGCAGTTGGAAATTGTTATTTGTGGCACTTGAAAATTTTTAATTTTGGTAGTTTAAATTGTCATTTCTGACACTTAAAAATTGTCTTTTTCAGTAACTGGAAAATTGTCATTTTGGCGGTTGAGAATGATCATGTTTGGCGGAAAAAAATGTCAGTTTCGGCAATTAAAATCGTTGATTTTTGCGTTTGAAAATTGTCATTTTTGGCAGTTGAAAATGATCAATTCTGATCGTTTTTGGCGGTTGGGAATTGTTATTTGTGGCACTTGAAAATTGTCAATTTTTACAGTTTAAATTGTCATTTTTGACACTTGAAAATTGTCTTTTTTAGTAGCTGGAAAATTGTCATTTTGGCGATTAAAAATTATCATTTTTAGCAGAAAAAATTGTCAGTTTCGGCAATCAAAATCGTCGATTTTTGCGTTTGAAAATTGTCATTTTTGGCAGTTGAAAATGATCAATTCTAATCGTTTTTGGCGGTTGGAAATTGTTATTTGTGGTACTTGAAAATGTTTAATCTTGGCAGTTTAAATTGTCATTTTTGACACTTAAAAATTGTCTTTTTCAGTAGCTGGAAAATCGTCATTTTTCCGGTTGAAAATGATCATGTTTGGCGGAAAAAATTGTCAGTTCGGAAATTAAAATCGTCGATTTTAGCGTTTAAAAGTTGTCATTTTTGGCAGTTGGAAATTGTTATTTGTGGCACTTGAAAATGTTTAATCTTGGCAGTTTAAATTGTCATTTTGACACTTAAAAAATGTCTTTTTCAGTAGCTGGAAAATTGTCATTTTGGCGGTTGAGAATGATCATGTTTGGCGGAAAAAATTGTCAGTTTCGGCAATTAAAATCGTCGATTTTTGCGTTTGAAAATTGTCATTTTTGCCAGTTGAAAATGATCAATTCTAATCGTTTTTGGCGGTTGGAAATTGTTATTTGTGGCACTTGAAAATTGTCAATTTTTACAGTTTAAATTGTCATTTTTGACACTTGAAAATTGTCTTTTTTAGTAGCTGGAAAATTGTCATTTTGGCGATTGAAAATTATCATTTTTGGCAGAAAAAATTGTCAGTTTCGGAAATCAATTAATCGACGAATTGTATTTTGTAACCTTATCTACATCTCCTTAATAAGTGCAATACTTGAAGTTTTAAACTTTGGAAAAAAAGCGGAAAATGATTCGCTGATCTTATCTGCATCTCTCTAATTAGTGATGAGCGTTATTTTCACTAACTGCTACTTTGCAACCGTTACTAAGAAATAATAACGGTAACCGTTATTGAAAAATCCTATTAACGGTGATTTTCTCAAAAGTTATTTTATAAAAGGAACTCGATTAAGTAAGGAATCACTTCTTAGTAAGGGTAATTCTTATTACCTATTTTTGATCTAAAATGGTGATTATGGACAGTTGAAAATTGTCATTTTTCGCAGTAAACATTGTCATTATTGGCAGTTGTATGCAGTCATTTTTGGAATGTGAAAATTTTCAATTTTTACAGTTGATAATTGTCATTATTGGCAGTTGAAAATGATCATTTTTCGTAGTTTAAAATTGGTTTTGTCTGTTAAAATAGTTTTTTTTTTTGGCCAGAAATGGTAATTTCAGACATTTTGACAGTAAACATTGTCTTTATTGGCATTTTTGGAATGTGAAAATTTTCAATTTTGACAGTTGATATCGCCATTATTAACAGTTGAACATTATAATTTTTCGTAGTTGAAAATTGTTATTATTGTCTGTTAAAACAGTAATTTTTGACACTTGAAAATTGTCTTTCTCAGTAGCTGGAAAATTGGTAATTTGGCGGTTGAAAATGATCATTTTTGGCAGAAAAAATTGTCCGTTTCGGCAATTAAAATCGTGGATTTTTGCGTTTGAAAATTGTTATTTTTGACAGTTGGAAATTGTTATTTGTGGCACTTGAAAATTTTTAATCTTGGCAGTTTAAATTGTCATTTTTGACACGTAAAAATTGTCTTTTTCAGTAGCTGGAAAATTGTCATTTTGGCGGTTGAGAATGATCATATTTGGCGGAAAAAATTATCAGTTTCGGCAATTAAAATCGTCGATTTTTGCGTTTGAAAATTGTCATTTTTGCCAGTTGAAAATGATTAATTCTGATCGTTTTTGGCGGTTGGAAATTGTTTTTTGTGGCACTTGAAAATTGTCAATTTTGACAGTTTAAATTGACATTTTTGACACTTGAAAACTGTCTTTTTCAGTAGCTGGAAAATTGTCATTTTGGCGGTTGAGAATGATCATGTTTGGCGGAAAAAATTGTCAGTTTCGGCAATTAAAATCGTCGATTTTTGCGTTTAAAAATTGTCATTTTTGGCAGTTGGAAATTATTGTGGCACTTGAAAATTGTCAATTTTGGCAGTTCGAATTGTCATTTTTGACACTTGAAAATTGTCTTTTTCAATAACTGGAAAATTGTCATTTTGGCGGTTGAGAAAAAATTATCAGTTTCGGCAATTAAAATCGTCGATTTTTGCGTTTGAAAATTGTCATTTTTGGCAGTTGAAAATGATCAATTCTAATCGTTTTTGGCGGTTGGAAATTGTTATTCGTGGCACTTGAAAATTGTCAATTTTGACAGTTGAAATTGTTATTGTTGACACTTTAAAATTGTCTTTTTCAGTATTTGGAGTTTCTTGTCCTTTGACAAACGATTTTATTTATAGAAACTCTAGGGTGTCCTTAAAGGGTTGGAGGGTAGAACTACTACCCTACTTTGCAACCGTTACTAAGAAATAATAACGGTAACCGTTATTGAAAAATCCCATTAACGGTGATTTTCTCAAAAGTTATTTTAAAAGGAACTCGATTAAATAACGAATCACTTCTTAGTAACGGTAACTCTTATAACCGATTCAATAACAAATCAGTTCTTAGTAACAGGAATCGATTTAATAACGAATCACGTAGAAAAAAAATTCGAACAGATATTGAAAAGAAGTTAATGTAAAATTGACAAACACAAAATAGGCCAGTGATTTCACGAGAAAATGTAATCCGTTTTAAAATTACAAGAAATTCTTCAAATTTTGACATTTAAATCCATAAAAGCCATTTTCTGACTTGTGTAAACTCTTGGTATTGCCACGAATAAACTATTATTATTATTATTCATCATCAAAATCGAACAACGCATTTGGCAGTTGTACAATTTCAAAAATCAAAGTCGCGAAAATCTTGGAAATTTAAAAACTGCTATTTTGCATTAATTTCAAGAGTCAATTTGGAAATCCGTTTTAAAATTAAAATAAATTCACAATATTTTAACATTTGTGTCATCAAAATCGGTCAACACGTTGAGCAATTTAGAAATCAAAATTGCAATTAAAATCTTTGGTCTTCTTCGTAATTTTGGCATTTAATTTTTGGCATTTTCGAAAAGTTCACGTCGACCGACAAGAAACCTAGACTCAAGGAAAAGTTTATTTGCCCCTCCCTAGGATCCGCCAGTGATGAACCGTTTTGAATAATCCTTAATTCGCCATACATTGACATTTAAATCATCAAAATCGGACAAATCATTCGGCAGTTGTACAATTTCAAAAATCGAAGTCGCGATTTTAAAATTTTGGATTGCAATTTTTGCATTTTGTGTTGATTTCAATAGAAAATTTTCGTTTTAAAACTGTACAAAATTTGCCATATTTTGACGTTTCAATCATCAAACCAAACAATTTGGCAGTTTCAAAAATAAAAATCACGATTTTACAATATCCAAATTTTTTGCATTTTGTGTTAATTTCGCTGAAGCATTTCGTAATCCGTTGTAAAAGTACACTAAATTTTCCGTATTTTGACGTTTGAATCGTCAAAATCTAACAATGCATTGCGCAGTTGTGTTTTTAAAAATTAATATTCAATTTCCATTTTCGAAGTTTGAAAACGTGCGATTTTGGCATTTTGCGTTGATTTTATGAAAAAGCAAAACTAATCGAGATTGTAAATTGCATGAAATTTGCCACCATTTTGACCTTAGAATCATCAAAATCGAACAACGCATTCGGCAGTTGTACAATTTCAAAAATCAAAGTCGCGAAAATCTTGGAAATTTAAAAACTGCTATTTTTGCATTAATTTCAAGAGTAAATTTGGAAATCCGTTTTAAAATGATATTAAATTCACCATATTTTAAGATTTGTATCATCAAAATCGGTCAACACGTTGAGCAATTTAGAAATCAAAATTGCAATTAAAATCTTTGGTCTTCTTCGTAATTTTGGCGTTTAATTTTTGACATTTTCGAAAAGTTCACGACGACCGATAAGAAACCTAGACTCAAGGTAGAGATTATTTGCCCCTCCCTAGGATCCGCCAGTGATGAACCGTTTTGAATAATCCTTAATTCGCCATACATTGACATTTAAATCATCAAAATCGGACAAATCATTCGGCAGTTGTACAATTTCAAAAATCAAAGTGGCGATTTTAAAATTTTGGATTGCAATTTTTGCATTTTGTGTTGATTTCAATAGAAAATTTTCGTTTTAAAACTGTACAAAATTTGCCATATTTTGACGTTTCAATCATCAAACCAAACAATTTGGCAGTTTCAAAAATAAAAATCACGATTTTACAATATCCAAATTTTTTGCATTTTGTGTTAATTTCGCTGAAGCATTTCGTAATCCGTTGTAAAAGTACACTAAATTTTCCGTATTTTGACGTTTGAATCGTCAAAATCTAACAATGCATTGCGCAGTTGTGTTTTTAAAAATTAATATTCAATTTCCATTTTCGAAGTTTGAAAACGTGCGATTTTGGCATTTTGCGTTGATTTTATGAAAAAGCAAAACTAATCGAGATTGTAAATTGCATGAAATTTGCCACCATTTTGACCTTAGAATCATCAAAATCGAACAACGCATTCGGCAGTTGTACAATTTCAAAAATCAAAGTCGCGAAAATCTTGGAAATTTAAAAACTGCTATTTTTGCATTAATTTCAAGAGTAAATTTGGAAATCCGTTTTAAAATGATATTAAATTCACCATATTTTAAGATTTGTATCATCAAAATCGGTCAACACGTTGAGCAATTTAGAAATCAAAATTGCAATTAAAATCTTTGGTCTTCTTCGTAATTTTGGCGTTTAATTTTTGACATTTTCGAAAAGTTCACGACGACCGATAAGAAACCTAGACTCAAGGTAGAGATTATTTGCCCCTCCCTAGGATCCGCCAGTGATGAACCGTTTTGAATAATCCTTAATTCGCCATACATTGACATTTAAATCATCAAAATCGGACAAATCATTCGGCAGTTGTACAATTTCAAAAATCAAAGTGGCGATTTTAAAATTTTGGATTGCAATTTTTGCATTTTGTGTTAATTTCAAGAGAAAATTTTCGTTTTAAAACTGTACAAAATTTGCCATATTTTGACGTTTGAATCATCAAAATCAAACAATTTGGCAGTTTCAAAAATAAAAATCACGATTTTATAATATCCAAAATTTTTGCATTTTGTGTTAATTTCGCGGAAGCATTTCGTAATTCGTTGTAAATGTACACTACATTTTCCGTATTTTGACGTTTGAATAGTCAAGATCTAACAATGTATTGCGCAGTTGTGTTTTTAAAAATTAATATTCGATTTTCTATTTTCGAAGTTTGAAAACGTGCGATTTTGGCATTTTGCGTTGATTTTATGGAAAAGCAAAACTAATCGGGATTGTATATTGCATGAAATTTGCCACAATTTTGACCTTAGACTCATCAAAATCGGACAACGCGTTTAGCAGTTGTGTAATTTCCAAAATCAAAATCACGATTTTAAAATATTCGAACTTGAAAAGTGCGATTTTTATATTTTGTGTTAATTGACTCCAAAGATGACTTTGTTACAAACGGTTACTGAGTAAAGTTATTTTAAATAACGGTTACTAAATAACTATTTAAACAACTAGTTATTTTATGGTAACAGTAACTTACTTTAAATAACCGTTTAAATAACAGTAATAGTAACCGTTTTCGGAAAATAACCGTTTATCTCATCACTAATGAGTACCGAAAGAATTTACAAAATCTGTTCTTTCGCTCAAGAGTTATCCTCAAAAAAAAAAAACAGAAAACAATTAAACTGCAAATTTAATTTTTTGTGCGTTATCTGTATCTATTCGGCGAGTACAACACTTTGCTGAAAGAATTTGCCAAATTTGGTCATCCGTTCACAAGTTAACATTAAAAAAAAAACAATTGAAGACAAATTATTTTTTGGTCCTGTACTCGATGAGTACAATACTTTTCAGAAGGAATTTTTAAAATCGGCCATTTTGTTCAAGGGTGAACTTCTCAAAACCACAATACAATTGAGCGGTTAATTGATTTTTTTATATTTTATACGTCCACACGGTGAGTGCAATATTTTCCTGGAAGAATTTTCAATATCTGTTTATCCGTTCAAGAGTTATCCTCAAAGACCAGAAAACAATTAAACGGCAAATTTAATTTTTTGGTCTTTTCGGAAGAATTTGCCAAATTTGGTCATCCGTTCAAGAGTTATCCTGAAACCAGAAAAACAAATTTAATTTAATTAATGAGGCGAGCACGCAGGAGGGGGGGGGATGTCTATCGGGCTTGATAAAAATGTGTTCAAGTTCCAGTTATCCTTAAAAATCAAAAAACAATTGAACGTGGAATTAATTTTTGTTTTTATCTGCATCTATTCTGTGAGAACAACGTATTGCATCAAGAATTTCAAAATTTGGTAATGTGTTATCCTTAAAAAATCAAAAAACAATTGAACTTCGAATTTCCATTTTTTTCTCAATTGATATGCATTTTGTACATGACTTGCGTGTAAATTTTGTCAATAGTACATGAGCAAAAAGGCTTATTCGGTGAAGAATTAAATTTATTAATCGTGTGCGGTGCGGAAATAGGACTAACAAGTGCATGTTATCGCGTGCACGAGATGAGCCAGAAATAAATTGACTCCAAATGCACATTCGGAACGCGCCCCTCCCCGAACCGCGCACCTCCCTGCCGCAGCCAACATTCTACTGAAATGCGGTACCAGAAGTAAGTTGGCTCCGTTTGCGTTGGGGAACAAATGCATTGCGATTTTTCTCTACTCATTAACGTTTCACGGGCATTGTTTAGACTTGTTGTTTTTAGAAATACAAAATTCTTGCTGAGCATAAAATTATAGGTAGTGCCATGGCTCCTTGGCTCTACATAACGAGCCGCCCCTGTCCAGAACAACAACTTTCAACACGTATCGACTTCATGCAAACTAATTTCGCATTAGAAATTTTTATCGCCTGAAGAAAAAAATAAAGGTTTTGACTGTCGGTGGTCAAACATGAATATCGGAAAGATTTCGTGTACCACACATTAAAATTTTTATTTTGTTCACGAAAATGTTATAATGTGCGCATTATTTAATTCTATGGGCAGCATTAATGGGGTACATTTAACACTCAATTTTTTAAACACGCATTAGCGTGTTTAATTTGCTTATTAAACACGCACACCCATTTGCATGTTTAATATGGTTATTAAACACGCTAATTCGCGCTTTAATTCACAGAACGCTATTTATGATAATATTTTGTTTACCCTGTTTACTACTGATTTTAATTTATTTTCCAATTGTAATTGTAATCACAACTTTAATTTCGATTTTAATTTTGATTTTGTTTTTTTGTAATTTTGATTTTGATTTTAATTTTTGTGAACAAAGTATAGTGTACAACTCGCATATAATGGCTATTAATCACTCAAACGATTTGCTCCACTCGTCTACGGCTCGTTCCGCAAACATCATTCTCGCGATTAATAGCCATCATTATATGCTCGTTGCTCGTTATAGTATTTAACATCCGTAGAAGAAAACATTTCAAGATTTTCTACTGCCGGTAGTCAAACATGAATATCAGTAAGGTTTCGTGTTCCACACATTAAAAATTTTGCGTTTATATTTCTTATGGTGTAAATTTTGTTTCAGACTCGGCAAGTATATTTACTTGCCACGTCGAGCCTCCACCGTACACCGTTGAGAAGCATCCTGGACAGCGTGACTTGAGATTCACGCTGTATCCAATCGGACTAGCCTTAAGTGCAGTTTTTCTGGCAGCCACTTTAATTGCCGGATCTCTACTTCCAGCAAGTCATCACGTGCTTCACTGGAGATGCCAGACGAATCACGTCGCTTGTCTGCTAGTTGGTGACGTGTTACTGTGCATCGTCCAGCTGTCAGGAGGAACGTTAGGAAAGTCACCATGTTTCGCGATCGGTAAGCAATTCAATTATCTTTAATATTCACAAATTCCCTGCACAACGAAAGTCTAATTATTACCACTATACATCCTTGCCATCTTTTATATAATTATATTCAGTTTCCTGTTAATGATAAGCAATTGCGACAGGAAATTGAATACAATTATTTCTAAATATATTATTTACATATAGTGGTAAAACAAAGTTTTACTTCGATAATCCAACTCATGTATAAAAAGATGCATTTAAAACGGCGGACAAAAAAATTTGCAAATGGTTAAAAATTTATTTACCTTCACCATGACAACGATCTCTATATTAACAATTTTAGTAAACAGCTGACTTCAGTTGTACTCTGACAGTTCGTGTCAGTTCTGAATACCTTTGCGGTGAAATATAATTGAAATCCGTTTCGGACACGCTTCTGCGTGAAAAATTGTTCACAATTGTAATTCCGACCCATGTGCCAGGGAGGTAAATATTGTCTTTTCACTAATTATAGATTTAGTTTCGTACATTCGATATTAAAGCTGGTGACATTGACAGAACTGCATTTCGTACTTCGGCCGCGAGATGTCGCAAGCGTACGGTAGCGCTACCACCGATTCGTGAATTATAGAATTGGATTGCATTTAATATCCATCTTGTTCTATCATGTATGTTTCTGATAGTATGAAATAAACATTTATATATTATTTTTTATGTGTGTCGGAAATAAGTGTACCGGCGATTAAACCTTCAGCCGTCATTGGTCTCCTAACATCATGTCGCTTGTAGTGTGTGAGTGTGTGTGTGTGTACTTACTTAATGTAAGTAATAATACATATAATTATAAATATCATTTTACCGGCTAGATCCTAGTGTTTGTACCACTCGCAAACGTGCAGGCCCGAATTTCGCGATTCTCATGGCACTCAACCATTTTCATTTTACCCACACACGATTTTGACGATTGGTGCTTCATCCAATTCCATTACAAATAAACAATGCTCTTTCACCCATTGTACATTTAATTAACATAAATTGCTAATATAAATATTGTTCTTATTCGGTAAATTATCTCAACAAATACTCTCGCGGTTATAATTTCAGCAGGATACATTTTATTTTAAGCACAAAATCCATCTCAATTCATTCTCGAAATTTGTACCGATTCAATGGCTCGTGCAAACAAATAAAATTTATCCGGCCAAATTAAACCTCTTGTGGTATTACCCCCGAACAAATTTCAAGATGCACTACCAAGCAAACGCCGCGCGCCGCCAATATCCAAGAATGAATACACAGATGAAACACAAGACTTTTATAATATATTTCAAAACGAAATATATAAGCTGATTGATATAAAAGTCAACAAACCTTCATGTCTCACTAGTTTTTCTCACTAGTTTTTCTCTTAATGACAGGTAATATCTGTCATTTTGATATTTCAGGCTTGCGTTATCCTGATTCTAAAATTGTATAACATTTTAGTAGTTTATGAATGCGGTTGTTAGGGGGTTACGTCATGCTTTTCTAAACAAGAGTGTTTCGTCAAGGTAAGTAACGAGCAATTTTTTTTCTGAAGGAATTTATGCGAAAGCAGTTGCAACTACTGAAGGTTTATTGCTTACAAAGTCTAAAGACTTGCATCACAAAGAATATGCTAAATTACAGACCTGGATAGTAACAAAGTTTTATGTAGGTAGATATTCGTTAAATTGTTTGACATTTTAAGTTCGAAGTTATTATGATTTTATAAAAATGTGACCTAATTATCGGCTCTTCTCGAAGTTTTATGGCTCTAGGGCGAACCTTTCCATGTGTCTGTGCCAAAAATATACAAATAATATTTATCGAGTTGCTGCTCTGCCGAAGACTTGAATAGAAAAAACCGCCTTATAAAGTTCGCGGGCATATTTAGAAGAGAAAATTGATCAAATATCCATCGGCTTTTAAACAAAAGGTTTGGGGGAGGATATTCCAAGTTTTTTATTATTTCTTCTACGGCATTTAAAGAAAGACACGTCCATCAATCGATCATTTTCTATTATTACTAAGGCATTTCTCAAATCGACCAATTTTTGTTTCCATATGGATCCGGATTGAAAATCTAATAATTGCATTTCCATATCTTTCAAATTCACCCTCTCTAAAATCTCTAATCTATGTTTATTGCTTGCATTGGTTAAATCTTGAAGAAAATTCCTTTACGATCGACTAAATACGGAACAAATCTTTGACCTGGGTTTCCATCATTTCTAGCTCTGCAAAGATTTTGTTGCATTTTAAAAACGTTGTTAGGTATTGGAAATACCTTTAAACATTTGTAAAAAGACATTAATTTGGAAAGCCATTGGACGTTGATTATATTTTTCAATAATTTTCTCATTATGTAGAAATAGTTTCATTTAAACACTCTCTGGATCTTTGAAGAACTTTTCTACGACTTTTCTACGACTACGACATCGGCCGCTGTTTTACACAATTAAAGGTAATTTAATGTATGCATAAATATTTATATTTACATTTTGAAGTTTAAAGAATATAGTTAATTTTATATATTTGATCCTATAATGTTACCATGCCAATAATTCCTTAGCAACGAGTAAAGTTAAGGTACCTTTAACAACACTAGTGTTGTTAACAAATTCTTAACAACACTAGTGTTGTTAACAAATTCTTAACAACACTAGTGTTGTTACGAAATTCTTAACAATACTGGTGTTGTTATATGTATCTTAACGCAACTCGTTGCCATGAAGATATTGGCAAACAAACATAAAATAAACCATGTTCCGACACACGTAACGTTATTTGCTTTTACATTACTCGTGAATTTAAAAGCACTCACTCCTACGTCGCTCGTGCTTTCAAACTTTCCTCTCGTAATGTAAAAACTTTAAAAAACGTTACTTGTATCGTAAATTACTATTTTTAATAAATTTGTTACAGTTGCACTTAATATGGCTAGTGAAAATGAAAAACAAAAATTATCGGAATCAAGCAGCAGAGAGTTCAAAAATTCGTGGACTGCTGAGTAATGGCATGATTAACAAAGGCAACAAAGCTGTATGTGTTTTGTATTTCGGGTGGTATGCAAAACGCCACCAGTAAAGCATTATGAAACAAATCTCAAATCGCTGCTCAAAAAAAAGAAGGGACAAACATGAAGAATTTATTAAAAAGTAAAATACTCAGTCAACATCTCTTTTAAAATTTATCGACAGTCGTTCAAATATGACTGCTGCTAGTTTTCTTGCCTCAAACATAATTGCTAAACACGGAAAACCATTAAGTGATGGGAAATATATGAAAGAAGTATCGTTAAAATGCGCAACAGTTCTGTTTTATTTAGAAAGATGGTGAAGAATTTTAGAGATGGCTAGAAATATAACTCATTAGCAAAAGAAAGATATAAAATATTCTGCTATATTCTCTCTCTACTCTTGAAGAGAGTACTGATATAACTGGATCAGCTCGTTTAACAATTTTTATTCGTTTCTGTGTTGGGAATAATATCAGAGAAGAAATGGTCAGTTTAACATCATTAGCAACAACAAAAGGTACAGATATGACCGAGGTAAATGGTTTTGTCAACTTATTTACCTAACGAATTGAACATTTAATGCATCGTATTTTAGCAGATTTTATGCGCAAAAGCCAGAAGATGTTATGAACCTTGTTACAGAATTAATTAATTTTGTATACATGCAGATACAAAATTGATCAATTTTTTTAGATGTACAATGCTTTACTTAAAATATTGCTGACACGTGAACGATTTACAAGTGATATCACTTAGACTTATAAATGATTCCACCAGTTACATTGACGTGTCCACCGGTACACGTAACGTCAGTTGTTAGGATTCCTAGACTTCAGTATGCTTTGATCAATGGATCTTTGTGTGTACGTCATTACTGAGGACTGAGTTTTCTCCCGTTGGACGACATACACACACACATGATTGCGCCTATCTAAGACGTGCACGCAAAGACCCTTTGATCAAAGTATAGATAAAACTATTAATTAGTAATATGTGCTATAGTTACAAACATCATTCAACTGATATTATTAAGAATAATCTAAAGCTAATGATTTGTCGGGATTCTGGATTGCCAGGTTATTCATTATGGCATTTTCAACCATTTTTGTTTGTATAAGATTGACATTACTATGACCATTTCAAAATTATACATCAAAAAGTCAAATTTTTCAATTTTTCTTTCACGAAAATCAATGGTTTCATGAAATACATTTGTTAACGAAAGATGTGTTTTTTGTTATCTTTTCGAATATTTTTGTAATGTATCATATTAAAAAAAAAAACACCTACTTTCGGTTTTCCAAATTTTATTAAAAGCTTTTCAGTTCTTTAGATTGTTAAATCAGGTTTGTGATTAAAGTTTTATCCCTGTTTTAGTTTATGAGATACATTTTTTGTTTTGCAAAATTTGTTGAAATCAACTCTAGGGACCTCAAATATGTTATTTTTTTAAATTTTACGGTCACAGTACTTCCCAGTACTTTGCAGTTTTTTTAATGAATACCTTCATTTTACATCGGGAAATAAGTTTTAAGAAGTTTTGCCTTCAAATTTAGAGAATGTGCTTGACCAATCTGATAATTGTTAATTACCGAAAATCAAGGACTTTAAAAATCTCACATTCAGACAATACATTGCTGTTGAAGCCAATCAACAGTGTTTACTTTTGCATACATAATATGATTATCCAGAGGAAAGATTTTATCCCGTCTATTTGAACTGAAGAAAGAATTATTGCTTTTTTGATGAAGAACGAAGTGTTATCTGCGAGTTATTTAAGGATGAAATTAGGTGTGCCAAATTAGCATATTTATAAGATTTATTTACTTAATGGTCTTAACTCAAGTAAGCAATCACCAAATATTTTAACTTCCACTAAGAAATGACTAGCCTAAAAAAAACTGTTGTCTTGGAGCAACAAAGCGAAAGAGGGTATCTGACTATTTAAAAAAATCTATTAGTATTTAAAAAAAAATGTACAATTTAAGCAGTTGTCTTTGTAGGAGCAAAATTTTAAAAATATTTCCACTTTTACAAGTTGAGAAATTAAATTGGGTGAAAAATCTTTTTAAGCGATACGTCAATTCGAATTGACATTGAATGCAGAATAACATTCAGTGCCAATTCGAATTTAGTGATATTTCAGAATATTTTATTTTCAAATTTCTGTCGCTCGCCAATTTTCGAAATGACACTGAATACAGAGGAACATTCAGTGCCAATTCGAAAATTGACATATTTCTATCTCGAGCGACGGAAATTTGAAAATAAAATATTCTGCAATATCACTAAATTCTTTTTGGTTTTTTCTTCAAGAAGATTCTTCAGCCACATCAAGATATGAATTATTTTTCTTCTTCATTTTCTTTCTACATCATTTTGTTTCTTCGTCATGTTGTTGCCACGTTAGTTTCGAATCGAGGTAGATGCCAAAGAATTTCTTGGAGTTTTTGACGTTTAATTTTAATGTAAAATTTACAACTGTCGATTTATCCGGATTAAGTCTGTTCGGCCCTTTCGAAAAATAAAGGGTTTTTGGCATTCGGCTCGTAACTGAATTATGTATTAATATTTTACACAGGGTTACATAAAGGACGAATGTTGGTTTCTAAAGAAATATATTTCTTATAAGTATTTCTAATACTGTGTAATTTAGTGTTAAAGAAATTGGTATTTTCAACATTAAATAAAACTTAAATAAACGCTGATAATATATGTTTTAGCATGGAGACATAGCTTGATTCTTTGGTGATAAAATCCATTCAGCCAAATAAGTTTTACCTGAAAAGTAAGGACGTAATTACGTATGAGCCAGACCCTTCCGCGCGATATTTTAGTGGGCGTAAAGTGACGCCGTTTGTAGAAAATAATCATAACAGGATTTTTAAGAGATCAATACAGGGCTTTTATTTTAACTCTGAACGTATAATTGTTAATGCCTATGTTTAATCATAAAATAGAAACATCAACTCATTAATAGGTAGGCAACCGTACTTACAGTTTTATTTAATCGTCAAAATTGTGCTAAAAAAATGTATTACACCACCGAAAAAATAATACAAATAATTAATTTGTATAAGAGCGGGAACAGCACTCTAGGTGTTAAAGATTTGTTTTCGGTTGCGTATCCAAGCAGACAACTTCCATCCATCGGAACAATTTTTAATATTGTCCATAATTTTGACAATACTGGCTGCGTGAGTAATTTTCATGGCAAAAAGGCTAAAAGAAGTCACTTTTTAACGTAAGAGATGAAACTCAACATTTTATGTTACGTAGAACAGAACCCCATATCATCTTCAAGAGTTATTGCAGCACTGTTTCGAATAAGACATTAAAAGAATTTAAATACAATGTCTACAGTGTCACTGTTATCTTTGTGTACTTGGTTGCATACAATTTCAATATAATGTCATGCGTTGAAGTGATTATTTTACGATTGAACATAGGCGTTAATAATAGTATGTTCAGTGATAAAATAAAAAAAAACCCTGTATATGTTTTGTGAGGTTCGCTCATTACCTGTCATCTTACCGTTGCCCGCAGGAGAAACTATTCGTTGCGGGACGAATAGCCTTAATAGATCATTGGTTAAATTAAATCAATCTGTCGCATAATTAACAGCAGTAATATTCCTTGTTCTTGGGATGAACATTTTTTTATTGTAGTTTATAGTTTTTTCCCAAAACAATACTTTGTACGGTGAAAGAATGAAGTATACACAAATGATTCGCTTTGATGAGAGGCGAGTTTCTTTTCTCCCAGATTTAGATTACCAACCAATCTTTTACATTCACCATTACGAACCGTAACAGTTGAAGTGGCAACAAGAAAAAAAAACGTTAATCACGAATTCATTTAAAGAATCAATGGAGCGAGACGCACCCACGTTCGAATTCTCGCCGCTCGAACAAGGAGAAAAAACGCATCTGCCATACCTGGTGTTATAGAGAACACCGCCCGAAGACTAATTTTCAAAACGCCGACCCAATTCTGCGCTCGCCTTCGAGTTAAAAATAGCGACTGCCCGTTATATTTAGACCCGTCGTAGTAAACTACTAATATTCACGACTCCTATCATTGTTGCCGGCTGCTTCGAATCGGAATTAATCAATCGCCAAAATTAGAACGGTGAGGTATATTGTTGATACGTGAAATGTGCGGTAGTTTAATGGGCGTGGTAAGAATCGTTAAAAATGAGATGAAATTGGCGCTTTTCGCGCTGTAGACTTGATCAAACAGATATACCTTGAAATCATTTTATTATGCCTACTCCTGTTTAATCGTTTCTATGTTCAATTCAAATGATAAGGAATGGTTGATTTAAAAAATTTTATTTTTGTTTTCGTTGCGATTTCTTCAGGCGAAGAAATATCGTTTATGGTAGAGGCTTCTACATCGTTATACATGTTATAAAGATAATAAAACACTTTTACTTTGTTGGTATAACACAAATTTGATTTTATTGTTACAGTTTCGGCAACTCAACTTGCCATTAACAAAACATAAAGTATGTTGCCATTAACAAAACATAAAGTATGTTTTGTTAATGGCTAGTTGAGTTGCCAAACTATAGTCAACAATAAAATAAAATTTGTGTTATACCAACAAAGTCGAAGAAATATCACTTCTCATGCTTCGCTGCTCCAAAGTGCGTGTATTCACATAATAACCCATCTAATGGAAGAATTGATCTTCGCCGCGCGCTTCGCTTCGCTCTAGTGATCGATGACCTTTATATGCAATACGCTGCGCTTCGCCTCTTCAAAGTGCCCTATTCCCACAAGAATACATGTAGTGGGAAAATTGATCTTCACCATGCCTCTCTTCGCTCTAGAGCCCGATGGCTTTTAATGGCGTTCAGAATACCTGATTAGAGAGGGCTGTGATATGATCAAATTTACCACGGCACATTCGAATTTAGCAGCTTCTCAGCTTTTAATAACTTTGATTTCGATGTGTATGTAGCGGGGGCGCTGTGAAACAACAATTGGACTATTTATTTTTTAAACATACTCGGAAAACAAATGAATGATTAACGAGTGAACAGTTCTAAACAGATCTGTTTACGACTGGGAAAAAATAATAACAGTGCATTGCATAATAACATGATAAAGAAACTCCGTTAATAATCAAGGAATAATGCGGGGTCATTTGTTAACGAGATTATGAGCATGAAATTAATGTGTCAATAATAATAATAAGAAAAATAACAAGGCCAACAGAACAATAAACTAGAAACACATTCTTGCATACGATTATCGGGTGTGCGATTTTGAAGAACAATAACTTGGTTATAATTAGGACAATGAAAAATACACATTTTTTTTAAATAAATGGAGAAAACACAAATTCGTTTCAGATTAAATTATGAATTTTCCGTAATTCACCAAAAATGTTTTCATTGATCAATTTTTATTTTACTCCGAACAGGAAAGTATTGTGTATTGTGAAATTAAAACAAATATCTATTTTTAGGTTCCGACAATTTTAGAAAAACATGTGCTTTGTGTCTACATATGTGTGGGCGCTGTATCTCAAAAACCACTAGTTCAGCGGTCGGGGAACTTTTTTGGCCATTATCCCAAAATATATTTGTTTAACTCGATATTACATCTTTTGAAAAGGAGAAAATCAATGTAAATTTATGTCAAACATGATTTATTGCATCAATTTGTATGGACAATGAAAATAATAAATAATAGACACACCAAATAAAATTCTCATTTTGCAACAAAATAATTTCATTGAAAGCTTTCCCCCTTCAGGTTTTGGAGAAAAGATGTTGTTTCATGGTTGATACAATAATTTTAAAATTGGGGGTTTTTGATGTAAGAGCAATCTGAATACAGTCTTCAATTCCTGTTCTTCGTTTTTATGTTCATTAGAGTGGGTAATCCTTGTTCTCAGAGTTAAATTGTTGCAAATGACAGCAACTTTTTTAATGCCTCCTCTTGTGCAATTTTGAATGCCTTTGCAGTTTCCGTCTTCCACACATATGCTTTGTTTACAATTTGAATACCTGCTTCATTATTAGATCGGAGTTCAAGAAGTGCCTCTGCTACACGTTGAGGCTCTTCTGGTATGTTAGCAATTTCACATTTGAAAGGATCTACAACCCAACTGACAGTATGTAAATTAATATCTGGAAAGTAATCAGAGAAACGTTCTAAGAGTTTGATAACTGTATCCTTGATGTCATCAAAAGTAATATTTTCACAATCTTCCAAAAACAAAGCTAATAAAAAAAAACTATTTTGTTCTGTTCTACTTTCAGTCTCCAATATAGAAGCTTTAATCCAAACGCTGATATCTTTTCTCTGGCTGATAAATGATATTAATATTTTTCCCCTCCAATTATTTGCTTAATACATTTATATCCTGCAAAATATGCGAGATGTGCAACTCTCGTGGAGTTTTTAAACTTATCTGTAAGAATATGCTTTTCATCAACCATAAAAATTTCAAGTTCAGCCTTAAGAGCTCGTACTTGATTCAGAATATTTCTACGAGAAACCCTCCTCACGTCTGTATAATAAAGGGCTTCACCGTTCTGACACAATTCACGAAATAGCCGCATGTTTAGTGCTGTCTAACATTAACAGCATTAACAATTTTGATGACATCATGCATGACGGTTTCCAGTGTAGTTACAAAAATACCTGACGATCATACAGTAAGTAACTTTTGGATTTTTTTTCACGAAAGCCGAAAAGCCTTTGATATGACTCAACATAGCTGGAGCTCCAACAATTCAGTTTCTTCACTTCTTTCTGACCACATGGACTGCTCACTCTCTCCCAGCTGCCGGTTTAAGCAAATCCTCATCAATACAAGGTTTCTTGCTTCGGGCAATTAACCAGACTACTTCAAAGCTAGCCTTTGATGCTGAATGTTGATCAAAGGTACCTAACAAGTTTCTGTCCAGTCTTTGCCTTTTGACACACACTTCTAAATTTACAAAGTATTCTCTCGTTTGGAAAGATAGATATGAATGCAAATTATCCAAATGATTATTCAATTGATTTTTTAAAGATTCTGAAGGCAGTACTTTTAAACACACTGTGGTTTTAATGTACCATTGTCTTCTATTTGTGTAAAACTATAATTAAGGAATTCTTCCTTGTTTGCTTTTTTCCTGTTTCCATCTGCTGCCGTCTGAAGTGTGAAAAAACTAGTGTTTGAAAATCACTTAAATTAAATTAAATTTTCAAATTACGGTTTACCTTGATCGCCGAAATTGGCGATGAAATAGTATGTCCTCACATTCACGTATCGCAAAAACTGTGTAAAAATGAATAAAAGGCCACAATAAACATGTAATTAAAATTATTCTTAATAAAACCATAGTTAATTTCATACTGTTTATTATACACGGTTCGTCAAAATTACAAAATTACCGGAATATCTAAATAATTCTCCAACAGCAGAAAATTTAAAAAAACAATTCAAACGAAAGTTTCTTAGCTAGTTAGTTTAAAAATATGTTTAATATATAGGGTGTTCGTTTTATTGCGGAAAGGATCCGCCACAAATCAAATGGAAATTGGCTTTCGGTGAAATTGACCAAATTTTGGATATGTTGTTCCTTTCGGTATCCAGATCAAAAGTCTCCACGGGCACAAAGCTCGAAAATCTTCCCAGTTTCGAAGGTTAGAGACCGGTAATCCCCGAAAATGCAAGGGGACAGGTAAAATCAGCAAAAATCGGGGTATTACCGGTCTCTAACCTTCGGAGCTTATTATTATTATTAATAGTAAAAATTTATAAATATCCCGAAAATGCAAGGGAAGAGGTAAAATCAGCGAAAATCGCGGATTACCGGTCTCTAACCTTCGGAACTGGGTACTGCTCGCAGGGAAGATTTTCGAGCTTTGTGCCCGTGGAGACTTTTGATCTGGACACCGAAAGTGTCAACATATCTAAAATTTGGTCAATTTCACCGAAAGCCAATTTACATTTGATTTGTGAGGGGTCCTTTGGCAATCTTTCATTTTTCAAATAGAACATCCTATGCACTTTTACATTTTTAAATTCTAAGATTGATTCTAAGATTTTTTTGTAGAAATCACGTTTTTATAAATTTCATCATTTTTGAGTTATAAGCAATTATTACACATTCTTGAACTCACAGCGAGGTTCAATCGATGACTCCAGGTATTCCGCTGAAAGGCAACCACATATATTATCAACGTGTTCAAAGCGACATACGTGTATTCGTTCACGTGTGCGACAGTAAAGGATCACTGAGGTTGGCGTGACCAGAGCGAGTCTCTGAAGCGAATCCCTCGCGTCTTACGTTGCACTCAATTTACCCCCAATAATTCAGCTTTTACCCCATTTGGGTAATTTACCTCGGTTCCCCGACCGCTGCACTCTAGTGTGTTCGTAACAAAAAAATTCTGCAAAAATTTCTACTTTGAGGATCCGACAACTTTAGGAAAACATTTTTGTTGACTTTGCTGTGTGTCTTCATGTCTGTGGACGTGGTATTTCAAAAATCGCTATTGTGATCGTGAAAAAAAATCTACAAAAATATATATTTAAAGGATCCGACAATGTTTTGAAAACATTTTTATTGCGTCTGCGGTGTGTCTGTATATCAGTGGATGCTGTATCTCAAAAACCACTATTGTGGCAATGAAGACAAACCTACAAAAATATGTATTTTGAGGTTCCGACAATTTTAGGAAAACATTTTTATTGTGACTGCTGTGTGTCTGTATTTGTGTCTAATGTGTATCTGTATGTCCGTGGGCGCTGCATCTCAAAAATCACTATAGTGATCGTGAAAAAAAGTGTAAAAAATATCTAATAGAAAATATTAAACATGTGTTTAATTAGCTGCAGTTTATTAAAATATAATAAAGTAGTAATTAATTACTTGAGCTTCTGCAGCGAAGTCTTACTTATTATAGTAAGAACCGCAAATATCAATCAAAACAACTACTCCCCGTGCTAATGCACCCCCGGGTATTGAATTACATGATTGATATTTGCCGTTACATGTCTGAAATCGCATTCAGCACTATGTAACATTTTGGGACTGATATTGCCATTCGTCGCTCCGTCGAATTATTTAAGAACTTCCAGCAATCTGCAGACACGTGTTTCGGGGTTTAATTTTATTTAAAATAAATCATTCGCATTCGGACCTTTGACAATGAAGGTTCATACATTTAAGCCAGCATAGCTGCACTGATGAGGGGTGAATGGCATTATCAGTCCCAAAATGTTACATAGTGCTGAATGCGATTTCAGACATGTAACGGCAAATATCAATCATACAATTCAATACCCGGGGGTGCATTAGCACGGGGAGTAGTTGTTTTGATTGATATTTGCGGTTCTTACTATAATAAGTAAGACTTCGCTGCAGAAGCTCAAGTAATTAATTACTACTTTATTATATAAAAAATATCTATTTTGAGTTTCCGACAATTTTAAGAAAATATTTTTATTGTGTCTGCTGTGTGTATGTCTTTGTATCTGCTGTATGTCTTTATTTGTGTCTGCTATGTATCTGTATGTTTGCATCTCAGAAATCACTATAGTGATCATGAAAAAAAATCTAAAAAATATCTATTTTGAGTTTCCGACAATTTTCGGAAAACATTTTTATTGTGTCTGTTGTGTGTCTATATGTCTGTGGGTTCTGTGTCTCAAAAGCCACTATTGTGATAATGAAAACAAATCCACAAAAATATATATTTTGAGGATCCGACAATTTTAGGAAAACATTTTTATCGTGTCTGCTGTGTGTGTGTATTTGTGTTTGCTGTGTGTCTGTATTTATTTTATGTCTGCTATGTATCTGTACGTATGTGGGCGCTTCATCTCAAAAATCACTATAGTGATTGTGAAAATAACTCCTATGAAATATCTATTTTGAGTTTCCGACAATTTTAGGAAAACATTTTTTTGTGTCTGCTGTGTGTGTGTGTCTATGTGTCTGCTGTATGTCTGTATTTGTGTCTGTTATGTATCTGTATGTCTGTATTTATGTCTATTATGTATCTGTATGTCTGCATCTTAATCACTATAGTGATCGTGAAAAAAATTAAAAAATTATCTATTTTGAGTTTACGACAATTTTAGGAAAACATTTTTATTGTGTCTGTTGTGTGTCTATATGTCTGTGGGCTCTGTGTTTCAAAAACCACTATTGTGATAGTGAAAACAAATCTACAAAAACATATATTTTGAGGATCCGACAATTTTAGGAAAACATTTTTATCGTGTCTGCTACGTGTGTGTATTTGCGTCTGCTGTATGTCTGTATTTCTGTCTGCTATGTATATGTATGTATGTGGGCGCTTCATCTTAAAAATCACTATAGTGATCGTGAAAAAAAATTCGAAAAAATATCTCTTTTGAGTTTCCGACAATTTTAGGAAAACATTTTTATTGTGTCTGTTGTGTGTCTGTATGTCTGTGGGCTCTGTGTCTCAAAAACCACTATTGTCATAGTAAAAACAAATCTACAAAAATATATATTTTGAGGATCCGACAATTTTAGGAAAACATTTTTATCGTGTCTGATGTGTGGGTGTATTTGTGTTTGCTGTGTGTCTGTATTTGTGTCTGCTATGCATCTGTATGTCTGTGGGCGCTGCATCTCAAAAATCTAAAATAAAATCTAAAAAGAATCTATTTTGAGGTTATGACGGTTTTAGGAAAACATTTTTATTGTGCCTGCTGTGTGTGTGTGTATTTGGGTCTGATGTGTGTGTGTATGTGTGTCTGTTATGTATCTGTATTTCTGCATCTCAAAAATCACTATAGTGATCGTGAAAAAAATTCTAAAAAATATCTATTTTGAGTTTCCGACAATTTTAGGAACACATTTTTATTGTGTCTGCTCTGTGTGTGTATTTGTGTCTGATGTGTGTCTGTATTTGTATCTGCTATGTATCCTTTATGTGTGCATCTCAGAAATCACTATAGTGATCGTGAAAAAAATTCAAAAAAATGATCTATTTTGAGTTTCCGACAATTTTAGGAAAACATTTTTATTGTGTCTGCTGTATGTGTGAGTCTTTGTGTCTGCTGTGTGTCTGTATTTGTGTCTGGTATGTATCTGTATGTCTGCATCTCAGAAATCACTTAGTGATCGTGAGAAAAATTCTAAAAAATATCTATTTTGACTTTCCGACAATTTTGGGAAAACATTTTAATTGTGTCTGTTGTGTGTCTACATGTCTGTGGGTTCTGTGTCTCAAAAACCACTATTGTGATAGTGAAAACAAATCTACAAAAATATATATTTTGAGGATCCGACAATTTTGGAAAAACATTTTTATTGTGTCTGCTGCGTGTCTGTATGTCTGTGGGCGATGTATCTCAAATGCCACTATTGTGATAGTGAAAAAAGTCTACAAAAATATGAATTTTGAGGATTCGACAATTTTAAGAAAACATTTTTTGTGTCTGCTCTGTGTCTATATGTCTGTGGATGCTGCATTAAAAAAAAATACAAAATGTTTTTCAATTCAACTTTGAACGTAAGCCTTAATTGACAATACGAATAACTGAAAAATGTTTGGCATAATTTCGTACACAGGAAGCAAGACTTTACCTAAATCGTGTGTTTGTACTTTCTCCGTTTCGAAAGGAAAGTATTGTGAAAAATCATTAACGGAAATGTCCGTTTTGAGGTTCCTAGAGGCGATTTCAAGGATTTTTGGAAAAAATGTGTCTGTTGTGTGTCTGCCTATGTGTCTGTGTATCTGTCCTATGCGTGCTGTATCTCAAAAACGAATACAGCAATGAACACGAAACTTTCAACATAAGTCTTATTTGTCAATCTGAAGAACTGAAGAGATTTTGGTAAAATTTCATACACCGAAACAGGGTGTTTATCTTAATCATTTTTTTGTTTTTTATATTATTTTTTACATATGAAAATATCACAAAAACATTTAAACTGATATTGAAAACAACAAAGATATAAATATTTTTTGTTTGTAAATATTTTTCATAAAATAGTTTTTTTCGAAAATATTAAAGATATTAAAAAAGCAACTATAAATTCCATAAATATGTTTCAAAAAGTTTTTGATTAAAAAATAATAAAAGAAAAGAATAATGTTTATAATTATGAAATCATAATAGTTACACGAAATTTAGATTAACATTAATTACAGAATATGCTAAATTGAAAAATTAGTGTTTTTCGAAAACTCGCTGATTTTTGAAAAAAAATAACGATAAATGTGAGAAAAATTTAAAAAAAACTATTATAGCACCAATTCCGAGAAAGTTATGTGATGACCTCATCGCCAGCATGGAACAGTTTTTCTATTAGGGCTGGAACTTTTCTTCCAAAATTTCCAACTTCGAAGATTCGGAGCTTCATACAAAATCTTCCAAGATTCAAGCTTCGAGGTTTCGAAGATTCGAAGTTTCGAATTTTTGAAGTTTCGAATTTTTGAAGTTTCGAACCCTTATTTCGAGAATATTGACAAATGAAAAAAATAATTTATATCAAATGATTTCAAAACTAATAAAAACGATTAATTTTGCAAGATATGTTTTTGTTTTTTACCTTTCCAATACATTAGTTAGATGTTAATTTAATATTAGCAACTCAGCATTCGCGTCTTAAGTTTCGTCTTGGGTTTTCGAGGTAAACATTTTGAAATTACATAAAAATTTATCACTGTTTATATTACTGTTTGGGATTTTGGGGTTGAAATATTCGAAAACTTCGAAACTTCACTACTTCCATTCTTCGAAAAATTCAAAAACTTCGCAACTTCGGTACTTCGAATCTTCGAAAAATTCAAAAACTTCGGTACTTCGAATCTTCGAAAAATTCGAAAACTTTTTTTTGGATTCTTCGAAGCTTTGAAGTTGCGAAGCTTCGAATTATTAGGACCCCTATTTTCTATAAATGGAGTGTGTTAAAGGTACAAGGGGGCGGCCCGTTGGTGTAGTGGGTACAGTCGAGCGCTTGTGCCGGTTGCACCGCGTGCCGTGTGGGTTCGAATCCCAGCCCTGGCGAAAGATTTTTCGGTGATCGAGAAGTATTCGGTCGGTTCCATGGTTGTTGTGTATACGTCTGACATTATTCATTTATTCATTTGTTCATTTATTCATCCCAAAAATTAAAAATACAAAAATTAAATATTCGATGTGACTGAATGGCTCATGCCTAAGTAAAAAAAAGGTACAAGGCCTGCTCGCAATATCCTTCCAGGATGTGAAATATTCTCCTTTTCATAATTTTTTGATTAATTTTGACTATAATTTCATCATTTGATCCAAAACCGTCTTATGAATTGTAGGGACTCCCAGGAGAAGTCAATCAGATAAAAAATATATATTGCAATATATGCGACTACAATGATTTTGAGACCTAAATTGAACCTTGATTATTCATTATCACACAACACGATTGAAGTGCGTTTATGCGAAGACATACTTGTTTATCGTCTTGGTTGCATTTCACTCCCGCCAACTTTACAAAATAAAACTAAGACCGGCGACAGGGCCCTTTGTGTAAGCGCTCCGAAGGCTCGGGTCTGATGATCCCAGATTGAGAAAATTGATGTATGATTAGTTGAAATTGATTAAACAAAATGTAAAGTTTGTTTTATACATATATTACTTTAGAAATAAGTGTCAAGAACTATGGGCATCCCAGGCCAAAAAAATAAGAACTCTGAGTAAACACAGCGAAAGTTAAAAGCTTCTTCGGTTTCTCCAAGCGAAATGAAAGCCGCGTTTCGCCTCATTTACCCGCGAAATGGTTCCTTTTTGCTTTTGTTCTGTGCCGTGAGCCAGTCCAAGGTCTCGCGTGCAATTTTCGATTAAAATTATATGTATATCGTTCTGCACGACACAAACGTGCTCCAGATTCGTTCGCGCACGACGAAGAGCCAATGCGATCTCTTCGCCTTATCGAGAAATTAGAAATTAATTACGAAAACGTGCAATAATATTTCATTCTTAATTATCCATAATATTAAACATTTATCATCTTGTGAAAAGATTACCATAGTTTATCCGTGATTTGGAACGGAAGTAAAATCATCTCGAGGATATCTACTAATAATTACAGTTGGTGACACAAATGCTTTGATTTTATTACCCTAGTTTGTTGTTTAAAAAGTAATCTATTTGAAATTGATCATCTGCGATCGATTAATATTCTTCAAACACCAACTCAAGGGGACTAGACAACAAAATTGCTTCTATGAATCATTCTAAGAATTTATTTTTGAAGAATTGATATTCGAACAAATTACTCTTGTGGAATATGTTTTCGAAAAAAATGTTTTTGAAGAATTTACATTCGAAGAATTGAACATTCGTACGACTTGAAAAAAGTAAAAATGCGTTTAATTATTTTGCACCTACTTTATACAGAGTGGTCCATCTCAGAGGTAACAAGCGCGTGTGTTTAGTTTTGTGGAATTTTTGAAAAAATCGCCTTGACACGATTTTTGTTTCGAGTGAGACAACTTTTGATGACATTTTCACTTTCATAACCTTAACCCTTAACGTTCTATTCAGAATCAAAAGAGCTTTTTAAAGATATATCACTCGACCTACTTTCCCTATTAAAAATCGGAGGGTGAAGTGAGGGGTGGCTAGGGGGTTAAGGTTATGAAGGTGGAAATGTCATCAAAAGTTGTCCCCCTCCAAACAAAAATTGTGTCTCGGTGATTTTTTCAAAAATGCCGCGTAACTCAACGAAGTCTCTTGTTACCTCTGAGATGGACCACCCTGTATAACTGCAAGTAAATGTCACAAATAACAACGTTAAAAACTTTAAAACCAAAATTAAGGATATTTTGATGAAAGGCGAAAGGAGAATTTCTTGGCTGTAACCTCCAGGATGTTTTTTAATAAATTGACCGTGATAGTGTAATATCTGTACAATTCTAGTATTGTTATATTTTCATAAATGTGATTTTAGCCTTTAGAAAGGTTATTTTATCTCTGTAAAGTGTATTATAAATGTAAGGGGCTTTTGTACACCGTTAGCAACAATAAACATTATTATTCGAAGAATTTATTTTCGAAGAATTAGCATTCGAAAAATTTAGTTTTGAAGAATTTGTTCTCGAAGAATTGATCATTCGATGAATTTATTTTCGAACAATTGGCATTCTTAAAATTTACTTTTCAAGAATTTGTTTTCGTAAAATTTGTTTTCCAAGAATTGGCTATCGAAAAATTTTCTTTTGGAGAATTTTTTTTTCGAATAATTTGCTCTCAACGAATCTACATTCGAAGAATTGATCATTTGAAGGATTATCATTCGAAAAATTTGCTCGTGGAAAAAAAATTGATTTTTTTTACAAAAATGGACCATTTGAAGAATTTACTTTCGAAGAATTGGCATTCGAAAAATTTACATGTAACCAAATCCGTTCAATAATATTATTTCCTACCCGTAGCCATCTCCGCGTTTGTTTAATAACACTAATCACCCATTCCTAACGTTAACATTTAAGCAGATTTTTTTCGAATTATTTGCTTTTGATGAATTTACATTCGGATTGGCATCCAAAAAATTTACTCTTGGAGAATTTGGTTTCGAAAAATGTTTCTACAAGGAATGGACCATTCGAAGAATTGGCATTCGAAAAATTTACGTGTAACCAAATCCGTTCAATAATATTATTTTCTGCCCGTAGCCATCTCCGCGTTTGTTTAATAACACTAATCACCCATTCCTAACGTTAACATTTAAACAGATTTTTTCGAAGCATTTGCTTTTGATGCATTTACACTCTGATTGGCATTCGAAAAGTTTACTCTTGTAGAATTTGGTTTCGAAAAATGTTTCTACAAGGAATGGACCATTCGAAGAATTTATTTTCGAAGAATTGGCATTCGAAAAATTTACATGTAATCAAATCCGTTCAGTAATATCATTTTCTGCCCGTAGCCATTGGGTAAAAAAATACGAATGGCAACTGATGATCATTTATTTATTGGAAATACGATATACCAAAATTTGATTTAGATTTTCGATGGTAAAGTTAAATGAGTCTATGGAGTTCATGTTAAAATTTATTTTCCTCCTCAGTCTCGCCTTTTAAAATTCCACAAATTATTTTAATTTTTTCGTATCCCGGATTTTGATAATACGCCAACACATTTTCTCAAAATTTTAAATTTTCGTAAACTTCTTCAATAATTTTAAAAGCCTCAATTAAATCATTTGAGCTGTTTCTAAATTCTTGATTGCAATTATTTAGTTGCAAAAATGAGTAATAAAAGCTAATCGTTGCAAAATATTTCTACGTGCAAGACAATCTTCACATTTTTAAGGTTCTGCCGATTCTTCATCATTGAAATTAAGAAAAATACGCAAAGTGTACTAGATTAAGAAGAAAAAATAAAGTCGTTCAATCGATTTTCTATTTGTTTAAGGTAACTCCTGGAACGGATGACTAGATTTTAAAAATTCATCCAGCAAAGTGTGCTACTCATCGAATAGATGCAGATACCCAAAACGTTAATTTTGTGGTTCAATTGTTTTCGGTTTTTTGAAGAAAATTCTTGAACGAATTCTTGAAAATTCTTTCAGCAAAGTGTTACATTAATCCGAAAGATATAGATAAGACCAAAACATATTTTGTTTGTTTTCAGAGGGTAACACTTGCACGAATAACCAAATTTGTCAAATTCTTTTAGCAAAGTTATGTCCTCATCGAATTGTCTTCAATTGTTTAAAATTTTGAGGATAACTCTTGAACGGATAAATAGATATTGAACATTCTTCCAGCACCGAATAATTGTATAAAAGATAAAAAAAATCCATTCGCTGTTCAATTGTTTTGTGGTTTTGCGAAGATAACTCTTGAAGAAAATAGCAGATTTTAAAAATTCGTCTAGAAATGTATTGTATTCATTGAACAAATGCAGATAGGGCCAACAAATTGTTTTTTGTTGATAACTCTTGAACGGAAGCCCAATTTTCTTCAGCAAAATTTCGAAGAATTGGCATTCGAAGAATTGATCATTTGAAGGATTGGCATTCGAAACATTTACTCTCGGAGAATTTGGTTTCGAAATTTTTTTTTACAAAGAATGGACCATTCGAAGAATTGATTCTGGAAGAATTGGCATTCGAAAAATGTACATATAACCAAATACGTTCAATAATATTATTTTCTGCCCGTAGCCATCTCGGCATTTGTTTAGTAACACTAATCACCCATTCAAAACGTTAACATTTGAACAGAACAAATTAATCAAAACCTCGGAGTATATTTCAAAACCGTTCAACACAGATACGCGACGCCTTCTTTTCGTCGGCGCCACGTGAATTTAATTAACCCGCCCGTTAGATGTCGCAACAGTCGAATGTCCGGCGGCGCTCGGCGGCGGCACGGCCAATTAAAACGGGCCGATACATTTCATTTTTTTTTATTTTTTTCGTTCGCTTCCTCTTCTGACACGCCGCCGCAAATTGTTTCTAATTGAAGGATGCTGGATAATAATAAATTGCACGCGTCCCAGCTAATGGCCGATAATTGGCTGGCCGGGCTCCTAATGGCCGTTTCGCAATTTGCATCGGGTCCGCTATTTTTAGCCGTTTTCGCGATTAATTACCAGGCGAGGGACATTCTTCACCACCGGGCGACGTTTAATCACGCTTGCGTCGCGAATGACAGGTGTGCAGAGCTGCCAACTTTAGTTATGCGATTGGCGCTCGTTCGAAGCGCTATCAGCCAATCGATGAGTAATTACTAGAGTCCGGATTTATATGCGCTAAAAAAGGCATTATATTTTTTTTATATGCGCTAAAAAAAGCATTATAATTTTTTTACATGCGCTAAAAAAGGCATTATAATTTTTTTTTATATGCGCTTAAAATTAGCCAATATATTCGACAAAAGATTCAAATATGGATTTTATCTGCAGTTTATTTAAAAAATAAATATATATATAATAAAAAAAATACGAATAGCAACTGACGATAATTTATTTATTGGAATTACAATGTAGAACCAAAATTTGATTTTCATTTTCATTTTAGGTTAGTTAAATGACATGGGGTTCTTGTTAAAACTTATTATGTCCTCCTCAGTCTCGCTTTTTCAAAATGCCACAAATCATTTTAATTTTTTCGTATCCCGGATTTCGATATAATACGCATCAAATTTTCGCAAAAGTTAGGGAACTAATTTTAAATTTTCGTACAGTTCATCCATAATTTTAAAAGCCTCAATTAAAGGCATTTGAGCTGTTTCTAAATCCTTGATTGCAGTTATTAAGATGCAAAAATGTGCAATAAAAGCTAATTGTTGGAAAATATTTCTACATGCAAAACAATCTTTACATTTTTTAAGTGCTGCCGATTCTTCATCAATAAAATTAAGAAGAATATTTTCTGATTTTTCAAAATTATTGGCGTAGAATAAAGCAGCTTCCAGCCAAACACAATTACCGGGCACGGTTGCATCGAGCAGTGTTGCCAGGAGTCATTTTTAATCTTCACCAAATATTTCATTTAAAAAAACTCCAAATTACGCCAAAACCTTAATTTACCCCCATTTTGGAGACCCCCCTATTTGGCAACACTGGGATTAGAGAAGGCGCGCTGATGAGATTTCGGAATTTGCACAAAAAAGTTGCTTTCGCTGAATCACGAATCTCACGCACTTCGTTTTTCCGAAAATATGATGTAGGTAGTACAAAAAGGCCATTTAAAAAATTAGAAAAATATTTAATCGTGTTGTGGAATCCTCCAATTACTTAAAATAATTCTTTAATTATTCGGAAGGCCTCGCTAATTAACTACTTAAAATAGTTCGCATTTTTATTCATAATTTCCATACAGTTCCAGTTATATGGGTGATCAGTTTAATTCCGGGCAAAAGTATTGTATTTAACAATTACTAAAAAACTAAATTGGTTGCAAAATTTATTCTTTTGATTTAAAAATTACGAATTTTCGAAAAAAAAAATCAAAAATCGAATCGAAATATTTGAAAAATAAGTAATTTTTTAAACACAAATCGCGCAGGCTGTATTTTTTAGCTAAATATCAAAGTACATTAGTTTTATCTTTAAACAACCACTATAAATTAAATTAAAAACATTAAAACAAAAAATTTCAAATTATACAAATAACCTAAAATTAATACAAAAACCAAGTACAGTCCAAAAATATCAAAAATGCAGTCTGCAAAATCTAAGTAATAGGGCAAAAAAATCAAAAACTTGGACCAAAAAACTCGAAAATATCGGCCAAAAATTCGCTCATAAACATCAACAATTCAAAACCAATAAAAAATTCGCTCATTAAAATTAATAATTAAGGTAACAGAACTAAAAACATTGGCAAAAAGATCGAAAACCCCTGGCAAAAATAAAAAAGCAGTGAAAAAACAGAAAATTTCAACTAAATATTTTTGACAATGACACAGAAATGTCATAATAATACGTCCTTTAAAGGACTAAATAATTGCTTGAAAATAGCATTAAATATACAAATGGATATCGCTGAAGAAATTGAAGTACCATCAATTGTCCACGTGAAATGGGTTTGAGTGGAAGATCATTCTGTGAAGTGAACTCCGCCCGTGCTCCTTTCGTTTAAAATTTTGAGTATGTTTTTTGATCTTTAGTCATACTGTGAATTTTATTTTGTAAGAAAGGAGAACAAAGATATAGTAAATAAATAAATAGTCGAAATTTTTGGTTAAGATGCCAAAAACATCTAAAATATAAGCCAAAAAAAAATCAAAAACCCTAAAAAAATGCAGACTAAAAATTGAAAATTCATGCAAAAGAAAAATCATTTGCCATTTTCAGCCCTAAAAATAATTCTTTACCACAAAGTAAATTGCAAATTAAATTTAAAAAGTCTAAACTCAAAAATTATTCAAAAAATTCGCCCATAAAAACAATAATTTAGGTTAAAAATTTGCCAAAAAAACTCGAAAATACCAGCCAAAAATTCGCACACAAAATTCAACAATTCAGGTTAAAAATCTAAAGTATAGACCAATCAAAAATTATCTCATTAAAATGATATAATAATCAAGGTAAAGAAACTAAGAATATAGGCAAAAAATCGTAAATTTAGACTAAAAATCGCAAATAGAAAATGCAGACTAGAAAAAAACGAAACAACTAAATTCTCGAAAATGTTGGTTTATAGGCCAAAAACTCTAAAATTTGGAACAAATAAATGAAAAATACAGACCAAACATCTAAAATATAGGCAAACAATCAAATATCCTGATGTAAAAAATAAAAAAATGCAAACTAAAAATTTGAAAATTCAAGCAAAAGAAAAATAATTTGCCATTTTCAGCCCCAAAAATGACTTTATCCCAAAATAAATTGCCGAAACTCAACTTAAGAAAATTCGCCCACAAAAACCATCAGGTTGAAAAAATCTAAAATCAAAAACAGCACAAAAAACTCGAAAATACCCCGAAAACAAAAAGAAAATCGTCCATAAAAATCATTTTTAAAATTTAGAGTGTAGATCAATAAAAAAATCGCTCGTTAAAATTAATAATCAAATGTAGATTAAAAAATCGAAAATTTCAACAAACTATTAGAAAAACAGTTAGAACAAAGAAATCAAAAATACAAACCAAACATCTAAAATATAAGCAAAAAAAGTAAAATTCCTGGTCTAAAAAATAAAAATATGCAGACCAAATAATTGAAAAATCAAGCAAAAGAAAAATAATTTGCCATTTTCAGTCCCAAAAATAACTCTAGCTCAAAATAAATTGCCGGCCAGAAACGCGAAAATGTTAAAAAAAAAGATAAAGGACTAAAAATCAAAAACACATAAAAATTAAAAATTCAGGTTGAAATGTAGGGCAAAGAATAAAAAATTCAGGCCTAAAAATAAAAAATGCCGACCAAAAAATTCGAAAATTTTAACAAACAAATCAAAAATTAAGACCAAAATGAAGAAAAGTCAGTTCAAAAGCTCAGAAATTTATACCAAAGAAAAAAGAAACTTCAGGTCAAAAATCTAAAATATAGGTCAAAAAAATAAAAATCCAAGCCTTACGATAAAAATGCGAACAAAAAGATTGAATACTTAATATAATAATATTAATTATTATTTATTTACGGGCAACGAGTGTTGACAGTATTAATTTTTAATTATCCCCAAATATTTAATTAAAAACCCCCAAAATTACACCGCTGTCCCTCTCAAAAATAATAAAATTTGAAAATAAAACATTAATACAGTGGATTTATTGAAAACTTACATATACATACAGGGTGTTTCAGAGCTCTGGGAACGGTCAATCACGTGCTTATTTGTCAAAATTTCGAAAAATGTTTTATACAAAAGTTGTGTATAATAGTGAGCTGCACGCCCTAAAAATATTTAAATTTATACAGGGTGTCTCATAACAAAGTTACAGACCAAACTTATGTTTTTTTTAATAGAACACCCTGTATTTTTTGTAATGTTTGAATTATATGGAACAAATAAAGGTGAGTTACTTCAATACTCCCTATACCTATTGTTTGCCGTTTTCGAAATATTTGAAGATTTGTTGAAATGCATGGTCTCGGTGAAATTTTATTTTTGTCCCAGTGATTGACGTTGAACATATACATGTACATATACAATTCGCCAGGGCCAAACGAAATAGCAAATAAAACATGTAAAAAATAATAATTACCTACGCGGTGTACGTCGGAATATTTTTAAGGATGTAACGTTTTGTTCCTCTGTGAAGGAGGCATACTTGATTTTCTGCTATAAATCATAAAAAGTAGGCTGTTCCGCTTCTATTTGATAACATATAGTTAGGTTATTCGATCTTACGGGATTTTTTTGTCGCGACGTTCGTTAGGGAAGTGTTAATATAGTCATATTCAACCTCTTTTTGCCGTAGAGACACGTTTTATCTTGCTCGCAAGGCGTCACCTACAAAGTTTCACGAGCCGTCGAGGAAAAAAGTTTTGTTCCAATAGGTGATTCTTCTATAAGATTTTCTTCTTCTATATTTAGAGAGTAGCAGCGGCGACTCGTGGATGTTGGGAAGAACATTTGACCGGAACAGCAACGGAATATTTGCTTCCTCTATAAGAGGAAACAGTGTAGCACGATTGGCGTCTTTGTCTTTGCCTTCCATTAGAAGATCCACGAGTCGCCGCGAGTCACAAGTCACAAACCGCCGAAGAAACAAACAAGTGTGCTTTATAAGAGTTAGTAGTAGAGTGTGTCAAGTTGGCATCCCAATGAAGAGTTCTGATAGTTCTGAATAGAGTTCTCAACCTTTTGATGCATCTAGAAGTACTGTCAACTTTTAAAAAAGAGTTCTGTAAAATTGGGCTGTCAGGAATTTTTTTGAAAAATGGGGTGCCAACTTGACACCGCACCCCAACATTGTTATCGAATAGTTCTAGTTTTAAGATGTGTTTGGGTTAGTACTATAGTTCCTGATACTTTTAAAAAAGAGTTCTGTTGAATTTCTAGAGATAAAAATGTTCAAAGTTGGAAATTCGAAATATTCAAACTCATATTACTGACTTAATATTGGTCGAATATAAATATTTCATAACAACTATGGATAGAACTCACAAAAAACTACAGGAAACACATATCAGAACTATCCGGAATTATAAAAGTCGCGAAGCAAAAAACAATTGAGAGTTCCAAGAGTTCTGAGTCAATTTTCTATTTCTACTCATTGGGTATAATAATTCTTTCTTATAAATAAATTCGATACAATCGCGATTTATGGCATTTTTAAATAAATTCAAAATTCGATAATGGAAAAATTAAATTTTGAAAATACCCATTTCCTGTCATTTAATCGCAATTTGCCATTAGAGTTTTCGTTAGAACTCCTTGAGTACAACCCATAAGTCAAATCAGAACTAACAGAACTATTAAAAAAATCAACATTTTGAAAAAAATCCGAAATGAAAAAAAAATATTGAGAGTTCCAGGAGTCTGATCTGACATATGGGTTGTACTCAAGGAGTTCTAAAGAAAACTCTGATAGCAAATTGCGATTAAATGACAGGAAATGGGTATTTTCAAAATTCAATTTTCAATTATCGAATTTTAAATTTATTTAAAAATACCATAAATCGCGATTGTATCGAATTTATTTATAAGAAAGAATTATTGTACCCAATGAGTAGAAATAGAAAATTGACTCAGAACTCCTGGAACTCTCTTTTTTTTTTTGCTTCGCGACTTTTTTCAAAAAAATATTTGATAGTTCCGGATAGTTCTGACAGGTGTTTCCTGTAGTTCTTTGTAAGTTCTATCCATAGTTGTTATGAAATATTTAGATTCGACCAATATTAAGTGAGTAATATGAATTTGAATTTTTCGAATTTCCAACTTTGAAAATTTTTATCTCTGAAAATTCAACAGAACTCTTTTTTAAAGGTATCATGAACTATAGTACTAACCCAAATACATCTTAAAACTAGTTCAGAACTATTCGATAACAATGTTGGGGTGCGGTGTCAAGTTGGCACCCCATTTTTCAAAAAATTCCTGACAGCCCAATTTTACAGAACTTTTTTTTAAAAGTTGATAGTACTTCTAGATATATCAAAAGGAATTGAGAACTCTATTCAGAACCATCAGAACTCTTCATTGGGGTGCCAACTTGACACACTCTAGTAGTTGTCATGGAGACGCATTCCATCTCTCTCGCAGCGCGTCACCTACGACGTTTAACGAGCCGCCGCTGCATTGCCGCAAGCTTTAATTAAATAAGACCCGAGTAGCGTTTTGTTTGCTTGCGAAGGAGGCATACATTTGTTTCCATCTTGTGCAACCAACTAACGAACAACTGGAATGCCTCCGCGTCTATCTGCTTGCTCGTTCGTGCAACAAATTGCTGCGGGTCGCGGACGAGAAAAGCGCAACAGGAGTACCAACAATAAAATTCCAAAGCTATCTCGATCGGCCACGCCCACCGGTGCTAATTACCGCCAGCACCTGGCGTCCTTGTATGTTACTTGCAGAAATGTTGCCTTTCCCGGCACGGCAAACACGTTAATGCCTTAATCTTGGGGATTAGTTAGGAGGGTGTAAATATTTACCTTCGTTAGATCCGCATTAAGGACGATCCTTGCGTTTCGGATTATGGGGGTTTTGCAAGGCGTGTTGCTGTAAATTGACGGCTGCGGTGGATCTCACGATGGTGGAAACCTGTGATGATGATAATTCTTTTTTTTTAATGGAAGGAATTTAGCGATTAGTGAATATTCATATTATAATTATTATACATCGATGGTCACGCACTGCCATTCTTTATTCAGAAAAATGTCGGCCCTGTTGGAATTTTAACCCGTGACCACTAGGCAGGAACTATACCCACTAGGCCAGTGTTTCTCGAAAGGGGTGGCGCAAAATTTTCCACGAGTACCGCGAAATTAAAAAAAATTGAAGCTATTTATATAATTATTTTTATATTTGGTTTTATTTGTTAGAACCAGAATGTGATCCGAAATTAATTTAATTCATAAATGTTTCAGTTTCAGTTTCGGATTCGGTTGCTCTAAAAATTTCGGTTCAGTTTCGGTTAAAATTAAAACTTAAAATCGAAAAAAAAAACAATTTAAATTAGTTAAAGTTAAAATTTAAAATCGGGTCAAATATCTACCGGTATAAATTTTGGTTTAATTTTATTTACCAAATTCCCTTCGAGCTTCAACTTAATTCAAATTAAAAATTGATTATTTTATTGTTGAAAACGAAAACAAAATATAATTTAGGGACATATTTAAGAAATACAAAAATAATGACACAGTTTATGTATACAGGGTGTATTTGAAATAACGAACAGGCATTTAAGGGCACATACACAAAATATTTGTGAACCCATTTCCGTCAAAATTTATTCGAAAATTTTTTTTTGAATTTTCCAAATTTTTCGAGGTTTTTTAAACATTTTGAGAACCGATGCTTTTCTCATTTAATTAGGTCTGCATGGAATGTGTGTTTGTTTATTTAAAACGCGAGATACGATTTCTTGCCTCCGAAATTTGAAGTGTTATCGCAACGTTTTTTTTTTTTGTAAAAGATAAACAGTCCTCAAGTTCATTGACGCTTAAAGAGCACTCAGATATTTCCTACGCGCTTGTTGTAATTCGATATCTAAAGCCGATGCCGTTTAAATATTAGGTCACATTACCACTGCCCCCAAACATGTTGCGCATTTTCACTCATTAACTTTAATAATTAATTGCGGACTTTTTGTTACAGTTATAAACAAAATAATTGCGAATATTGTTTAAAAATAATATAATCTCTTTGTGGTTACGACCCTGTTCGTTATTTAAAATACACCCTGTATGATCAAATATAAATGAAATTAAAGAAAAGAAAAACTCAAATTAATAATCCTAAATAATGTTTTCTCTTACAAAAATAATAAATAACAGTTCAAAAGGAAAGACTCTCCGGCATGGCCAACTCAGAAACAAAATTCTGTGGCTCACACATTATTATTTATGGATTTTGTGTCATTATTTTTTTCACAATTCTTTAAAACTTTGATTGCATGCAATTTTGGATTTTCCAGTTCAAGTTTGGAATCTCACCATTTAGTTAGCAGCCAGAATGACAATTATTTTTCTGGGAAATCAGAAATTAATTGATTTTTTGTCGAGTTTTAGCTTTTGGGGTATTTTTCTGAAGCAAATGTCTTTTTGTTTTGCAATGTTGTCGTTTTATACACACCTAAATGTTGGACATTATTTTAACGTGAAATCGAAAATATATTGTTTCTTTGTGGATTGTAAGTTTTTGAGGCAAATTTCTTCATTCATAATTTTTTCACAATTTTTTAGATCGTTGAATACATTATTCGTCTTTCTAGATTGAAGTGTTGCCGTTTTGTTTACACGCAGGATATGGCAATTAATTTGATCTTAAATCAAATTTGTATTATTGTGTGTACGTATTTTGAAACAAATTGTTAAAAAAAAATTTTTTATTATCTTCCAAATCGTTGAATGCAATTATCGTTTTCCTCGTTCAAGTTTGGATTGTTGCCAATTTGCTTCCACCTAGGATATGACAATTGTTTTTATGTAAAATCAAAAATATATTTGTCTTTTCTAGATTTTGAGGTTTTGAAGAAAATTTCTTAATTCATCATTTTTTTGCAATTTTTCAAATCTTCAATTGCAATATTCATTTTCCTAGTTTAAGTTTAGCTTGTTGTCGTTATCTAGAATATTGCAATTATTTTTATGTGAAATCATAAATGTATTATTTTTTTATGGATTTTATTTAATTTAATGAAAAAGAAATTATACTGAAATTAAACTATTATTTTATTTTTTCTATTAAAAAAGTAACCGTTATTAAAATTTCGTTCCGGTTTCGGCTTTAAATTGAGCGATTTTACATTCCAGGTACAGTTGGGTTTCTATTAAAAAATTCCGGTTATTTTCAGTTTTCGGTTTAGCGTTCGGTCTCAGTTAAACTCTCTGGTAAGAACATAAATTGTTAATGTCAAATTTCGTTCGATTTATGTAATTTAGAAATTTCTTCTTCTTCGGCTTGGATCATAGGTATGCCGCGATTTTTATTATTATTATTATATCAACAAATTTTATTCTAACATTCATTCTTTTTTGTATCACTTCTTTTTTTAATTTCTGTTTATTCTTTTAAAATCTTTAGAAAATGTTTCAATTCTTCCTTATTCTTCTGGCCATAAATGATAATGTCATGCTGACCACTCATTAGCGACTCGTGAACTTTCAGGCGAAGAGAGAGTTAGTTAATTCCGTTCCATGATTTATCCGCTTGCGATAAAACTATGGCCTTTACCTTTCCCCAACAAAAAATAAATCACTGAAACTCTTAACTTGATCAGATATATTTATTTTATTAGACACGAGCGTAATTTATACCCAATTAAATTTTCGAGGGTCGTTTAAGTTTTAAATTTGTGCGACGGAACCGTCAACTTGTTTTTTTCATGGAAAACCTAAATCTGTATGACGGCAATATTTTTTCATATGGAAACACCGTTTTCGCACATCATTAACTCCGTGCGAGCGATTAACCGAGGAAATGGAAAAGGACGCGGGCCATTTCGAGCGTTCCAAGGCTGCCAACCGCGCCACATCAAAATTTCTTTGAGTGCCGCCCGACCCTTGTGTTAATTTTAAAACTGAAATGCTAGTGATAAGCGCTCGTCTGTCGGCCAACATTCCAACCTTAAACTTTCCGGCTTCGTCTTTATAATTCCTGCATTTGATTAAGGAAATACCGACGTAGGGGAATAGATTAACGACGCTTCGGAAATAACAAGTTTAGATATCTACATATAATAATAATAATAAAGAATAAATATTTAGGATTAATCGTGACTTGGTATGATGCATTATGTGTACTTTTTAAAAGTCAATAATGGAAACATGGAAAGTTTCAAGTCGATAGCAGTAGTTTTTATATTTTTATCGAGTGGCCAAAATAGTTACAATTTTTCACAAATTAAATCTCTGTTAATATGAAATTATCATAAGATTTAGTAAAGGGTGTTTTTAGCTTTCTATTAAATCTTAATACTGAATATATTTTAAAGAAACATGAAAAGTTTCAAATCGATAGCAATTGTTATTATATTTTTAATCAAGTTGCCAAAATAGTTACAATTTTTCACAAATGAACTCTCTGTTAATATAAAATTATCCTAAGATTTACTGAAGGGTGTTTCTAGTTTTCTATTAAATCTTAATACTGAATACATTTTAAAGAAATATTGAAGGTTTCAAGTCGCTAGCAACTGTTTTTATATTTTTTATCGAGTTGCTAAAATAGTTTCAATTTTTCACAAATGAACTCTCTGTTAATATGAAATTATCATAAGATTTAGTGAAGGGTGCTTCTAGCTTTCTATTAAATCTTAATACTGAATGCATTTAAAAAAAATATGGAAAGTTTCAAGTCGATAGCAATTTTTATTATATTTTTAATCGAGTTGCCAAAATAGTTAAAATTTTTCACAAATTAAATCTCTGTTAATATGAAATTATCCTAAGATTTAGTGAAGGGTGTTTGTAGCTTTCTATTAAATCTTAATACTGGATACATTTTAAAGAAATATGGAAAGTTTCAAGTCGATAGCAATTGTTTTTATATTTTTTATTAGAATTTTTCACAAATGAAATCTGTTAATATGAAATCATTTTAAAATTTAGTGGAGGATGTTAGTAGCTTTCTATTGAATCTTAATACTGGATACATTTTAAAGAAATATGGAAAGTTTTAATTCAATATCAATTGTTTTTGTATTTATTATTGAAATTCCAAAATTACCACAATTTTTCACAACTTTACGTTCTGTTTACATTAAATTTAGAGTACATATATTTACAGTTTTTACAAAATTATAATTTGGCATGCATTATAATTAACTTTAGAAAGTTTCAAATCGATGGCGATTGTTTTTATATTTTTAATTGAATCACCAAAATACTGTAATTTTTTACAACTTTGCATTAGTTTACACGAGTTTGTAACAAAATTCAGGTGTGAAATATTTGTAGTTTTTATAGAATTTTAATTTGACATCTTTTATGAGTGATTTAAGAAAATGTCAAGTCGATGTCAATTGGTTTTATATTTTTATCAACTCATAAAATTAATTACAATTTTTCACAAATTACTTCTTTGGTAACGTGAAATTATCCCAAAATTTAGTGAATGGTGGTTGTAGCTTTCTACAGAATCTTAATACTGACTAAATTTTTAGCAAATTTGGAGAGTTTCAAGACGATAGCAAATGTTTTTATATTTTTTATCTAATCTCTAAATATACTACAAAGTTTCATTCTGTTCACATGAAAATTTATGAAAATTTAGAGGTGAAATATTTATAGTTTTCACAGAATTGTAATTTGGCATACATTATAATTAATTTTAGAAAGTTTTAGGTCGATGGCAATTATTTTAATTTTTTTAATTGTATCTCCAAAATTACTACATTTTTTTTATAGTTTTACGTTTGTTTACATGAATTTGTACCTACATTCAGGAGTTAAATATTTGTAGTTTTTTATAGAATTTCAATTTGGCATGTTTTATGAGTCATTTAAAATAAGTTTCAAGTCGATGTCAATTGTTTTTATATTTTTATGAACTCGCCAAATTAATTACAATTTTTCACAAATTACTCCTCTGTTAACGTGAGATTATCCTAAAATTTAGTGAAATGTGTTTGTAGCTTTCTACTGAATCTTAATTCTGACTAAATTTTAAGCAAATTTGGAAAGTGTCAAGACGATAGCAATTATTTTTATATTTTTATCGAGTCTCTAAACATACTACAATTTATCATCACAAGGTTCTGTTCACATGAAAATTTAGGGGTGAAATATTTATAGTTTTTACTGAGTTGTAATTTGGCATTTATTATAATTAATTTTAGAAAGTTTTAATTCGATGGCGATTGTTTTTAAATTTTTTCTTGAGTCAATTTTACAACTATACGTTTTTTACATGAATTTGTACCAAAATTCAAATTTGTAGTTTTATAGAATTTTAATTTGGCATGCTTTATGAGGAATTTAAAATAAGTTTCAAGTCGATTGGTATGTTTCATGAGCAATTTAAGAAAATGTCAAGTCGAGTCAATTGTTTATATATTTTTATCAACTTGCCAAATTAATTACAACATTTGACAAATTACTTCTCTGGTAACGTGAAATTATCCTAAACTTGAGTGAAATACTGACTAATTTTTAGCAAATTTTTAAAGTATAAAGACGATAGCAATTGTTTTTATATTTTTTATCGTGTCTCTAAATATACTACAATTTTTCATAAGTTTACGTTCTGTTCGTTTGAAAATTTATGAAAATTTCGGGGTGAAATATTTATAGTTTTCACAGAATTGTAATGTAACATGCATTATTAGTATATTCTGCAACAAGTGTTATAAACGGCACTTTAGTCACGAGTTAATTAGGCACGAGCAGAGCGTAGCGGAGCGAGTGTTTAATAACGAGTGTCTAGAGAAGTTTATAACACGAATTGCATACTATACTTTTTCTACGGCTAAATTATTAAAATTTTGAAATTATTTTATTATCTTAAATGAACATGGTAACTACATTATTATTAAATTAGTCTACTTGGGTAAATATACATCAACAGTTACGTTAGAGACATTATGGCAATTGCTAAAGGAAATCATTGATTCTCCTAAATTTCTTTAATGTTTTGTATTATTTATTTGATTTAAGTTGAATTTAAGTTGGTTAATTTATTCATTTTTTATTTTGACAGATTATTGATAAGTGACAACTAACTTGATTTTGAGTTTCAATTGATTTTAGCGATTTAAATATATGGAGCTAACTTCAGCCCATGACTAAAATGCACAAAGTCACAGTTTGTCAAGGTGTATTTAAAGAATCACTTAGCGTCATGGAAACATATGCGATAAATGACGTTTTAGAGGTGGGAGTAGAAAAAATTAATTTTAAATCCGTGGCGATCGTATTTAAATTTTGTATCGAGTCTCCAAAATCAAATTACATTTTTTTTTCAATTTTAGGTATGTTTGCATGAATTTGTACCAAATTTCAGGAGTGAAATATTTATAGTTTTTTAAATTTCAATTTGGCATGTTTCGTAAGTAATTTAAAAAAAATGTGGCTATTATTTTATATTTTTTTTAACCCGTCAAATTAATTACAACTTTCAGATTAGAAAATTACCACAATTTTTTAAAACTTTACGTTCTGTTCATGTTAAACTTAAAGTTCATATATTTACAGTTTTCTCAAAATTGTAATTTGATATACTTTATAATTAACTTTAGAAAGTTTTAAAGCGATGGCGATTGTTTTTATATTTTTTATACTATATTTTATTTATTATTACTATAATTTTTTTACAACATTACACCTGTCTAGAAGAATTTGTACCAAAATTCAGGAGTGAAATATTTGCAGTTTTTATAGAATTTTAATTTGACATGCTTCAAGAGTAATTTAAAAAATCAAGTAAATGTTAATTGTTTTTATATTTTTAACAACTCGCCGAATTAATTACAACTTTTCACAAATTACTTCGCCGTTAGCGTGAAATTATTCGAAAATTGAGTGAAACATTTTAGTAGCTTTCTACTGAAACTTAATAATGAATAAATTTTAAGTAAATTTGGAAAGTTTCGAGACGATAGCAATTGTTTTTATATTTTTTATTGTTTCTAAACATACTACACATTTTCACGACTTTACTCTTCTGTGACATGAAATAATAATAATATTTTTGGGGCAAAATACAGGCTGGAAACTTGAACTGGAGGATTTTTTTCTGTAACTTCTCATTTCATAAATACCGAATTTGTTCCACTTAAAGTTTCCACCCTGTATATGCAGTGCGCGCCTATTCAATAAAATCGAAATAAAATATTTTTAGAAAAAATTTCTTATATTAAGATGGCAATATTTTTATACTGCCAGTTCGACAATGAAAAGATCTGTCAAAATCAAAAACAAAAATGGAGAGTCGTTATTTAAAAACAAAATGGTTGACGTCAGTACTCCAAAACAAATGACGACTGAAAATCGACTTTCATGCAAAAATGTGTATTTTTATAAAAGAAAATTGACCTGTTCGAGGATTTTTCCAAAAATATTTTCTTTCGGTTTTACTGAATATATTCCATACTTTAGGCGCGCACTGTATAGTTTTCACAGAATCGTAATTTAGAAAGCGTTATAACTCGTTTTGGAGAGTATTAAATCGATGGCATTTGTTTTTATATTTTGTACTGAGTCTCTAAAATTACCTAATTTTTCACAACATTACGTTCTGTTCACAGAAATTATACCAAAATTTATGGTTGGGCATTTGTAGTTTTCATAGAATTAGGATTTGGCATGCCTTGTAACTCATTTTAGGAAGTTTTAAATCGATGGCATTTGTTTTTATATTTTTTATTAAGTCTCCAAATTTACCATAATTTTTCAGAACTTTGCGTTCTGTTCACATGAAATTTTAGCAAAATTTTGTGTTGAACATTTACAGTTTTCACAAATTTGCAATTTGGCATGTTTTGCAATTAATTATAGAAATTTTAAATCCACTGCTAATGTTTTTATATTTTTTGCTGAGCCACCAAAATGATTTCAATTACATAAGGTTATCTAGTACTGATTGTATGTAGTTTTCCGAGGAATTTCGAAAAAAAATTGAGTAAGTTGGTACCAAGCCGATTGCAATTTATATTATCATTTTTACGAATTGCAAAAATGTTTTTAATTTACCTGAAATTATCCCAAAAATAGCTTTTTACAGAAATCTCATTTAGAATATGTTTTGAGTAAATTTGGCGATTTTCATGTCGATAGTAATTGTATTCGTACCTTGTAAGTGTTAAACATTTTTATCGCAAAATTGGCTCGAAATTCAAAATAATACCTCGCATCGAGACAATCCAAATTTTCTGAACAGGCATAAAACAACTAATTAAAGAGAAACATAATACAGTAGAGCGTGAAAAATCCGGACCGTCGATAACACAGGTCTGCGTTTTAATTTTTTTTTTTAATTTGATTATGTTCTATTAACTGATTTTGTATGAAAAAGTGATAATTCCAAAGATAATTTCAGTTTCTCTCCATCACGTAAGGTTTTTCGGCTAGAAAGGAATAAAGATACCCACTAAATTATAGCACAATTTTTGGGAAATTTTTTATTTAGATTCTCAACAAATTTTAACAAACATATTAATAATAAAGATAGAAATGAAATAAGTTTAACATAAAATGAACACTACTTTTTACTGTCCTTATGGAATCTTTGTCTTTTGCACTCAAAACTTCGTTTAGTTGTTTTTCTCTTAGGCGTCGCATTAGTAATATCCCTTTTCAACATTCAATGGTAGTCTGCTATCATTTTCACGTCCCATCTACCCTGGTATCTCCTTTCCATTTCTTTAATATCTTGGTGAAATCTTTCACCCTGTTCTTCACTTACTGCTCCAAGATTTTCAGGAAAGTAGTCAAGATGTGAATTGAGAAAATGAACTTTAAACTCATGTTACAACCTAGCTGCTTAAATTTTTCAAGCATGTTGTTGACGATATCTTTATAATTTGGGTCTTTGTAATTTCCCAAAAACTTATTGATAACATCTTTCAAGCATATCCATGTTTATTTTTCAACAGTTTTCATTGTTAATTCAAATCTGGCATCTTTCAGCTTTCTTATTTGAGATCCTACAAAAACTCCTTCTTGCAGTTTTGCTTCTGAGAGGCCTGGAAATTTGTCGCACAGGTCGCACGCTTTCACGAATTGTTTCATCAAACCCAATTTAATGTGAAGTAATAAGACTTTTAGAGGATCTACCAAGCTTTCATGCATGACATTCTTAACACCTGGAGTTAACTGCTTTCTTGGAGCCCAGTCCTTCACATCCCTCTTATTTTTGGCTCTACTATCCCATTCACACAGAAAGCATGGAAACTTCGTATATCCCAACAACAGACATATTATTTTCAAATCACCACAGAGTAGCCAGCTATGATCTTCGTATTTAATTTGATTTAAAAGTAGTTTAAGGTTCTCATAACTTTCCTTTAACTGAACAGGAATTGATGGATATTCATTGCCATTATGTAGTAAGACCGCTTTCAAACTCCTTTTACTAGAGCCAATGTAAAGTCTCCATTGGTTTGGATCATAAGTAGGAGCACCCAGATGACAAACTAAGTCAGCAACATTATGACAGTAAACAAGCGATCCTTCGTGGGAACAAACTCTGACTGCCGATCCCGGTACCAATAAAATGAAGTTCCTTGTGAAAGTAAATTTTTATCACGAAGCCTCGATCCTAGAATTTCGGAAAGGTCTTTTGGAAGGCCCAAATCCCTAACTAAATCATTAAGTTCAGATTGTGAAAACAACTGTGGCTCATTTGATGTGATTGGTAGGAAACAATCCATTTCTTCCTCTGTTGTGGTGTCAGATGCAGAACTACTTGAGATGTTTTTGAGCGTGCTAGCCGGAATAGGAACTGGTACGTCGATCAGATAAATATGATCGAATAATGGCTAAAATATTGTCATTTATAATGGCTAAGGCTATTTAATAATATATCATGAGGTATATGATCGAATGCCTTCCTCATATCTGTGTAGATCACATCAACCTAGTCACCACGATCTAGATGTTTAGAATTAATTATGTCATCTTAATTAAGACAGATTGCGTTGAACGCTTTTTCACGAAACCATTCTGATGTGGTGTTATTTTATCGCATACTTGTGTTAATGTGATCAGCAAGGATTCTTTCGAATAATTTAGATACATTAGAGACAAGTGCAATAGGTCTATAATTTGATATGTTGCTTTTATTTCCACGCTTAAAAATAGGATTGATACGTGTAGTTTTCCGACGACCTTAAGATAAAATTAAATATAAAGACCAAAGGATCTACAAAGAAAACCGCACAATTCTTAAGTAAAAATGCTGAAATTTGATCAAAGAAGATAAAGCTACTTATTCTTTAAACGATTTGCAACTAGTTTTAATTTTGATCGGAATTATATTAATTTTCATCCACCAATGTTGGATTCGTTAATTGCAAAGGATATGAAGTAGCTACATTCAAACACAAAATTTACCCAGCGACATTCTTCACACCATATACGAATTACATCCCACCATTTTCGTTCAGTGCATGGCTTTATGCTGGCATTAACATAAAACTCGCATGCCCAACAACTAAAGTAACAATCCAAGACTACCGGACCAGCAATAAATCATCTCCGGGGAACGATACCCGAGGACAAATTCCGAATCATCCCAGGAATGCACATCCCGTCGTCGCTCCGCCATCTAGTTAATATCATTATCGCGGGCATAATTAGCTGCCTGCATAACCAACCGGCCGAGCTGGAGGAATCTTCTACTGCGCTCTGAGGAAGGCGTGGGGTGGGGGGACGAAACGGGGCATTAAGGACGTAATCTAATTGCTTTTAAATTACACACGCCAAACGCCGCAGGTTAATAATAGGGAGAGGATCTTGAGTGTTCACGAAGTGATCCCTGATCTCGGAAGAACGCTCTCGTTTTCGCATGTGTGTGTGTGAGAAAGTTGAAATTTTAACAATTATGCTAAGGAAAATTAACGTCCATGGCTATTTGTTGAGGTAGTTTTGTTATTCCAAGATTTCGTGTTGCGGAAGGTATAATTTGTCTTTAACTAAAATAACAGACGCCAATCTTTTTGAAAGGCATTAACTGACTAAAAAACTATATCGTTAGCTGAATGAGATAATTGGCAAAAAGTGTTTTTCACTTTGATGTTTGTTAACCCTTTTGCTGCGGCATATGATTTTCAAAAGCATAACTGGTGTGTTGCAGAATTAGAGGGTATGTGGGGACAAAGACTCACACTCTCATATTCTCACACTCTCGTGAATTTTTGTGAAGCAAAGAGAAAGAGAGATTTATTTTCACAAAAATTCACGAGCCCCTCGTGTACAAAAAAGGACAAGCAGTTTTATACATAGAAATAAGAAAATATTTTCCTTTTGTTAATGATTGTTTTTTTACAAGAATTTTTTGAGTAATGCTGACATAGACTGATTTATCAAGACAGTAACTGGTAAAATGTAATCAAAATAATTATCACTCTGAACGATTGCAAAAAATTAATTAAACAAATTGGAAATTCGCCGACACACGAAAGCCCGATAACTTTTCTAAGATAAGAGCGTTCGGTTCACTGAATTCCAATGAACTACCGCCTAATTTGTAATTTGGCCATCGAACCGATTCGGCGAAAATGAAGCAGTGAAGAAGCCGCCACACAGTGGGACGGATGACTATTCTAGCGCGACAAAAGTCAAAAAATTTGTACTCCCAAAAAAAAAAAAAAATCTGAAAATCTCTTTCTTGAAGTGTTCTTCAATCAAAATAACCGTTAGAAGTCACCTGTCGCAGATACACTTGCTGTGAAATGCGACAATGACTATACTTACCTTGCCGAATACTTACGCGTTGATATGAAGGAGCGTATTTGTACATATTCAAATGCAGAAAACAATTAGTAAATGTGCATATAAATAATTGGGATTTTTTTGTGCAATTAGTACATGATAACAAGTGTTCTTTCAGTGATAAGTATTTTTACAGTTGTTCTTATTTGTCGTTATAATTTTTTGATTTCATCGCTAATTTTATTATAAATTTGGATATATTTTGGCTTGTACAACAAAATTGCCGAATTTTGCCGAAAAACGGCTTTCATGTCATTTTTCTTCAGACATTTTCACATGATTCTTAGCATGTTCTAGCTGCGATAACTTGCGATAACTTACGATAACTTGCAAAGTTATGTACTAGCAAGGGAAGTAACCCATGTGTTCCACTCCGATTTTAATGAAATTTAGTGGATTTGTAGAGGGGCCCAAAATATTTGATACGTATTTTTTTTTTCTCGACTAAAAACCATGTTTCACCCTTTAACTCACCCCTTAAAAAATCAGCTATAGTTTTGTTTTTCGGCTATAACTTCTCAACAAATTATGATAGCTTAATTTCGTAAATTTACAAAACTAATGCCCTTTTGTATGTTCCACCCTCCCTTGAATAGTGTCCTCCTAAATGTCCTCCATTTAGATATTTGGACACTTATCTGTAACTCTCCGTATTCGATCGATGCCGAGGCGATCCTTTGTGTGTTTTCATTAAGAAAAAAACGACTTAAAACATTGAAAGTGAATACTTTTTAGCTACACAAGTTAGTTTTATTTTGAGAGACTTTAACCTTCAAAATAAATCTAGATTTGAGGAAAAATTTCTTTGTTGAATTATAAAATAAAAATTAAGATTTATAAATTAAATTAAATTAAGATGAATAAAATCCGGGCATGACTTAAAAGTTTAAATTTATTATGGTTATATTATTTTGCTAAATAAAATTTAAGTTATTATTATTTGAAAACCTTCATAAAAAAAAAGTGTAAATTTTTAGGTGTATTTTCCGAATTATAGCCTTCAGATGGGCGTAAATTAAAAAAGTACACTCACATTGGAAATCAGCAGCCGAAAAAACATAGGACCTTACTTTTATTTAAAAAAAAACGGTCCATTTGACTTTTGTCGCGCTAGAATAGTCATCCGTCCCACTGTGCGCCAGTATTTTTAATGAACGTAAAAGATCCGCTATCAAGAAAATATTAATGTACTTTTATCTTCTCACGTTGTACAAAGTTCAAAACTTGTAAATATCCGAGCAGCTATTGGGGGATTCGTTCTTCGACTATGTAAAAATTTCGCGCTCAATGGATCACTATTTGCAAGAAACATCGAGGTGCCCATTTGCCTGCTATGGCTTCCATATTTGATTCAAACAAAAATAAAGCGGCCAATAAATTAGCAATAAGTGAGGGATTTCAATTTTATTTTTCGTCAACCGCCGTGAAAGTGACGGCTTTCCGACTTGACACCATTAATTGAAAATTGATAATTCCAGTACACCGAGAGGTTGCTAGGCTACGATGAAATAACAGTCCGGGAAAATTTTTGTCGGACAGTAGATGTAGCGATTGACGAAAAAATAGTAACTTCACAGTCGTCCGGGAATACTTTTCCCACAATCTACTATTAAAATTCACTATGTTTCAACCACAACTAATGAATTACAAATGAATTGTGGATTAACGGTCGCAACCATCCTCTTCATTAAATAAATTTAATAAGATATGCGACCCTGTAATGCTGTTGCAGTTTACTTAAGATTATAACTTAATAAACGTTCCATTTTAATCATCCTGTTTTTAATTAATACCAATTTGCCTGGAATACAGGCGTCCAGGAATAAACCAAAGACCGCCCACCGATTCTTCCTGTATTATTTCAGTGCAGATGAACTGATTGACGGATTTCGGCGCTCGGCGTGAAGGAGACGAACGGATGTGCCCCTTTTAGATGCGACAATAACATAATTTTCTTATGTCTCAATTTTAGAAAACAACACTCGAAATAACTCGATTCCCGTCTTAAGACAATACAGACTGTCTTAACCCATTAACTGCTATTGGCCTCTAATTACTACCAAAAATACAACTTATAAAAAAAAATTGTACTTATACAGGGTTTCCCAGAAGTCGACGTCAAGCCGAAATCTTTTAACAGACTAAGTCATGAGAGTTATCAGAAAAATATTTAAAAAAATCCAAATAATGTATTTAAAAAATTATGGCCATTTAAAAAAAAACGAGAAAATTTATTGTAAGCCAGTAGAAAATTTAGCTGAGTTAAGGCAAAGATTAACTCAAGCGGCTGAATCAATCAAGAACGGAAGATTCGCCCGTCATTTTTAAGAACCTGTATTGAGGCTGAAGGAAGGCAGTTTGAACATCTTTTGTAATTTTAATTGATGTTAAACATTTGTTATGCTTGTAATAAATCAAAGACCGTCACAGGCTGTAGATTTTCTCGTTTTTTTTTTAAATGGCCATAATTTTTTAAATACATTATTTGGATTTTTTTAAATATTTTTCTGCTAACTCTCATGACTTAGTCTGTTGAAAGATTTCGGCTTGACGTCGACTTCTGGGACACACTGTATAACGAAAATTAAAACAAAACAATGGTAGTTAATGGATTAATGCCGTCAATTCAAGGGAGCATACCGTTTGGGTTGGTCTAATGCATTTTTCAAAGGGTGTGCCGCAAAATATTATAAGAAACTAAAAACAATTTATTTAATTATTTTTATATTTTATATAGTAACTTTACCATTGTCGGGCTAAGAGTAATTTAAACTACGATAGATTTATACATTGAAACTAATTATACAGCTGTTTTAAAAATGGGGGTGTTTATCAGGTCAGGTCATTGATTATTGTAATTTACGGAGTGGTATAAACCTACCTTGATTAGAATCTTTTAATTAACATCAATTTTTAAAGTTGACTTCTACATGCTTCTAATCTGGAAATGTATTGTAGAGATTCCGCTTCTAACGCCCAAGTAGACTGGTCACCTCGCGTAATATACTGAAGGAAAAAAAATGAAACACTTGAAATTCGTGAAATTTCGACCATTTTCAAACGGCCATAACTCGGCGTATTTTTAATCGATTTTGATGAATCTTTGAGGGCGAAAAACTTTGAAGTGTCTTATTTAAAGTCATGTATGCGAAATTAAGCGTAACCCCTTCTGCCCCTCTCTAGCACCTCTGTGAAAAAACTTTTTTTTCAGGAAACTATGTCCAACTTTGACGATGTCTATGAAATTGGAAACAATTTTTCGGCTCGATCCACCATAAAGACAATAAAATTTGATCAATTCCCTTTGCAGGACTCAAAGAACGAAGTTCCTACGACACCAAGTTATGGGTGTTTGAAAAAAAGTGCATTTTGAGGTTTTTCGCACATAACTCAGCGACTTTTCAATCAAATTTGATGATTCTTTCAGGAAAAAATGTCATTTTGGTCCTACTTTAAAGGGGTAAACTCAGATTGGAATGATCCCTTTTGGAACCTTTCAACCCTCGAAGAAAAAACACGTTTTTGGGCAAAAAAAAACGTCCAACTTTGGCAACTTGTACCGATTTGGATAAAATGTGTCGACTTGATCCACCGACAGGGCATTGAAATGTTTTCAATTACCTGTCCAGGACTTAAAAACGAAGTTCCTACGGTGATTGCGCACAAAGTTATGGGTGTTAAAAAAAAAGTGCATTGAAAAAAACTTTTTCTTCACAGGGGTGCTAGAGAGGGGCGGAAGGGGTAACTTTTAAATTCGCATGCATAACTTTAAAGAAGACACTTCAAAGTTTTTCGCCCTCAAAGATTCATCAAAATCGATTGAAAATACGCCGAGTTATAGCGGTTTGAAAATGGTCAAAATTTCACGAATTTCATGTGTTTCATTTTTTTTTCCTCCAGTGTATAAAAAGCGTTGCCCGTTCAACATGTCCAATCCATATTAATCCATCTCTCTTTTTCTTGTATTTTTCTTCAACTTTAACCTATCCTTATAACGGTAATAGTTATTTGTCTACCAAGTGTGGAAAGTGCCGCACAATGTGCAGATTACAGATAGAGGTGCAATCTCTTGAGTGCGGTAAACGTACTTACACGCGAGGTAGATACTGTTTTTGCTAGGGCCGCATAGTGTGGCCGATTGAGCAAAACGCGGCCATCCGCGGGGCGGGAGGGTCGTTTTTCAACTTGAATTATTTAAAAAACTAAGTACAGCATCAAGTTCCTCATACTTTAGAACCTCGTAGTCTATAATTTCAACGAAGTAGTGTTTATGATTAACGAGTAATTAATTCACAAACATGGGCAATTTCAAGAAGTGAATTTCTAACGAAAATCGATGCGCGTTTAAATAAACATATTTTCGTAATGGTTTTCAGTTTAAAATATGTATCTATTGCTTTTTATGTAAAAGTTAAATGATCTCTGCTTCAGATAAATAAGGAACCAAATGATTATCATTATTATTTAATGAGTTATAAATTTTTGAATTCACATAATTTTGAAATACAGATTTTAACTTTGCGAAACTCGCAAAAATGTATTTTAAATTTGTCCAACCTCTAATTACCACTAAAATGTAGCCCCAAGTTTTATCTACAAGAGGAAATCAATATTTTTCATATGCCGAACCACCTCCGTGAGAAAATTATTTTTTAATGTCGGGCCAAATCGTCAATCGCGCGGGGCAATAAGTTAACTGGGTTCTAAGATATTCGCGCGGCCATATTACCACAAAAGTTATCAAAATCTTTTCGAATAGCAATCCATTCGTTATCTCGAAGCGTGGGGTTGGTGCGGATTCCAAACGCAGACCGGACCGCTGATCAGCCCTTTCGACCCGAAACATGACCGGCCTATCGGGAAAATGCCCGGTTGCTCGGTGGCCGTATCCGCCACTGAATGTATGTATTTTCTGTATACTTGCCAGCTTTTTGTTTCTTGCACCAATCCTGGAATTTTTCATACTGCTTTTAATACTTTATCTTTGATTTTTTCCTGTAGCAAATTTAGTGCGATAGAGCTCGCAACATCTGCAATATCGGGCGATGTACTTATAAAATCACTGTTGCTTCTATTACTCATAATTATTTGTCGAAATAACAATTTTACACAATAACGAGAACACGCCTTGCAGTTACGCCGAAGTTGCTCACTGTCCGATGGTTTAAAAATATAAAAACAATCGCCACCGTCCTAAAACTTTCCAAATTTACCCAAAATATTTTTCGCATAATTCAATTGAAATTTAAAAACATCTCTTTTCTATATTTTGAGATAATCACACACAAACGCAGCTTGCAGTTTTGCTGAAGTTGTTCACTGTCTAATGGTTTTAAAAATATAAAAACAATCACCACCAATTTGAAACTTTCCAAATTTACATTAAATAGAATCAGCTTAATAATTCAATCGGATTTCAAAACAACCCATAATATATTTAAAAATGATCACACGGAAACACAGCTTGTAGTCATGCTGAAGTTTTTCCACTTTGTGGTGTATTAAAAAATATAATAGTATATTGTGCAACGAGCATATAATGATAGCTATTAATCACGAGAACGATGTTTGCGGAACGAGCCGTAGGCGAGTGGAGCAAATCGTTCAAGTGATAATAGCCATTATATTTTGTTCACGAAAATTAAAATCAAAATTAAAATCAAAATCAAAATAAAAAAAAAACAAAAACAAAAACAAGATTAAAATCGAAATTAAAGCTGTAATTACAATTACAATTGAAAGAAAAATAAAATCAGTATTAAACAGGGTAAACAAAATATTATCATAAATCGCGTTCTGTGAATTAAAGCGCAAATTAGCGTGTTTAATAACCATATTAAACACGCAAATGCGTGTGCGTGTTTAATAAGCATATTAAACACGCAAATGCGTGTTTAATGAAATTGAGTGTTAAATGTACCCCATTAATGCTGCCCATAGAATTAAATAATGCGCACATTATAACATTTTCGTGAACAATAGCATATTGTACAACGAGCATATAATGATGGCTATTAATCACGAGAACGATGTTTACGGAACGAGCCGTAGGCGAGTGGAGCAAATTTTTCTAGTGATTAATAGCCATTATATACTAGTTGTACAGTATACTTTGTTCACGAAAATTAAAATCAAAAGAAAAATCAAAATAAAAAAAAACAAAATCAAAATCTAAATTAAAATCGAAATTAAAGTTGTAATTACAATTACAATTGAAAAAAATTAAAAATCAAAGTTAAAATCAGTATTAAACAGGGTAAACAAAACATTATCATAGTTCGCGTTCTGTGAATCAAAGCGCGAATTCGCGTGTTTAATAACCTTATTAAACACGCAAATGCGTGTTTAATGAAATTGAGTGTTAAATATACCCGCACATTATAACATTTTCGTGAACAATTCCATTAAAACCTGCAATGGATTTTAAGAATATAGCTGAATTTGTTGAAAACCTTTACACAAAAAAAAATAGAATCAATTTAACTCTTTAAAAATCTACGCAAAATTTATTTAGGGTTAAATATTAACACACCATTAATACATTTTGAGATAAATTCAAGTGAATAAACCATAATTTTAAAAATCTTTAATCATTTTGGTGACTCAAATAAATATAAATACCATTGCTTAAAATAATGTAATTCATATCCGTTAGAAATAGCAAACACTTCATAGATTTTGAGATAAATTCATACGAACAAACTATAATTTCTTGAAAATCTGTAATAATTAACTCGACAAATCTAGAAACAACTGCCATCGCTTTTGAAATTTGATCAATTTACTCAACATTCGTCTAGGATTATAAGTCTATAAACTCCTGCAAATACACCATCTATAAGTTTTGAGGTAAATCCAAGTAAATATAGTATAATTTCTTGAAAATTAAAATAATTTTGGTGAACGAATATAACAATTGCAATCGACTTGAAATGCTCAAATGCTCCAAATTTACTGAAAATTAATTCAGAATTATAATTTCATGAAAAAAACTGTCTAGAGATATTCAATTATCAACAAACGCGGCAACTTATAGGAAAACCTAAATTATTTAAATTTTTTTCGCAGAAAAATAATCATTGTGAAGTTTTTCTTATGGAACGATGCAAAATATTTTCTTCTGTAATTTAATGTCACATAGATATGGAAAGCAGGCATTTAACATGATATACAAAGTAAGTGGCCGATGTATGATCAAACCAGTTTGTAATTTGTAATTGATAAGATCCTAATAGAAATTTAAAAAAGAAAATAATATCCGTATTTGGTGTCATAATTAATTTAAAAAAAAGTAGATGCAAACACGATAAGAAAAAAAGCTACTATTCTGTCTAATACATACCCAGATGATTTGGAGAAGAATTTTATTGAAGAATGTTTCCAATTTAAACATGTAAATATACTACCTGATGACAACATTACATCGAAATCAGAGAAATAAATCCAAATATTCTATATTCCACGATATCCAGTGTATTAAGAATTTTCATTAGTATTGCTTGTACTAACTGTTCAGGAGAATGGTCCCTTTCTGTTTTGAAGAGGATACAAATTAACACCGGTCTTCCCTCCTTAGGGCAGCGCAATCGGAATAACTGAAGTATCTTAGCGATAGAATCATATTCTATTAATGAAAATGCTATAATTAATGAGTTCGCTGAAAATAAATACAGAAAAAGTATATTAAATAAAGATTCATTTTATAAATATTTTTTGTTCTAAATATTGTTAAGTATTGAATGAAAATATTGTAAAACATTCTTTTTATAAACAACGCAGTTAGTTTAATCCTTTGTAACGCTTTATTTAAGAGGGTAACATTGTAAAGAATCGTTAAACCGCCCCTTTAAAAAACGGCGGGCTTTTCAGCTCACTTTGCTCATGTGAGCTGAGGGCGCTGGATTTTGTTAGCCCAAGGCGCTGGTTTATCTTAGAACGGCCTTGTTGATTATTGGCCCTGAAAAGTTTTTCATGTCGTCTTACTTTCTTGCTGGCCGAAGAGAGCACGTTTTTCTTGTTGAGCACTTTCACCCAATTGTTTTGAGTGATTGCTCGGTGCTGTTTAAGCGAAAGTTCTTGTCATTCTAAATAATTTACTTTCATTTAAAAACTTCTTTATTTATGTAAAAAATCAGGATCTTTGGCGAACATCTGCATTGAACACGCAAAACGCCTCTATGGGTGCAAATTGCCTTGATTTATGTTGTTGTTAATTATACTACAGTTTTTATAAGCTTCATTTCAAAAACAACTATTGTATTTTCTCGGTTATTTAGCATTGACGGTTCGCGTGTTTTTTTCAGGTACGGCCAAGGAACAAGAGGTGGTAATACAGGTAGGTGCAGACACGCAGCCAGCCGTCTCTGCAACCGACCCTACTTATCTGTATTACCACCTCTTGTTCCTCGGCCGTACCAGAAAAAAACACGCGAACCGTCACTGCTATTTAGTTCTTACAATTTCAGAGCGAAGATTGTAGCGGTTTTAAGCTATTTGATTTGCTTCTTTGAACATCCATAATTCTGCTAGGAAGCATTAACGTATCGACAAGTACATCTTCGTTCTCTAGATTTTCATGCCATGTTATTTTTGTAAATTACATAGTTAGAAATCTTGAAAGTATTTTTTTTTTAATCGTAATTTTATCGAAAGTTTGTAGATGCAATCGTTTGTAGAGAAATCATCACTATAACTGGTAAAATTGGAAGGATTATATCTATATTTTGTGAATAATTGTGTTTTCGGAATTAATTTTTGATTCACAGCTCTAGGAACTTTTCATAATTCAGAGAAGAAATATCACTTTAGTGGCAACATCGTTTTTCTGAGCTGACTAATAATACGGACCTGTGAAATATCTAACAATTTTATATTTTGCCTAGGGAGTTTGAAAAGCATCGTAATCTTCTCAACATATCAACACGATCTGATTAATAATATTTGCCTGATGAACCCGAATGAGTTCGAAACGCGTCGTAATCGTATTACTCTAGACACCGATACGATTTGGTTAAACCACTCTAGTCACAGTATATTAAGATCTGCCACACATGCCTACATTCCGATTACATAATTCATAATTCGTCGCCCTCAGGCTAATTCGCAATCGAAATTCCTCGTACAGGATAATGGAAAAAAAACGTGCCTCCGGGTAATTTTGCATTGCGATACGTTTCTTACGCTTTCAGTTTGTTGTTTGCGAAAACGAGGAGTCGCGTTCCAGGTCTCGCGGAATTTTAATTGGCCAGCGATGGTCATTAAGAAGAGAAACCGCGAGAGGATGTAAATACAGCGCGAGGCACGTTCCAGCTAATGTAAACAGCGAATTTGTGGTCGCTTTTTTTATAGATTGATTTATTGCCTTGTCAATAACCCAGCGTTAATTTTTATGGCTTGGAAAAGATCGTCGATGTAGTTTAGTTGAAGTGGGTACCAACAAGCAACTAATTACTAAAAAGATGATTGTTTTAGGCAGTGGTGGCTCAGGATAATTTGCAAAGGTCAATGGAGAAATAATTGTTTCGATACAGATTCTCCATTTGCACCTCGCAAGAGCGATTGTCCTATAGATGTGTTAACATCTCTCCATTTGCCTAACACCATCTCATCATCATGGTTGTTACAACTCTTCAAATGAATGATGAGTATGCGAAGATAAACTACAGGAATGAATTAAGGTTAAAGATTCACAAGCCGCCCCAGTTTTTAGATTAATTACAAACTCGTCAAAATTCGTTGATGAGGTGATGGACAAACCAAGAATGTTAAAAGATTGTGAATCTACAGAATAACGCATTTTTTAGTTGGACAAGTTTTTATAGACCGAAGCAGTTTAACTATAGTACAGTCTTCTGCTTTCGATCGATTTTTAGATTGACAATATTTTAGGGTGAGTGGAAGTCAATCAGCCAAGGTCATTTAGCACTACCTCCTCCCGTCCTGTACAAAACATAATTGTATGTGTGGGCCCTCTCATGCAAATGCAAATTATATAAAAGCTTTTTGTGATGATTTGCGTCATTTTCGGCCAGTTTATGGATTATCCGCAGAATTCGTTTATCCGTAGTTAGGAAAACAACTTATTTAGTTGGAAAAGGTTTCCTGAATCAACGCATTTGAACTACATAAATCCTGTGAAATTGAGCAAAATCCTTGATTTGAACGTTGAGAGTATGCAAATTTACTCATTACGAGAATATTGCTAATACTCGAATTTACTCGAGTCCATCGAAGTTTTCAAGGTTAAGCGTAATCCGGGCATCCCACTCATCAACGACCAGACCGACCTAATATTCTGCCCCCTGTTCAATGCTCTGTAAAAATATATAAATGTAAAATCGTAATGTAAATATTCATAGTTTTTTACTTATTTATAGCTAATATATTTTGAGGTTATATGTTACTGTCAAAATCAAATTGAGCAACTTGACGAGTAACCTCGCGGACATCATTGACCACCTTCTTCATCAATCACGCACATGACGCGAATAAACTAAACGATGTCATGTTGTCGGATTAATCGATTCCAAGCAGTAATCATTTTTCAAGAGCGCAATTGTCATCATTAGCGCGGAGCCGTGTCGCCCCGATAAATCAATCGCGCGTCCTCGCGCAATTAATCACGCCTCGTGATCTTCACGTCCTCAATCGGTGCAATTATCTTCGGTACCTTCACAAATTCTTTGGGAAAGCAAAGAGTTTTCATTCTACTTAAGCCGTCCAGCCCGATTAATCTGCATCTAAATGGCGTGCGGTCGTGTCTAAGCGGCCTGGCTAATCGTTCAACCGGTCGTTCTGGAAATAATAATAATAAATTTAAATGATTTCAATTTTAGAATACACCATTGATTTTGGAAACCATTTTATTTTCAAATGTACCACTTTGAAAACGCCAGAAAAAAAGAATGTTTGCATTTAACTGCTTTAACACGATAAGCTAGTGCGCGGAGTACAAAATTTTGGGTCCTGAGATCAAAATGTTTATTTTATTTTATTTCATGTCTACATACTCTATCTGAGTATGGTAACTGCGTTTTCGAAAACTTAAAGTTTTTCCTATAAGACTTTGAGACGCCATTTAGCGGCTCGACGTCCGAACAGTGAAAGTGAGACACCACGTTGATGTCACGCTGTTAACGTGTTAATATTAAAAAAGATAGATGAAAAAAAAATTAATCATTTTTGAAGAAATAAAATAATAAGAACTTTGTTTAATTTATGGCTTTAATATTTGAAAAAAAATTGGTTTAAAGAATAAGATCATTTTGAACACTTTGTTCATCGAATTTACAGCTTTAATTAGAAAGAAAATGTTTTAAAAAATATAATTTTTTGAACACAGAAATAATGAAAACTTTATCAATTTTATTTACAGCTTTAGTAATAAAAAAAATTGATTGAAAAAAATTAGATCTTTTTTTTTCGAAAAAAAGTGGTTTAGAAAAATTAGATCATTTTCGAACACTTTGTTCATCATCAAAACAGCTTTAATATTAGAAAAAAATGGTTTTAAAAAATTAGATCATTTTTAACATACAAATAATGGAAACTGCGTTCATCAAATTTACGGCTTTAAAATTTGAAAACAGTGGCTTAAAAAATAGTTCGTTTTTGATCACAAAAATAATGAACACTCTGCTCATTAAATATACAGCTTTAATATTGGAAAAAAAATGGTTTACAATAATAAGATCATTTTTAACATTTTGTTGATCAAATTTACAGCTTCAATATTAGAAAAGATTGGTTTAAAAAAATTAGATTATTTTAGAACACAAAACTAATGGAAACTTTATCAAATTTGTAGATATAATATTGAAAAAATTGGTTTAAAAAAAAATTAGATCTTATTTGAACATTTTGTTCATCCAATTTACAGCTTTAGTATTAGAAAAAAAATGGTTTAAAAAATAGATCATTTTTAAACACAAAAATAATTAAAATTTCTCATCAAATTACCTGCTTTAAAATTAGAAAAAAAATTGACTTAAATAGATCATTTTTGAACACAAAAATAACGTATTTAAAGTTTTAACATTAGAACATTTGATTCTAAAAATTAGATCATTTCTAAAAACATCAAATTTAAATATTAGAAAAAATGGTTTTAAAAACATAATTTTTGAACACAGAAATAATGAAAACTACTAATTTTACAGCTTTGGTAATAAAAAAATTGATTGAAAAAAATTAGATCTTTTTTTTTTCGAAAGAAAAAATGGTTTACAAAAATTAGATCGTTTTCGAAAACTTTCTTCATCAAAACAACTTTAACATTAGAAAAAAAGGGTTTTAAAAAAGCAGATCATTTTTAGAGGAAAAAATAATTAAAACTACGTTCAGCAAATTTACGCCTTTTAAATTTAAAAAAAATTGGCTTAAAAATAGTTCATTTTAGATCATAAAAATAATGAAAACTGCTCATTCAATTTACAGCTTTTATATTAGAAAAAAAATAGTTTACAAAAATTAGATCATTTTAGAACACAAAACTAATGGGAACTTTATCAAATTTATAGATTTAATATTGAAAAAATTGGTTTAAAAAAATTAGATCTTTTTTGAACACTTTGTTCATCAAATTTACTGCTTTAGTATTAGAAAAAATGGTTTAAAAATAGATAATTTTTAAACACAAAAATAATTAAAACTGCTCATTAAATTACCTGCTTTAAAATTAGAAAAAAATTGATTTAAAAAATTAGATCATTTTTGAACACAAAAATAATGAAAACCTTCTTTGTCAAATTTAAAGCTTTAAGATTAGAAACATTTGGTTTTACAAATTAGATCATTTTTAAAAACACTCTGTTCGTCAAATTTGCAGCATTAATATTAGACAAAAATTGGATTAAAAAAATTAAATCATTTTAACACAGAAATAATGAAAACTTTATCAATTTTACAACTCTAGTAATGAAAAATTTGATTGAAAAAAAATAGATTTTTTTTTCGAAAAAAGAATTGTTTAGAAAAATTAAATCATTTTCCAACACTTTGTTCATCAAAACAGCTTAAATATTAGAAGAAAAAAAATGATTTAAAAAAATTAGATTGTTTCTGAAGACAACAATAATCTTTATGACTTCAATATTAGAAAAAAAATTCCTTAAAAAATTAGTTAATTTTTGAACACAAAAATAATGAAAACCTTTATCAAATTGAAAACTTTACCATTAGAAACATTTGGTTTTAAAAATTATATCATTTTTAAAAACACTTTGTTCATAAAATTTACAGCTTTAAAAGCACAAAACAAAATCTTAAAAAAATTTGATCATTTTTGAACAAAAATTAAATCATCATCATCTTTAATAAATCTGTTGTCGTATGTCTAGAGAGCTTTTGTTATAACTTACATAATGTTGTATTATCTTTTTATATTTTCTGTAATTTGTAATTTTATAACTAATTTAAACTTATTTTGTATTATATATTTTGTTTTACTCATATTACTCTGTAATTGGCACTAGTGACTGCTGGGTAAATTAATAAATAAAAAAAAAATGAAAAACACATTAACACAAAAGTAATAAAAAAAATTTTAATCAAACTTCACAATATTCGAAACAAATTTAGTTTTTGAGTTTTTTCTAAAAGTTTCTAAAAGTTTTAAAAAGTTGATCGATTACTCTGGCTATTAAAAAAGTTGATATTTCAGATTTTTTACATAAAAGTACCACTTTCAACACTTGTATCCTAAGTAACTATTATCCCATCAAATCGGAGAAAGTAACATAATGGCCACGTCACCATTTTTAAATCATGTTTTCAATGATACAAAAAAATAATTAATCTTGTTATATATACTAATTGTGTTTGAGTTTTTGAATTGTGAAAAAAGTAAAAGTCATAGAGAGTTGAAATTTTGCAGACTTATAGGGGCAGGGCTAACCTGAAAAAAAAGTATCGCGGTTGGCGGGGTTTAAAGTACGCTCGAAATGTTTTTCTCAGTTTGTGTAAAATGGTCGATCGAGTCGATACCGCCCGCTCCCACCCCTCTAGAACCAGCAACCCCTGGGCAAATTTTTGAAAATCGAAAAAAAACATCAAAACGCGCCGGATCAGAAGTCGATAGGCGACCGAGCGGGAGGGTGGCGGCCGTGTTTTTTAGAAACTAAAATCGATTTCAAAGGGACGCTCGGTGCCCGATTTTTGAATTTTTGCCCCAATAGGGCCACGCCCCCTTTTTTACTTTTCGGCGTACTTTCGGGGACGTATTTTTTTTCTATGGAAATCGAAGAGATGAAACTTTCAGGGTAGGCGGGGGGTGAGACGAGCCGTGATCCCTATTTTTTTCAGAGCCTTCCGACCACCCCCCGCTCCTCCAGAACGCGTTATTTGGCCCACCCCGGAATTTTTTTCTTTCTTTTTTATTTCTTCCGAGGACGTATTTTTTTCTATTTATATCGAAGAGTTGAAACTTTTAGGTGGGGTTTGGGGTAAGAAGAGCCTTCATCTGTATTTCTTTCAAGAATTTTAAAACACCCCCTACCCTTCCAGAGCGCGTCACCCGATTTTTCGTTTTTCTTCTTTTAGTGATTTCTTTTTTTTATTTATAGCAGAGAAGTGAAACTTTCAGGGAGGGGGGGGGTGCGAGGTAAGACGAGCCTTTGAGTATTTTTCTCAAAATGTTTAAAACACCCCCTACCCTTCCAGAGCGCTTCACCCGGTTTTTCGTTTTTCTTCTTTTAGTCATTTCTTTTTTTTTTATTTATATCAGAGAGTTGAAACTTTCAGGGATGCCGGAGGATATAACCGGCTTGCATTGGGAATTTTTTCAAAATTCTTTAAAAAACACAATTTTACCTAAATGTGGTTTAAACTTGGAAAACTAGTTTTACTTCTATTTTTTTTCTTTGAAGAATTTAAATAATGAACCATTATAGGTCGTGAAATAATTATTATATCCTCATTTCGGACTTGATCCCATTGACTTCCAGTAGTTCTAAACTACAGATCGAGATTTACGAGATAAAAATCATAACGAATGATTTTTTTTCACTCGCAGTCACCTCTGAGCATGATTTTCAATATCGGCCTTCGGAATAGTGGCCAGCGGCGGCTCGTGGATTTCCGTACGGAGGGCAAAGACAAAGATGTCGCTCGTGCCGCACCACTTACTCTTCTAGAGGAAGTAAATATTTCGTTGCTGTTTCGGTCAAATTTTCTTCCGTTGCCCCACCGCCGAACATCCACAAGCCACCACTGATTTTGGAAGAATTTTAATAACTCCAAAATGCGCGATTCACTACTACATCCTCATTCCAGACTAATTGGTCATATTACAGTAGTTATTCTAAATTACCGATTGAGATTTATCCGACAGAAATCTTAACGCATGATCATTGACGAACCACAATTCAATTGTTTCGCATGCAAAATCACCTCCCGGCATGGTTCTCGATATCGGCCTTCGGAAAACTGGCAATACCACTCCATTATTACATTTCGCAACGGCGATAATAAAAGTTAATTGCCTTTCCAGAACCGATGCCGAAGGAACAAGTCGACCTTGTTTTCGGACGCAATTCCATCACCGAACTTATAAATTATTACAATCCAGAATTAATTACAAATAAATATAAAAAACACAATTACAAAGAAATATGATGACAGTCAAGTTAAATCAATTTTGGATCGTTTACTCTCTTTCTTTTATTGATTAGTATGAATTCTATTTGGTTTCTCACACTGTTGTTTGGTGTAGGTTGAAGAGACTGCCATGTATATCATCGACCGAAACATGACAAATCACCTCCATATAACATATTGAAATTCCATAACAGTTTCAACATTTTGATAAAGTACATAAGAGCAAACTCAAACAGCAATTGCTTCCGATAGAATTAATTTATTAAAATAAGGTATGACCAATTGCTTCTCCAATTGACTTTCTAGACACCCTGTGCTCTTCTTTGTATAACCTACAATAAGCGGTTGGTTCGGAAAATCAAAGACTGAGCATCCATTATTGCGGCGCCAGCCTAAGGTCATCGAATCTCCAGCACTGGACAAACACCGGCTAATTAGCTAAGCCACGATGAAAATAGCTTGGAACAGAATTAATGGTATTAACTTAATTGGAGCTAAAAAAATCGTGCACGTCTTCCTAGATCATTTCAGTATTCTTCAGAAGAAAAACCATCACCAGATTGAAATTGCAGATATTACGTCCATATCTTTAATATCGGCTTTGTCCGCATGGCTGCTTTTCGCTTGCGATTCAAATTTCTCGGCAGCACCTGTCAATTTTGTTATTACGGTTACTTGTAATCGACGTTTTCCTGCGGTGGCTCATAATTTATTCCCGCATTCTTCCCTTCTTTCGAAGACCGCTGGTTGAACGACCAACAAGTGCGATTAGATCACGCGCGCAAATGAGACGAAGATTAAACGATCTCTAAACATATAAATTCTTGTAAAACATCGGTGTTTTTCTTTTTCTTTGTACTTACTTCTGCATTTGATTCATCGATCGAAATCACAGATTTCGCGCAAAAGCGCTTTCGATGTGCCTACTCTCCCTCTGTAAATGATAAATGATATACTGTTTCCATCTATCGTAAGCGACTCAATACACGTTTCAATATGTAATAATATCGAGCGTACAACAAAAATCAACGACGAAGTTGGCGTTGGAAATCTCGAGTCATGTCTGCACTAAGATCACACGCGTGAAATGCTGGTTGCGGTTAAACGGTGACTTATCAGATATTATAATTAGAGGTTATCAACATCTAACATGTTAACACGGTAACCAGTACTTTACGCGTGCGCGTGTGATCTTAGTTCACTTCCTCGTCGATTTTTGTTGTACGTTCGTTATAATGTGAAAAGTCTGCGGCTTTGACTGTATACTAATGGACTGCTATTCCCCCTCCATTTCCCATATGATCACTGCTCCAAAAGTTGTCCACGAGCTGGAGCCCGATAAAAGTCCCGCCCCGGAGCCGAAAATGGAGCGTAATTTAACAACCGGAAAGCAAAAAAAATATTTCTTGATGTATACATCAGCAACGTGGAGAATGCAAATGCGAGCATATTTCGGCAACTCGGGTCCACTTTCCTGCCTGTTCTTTACAAGCAAAGCATCAACCCATAATTTGCGAAGTTCCGGATTTGATGGAAATCTAATTCAAAATTTTAGGTTATAAGTCAAAAGTCAACTGACGTGTACATCAGCTGACGAGTATTATAACCGCGTTGGCATATATACGTGGACGTATTGCAGCCTTTCGCATAGCAATATTTTGACATAGTGTGAATATTTTTCAATATAAATGTTTATATATTCAAAGGTGTGAATACATTGCAGGGTATCACAATATACAATGAGAGCTCATAGAGTCATATGTCATAGACACAAAATAGCTACCAATTTAGTAACATACCGCAACCATTTAGGGTCCCGCCGCGCCACCGATGCTTGGAGACACACATGAAGTGGCGCTAGCAGTTCATAAGTATATAGGCAAACGTCTGCGGTAATAATATTACTTACGGTTTCCATGGAAACATTGTCAACACCAATCATTCATCTGAATTTACTAGTAATCAAGTCAAACGTCACTTTGACACGATTGTTTTCAATTTATATTTATTTTAAGGGAATAAATGTGTAATCGTAGGAAATAGTACATAACGTACATCGACCATTAATGTTTGCCGTGAAGGTGCACTCACGTAATTTATGTTCGTGCTTTCTCATTCAAAGTGGGTTACAATGCTAATCGTGGACATATCTTTTCTTCCCATCTTTTATCTTCTTAATTTAACTGCACGACGTTCATCATCTTTCTACGCAGTACTCCTGCGGCGTTGTGCTGGTTCCTTTCACCATTTCTACGCTCCTCTTTTCCAACTTCATCAGACGCATGGGTCAATCCTCCTCCCATTACCGATTGGTTCCTTCATTGTCTTCAGTTGATTACGTTGTAGATGGGTCTTATCGAAGTTTTTTATAAATTAAATAATTTCATTAATCGAATGTTTAATATTTGAGAATGATGTTTCTGTTTTTCAATTTCGATTTTGAATCATATTTTTTTGGCGTCGATTGCGCGGTGTTGTATTTCTGGCTTATTACTGATATTTTTTTTATAAAAAGGAAAATGGGCATCGACTGCGCGGTCCTCTACCACTACTATGTATTTCTCTGGCTTTTAATTGATTATTATTTTTTTTATAAAAAGGAAAATGTTAGAAGGAATTGCAGATTAGAGAGCGTGAAACGACTGGGAAACTTGGCGTTGGCTACAAGGCCATTCTAACACTACCGATGTTTGTAATTAAATTTCAATTGAATAAAATTGACAAGTATAAAATATCCATATACCCGAACTGTACATTTTCGTTAATAAAAGCTGCAGACGTACGTGAGATTTGTGCCAAACCAACAGAAAGCTGTTCTAAACCGCTCCGCCACTGAATTTGAAATTTAAAAAATAAAAAATCTTAACCAAATTACGATACCTTTATTTAAGACACTGTTTTCATTAAAATGGTGAGAATACGTTTTTTACAAGCTTCGTGAACGGTTTCCCAAAGTAATCGGTTGATTATGAGGATAGTTTTGACATTTTGTTCCTGTCGGCTGAATAAAACAAAAGGCGCAGAAAATCAAAATCACACCCGCTTAGAAGAAAATATGGAAGGCATAATTAAATAAAATAATGTTTTGTGTATAAGAAATAAGAAGAGACCGGAAAACTAAGCAATTGGCTCCTAATCAGCGCAATGGAATTTTACAGTACTTACTGCAACATGAATTCTAGAACAAAACAACAAAATTTGTCGTAACTTGATTAACCGCATCCCAAATTTGACTTAAGGCCAAAGAACAATCTGATGAAGGAACTCTTTGCGCGGATTTTTCGACTGGAGAAAAGGAATCTGTATTCGAAAATTTGAATAGGACCCGTGGTCCCCTTAAATCGCCGAGGAATAATCCATAATCCAGTTCGTCGTTTGCAGTCGAAATTCCAAAATCAACCATTTTGCGCATATGCTGTTTGTTTACATATATAAACAGTTTAAGCAAGCATCTTCAGCAGTGAAACCAATGTTCCAGAACAAAACAAACTAGCCCGAATAGCATATTGCTTATCGAAGGTGAAGCCAAATAGATCTTTTGAAGACATGTATGACAACATACAATTGCGGACTAAAAAATAAGACACCATTGTAATCCAGTGCGCTTCTTTCCTCTAAAATATTCATGTAAATTGGGTTTTATTGCATAATCATTAAATGCCAATATCTACATAGAGTAAATTTACACTAGACAGAAGAAAGTGTCTTTCTATTCTTTGTCATATAGAGGAACGTTTGTTTTATTTGACTCAAGTTAAATCGTATTATGTCCTGCTTGATGAGCAAGAGCCTGGGAGATGTTGTAAAAGTAAGGGCGCTATTACCCTGGTAATTGAAAATTGTAATTAAAACTACACCAAATTATAGTACTGCTATTGTACTATATAATACCGCATGAAGTTTCTAATGCTTCCTACAGTTTTCCAGGTTTTTTTTTTAAATAACAAAATTTTTGAAAAATAAAATATCCAGTGTGTAGCATTTAGGGGTACTGGATAGTACCATCAAAAGTTTTTGTACATATAGTTTAGTAGAAAAAAAATTAAATTTGAAAATGATTATTTAAAATTAAAACTATCCAATTATTTTAGTACTATTATGGTACTACATAATACCATAAAAAGTTTTTTATTGTGTCGCTTGAGTTTTTACTTTCTCCGTTACGAAGTACGAGAAAGTATTGTGATCGTGATTTTTTTTTCAAAAAATTTTTTTACGGAAATATCCGTTTTGGGGTCCCTAGATGCCATTTCAACAATTTCTGGAAAAAAAATTTTTGTGTCTGTGTGTGTGATGGTGTGTCTGTGTGTGTGTGTGTGTGTGTCTGTGCGCGCTGTATCTCAAAAACTAATAAACCAATTGATATGAAACTTTGAACATAAGTTTTATTTGATAATCCGAAGAACTGAAAAGCTTTTGGTAAAATTTCGTACACCGGATGTGGGTGTTTACCTTAACTGTTTTTTGTTTTTTGCCAATATTTTCTTAAATATGACAAATATCGCAAAAACATTTAAACAAATATTGAAGACAATAAAGAAATGCGATTATTTTGTTTGAAAACATTTTTCATAAAATCATTGTTATTCGAGAAAAAAATTTAATAATTTTTTTTTCATTTTTGGTATACAATCATCAAACGCTAATAGTTACAGTAAATTTATGTTAATAATAATTGTAGAGAATGCCAAAATGAACAATTTATGAAGAATAAGTTTTTTTCGAAATCTCTTTAGTTTTTGAGTAAACTGAGTTTTTGAATTTGAAGTACATTTTTCGATCTTTCATAATTTTGACGTTTTAAACGTCAGTTTTATCCGAGTCTACGAAACGTTCGATGCACACTTAAAATGTGATTTAAATTGAAAATAAACCATGGAAGCGTAAATATAAATGATACCATCAAGTCGGAGAAAGTAACATGATGGCCACATCACCATTTTTCATAAAAGTGATGCAGGTTATTCATGGGCTAGTGGCTAGTGTAATGCTACGCTAGTTATAGTACTATTATAGTACTAGATAATACCATAAAAAGTTTTTATTGTACCCTTAAAGTTTTCCAGAAAAAAAGATGCAGGTTATTCGTGGGCCAGTGTAACGTTACCCTAGCCTAACATAATTTTTGAAGAATAAAATACTGTGTATTCGACATTTAGTACCGTGAATAATCAATTTCTATATGAAAAACATAATTCAATTTAAATATTATTTATGAAATTTATTGTATGAATAATGGATTAAAGTTGGTCTAATTTATAGTAGTACTATAGTACCGGTTGGTCAATTTTTTTAATAAAACTGCCATAGTTTCCAGAAGAAAATAAAATACAGGTCATTCGCGGGCCAAGGTAATGTTGGTTCACGATTTGAGAATTATAAATATGCCCAATCTTGGCCATATATACTGTCATTTAGCGTACCACTAAAAGTTTTTGTGTAACTTAGTTAGTTTGGCCGAAAAATACACTTTAAAGGTATACACAACAAATCCAGTATAATCGGCCAATGATCCCTCATAATACCAAAACTAGCCTAACTGATAGTACTACTGTAGCACCGATTGGTCCAATTTTGTGTTGTTTTTTTTTCTATAAAACGACCCTAGTTTTGTGGAACATTAGCAATTCTTACACTTAGTACGTGGTCATCCAATTGCCACGTTTTTGTGCAAAGGGAAATTTCAGCGCCCTTATACATATATTTTCTTTTCATCATTTATTTATTTATTCATCATCTGATACATTTTTATTTTGTTCTTTTTCAATTTACGAAAACTTTTTATTACACTAGTTTTTTACTTTCTCATATACAAACTATGGGAAAGTATTGTGATGGTGAAAATTTTTTCGAACATTTTCTGACATGCTAACTTTTTCTGTTATTTTCGCTAGCGACAATTTCGCGGTGGCGAACCTATGAACCGTGGTCAGACACTGATAAACGAAGGTTTTTTAAATGACCTATGCGTTGATTTTTAAGTACTTACTTTTTATGTAATTAGAGAGAACAGATAATTGAAAATATAAAAAATTAAAATATGGGCAAAATAACTCATTTTAATAACATTATAATAATAATGTTTTTCTCACAAACGGGAGAGAAAGTCGATGTCTCAGCCGTCGAAATCGAAAGAGAAATGACATTTCTCTCCCTAGGGAGAGAGCAATCATTTCTCTCCCCACGAGGTTCCATTATTTATTTTAATTGTCACGGCCGACAGCGTTTAAAATATCCCGTTTTTGAAAAAAATAGTATACGTATATGCCTCGGGAGAGAATGCTATTTTTCCTTCGGTGCATTGCATTTGTGCCTAAGGAAAAATCACGCATTTCTCTCCCTTGATATATAATCTACTATTATTATAACCTTTTACAAAATAAAAAATTTCATCCACAGTTTAACTTAAAATATAAAACCTGTAAATAGAATATATGATAAAAGCATAAATAATAAATCCAATCCTAATATGTGTAAAGAACGCTTTTCAATTTGGCAAACATGGTAAACGTTATTCCGAAAAAGTCCAATTCTGAATGTTGTTTGTTAACAATTTGGATATAGCTGGATTTTTAGCGCATAATTCAATCTGAAATTTAATATGTAATAAAGACGAGAATCTTGTAAATCTTAGAGAGTCATATTTAGAATAGCAGAATTGTGTATTGATACATCGAACACCTTAAAAGTAAAAGTTAAATAAAAGTATTCCCCACGGGATGTTAACATTAATTTGAAAAATGATAATAAACCAGGGTAATTATTACTCGTGTACAGAATATTTATTTCAAAACAAATGTATTTTTTTAACCAACTCTATTCTACCTATATAATTTATGGTCGACCAGATAACAGTAATCCAATAATGATCTGACATTTGAAGAATATAGTAGAATAACACAATAATTGCTTCTAAATTGGGCGGTATTTATTTTGACAAAACATTGGAATTAATAAGCAAAAATCATTATTTACTAAATTAAATGATTTTTCCTAATTAATTCCAATGTTTCGATGAAAACATGTTATCTTTTACCAGAAATAAAATAGTAATAGTACTTTTTTAAACGCCAGTTCTTCGAAAACAGCTAAATATCTACATGAAAAATACTCAGAATTTTACGTAGAATCCACAAATGCAACAAAAAATGTGGGTTCACGTTTGAAAATTTTAACTTAGGGGTCGTCTCTCAATTTTGGGACACCCTGTACATTTGAATTTTATCTCAAAAATGCGCGTTAAAAAATAATAATACATGTGTCCGAGCATTTTTCTGAAAGAAAATGCCCTGAATTTTAATCGAATTTATTCCTTACTTTATGTACACAGTGTATATTAAAGCTTTACATTTCGATACTTTTAATTCCATGGAATTGTAATGACACCATTCTAAAATAACATGTAAGTCTTCTTGAAGCAACATTATATCCTGTGGAGAAGTAATTCTAATGTACATCTTGAGGTCATCTATCTACAAATAATAAATATTTAGTCTTGAAACGTTTTCCAATTTCATTGATAAACAGATTGAAAAGAAAGGGTCCCGTGTGAGATCATTGTGACCTGACGATACCAGAAATGGAACAGATGTTACGCCATCACAAATAACCTGCTATAATCGATTAGTTAGATACGATTCGATCCACTCCAAAAGTTTTTTACTTTCTCCGTTACGAAGTACGAGAAAGTATTGTGATCGTGATTTTTTTTTCAAAAATTTTTTTTACGGAAATATCCGTTTTGGGGTCCCTAGATGCCATTTCAACAATTTCTGGAAAAAAAAATTTGTGTCTGTGTGTGTGTCTGTGTGTGTGTGTGTCTGTGTGTGTGTGTCTGTGTGTGTGTGTGTGTGTGTGGTGTGTGTGTGTCTGCTGTGTGCGCTGTATCTCAAAAACCAATAGAGCAATTGATATGAAACTTTGAACATAAGTCTTATTTGATAATCCGAAGAACTGAAAAGCTTTTGGTAAAATTTCGTACACCGGAAGTAAGTGTTTACCTTAACTGTTTTTTGTTTTTTGCCAATATATTCTTAAATATAGAAAATATCACAAAAACATTTAAACAAACATCGAAGAAAACAAAGAAATGAATAGCTTTTGCTTGAAAATATTTTTCATAAAATCATTGCTATTCGAGAAAATTTTTTTTTTTAATTTTTGGTTTATAATTATGAAACGATAATAGTTACAGCAATTTTATGTGAATAATAATTGTAGAGAATGCCAAAATGAACAACTTCTAAAGAATAAGTTTTTTACGAAATCTTGTTAGTTTTCCTAGTAAACCTAGTTTTTGAATTTGAAATATAATTTTTCCATCATTCATGATTTTGACGTTTTAAACGTCAGTTTCATCCGAGTTTACGCAACGCTCGATGTACATTTAAAATATGATTTCAATTGAAAATAAACCCATGAAAACGTAAATATAAAGTCGGAGAAAGTAACATGATGGCCACATCACCATTTTTTTTTGTTATCTGCTTCACAAGGTCTGACTCAGTGAAAAGAGCAGAGTAAAAAGACTCGGCTGAACCTTTTACCTCTAGCTTGAAGGTGCTGGCTTTTTAAAAAAATTCTCAAATGTCCCCTAGGCACAGTGAAGACTAAAAAAGGTATTCACTCACTACATCATCTGATTTATTTAAGAGTCGACTTATCACATCACTTCAATGAATTTAAAACCATACATTTTGAACTGAGTGTTTTCTATACAGTTACTTGGCCGGCTCACGTTATTGACTTCACTCCAAAGTGAGCCGACTCCTTGAGTGAGCCGACTCAAAAGTCGGCTCACTCAAGAGTTACCCATCTTTAGTATGCTTTCCAAGGAAACGTAAACCTTTTTATGGGATTTTAAAAGTGAAAACAAAAGTGTTAACAAACGGTTTTGATCTATTCTATGTCAAATCAGTAACTGTTGCTTGACATTTTCAAATTAAATTATTATATTTTGCATACATGTTCCCACTGTATTGGCACTTCAAAAATAATAGACATTTTTTCTTGTTTTTTTAGTTTTTGTAAAATATCATAACTTCTTTACCAATTGAGTTTACTACTCATGTCCAAATTCAGATCAGACTTTTCTATCTGAAATATTCTACATTTTTGACTAATAATGTTGTGGCTATCTCTTATACAAATACATGAAATAACTCTTACAAAATGTTTAAGAATCTCCCTCAAATTAACGTTTTCCAGTATTTTAGAATGGTAAAAGTTTCATATTTCAAACTTTGTACGTTTACATATACCAAAGTTACATTATTAATAATATTAATTGAAACCTAAGTCTTTCGTCCTTTTTTTCTATGGACCTGCAAACATAGCCCAAAACTTAAAAATTGCACTTTTTTAGAGCTAATATCTGAAATGACACAGTTCCTAAAATTCTAATTTTTATATTCATTTACTTAATTATTTCCCAACAGAAATACATCCAATAAAAGGGAACGATCGAAAATATAATATTACATAAAATAATAATAATAATAACAACAGAATAAGAGCAAATATAAGCATCCAAAAGAATCCTGCAGTAAAAATTTTGACTTGCAGACGTATGTAGTTTTAAGGCAGTGCTACATCAAAATAATATAAACATACGACAATTTCTTTTGTGAGCCAGGGTTGCTTTTTAATTTCAAAATATTTCGTACCCTTTTTACCACCTATCCCATTCTAAGTGTCGCCACTGACTAGTATTAAAGAAATAATAAACAAAATGTTACCCACTTCTCAAAAAGGTTCACCATCACTGGTCTAGGATGGTTGTTAAAAAAGTTGATTTTCCCGTCACGGGCTTCAAATTGATATTTGTTCTTGCGCAAGTACATTTACTGATGCATTAATAAGTACATTAATAATTACAGTGCCGTGTAGAAACTCCGAATACAACCAGTGGGTTTTTCAGAAAATCATTTGAAATACAATTTTTAAGCAAAAGTAAGTCGTTTTTCATGTTTTCGTTAAAAAGAAGAAAAACCGATTTGCATACCACGTTCGATTTGGTGATTTCGTTTAACCTCTACGGCAGTTCAAAATACTCGTAAGATTGAGTTTTATCGACGTACTAGAAAGTGTGGTAAAAATCTACATTTTTTTAACAAAAATATCTGTTTTAAGGTCCCTAGAGATGAAATTAGATAAATTGTGTCTTGTGTGTGCGTGTGTATGTGTGTCTGGCTGTGCGCACTGAATGTCAAAAAAACCAATTCAAGAAAATACATGAAACTTTGAACTTAAACAGTTATATAAAATAGGTTTAAAAATGAGACTGTTTCGAAGTTGTAGATGGAGATTTATAGAGGGATGGAAGTTCATTTTCTTAATATATCTAAACGAGGGCGTTCTTGTTATTTTTTTTGTAATTATTTTCGTTGAGTGCATTGAAAACTAATTCAATTTGTATATCTCCTCTTTGTACTTTAATCGGATATATTTCGATGGGGCTTAATCTAATACAAGACTATTGAAATTTATCGGGCGCATTAAGTGACTTATTTCCAAATTATGCAAATGGATGAAGTTGAGGGTGACGTTTGTGTAGCTTCTGGACTCGAGATGTGGGTGCATCGATAAATTCTAATCTACGAAACTTATTCTAAATCGATTATTTAGATTAATTTTTAATTGGAGTAACACACCCTTTAGCCTTCTGTTAAATACTTAAATTAAAAAGAAAATAGTTCAGAGCTACAAAATACTATTAGTTTCTTTTTTTCAAATAGCGCATTCGGTTTCAGCGATTGCAATTTCATTTAACCAAAACAAAAATTTCTCGGTTTAGGTAAAACGCAATCGATATGTGGGGATGGGCTCTATCTAACAGTTAAACTGGTCTAGATTGCTATGGAGTTTTATAACTCCATAGCAATCTAGCATTGTCCCGTAAGCGAATACATTGTGTATCGCATTATATGCTCGTTGTACAATATACTGTTATTTCATACTGATTAAATCAAATAACCATTCTAAAAAAATAATATTTTTATATAAAATGAAACAAGGAATACGATGGTATTTTTTTCAAAGTTTTAAAGTGATGGCCTCGAGCAGTAAAATAACTTTAAATATTTTTATTGTTTATAATAATTATAAATTAACCATAAATATAATCATAATTAACATTAGAATAAAGACAATTATATTACCTTTATAATGAGTCCTAACTGAACTCAATAAGATGAGTAGAAGCGAAGTTATCGTCATCTAATGAAACGCATAATTAGCGAGTTTTCAAAACTTTAACCATCTGCATTTTCGAAAATACTGACGAAAAGAAATTGCGAAAATAGGGGTCGGCTTATTTTGCATAAGACATGCGTAACATTTTTTTGAGACAAATAGAAAAATAGACCCAATCCGTTCGATTTGTAAAAGAATGCCTCATATTGATTATATACGATTAAATAAGATTTGAAAAAATTATTCAATAAGTGCAATTTATACAACGCTAAAAAATCCATAACGCAACTATGATTTTAACTCTTTTAATTCATTGTCAAATGAATTTGTGGAATGATTAAAACAATATTCATAGGGGCATACGAGCTTGCAAGTACAATGTTGTAAACATTAAAAAAAACATTACACATTACACCATCCCGATTAACTTTTACTGGAATACATATCTTTTAACAATTCTTGAATCCGTTCCGCACAATTATCACCACAGAGCTGTATTTAGCCCGACCGTAGGGTCATTACTGCTACATCACCTTGAAACGCGCTGTTGTGGCAGCCCTGACGAAAGCTCTGACTGTGAAGAATACAAAACAAACGAAACAAAACACGCGAGAGAAACAAGCTGCTCTCATTATAATTGAAATGGCGCGTTCTTTTCTATAAATAACGGTTAAGAATAATATTTTTGTGTCCGCTGGTTCATTAATTGCCGTATAATTAATTATATCTGAAAATAGAATTCATGTGCTTTAGAGCAGTGGTCGTAATGCGCGCGCCCGGGTGGTCTTGTAATGCGCCCCGGCACTCAAAGTTATGAAAATTATAATGTGCCTGGCGGGCACACACGGATCAAGTAGTTTTCACCGCGAAAAGTCATTGCTTATAATTCACCGCGTACTGTTTTCTGCGTTTGGAATTTTCGAGTACTCTTTTAACCGCTTATAATTCGCCGGGGTTTCCTTTCTGCGCGTACTGTTTTCACCGCCTACAATTCACCGTATTTACAATTTATCGCATACTCTTTTCTACGCATACAATTTTTCGCATTTATAATTCACCGCGTGCTATTTTCTGCGCTTACAATTCACCGGATATTTTTCTCAACGCATTCATAGTTTACCATATACGTGGTTTTTTCACCGTTTACAATTCACCGTGTACTCCTTTCTGCGTACTCGGTTGATTGAAAACCGCATACGCTTTTTACAGCATAAAATACACCGTATTCAAAATTCACTGCGTATTCCTTTCTGCGCTTACAATTCGCCGCGTACTTTTATCACCGCTTTCACAATTCACCATGTACTCTTTTCAGCGCTTACAATTAACAACGTACCATTTTCCCTGCTTACAATTCACCGCGTTTTCATTTCTGCGCCTAAAACCAAAAAAGGACAAAAAAAAGAAAAGAAGTCATAATAATAATAAAAAAATTACTTCCTGACAAAATAAAATATTATAATTACAAGGAAATTTTTCAATTAACGTAATTTTAAATTTAAGAAGTCATGATCGTGTAAGATAAATAATACAAATGAGTGGATTTAAATGAACAAACAATGCAACAAACATATCAACCGAATGACAAATGACAGACTGGGAGAATACCGAGAGACAAATCACCCGCGCCATTAGAGTATGAGGAAAAGATGGAGCAACAACCTGCGTTCAACCTGAAAAGAAACGGGCGTAGGCCTACTATCGAAAACAAGAAGAAGATGCAGAAATTACAGAATAATCATCTACTCAGTGTTCTTAAATATACATATATACACGATTTTCTTAGGTGTTCACTTAAATTTACATTTCCCACGAAATCAATTTTGCAGTGCACGGCTTTTCGTATCAGCTTCCCATTTTAGCTGCTTCATTTAGCGCAAATTGATTTTTTTTTACTCAAAGCAAACGTTTCCGCTTCGGGGAACTCGACGAGACATCTTGGAAATAATTCAAATTAACCGTTTTTCAGAACTGCCAACCGTAATTGAGCTCGACTACACTTTCAGGTCGTATATTGTTGCGTCCCATTTAACAATCTGCATTGTCTCTCGCTAGTGATTTACTTATACGCCGTGGAGATGGAAAAGAAAGTTTTCTGCATAATAGAAAGCAGACGACGACGAAGTACGCGGACGCCGAGGCGTGCGCTTCGTTGGGCTTAATTAAGGAGAGAATAAAGCGCGCAATGGATTGCGTTTCCCAGTTTTTTTAGAACAAAAAAAAAACACGCCAAGTGCATACTACATTGCGAATCGAGGAAATAATTACGTAAGTAAGAGGTGAAATCGTTAAATGTGTGACAGAAATTAAGAATAATTATCGTTTTTATGAATTGTAAGGACCTTAGACCATAATTATTTAACTGGCTGTGGTAATAAGAAAAAAAAAGAATGGATATGCTGCAGTGCTACTTCTGAACGGTACATTACCATATTGCGCCAGAATTAACCCCAAACGAATTTTGATCCAGCAAGATGGAGCTTAGATAGAGGATCTAAGACAATTTTTTTCGAGCACTTCATTTTTAACTGCGGATACATACCTAGTTCACCCCGATCGACGTGCGATTATTTTATATTGTGTTACCGAAAGTTCTTCGTAGTCTTGGCATTTGAATATTATATGATTGATATCTCTATATTCACCACTGTGATAAAGCAAAGTCTCATTAGGTTTGATTTCAAATAGATGAGCTGGATGATAGGGGTGATTAATTTTTAATCCTGCGATGGAACTCTAATGAAAGCGACTGATATTATCAACAAAAATATGTGGTGCTCTATGCTTCAATGAACTGTGTATTTGGAAATAATGTGATTCATTGCAATTGCACTAGTCATTAGTTATTCGCAGACTGTTATACTTGTATATTTCCGAGTTGTATTATTAAGGGGATTAAAAAAGACCTAATAGTACGTTTCAGGAATAGAAAATCAAGAGCTGACATTTATTACTATTTATTTTTTTGCGAAAACTGTGAGTTGTTCATATAAAATACGTTAAATACATTCAATATTTGTACTACTTCGATCTTTAATTAAATTCATCGTTTTCATTTTTTAAGCTACTTCCATAGCTTATTTATCGACTACTTTGGTTTCCGTTTCACCATAATGGATCCAAATAAATATACAGTTTAACCCTAGGTCTTTGAGCTGTTTGTAGTAGTAAAGATCTCATATTATGGGGTTTCGAATTTTTTCAGTCTGCTTTTAAAACTGTTAATGACTGCAAGGGAATCTGTAAATATGACATTTTTGTTTCTCCATAATGGTCCAATGCATTGCTTCCCTTTAGCTATTCCTTCCGCATTTTATATTTTAACGTGTGTTCGACAATTATTATAATCCTGGGTGGCTTGTGGAATCAAACATGAATGTTGATTCTTACTCTCTCAAAATTTTTTGGCATCAATTTGCGCATTTGAATTCATAGACGAGTGCGATTAATTTCTTTTTGAAACATCTAATTTGAAGATTTACTACTAGATCCAACACCTTGTGCGCTTTTGAACCATTGATAAATATAGAAATGCAGCTACTTGCTTCATTCTCCAGTTCCGCTGTAGAATATTTTGTATTTTGCCGAGTTTTTTTCGATCGTCAAAAAATCTTACAAATTATTGGTATAAATTTATTAGATTGCCATGAATTAGAAAACAATATTTGAGTAGGGTAATGTTTATTTTACAGTTGTTTAAACAAACTTATTTGCTTCGCCAGTTTGTTAATTATGTCTCGTTTAAGTAATTCTGAATATGCTGCTGTAGTGTATTTTTATGGTTTATGTGATGAAAATTGTAGAGCTGCCTGTAGTGAATATCAAAAACGATTTTCAAATCGGCAGACACCTTCTAGAGCAGTATTTAGCAGAACATTTCAGCGTTCACGTGCTACAGGTAGTACTGGATATGGTTCCAACACGATGGAGCACCTCCTGATTATGCAAGAAATATTAGAAATTGGCTAAACATTCAAGTTTGTGATAGATGGAAAATTATAAAAATGACAGTAATTTTACTTGTGTAACTGACAGAAGCTGATAGGTTGCTCTATTATTTTGTCAAATAAACATTAAATATTTTCAAATTCAAATATTTTTCTTTACATTCATGGCAATCCAATAAATTTATTCTGAAAATTTTTTTACTGTCGAAAAATCTTTAAGATTATTTATTTCGAAAACCGTAGATTATTTATGTTGATAACAGTAAGAAATCGGACATATGTTTATTTGAACTTTTCTGTTCAGAATAACACTATCTACTTCCTGTTTTCGTTTGACACACTCGAAACGAGACACCTTGTATTTAATGCCTTTAAAACATTTTGCTTGCATATAACTTCAAATAGTAAATAAAAAATTGTTACATTTTTTAATGGAACACCCTATTTTTTGTTCAATATTAAGATAGACTACTTCGAAGGCAACAAATTGACATCACTAGGATGTTTTAGTTAGTAGCCAATTGTTTAGTTATTTATTCTTTTATATAAAAACAGACCCAAATTTAAAGAGTCACACCTCCGCCATTTTGAAAGAATAAATTTCTTTTATTCGGTCAAAAATATTTTTATTACTAATTTAGCTCTTGAGTTGTAGTGATACTGTGATCAATTTATACAAGGTGTTCCAAAACGAAAAATATACATCTTCTCAAGTTTTTTTTTTAATGGAATACCCTGTATATTGTTATGAGAATTAATACGTTTTTTATAAGCTTTCATTTAATACCCCGTTTGAACGAGTTTACTGAAAAAAAATAAAACACAATAATGTATTACAATTATTGTGTTTTATTTTTAAACCAATGTAAACTTGATATTAAATGAAAGGTTATAAAAAAATAATTTAAAATTACAATAATATACAGGGTGTTGCATTGAAAGGAATGAGAGAGTGTATATTTTGCTTTTTGGAACATCCCGTATAAACAGACTAGTACATCACTACAAAATGACAATCAATTAACAGCTGAAGTAATAGAAAATTTTCTAACTGAATTAAAAAAAAAAAGATTTTTTTTTAATGGCGGAGATGTGACTCTTAAAACTTGGGTCTAGTTTCATATAAAAGATTAACTAAACAATTGACGATTAAAACCTCCTAGTATCTCATATTAATTTGTTGTTTTTACAGTGGTCTGTCTAAATATTGAACAAAATACTGAGTTAACTGAGATAACTATAATAGATGGAGAAAAACGGATGGCGTATCCTCAATCTCTTTTTCGAGAAAAACTCAATAGTGAAAACTAAATTTATTTATGTTCTTTTGTTTTCGAGTTATAGTAAAAAAGTCATTTTTTTTCTTTTTTGGATATATTGAAATATCTCAGTTGTTTATTATTTGTCAATAATGAAAGTTATATGTTGTTGAGGCACTTTTTTTAAAAGAGTAAAATAAGCTTAACAGAATTCCAATATCTTCATTAATATGAAAGTTATAACACAAAGTTGTGTTTTTTTAAATACAACTTATAGTTGGCTTAGGCCTATTTTATTAGGTTATTTTTTTCTCTTTTCAACGATATACAGCACGTGTTAGTTGTATTTTTAATTTTATTAAAATCTATTAAAAATTCTTATTTTTCAAACATTCAATGTATTTTCCCACTTTTATCTTAGTGGGCTTGTGTTATTTATAGACAGATTAATTGTTTTGTATTAAACAAACCAATTTTCGGTCAGTTTTCGTTCTGAAAGTGTAAACAAGGCATACGAAAACTGTGAAAAATTTGATATGTTAGAATGCTTTATTCGAAGTAATAATAATGCTCATATTGCTTTGGAAGCAAATTTTCAACTCTATCAAGAATCATAAAATTTGGCTGAAAAGTCACTGAGTTATGTGGGAAAAACCTCAAAATGCACTTTTTTTCTAACACCCATAACTTGGTGCCAAATCGTCGTAGGAACTTCGTTTTTTGAGTCCTGCAAAGGGAATTGATCAGATTGTAATGCCTTTATGGTGGATCGAGTCGACAAAATATTTCCAACTCCGTAGACATCGTTAAAGTTGGACATGATTTCAAGAAAAACTTTTATTTTTCACGGGGGCGCTAGAGGGGGCGGAAGGGGTTACGCTTAAGTTCGCATGCATGACTTTAAAGAAGACACTTCAAAGTTTTTCGCCCTCAAAGATTCATCAAAATCTATTGAAAATACGCCGAGTTATGGCGGTTTGAAAATGATCGAAATTTCACGAATTTCAAGTGTTTCATTTTTTTTTTCCTTGAGTATATACATATATTTGATGATTGCTTGCAAAATTTTATAAATACAACCATTCGATCAAAAGAAACCAAAAAACAATTGAAGTTCGAATTTTCGTTGTTCGTCTCGGTTATTATAAATTCAGTGTCGAATTTAGTATTTTTATCTTAATTATATTTATTTGATAGATACATTTGGTTTGAAAAAGCTTCGATATCAATAGGTATTTTCAAAGAACTAAAAACAATTGATGTTCCGAATTTCTGTTTTTTTTTATCTTATTCTAATCTATTTGATGAATACACTTTGTCTGCAAAATTTTACAAATACAACCATCCTATCATTTGTTATCTTTAAAATACCCTAAAACAAGTGAAGTTCGAATTTTCATTGTTCTAAGAGGAGCACTTTATTTGCAAAAATGTACAAATATGACCATTCGATCAATAGTTATCCTGAAGTTCTTTCAAAGAAAGTTCGAATTGTAGTCTTAATAAGACTTAATTTTGCAGATTCACGAACAGGTTGAATAATCATATATTCAGGCTATTTTTCATCGTTATTACATTTATTCGATTTTTTTTTGTATTTTTATATTTATTTGACGAGTAGATTTTATTTTCAAATTTTTTTTTGCCCGATCGGTCATTTTCATTTACGAACTGTACGATTAACTACGGCCCATGGCTCCGTAGCACAAATTACCTGCTTTTCATTACACCATTTTTTATATGTAGTGTACGTCATCTCGTACCTCAGTTTTGACTTCTCGGAATTATTGAATAACATCCGATGGCAAACAAATCTACAATTACATTATCTTCGCCTTCTAATACTTCTTCGGGCATTATTTAAGTCGAAAAACACTTATTAAAATTCGTCCGGATTTGCAAATATTTGCTTTTGTTTACCAACTCCATAACAACCAGAGCACATTAACCGACTTGACAGAATTCACATTTTCAGAGTGTCATTAAAAAAATTAATTAATTAATTAATTAATTAACCAATCGATCGGACAAAAATAGTAAAAGCATCTCGGACGTTAGTGCTACCGGTCTCGGATAAATATGGGGACCGACGCGAATTACCCTCCACCGTTATAATGCACTTACCGCCCTTGATACTTAATATATTATACAAATCCAACTATCCGATCAAAAGTTATCTTCCCAAAAACCTAAAAACAATTAAAGTTTGAATTTCCGTTGTTCGCCTTAGTTGTATCTATTGTGTGAGAGGAACACTTTGCTTGCAAAAATTTAGAAAAATTTGGCGATTCATACAATAGTTATCCTGAAAGAACTAAAAATAATTAAAGCTAAAGTTCGAATTTCAGTGTTTTCTTCTACACAAATCAAAAGAAAAGTTTGATATTGGTAAATAATACACTCGACGATAATACTTTCAAATATTTATTGTCTAAGTTCGCGACAATTGTTTCGCCACACTGTGGCTTCTTCAGGCGAAGAATAAATAAATATTTGAAAGTATTATCGTGTGTTATTTATCAATATCAAAGTGAACATGGACTTTCAACAACTATCAGCCACAACTATTCAATTATCAAAGGAAAAGGTTAATATTGTCATCAAGTAACTTTTCCGATCTCATGGTACAGGGTGTTTCAGGGTTCTATTTACATCATTTCATTTCATTTCATCGCTTAAAAAAAATGCACACATAAACATTTTTCAAAACTGTAATAATAAAAAAGTGTACCACCTGTGTGCTTACTCAAAACTATTCGAAATTGCTATTTATATAATTTATTGACAATCAATTATACTTTCTAGATAAAACGTCGTTAAATATCCACATATACGATTAAATCCCATTTGCGTAATATCCTCCTGATGAAATACCAATTAAAATAAAATGTGCCTCCGCATACCTCCTCGTTTAATCGCTACGAAAACTGGTAAATTACCATAAAGAAGTCTGTCCCTGCATAAGCAATGGCGCACAAAGAGCCGAACCGACAGGTTTCTGTAATTTGACCCAAATAATTCAGGCGCGATCGGCGTGTGATCCGTGAAGACATTCAAGTCAACACAATATGAAATAACCGCACAAGTCGCACAACTCCAGTTTCATGCAGATTTAAAGATGGACGCATTTTTATTCCAGAAATTTTGTACACATTTTTTTAGATAGCTTTATCCAAGAAAATTGTATTAATCAATATTTGTATTGAATAATAGAGCGATGTGAGAAGAAAATACAGCTGCACCATCAATTTTTAAGTGTAAGTCAGACGTTCTCAATCTGTGGTACTGGTGTGGGTTTCGACTCGATTTTTTCATTTATTTTTTGTTTACTTTGAAAAGTCCATATGGCCAGCTCAAGACGGTTAGGATGACAGAGGCGCAGTTCTTCACGTTTAGGGGTCTTTCATAACGACTTCAACGTAACGCACAAAGATCAACCACGGAAAGTATGTCATACAAGAGGAATGCAACAAAGAAAGGACAATTATTATGAACATTAAATATTGTTCCCCCATCAGAACACCTACAGACCGGTTTCGACCTTTCCGGTCTCATCAGTGTAGTTAGTTGCTGATGGGGAAACGTAGATTACTATTGGAATATAAGTATTCCAAACACCGTTAAATGTAGAAACGCCAAAGTGGCGGAATCTATTGCCTGAATGCTGTACTGTAATCTCTTTAACATCTTGTCGGTGTTAAAGTCACCCGAATTGGGTTCAGTACAGCATTCAGGCAATAGATTCCGCCACTTTGGCGTTTCTACCTTCGAAAATTATTATATTTTGAGGTTGGAGACTTGATTTTTTTACTTTTTCTAAAAATTACTTTTACCCCCCTAATTTAAAGATACTTAAATATGAGACCCCATTGAACTTCAATAAGCCCTAAGCCTCAATAAACCTAGATACCTTGTAGCCAATAAAATTTCACTTGAACCGTAATTATAATTAACCGGAGAAACATAAAATCATTAAGTGCGTTTTCTGCAATTAACCACTCGAATGAACTGTTTTAAGTGCATTCACTGCTGCATGCAAATCACTGCTTAACTGTAAAGACTGCTGCTTGACTCAGTTCCGTTTCTTCTTGGTCCATCGAGAGGACGCGCATTTTTTGCCGTTCGCCGATCTGCATGACATGCCTTTATAAATAATTCAATTTAATTACTCCATTGTGTAAAAAAGATGCCGATAAGTGACGCTGTTCAGCGGTAACTGTAACCGTTTGCTGCTACTCCATTGACTCTCGGTACGAAATCACGAATGCGTTCCGGAACCGTTACCTCAAGCTATTGACTCCTGTTCACCGATAATTATTATCGACATTGGAGATTTTAAGTGGTTTTCCGTTTAATCTATTCACGATTCATTGTAGTTGTGAATAGTTTTGGTTTTAAAATATGCAAAATTGGTTGCACATTTATTTTTCGTCATCAGCTGCTTCTAAGAAGTTCGTTCATTAGGCACGTCGAATATTGAGTATTACGCGAAAGAAATATGTATGTTTTAAATAGTATTATCTTATTGATATGAGATCGCCTTTTTCTATGTGCCTAATTTTGATTTAGTATTCTAATAATAGTTTTTCTACTTTGGTTTAACAATCGACCTTTTGTTATATCAGAAATAGTTTAATAAGTAGATTTTTTATTTTACAGTTTTGTTCATTATTAAACTATTTGTGGTAACATTTTAGTTGTTGCGATTGGCAGTACTTAAACGTGACATATGTCGACATCAAAATCTAAAATTGCCGTTAATTCATAGGATAATTGGAACCGTCCATGCGTTACACATTGAATATGTTCGAATGCTTATTGGGGAGTTCGCCACCAGAACCACTAACGTTAAAGAAAACGGAGGCATCATATTGTTCACTTTTTATCCGCGTAGAAAATGTAGGAACTCGGTGACAATGGCCGGACGCATGAATTCACTTGGCTCTCGGTGACGACGTTTAGACAACACAACAAACACAGAGGAAAGCTTGTAGTTTATTATATGTATTATCACTTTGTCTGCGAAACGAATATCACGGAAGAAACAGCGAGAGTATAATGCATGTTTCATTCGCGGCAAAAAAGAGCCGCTTGAGTCGGTGTGTTAATTCGGTGTGGATTTTTAATTAGCGTCGATCGATGCCTGACACGAGGAACGAGAAACAAATTAACCTTAAATTTCGATTATCATTTAGGCGTTGCATTATTTTATAAGCTTAAATTGGTTACAACTTACTTGGAAATAGTTTGTTTATCGCACCCTTGGCAACCTCCCTTATTTTTGGAGGTGTGTAAGTAATATTCTTGATTTAATATGTTTTAAAATTAACTATTGAAATCGCCGTAGAAATACGTATGTTAAATATTAAATACGTTCGAAAGGATCAAATGTTTTTAGTGCTGCCAAATGTTAAAAGATAAAACTCACTATGTTTAAGTACATAGTTTATTTTAGAGATAAATTCTTGACTAAAACCAAAGTAGAAAAAATAGTATATTATACTTGTTTAATAAGAGGCATTGTGGGGCACTCGATACATTAAAATTACAATCCCTCTCGTGCCGTAATATACCCTCTTATTAAACTTATATAATAATGTACTATTTTAGTCTTGGTTAGGCTTTAACTTAACATCAGCATACATTTCTTCAGTTAAGGTATTATGCAATTATATTTATGTACTAGAGGGTAACTCGCGAGTGACTCGACTCAAAGAGTCAACTCTTAGAAGTGAGTGGCGGAGTCAATTGTCTCCTATGTAAATTTGTAGCTCAATTTGAGTCTTTTTTTTTTTGGGGATAAATTTCTTTTTTGAAAAAATGATGACCTTTTTTGTGACTCTTATCACTTAATTGTGTGTCGATTCTTTGAAATTATTAGTCTTTTCACTTTTTCAACAGGAGCCATAAGTCGACTCCCGCCTTTTTTTACTCGACTCTTGTTGGAGGCAGCTTACAAAAAGAGTCATTTCGCCCACCTCTGATATTTTTGTTTGATATTTTGTTTGGTTTTTCACTGCTATTAGCAGGGAAATAAACGTATTATTATTACTAAGATCGTTTTTTTTATGTGAAAGGACTAACTTGTAGACTATTTCTAAAGATGTACTAAAAAGGAATAATATTACAATCAAAATTTGATGAATCTGCACGAAAATTGGTGTTGAAATCAACAATAAGTCATTCTTTGAAAATATACAAATACTTAAAATACTTCTTTTCTAGTTTTTGAGTTATTTAAAGTTGATCTAACTGGAGCTGATTTTGAAGCCAAAACTTTACATCGGGCGGCATTACGTTAAAAGCCTTCAGTAGATCTGCACCAAAATTAGTGATCACCATTAACTCACCATTAATCCAACTGGGGCTGATTTTGATGACAAAACATTACATTGGGCGGCATTATGGTTAAATCCCTTGATGGATCTGCACCAAAATTGCTGTTCAAATCACCAATTAGTAATTCTTTAAAAATACACGAAAATCTGAAAATTCGCCTTTTCTAGTTTTTGAGTTATTTCATGTTGATTAAACAGGGGTTGATTTTAAAGACAAAATTTCACATCGGGCGGGATTACGCTAAAATCCCTAGATAGTTCTGCACCGAAATTGGTGTTAAGATCAGCAATAAGACATTCTCAAATATCTTAAAATATGCCTAGTCTAGTTTTTGAGTTATTTTAACTTGTTCTAACTGAGACTGATTTTAAAGACAAAACTTCGCATCTAGCGGTTTTTCGTTATAATCCTTAGATGGATCTGTACTAAAATTGGTGTTAAGATCACCAATAAGTCATTCTTTAAAAATGCATGAAAATCTTAAATTCCGTCTCTTCTAGTTTTCGAGTTATTTCAAGTTTATCCAACTGGGGCTGATTTTCAAGACAAAACTTTACATCGGGCGGGATTACGTTGAAATCCCTTGATGGATCTGCACTAAAATTGGCGACAAGATCACCATCAAGTCATTTTTTCAAATACATGAAATTCTTAAAATACGCCTCTTCTAGTTTTTGAGTTATTTCAAGTTGTTCCAATTGGGGCTCATTTTAAAGGCAAAACTTTACATCGGACAGGATTACGTTAAAATCCCTCGATGCATCTGCACCAAAAGTGTTATAAAGATCACCAATAAGTCGATGGTCCGTTCAGTAACCTTTATTGGCATAATTACACAACTTCAGCTCCTGTCCTACTTCTCGCGTCCAACTTTCTCCAGTGTCTTTACCCCAGCCCCATCCTCCCTCATCCATTCCGTCACCCTTCTCTTTCCTTTCACTCCCACCCATTCCTCATTCACCCCCTCACATTCTTCCACCAGGTGTCTCCACGTATCCTTCCCCCATTCACATAACCTACATCTCCCCCATCAATTTCTTCCTCCCCCTCTCTCCAGACCCACACCTAGCCCTCGCCATTATCATCCTTTCCTCCCTGCTCCCACCCTCACTCATGTATCTTGGCACCCTCCCATACACTTCCCATCTTCCAAACATATCATTATACTCGCTTTTATCTATCCGTCTCGCTTCCACTTCCTTCATCTTCTCTTTCATCCATGCCGCCACTTTTACATCTCTACCGTACCATTCTTGCACCTTCAACTCAGCCAGTCCTCCGCTTCATACATTCTCCTTCTCTCTTCTCTCCACCTCCCCCCTTCTATACTCATACACGTCTCCCACACCGTTCTCACCAATCTCTCCTCTCCCAAGCCTAATAGCTTCATTTCATACTTCACCATTATCTCTACCGTCTCACATGCCAATCTCTCTCTGTTCGTTTCCTGTAACAGAATGTATCCCGGCGTCGACTTTTCTAGTCCCAACATTCGCTTCAGGAACCATAACTGTTCCCTCTCTATACATTTATACGTTCTCGTCCCCACGCTTCTACACCATACATTAATACCGGCCTTACACACGTATCCCACACCTTGCATGTTACCCTCACATCATTCTCCATCCACTTCCCCCACTTTTCCCACGCCATCCCCCATGCTCTCCTCGCCTTTCCCTGAATCCATCTCATATGTTCTTCATACCCACCGGTCCCTTTAAAAATAAATCCCAAATACCTAAAACTTTTCACTCTCTCAATCACCTTCCCCTTCCATTCTAGCTCCTTCACTCTCCCCTCTCTCCCTTTATTCCTGAACCTCATCCATTTCGTTTTCTCCACATTCACACACAGTCCTCTCTTGTCCATATATCTCTCCACCCTTTTCAATATGCCTTTCATTCCCTCCCAATCTCTCGCCATCAACACTATATCATCCGCATACGCCAACATCCATACCTTCTCTTTTCCAATCACCACCCCCCTTCCTGTCCCTTCCTCAGCACCTCTTCTAGCTCACTAATGTATATATTGAACAATACCGGGCTCAAAGGGCACCCCTGTCTCAAACCCTTCCTCGTCCTAAACCTTTGCTTCCACCTACGTTTCCTTATAAATGTCCCTTACCCAACCTATCACTCCGTCACTCACTCCCTTTCTGAATCATACGCCGCTTTTAAATCCACAAATATCGCAAACACACTCCCTTTTTCTTCCATCACTCTCTCTGTCATCCTCGCTAGGGTAAAGACCCGGTCCCTTGAACCCTCCCCCTTCTAAATCCCCCTTGTGATTCTGGTAGCATCCTCTTACCTTCTACCTCTAATTCTAATCTGTTCTTCACCATAATTATCATTATCTTGTATCCCGCGTTCATTATTGTCACTCCTCTGTAGTTCTACGCTTTTTTCATAACCTTTCCTTTATGCACCGGACACATCCTGCCGATTCTCCATGATTCCAGCATATTCTCCTGACCACCCCACATTCGGTTTACTATCTCTCTGTATTTCTTCTTCCCCCCTTCCCCCCTACCCCTATCTCTTTCCACATTTCTGCTTTTAACCCATCCCTTCCAGCCGCCTTTCCTCCTTTCACCTCCTTGAATGCTTTTTCGACTTCCTCTTCCGTAAGTTCTTCTCCTCTAACACCTCGTTCTACTTCTCTAACTGTCCCTTGTTCCCCGCACTCCTCCTTGCATTTCCTGGTTCATTCTTCTAACGACACCCCTATTTCCCTCTCCTCACCACATTCCACATTTCTCTCTTCTACATTCCTTCAGTTCCTCCGCGGCCCTTTCCGCCACTCCCAGCTTCTTCCTCTCGCATATCTTATCATAGTTCCTTCTTGCTTCCAACACTCTAAGTAACATTATAATAAAACTGTATAAAAATAAGAACTTCAATGTATGTAAATACAATAGTTACTGAATAAATATGTTTTTTTTTCTCTCTCTCTCTCTCGCTCTCCCTGAAAATTCGGCTTTTCAGGTTTTTGATTTATTTCAAGTTGTTCAAGCTGGGGCTGATTTTGAAGACAAAACTTCACATCTGGTGGTAATACCTTAAAATCCCTCCATGGATCTGCACCAGAATTGGTGTTAAGAAAAACAATAAGTCATGCTTTGAAAATACTTAAAAATCTTAAAATACGCCTTTTCTAGTTTTTAAGTTATTTCAAGTTGGTCCAACTGGGGTGATTTTGAAGACGAAACTTCACATCTGTCGGTATTACATTAAAACCCCTCGGTGGATCTGCACCAAAATTAGTGTTAAGATCACCAAATAGTCATTCTTTAAAAATACATTAAAATTTTAAAGTATGCCTATTCCAGTTTTTGAGTTATTTCAATTTGATCTAACTTACTATTACTTTATTAATTAATAACTTTATTATTAGTTATTAACTTTATTATTAATTTAATATTAAAAAATCCCTCGGTGGATCTGCACCAAAATTGGTGCTAAGTTCGCCAATAAGTCATTTTTTTAAATACATGAAAATCTTAAAGTACTCCTATTCCAGTTTATGAGTTATATCAAGTTGATCCATCTGGGACTGTTTCTGAAGACAAAACTTTATATCGAACGGGATTACGTTAAAATCCTTTGATGGATCTGCAGCAAAATTGGTGATAAGTTCACCAATAAGTCATTCTTTAAAAATACATGAACATTTTGAAATATGCCCTTTCTAGTTTTTAATATACATAAGAAACATGAAAATCTGAAAATAAATCTCTTCTGGGTTTTTAAGTTATTTCAAGTTGATCCATCTGGGGCTGATTTTCAAGACAAAACTTTACATCGAGTGATATCACGTTAAAATCCCTCGATGGATCTGCACCAAAATTGGTATTAAGATCACCAATAAATCATTCTTTGAGAATACATGAAAATCTTAAAATAGTCCTCTTCTAGTTTTTGAGTTATTTCAAGTTGATCCAACTGGGGCTGATTTTCAAGACTAAACTTTACATCTGGCGGCATTGTATTAAAATTCCTCGGTGAATCTGCATCAAATTTGGTGTTAAAATCACCAATACAATAATAATTTCAATTCTTTGAAAATATATGAAAATCTTAAAAGGTCTCTTCTGGTTTTTGAATTATTTTAAGTTGATCCTACTTTGAAGACAAAACTTTATATTGGACGCGATTATGTTAAAATCCATCGATAAATCTACACTAAAATTGGTGATAAGATCACCAATAAGTCATTCTTTGAAAATACATGAAAGTCTTAAAATACGCCTCTTCTAGTACTTGAGTTATTTCAAGTTGATCCAGACTGATTTTGAAGACAAAACTTCACATCTGGCGTATTACGTTAAAATCTCTCGATGGATCTGCACTAAAATTGGTGTTATGATCACCAATAAGTCATTATTTGAAAATCTATGAAAATCTTAAGATGCGCTAGTTCTAGTTCTTGAGTTATTTCAAGTTGGGGCTGATTTTGAGGACAAAACTTTACATCTGGCGGTATTACGTTAAAATCTCTCGATTGATCTGCACCAAAATTGGTGTTAAGATCACCAATAAGTCATTATTTGAAAATCTATGAAAATCTTAAGATGCGCCTGTTCTAGTTCGTGAATTATTTCAAGTTGGGGCTGATTTTGAACACAAAACTTCACATATGGATCTGCACCAAAATTGGTGTTGAGATCACCAATAAGTCATTATTTGAAAATCTATGAAAATCTTAAGATGCGCCTGTTCTTGAGTTATTTCAAGTTGGGGCTGATTTTGAAGATAAAACTTCACATCTGGCGGTATTACATAATCTGTTGATGGATCTGCTCCAAAATTTTTGTTAAGATCACCAATAAGTCATTGTTTGAAAATACATGAAAATCTTAAAACACGTCTCTTCTAATTTTTGAGTTATTTCAAGTTGATCCATCTGGGGCTGATTTTTAAGACAAAACTTTACATCAGGCGGGATTACGTTAAAATCCCTCAATGGTTCTGCACTAAAATTGGCGCTGGAGCACCTATATTTTTTTTAAATACATGAAAATCTGAAAATTGGCCTTTTCTAGTTTTTGAGTATTTTGAATCCAAAAATGCTAAAATATACAGGGTGTTCCATTAAAAAAAACATAACTTTGGTCTATAACTTTGTTATGAGACACCCTGTATAAATTTAAATATTTTTAGGGAATGCAACTCACTATTCTGCACAACTTTTGTGTAAAACGTTTTTCAAAATTTTGACAAATAAGCACGTGATTGACCGTTCCCAGAACTCTGAAACACCCGGTATATATATTTTTTTAAGAAAACGTCATTTTTCATTTGCAGCATATACCTTTTAAAATACTAGGTATCTGAAAAAAAAATGTTTCATACAAAAGTTTTAGAGTATTTTATGCTCTTTTTGCAACGATATACTAAGTTTTTCTTTAAATTTAATAATACATAATATATGTAATAAATTTGTAAAAAGGTGAATCCGTCAAATAAATTAAATTACATTGAATTAAATTAAAATTAAATTAAATTAAATTAAATTAATTCAAAATTTCGTACCTCCTCAAATATTATACTAAAATTCATTGAATTCCTTGTTCACAAAATGGTCAAAAGCGTACTTCGTGAGATTATAGGTCACATTTACATAATAATCCACCGACATGTACGAATTTCTATAATTATTTTTGTTTATCAATTTTATTTTCTTTATTTGTTTCAGCTGTGGCCATGCACTTCTTGTTCCTGTCCGCGTTCTTCTGGCTCAACACCATGTGCTTCAACATCTGGTGGACTTTCAGGTGAGTTCCAATTCCTACTTCCTCTCTCCGGTTTAACTGGCAATTAAAGTGCCGGCGTTATGGCATAAATCAAAGCCAGAAGCGCATAAAATTCTGGAATATGCGCTCTTGACGGTTTCGCTACGAAAAATAGTTTCTTGCGGAGCGTGACCGCAGCTGCCGAGTACAACTGACTAGAAATTCGAAACTTTCTTAGAAATACAATCATAAAATACGAGTATTCTTAGTAACAACTTATGGATTCAAAGAAATTTAGTTATTTTAAAATAACCGGTCGTAACGGTCTGTGATATTTTTGACTTAATAACTCTAGGAAGCTTTCAAAACTTTCGTATGATCACGTAAAAAATGTATACTTTTTCTAGAATTATTGACAACTTCGTCTCTATTTTGTATTAAAATAAATAAAAAAAACCACTTTCAATTTTCAACATTACAAATCAATAATATATAGCTTTTACAAAAAATTAAATTTAATCGTTTTTCGGTATTTCCTGACGATTTAAGCACTATCCACGAAAAGAGTAATTTTGCTCATCTCGGTTCCTGTAATTTTCACACAAAATTTTAATACACAAATAGTGTTCAGAATAGTCTCCCGGACATGAAAAAAAAAACAAAAATAAGTTTCTGAAGTAAAATTAAATTTAATCGTTTTTCGGCATTTCCTGACGATTCAAGCACCATCTACGAAAAAAGTAATTTTGCTCATCTCGGTTCCTGTAATTTTCACAAAAATTTTTAATAGACAAATAGTGTTCAGAATAGTCTCCTGGACATGAAGAAAAAACAAAAATAAGTTTCTGAAGTAAAATTAAATGTAATCGTTTTTCGGCATTTCTTGACGATTCAAGCACCATCTACAAAAAAAGTAATTTTGCTCATCTCGGTTCCTGTAATTTTCACAAAAAATTTTAATAGACAAATAGTGTTCAGAATAGTCTCCTGGACATGAAGAAAAAACAAAAATAAGTTTCTGAAGTAAAATTAAATTTAATCGTTTTTCGGCATTTCCTGACGATTCAAGCACCATCTACGAAAAAAGTAATTTTGCTCATCTCGGTTCCTGTAATTTTCACAAAAAATTTTAATAGACAAATAGTGTTCAGAATAGTCTCCTGGACATGAAGAAAAAACAAAAATAAGTTTCTGAAGTAAAATTAAATTTTATCATTTTTCGGCATTTCCTGACGATTCAAGCACCATCTACGAAAAAAGTAATTTTGCTCATCTCGGTTCCTGTAATTTTCACAAAAAATTTTAATAGACAAATAGTGTTCAGAATAGTCTCCTGGACATGAAGAAAAAACAAAAATAAGTTTCTGAAGTAAAATTAAATTTAATCGTTTTTCGGCATTTCCTGACGATTCAAGCACCATCTACGAAAAAAGTAATTTTGCTCATCTCGGTTCCTGTAATTTTCACAAAAAATTTTAATAGACAAATAGTGTTCAGAATAGTCTCCTGGACATGAAGAAAAAACAAAAATAAGTTTCTGAAGTAAAATTAAATTTAATCGTATTTCGGCATTTCCTGACGATTCAAGTACTATCTACGAAAAAAGGAAATTTGCTCGACTCGGTTCCTGTAATTTTCACAAAAAATTTTAATAGGCAAATAGTGTTCAGAATAGTCTCCTGGACATGAAGAAAAAACAAAAATAAGTTTCTGAAGTAAAATTAAATTTAATCGTTTTTCGGCATTTCCTGACGATTCAAGCACCATCTACGAAAAAAGTAATTTTGCTCATCTCGGTTCCTGTAATTTTCACAAAAATTTTTAATAGACAAATAGTGTTCAGAATAGTCTCCTGGACATGAAGAAAAAACAAAAATAAGTTTCTGAAGTAAAATTAAATGTAATCGTTTTTCGGCATTTCTTGACGATTCAAGCACCATCTACAAAAAAAGTAATTTTGCTCATCTCGGTTCCTGTAATTTTCACAAAAAATTTTAATAGACAAATAGTGTTCAGAATAGTCTCCTGGACATGAAGAAAAAACAAAAATAAGTTTCTGAAGTAAAATTAAATTTAATCGTTTTTCGGCATTTCCTGACGATTCAAGCACCATCTACGAAAAAAGTAATTTTGCTCATCTCGGTTCCTGTAATTTTCACAAAAAATTTTAATAGACAAATAGTGTTCAGAATAGTCTCCTGGACATGAAGAAAAAACAAAAATAAGTTTCTGAAGTAAAATTAAATTTAATCGTTTTTCGGCATTTCCTGACGATTCAAGCACCATCTACGAAAAAAGTAATTTTGCTCATCTCGGTTCCTGTAATTTTCACAAAAAATTTTAATAGACGAATAGTGTTCAGAATAGTCTCCTGGACATGAAGAAAAAACAAAAATAAGTTTCTGAACTAAAATTAAATTTAATCGTTTTTCGGCATTTCCTGACGATTCAAGCACCATCTACGAAAAAAGTAATTTTGCTCATCTCGGTTCCTGTAATTTTCACAAAAAAATGTAATAGATAAATAGTGTTCAGAATAGTCTCCCGGACATGAAGAAAAAACAAAAATAAGTTTCTGAAGTAAAATTAAATGTAATCGTTTTTCGGCATTTCCTGACGATTCAAGCACCATCTACGAAAAAAGTAATTTTGCTCATCTCGGTTTCTGTAATTTTCACAAAAAAATTTAATGGACTAATAGTGTTCAGAATAGTCTCCCGGACATGAAGAAAAAACAAAAATAAGTTTCTGAAGAAAAATTAAATTTAATCGTTTTTCGGCATTTCCAGCCGATGTGAGAACGTTTAACGAAACGTGAGTATCAAGAAACTAAAATTGATTTACTCATTGTTTCGGATACATAAAATCCGTTTATATTTTAAGTGTGCTTCCGTTTCCTTCGAGGATTTGCCGAAAATGTTTACAATGAGGAAGCTGCGGCGTTTGTTACCATCCTGGAATGCGTTGCTTCCGTAGAGGAAGCGGATTTTATAATTTCGCCATTAACATAAGCCAGTAGTGGTGTTATAAATATCCTTACCATAAAATTACGACGTAAACATAACTACGATATAATTTACCTCTCAGTGATGGAACTAAGAACCAGATTAATTAAACGATCATAAGTCTGGCCAGGCTATAACTCGTTGTGAATTGCAGATTAGCTATTGATGACATTAACTTGTTTCGCATAGGCAGAGATATTCCATGTGGGTGTTGCATTTGAACACCAAAATAGAAGGCGAGGTGTTTTGACTGCTTCAAAATAATCTCCAAATACTTTGATGTACTAAAGTCTTACACACATAATGTTTTGCCTTGATGCTTAATACTCCCTTTATTGTTAATATTAAGGCAATGAATTCTGTGGGCGCCGCACAGTGGTAGAAACGTTGAAAAAGCTGGCCAAAAGTCGAAAACAATTTTGGATATGAATGCAACTTTGTAAATGGTAGTCTTCGAGGCTGTAATACGAATTTGAAGTAAACAATGTGGAATTCAAATTTAGTCGATCCAATTGCAAAAATCACTTGATTTTGATAAAAGTTAGTAATCGGGTGTTTTAGAAATCGCTGATTACGAATTTGAAGTGTATATGTGAACGTACCTAAAACACTAATCTGTTGAGCACTTCATTGGAGAAATTTTGACGTTTATGAATACGTGTTTATACAAATAAATGGCAACCATAACAACAACTAAACTGTTGGGCAATGAAACTGCTATCATTTCATTGGCTGACATCTGTTGGGCAATGAAACTGCTATCATTTCATTGGCTGACAACTGTTGGGCAATGAAACTGCTATCATTTGATTGGACGTCACCTGTGGAGAAAATGATTCGGCCGAGTAATGGACAACTTTCGCAATAAAAAATGATTCAGCAACGTTTATATTATTTAATAGGATGCGAAAGAACTACTTATTAAATTATATCGGCCGAGGGGCGTATCGAACCGGGTGGCGGAAGAGGGGACAATCGCCACTGATCATGTCCACAAAAGTTACATTAGAATTTGAAGACACCATTTAGTTTCTCATTGTATTGTATGTGAAATGTATTCTTGAAATTAGTTCCGAGCAAATAAATTATTTATATTTGCTCACCACAATTTCTATTGTGCGAGGTCCGACGCTCAATTGGAGTCAAGAACGACGCTCCCAGCGTTTAATGTGGGTCAATGTGGTGCCCTCTCGTTTCGCCGACAAATGACCAATTTTTTGACCGCCTTTGGTGAAAAAAATAATGAAAAACGGGTAGAGTCGGATCAACGGAGGAGACACAATTAACCACTCGTCGCTATAATTAGAAGCCAAACAAGCGAGTGCTTTGTTTTTGTATGTTTCTGCCTCGCCTCCATTCAATAAGACCGCGTCGGCCGTCTCGTGCCGTCCGAGCGACACAATCAAAGAATTTATTACATAAAGCTCCTTGGTTTAAATATAAACATTATATAGCTGCATTAATCTCGAGTGCTCGTTATGAAGACGTGTAAAAACTTGGATCGGAATTATGAGCTCGTGTTGACGGAAATAGTTGCATTGGCGCCAGTTTATTTTTCGGATGTTGAGTTTGTTTTGGGGGTGAAGCTGTATGAATGGAAATGTGATTAATGGTAGAGCTAAATTTGGTAATTCATAAACTTTGAGAGATCAAGGCGCGACGTACTCATTTTGCCCAGTCGAACAGCGACCCTCCTTTCCCCGCAATTCTATTCATGAATTTGTTGGGGTAAGTAATAATCACTACGGGCTCATAAAAATGTCAGGACGTTCTCTGGCACGGGTCTCGCTATCCATTTCAAAAGCAGGTAGAACCTTTTTAGGAGATATCATTCAACGCACAGATGAATTACTGAACCTTAATATTTAGTTATCTCAAAATACAAGAAAAACAACTGTAGGTCTCCCCGTTACTTGTTAATACCATTTATTAATGTTACAATTATTTTCCTGGTAAGACATTGACGGAAGAAACACAAGTTTTTCCAAATTAAACATATCTTATAAATATCTAATTAAATTTTGGAAAAGATTTGGATGGTAACATTTTTTTGCGAATTTGTATATAAAAAAATATTTTAATTTGGATGTCTTCCAAAATTTTGGAAATTGTAAGATAGAATTTCCAAAATATAAACATTTCAGTTGATGGAACATTTAAGTCGGTGCCAAATGCGATAGATGCCATGCAGTTATTTACTGTACACATTGTCCATGAGAAAATGGTGATTTTTTTATTTTCTCATTGAAAAACTATTTTTTATTATAATGAATGTAACTGTACATGAAATAATTTCTTTTAATGCTGTAAGGCCTTCCCTACTATATATGCGTTAATGAGAGACAAGAGATAAGAAAGTTATTCGCTTTAAAAACAATATTGGGGGTAAGAATATTATATAAAAATAATAAATATCCAGAACTATGCAATATATGGGACAATCTTGTATTAATTATTGAATAAAATAGAAAGGGATGCACCAAATTTTTACAATAGTTGTGTTTCGTTAATTAATAAAAAAAAAATCCCACATGTTGCAAATTTTCTGAAACTTCAAGTCGACGGCAATTGTTTTTAGATTTTTTATAAGAAATTATTGATTTTATCTTCAATTTCAAACTCTATTTTGATTACCTCGAAACTTAGGGACAGGGTTTTGCAGATTTTGCTAGAATTGTAACTGCAAATTAATTTTGAATAGATTTGTTGAAAAAATCTTTCTTGTCGTAGCAATGTAACAATAAATGCTAAAAAAATATTAATTGTCGCCTATATACTCAGGAAAAAGTTCATACAGTTATTCAAAACAGATTTTAATATATAATTCATAAATTATTTTATTTGCGAAGACATTTAATCGATAAAAATAATATTTTCTCATACCAGATTTACATTCCTTCCTTCAGTGACTTTTTACGATTTAAATTACGTTCATAAAATGGACATAAATGGATATTTTGTATATGTTGCACTTTAAAATACAGTGTGTATCAGTCGAATGGAATAAATTCGATAATAAATAAATAGGGGCGTGTTCGACAAAACGCTCGGATACGTCGATTAGTATTTTTTTAGTTTTTTCAGCAAAAACTTTTTATACAGGGTGTGTCATGTAGCAGAGCCCAATACCAACTTTCTTATTTTAAATGCAACACCCTATATATTATTCAATTTTTGGATTGTTCAGAAAATTCTAGATATATTTCATGTACCATGTCCTGTACCTATCTTCAACTGTTTTTTTACTTATTAGTTTTTGTATGTATTGTAGCGAATTTCTGTAATCAAATAATATTCTTTTTTACTTTCTCCGTTACGAATTACGAGAAACTATTGTGATCGTGAAACATTTTTGCCATTTCAACAATTTCTGGAAAAAAATGTGTCTGTGTGTGTGTGTGTGTGTGTGTTTGTTTCCGAAACAGTTGAAGATATGTATAGGACATGGTACATGAAATATGTCTAGAATTTTCTGAACAATCCAAAAATTAAATAATAAACAGGGTGTTGTGTTTAAAATAAGAAAGTTGGTATTGGCCTCTGTTACATGACACATCCTGTATAAAAAGTTTTTGTTGGAAAAAATGCGCAACTAAAAATACCAATCTACGTATCCGATCGTTTTTTCGAATACGTCCCCATTTATTTATTATCGAATTTATTCCATTTGGCTGATACACACTGTATGCTCCAATTATGCATCTAATGTTAATTTCTTGGTTTATTTTATCCATTCTCATTTTACTGTCAATGTGTAAACGTTTTTTTATGTGTTAATCGCTATTTAAAACTTAAAAATACGTATAATATGAAATAAATATGAATTGAATGTATTTAAAGTATGTTAGTTTCAACCGGATATTGGGATGTGATGCATTCATTGGAATGAATTTCTTTTCAAATTTAAAGGGATGGTCAAAAGCAGGTAGAAAACTTGGGGTGTGACGAATGCAAACATCTGCGAAATATGAAAAAAATGTGGCATGGCTTCTATACATATTTAAAAATAGTTTTTTTAATATTGCTATTTAAATTAATACCGTTCTATAAGTTTCTTTGCGGTTTCAAACAGAATTTCAATGTAACGCCACTAGAGAAATAAGTGTTATATTTTCCATTTTTTATTACGTCCATTTTCTCAATAATACTTTATTCATACATTGCTTGAAAATATTAATATAGAAATAAATACCAAACAATAATAATAACGTAATTTCTGCATGATCACTGTTCACTTAAAAAAATCAAATTTGATAATTAAATTTTTTATTACATTTTTTTTAAACAAACCATCCTAGTAATGGCAAGCCATTGTGGACAAATTTTAATAGTTCTATTTTGTATTTTACAGATCAACCTCGAATAGCTCGTTCATGGGAATAATAAAATTAAATAATACTTAATACGATAATGTAATTTTAAATAAATATTTTAAAGTATAATTAAATGTTTTTAATCGGCAAGCGCATGGTTAAGACGTTTGCGATGTTTTTTTGAGAAGTGGCACTTCGAAACTTATTGTTGTCGATATTGTCTTTTTTAACAATTTCACTCTGGTCGTAATTTCTGGATCAGATTAAAGAAACATTTAAGGTCCATCTCATTAAATTAAACCAATTTCACATTCGCAAATCAATCAATAGAAAATATACATTATTTTGGTGAGATACTCAAGTTAATCTATTTTATCGAAAAAAGGCTTTTGAAATACACAATATGAAGCGTAATCCAGAGTTTCCCATAATTAATAACCTAATTTATTTGGTTTTATCCTCATTATTTAATTTGGCAGTAATTATTCTGAAATTCAAAAAGGATTTTCAATTAAACGCATAATTTTCATGCGAGTAATTTGTATATAATTATAAATCGTATTGCCTAGAATTGTTAGTAGTTTATTCACTACTTGATAAAAACGGCTAGGGCATAGTCATAAATTTAAATTTCTTCACGGTTAGATCTTGAAAAGGATCACTAATGGTTGGTAGTAAACAAACCGCAACCATTGTTAATTTTATGAATAGGACCGTAGCGGGGGAAGCCACAGGACCGGGACATTCCATCCACATGGAATTTTAATTGTGGGATGGTTTGTTGGGGTAAGTGATAATCACCACTGGCTCATAAAAATGTCAGGGCAATTGCCGATCGGCACGAGGCCCCCGACGACATTTCATACTTTACGGTCAAGGCCATGCAGCCCCTTTTTCGGGTATGGCGAAGCGCAGGTAGTCCCAAAAAAAGGGATGTATCACAATACGTCGAGTATTTCTGTTACGAATTAGAACTCATAGGCGGAAAAAATATGTCATAGATTTTGAAATTATTTTTAATAAAATAAAGTGCATTTTCAATTTCGTTCGATTTAGAAAAAATAGTAACTTGTAAAATATGTCATAGATGAAAACAATCATTTTGAATGGACATTTATTCACTTTAATTTAACAACATTTATCGTTTATAGAAACTTTTGTTTTCGATTCATTAAACTCATCGACATATTGAAACGCTCAATACTTATTAAAATTAATATTTTAAAAATTGAAATAAAGAATACTATCTTTGTTAATATCACACTTATTTATCATATAGTAATTATATTTTGAACTATGTACTGATCACTTTCAAACTTGAAGTAAATAGAGAAACAAGTATTTATATTATATCAAATTAGATAATGAAGAAAAAACGAAGTGGAACTGCTCATTAATTATGGAAAACTTAAGATTATGCTTCACTTTTTCAAGTAAGCAATTTGCGAATGAGAAATTGGTTTGATTCAATAAGGGAAGATATATTTCTAATTCTAATTTGTCTTAATGTTTCTGTAATATTTTTCATATTTAAAAAATTATGGAAAAGAAACTAAAAACAGTTAAGGCAAACACCCAGTTTCGGTGTACGAAATTTTACTAAAAGCTGTTTTATTTTTGGGATTATCAAATAAGACTTATGTTCAAAGTTTCATGTTATTTCCTGTATTAGTTTTTGATATACAACTCACATATTGATTTGCACCTGACCTTACATAGATATCATAAGGTCAAATCAAGGTCACTACCGTATGTTCCCCTCCAAACCGTTTATTTTTTATCTAAAACATTTTTCTTAATCATTGATAGTTTTAGAGAAAATCGATTTAATCCACCCTGAATTGTGTATCTTACCCGTTGCGGCGTTAGGTAATAAAACGGTTTTTTTTTACATTCTCCTTTAAAAAGAAATTATACCACTATTACACGATGAATTATTGAACATTAACTTTGAACATTTTATGTTATTGTGACTTATGTGACTTTTCCTGTTACTTTTAGTGTATAGTGTATTTTTTTTTTTCTTTGAACATTTAATTTTTGTGCCGTGTAAATATTTCTGTCTTGTAAATAATAGCGATTGTTATCGCGCCAATCTGCTTTTTTATGCCTCTTATCCCTTTCTTTGCATTCTGTGGTAATCTCATCACGATACCGGCTCCGTAAGCTAGCCGGAGGTCAACGAGGTGCGGCTCGCCCATTCTATGAAAATGTTTTTCCTAGAGAAAATAGTTTTGCATATAACCATATCATTACTTTTCTTTACTTTCTATACTAAGGGGAAATCGAGAAAATTTAAACTATTATGAAAATAGGTGGTGTCCTGGAATTTTTGAAATAAAAACCCCTGTTAGCTATCATTACCATTGTAATGTTTTAATTGCAAATTTAGAAAAAAACGTTATTAATACATACATTTAAACAAAAGGCATGTTGTTTAAACTGATTTTTCACGCATAATTACTTGTCAGATAATATAATAATTTAATTTAAATTATTTCTTACAATTGATAACCTTATTAAATTAAATTACCGAGTAACAGCAATTACATCTTATGGTTTGTTTTTTCATCGTATTGTGCTCTTGGCTCACCCTAGGCCAGGACTACCTGCACCGGGTAGCCCGTAAAGTATCAAATGTCGTCGGGTGGCACGTGTCGGTCATAAATTTCAATTTCTTCACGGTTTGGTCTTGAAAAGGATCACTAATGGTTGGTAGTAAACAAACCGCAAGTTGGACCCTTTGTTGTTGCCGCTGTGGATGAAACGTCCTAGTCGCGGAAGCCACGCGCCCGGTCCATTGGGCAAAATGAGCAAGTCCTGATCAAGGCTACGATGAAAAATAGGTAGAAAGAAAAATTAAATTTTACAAATATAAGAACTATACCGTCGGTTTCGTGGAATAGTCTCACATCTCAAAAATTCATTGATTTTGAGTTATTTGTTAAAAAGCACTCTAAAGAACATAGTCTTCTACCTGGAAGAGTATCACAACTGAAGGGTACAGGGAATAAACCGGCTTAGTCACATTTTCATAATTTGTGGATAATGCGTTTTTAAAGTTTGACTTAGCTGTTTCTTTCCCTGTACCGTGAATTATTAAGTTGTTATTATAGCGGACTTAGAAGGTTCTGTCATTTGGCACCTACGCCACCTGGTAGAGTATTTTTTGTACTGCAAGATGGGCAAAATCGCAAAAACTGGATATTTTAGACTAAGCCGGTTTATTCCCTGTACCCTTCAACTGCCCTCTAGCGGCAATCCTTATAAGCTCACTTGTGACACTTCCAGGTAAAAGACTATGTTCTTTGGAGTACTTTTTAAGAAATAACTCAACATCTATTAATATTTGAGATATTACACTATTTCCCGAAACCGATGACAAGATATGCAAACCAAGGTGATACTGTAATAATAATAGTTGTATATTGTTAGAAATCTTTACAGGTACATCTATGATGGATAGTTAGAAAGAATTGCACAAATATGAGAACTGCAAAGTGATTATAGTAGGTAAAGTAATTTAAATATTTACCTTTTTGTCATAACAATTATCCTTTCTAGTTAACACAGCTAAAAATTGTTGCAGTTTTACATAAACTTTAAAATCCAAAGATGAATTCCTTTTCCTATGCAGATATTTGGGCCAAAACTATTATTCAAATAATCTGCTCAACAAGGGTCGGGCTGACGTTCGTAGGGCAGTTCGGTTCTTCTTCAAGGTTCCGTAAGAATACTGTCCAAGCTTTCCAATACATTTTCGGAAACCTCATACATAATAATTGTTTATCAGTCCTACTAGACATTTTCATACTACCAACTATGGCTATAATGAACCGTTAACTAGAGTTATGAGGTTATCAAATATGATGTTAAGCAATTGCTGTTTTGATTTATTTTCTACTAATTTGCAATCATTTAAGCGTACATTAAATAGGTTGGATTTATCAAAATGTTATATTTAAATTTATATTTTCTTGTCCTTTTAGCTACTTCTTGCAGTATGCTCATATGTATATATGTATATATTTGTATTTTTCTCAGCCTCATATTTTGCGCAATTATGCTAAAAAAAATTTGTATATATGTCAATTCCTGATTTTTTTTTAAATTACATTTTCAATAAATTTCTGCTCACTGTACTATTTTGATGATTTTTTTTTCATGTATTTGTACTAATGGGCATGTCGACACGCACATCGACAACTAAGGTTAGTCTCCCACGTTTGATTTTGGAGGTGCATTTTTTATAAATTTATTCAGAAATTTAAAAAAAATGGAGCTCGTTAATCGCGAAATTTTCTCAATAATCATTGTCAAACCCCAAGAATAGCTATTTGTTTCAAATTCAAATATCGAAAAAGATGATGATTTTTCAAATTCTAAAAAAAAACTAAAAAAAAAACAAGAGCAAGGTTTTAAACATGGACAGCCTGTTCATACTTACACCTTTATTAAAATAAGATTAAGCTTTCATTTCTCGAAAAAGCCCGGACATATTTATCACCTAATTTTCCCAATATTCATTAGAAAATCTAAGAAAGGCCACTCTCAGCGCTCATCAAAAATGTGCAAATTCTTCACAACTAGTGGGCTTTCATATTCCAGCAAGAATGGCCATTTTCTCCACTCAAATATCGAAAAAAACTTTTGTATTTAAAAAGTATTCCAAAAATGCCAATAGCAGTCGAACAAAAAGCTTTGTATGTAACTCGTCCACAATAGCACTTCATGGACTCGCCTCCATTATCAGCCTCTCTCGCTTCGCTCGCTCCGCCATAAAACGTCTCGTCCAAGAAAGTGCTATATTGTGGACTTTTTACATAAATAGCTATTTTTTTAATCCGAAACAAATACATAAATCCAGTTTTTTCAGAATTATTTAGAAAAAAAAAAACAAGCATACATGGTTTACGCAAAAATCACCATGAAACCCAAGAATCGACATTTTCTACACTTAAAAATCAGATTGGCTTTGATTTTTTAATGCCACAAGTGCAAACTATTTTTTTTTACTTTCGTAGAAACGATTGTGCGATTATACTCAAAGAAAACCAAGCAAGTTAGTCACTTAGTTTTTAAAGTAATTCATCGTCAAACCCAAAAATTACTATTTCCAGCTCCCTCGACCTTTGAGCATTAATTTTTCAAAATCCGAAACATGTTCAGATTAGAGATGGGTAACTCATGAGTGAGTCGATTCAAAGAGTAATCATCCAGAAGTCAAGTAAGTGACTCATGGTTGAAATTATTGACTCAAATTGAGTAATGAATTTACGTGAAAATTTATTTTCGTTTTGAAATGTAAAATTTTGTAGGTGAGGTGTACAGTGGGTGAAATATAAAGTTTAGGCGAGGACCTTTTTCTCGCTTATCACTTTTTTCTAGACCTACTTTTTACTTCTCACAAAAAAGTGTCATTTAGCTCACCTCTTGTGCAAGTTACTATTTTTAATTAATTTTATTTTAGGTTTACAGCAAGCGAAATATAAAATTTTAGGCAAGGACCTTTTGTTTTGCTCATCGCTTTTTTCCAGACCTACTTTCTACTTCTCACAAAAAGAAGTCACGTCGCCAATCTCTGCAGATTAATTTTTATTAATTTTATTCAAAAATGATTGAGCTTCCAAATTCCAAATTAATAATACTATGTTAATTCCATACTTTTTCTAATAACGATAACCAAACTCAAGAATACCCACCCGTTTTGCCACTTAAATATCGAAAAATCCATGGTTTTTCAAAGGCAGATTTGCAAGTCCTATAAAATTATTTAGTAATGATTAAGCTTTCAAGTTCCAAATAAACCCAAAAACGTTCATTCAAGAATAGTATATTCTGTAACAAGGTTAAAATGGAAATTCTTTTCGAGTGGAACCACGAATATCAGAATTTCCATTCTTATCGAGTAGCAAACTATACTTTCTCCACGACCAGACACAATAAGCAAATAAAATAATGAACACAAAGAACGTTTTATTATTACGTTTTTGTGGTTATGTTTATAGTATTTTGGCAATTGATATAATCGACGTTATTTTTATTTCTCCATTTGTTAGGCCTGTATGTCTAGATTGTGTATTAATTTTTAACTTTTTTATGGCGGTCATCGAACTTTGAAAAAACTTCAGTTAATGTGACGGCGCATACATTTTCACAGAGTGTGTCGCATTGTTTATTTTTTTTTCAAAGCGATCAAGGGGCCTGCACGTTCTTTTTATTTCTCCATTTGTTAGGCCTATATGTCTGGATTGTTTATTAATTTTTAACTTTTTTATGGCGGTCATCGAACTATGAAAAAACTTCAGTTAATGTGACGGCGCATACATTTTCACAGAGTGTGTCGGATTGTTTATTTTTTTTCAAAGCGATCAAGGGGCCAGCACGTTCTTTTTATTTCTCCATTTGTTAGGCCTGTATGTCTAGATTGTTTATTAATTTTTAATTTTTTTATGGCGGTCATCGAACTTTGAAAAAACTTCAGTTAATGTGACGGCGCATACATTTTCACAGAGTGTGTCGCATTGTTTATATTTTTTCAAAGTGATCAAGGGGCCAGCACGTTCTTTTTATTTCTCCATTTGTTAGGCCTGTATGTCTAGATTGTTTATTAATTTTTAACTTTTTTATGGTGGTCATCGAACTTTGAAAAAACTTCAGTTAATGTGACGGCTCATACATTTTCACAGAATGTGTCGCATTGTTTATTTTTTTTTTAAGTGATCAAGGGGCCAGCACGTTCTTTTTATTTCTCCATTTGTTAGGCCTGTATGTCTAGATTGTTTATTAATTTTTAACTTTTTTATGGCGGTCATCGAACTTTGAAAAAACTTCAGTTAATGTGACGGCTCATACATTTTCACAGAATGTGTCGCATTGTTTATTTTTTTTCAAAGTGATCAAGGAGCCGGCACGTTCTTTTTATTTCTCCATTTGTTAGGCCTGTATGTCTAGATTGTTTCTTAATTTTTAACTTTTTTATGGCCGTCATCGAACTTTGAAAGAAACTTCATTTATGTGACGGCGCATACATTTTCACAGAGTGTGTCGGATTGTTTATTTTTTTTAAGTGATCTCGGGGGGCCGGCACGTTCTTTTTATTTCTCCATTTGTTAGGCCTGTATGTCTAGATTGTTTATTAATTTTTAATTTTTTTATGGCGGTCATCGAACTTTGAAAAAAATTTCAGTTAATGTGACGGCGCAAACATTTTCACAGAGTGTGTCGGATTGTTTATTTTTTTTCAAAGTGATCAAGGGGCCGGCACGTTCTTTTTATTTCTCCATTTGTTAGGCCTGTATGTCTAGATTGTTTATTAATTTTTTATTTTTTTATGGCGGTCATCGAACTTTGAAAAAACTTCAGTTAATGTGACGGCTCATACATTTTCACAGAGTGTGTCGGATTGTTTATTTTTTTTTAGTGATCAAGGGGCCAGCACGTTCTTTTTATTTCTCCATTTGTTAGGCCTGTATGTCTAGATTGTTTATTATTTTTTAACTTTTTTATGGCGGTCATCGAACTTTGAAAGAAACTTCATTTATGTGACGGCGCATACATTTTCACACAGTGTGTCGGATTGTTTATTTTTTTTTAAGTGATCTCGGGGGCCGGCACGTTCTTTTTATTTCTCCATTTGTTAGGCCTGTATGTCTAGATTGTTTATAAATTTTTAACTTTTTTATGGCGGTCATCGAACTTTGAAAAAAATTTCAGTTAATGTGACGGCGCAAACATTTTCACAGAGTGTGTCGGATTGTTTATTTTTTTTCAAAGTGATCAAGGGGCCGGCACGTTCTTTTTATTTCTCCATTTGTTAGGCCTGTATGTCTAGATTGTTTATTAATTTTTAATTTTTTTATGGCGGTCATCGAACTTTGAAAAAACTTCAGTTAATGTGACGGCGCATACATTTTCACAGAGTTTGTCGGATTGTTTATTTTTTTTTTAAGTGATCAAGGGGCCGGCACGTTCTTTTTATTTCTCCATTTGTTAGGCCTATATGTCTGGATTGTTTATAAATTTTTAACTTTTTTATGGCTGTCATCGAACTTTGAAAAAAATTTCAGTTAATGTGACGGCGCAAACATTTTCGGAGAGTGTGTCGGATTGTTTATTTTTTTTCAAAGTGATCAAGGGGCCGGCACGTTCTTTTTATTTCTCAATTTGTTAGGCCTGTATATCTAGATTGTTTATAAATTTTTAGCTTTTTATGGCGGTCATCGAACTTTGAAAAAAACTTCAGTTAATGTGACGGCGCATACATTTTCGGAGAGTGTGTCCGATTGTTAATTTTTTTTCAAAGTGATCAAAGGGCCGGCACGTTGTTTTTATTTCTCCTGTTGTTAGGCCTGTGTGTCTGGATTGTTTATAAATTTTTAACTTTTTTATGGCGGTCATCGAACTTTGAAAAACTTCAGTTAATGTGACGGCGCATACATGTCCGGAGAGTGTGTCGTATTTTTTTTTTTTTTTCAAAGTGATCAAGGGGCCGGCACGTTTTTTTTAGTTCTCCTGCTGTTAGGCCTGTATATCTAGATTGTTTTTGAATTTTTTACTTTTTCGAGACGGACATCGAACATCGTAAAAAACGTTAGTAAGTGTGCCCGCACCCTCTTCACGGTGTATGGGGCGGACAAGTTTTTATTTTTTTTTGAAGTGATCTAGGGGCCGGAACGTTTTTTTATTTTTTCTGTTAGTACGTCTAAGTATGTAGAATAATTACATGTTTTCAGCATTTTCTATCGGTCATCGAAGTTAGCGAAAAAGGAGATTTTTTTTTATATAGTGTGAAAAATTGTAGGGGGTTGAAATTTTGGGGTGGGGGAGGTTCATGTGTATTCTTTAGTAGTAACCCCAGCCTGCTTATAGAAGGTTTTTGGACAATGTACATTTTTATGGCAAATAATGAATTTTAAAATCTATTGCTGAAATCTATTGCTAACTTCACTTCTGTGATTTTTCAAAATATGACCAAAATGCTCCACCAATTTTGAAGCTTCTATCGTGGACGTATTTTTTCTTTTCAATTGCAAGAGCTGAATATGTTACAGTTAGTAAAGAGTACGACTAGCTTTCATTTGTAATTTTTTCAAAAATTTTGAAATCCCCTTACGCTACCGGGGCGCGACATTTTGTAAGACATTTTTCGGGGTGCGGTTTCACCCTTTGTTGGTGATAGGTTATAATATGCGAGTACTCTAATCACTTCCAAAATAACCCCCATACAATATTTGCATCGGCACATTTTTCCACTTGTTGCCCCTTTAACGATATATGATTTTTCAAAATGTGACCAAAATGTTTCCACCTATTTTGATGCTGCTTTCGGTGACGTATTTTTTCTCTCTAAATGGAAGAGCTGATTTTTTCCGGTTATCCGACCCGAGGGTACCGCTAGCTTTCATTTGTAATTTGTTCAACATTTTTGGAACCCCCCAACGGTTTTAGGGTTTGTCATTTGTCACCAGTTGTAAGACATTTTTCATAGTTCGGTTTCACCCTCTGTTTTTACTAGGCGATAAGGTAAAAGTCTAATTCATTCACAAAGAACCCCTCTATAAGGTTTGTCAGGGTATATTTTTTATTTTTCCGCGCGATTTTTTAAATTTACCTCAAATTCTCCACTCCTTTAATAAACGCGTGTTATCCGTTACGAAGTACGAGAAAGCATTGTGATCGTGATTTTTTTTTCAAACTTTTTTTTTTACGGAAATATCCGTTTTGGGGTCCCTAGATGCCATTTCAACAATTTCTGGAAAAAAAAATTGTGTGTGTGTGTCTGACTGTGCGCGTTGTTTCTCAAAAACTAAGCAATTAATATGAAACTTTGAACATCCGCCTTATTTGATAATCTGCAGAACTGAAAAGCTTTTGGTAAAATTTCGTACTCCGGAAGTGGGCGTTTACCTTAAACAAACTTTGAAGACAACAAAGAAATAAACATCTTTTGCTTAACAATATTTTTCATAAAATCATTTTTATTTGAGAAAAAAATTTATTATTATTTTTTTAATTTTTGGTTTATAATTATAAAACGATAATAGTTACAGTAAATTTATGTTAATAATAATTGCAGATAATGCTAAAATGAACAACTTATAAAGAGTTTTTTTCGAAATCCCTTTAGTTTTTGAGTAAACTGAGTTTGAAGTATAATTTTTCCATCTTTCATAATTTTGACGTTTTAAACGTCACTTTCATCCGAGTCTACAATACGCTAAATGTACATTTAAAATATGATTTCAATTGAAAATAAAACATGAAAACGTAAATATAAATAGCTATGATACTATCAAGTCGGAGAAAGTAATATGATGGCCGCATCACCATTTTTTATCATTTCTGCGCAGAATTTTGGTAGAGCAGCCAGATGCAGGAGTGTCTGCTCTGCGATTATTAATGATTCATTTGCGAACTCATTAGATATGAAAAAAATATTACTGAAAGTTGGTAAATTACTTAACCCGCTCTCGCAGTTTTCAACACTGGGTAATTTTTATGAATTTTTTTGAAGCCTGGTCTAAACATTTTTTGACAATTCTTTTTTTATTCGATTAGTACACTTTTCAAGATATTACAATATTTTTTACATCACAAAATAGTCATAAACAAGCGAGTTAGAAGTAATTCCGCGAAGGGCCAAGAAAAAGCCCTCTTGCGGTGCCAGTCGCCATTTTCAATTTTTAACAAAATGGCGGACCGTTAACAAAAAAAAAATTTGGCAAGAAAAACGTTCGTTTTTGGCTATATAAATAAATAATTAACGGAATGGACAAATCACCGATCCAGCATACTACGTTGATATTTTGAATTGGTATAAAATTTCCGAAAGATCGCTTCAGCCATTTCGTGGTAATCGTTGGCACCGATCAAAAAAACGTGGTTTCGAGAAAAACGCGAAGTTTTCCACTTGAAGTCATCGATTCCGGGACCATATAATGAACTTGCTGCCTGATTAGCAGCCTCGGCAGAGTAGATTTATTGTTGAAGGCGAAGCATTTTTCCCTCTTTAGTGTTTCTTGGAGAACGGCTTTCGGAAGTGTTAAGGGCAGGGAATTCGCACGCTTCTTGAAACTTCATATTGTTCTCCTAAAGTTGATCTTGTAAACAGTTAAGAAACCGAAAATTATAAATAAAATTAAATTGTTTATGTGTTGAACTATGTGTCATTGTAAAAAAAACAAATTCTTATTTTTTTTGTCATTCATTAGCGTAAAATTGTTTTATAGTAACTTATTTTGAGTTTGATGCATAGATAATTCAATTTAAAGTGACCATACTAAAACTCATCATTATTGATTGCCAATTACTCAACTTCAATAAGAAGTTAGATTTCTTAAAATTTTTCTTCTTAAAAGTTGTATGCGCGCGACGAAATTTAGTTCAACGCATTCCTCACGAGTAGCGCTCATCCCTTTCTCTCCAATCAGGTGGATGCTGATAACGATAATATATTCAAGGGGCCGTGATTATAGTTCTCGCCTTTGTGTGAGCCACGCATCGTATATAGCAAAAAAAATGGAAAGGGTAGATACGTGATGTTTCCGAGTCCGCCTCCAATTTTGTTCTCTCTTTAATATGACTTCTCATAGTCGTTCGTCACATCTGAATACCGTGATCTTAATGCTTGTTGCGTCCGCTCAGGCAGGACATTTTGACAGCAATTGATCCTCTTACCATTTAAAATTGCTAAAAAAACTGTATGCACCTTCATTGAATACGCAATGAATATAGGCACTGATAGAAATGGAATTATAGCTGGCATTGGCCGTTTTCGGAATTATTTTCCAAATGTTCTAGTTGAAGCTTTCGTTATTATTTTGCGTAAAACCTCCGGTACATCTTTGTAATAATTCATCATTGGAAAGATCTTCTTAAGTAGGTTTTTTTTGCTTCCAAAATATTATCCGGCAGTATGGTCATGTTTGTATGATTTGTATGCTTTGGCTCGTTGAATTTTCACCTTTTTCCCACTCTTGGTGGAGTGGTTTTTTGTCCATTAAAGATTAATGATACCATACAATGAAATAATTATTAATTCGATTTATTCAAAGTAAAACAGATGCTACAGTAATAACGAAGTGTCGAAATAAAAAAAAACATCTACATAAGTCGGCACCTAAACATAAACTACTTCAAAAGCTGGTGCTACATCAACTAAAATCACATTTCTCTGAAAATAATAGCCGGATCTATCTGAATTAGCACTTTCAGAAAATAACATAAAATTGCCTACATTCTGCGATGCATAAAACGTTTCAGAACATTAAGAAATTGTTAAATTTAATAAACATTTTGTGCATTAATAAAAGATCAATATGAAAAGTAATATCGTACAAATGATTGATGATTAGGTAATGGACGGATCCATCCCTGTCCCAAATCCTCTTACACGGCATAACATTACCAAGGCAAATTGAGAGCGCCATGTCCACATATAATACCGATCTATTTTCGTGCAGACATTTCTCATTCACGTCGTCGCAACGGACGTCGCGGCGGGACGTTTTGTTTACACCGGAGTTGCCAAATCGATCCATAAATCCGGAAAAGTGGACCGCGCGGAAACGGGACTCCCGCCGATCTCCACCGTAAATATTTTGATCCGACGAAATGAGTTTGGAAGTGCGCACACACCGGCAGTCTCGTAGGTGTAAAAACAAACCGAGGAGCGGTGAATTATGGGCGATCGGGGGGGATCGTAAAACTGACTTCAAAGAAATGCCGAAATACGATTCCGCGTAAATTTTCACCGCGAAGAGTCTGTTAAACGGCTTTATTATTTCGATTAACTTCAAGTTGGCTTCCACGAGTTGTAGCAACGCATCTGTCCAGGAAAATACAAAAGGAAATGATTACGAACATTTTTGGCAATTTTGAAAACTCTTTTAACCACTAGTTTTCCAAATTACAATTCTACCAGGAAGTAAATAATGATTTTCTTCTTGTAGTAGCCTAACTAGGACTGCATTCATAGTTACGCCACGGGTTCATACCAGGAACCGCACGAAGTTCATGCAGCTAGCGTTCCCGTTGTGAACCGCTTGAAGATATCTGCGGAAACTTACCGCGGAAATTTCATGCGGTTCTCGTGTTTTTTTTTCTTGACGCTTGTCACTTTAAATCAAATTTAGACATTCATTAGTCATAACGTCTTTTAACTTTAATTGAATTTTTTTTTAGTACAAATTAATGTCGAAATTTGACTTAAAGTCAAACTTCAAGAAAAACGACTAATTTTGATTTAAAGTCGTTAAGTTTCTAGAAACATTATCAAATTTAATTCAACTTAAAAGACTTTATGAGAAATTAATGTCGAAATTTGACTTAAAACTTCATGCGGTTCTTGGGATAACCCGCTTGAAGTTTCCGCAGATAACTTCAAGCGGTTCACACCTCGAAACGCTTGGAGTTTCCGCGGTAACTTCACGGGGTTCATACCAGGAACCGCATGAAGTTCGTGCAGATAGCGTTCCCGTTGTGAACCGCTTGAAGTTATCTGCGGAAACTTACCGCGGAAATTTCATGTGGTTCTCGTGATATTTTTTTTTCTTGACGCTTGTCACTTTAAATCAAATTTAGACATTCATTAGTCATAACGTCTTTTAACTTTAATTAAATTTAACATTTTTTAGAGGCTTAAGGGGTTTAAGTCAAAATTAGTCGTTTTTTGACGTTTGGCGGTTTTAAGTTAAATTTTGACATTAATTAGAACATAAAGTCTTTGAACTTTAATTCAATTTAGCATATTTTCTAACGACTCTTAGTCAAAATTAGGCTTTTCTCTTGACGCTTGTTGACTTTAAGTAAACTTTAAACTTTAATCCTTAATTAAATTTAGCATTTTTAAAGGCTTAACGGGTTTAAGTCAAAATTAGTCGTTTTTTGACGTTTGGCGATTTTAAGTTAAATTTACACATTAATTTGGACATAAAGTCTATAACTTTAATTAAATGTAACGCTTCAGGTTTTAAGTCAAAATTAGTCTTTTTTTCTTAACGCTTGTTAACTTTAAGTTAAATTTATACATTAATTTGAACATAAAGTTATTTAACTGTAATTAAATTTGACATTGTTCCAGAGGCTTAACGAATTTAAGTCAAAATTAGTCTAGTTTTTGACGCTTTTCATTAATTAATTTCCTTAACTCTTTTTGACTTTAAGTCAAATTTCGACATTAAATTCTCATAAAATCTTTAAGTTGAATTAAATTTGACGTTTCTAGAAACGTAACGACTCCAGTCAAAATTATTCGTTTTTTTTTTTAAGTTTGACTTAAAGTCAAATTTCGACATTAATTTGCACATAAAGTCTCTTAATTCTACCCAAATTTGACTTTTTTTCTAGAGGCTTAAGGGTTTAAGTCAAAATTAGTATTGTTTTCTTAATGCAAGTCAAATTTAGACAGTAGTTTGGACATAAAGTCTCTTCACTTGAATTAAATTTGACATTTTTTCTAAAGGCTTAATGCCTTTAAAGACAAAATTGGTCTTTTTTGCCGCATATCGTCTTTAAGTCAAATTTCGACATTAATTTGCACACAAAGTCTCTTAACTCTACCAAAATTATTTGACATTTTGCTAGAGGTTTAACGTCTTTAAGTTAAAATTCGTCTTTTTTCTTGACGTTTGTCGACTTTAAGTCAAATTTTGACATTAATTTTGACAAAAAGTCTCTTAGTTTACCTCAAATTTGACATTTTTTCTAGAAGCTTAAGGGTTTAAGTCAAAAGTAGTCTTTTTTTCTTAACGCTTGTTAACTTTAAGTCAAATTTATACATTAATTTGAACATAAAGTTGTTTACCTGTAAATAAATTTGACATTTTTTCCAGGGGCTTAACGAATTTAAGTCAAAATTAGTCTAGCTTTTGACGCTTATCATTAATTTGTCATAAAGTCTTTTAACTTGCATTAAATTTGTCATTTTTTCTAAAGCCTTAATGGCTCTAAGTCAAAATTAGTATTTCTTCCTTAACGCTTTTTGACTTTAAATCAAATTTCGACATTAATTTCTCATAAAGTCTTTTAAGTTGAATTAAATTTAACAATGTCTCTAGAAACCTAACGAGTTTAAGTCAAAATTAGTCGTTTTTCTTGAAGTTTGACTTTAATTCAAATTTCGACATTAATTTGCACATAAAGTCTGTCTTAATTCTACCCAAATTTTACATTTTTCTTTCTAGAGGCTTAAGGGTTTAAGTCAAAATGATGATGTTTTCTTAACGCTTCTCAACTTTAAGTCAAATTTCGATAGTAGTTTGGACATAAAGTCTCTTCACTTTAATTAAATTTGACATTTTTTAACGCCTTTAAAGTCAAAATTAGTCTTTTCTCTTGACGCTTGTTGACTTTAAGTCAAATTTACACATTAATTTGGACATAAAGTCTTTAGATTTTAAGTCAAAATTAGTCTTTTTTTCTTAACGCTTGTTAACTTAAGTCAAATTTATATATTAATTTAAACATGAAGTTGTTTAACTCTAATTAAATTTGACATTTTTTCCAGTGGCTTAACAAATTTAAGTCAAAATTAGTCTAGCTTTTGACGCTTGTCATTAATTTGTCATAAAGACTTTTAACTTGAATTAAATTTGTCATTTTTTCTAGAGCCGTAATGGCTCTAAGTCAAAATTAGTATTTTTTCCTTAACGCTTTTTGACTTTAAGTTAAATTTTGACATTAATTTCTTATAAAGTCTTTTAAGTTGAATTAAATTTGACAATGTTTCTAGAAACCTAACGAGTTTAAGTCAAAATTAGTCGTTTTTCTGGAAGTTTAACTTCAAATCAAATTTCGACATTAATTTGCACATAAAGTCTCTTAATTCTACCCAAATTTGACTTTTTTTATAGAGGCTTAAGGGTTTAAATCAAAATTAGTATTCTGAGCTTAACGCTTCTTAACTTTAAGTCAAATTTCGACAGTGGTTTGGTCATAAAGTCTCTTCACTTTAATTAAATTTTACATTTTTTCTAGAGGTTTAACGCCTTTAAAGTCAAAATTGGTCTTTTTTGACGCTTATCGTCTTTAAGTCAAATTTTGACATTAATTTACGCATAAAGTCCCCTAACTCTACTCAAAATTGACATTTTTCTAGAGGATTAACGGCTTAACGAGTTTAAGTCAAAATTAGTCTAGCTTTTGACGCTAGTCATTAATTTGCCATAAAGTCTTTTAACTTGAATTAAATTTGTCATTTTTCTAGAAACTCAATAGCTTTAAGTCAAAATTAGTTTGTTTTTTCTTGACGCTTGTCACTTTAAGTCAAATTTTGACATTAATTAGTCATAACGTCTTTTAACTTTAATTAAATGAACATCTTTTAGAGGCTTAACGGGTTTAAGTCAAAATTAGTTGTTTTTTTGACGTTTGGCGATTTTAAGTTAAATTTTGATAAATAAATTTTTTTAAACTTAACGACTTTAAGTCAGAATGAGTCTTTTTTTTAAGTTTAACTTAAAGTCAAATTTCGACATTAATTTGCACATAAAGTGTCTTACATTAATTTCTCATAAAGTCATTTAAGTTGAATTAAATTTGACAATGATTCTTGAAACTCAACGACTTTAAGTCAAAATTAGTCGTTTTTCTTGATGTTTGACTTTAAATCAAATTTCGACATTAATTTTCACATCAAGTCTCTTAATTCTACCCAAATTTGATTTTTTTTCTAGAGGCTTAAGGGTTTAAGTCAAAATTAGTATTGTTTTCTTAACGCTTCTCAACTTTAAGTCAAATTCCGACAGTAGTTTGGACATAAAGTCTCTTCACTTTAATTAAATTTTACATTTTCTATAGGCTTAACGCTTTTGAAGAAAAAATTGGTCTTTTTTTATGCTTATCGTCTTTAAGTCAAATTTCGACATTAATTTGCACATAAAGTCTCTTAACTCTACCCAAATTTGACATTTTTCTAGAGGTTTAACGTCTTTAAGTTAAAATTAGTCTTTTTTCTTGACTGTTGAATTAAGTCACATTTCGACATTCATTTGGAGATAAAGTGTCTTATTTAACTCAAATTTAACATTTTTTCTAAAGGCTTAAGGGTTTAAGTCAAAATTAGTCTTTTGTTCTAAACGCTTGCAGAATTTAAGTCAAATTTCGACATAAATTTGGACATAGTCTTTTGCCTATAATTAAATTTGACATTTATTTAGAGGATTGACGGCTTAATAAGTTCAAGTCAAAATTAGTCTAGCTTTTGACGCTTGTCATTAATTTGTCATAAAGTCTTTTAACTTGAATTAAATTTGTCATTTTTCTAGAGACTCAATGGCTTTAAGTCAAAATTAGTCTTTTTTCTGGACACTTGTCGACTTTAAGTCAAATTTCTACATTCATTTATCATAAAGTCTTTTAACTTAAGTTAAAATTTAAATAATGTCTGTTAGATGCTTAATAAATAAATAAATGAAAAATAAATAATAATAATAATATTTTATAATTTCATAATTAAGAAATTATACAATTTTGAAATTATTTATTTCATTACAAAAATTAAGAAGAGTATGATATACCGGGTGTGCATTTTCCTGCTTTCCCAATTATTTTAAAGAAAATAATTTATCAGAGTAAATCAATGTTCAGAGTTTAAAAATCTACCAGTTTTGATTTATATTTACTATCGATATGCTACCAGAGAAGAGAAAATGTGAAAATTAAGTTATGTTAAATATGTGTAAAAATAGTAGAAGTCATGACAGGTAAAAACTAAAACTTGCAATTCAGAAAATTAATCGATTTGGAAATATCAGAACCAACAAAAAACTGAGTAAAAAATTAATGCCCACTTCCCGTTTACAAATATTTACCAATAGCTTTTCAGTTCTTCATATTTTCAAGTATAAAATTCAAAAAAGTTAAAATATATTGCAGTTGTGGCCACATTGTGAATATATTTTTTAATTTATTGGAAACCTGGAACTCATTTCTGACAATCTGGTATATAACTGTAGAAATGACCCGTGAACCGCTCCAAGGAACCGGTTCAATCCAGTGAGTGAACCGGTTCAGAACGGTTCCCTATAGTGAACCGGTTCGGAACCGTTCGCTATAGTGGACCGTTTTGCCCATCTCTAGCTCTGACCATCACATGTCGTAGTCAATATTTTTTAAATTCATTTTGTGACGTGACAATTTTTGGTTTGGTTACATTTGGAACTGTTGGTATTACTGGAAAAACGTTGGTTCCATTTCTGTCAACCATCTTAAGACGTTGATTTCTACGTTCCACGAGTTGCAACAACGCATCTGTCCTAGGGACCATTTGTTCAATTGCAGTTTAATGTTTAAACCGAGCTTAATCCTGAATGGATTTTGCAAAATGGATTTTTTTTTCAATGAGGATAATCGTAAGCGTAACTTAAAACACTGATGTCATAAACCGTTTAGCGTGTTAAACGAGTTTATAAACTAAAAGGTATTGACAGTTGTAAATATATTCGTACACAAATTTTACGGATAACGATGATTTGTTGGAACTGATGGATAAGAAAGACAAAATATTTTCACTAGTAATCCATATTTTGAAAATCCAGTTTATTTCTTACTATTATCGTGACGCGAAAATAATTTCGCACTTATGCATGTTGGTATTACTGAAAAAACGTCAAACCCCTTTCAGTCCCTTTTCAATCTATTATTCAACTTACGACGCACTAAATGCGTTGGGTTTTCCACAAACGGAGTTAATTGCGTGAATAAATTTCGATCCGTCAATGCCGGACTAACGGTTACAGCGCGCACGTTGTCAAGGACTCCGAAGGTCGCCGGTGTGTCTTCGCGGGAAAACGCGATAAGAGTTCAGCGGCATCGGCAATTTATTCAGTTGATGCGGGACGCCACTGGAGGCGCCGGTACCGGAAAACAATCGTTCCATTGTTGCTAACCCTCCTCGCGTCTCGTAGGCGCTGCCATCGTATCAAATTAATTATTAGAATTCTCCCATAATCGAACCATTGTTTCACATAATCGCGCATTGTGGATTGGCAGATATGACCTAAATCCGAATGCGTTTCCGTTAAGAAAAATTCTAACGGAAAACGAACGTTTATCTACGCATAAACAATCGAAATGTGATTAAAATTGAATGGGAAACAATGACTATGATTATTATTTTTCTTAATGTAGAAAAGTCGTGTTACCCTGATCCAAATAGTCAATAACTAGTTTTTCCTAGGCTAAAGTTTGATGTATGTGAAATTGTGAAATCTAAAAATGCAAGAAAAGTAACTGGTGACGAGCGACGGCTCCGCTGCGCTGCGCCGTCGTCCGTGCGTGGCCCATTAAAATTGAGCACGGTAGCAGTTTTTTCTGGGCTGTCAAACTTTTCTTACTCAATTAGTATATACATATTTTTTTAAATTTTTATATTTATTTACGGCGAACGCCCTTTTACATAAATATCAATACATTAATAGTAGTATAATATACCAAGTAACAATATAATTAAATGTAAACATTAAAACAATTTGACAACATATACGCCCAAAAAATAATTGACAAAATTCAGGGGCGGCTCGTTATATAGAGCCACGGAGTTAATATTTCTGAATAATGTGTCTTTACAAATTTCCAAAGAAAGCAATCGCAAGTTTACCACAACAAAAATGGTTGCACTAAAAAGCAAATTTTGATGACCAATAAGGCGCATTTTTCAGAAATTTGCATGGAAATTCCACATTAATTGCAACAGATGGTTGACATTTTGACAGACTAATTTTGAACAATGTGTCTACAAATTTCCAAAGAAAATAATTTTCTTCTGAATTTTCGATTTTTTTGTTAAAATTTTCGAATTTTTGGTCCGCAATTTTGATTTTTAGGATCGAATTTTTAGTCAAAGTTTTGAATTTTTTATCCTATATTTTAGATTTTTTATTACTGATATTTTCAAGTACAGTTTCTGATTCATTTTAGATTTTTAAACTTGAATTATTATTTTTATGGGCGAATTTTTTTTGCTTTTTGGTTACTTCTCGACTGCCGTTTTCGAGTTTCTGGTCGGCAACTAATTTTGAGCTGAAGTGTTATTTTTGGGGCTTTATTTTTAGACTAGCATTTTTGATTTTGTTGGCCTATATTTTAGCTATTTGACCTGTATTTTTCATTTCTTCGTTCCAAATTTTAGAGTTTTTGCCCGGAATATTCTTGATTTTGGTTAAACTTTTTGATTTTTTTTTTGTTAAAATTTTCGGATTTTTGGTCTGCATTTTTTATAACCGCGAATTTTTGATATTTGTCTAAATTTTTGGATTTTTTGTGCTTATCTTTTGGTTTTTAAGAGTTATTTTGAGGGCTGAAAATGGCAAATTATTGTTGTTCTTCTTGATTTTTCAATTTTGTGGTTTGCATTTTTTATTTTTAGACTATCATTTTTGATTATTTTGGCCTATATTTTAGATCTTTGACCAGTATTTTTCATTTCTTCGTTCCAAATTTAAGAGTTTTTGCCCGGAATATTCTTTATTTTGATTAAACTTTTTGATTTTTTTTTTTGTTGAAATTTTCGGATTTTTGGTCTGCATTTTTCTAACCTCGAATTTTTAATATTCGTCTAAATTTTCGATTTTTTTTGTGCTTATCTTTTTGTTTTTAAGAGTTATTTTGGTGGCTGAAAATGGCAAATTATTTTCGTTTTTCTTGATTTTTCAATTTTTTGGTTTGCATTTTTAATTTTTGGACAAGAATTTTTGATTTTTTTTGCCTATTAGATATTTGACCTGCATTTTTCATTTCTTCGTTCCAAATTTTAGAGTTTTTGCCCGGAATATTCTTTATTTTGATTAAACTTTTTGATTTTTTGTTGTTGAAATTTTCGGATTTTTGGTCTGCATTTTTCTAACCGCGAATTTTTGATATTTGTCTAAATTTTCGATTTTTTGTGCTTATCTTTTGGTTTTTAATAGTTATTTTGGGGGCTGAAAATGGCAAATTATTTTCGTTTTTCTTGATTTTTCAATTTTGTGGTTTGCATTTTTTATTTTTAGACCTGCATTTTTGATTTTTTTGGCCTAAATTTTAGATATTTGACCTGTATGTTTCATTTCTTCATTCCAAATTTTAGAGCTTTTGCCCTAAATATTCTTTATTTTGGTTAAACTTTTTGATTTTTTTTGTTGTTGAAATTTTCGGATTTTTGGATTTTCGATATTTGTGTAAATTTTCGATTTGTTTTAGTTTTTTTATCTTAATTAAGAGCTAATTCTGCAAGTGATTAATTTTTTACAATTTTTCAAAATATTGAGTGCAATTTTCGTTCCCTCCAGTGCAGTTTTGAGTTAATTCCTGTTGTTTTCTGTACCAATATTGCAATTATTTTTACAAGTAATCAAAAGTACACTTTTTCTGCATGGTTTTAGTAATTTTGGAGCTAATTCTACAACTGATTAATTTTTACAATATTTCAAAACATTGAGTGCAAATTTCCTTCACCATAGAGCAAATTTTGAGTTTATTCCCTTGTTTTCTGCAGGAGCATGTCGTTGTTTTCAGGAAATCAAAAGTACACTATTTTTGAATAATTGAAATTTATTTGAAGCGAAACCTTCAAGTAATAAATTTTTTAAATTTTTTCGCTACAGAGCAAATTTGAGTTTTTTCCTGTTTTCTGGGGCTAATCACCCCGAGTGCTGAAAATGGCAATTTTTGGACTTGAATTTTCAATCTTCTTGTTTTCATTTTTTATCGTTAAGCCCGGATTTTGATATTTTGGTCTAAATTTTTAATCTTTTAGCCCAATTTTTTTTCTAAATTTTCGATTTGTTTGTTAAAATTTTTGATTTTTTGGTCCGCAATTTTGATTTTTAGGATCAAATTTTTGAATTTTTTATACTTTTTTTTTAACCTAAATGATTGATTTTTATGCGCGACTTTTTGTATTTTTTTGTTAACATTTTCAAGTTTTTTTTACAGTTTTTTATTTCTTGCCCTTGATTTTAGATTTCTTAACTTGAATTATTATTTTTATGGGCATTTTTTTTTTACTTTTTGGTTACTTTTTGACTAAAATCGATGAAATTTAAGTAGTAGTAAACAATGTTTTATTAGGGCTATCGACCTATCGGTCTTTTCTGATGAAATTTAATTTTCTTAAAAAAAATTTTTTTTTTTTTCAAGACGGAGACCATTCTGAACGCTATTTGTCCATAAAATTTTGTCGTGGGACTTCCAGGAACTGAGGTTTTTGAGTTTCTGGTCGGCAACTTATTTTGAGCTAAAGAGTTATTTTGGGGGCTGAAAAAGGCGAATTATTTTCGTTTTCCTTGATTTTTCAATTTTTTGGTTTAAATTTTTAATTTTTAGACCAGCAATTTTATTTTTTTTTGGTCTTTATTTTAGATTTTTGACCTGTTTTTTTCATTTCTGCGTTCCAAATTTTAGAGTTCTTAATAATAATAATAATAATAATAATAATAATATTTATAACGGTAAACACCTTTTACATGAAATTAACAATAATAATTAACTTAAATATATGATATATACAAAAACACAAAGTTGAAAAACATGCACGTATTGAAATTATATAAATTTACTCTTATTTGCCCTAAATATATTTTTTATTTTGGTTAAACTTTTGTTGAAATTTTCGGATTTTTGGTCTGCATTTTTTTTAACCGCGAATTTTCTATATTTGTGTAAGTTTTCGATTTTTTGTGCTTATATTTTTAGTTTTTTACCGATCGTATTTTTTAATGGACTATACTTTAGATTTTTAACATGATTGATTTTTGTATGCAAATTTTTGATTTCTTGGCCGGTATTTAATTTGTATAATTTGTCATTTCCATTTTTCATAATTTTGATTATTCAAATGTTAGTATCATCCGATCCAATAAATTGTAAAAGTGGCTCTACCATTAACGTGTTCCACGAGCCGCCACTGACAAAATTACTCACAAAAAAGAATATATGCTGAATAAAACACTATGTTTTTTCCACAATGTATTTGATGTATGTACAAATATTACATATACATACATATCGCGACTTAAGTTTCGACGTTTTACTCTCATTATCAAGTGAAACAATTAATGGAAGAAGTTACATATATAATGAATTACCACGTGGTAACGGTCACAACCATCACCATGATTAAGAAGATATGCTCTTATAATTTAAAGCCTATTTAATAAATTCAATTTAAAAAAGAATTAACGATAATATAATTATAACTCCGCGGTTGTCTTAAAGAACAACCAGGGTGCTTCCATTCCATCGATATAGCTGTTTTGTTTATGTATCATAGAAGTGTACCCAAGTTTCTTCAGTAGAAACAACACGGTTCAAGAATTGGGCATCTTGTTTAAAACGGACACAGATTGTACGCGATGCTTCCACTCTTTTTCATTATGATTACAGTCGTTAACGATATTTTTTCAAAGTCTTTAATGGATTCGTTTTGCAGACTTACGAAATTATTCAATATTTAAACTAATTTTCATTGTTTTGTTACGAACTATTATCAAAATAAAGTTTAACCAAAACAAGTTTAGTCGGGCGTAATACAACAAGAGGTTAGAATTTGGCCGGATAATTTTTTTTGCACGAGCCATTGAATCGACACAAATTTCGAGAATGAATTAAGATGGAAAGCTGTTTACTAAAATTGTTAATATAAAGATCGTTGTCATGTCATGGTGGAGGTAAAAAAATTTTCGCCTGCCTCTACCGAAACCATATATTTCGGCCATAAAAATCGGACCGAAACTACGATTTAGCGTATCTAGGGCCAAAAAAATAATATGCATTATCTAGACAACCTTCCGCGGAATATGAGTAGGCTATGAAAAAATCTGACAGTGACAGTTCAATGGTGCGCGATATAAAATTTCCTGAAACACTGTTTTCACTTAAGGCAGGCGAAAAAATATCGAGTGTAACTCATGCCGAAATGCTTTAGCAACCCTTCACTTTTAGCAACCCGGCGGGTTGCTAAAGCCTATTTTCGGCCCTTGATACACTATATACTATTTTAACCATTTGCAAATTTGTTTGTCCGCCATTTTAAATACACCTTTTTAAACGTGAGTTGAATTATCGGTGTAAAATAATGAGTTCTTGAGATGAATGAAATTCCCGTTATTGTTTCTCGTCTCCCATGTTTTCCACGTTATTATCCAGAGTTGTGGTGAATAAAAATCTTCTTACTTTTAGTTTTTGTAATAACGTGTTTCACATTTTACGGCAATTTCTTACGGTTTAGAGGGCATCGCGCTCCAAGAGCGGTTTTAACGGCCGTTTCGGGTTGTTTCTAAAAATTACACGTGAAAAGCGACCGCGACGGACACGGGGCTCGAGCATTGTCTTCTTGCCAAGAAGTCAGGTGAAAATAGACGGTCGTTGGCCTCAAGAACAACACTCGATGCGTGGAAATATTTGCCTCTTCTACCTTTTCCCTTACGGTGTGATTAGAGGACAACCGTATTTAATTAATGTTTTATACTTGGGTTATCTGAGTCTATTGCACTCGTTTTAATACGGTCTATGATTTTTGCAATTTCGCCAGTAAAAATCATCCTTCCAGTTATTTTGGTAGAAATTTTGTAAATATTTAATTTAATTTGGATATGTTTGAGCGGTATTGGCAATGTTGATTGATTTTATTTATTTCTTTTAGACGTTTGGAAATCGAGCTTTTATTCTTATTATAGATATTTATTAACCTCAATTCTTTGCCTTCTCGGCTAATTGCCTCCTTAACCTGATTTCCTAGAAAATAATATAATGTTAGATTCGGGTAGGTCGTATTCCATAAATATGCGACACATCTTTGTAAACCATAAATCATTACGTTTAAAACTGATTTTGCAGCGCGGCTGTCGACGATAAATTTCCCTCCTCGATTCCCGGGATTCCCCGTCATCGATGGCGTCCGTGTCTTCGGCTCCTACGGCCTTTAGACGCTAACAATAGGCTTAAAATGTTCTTTATTTTGTGTCGGAATTCACCACCGCTCACCAAGAGAGCGACTCCAAAAAGACCTGGTTTCTAGAACATTTTTAGGACCTCGAATTTAAAACCTTTTTTATGCCTAATACTACTACCTGTATATGGTGGGACATTAATCCCAGTGAATTTCAAGTCTTGAAATTTTTCTGAGATTAATGCCCCATCATATAGTACTATTTGGCATAAAAAAATGATTGAAATTAGAGGTCCAAAAATTGGGCTAACTTTTTTTTGGGCCGTGGCTAGAAATATTGCACATCATTCATTCAAAATCTTTCGGCATTCATTTATTTCAATTGAAAAGATTTATCAAACGTTATCAATCTCCCGCCTTTTGTGCGACCCGATTCGCCACTTTTTTTGCGCTCTCTGACATGGCGATAAAGCCGGTATTTTTCCGCCCGAGCGACCCAATTACAGAACCGCGCGGATCAAAAGCGCCGAATGCGAAGACTAGGTCGAGCAAATCGAAAAAATCTGCGCACGAAAACATTTAGACTGGAAAATGAACTGTCATCAAAAACATGCTACCACTGAGTGTTGTTGAAAAGTAGGAAAATTCATCACCGGTAATCAGTGCATTACAACAGAGAAAAATTAACGGATTTCTAAACATGCCTCATAAATTCTGGGGCCTAAACATTCAGCTCCCAAAATAAAAAAAATTCTAATTAAAAAATTTTGATTTATAATTTTGCAACTTCGTAAAAACCGATTTTACAATGATTATCCTAGTATCATTAATTAATCTAGATAATAATAATAATAATAATAATACGTTTATTCTCCCAACAGACAGAAACATCCAATTACAGGGAAAGTTACATAAAATAAATACAAAAAAAAAAAATGGTTAGTTTTAATTACCCCGAAGGGTACTGCAAATGTGTTTTTACCACTGAGGTATTATTTTAAATATCAAGAAAGGTTATTCTAATTGCCTCAATGAATGCGTTATAAAAATCAAATATGGCGTCCGTTTGAAATAATAAAGTTTGTATTATTATCTCGGAAACCGCTATCTTGAATTTTATTTTGACTTGACTGTCATGTTTGCGCAATTTAACCAAATAACTTTCATTTTAAACTTTATTTCGCATCTTTAATAATTATTGAGATATTTGATTTTTTTTAAATCGCGATTTTCAGTTTTTTTTCAATAATTTCTCAACTGCTCGGACTTTTGAAAATGTTTTAGCACGATCTGAACCAGCATACAAAACTGCACAATATTCTCTCTAGCTTTAAGAATAAGAAAGATACTCATGTAATCCCATGTAAGGCTACAGAATAATTGCAGATTTAACGTAATGTAAAAGCTCCTTTAATTCATTGATTTGTTCAAACATAAATGCTGTTTTTTATTTAATGTTTTGTGTAAAAGTGATAAATAAAAAAATGGAAAAGGGAGGTGGCTCTACCATCAACATGTTCTACGAGCCGCCACTGGTTCACACTAGAGATGAGCAAAATGACTTTTTTGTAAGTCGACTCATCGTGAAGAGTCGTTTGAAAGGAGTCGATTCTTTAAGTAACTCATGACTCTTTTGAAAAATTAGAAAGTATGTCTGGAAAAATGTCTAATGAGGGAAAGAAAAAACAAGGTCCTCACCCTGAAAACATAGTGAAGAGCAAAAAGTCCTCATTTCTAAAATGTTACAATTTACCCCGAGAACATAGTGAAGAGCAAAAAAAAGGTCCTTACATGACTCTAAATGATTTACACAGGCGTCACTTGACTCTCCACTTATTTGTAAGAGTCGACTCTTCTGATTAACCCACTCATGAGTTACGCATCTCTAGTTCACACTTTTCCGTATGTCGAAATAATTCTGCGTAAATCGAGAAGAGTTTATGTTTGAAGTTAAACATTTTTCCATTAGAAAAAAATAGAAAAACAATTGCCAACGATTCCAAACTTTTAAAATTGATTCCAAATCCAATCATCTTCAAGATTTTATTAAAATCTAGGAACACTTCTTCCCTCAGCGTCGAAATAATTCCGTGTAAACCGATCAGAGTTTATGTTTGGAGTTGAACATTTTCCCAGAGGAAAAATTGAAAAACAATTGCCACCGATTCCAAACTTTTAAAATTCATTCAAAATCCAAACATCTTCAAGATTTTATTAAAATCTAGGAACCCTTCTTCCCCCAGCGTCGAAATAATTCTGTGTAAACCGATCAGGGTTTATGTTTGGAGTTGAACATTTTCCCAGTGGAAAAATTGAAAAACAATTGCCACCGACTCCAAATTTTTAAAATTGATTCAATATCCATTCATCTTCAAGATTTTATAAAAATCTGGGAACACTTCATCCCCCAGGGTCGAACTAATTCTGTGTAAATCGATAAGATTTTATATTTGAAGTTGAACATTTTTTTCAATAAAAAAAAAATAGAAACGCAATTGCCACCGATTGCAAATTTTTTAAATGTATTTAAAATCGATTCGGGTTCAAGATTTTATAAACATTCTGGGAACACGTTTACCCTCAGTGTCGAAATAATTCCGAGTAAATCAATCAGAGTTTATGTTTGTTGAACAACATTTTCTCAGTGGAAAAAATAGAAAAACAATTGCCACCGATTCCAAACTTTTAAAATTTATTCAAAATCATTCGTTTTCAAGGTTTTATAAAAATCTGGGAACACTTCTTCTTTCAGTATCGAAATAATTCCATGTAAATAGAGCAGAGTTTATATTTGAAGTTGAAGATTCAATGAAAAAAATGGTGATGTGGCCATCATGTTACTTTCTCCGACTTGATGGTATCATAGCTATTTATATTTACGTTTTCACGGTATATTTTCAATTGAAATAATATTTTAGATGTACATCGAGCGTTGTGTAAATTCGAATGAAACTGACGTTTAAAACGTCAAAATTATGAAACATGGAAAAATTATACTTCAAATCCAAAAACTCAGTTTACTCAAAAACTAAAGGGATTTCGAAAAAAACTTATTCTTTATAAGTTGTTCATTTTAGCATTCTCTATAATTAGTATTAACATAAATTTGCTGTAACTATTATCGTTTTATAATTATAAACCAAAAATAAAAAAATAAAAAAAAATCTCAAATAAAAATGATTTTATGAAAAATGTTTTCAAGTAAAAGATGTTCATTTCTTTGTTGTTTTCAATATTTGTTTAACAAAAAACAAAAAAAAAAGTTAAGGTAAACGCCAGACACAGACACACACACACACACACACAGACACAAAATCCGGATATTGTTGAAATGGCATCTAGGGACCCCAAAACGGATATTTCCGCAAAAAAAAGTTAGAAAAAAAATCACAATCGCAATACTACGTAACGGAGAAAGTAAAAATGGTGATGTGGCCATCATGTTGCTTTCTCCGATTTGATGACATAATAGTTATTTGTAATTGCACTTTCATGGTTTATTTTCAATTTAAATCATATTTACCATATATACTTATATATCGTCAAAATTATGAAAAATGAAAATGACAAATTTTACTTCAAATCCTAATAGTCAGTTTACTCAAAAACCAAAGAGATTTCGAAAAAAGTTATATTTTATAAGTTGTTCATTTTGGAATTTTCTGCAATTATTATTAATATAAATTTATTGTAACTATTATCGTTTTATAACTATAAACCAAAAGTGAAAAAAAAATAATTTTTTTCTCGAATAAAAATGATTTTATGAAAAATATTTTTAAACAAAAGATGTTGATATCTTTGTTGTCTTCAATATTTGTTTAAATATTTTTGTAATATTTTTCATACTTAAAAAAATATAGGAAAAAAAACAAAAACTGTTACGGTAAACACCCACTTCCGGTATACGAATATTTACCAAAGGCTTTTCATTTTCAGTTCATCGGATTGTCAAATAAGACTTATCTTCAAAGTCTCATGTTAATTGCTTTTTTTAGTTTTTGAGATACAGCACGCACAGACACACACACACACACACACACACACACACCGGCACATTTTTTTTTTAGAAATTGTCGAAATGGCATCTAAGTTGGGGTCCCTAGATGCCATTTCAACAGTTTCGGATATTTCCGAAAATTTATTTTTTAAATTTTCACGATCACAATACTTTCTCGTACTTCGTAACGGAGAAAGTAAAAATGGAAGAACAATTTTTACCGATTTCAAACTTTTCAAATTCATTCAAAATCCATACTTCAAGATTTTATAATTATAAAAATCTGGGAACACCTTCCCTCGGTGGCGAAATAATTTCGTGTAAATCGAGCAGAGTTTATATTTGAAGTTGAACATTCTTTCAATGAAAAAAAAATGTAAAAGCAATTTCCACCGATTTCAAACTTTTAAATTTCATTCAAAATCCATTCGTCTTCAAGATTTTATAAAAATCTGGGAACACTTCTTTCCTCAGTGTCGAAATCATTTGTGTGTAAATCCTGCAGAGTTTATATTTGAAGTTGAACTTTTTTCAATGGAAAAAAAATACAAAAACAATTTCCACCGATTTCAAACTTTTATTAAAATTTATTCAAAATCCATTCGTCTACAAGGTATTATTAATACTAGAAACACTTCTTCCCTCAGTGTTGAAATAATTTCGCGTAAACCGAGCAAAGTTTATATTTGAAGTTGAACATTTTTTAAATGAAAAAGAAATAGAAAAACAATTTCCACCGATTTCAAACTTTTAAAATTTATTTAAAATCCATTCGTCTACAAGATTTTATTAATACTAGAAACACTTCTTCCCTCAGTGTAGAAATAATTTCGTGTAAACCGAGCAAAGTTTATATTTGAAGTTGAACATTTTTTAAATGAAAAAAAAATAGAAAAACAATTTCCACCGATTTCAAACTTTTAAAATTTATTCAAAATCCATTCGTCTACAAGATATTATTAATACTAGAAACATTTCTTCCCTCAGTGTGGAAATATTTCCGTGTAAATCGAGCAGAGTTTATATTTAAAGTTGAACATTTTTTCAATGAAAAAAAAATGGAAAAACAATTTCCACCGATTCCAAACTTTTAAAATTTATCCAAAATCCATTGGTGTTCAGGATTTTATAAAAATCAGACAACACTTCTTCCTTCAGTGTGGAATTAATTCAGTGTAAATCGAGTAGAGTGTATGTTTGGAGTTTTCCAGTGGAAAAAAATAGACAAACAATTACCACCAATTCTAAAATTTTAAAATTTATTCAATATTCATTCCTCTTCAAGATTTTATAAAAATCTGGGAACACTTATTCCCTCAATGCCGAAATAATCCCTTGTAAATCCAGCAGAGTTTCCGTTTGTATTTGAACATTACAACTTTAAACTTTTCTGCTGGCAACAGCTCTTTTTCTAATCTTCAGATGTCTGATGGTAATATTTTAGGTCATTCTCCGTTCTTTGTCATCTAAGTTGATTGAATCCATGATTGAGTGTCTCACTCTATCGAAGACTTTATGATAGTCGATAAAGGGTCACTTCTTTATCAGCGCGGCATTTTTTTCGCCACTTTCATCACTGCTTCACTATATGTTAGTAGGCCGGAGCGAAAAAGGGGCCATCTCTCCGATTTCGACGGCCCTTAAAAATTAAGTAATTCTGGTCCTACTGAACCGCGCTGTAGCATTAGGAAATAATTCTAAGTGTGTTTTGACCTCCCGCAAGAGCGATGAAAATGGCCTTTTTTAGCACTTTTTTACGTTTCACTATATAAGTATGAAATTTTCTGTACAAATACTCGACTAACGGGCTTAAACTACTTCTATACTCATAACGAATAGGTTTTGCATACAGAAACATTAGTCGTAAACGTAGAAAAAATTTTGTAGAATTTTTTTAACATCAATTTTTGGCACATCTGTTTTTAGTATTGTAAATAAATATTGTGATCACGATAAAACGCATGTAGTTAATTACTTTTTTACAGTTTTCAAATAAATAAATTTCAAATATATCATTTTTATTTCATTTATCGCGAAAATGTTGTAAGTATCAAAAAAAGTACTATTCTTTCGATTACAAATTTCTAGTTTTACAGAGACAGTCCAATTCAACAAAGAAACGTTCTTGTGAATACGTTCTAATGTAGAATTGTGAAAAATATCATTAACTGCTGTAAGGAGAACTGACATTGACACTTCTGTGCGTTTTTGGATTTAAAACCAATATATAATGTAAAGTGACTTTGATGCTTCGATAAATACAGAATGAAGTTTCAGAACAATGCCTAATAGAATGAGGTCATCTTGACTCCACAAAAGCATTAAAACGTTATGTTGTGTCAAGAATGCGAAAAATTGCTGTCAGAAGAAAATTCTGATTTGAACGTTTCCGAGAATTTTTGAATTTCATAACATTATCGTACACAAAGTGTTATTTTAGCTTCAATAGATACAAAATAAAACTTTTCAATGATTTCTGATAGAGTAGAGCCACTGAAACTCTGAATCAAGATCAAAACGTAAAATGGTGTAAAAAGTGCCAAAAATTGATGTTGATGATGAAATTTTTTCTACGTTTACGACTAATGTTTCCGTATGCAAAAACTCTTCGGCATGAGTATAGAAGTTGTTTAAGCCCGTTAGTCGAGTATTTGTACAGAAAATGTCATACTTATACCGGGTGGACCATTTAATATGTTTTCAGGAAATATCTTCGAAACAAGAAACTTAAAAAAAAAGACCCAAACAAAAAATGATTGTTTTGAAGGGGGCCATAATAGCATAATTTTGTTTTTTTTCATAGATGGCGCTGTTGTCGCTAAATCAAGGTCAACTTAGTTTTTTTAAATGGAAACCCCTACTTTTTATTACAGAATCAGAGTCCTTGTTAAAAAATGAGAAGAATTCACTCAGCTAACTTTTTCGTCAGAGTGATAGATGGCGCTGTAATCGCGAAAAGAAGTTGTTGCATTTGGACGCTTGCGTATTCGAACTTCGCGCGCATTAGTGTGTGTGTGTGCGCGTGTGTGCGTGTGTGTGTGTGTGCGCACCCGCGAACATGTCCGTCTAAAATCACCAATAATGTTCGTTACATTATTTTGTTATTATTTTTGTAAAGGATATGAATGTGACGTAAACTTAACTAGTATTTTATTCAAGAGTGTAATTGTATGACCGACTGACTTGGAAATGCAAAATAAATAATTTTGATCCATTTCCAAGTTGATATTTCAAAATTTATAATAATTTCAAATTAAACAAATAACTTCAATTTTGCTTTTTATATTCTGGGCTCAGCGTGAGCGCTGCTGACAGCTTTGACAGCCCCATGTCGCTCTGCAGGTTGATGTTATCGATGTCCGGCTGGAGCGTAATTTGTAGGAAGCTGAAAAGAAATGGCAGGTTAGAAGAAGTCGATTGGGTCGAAGTGTGTGTAGACGCGCACTTGTGTTTAACTTACTTGAAATCATCTCTAGAGCAGGTGCTTAAAATGATGGCCGTTCATCTCGAGACATTTTGCGATCCTTGTTTGAAACGATCTCTGAACTTCTCGTATGGTGTCTCTGTTGATGTTCACACAAGCATTGCGAATACGCTCCTTCATGTTATCAGGCGTCGTCGGTATGTCGGCATAGCATTTGTCCTTCAGCAATCCCCACAGGAAAAAGTCCGGCGCTGTCAAGTCCGGCGAACGTGCCGGCCAAGGTACCGGACCTCCACGACCAATCCACTTGAAATTGGCGGTTCAAAATATCTCGGACGACACGGGCAAAATGTGCAGGGCAGCCATCGTGCTGATACCACAGTCTCAATCGGGTCAGCAGAGGGACGTCTTCCAGGAAGATGAGCCGTCAGAATTTCACCGTATTTTTCAGCATTTAGATTTCCGTCGATGAAGTACGGGCCAATGACGTGATCTCCCAGAACTCCGCACCAAACGTTGACGCTCCATGGTCGTTGATGGTCCACTTGTCGGATCCAATTTGGATTCTCCTCCGCCCAATAATGTATGTTATGCCGGTTGATTTGGCCACGATTCGTGAAACTTGCTTCATCCGAGAATAGAATCATGGAAACGAAGTTTTCCGGTTGTTGCGTATTTGCTGCTGAGCCCAATTGCAGAACTGCACTCGATATTGGAAGTCGTCGCCATGAAGTTCTTGATGCAACGATACGTGGTAAGGATGAAACTTATGCCGATGAAGAACTCGCAGAACACTCGTTTTGGAGATGCCTGAACTCCGCGCCAGTTGACGAGAACTTATGTTGGGTTTGACTGCAACTGCAGCTAAAATATCAACTTCGGCATTCTCCTGGGTTACGGTGCGTCTTCGATGTCTGGTTCGTTTTATGCTGCCAGTGTCCACAAATGAGTTGACGATCCGAAGAAAAGTCATGTGACTCGGATGATCTCGATCAGGATACCTCTCCGCGTACAAGCCACACGCATCAAGTGCATTGCGTCTAGCTTCACCATACACGAAAATCATGTCGACCTTTTCCGTGATAGTATACCGCACTATTGTAATTTTCTTTTATTCAGTCAAAGGAAGCATCAAAATCCAGCTATTTCCAGCTATTTTTCAATTTAAAATTGTAATTCATGTAAATACGTCATGTTTTGACATACACACACCACACACACACACATGCGCGCGAAGTTCGAATACGCAAGCGTCCAAATGCAACAACTTCTTTTCGTGATTACAGCGCCATCTATCACTCTGACGAAAAAGTTAGCTGAGTGAATTCTTCTCATTTTTTAACAAGGACTCTGATTCTGTAATAAAAAGTAGGGGTTTCCATTAAAAAAAACTAAGTTGACCTCGATTTAGCGACAACAGCGCCATCTATGAAAAAAAACAAAACTATGTTATTATGGCCCCCTTCAATACAATCATTTTTTGTTTGGGTCATTTTCTTGTCAAGTTTCTTGTTTCGAAGATATTTCCTGAAAACACATTAAATGGTCCACCCGGTATAGTGAAACGTAAAAAAGTGCTAAAAAAGGCCATTTTCATCGCTCTTGCGGGAGGTCAAAACACACTTAGAATGCTTTCCTAATGCTACAGCGCGGTTCAGTAGGACCTGAATTACTTAATTTTTAAGGGCCGTCGAAATCGGGGAGATGACCCCTTTTTCGCTCCGGCCTAATGTTTAGTCTTAGTATCGTAAATTTAGAAGAAGGTATACCGTAATAGCAAAACCAACACGTATTGAAAAAGGAATCAAGTTGTTTCTTAATTATCGAATAATTCCCGCGCTTGCCGGCAAAACAGTTATTGACTTATCTCCACTTCGGCTGGTGTACCTCAGGGAACGCTCAACTGATTCATTGTTATCTTTCGGATAAGTTACGACGACGTCTGTGGCACTGGAATTAACTCTCGAGACCTGCCACATAGATAAAGCCGTAAAATTGGAACAGGCCGCCGCGATTTCAACGAGCAATTAACGCGACTGATTGCTGAGAGGTTTATCGGCACTCTCGATTTTCAACACCGATCCGACTGGTTAATTACTGCTCCCCTGCAGCGAAATACTGAGATAAATTACGAAGAATGTTGGATGTAAATTATTCAACAGCTGCCGAAGCACCGAAACTCTAATTCGTATAGGCCACGCGAATTAGTCATGATTTTAGGCGGATCGTAAAAGAAAATTTGTTCAAATTTGCGACTTTTTTTTTAAGAGAGTAATGTAGTATGAGCTATTATTATTGTGTGGGACAAATATTTTTTGTTCGAAGTAGACTCTATACGCCGCAAGAAAACTAAGTTGCGAGGGAGCAGGGTTGCCAGATTGGGGCTTTTTTCCCCAAAATGGGGTAAATTATTGTTTTGGGGTGTATTTTGAGAAACTTCAATCAATTGGGTATTTTTTGGGGTGGGTATTTTATACGAGGGGTATTTTTGGGGAAATCAATGAACATGTTATTACATTGGCTGGAATTAATTAATAATAATAATAATTATAGTAACTATAATAATAATTATAATAATACTAATAATAATAATAATAATAATAATAATTAGTATTACTATTGCAATTTATAATAATACTAATACTAATAATAATAATAATAATTAGTATTACTATTACAATTTATAATAATAATAATTATTATTATTATAAATTGTCTTTATTAATGAAAAGAAGATGAAAATAATGAGGATGAAGATGAATACTAAATTTTAATAATTTCTATAATTATAATGCTTTAATATTGTATATTTTCCAATAAATCCACAGTATTTACGTTTTATTTTCAAAATTTATTATTTTGGAGAGGGACAGAGGCGTAATTTAAGGGGAGTTTTATTAAATATTTGGAAAAATATCTTTTTGTTTGCATTTTTTATCATTAGGCCTGGATTTTGATTTTTTCACCAATATTTTAGATTTATGACCTGAAGTTTCTGTATAACTGAATAATTTTTATTCATTTTGGTTTAAATGTTCGATTTGTTTGTTAAAATTTTCGATTTTTTTGGTCGGCATTTTTTTATTTTTAGGCCCGAATTTTTGATTTTCTGCCCTCTATTTCAACCTGAAATATTCACTTTTATGCCTGATTTTTTTGCCGGTATTTTCGAGTTTTGAATTTTTTGTCCTTTATCTTTTTTTAACATTTTCGCGTTTCTGGTTGGCAAATTATTTGAAGCTAGAGTTATTTTTGGTGTCGAACTTGACAAATGATTTTTCTTTTACTTGAATTTGTAATTTTTTGGTCTGCATATTTTTATTTTTTAGACCAGGCATTTTATTTCTTTTGTTTATATTTTAGATATTTGGTCTGCATTTTTGATTTCTTTGTTTCTTCTAACTTTTAGAGTTTTTGTCCATAATTTTAATAGTTTGTTGAAATTTTGTACATTTTTCATTTTTCGATTTTTTTAACCTGAATTATTGTTTTTATGGCCGAACTTTTTTAATTACTTTCGAGTTTAGAGTTTCGGCAAATTATTTTGGGATAAAGTTAAAAAGTTTTAGTTTACGATTTTCGATTTTTTGCCTATATTCTTAGTTTTGTTTTACCTTGATTATAAATTTTAATGAGCAAATTTTTGATTGGTCTATAGTTTAGATTTTTAACCTGAATTGTTGATTATTGTGAGAACTTTTTGCCGGTATTTTCGAGTTTTGGATTTTTTGTCCTTTATCTTTTTTTTAACATTTTCGCGTTTCTGGTTGGCAAATTATTTTAAGCTAGAGTTATTTTTGGTGTCGAACTTGACAAATTATTTTTCTTTTACTTGAATTTGTAAATTTTTTGGTCTGCATTGGAATTTTTTTTTTTTTTTAATTTTAAAGGAAGGATGGTTGATGGGATTTCGGGTTAAGGAGAGTGAATGATATTAGGGAAATTGGCGTAAGCTACTTGGCTATTCTGCCACAACCGATTCTTTGTAATAAATTCATTTGATAATGAATGGGACATACACTAGACATCCATGGACCCGCACGGCCACTTCTTCACTTCAAAAAAGTGAATGGGATTCGAACCCACGACCACGAGGCCCAGAAGCAGGAACGCTACCCACTAGGCCACCGCGGCCCCCGATAGGAATTTTATTTCTTTTGTTTATATTTTAGATATTTGGTCTGCATTTTTGATTTCTTTGTTTGTTCTAACTTTTAGAGTTTTTGGCCAAAATATTTTGATTTTGGTCAAAATTTTTTAATAGTTTGTTGAAATTTTCTACATTTTTCATTTTTTGATTTTTTTAGTTTTTGTATCTTAATTATTAATTTTAACGAGCGAATTTTTGATTGTTGATTTTGATGGGCGACTTTTGTTTTGTTTTGAGGGTATTTTCGAGTTTTTTGTACTGATTGTTTGCCCTTCATTTTAGATTTTTTTCAACCTGAATTATTGTTTTTATGGCCCAATTTTTTTAAATTACTTTCGAGTTTAGAGTTTTGGTAATTTATTTTGGGATAAAGTTTCAATTTTTTAGATTTCATTTTTTATTTTTTACATCAGGATACTTGATTGTTTGCCTATATTTCAGACGTTTGGTCTGTGTTTTCCATTTCTTTGTTCCAAATTTTAGTTTTTGGCCTTTAAACCAAAGTTTTCGAATATTTAGCTAAAATTTTCGTTTTTTTTTTTCTGGTCTTCATTTTTTATTTTTGCCGAGAGTTTACAATTTTTGGTCTAAATTTTCGATTTTTTTCCTATATTCTTAGTTTTTTTTACCTTGATTATTAATTTTAACGAGCGAATTTTCGATTGGTCTATACTTTAAATTTTTAACCTGAATTGTATTTTTTATGTGTGAACTTTTGGCCAGTATTTTCGAGTTTCTTTGATCAAATTTTGTATTTTTTGCCCTTCATTTTAGATGTTTTAACCTGAATTATTATTTTTATGGACGAATTTTTTTAATTATTATTGAGTAGAATTTCGGCAATTTACTTTGAGATAAAGAGTTTTGGGACTGAAAATGGCAAATTATTTTCCTTTTCCTTGAATTTTCAATTTTTAGCCTGCATTTTTTTTTTTTGCCTATATTTTAGATGTTTCTGGCACTTATTTTTTATTTTTGCCGAGAGTTTACGATTTTTGGTCTAAATTTTCGATTTTTTTCCTATATTCTTAGTTTTTTTTACCTTGATTATAAATTTTAACGAGCGAATTTTTGATTGGTCTATACTTTAGATTTTTAACCTGAACTGTATTTTTTATGTGCGAACTTTTGGCCAGTATTTTCGAGCTTCTTTGATCAAATTTTTTATTTTTTGCCCTTCATTTTAGATGTTTTAACCTGAATTATTATTTTTATGGACGAATTTTTTTAATTATTATTGAGTAGAATTTCGGCAATTTACTTTGAGATAAAGAGTTTTGGGACTGAAAATGGCAAATTATTTTCCTTTTCCTTGAATTTTCAATTTTTAGCCTGCATTTTTTTTTTTTTTGCCTATATTTTAGATGTTTCTGGCACTTATTTTTTATTTTTGCCGAGAGTTTACGATTTTTGGTCTAAATTTTCGATTTTTTTCCTATATTCTTAGTTTTTTTTACCTTGATTATAAATTTTAACGAGCGAATTTTTGATTGGTCTATACTTTAGATTTTTAACCTGAACTGTATTTTTTATGTGCGAACTTTTGGCCAGTATTTTCGAGCTTCTTTGATCAAATTTTTTATTTTTTGCCCTTCATTTTAGATGTTTTAACCTGAATTATTATTTTTATGGGCGAATTTTTTAAATTATTATTGAGTTTAGAATTTCGGCAATTTACTTTAGAGGTAAAGAGTTTTGGGGCTGAAAATGGCAAATTATTTTCCTTTTGCTTGAATTTTCAATTTTTAGTCTGCATTTGAATTTTTTTTTGTCTATATTTTAGATGTTTTTGGCACGTAAACCAAAATTTTCGATTTAGTTGAAATGTTTTGAATTGTTTTTTTTTGACTACATTTTTATTTTTCCCAAGAGTTTTCAATTTTCAATTTTTTACCAATGTTTTTAGTTCTGTTACCCTGATTATTAATTTTAATGTTGTTTAATTGTTGATTTTAATGAGCGAATTTTTGGTCGTTATTTTCGAGTGTTTGGGTCCAAGTTTTTGATTTTTTTGCCCTATAATTTAGATTTTGCAGACTGAATTTTTAATATTTGTGGCTTGTACTTGGTTTTTGTATGAATTTTAGGTTATTTATTTAATTTGAAATTTTTTGTTTTAGTGGTTGTTTTAAGATAAAACTAGTGTACTTTGATATTTAGATAGAAAATACAGACTGAGCGATTTGTGTTTAAGGAATTACTTAATTTTAAAATATTTCGATTCGATTTTTGATTTTTTTTTTTCGAAAATTTTTAAATCAAAAAAATTATTTTTGCAGTCAATTTAGTTTTTTTTTGTAATTGTTTAATATATAATGAAACTGATCACCCGGTATAACCAGAACTGTTTAGAAATTATGAAAAAAATGCGAACAATTTTAAGTAGTTAATTAGCGATGCTTTCCGAAAAATTAAAGAATTATTTTAATTATTTGGAGGATACCACAGCACAATTAATTTTTTTTAATTTTGGCCTTTTTGTACTACCTACATATTTTCGGGAAAACGGAGTTCTTCAATCCATGGGGTATTTTTTGGGGTGGGTATTTTATGCAAGGGGTATTCTGGGGCGTTTTCATTAAATATTTGGGGAAAATTAAAAATTACCCATGGCAACACTGCGAGGGAGGTTGAATTAAAACACTTTGCTGGTATCACGAACTTTTCACTTTATTATGAGCAGTTTCGTCCTATTCGACCTTAGTCACAATAAAGTGAAAAATTCGTGATACCAGCAAAGTGTTTAAATTCAACCTTCTTCGTAATTCAATATGTATCACAAAGTAATGGCTTCAACAATCAATCATATTATTCAAAACTAAATTGATTGGACAATTCTTGGACTACTAATTATTCCAAATAATTAAATCCGAAAGCTAAAAGGCCTAAAAGTATAGACCAGCAGACGAATTAACAAACGCACCATGGAGAAAGGATCAAAATCTTCGACATGTGTGGAGAAAAGATCAAAATCTTCGTTGGAACATTCCAGAACAACAGGACATGTTATTATTTTGATGTGACCAGATCCTGTACATCGTTAGACCACTTCTCTAAGAGGATAATCCCCAAGGCCATAGAAATTGAGGCGCACATATCTTCACCCAAGCCCCATTTCTCTTAAACTATGTAAATTTTGTTGAAGCAAAACTGTACATTCCACAGAATTACGCAACAGATCTGTTTCGAAAGTAATGATTGTGCAAATTGCAGATTTTTCCCAACTAGACACGTTGTAATATAATCGTGTACGGCGCAAATCGCGAACGCGATATTTGCTCTGCGGGATCGGATTCCCCACGCCGAGGCAAGAATATATCATTTCGCAGAAGTAACCGGAGAAGAAGCGTTTTTCTAGACGGAGCAACCGCGTTCCGGAGGACGAGGTACATTCTTCACATGGAAATTAATCGGAATGTTCGCGGGCAAGAAGTGCATTCTCCAAGTAACAATGTAATTTCGAAAGAATTTTTAAAGCCGACATCTGTGCTCGATCAATTTCTGTCCGTGGGTTTGTCTTAATGTCGGTCTACACTTGTTGCAAGAACGCTGTGTGATTATATTTCTTCGACGCTTATTTTACCTTTTTCGAAAGCTATGAATTTCGATATATTTTAGAGTTTGTAAGGATGCTAACATTTAATATCACAAATCTATAATATTAGATTATTTCTAGTTTTTACAGAAAATCGTGAAAATATTCTTTGTAATGTCCAATTTTTTTATATTAACAATAAAATTTATATTAAAAGTTTATACCAGGAATTACTTCACGAAATGATCAAAAAAGACGGTTGTGAATTTACCTCAAATCAAATCTTTAATATCTTGCAAAGTTTTGACTGAATCGCTATTCGCCTAAGAAAACTTTTTTTTTTGCAAAAACTGAATTTGAAATCTGTAGATTTCAGAATGGCCAAAAGACATGTTTTATGCTTATTTTTTGGACCTCGAACTTTTTTTTATGCCAAATAGTACTATATGATGAAATTTGAAGATGAGGAAATACAAGAAGGCAAAAGGAACAAACACCTACATTTAGCAGGTTGTGCATCAGCTCATCAAGCAGTATGCCAGTGATCCTTCTTTTACTTTTCTAGATGACGATAAATGAGTTGATTGTTGTATAGCAATTTCTCATGCTGCAAGCTAATTTTGGACGACTGTTTTCTTTCGTAGACATTCGAACTTTCACGAGCCGCCCCTGCAGTATGCTGTTCTGTTTCTTCTCATACGTTTCAGAAACGATATGCGGAAACACGTCAAGTGTAGACCCTGCGATAATTAACTTCTCCAATCCGAGTAAACGCAGTAAATATCCAATTTAATTTACGAAGCAAACATTAATTCTCGTGCGCTCATTAAAGCTTAATGACCACCGCGCACTCGAAAAATCCTCTCGAACCAATATCCAGATCCGTAATAAATTCCGATATTCCGGAATGCCTGGGTTTCATCGCCGCCCCATAAAATCCGTTTTTACGACCGACATGAAAAAAAAGTTTATGCCTCAGTTTATGGGATGCAGGAGGTTTTGAAACTTGAGAGCCGCCGCCGCTGAAGGATTTCCGCTGGCTGCCGTTTCACTAAAAATTTTATTATTATTTATCATGGTGGCCGTAATCCGGTTGATGGAAATATTATCGCGCGGTAATTGAAAGCGGCTTTATGGATGTACGAGTGTTTTTTTAATGAATTTTTCTTTTAATTTCGGAATGTAAACATCGATTGAGAGGTTCAAAGTTGACTGAACTACACATTGGATTTGTTTGTATTGGATGTAATGTAAACTAGCTGATAAGAGTGGACATTTTTGATATTGAATTCGTTGCATAGGGTATGCCCCAAGGATCGATGTTAGGTTTACTTTTGAGATAAATTTCTGTGCGTGTGCGTGTGTGTGTTTGTGTGTTTTATTAAACTTGATACAATCGAGCAGTGGTGTTACTTTAAATTGGGGGCCCGGTGGTGAACCTATGTTTTAGACAGTGAGTGAGCCTGACTCAGCGGAATAAACACTGTTATTATTATTATTATTAAATTGTTTGAAAAATGAAGTATATAAAGAGTATATTTACGACCGTAAAATAAAGTGAAAAGCTTAAATAAAGAAGAAGAAAAAAGTCCTCACTTCCAAAAAAATTTCAATATACCCTATGCACAAAGAGTCGAGTCAAAATAAAAATAAGTCCGTAAAATAAAGTGAGAGTGGTCACCAGTGTTATCCATCTCTATTCAGGGGCGGCTCGTTATATAGAGCCACGGAGCCATGGCACTACCTGTAGGCTCAAGTTCAACAAGAATTTTTAACTAATTCTTAAAAAACTTTTTAAATGTTAAACAACACCTGTAATACTGCATGGAAATTCCACATTAATTTCAACAGATGATTAAAATTTTGACAAACCATTTCTGAATAATGTGTTTTTACAAATTTCAAAGAAAACAATCGCAAGTTTACCACAACAAAATTGGTTGCACTAAAAAGAAAATGTTGATAACCAAAAACGGTGCATTTTTCAAAAATTCATGTGGGGCTTGCACATTTATTTTAACAGATGGTTGTAACTTCGACAGACTTGTTCTGAATAATGCGTCTTTACAAATTTTAATAAAATCATTGCAAATTTACTACAACAAAAATGATTGCACTAGAAAAGCAAATTTTGATAACAAAAAAGCGGATTTTTTAGAAATTCACTTGGCAATTCTACATTTATTGCTACTGAAGGTTGAAATTTTGACAGACTAATTCGGAATGATGTGTCTACAAATTTACAAAGAAAATAATCGCAAATTCCCCACAACAAAAATGGTTGCATTAAAAGGCAAATTTTGATGACCAAAAAAGCGCATTTTTCAGAAATTCACATGTAAATTCTACATTTATTGCACCAGATAGTTGAGATTTTGACAAAGTAATTTTGATTAATGTGTCTTTACAAATTTCTAAAGAAAATGATCGCAAGTTTACCACAACAAAAATGTTTGCACTAAAAAGCAAATTTTGATGACCAAAAAAAGCGTATTTTTCAGAAATTTGCATGGGAATCCCACATTTATTGCACCAGATGGTTGAAATTTTGACAGAGTAATTTTGAAAAATGTGTCTACAAATTTCTAAAGAAAATAATCGCAAATTTACCACAACAAAAATGGTTGCACTAAAAAGAAAATTTTGATGACCAATAAGGCGCATTTTTCAGAAATTTGCGTGGGAATCCCACATTTATTGCACCAGATAGTTGAAACTTGACAGAGTAATTTTGAAAAATGTGTCTGCAAATTTCTAAAGAAAATAATCGCAAATTTACCACAACAAAAATAATTGCACTAAAAAGAAAATTTTGATGACAAAAAAAGCGTATTTTTGTGAAATTTGCATGGGAATCCCTCATTTATTGCACCAGATGGTTGAAATTTTGACAGAGTAATTTTGAAAAATGTGTCTTTACAGATTTCTAAAGAAAATAATCTCAAGTTTACCACAACAAAAATGGTTGCACTAAAAAGAAAATTTTGATGACCAATAAGGCGCATTTGCATGGAAATTCCACATTAATTGCAACAGATGGTTGAAATTTTGACAGACTAATTTTGAATAATGTGTCTTTATAAATTTCCAAAGAAAATAGTTTTCTTCTAAATTTCGATTTTTTTGTTAAAATTTTTGGTCCGTAATTTTGATTTTCAGGTTCGAATTTTTAGTCGAAGTTTTTAATTTTTTATCCTATATTTTAGATTTTCTTAACCTAAATGATTGCTTTTTATACGCAACTTTTTTTTTTGCCGATATTTTCAAGTATGATTTATTGCCATTCATTTTAGATTTTTTAACTTGAATTAATATTTTTTAGTTTTTGGTTACTTTTTGACTACCGTTTTCGACTTTCTGCTCGGCAACTAATTTTGAACTAAAGAATTATATGGCAAATCATTTTCATTTTCCTTGATTTTTCAATTTTTTGGTTTGCATTTTTTATTTTTGGACCAGCATTTTTGATTTTTTTGGCTTATATTTTAGATATTTAACCTGTATTTTTCATTTCTTCGTTTCAAATTTTAGAGCTTTTGCCCGAAATGTTCTTTATTTTATTTTTTTTATTGGAAATTTTGGATTTTTGGACTGAATTTTTTTAACCGCGAATTTTCGATATTTGTCTAAATTTTCGATTTTTTGTGCTTATATTTTAGTTTTTTACCGTAATTAAGATCTAATTCTGCAAGTGATTATTTTTTTACGATTTTTCAAAACATTGAGTGTAATTTCCGTTCCCTCCAGTGCAGTTTTGAGTCAATTCCTGTTGTTTTCAGTAGCAATATTGTAATTATTTTTACAAGTAATCAAAAGTACGCTCTTGCTGCATAGTTTTAGTAATTTTGGAGCTAATTCTACAAGTGAATAATTTTTTACAATTTTTCAAAACATTGAGTGCAAATTTTCTTCACGTCAGAGAAAATTTTGATTTTATTCCCTTGTTTTCTGCAGGAGCATGTCGTTGTTTTCAGGAAATAAAAAGTACACTATTTTTGAATAATTGAAGTTTATTTGAAGCGAAACCTTCAAGTAATAAATTTTTTAAATTTTTCAAATCGTCGAGTGCAAATTTCCTTCGCTACAGTGCAAATTTTGAGTTTTTTTCTATGTTTTCTGGGGCTTTGCCCCAAGTGCTGAAAAATGCAATTTTCGTACTTGAATTTTCAATCTTCTTGTTTTCATTTTTTTTTCGTTAGGCCCGGATTTTAATTTTTTGGTCTAAATTTTTAATCTTTTAGCCTAATTTTCGATTTGTTTGTTAAAATTTTCGATTTTTTGGCCCGCAATTTTGATTTTTAGGATCGAATTTTTGAATGTTTTATCATAGATTTTAGATTTTTTAACCTAAATGATTGATTTTTATACGCGACTTTTTTTGCCGATATTTTCAAGTTTTTTTGATGGTTTTTGAATGCAGCCCTTGATTTTAGATTTTTTAACTTGAATTATTATTTTTTATGGGCGGTTTTTTTACATTTTGGTTAATTTTTGACTAAAATCGATTAAATTTAATTTTTTTGAAGAAATAATTTTTTATTTTTTTCAAGACGGAGACCATTCTGAACACGATTTGTCCATAAAATTTTGTTGTGGGACTTGCATGAACTGAGGTTTTCGAGTTTCTGGTCGGCAACTTATTTTGAGCTAAATTATTTTTAAATTATTATTTTGGGGGCTGAAAATGACAAATTAATTTCGTTTTCCTTGATTTTTCAATTTTTTGGTTTGAATTTTTTATTTTTAGACCAGCATTTTTTATTTTTTAGCCTCTATTTTAGATCTATGGCTTGTTTCATTTCTTCGTTCCAATTTTTACTTTCTCCGTTACGAAGTACGAGAAAGTATTGTGATCGTGATTTTTTTTTCAAAAATTTTTTTTACGGAAATATCCGTTTTGGAGTCCCTAGATGCCATTTCAACAATTTCTGAAAAAAAATAATTGTGTCTGTGTGTGTGTCTGTCTGTCTGTGCGCGCTGTATCTCAAAAACTAATAGAGCAATTGATATGAAACTTTAAACATCCGTCTCATTTGATAATCTGAAGACCTGAAAAGCTTTTGGTAAAATTTCGTACACCGGAAGTGGGCGTTTACCTTAACTGTTTTTTGTTTTTTACCAATATTTTCTTAAATATGAAAAATATCACAAAAACAATTAAATAAACTTTGAAGACAATAAAGAAATGAACATCTTTTGCTTGAAAACATTTTTCATAAAATCATTTTTATTCGAGAAAATAATTTATTTTTTATTTTTTTATTTTTGGTGTATAATTATAAAACAATAATAGTTACAGCAAATTTATGTTTATAATAATTGTAGAGAATGATAAAATGAACAACTTATAAAGAATAAGTTTTTTTCGAAGTCCCTTTAGTTTTTGAGTAATCTGAGTTTTTCAATTTGAAGTAGAATTTTTCCATCTTTCATAATTTTGACGTTTTAAACGTCAGTTTCATCCGAGTTTACACAACGCTCGACGTACGTTTAAAATATGATTTAAATTGAAAAAAAAACATGAAGACGTAAATATAAATGATTTTTTTAAAAAAATTTTGTTGAAATTTTCTGCATTTTTTTTAACCACGAATTTTCGATATTTGTCTAAATTTTCGATCTTTTGGGCGTATATTTTAGTTTTTTACTTTAATTAATTATTTTTTATTGGTCTATACTTTAGATTTTTAACGTGAGTGATTGAATTTTATAATTTGTCATTTCCATCTTTCATAATTTTGATATTCCAAACGTCAGTATCATCCGATCCAATTGTAAAAGTGGCTCTACCATCAACATGTTCCACGAGCTGTCTCTATTATGAACTATTTCTTTTATAGGAACCCAGGTTTGTGTTTTAATGATTGATTGTTGGATTGTTTTTTTTTTCTACTACAAAAACAACTACTCTACAACAAATGTTAAAGGTATGAACAACTGCATTTGTTGATAAACTCTGATTTTCGAGACAAATTTTAATAGAAACATTTTACATATTTGAAAAGAATGAACAACATAAAGACTACGTTTTTTTTAGAAATCCCATTAGTTCTTGAGCGAAAAAAATCGATAAATAAGCAAAATATTAGAAAAACCCTTCGTACTATCAAATTATAAAAAGTTACATAATGACCATATCAACATTTTTTTTTCTGATTACGACAAACCACAACTTTCTGAAGCAGGCGATTATATTATCTTTTGCTCATTAATTAGTGATTAAAACAGTTCCTCTCACCTAATTTTACCGAAATGGAAAAGTAGCACGCGCGTGTGGATCGATGCTGTCCTATATTCACAAGAATGAGTCACAAATTTGATTTATTAATTTATAATTAAGTAAACGATTATTTCTTTATTTCCAGGATACTTGTCGTCGTTCATTCTAGACACATTTTTATTGCTATGCCCGTGAATGCCCGTAATTGTGCCTGTAAAGTTCCATAAAGGGACGCCAGACCACTTCAAAGGTCTGAAAATCTTGAAAAGCGTGAATATTACCTGAATTGGCGCCTCTTAATTGCGGTACCTTTTGAAGTAGCATTTCAACAAATCTGTACAGGTTTATGGCTCAATCCTAATTTTTTTGTTTGCGGTTAGTCAACAATGAAAACTCGAATTTTGAAACTTGTAAGGTTTGGCTATTTTCTATTATTTAATAACAATGTTAATTCCTCGTATAAAAATAGTTACATTTATTGGATTGATGAGGCTGTTACTTGGTGAAATTCCATAATATATGTGGTAAGTAAAACACGTGTGTTAAGAATTTTCACAAATTTTTAATTGTGAATTATTATTAATATTATTAAATATTTTCAAATAAAACTTATGTTCAAGTCGAAAAACTGAGTAGCTTTTTGTAGAATACTGAAGATAGGAAGTGGATGATAAAATTACAAAAAAAAAATTCTTTAAATGCACACTGCACATCTTTTGCTAATAAATATATTTTATAAACTTTTTGATTTTTGAAAAAAAAATCACTAGTTTGCTTTATGATGATAGTTACATCAAACTATGTCGACAAAAATTGCAGAAACCGCTAAAATAAACAACTTATAAAGAATACGTATTTTTTAAATGCCAGTTTACATGATGCTACAACATTTTTTTACTATCGTGTTCTAATTTAAAGTTATGCCAAGGATGAATATTTAATTTATAATCCCTACGAAAAAAGAAGAAAAATTATTTCCGCCGCCATTTCTCTATTTTCGTCCGCCATTTATCTCCTCCAGACCAAAGACTATTTATTTGATGTCCGAGGTCTGGAATTTTTTTCCCAATATTTATCGACGCGAAAATACGTGCGGATTATTTTAGTTTCGATTAAATTTGATTGCGAGAATTCATTGCGGATTTATAAATAAGTTAATGCGTTCCGGGGAGGGAGGATGAAGTAAATACACTTTGGCTTGATTTATTTTGATTCAGAATTCTCTAATGGACCGAGGCAAACGTTGCCAAAATAGCTAATGTTCGATAGAACAATTGTCTGGTGAAGATATTTCAAGGGCAAATTTTGAGCATATTTATGTTTATAGTATACAACAATCTTAATCATTTCCGTTCACGTATCTTTAAAATAGTGGGGTTTATCTTTGTCTTAAATGTGCCAAAATCACCGATGTTCAATAAATTAACTATTATGTAAAGATCGTTTAATGGCTAATTTTGAGCATATCTATCTTTTCGATACTAAACAATCTCTTTCATATAACTTCAAAATAGTATTCCTTCAGCAGAGGACGAGTTAAAAAAAATGGTGATGTGGCCATCATGTTACTTTCTCCGACTTAATGGTATCATTAATATTTACGCTTTCATGGTTTATTTTCAATTCAAATCATGTTTAAAATTCACATACAGCGGTTTATAGAATCGGATGAAACTGACGTTTAAAACGTCAATTTTATGAAAGATGAAAATGACAAATTATACTTTAAGTTCTAATAGTCAGTTTACTTAAAAACCAAAGAGATTTCGAAAAATACTTATTCTTTATAAGATGTTCATTTTGGCATTCTCTGCAATTATTATTAAAATAAATTTGCTGTAACTATTATTGTTTCGTAATTATAAACCAAAAATGACAAAAAATACCATTTAACTATTATTTTTCAAAAACCAGACATTTTACGAAAAATATTTTCAAACAAAAGATGTTAATTTCTTTGTTGTCTTCAAGTTTTGTTTAAGTGCTTTTATAGTATTTTTCATATTTAAAAAAATATCGGAGAAAAACAAAAAACTGTTAAGGTAAACACCCACTTCCGGTGTACGAAATTTTAGCAAAAGCTTTTCAGTTCTTTGAATTATCAAATCAAAGTTTGATGTTAATTGATGTAGTAGTTTTTGCGCATTTTAATTTATATCGCTCGTCTGCGACATAACCTAAAATTGTGGCACGTAAGTTGAGTTTAATAGTCAGTTTACTCAGAAACCAAAGAGATTTCAAAAAAACTTATTCGTTATAAGTTGTTCAATTTGGCAGTCTTTACAATTATTAATCATGTAAATTTGCTGTAACTATTATCGTTTCATAATTATAAAGCAAAAATGAAAAAAAAATTAATAAATTTTTTTCTCCAATAAAAATGATTTTATGAAAAATATTTTCAAACAAAACATGTTCATTTTTTCGTTGTCTTCAAAATTTATTTGAATGTTTTTTTTTTAATTGTCCATATTTCAAAAGATATTGGAAAAAAACAATAAACGGTTAAGGTAAACACCCACTTCCGGCTTACAGAATTTTACCAAAAGCTTTTCAGTTCTTCGAATTATCAAATAAGGCTTATGTTCAAAGTTTCATGTTAATTGTTCTGTTAGTTTTTGAGATACAACGCGCACAGACACACAGAAACACAGACACACACACACACACAGACACAATTTTTTTTTCCAGAAATTGTTGAAATGGCATCTAGGGAACCCAAAACGGATATTTCCGTAAAAAAAAAACTTGAAAAAAAAATCACGATCACAATACTTTCTCGTATTTCGTAACGGAGAAAGTAAAAACGAATAACTTACCTTCTGGAGAAGGTAGCACAAACATAAGACCATCAGTCGATTCTCCCACTAGGGTGGCGCTGACTCCTGACCAAGTAAAAAATGCTTAAAACACTTACTAGACACTGTTTTTGTTTTTGGGCAAATCCTCAAACATTTTCTAGCGACAACATTCTTAGAGTTAGAAAGGAAAAACAAGGTTTTGATTTGATAATACAAATTTTATGAGAGCGCAGAAGTATTCCCCACAAAGGATTTAAGCCATTCCAGCTGATTGGGCAAAACGCGTACCAATTTTAGTTCAAGACAACCAAAATTACTACGATTGTTGGCTGAAAATTATCAAGAATTTGGTTACAATGAAATTTTTATTCTTAGGCACGACACGAAACTATTTCATAAATTAATCAATTACAGAGTTAGATGTTTCTCGAAATCATCCATTCAATCTCCCAACTTCGTATTCGTTTTTGATAGATTTAAGAAATAATTTCGCACCATTTCTGAGAACTGAAATTTCACTGTAACCAAGTTTTGGAAGTTTTTAACCTGGAGTTGAGAAAAATATATTTTTTTTTTTTGCATAGGTTTGACCATTCAGCCACTAACGATGATAACGATGAAAAATATTATTGTTTAGTTTTTCTGCAGCAACAAACATAGGAAAACATTAGAGATTTACACAAGTTTTTTAAAGAAACGGTTTAATTTTTAAAATCTGATTTTGAGATTACTTTAAGATTCTATAGCACCGTAGACTAATTTTTCTATCACTTTAGTGGTTGAAAGCAAAAAAAAAAATTGTGATTTAAAAAAGATGCATTTTGTAGGACCAATTTTTTTTCAGTGTAATATTATCAAGAACTGAAATTTCATTGTAAAAAAGTTTTTGAAAATTTTTAGCCTGGCGTCCAAAAAAAAATCCAAGTACCCATTTTTTGACGACTTGTTATAATTCCAACCAGGTTGACCAACAAATTCGAAGAAGTCGGTCAGTGCCGGTGGTTGCGCAACCGAGAAATCTGAGCCAATTAGAGAGCGCCCCGGGGTGACGCCGATAAACATCCGGGGGCATTCCATTCCGGCAATCTTCCATCGCGTTATCTTCGAGTCCTTACTTCCAGCGACATTTCGTATTCCTGAGTTGAGCCACGATCTATTATTGTGCGCCGTCGGAATTTCAAGAGCCGAAAGAGTTCAGGACGTGACTGTACTCAAAACAACAACAATTTCAGCTCTTTAATTATAATAAGTTTTACTGTATTTAAATGCGGACAGGTCGTTAAACTTTGAAAAGATATAGTTTGCCTTATCACACAAGATGCTGGTTTCAACAATCTTTATGCGATTAAACTACTAGAAACTGTCGTGGCTGGAAGATCTATTTCTTTTATCATCGACGCTTTCTAAAACTAAATTCCTATCAATCATTATTTTTTAGAAATATGGTTTCTTGGATTTCTTGGATAATGGTGGTATTTGCAGACGTTTTTGTTATTAAAATTTATTTAACAGTAATTAAAAGTTAGTCACGTATAAATGCCGATATCACACGTCCTTACTTACAACATAAAATCTCATAGCCTTCTACAGGTTAGAAGTATTCGACCGGATGGTACAATGTGATCATTATCAATGGTAACTAGCATAACTTCAAAATAAATTTGTGGGCAAGCCTTGGATGAGATTAAATCATATTTTCTAATTAATGAATAAATTCGTTACTAATTAATCAGACACCGTGGATGATTACGATGATCAAATGGCTTCATTTAATAGATCATGACCGACCGATAACAAGAAAAAAATGCTACCCGAGAAGAGAACTTTCACCTCGAGGCTCTCGAGTTTCGACTCTCGCTTTCACGGATCCCCAACCGGATCCGAAATTTATGGAGCCGCTTTGGTCGACGCGCAGGTGCTTGCATTTCTTGGCGAGAGAGGCGTGGATCAAGATTAAACGATGATGAAATTAGAGACGGGCCCATAAAACCGCTACGTGCACAATTTTACAGGCTTGAAGCTGTTTAAAACTCAACACATACTCATACTCGTCTCATCGTGGGCAAATGAAATATAAAGGTATCGTAAAAGTGCTTGGATTTCTGTCATTTTATGGCAGCTCTTCTTCGCTGATTTAAAGCTGCATAACCTTTTTTTTATTTTCCATTATTGCCTTTACTGATAATGACATTTCTTGTCTTTTAAGATTCTGCATTGTTCTTTACTTCTTCCTCCAACATGATGAGTATGCTTCCCATATTTGATCTCGTTAATTGTTAGGAGACACGAATCCAGCTGAAATTCTTAAGAGGCTATCATTTTAAAATGTAACAAACACACGTTAGTGTATATAATCAAGTACTACATGATCTGAACTTATGTTCGTTAGAAAAACGCAGGACTAGGACTTTTACGTAAAATTTTATATAATACTATTGATTGTAGTAGCTTACTGGAAAAGAATAATTTTTATGTGCCGCGTGGTACAGCTGTTACTAGAAATAACCTCTGTTCAATCCCGTAGACCAGAAGTTACTGATCTGTTCAACTTTTCAAACTGTGCGTTTCAAACCAAAATTTGGCCATGACAATATCTTTGTACACTTCTAGAAATAAAAATTGTGATGTGGCCATCATATTACTTTCTCCGATTTGGTTATAATAGTTATTTATATTTATATTTTTCAATTTAAATCATATATTAAATCGAGCGTTTCACATGATCGAATGATTGCAACGTCAAAATTATGAAAGCTACAAATGACAAATGTTGTTTCATATTAAATTAAAAAGTCCTAAAACACCCAATAAAATCCCTGAACAAGAAAGCCTTGAAAAAGGTTTCTAAAAATAGTCCTGATTAATTAAAAAGTCCTAAAAACCTAATTAAAGTCTTGAACAAGAAGTCAAGAAAAGTCCCGATAAAAAAGTCCTGATAAAAAGTCCCGAAAGAAGAGTTCTGACAAAAAAATCTCTTGAAAAACAGGTCCTTCAAAAAGACCAGAAATAAAGTCCTGAAAAAAGAGTTCTGATAAAAAATGTCTTGGAAAAAAGTTTTGGAGGAACAGTTTTGGAAATAAAAAAGTTGTGAAAAAGTGTAGTGAAAAAAATCCTGAAAAAGTACTGCAAAAAGAGTCCTCAAAAATTAAGTCTTCATATAAAACATCAGAAATAAAAAATCCCGAAATAAAAAGAGTCCTAAAAAAGTCCTAAAATAAGTCCTGAAGAAAGTCCCGAAAAAGAGTTCTGATAAAATATCCTTAAAAATTGTCCTGTAATAACAGTCTTGAAAAAGAGTTTTGAAAATAATAAATGAAAGTATCCTTAAAAAGATCAGTAAAATAGTCCTGAAAAAGTTCTAAAGAAATTGTCCTGAAAAAATCCCAAAAAGAGTCTTGAAAAAAAGTCCCAAACAGAAAGTCCTGAAAATGTATCCTATAAAACATGTCCTGAAATATAATACTGATAATTCAACTCATGTATAAAAAGGTGCATTTAAAACGGCGGACAAAAAAAATTGCAAATGATTAAACATTTATTTACCTTCACCATGACAACAATCTCTATATTAATAATTTTAGTAAACAGCCAACTTCAGTTGAACAGGGGTAGTTCGTGTCAGTTCTGAATACATATGCGGTGAAATATAATTGATATCCGTTTCAGACACGCTTCCACGTGAAATTTTTGTTACGATTTTCATTCCGATCCATGCATCAGTTATCAATTAAGTAAGTATTTCACATTTTAGTTACGTGCATTTGCAATTAAAGCCGGCGACGGCATTTCGTACTTCGGCCGCGAGATGTCACAAACGTACGGTAGCTCTGCCACAATGCGTGAATTTGATTGCATTTAATATCTATCTTGTTCTATCGTGTTCTAATAGTATGAGATAACCATTGATATATTAGTGTATTTGGCGTTTTCTCTTTTATGTGTGTTGGAAATAAGTTCAGCGGCCATTTAACGATCAGCTGTTATTGGTTTCCCAACTTCATGCCGCTTGTAGTGTGTGCGCGTGTGTGTGTTGTGTGAGAGGTTATAACCTATAATATAATATAAGAAACGTCAGAAATGTATGGAATGTGTACTAAATGTAAGTAATAATATATACTTATACAAAACAATAATTATAAATATCATTTTAACGGCTGGATACCAGTGTTTGTACCACTCGCAAGCGTGCAGGCGCGAATTTCGTGATTTCCGTAGCACTCAACTTTGACGATTGGTGCTTCAACCAATTCCATCACAAATAAAAAATGCTCTTTCACCCATTGTACATTTAATTAACCTAAATTGCTAATATAAATATAGGTTTTATTCGTTAAATTATCTCCACAAATACCACTCGCGGTTATAATTTCGGCAGGATAAATTTTATTTTAAGCACTCGTCATTTCATCGCAAATATCTTGAATGAATTGAGATTAGGCAAAATCCACTCGCGCTAAAGCGCTCATGGATTTTTCCATCTCAATTCATTCTCGAAATTTGTATCGATTCAATGGCTCGTGCAAACAAATAAAATTTATCCGGCCAAATTAAACCTCTTGTGGTATTACCCCCGAAAAAAGTCCTGTAAAGAGGGCTTGAAAAAAAAAAATTCCGAAAAAATAATTCTGAAAAATGTAACGAAGAAAATTCTGAAAATAATCTTGAAAAGAAGTCTTGAATAAGAGGTACTTAAAAAAGTCTCGAAAAAAGACCGAAAGGAACAATTCTGGAGATAAAATCTTGAGTCCTGATAAAAGCCGTGAAAAAAAGTCTTCATACAAAATACCAGAAATAAATGTCCCGAAAAAGAGCCCAAAAAGTCCTGAAAGATTGTCCTAAAATAAGTCCTGAAGAAAGTTCAGAAAAAGAGTCCTGATGAATTTTCATAAAAAAAATTGTCCTGTAAAAACAGTCTTGAAAATTGCCCCGTAACATCTTTAAATAATAAACAGAAAAGATTCTGAAAAAAAAATTACTGTAAAAAGTCTTTAAAAAGATCAGAAGAAATTGTCATGAAAAAGAAATCCCAAAAAGAGTCTTGAAAAAACCCCGAAAAAAGTCCTAAAATAAGTCCTTAACAAAATTCCTGAAATAATAATATATCTTATCTTAAAAATGTCCAAAAAGGTCATTAAAAAAAAATTCTAAAAATTGTCATGTAGAAAATTCTGAAACATTTGTTCTGAAAAAAATCCCTAAAATAAGTCCTCAATAAAGGATTCTTGAGAGAGTCCCGAAAATGTCCCGAGAAAAAAATCCCGAAAAAATATCCTGTTAAAAAATTTTGAAACGAAATCCTAAAAATAAAGGTCCTGAAAGAAAAAGTCCTTAAAATAAGTCTTAAAAAGTCCTAAAAAATAATCGTCGAAGAAACGTCTTTTAAAAATATCCTTAATAAAGGATAAAATAAAATGATAAAAATTCTGAAAACATTGTCCTGAAGTCCCAAAAAGGCTAAAAGAAGAAAACACTGTTAAGGTAAATACGTAATTTTACCAAAAGCTTTTCAGTTCTTGGGATTATCAAATAACACTCATGTTCAAAGTTTTGTGCTCATTTCTGACAGACTGTTATATAGAGAAAAAATGGTGATATGGCCATACTTACTTACTTTCTCCGACTTGATGGTATCATAGCCATTTATATTTACGTTTTCATGGTTTATTGAAATCATATTTTAAATGTATATCGAGCGTTGCGTAAACTCGGATGAAACTGACGTTTAAAACGTCAAAATTATGAAAGATGGAAAAATTATACTTCAAATTCAAAAACTCGGTTTACTCAAAAAGTAACGAGATTTCGAAAAAACTTATTCCTTAGAAGTTGTTTATTTTGGAATTCTCTACAATTATTATTCATATAAATTTGCTGTAACTATTACCGTTTCATAATTATAAACCAAAAGTTAAAAAAAAAAATTAATTAATTTTTTTATCGAATAGCAATGATTTTATGAAAAATATTTTTAAGCAAAAGATGTTCATTTCTTTGTTGTCTTTAATGTTTGTTTAAATGTTTTTATGATATTTTTCATATTTAAGAACATATTGGCAAAAAACAAAAAACAGTTAAGGTAAACACCCACTTCCGGTGTACGAAATTTTACCAAAAGCCTTTCAGTTCTTCAGATTATCAAATAAGACGTATGTTGAAAGTTTCATATCAATTGCTCTATTAGTTTTTGAGATACAGCGCACACAGACAGACACACACACACACACAGCAGACACACACACACACAGACACAATTTTTTTTCCAGAAATTATTGAAATGGCATCTAGGGGGCCCAAAACGGATATTTCCGTAAAAAAAAATTTTGAAAAAAAAATCACGATCTCAATACTTTCTCGTAACGGAGAAAGTAAAAATAAATAAATAATTTACCACCTCTGAACTAGGCGTTATTGATGTGTTAAACTTTTAAAACTGTGCGTTTTAAACCAAAATTTGGCCATGACTTAATATCTTCTAGAAAGTAGTACACTAGAAATAAAAAATAAAAAAAATATAAACAATAAAAAAATTTGAACTAGCGAGAATATGATAAAATGTATCTAAAATATAAGACATTAAAGAATCTGGAAGCTTTGAGGCGATATCAGCTAACAAAAACATGTTTATGCCAATGTTAAAAAAAAATCAAAAGAAAAATACTAAATTTTCACTTTCAGAGTATAGACCAAAAGTTGTTCAAAGAATTTTTTATGGTAAAAAAAGAAAACAATTACAATTTCGATGTATAAAACCTATCAACATAACCATTAAATGCATCTAGCTGAATTAAATGTTCTTCTATAATTTCGACCGTTCCAGATTTAATTTTCGAGAGTTCTAGAGATTTCGTTTCGTTTTGGTCGTGCGGATAATCACCTATTATTACCGCTTCCTGTTACCTTTTTGACTTGATCTTTTCTTTTTATTCGTAACAACAAACGAGAATGTAGGTCGTGGGGAGTTTGAAATTTAAATGGTGTCCATTGTGCGCGCCGCGAACGTCTGCTTACAAAAAGATCACCACAAAAGAGCAGAACCGCGATGCTTTAATGGCGCCTTTGTGGACTCATCTCTTCTGTTATTTATGAGGGGGAATAAATTACAGTACATCTTGCACACTGATGATTAAAACACATAAATTCTACCGATGTAGAAGAAACGTAAATGTGCTACAGATGATTTAGGGCAGTCATGAACAAACCCCATACGTGCGTTTTTAAAAATGCATGGCGCTTGATTGAATTGAAATTTACTAAATGTAGGGTGCAGCCGTAGAATTGGTTAGCTTAAAAAATAATTTTAATAGTCATAAAATATGCGTAAATGTTTTTTAAAAATAATTTTAAAGCCAATACAAATTCAATTTGATTGATTGCAGAATCCCACAATATAAAGAATACGAGCCTCTATGTGTATGAGATGTATGTATCTTTAAAAAGGCTTGACCAAAAATAAATAATAAAGATTAAGTCTCTATTTTAAGCTCCACATTTTTTAAACTATTTCAGTTCTTAATTTAGATTCATTTTGTTGACCTTTTTTTATTATCCTTAACAGTCTTTTGATGTTTGAATTTTTAAATGTATAACTGTGTATATTCAAGAGATATTTTTTTAATATTTCAAATATTTTTGACTTTGCATATTGATTTTTTTGGGAAATAATAATTTATCTTTTTAGAAATACATTTTTTTCCCGTCGTTTTACATTCATTTTTACCAGTTACAATATTCATTTCATTTTCTGGATATATGGAATATACAAACTTTACATTTTTCAACTTTCAACAGTTTTTTTTTTATAAATATTTAAGAACACTTTTTCATTGTTTTGAGTTGTTAACTACTTCCTACATTAAATTTAATTATTTTAAATTTTTTGACAGGAAGAATGTTTTTTATACTTTGTACAGAGGAAGTAATAGTAATTTTTCTGCAGCCGTCCCGAAAATAAAACTTTCGGTATGATTTATTAAATCGAAAGTACCACTTTACATAACGAAAGTAATTATTTTCGGGACGATTTTGTTTCACTTTCGGAACGATTTCTATACTTTCGGGGCGCTTTTTGTTACTTTCGGGACGATTTTGCATATATATGTAGTCGGCCTTGACAAAAACATGAACATCGTATTTAATTATGACAGCGCTTGTCATAACATTCGTGTGTGTTTTTGCTTTTTTAACATAAAAAAACGGCTGCAGAAAAAATATTGTATGTAACTCGTTTCAAAAGTGATTTTACGGGATTCGCAGAAAATTCCTACTCATCCCGTAAAATATCATTTTTGGAACTTGTTACGTAAATTACTATTGTAACTTAACGCTATTATGAAATTTCGTCTATTTAAAAAAAATCAAAAGTCATCGTTAGGCCTGGTTTGGGTTCGATATTTTTGGCCACAAATGTTCTATGGGGCCTTGTTAACAATATTTAGCCTTAAAAAAATGACACATATTCTTCATTTTTGTTTAAATAATTTTTTGAATTAACGCTATTATGAAATTTCGTCTATTTTCAAAAAATCAAAAGTCATCGTTAGGTTAGGTAAGGTTATCGTTTTTATCTTCTTATCCCAGTTATTTATTATAAGATCTCTCAAAAGTAGATCAAATAAGTAGAAAATGAGAATAACGTTCCCTCTGATATCAAAATATATTAATCGGTTTTAGGGTTCATTTCAATTGAAAATCAGTCATTAAAAAACATGGCAAATACTATTACGGGGTCTTTTTTTATATATTTTTTTTCGTTGCTATTATTTAAAAGTGCCCACCTTTTAATACAAATTTTCTTCAAAAACAAAGAAATTTCTGATTTCTTGTAGCCTTTTTACGGAATCATTAATAACTAAATTTAAATTGCGCGCCACATAGTGTACAAGCTGATGTATTAGGACCACGTAATTTATCTACCCAAAATGTGACCAACCCCATCTGGAACCGAAGATTTTACTACCTAATAAATTTGAGTCCCCACTGATTGTCGTGGTAAACAAGGTCATTGTACCATCTTTCTTTGTCGTGCCGAAGAAGGCAAGAGTTTACGGTCCCCAAGGGCAAATGACTGACTCTACTAGCTTTGAAATTCAGGTACACCGTTATTTTAGAAACTGGAGTTTTAAACTTAGAAATTAATATACAATTAATTGTCACATTTGTATAGCAATATTAAAACAAAAAACATTTTCAAAACAAAAGTAAAGAAGTTTTTCACAAGTAACCCATTTTATAGTGTTCAAGAATTCTTGTATTAGTATTCTCATATAATATTTTACGTTGTGTCTGTCAATCTTAGTAATATCTTAATATTTAATCTACTTATGTATATATAATTCTAAAAATTATTGTAATAGTTTATAATATTTAACTGACTGTGATATTCCATATCGTATATTTCTTTTTAAGTATTTAACTTCTGTAATTATTTGAAACAATGTAATATTCCTCTGGGAATCTCACTACATATTTACTATATAAATAAATAAATAAAACTTTAACAAACATTATTTTAACTTCCACAATAAAATCTGAAATAGATGAAGCCAAAATTTGAAAAATAAATATTGAAAAATTTGAAACAGTCATAATATTACCTTCGAAGCGAAAATTTTGAATATCAAAAATGTTTCAAAAGTGATCCAGAGTGAGCAACAAAATATTAATTAAATAGTGTTGGATTATTTGATAAATATAAATATTTGAGGATATAAAACATGCGAGATGAATTGAAACTGGCAAAATCTTAGGGTAGGTCTACAGATTTAAAAAAAGAATCCAATTTCCCAACAAGTGCTCTGTTTTCGACAATGTTTTAAAAATGGCATACATTTAAAGGAATTAACCAAATTTATTTTGGTAAAAAAATTATTCATTGTGTAGCAGTTTTTCTGAAATACTGATTGCATGTTTTCTCTTTGTGACCATACCAGCCACAGTAGCAGCAGCTGAACGTAGTTTTTCTAAGTTAAAATTTAGAAAAACGTACTTACGTAATACTATGTATCAAGAAAGTCGATCTAATTTAGATTTAATTTCAATAGCAGGGTTCGGAAAATATCCGATATTTATATAAATATCAATATATCGGATATATATCGGATATATATCCGATATATATCAACTTCTTGATATTTATTCTTGGTCATTAATATTAATGTTTATATGACTTATTAATTATATAATGGACATACTTTATTTATATTATTTTTATTTATTGCAAACAAACACTATATTGCTTGCAATATAGTAAAAAAAATAACATTTAAAATGTCAAAAAATTTGACATCAAATTGAAAAAATTTTGAAATGAAGACTTTTTTGCTCTGCACTATGTTTACAGGGATAAATTGAAGAATTTTCAAAGTGAGGACCTTTTTTTGAGTTTTTTTTGCTCACACTTATTTTTTCATTTTTAAGTCACTTCAAAAATCAACTGTTTTCGATAAAAAAGAGTCATTTCGGCCATCTCTAGTTTAAATTAAAGCAAATACTTACTATTCGTATTGCTGCAACTGGGAATATTTGAGAAACGGGGGAATTTTTTGGTATTGTGTGTTTCATAAATATCCATGATATATATCCAATGATATATATCGTCCGAACCCTGTTCAATAGTAAACGCAATAGGAAGATTGGATTTAGATAATTTAATAACAAAGTTTGCTAATGCAAAGGCGCGAAAAAATCATTTTCCTAAGTACATGTATTGTGTGTATCTTTACATGTTTAATTTTTTGTAATTTTTATAAGTTGAAATTATTTCAATATAATGGTTACAGTATACAGGGTGCCCGGATTTCAACATGACAACATGGGCAACTTCTGCATTTGAAGAGATAGAGAGATTGTCAAATTAGCAAAAAGGTGCAGGTTGGAGGGCTCATTGAGAATCCACCCACAAATCCCACCTGTCATGGCCTCCACAATAAAAATTAAAAGAAAATCTGAAGTTGAAGAAATTCGAAGATTTTGTTTTAATTTTTATTTTGAACAAGTGAGCCATGACAAGTGAAATTTGGGAATGGATTCTCGACGAGCCCGCGAACCTGCACCTTTTTGCTAATTTGACCATCTCTCTACCTCTTAAAATGCAGAAGTTGTCCATGTTGTCCCTACGAAATCCAAGCACCCTGTATATCAAAGAAGAGAAATGCGTGATTTTCCCTGAGGTGCAAATTTGTATCAGGAGGGCGAAAGCACTTTTTTTCTAATCAGGATACTTATGAAGTAGCATAAAAAAATCGATAAACATTTTCATATATTAAATGTTACTGGTAAATCTATAGTCCGCAAACGAACCATGTGGGGGGCCCGTGGTTATGTCCATACGCCACTGACTCAAACTTAGTAGTTACACTAATATTTTCGAATCTATTCGTAATATACATGTTTGTAAATTAAATCCGACTCTAAAAATGTTTATACATTAAAACGTGATATTAGTCTGCGAGGGTTACTTAAAGCGGTGACACAATCAACATCCGTTCTTGAAGTTAAAAAAAATATCCATTCAATTAACATCTGCATCTTAAGCCTAAGTACTTCTGAGCAATTACCGACTAAGAGCTCTTCGCAGCACACTCGAGATTACTATTTCTTAATGCAACATTGACACGTCCGTCCATTTTCTTGCATAATTTATTCCCAACCGGCAAATTGATTTTAATTATGCTAAATTCCCGATGATTTTATGCTGGCTGCTAAGAATATTTGTGGTAACTAGGGTATCTTGCAATCGAATGATTCTGTTAACGGTTATGCCGCTCCTCAAATTAAAAATATTGTTGATTAAAACAAAACCAAAAAATTAAGCCTACGCGTGAGTCTGCATAATTACTCTACATTTTAAGATAAGCAAAACGCTTCTTTAAAGAGATGCTGTTTTATATGCATAGATTAGAATGTTGCAATATTGGTAACGGATGCTGAATTAATAAGTATCCGTGTTAATCTTTATTAATCGTTTTCAATATTCAAGTTGTTTAATTAGAGACATAATCTTTAAAAAAAGTCGACATTTCAGGACAGGTAGTGTAAAGTCAACGCAATTGTGGGATTCTGGGTTTCGAACGTTCTCTCTCTGGAACACGTACAGCCTTACCAAAATTTGGTGGCACATTGCGCAGTGACAATATTAAATTTTAAGACAGGGGACGCTGGAAACTCATAATTATTCAGCGAGCGCCGCGTGGGCATTATATAAAAATAGACAGAATCGTCGCGAAGTGGTGATTCGTATTCAATTAGATGGTGCGGCCACGCGGAGATGTGTTTACCGCGTTCTCTTCGAATACTTTTACTTTCACTCTACGTAAACTTTACCTCCAGGTGACTCGTGGTTTTGGTACGGCTGTACATGATAGCCCCAAGGTATGCGTATTGAGTTATGTTAAAAAATATTCAATTCCACAGATACAAGAAGATGACCAATAAGAGCTCAGCAAGATGGCGCACCACTTTACTACCTCATAGAAAATCTAAAGCTCTATATTATTACCATAAAAACATTTCCACGTGGCTATGATCACGCATGCACATACTGATGATGCCCAACAGTAGCCGATTTCCACATTTGTGGAATGTTCTGACGTTTGAATTATCAAAATTGGCCATCGCCGGTTTAAAAAATCAAGCTTGTAATACACACGTACTAGTTGATGCTAATGTTAGAATCCCGAAGTTTTAGAATTTTGTACTGAATGTACACGAATATGTTTTAACCAATACAAAAAATAAATTAAATAAAGGAGATAAGTAGATATTGAATGATACAAAAAAATGCATCATTCAATATCCGTCAGGCAAGAAGTGGTTTTAACAAGTGATTTATTTTAATTTCGCAGAATTACAAACATATTGAATATTCAGATATTCCGGCTATTTTTCGTTTTTATTTAATGCTTCTGCAACAAGTGAGGGTTTTTAACTTCAATACAAAAATGTTGAATTTGATTATTGTTACAAAAAATTAAAAAAAGAAACTGTTTGACATATTTGACTACTTCAATGGCAATTACTACTGATTCGAAAATGAAAACCCTTTTCTTGTTGCAGATGTATTAAACTAATTGGATTTAGAAAAAGCCTAAAAGCCTAATTCGACATTTTCCCAAATTTACGAAATGAATGTTATGAAATTTCCAAACATCAAAATATTGAATTCAAATAAAACGAAAAACTTTGAATTATTCAAAATGTATTATGAAGTGAAATCCTCTATAATTACTTATTTAATCAAAATATTTGGCTAATTTTGGACTTAATTAATTTGAATTTAATATGTTCGTTCATTTAAATGAAAATGTCCTGATTTTTACTTCCTCCGTTACGAAGTACGAGAAAGTATTGTGATCGTGATTTTTTTTCAAAACATTTTTTAGAGAAATATCCGATTTGGGGTCCCTAGATGCCATTTCAACAATTTCTGTAAAAAAAAAAATTGTGTCTGTCCTGTGTGTGTGCGTGTGTGTGCCTGTGTGTGTCTGTGTGTGTGTGTGTGTGTGTGCCTGTGTGTGACTGTGTGTGTGTGTGTCTGTCTGTGCGCGCTGTATCTCAAAAACTAATAAAGCAATTGATACGAAACTTTGACCATACGTCTTATTTGATAATCTGAAGTACTGAAAAGCTTTTGGTAAAATTTCGTACACCGGAAGTGGACGTTTACCTTAACTGTTTTTTTTGTTTTTTGCCAATATTTTCTTAAATATGAAAAATATCACAAAAATATTTAAACAAACATTGAAGACAACAAAGAAATTAAGATTATTTGCTTGAAAATATTTTTCATAAAATCATTTTTATTTGAGAAAAATATTTATTAATTTTTTTTTAATGTTTGGTTTATAATTATAAAACGATAATAGTTTTTATGTTAATAATAATTGTAGAGAATGCCAAAATGAACAACTTATGAAGAATAAGTTTTTTTTCGAAATCTCTTTAGTTTTTGAGGAAACTGTGTTTTTGAATTTAAAGTATAACTTTTCCATCTTTCATAATTTTGACGTTTTAAACGTCAATTTCATCCGAGTTTACACAACGCTCGATGTAATTTAAAATATGATTTCAATTGAAAATAAACCATGAAGACGTAAATAAAAAATGGCTATGATACCATTAAGTCGGAGAAAGTAACATGATGGCCACATCACCATTTTTAAATTATAGTAAATCTATTTAATCAGGCTGAAATACCTCTGGTCAATTGCTTGTTGAGGTCATTTGTAAAAGTGTCACAATAAATGTATTGTCTCTCTCTACATAATCATCACAATCGAACAAAACTTGCGTCCAAAAAGTAAATTTTGCAGGCTTTTGACTTAAAATTTAGTATTTTACGTTGATCTAATTGGTTTTTATTGGTTATACTAAATTGGCTTCATGCTGACAATCGAACACAGTTTCCGTCAGTTATGAAATTTGCTAATATCAAAAACTGGATTTTGCATTTTGCGTTGATTCAACAAGAAAGTTGTTCAATTTGTTTTTAAATGATACTGAATTGGCTATCTGGTGACATTTAAATGATAAGTTTTCGCCAGTTATGCTATTTTCAAAGTTCAAGCAGAAGATTTTGCTATTCCGGCTTTGGATTTATTTTGCATTTTCGGTTGATGCATCAAGAATATTTTCCATATTTATTTTTAAACGATATTGAATTGGCTACTTGTTACATTTGAATTTTTAGAATTGAACAAAGTTTTCACCTGCTTATGATATTTGCAATGATCGAAAACTAGATTTTGCTTTTCTGGCTTTTGACTTGGAATTTTGCATTTTGTGTTGATATAGCAAGAAAGTTTTTTGCCAAAAAGGCCGTTAAAAAGGTCTTTAAAAAGCCCTGTAAGGAAGGCCTGAAGGAAGACCTGAATAATCCTGAAAAATTTCAAATACAGCCCTGAAAAATGTCTTGATATAAATGTTCTGAAAAAAGTCCCAATAAAGTCCTGATAAGAAATTGAATTTGTATAGGCCTGATATAATTATGTTCTAATGTCTCCAATTTTTGGACTCAAAATTTACTGAAAAACTCATTATTATAAAATTGTAAAATACGGTTCAACGGTACTCGTGGTCTAGTATTTTATGCAAATCTGCACAATGGTTAAGTTAAAAAACAGTTGCGGCTTTCTAGCAAAAGACTGAACTGCGCCATTAGATTCTAAATACCTAATTATTTACTTTACTAATATTTTATATTAACATGTCCCTCATTTGTATTTGAAATAAAGTTCATTATTATCATTATTATTAAAATCCTGAAAATGAACACTAGAAAAAAGTTCTGATAAAACTGCGCTGAAGGGATTTCTAAAAAAGTCCTGAGAAAGGATTACTTAACAATGTCTTGAAAAAAATATCCTGAAAAAAGACCTCAAAGAAATTCCGAAGAAAGTAATCTTGAAAGAAGAGTCCTGAAAAATGTCAGAATAAATTCCTGGAAAAAAGTCCCGGAAAATGTTCCCAAGAAATAACTTAAAAAAGGCCAGAAAAAAGGCCTATAAGTAAAGTCTTGAAAGAGAGGCTTGAATAAAATCTCCTAACAAAAATTCTAACAAAAAGTCCCTAAAAAATCTCGAGAAAAAGTCCGGAAGAAAGATATTATGAAAAAAAGTCGAGAAACCCAAAGTCATGAAAATGTTCTAAAAATTTTTTTAAAAAAATCTTTAAAAAAGTCCTGAAAAAAGTTCGGGAAAAATTGCTAGAAAAGTGCAATGAAAAAAATCGAGAAAAGGGTTCTGAAAAACAAAGTCCGGAAAAAGAAGTCCTTAAAAAGTCCCGAAATAAAGTCGGGTAAAAAGGCCTGAAAAATTGTCCTGAAAATAAAGTTTTGAAAAAGTCATGAAAAAATATCCTTAAACAAGTCCTGGAAAAGGCATTGGGAAAGTCTTGAAAAAAGTCGGAAAAAAGTAAAAAAAAATAGACAAAATAATAGATAAAAGTACTGAAAGTAAAGAGAAGTCCGTAAAAATTCTCGAAAGGTCTTGAAATCTTGAATACATCCAGAAGAAGAGGTTTGAAAATAAAGTCATGAAAAAATGTCCTTAAACATGTCCTGGAAAAAAGCCGTTTAAAAAAGTCCCGACTATATGCTAACATTAATTTTTTTTGATCGAATTCTTTTTTCAGTTATGCCATTTCCAGAGATCAAAAACTATATTTCCCACACAATCTGTAAAACTAGGCAATTTAAATTGCATAAGAAATTATCTCATTTTTAATTTTTAAATACTTCAATGAGTTTTTATTGTTAATTGCCACTAATATATTTAAAGAATATATTCCGTTAATTTTTATTACGTTTTTTTGATTTGTGAGCACCTGTTACTCTCGCCGGTATATGTCTGGCATTTGGGGGCTCCGCCTAGACGATCCCGCCTTGCATTGCATAGTGTTTTGACAGTTATAAAAAAATGATTTTGTTTTCTTTCAAAAATCAAAATAAAGGAAGATTAATAGGAAAAGTAACTTAACCAATATCAAAAGGAGAACAATTAGAACAAATTGTGTCGGGAAGGCTCGGAGAAACGAGGGTCACGGTTTGGTAGCCTGGCGCACGCTCAGTGAAATGGCGACATAGTAATAGGAAGCGACAAAGCATGTTGATAAATTGGAATCGATAAGCGCCATCTGTGAATAGCGGCGTAAACTACCACCAACACATGCACACAATCGATACGTGTGTGTGTATATATTCTTTCGTACTACACTAAAATAAGTTAAATATTGGTAATCAAAAACACTTGGTTTTAGTTGTTTTACAATTTATATTAATTAAACATTATACTTCCACAAGTTTTGTGCATTCTTCTTTCGAGAATGTTCGTGTGAACAAAACTACTTGAACAAGTTGTATAATATTTATTTTACTTAATATAAATAGTAAAACATGGTGATTTTGTTTACCAATATTTACCTTGTTAATAACATTTCATCGGGTGATGTACACATATATTTTGTAAATTTTGTGCTATGAGGCTAACACAAGAAATGATTGTTTTATTCGTCCTCGATTTCCGCAGTGTTTGACAATCTACGTTACAAGTAACACGGGGAATTACACGGCATGTAGATAAATTTTACCGGAAAAGCGCCGTCTAGTGTTAGCAACAAACATAATTTACAGAAATTCATCGAATTTTTATGGTGGCGCCATCCAATATTAGCGGCGTAAAGCTCGATTTCTTATGCCCTGTTTCCCATATCTCTTGTCAAACCCCTGGTAATATCCTACGCTGATAGAAAACGAATCGAGTTGAAGCTACGCCTCGGCCCGTCCGTGAGCACATGGTGCTCGCACTGCCATAGGTTTACCCTCACTTCGATACACTGTTGCTCGAGTAGTATCAACGTGTTAAATAGAAGAGGTAATGTTCAAATTACTCATTTTTCGACGTAATTATTAGATATCACAGAGTAAGATTGATTTTAAATATTCTGCCAAAATAGTGAATGTTTTCATTTCTTACGTTCTTTTAGAGATTTCATTAGTTCCATGTTTTAGCGGGATATTTGGATTACTCCATCTTATTCTGAGACAAACTGTAGAACAACTCAAATAAAGGCCATCGATCTGATAAAACATATATTACCTCTAACAACTTATTATATTTTTTTGTGATAGCATTGACAACTATGCCATCTGCCAAAACTCTTTGTATAATACATTAAAGCTTATAACTACATGAGTGTTGAGATGATGCACACTGGGGATACAATATGCAAACAATAAGGTTGCAATGCGGAACTTCATGACATATTGGACAAACAACAAACAAGATAATTGCAATAGAGCTTTACCAGTTCTATTATCGGGGATAATACCACAAGAGGTTTAATTTGGCCGGATAAATTTTATTTGTTTGCACGAGCCATTGAATCGATACAAATTTCGAGAATGAATTGAAATGGAAATATTTTCTCACCCACACGCACACACAACAGGCTACACAAGTTAGGAGACCAATAACGGCTGATCGTTTAATCGCCGGTGCACTTATTTCCGACACACATAAAAGAGAAGACGCCAAGTGCACACATATAAAAATGTTTATTTCATACTATTAGAACATGATAGAACAAGATGGATATTAAATGCAATCCAATTCTGCATTTCACGCATTGTGGCAGCGCTACCGTACACTTGCGACATCTCACGACACTAGGCCGAAGTACGAAATACTATGTCGGGCTTTAATTGCAAATGTACGTAACTAAATGTGTATTATTGGTGAACAGACAATACTTACTCAACTTATACATCGTGAAATAATTTTCACGTGGAAGCGTGTCCGAAACGGATTTCATTTATATTTCACCGCAGAGGTATTCAGAACTGACACGAACTGCCAGAGTACAACTGAAGTCAGTTGTTTACTAAAATTGTTAATATAGAGATCGTTGTCATGGTGAAGGTAAATAAATGTTTAACCATTTGCAAATTTTGTTTGTCCGATGTTTTAAATGCACGTTTTTATACATGAATTGAATTATCATTGCTAAATTTTAATCATTTTCGGCTGACTATTTACAGCCAAATTAATTTCAATAAATTATTTGTTTATAGTCTTCGTAAGTTCAGGCAATTTATCGTCTTTATTAAATCCATTTGATTGGGTTTCGAAATGAAACTCTTGTTTTGTTTAATTATAAAACGTAGTTTCCTGACACGTGATTTGAGAACTTTATGTTATTTTCAAAGGAGTATAGTAATAATCTGTACTCAGTACTGTACTTAGAGTACCTAGAGGTTTCTTCAAGAATAGTATCAGTAATAATAGCAATTACCAACAGGTTGTATATTCACATATTCAGGATATATTTCGCCTTTATTTACTTTAGTACCATCTTTCTTTTCAATCATATACAGACAGTATCGGCAATTACGTTTCCTTAGCATCTACCAACCACATCTGCTTCTTATTTCCGTGCTTCTATTTGTAATCACAACAGTCCCAACGTAAATTACACGATTACTTTTACTGCACAATAATTTCTCAATCGGCAGCAATAATCTGTTCACGTTTCGCGAAGCGTGATTCCAGCAACGGTGTCTCGCAATCGCGGAACGATTTTTTTTCCTTTCCACCTCTTGCACCGCCAAGAGAAAATTAGGTAGTACCGTTCCTGGCGTTTCCTTTTGCTCCACGAGACTACCTCCGTTACCTCTAATGAGGAAATAGAAAGAAACGTCATTGGTTGTTTTACTATAAATCGAAATCGAAAGAAACGCGTTTCGATCAGAATATTGGTTGTTTTTTTTCTTACTATACGTCCAGATCTTTGGATTGAATTATAGACTTTGAAGGCTCGTTAAATCCCGGCATTCTCGTTTCTAGTGTACGTTTCCTTAAATAAAAATAGTGTTGACTAATGTCGCTTATATTTCACAGCGCCATCGAACCGGGTACGATCATTCATCCCCAATTAGCGCATCCGCTTCCAATTTTTCAGATGTGAAATCTTGCACTTGATTTTTTTTTTTTTTTTGATAACTTGAAAGATCTGAAGTGAACGTAATTGAAAGGCTCGTGTTTTTTTTTGGCTCTGTGTACATTTGTAGCACTTATAATTGGTATCAATGCTTTTAAAATATTACACTTGTGCTGCTTGCTTTTGCAATCTGGTGTTGCGTTATACTCGAAAGTAGACACTTTTCTTTTTTTGTTTTAATTTAAAAATCTCTCCGAATTAGGTGACAAATGATTAATATTTGTCACATAATTTGTTCATAGTTTATTTATTTATTATAATTTTGGCTTCAAATTACTTCATTGCGTAGATATATGTATTGGTTAGCTACATGTCAAATTTAGCTGTTGTTGCCTAATTGGTTTTGCATTTTTTTTGTTTAAAGTGAGATTTTGCTGACTTTGTTAATAATAGAAATTAAACCAAAACCTAAAGACAGAAATATCTAGCGGCCAATTTAATGGATACACTATCTTTAAAGACCAAACATTTTAGTTTATTTGTAGTTTTATGCTTCATAAAAAAAAATCTTGAAAAAAATAGTTGTCATAGACCAAAAATAAACTTGTTTAGTAATTTAATTGTATAGTTCTTTTATATAGGAAACAATTCTTAGAAAATGCCTTTTTACTTTCTCCGTTACGAAGTACGAGAAAGTATTGTGATCATGATTTTTTTTTTCAAATTCTTTACGGAAATATCCGTTTTGGTGTCCCTAGATGCCATTTCAACAATTTCTGGAAAAAAAATGGTGATGTGGCCATCATGTTACTTTCTCCGACTTGATGGTATCATAGCCATTTATATTTACGTTTTCATGGTTTATTGAAATTATATTTTAAATAAAAAAATGGTGATGTGGCCATCATGTTACTTTCTCCGACTTTATATTTACGTTTTCATGGGTTTATTTTCAATTGAAATCAAATTTTAAATGTACATCGAGCGTTGTGTAAACTCGGATCAAACTGACGTTTAAAACGTCAGAATTATGAAAGATGGAAAAATTATACTTCAAATTCAAAAACTCAGTTTACTCAAAAACTAAAGGGATTTCGAAAAAAACTTATTCTTTATAAGTTGTTCATTTTAGAATTCTCTACAATTATTATTAACATAAATTTGCTGTAACTATTATCGTTTCATAATTATAAACCAAAAATGAAAAAAAATAAATACATTTTTTTCTCGAATAACAATGATTTTATGGAAAATGTTTTCAAACAAAATAATCTCATTTCTTTATTGTCTTCAATATTTGTTCAAATGTTTTTGTGATATTTTTCATATTTAAGAAAATATTGGCAAAAAACAAAAAACAGTTAAGGTAAACGCCCACTTCCGGTGTACGAAATTTTACCAAAAGCTTTTCAGTTCTTCAGATTATCAAATAAGACGGATGTTGAAAGTTTCATATCAATTGCTCTATTAGTTTTTGAGATACAGCGCGCACAGCCAGACACACACACACACACACACACACCATCACACACACACACAGACACAAAAAAAATTTTTCCAGAAATTGTTGAAATGGCATCTAGGGACCCCAAAACGGATATTTCCGTAAAAAAAATTTTTGAAAAAAAATCACGATCACAATACTTTCTCGTACTTCGTAACGGAGAAAGTAAAAATTAAATGTACATTGAGCGTTGCGTAAACTCGGATGAAACTGACGTCAAAATTATGAAACATGAAAAAATGATACTTCAAATTCAAAAACTCTGTTTACTCAAAAACTAACGAGATTTCGAAAAAAACTTATTCTTTAGAAGTTGTTGATTTTGGTATTCTCTACAATTATTATTCACACAAATTTGCTGTAACTATTATCGTTTCATAATTATAAACCAAAAATTGAAAAAAAAGTAATAATTTTTTTTTTCGAATAGCATTGATTTTATGAAAAATATTTTCAAACAAAAGATGTTCATTTTTTTGTTGTATTTAATGTTTGTTTAAATATTTTTGTGATATTTTTCATATTTAAGAAAATATTGGCAAAAAACAAAAAAAAACAGTTAAGGTAAACACCCACTTCCGGTGTACGAAATTTTACCAAAAGCTTTTCAATTCTTCAGATTTTCAAATAAGACGTATGTTGAAAGTTTCATATTAATTGCTATATTAGTTTTTGAGATACAGCGCACACAGCAGACACACACACACAGTCAGACACACACACACACACAGAGAGAGACACAATTTTTGTTTTACAGAAATTATTGAAATGGCATTTAGTGACCCCAAAACGGATATTGCCGTAAAAAAAGAAATTTGAAAAAAATCACGATCACAATACTTTCTCGTACTTCGTAACGGAGAAAGTAACAAATAAATAAACAAACTTGCCACGCATACAGACAATTTAATGTTCTTTGGAAATCAATAAAAATTCAAAAACATGCTTTCCTTAGCTTTAGAATTATTTTGACTAAATTGTAAAAGTTTGATTATTTTACATCAAAAATGAACTTCGAGGATGATTGCACCTAATTCATTCGGCACACCATCACTGCATTTGGCACGCAAGTTCTTTGGAAATTAATAAAATCAACAAATACGCCTTCCCTACTTTTAGAATTATTTTGACTTAATTGTGAGAGGATAGTCATTTTACTTCAAAAACTAACTACGAGGGCTATTGCTTAAAATTCCCTCGGTGGAACACCAAATTTGTCACGCAGATTAAAAATTTAATATTCTTTGGAAATCAACAAAAATAAAAAAAAATACTTTCCTAGATTTAAGTTATTTTGACTTAATTGTGAAAGTGTGTTGATTTTACAACAAAAATTACTGTAATTTCTCGAAATTCCCTCAAAGGAACATTACCAGATTTGGTTCAAAAACTGAGAATTTAATGATGTTTTAAATCATCTGAATTCCAAAAATATCTCTCTCCTAGATTGTTTAAAAATCCTTTAGTGAAACATCACTAAATTTGCCACGCAGATTGACAATTTAATGTTCTTTGCAAATCAATAAAAATCCAATAACATGTCTTCTCAGCTTTAGAATTATTTTGACTTAATTGTAAAAGTGTGATGACTTTATATCAAAAACTAATTTCGATGGTGATTGCACCAAATTCCCTCTATAGAACAACGTTGAATTAGGTACGCAAATTGAGAATTTAATCTTCTTAATAAATCAACAAAAATAAAAATAAATCGCTTTTTTCTTGTTGTCGAATTATTTTGATTTCATTGTGAGAGTGTTGAGCTTTTAAATAAAAAAAAAATAAGTGCGTAATTTTTCGAAATTACTTTCGTGTAAACATCAATCAATTCATCACACAATTAAATGTTCTTTGAAAATCAATCATGACTGAATCGTGAAAGCGATGATTTTACCTCAAAAATCACCTCAAAATTTCCTGAGTGCAACATCACCGAAGGGTATAGCGGAATAAGATAGTGAAAAGTGCCCCCAAATGAAATGAGCTGGCAAGTTAAAAATAATGTTCAGGGTCATAAAAAAGTCAGATTCGTAGCCCCCCACCCATATTAAGAAACAATAGACACTCATTATATATTTTTTCTAGAGGTGCACCTTTTAACGTCTCTGAAATAATCGCTATTTAGTGATATTTTATATTGTCAAAATTCGAATTTCCCGCCAAAAATTCCCGTTTTATAAAAATACATTAGATAATATTGTTATCTTAAGATACTGATACCTACCGAAAGTCAAGAGTTAGTTGGATGCACAGAAAAATTAAAAACCAAAAAACACATTTTTAACTATAGCAAGGGATGGGAGGGGGTGGGGGCTACTTTTTTGTCGAATGCGACTTTTTTATGATCCTAAAAACTATTTTTAACCTCCCAGTTCATTTCATTTGTGGGCACTTTTGACTATCTTATTCCGCTATAGCCTTTGGCACCTACATTGAGAATTTAATTTTATTTGAAAATCAATCATGACTGAATCGTGAAAGCTTGATTTTACTACCTTAAAAATTAACTTCGAGGGCGATTGTTCAAAATTTCCTGGGTGGAAAACACCAAATTTAGCACCCAAATTGAAAATTTCATTATCTTTCAAAATTAGTCTAAATCCTAATTACAGCTTTGACTTATGGTGTTATTCTGAACAACTGTTATTAACAGCGATGTTATTAACATCGATGTTATTAACATTGCAATGTTGTGTGAAATTGAACAGCGCTGTTAAAAACTGTATTCTGAACAGCCCGATGTACACAAATTGGCAACAGTGCAACGTCTACAAAGCGACCAACTTCATGTATATTATAATAGATGGTTAATAATACGTTTTTGAGGATATTTTTAGAAAGAAATGAGTGTTTCATAAAGCATGCACTTAAATATTGGAATAAAATTCCAAATTTGAGTTTTTTGTTGACGAAAAACACAAACTACGAAATAACCTCAAAATATCTCGTATGTCGACCGTTTTGACAAGTGTTGTTTAACATCGAAAATGTTAATTTACATCGATGTTAGTTGACAGACATTGTGTACAGAATCGTACATTCATAACATCTGTCGATGTTAGCAAATAACACCGCTGTTAACGCTAACATTTTTGTTCAGAATAACACCATTAATCAGGAAAGTATGATTTTACATCAGAAATGAATTTCGAGGGCAATTACTCGAAATGCTCTCATTGGAACAACTAAATTCGGCACACATATTAAGAATTAATTATTTTCGTGTAACATCACATCAAATTGACAATTAATGGTGTTATTCTGAACAAAAATGTTAGCGTTAACAGCGGTGTTATTTGCTAACATCGACAGATGTTATGAATATACTATTCTGTACACTGTCTGTCAATTAACATCGATGTAAATTAACATTTTCGATGTTAAACAACACTTGTCAAAACGGTCGACATTACGAGATACTTTGAGGTTATTTCGTAGTTTGTGTTTTTCGTCAACAAAAACTCATATTTGGAATTTTATTCCAATATTTATGTGCATGCTTTATGAAACACTCATTTTCTTTCTAAAAATATCGTCAGAAACGTATTAGTAACCATCTATTATAATATACATGAAGTTGGTCGCTCTGTAGACGTTGCACTGTTGCCAATTTGTGTACATCGGGCTGTTCAGAATACACTTTTTAACAGCGCTGTTCAATTTTACATAACATTGCAATGTTAATAACACCGATGTTAATAACATCGCTGTTGTTCAGAATAACACCATAAATGTTCTTTGAAATTCATCGCGAAAGCGATGATTTTACTTCAAAAATTAACTTCGAGGGCAATTGCTCAAAATTTTCTGAGTGAAACATCACCAAATTTGACACCCAGAATTAATTTTTATTTGAAAATCAATCATCAATCGTGAAAGCGATGATTTTCCTTAAAAAAAAATTGTGATGTGGTCATCATGTTACTTTCCCCGACTTGATGGTATCATAGCCATTTATATTTAAGTTTTCATGGTTTCAGCGTTTTGTAGACTCGCATGAAACTGACGTTTAAGACGTCAAAATTATAAAAGATTGAAAAATTAAACTTTAAATTTAAAAACTCAATTTACTCAAAAACTAAAGAGATTTAAAAAAAATCTTATTCTTTATAAGTTGTTCATTTTGGCATTCTCTAGAATTATTATTAACATAAATTTGCTGTAACTATTATCGTTTCATAATTATAAACCAAAAGTGAAAAAAATTAACATCGCCGGTAACTATTATTACACTTTATAATTATCTTCTATCTTGGTTTTTCTTCAATTTTACTGCTAATCTTGCATCATGCGAGCAACAATATTTGCAGATAATTTCCAGCCGAAAAATCTGCGGAATTTGATCGCTCCAAGTTCATGCCAAGGCATAATTAATAAAGACTAAGTAGATTTGGGCAGCGTCGTGCGTCGTATTTTGCCATTGTGTTCAATAAGTCTATGAATTTAGTTATCTTACCCGCAGTTCTTATCGGACTACTTTGCGTAAATCTTTGTTTTGTGGTATGTGATTTGCGGTTTTTAAGGTTAGAAAATTATAAAATTAAAGTTTCGTTCACGAAAAAAATGTTTGCTATGCCAATGGAAAATTAATCTAAGGGATTTTCTTCTCATATAATCAGTTCTACCAACATGCGTATTTGGTTGCCTACCTATCAATCTGCACCTATTGTTGCTCCCTCTGTATCATTGTAAACGTACCGTGTCGCCTAATTGGCTATATTTAATTGTATTATCTTCTGTTACAGAGATTTAAGACCACAGAGTTTAGAGAAGAGCCAGGAACGGTGGAGACTCAGAATCTACGAGTTGTACGCTTGGGGCGTCCCCTTGCTAATTGCGGGAACCGCCGCAATTTTGGACACCATCAAAGACGCCAGCTACTTGATTCAGCCCGGTTTTGGAAATGAATCTTGTTGGTTTGTAGGTGAGTCAAACAAAACACAATATTCCGAGATTAACACGAATGTGTCACCCGTATTCGGGCGACAGCGAAAGTTCTAATCCTGAATATAGGTGACGCTTATTTATATTTCTTTTTCTCAGAAATCTGAGTTTGTTATGAATTGTATAGAGAATTAATTGCTGGTGCAATCTTAATGTGCTGAATTGACATTAAATATTGTTTCCACATCAGAACACCTACAGACCGGTTTCGACCTTTCAGGTCTCATCTGCCGCTGAGATTGGGTTTAGTACAACATTCAGGCAATATATTCCGCCACTTTTGCTTTCTAACTGTTGTAATAAAGTTGAGGGTTCAATTTCTTCAAGTATATTCAGTTTACTGCCCCAGGGGATTCCTAACACGGCCTTTCTCATCGCTACTGCCTGAGTTTATGTAAGCCTCTTATCACGTTTCTTCTTCACTGCTACACGAGGTGTGTAAATTAAGTGATGAGATTGGCAGCGTAGCGTTCGATACGGCAACACTGGAACCACGTGACTTGGAGGGGCGACAGGTTGACATGCGATAGGCGTTTGAACTTTATCGAATCATTAGGTTATGCGTAGTCATTGTTCTCGTGAAACCGTATTTTGTAGTGCGTTCTAAAAATTAATGACATTCATTTCGAGCAACGGTGTGCTATCAGGTTTTGCTTCAGACTTGGGCATAGTGCAACAGAAACTTCTGCAAAGCAGGCATACGGAGACAGTGTCTTGTCAAGATCCTAGGTTTTTCGGTGGTTTAAGGCATTTTCAGAAGAAAGATAATCGATGGTAGATGAACCACGCAGCAGAAGGCCTTCAACTGCAAGAATTGATGAAAATGTCGTCAGAATGCGGGAACTTGTCCGTTCAGATCGTCGGTTGACGATCAAAATGATCGGGGAACAGTTGAATTTGAGTCACACCACCATTAATTAGGTTTTGGCCCATAAAATGGGGATGAGAAAAATCTGCGGCAAAATGATTACAAAAAACCTTTCGTGGGAACAAAAGGACATAAGAAGGGAAAGGTGTCTTGACTTTTTGAAATCGATTGAAAATGATCCTCATTTTTTTAAACATGTCTGGTGACGAGTGTCTGATGTTTAAATATGACTCGGAAACAAAACGCCAGAGCAAGGCCCAAAAAGCAGGAATGAGCAAATCAAAGATCAAATGCATGTTGATTTGTTTCTTTGATAGCCAGGGAATCGTCCACAAAGAGTTTGTGCCTCAAGGCCAAACAGTAAATCAACACTTTTACGGCGAGGTTCTTGAAAGACTCTGAAAAAGGCCATTCGTGTGAGACCAAACATCAAGAATAATTGAATCCTGCATCATGACAATGCGCCTTGTCATACATCAATTTCAATAAACGAGTTTTTGGCCAATAAAAACACATGACTTGAGTCCTGCTGACTTTTTCCTCTTTGCTAAATTCATTTTATCATTTTTATCCCAGTATCCGAGTTCCAGAACTGCTATGAGGAGTGGAAAATCCATCTACAACGCTGCGCGGTTTCCCAAGGGAATTACTTTGAAGGAGACAACATTCAATTGTAATTTTATTCGAATAAAACTAATTTAAAAAATTAGTCTCATCATTTAATTTCCACACCTCGTATGACTCACTAAGAGATAACTCTTTGACTTTTCTTTTCGACATTTCAACAAATTAGGGCAGAAATTTAAAAAATATAGCACTCGTTACTCAGAAAAAAATCGGAATGTTCGTGTTGCAGTCCTGAACGCATAGGAACAAATGATGCGACAGCCGCAACAATGTACAACTTGTCAATTCTTCGGATTGTCAAATAAGGCCCATGTTCAAAGTTAATAAAACCTGTATTAGTTTTTGAGATAGAGACAGACATACGCAAACAAACAAACGCATACACACAGCCACAGGCACACACAGGGACACTTTTTTTTTTCAAAAAATCTTTGAAACCGCCTCTAGAGACCTCAAAACGGAATATTTCCGGTTAAAAAAAATTGAATCAAGTTTTACGATGACAACACTTCGTAATGGAGTAAGTAAAAAAAATACAGGTCATATGAAAATTAATGCTTATTTAAACAAAAGAGAAACATGAAAATAATTTCTTCAAAATTATGCCAAACGCAGATTTTCGATTTTCAAAAAAAAAATATCTCCTCCGTAACCGCCGAAGCTGGACGATCCCGGTATATCTTAAAATAATTTTAAATAAAATATCACTTTTTTGAATTTTTGCCCCGTTTCCGAGATATGATTTTTGAAAAACCGGGTAAAAAAAAATGTTTTTTTCTTCTTTTAAGCACGTATTTTTCTCTTTTCAAGTAGAAAAGCTGAAACCTTCAAGGATGGCAGAAGGGATAACTGGCTTTCATTGGGAATTTTTTCAAAATCAAACCCAGGGGGTGGTTCGGTTTTCTTCTTTTAAGGACGTATTTTTCTCTTTTCATGTCGAAAAGCTGAAACTTTCAGGGACGACAGAAACGATGACTGGCTTTCATTGGGAATTTTTCAAAATTTTTGGAACCACCCCTACGCGCCATTTGCACCCTCTGGGTTCGTTTTTCTTCTTTTAAGGACGAATTTTTAAAGTCGAAAAGCTGAAACTTTCAGGGATGGCAGAAGATATTTTTTCCAAATTTTTGGAACTACCCCTACGCGCTATTTGCATCCCCTGGGTTCGTTTTCCTTCTTTTAAGGACAGAGGATACAACTGCCTTAAAAAAAAGCAATAAAACTAAAAAATAAAAATTTTTAAGTGAAAAATAAAAATGAAATATAAAAAATGAAAAGTGAAAAATGAAAATGAAAAATTGAAAATTAAAACTTGAAAATGAAAAATGAAAAATTGAAAATGAAAAATGAAAAATAAAAATTTAATATTCTGCTTCGTGGATCTATCCTGCCTGAAGAGATAAAACGCGGAGGCATCTGAAGGTTTCTTCACATTTATGTATTTATGTAATAAATCAGAATAATTGCATTCCAGATGTCTTTTTAATTTGAATGGAACCGGTGGCGTCTCCTGGAACATGTTGACGTTAGAGCCAATTATACAATATACCCCACCCCCTCCTCTTTTGAAGACGATTTATCTTCCTAGACGAAAGTAACTGGCGAAAGTGTTTTAGGAATTAATTTAAAATTCTTGCTGAGCTTGAAACTACAAGTAGTGCCATGGCTCCTTGGCTCTATATAACGAGCCGCCCCTGGATGGAATCAAGCAACCGTTAGCAACAATTTGATCATCTTTCCGTTTTAAAGACCCAGTTTTTAGGAAAGTATCCATAATTCTGCAATAAAACTAGAGACTCGGATGATAACAAATTTTCATTACATTGCAGACACAGGATCATGGTAATCTAGCTGATTTTGATTACATCTGCTGAGTTAGTACGTGTGATGCATCGTAAATTCGCCTATCTGCTTATGTAATGTGCATCCCAAAAAAAAAACCGTAAAACGGGATTACACCACTTTTTGGAATCATTTTAGAAAATCTCTAAATATTAATAAAAAAATTCGATTGAAATCATGTATTCTTTAATTCTTGTAAATAGGGTGTTTATATGTTCTGATAATTATTTAAAAGACGATCTATAATTTTTTTTTTAATTTCGTGGGGTCAATTTTTTTGGTTTGGAATTTTGGGTCGATGGCAAAAACAACACATCAAAAATGTGATTTTCCGAGCGGTGCTACTCTCGGAATCGTGCAAAATAGGTGTCGGAATCGGTCACTGGTAAAGTAACCCCAGAAAAATGTCATGATAACACAAAAAAAGTAGCAACAAAAGAACACGTAAAGAACCTATAAATATAAGTACTTATATGATCAGGCTTACAGTTACTGCTGTGCAGACCAAATTTTTCACCTTAAAATTTCACACAAAATTTAACTTTACTTATCGACTGTACCGAGTAAAGGTAGATGATCGATCACACCTTGAGATACAAGGAGAATTCTTTGCACGTTGCGGTTGGCATTTTATGCAACATAAAACATCTTGCGAAACAAAAAATAAACTATTTTTGACCTTGACGCGGGAAGACAACTTGAGTTTTAGCTTTTGCGTACATCCTGGCTTCTTTAACGATTTCACAATTTTTAGCCCACTTTTCTTGATTACTGCCACGGCTACCCTGGCATACGGCACCCAGTTTGAGAACCACTGATTTAGAGAGTAACATCGTTCTACGAGATCATTTACCTATTGGTAAACTGAAATTACATTAATTAATTTGAAGAAAACATAGCGAGCAATGTTTCTTTTTGGAATTTTAACGAAAACAGTAATATGCTGATGCGACCATACACTTGAACGACACGATCATCACGTAACAATGATTCACTTTCAAACTTGTAATATGCTGACGAGCCCAAATTCGCCATACGTGACCCAGTTACCAAAAACTGGTGCAGCAGACGCTCTTCGGATTTTTTCAAGGCAGACATATTGCAGTTTTAAGCAAACGCAAGGTTTGCAAGTGACACCACGTGCGTGCCTCTTCAGTAAATCAAATCCTTGATAAAATCCTTTTTGGTAATGTTTGGCCTGTTTATGTCAAGTTAAACACGTATTGGGGAAGAACAGTGCTAACTCACGATCCCAAATCGATCATTAATATAAACATAGTCAATTAATAAAGACACGCCATAAACTTATTTAAATACAATTTGTTGGGGCTGTCGTTTCTTGAAAAAATCTTAAATACGTGACTTGTGTAAGGATGTAATATCGTGTGAGTCACAAAATTTTGTTTCAGAGTTGATTGTGAGATAAATGAGGTATGTCGCATATTATTACGTCATGAGACTATTGAATTAGATTTAAAAAATGAATTAATCTTAGACATGACAGCTATGTTTCTCTCTCTCCAGCATGGCCAACTCGGAAACAAAATTCTGTGGCTCACTCTTTATATTTAAAATTGAAATAAGACATGCGATGCCTTTCAACTTCTACAATTTAGATTGTAAAAAAAATCATATTTCTACTATCCTATCTTCGTCAGGGAATTTTTACTTTAATATATTTAAGACCCTTTAATAAATTCGTAAATAATGCATACCAGTTTGAAAGTGTTATCATGTATTATTCACGAATTTATCAAAGTGAAAATGAACTTTCAACAACTACCACCCACAACTATTTAAATATTTAAGGGGTTATCCTACTGTAACCAGCGTCCAAACAGGCTCAGTTTAGGGACTTTATTTCGGAAAAACTACAAATGCAATATGTGTAAATTTTTATATTTTTGTTTGTACTCGCAAAAGTGTGTGTAAAACTAGTCATTAACCACTTCGCGCCCATGCTACTTTGATTGGGTTATAGCATAATCCCAGGTTTATTGAAAAACTTTTTTGTTGTTACGTTTTTCTAAGAAATATTATTCCACTGTCACAAACTTACACATTTATGCAAACAATATAAAAAAAATATTCCATAGATGGCGCTAAAGAGGTACATTTTTTTTTTGTAAAATATTTTTGCTTCTTTTCGCTTGTCGCCACATGTGACAACCTGGGCGTCAAGAGGTTAAGAAATATTGAAATTATCACACTTTATTCTTTTTCGCATCTGCTGATGTTTACCGTGCTCGATCGGTCGGTGTACATGATTACACAAATATGGTTGGTCAGAAAGAAAAAACAAAAATATCCTCATAAACTACATAGCATTAGCTTTGGCGTGACGGAGCCCTTTCTTTTTTTTCGTCTTGGATTACGAGAAAAAAAAATCCTAAACTTTTTCGCAGTTGCCTGAGCAATATTACATGTTATTATTATTAATATACCGGGTGACCCAGGGATCTGTAAAAGCCCCATAACTTATTTGCTATTTGAGATATCGACTTCTAGTTTTCTTGAACTGGTACCCACACTTATTCTACATATTTTAAAAATATGTATGTTTTTGTACAGGGTGTCCCAATATACATAACAGAACAAAGTTATATTTTTTTAAATGGAACACCCTATATTTTATACTTTATTTTCAACCCTCTTGAGAAGCTGATAAAAATAGTAAAAGATAGTATGGGTCTATTATGGACGGTTGGTTAGTTATGGGCAAATTTGTGGCAAAAACATGTTCACATTGAAAACATTGCAGAAGCGTTCCTAGCAAAGATAGCATCATTATTTATACACTAGAAAATTTCCCACATCATAAAGAATAATACACATCGGCTTTGGTTCTCTTTTATTCATAGTGCTATACAGGGTGTCAACATACGCAAAATAATGGATAACTATTTTTTTTCAAATGGAACACCCTATATAAGTTGCCACCAGTCTATGGCATTTTTAATAAGCTTTCCAATAATATACAGTTTGTATAACAAAATATTAAGGATTCTTGAGATTTATCAATAAAAACATATTTGTTTGGTCACCTTCTGCTGATTTTTGGATTTTCAGCCAAAACTATGCATTTTCAGGAAAAATTATAAGATACCAAAGTTGTAGAGCGAAAAATTTCCGATCGATATAGGTCTTTTAACTTTTAAGATCATGCGTGCATTGCCCGCCAGAGCGCGCAAAATCGTGACCGTATATGCATTTTAGCGTTTTCTTTTCAAATTTTTTATTAATAAATTGCACTATACTTTATTTTCCGCACCCTCTAGCGAAAAAACGGGAAATTAAAATGGCCCACATCGATTGAAAATGTTCCGCTCTACAACTCTTAATAGAAGCAATTTTTGCCAAAAATGCATAGTTTTCCCTAAAAATGCAAATTTAAAATGTATGTATGAATTTTTGCGTTTTTCAATAATTTTTTGTATTTTTAGCGAAAACTATGCATTTTGGGCATCTTTTAAGAGTTGTAGAGCGGAATTTTTTCAATCGATGTAGGTCATTTGAATTATTCTATAATTACCCGTTTTTCTGCTAGAGGACGTGGAAAATAAAGTATCGTGCAATTAATTAACAAAAAATTTGAGAAAAACGCTAAAATGCATATACGGTCACGATTTTGCGCACTCTGGCGGGCAATGCACGCATTATTGGAAAAGTCAAAAGACACATATCAATCGAACATTTTCCGCTCTACAACTTTGGTCTCTTATTATTTTTTCAGAAAATGCATAGTTTTGGCTGAAAATCCAAAAATGAACAGGAGGTGACAAAAGAAAAATGTTTTTATGGATAAATCTTAAGAATCCTTAATATTTCATTATACAAATTTTACATCATTGGAAAGCTTATCAAAAATTCCATGTATTAGTGGCAAGATATATAGGGTGTTCCATTTGAAAAAAAATAGTTATCCATTATTTTGCGTATGTTGAGACCCTGTATAGCAGTATGAACAAAAAAGAACCAAAACCGATTTGTATTATTCTTGATGATGTGGAAAATTCTTTAGTGTATAAAAAACCACGCTAGCATTGCTTGGAGCGCTTCTGCAACTTTTCCAATGTGTCCTTGTTTTTGCCACAAATTTGCCCATAACTAACCAATCGTCCATAATAGACCCATACTATCTTATACTATTTTTATCAGCTTATCAAGAGGGTTGAAAATAAAGTATAAAATATAGGGTGTTCTATTTAAAAAAACATAACTTTGGTCTGTTATGTATATTGGGACACCATGTACAAAACATACATATTTTTAAAATATGTAAAATAAGTGTCGGTACCAGTTCAAGAAAACTAGAAGTCGATATCTCAAATAGCAAATAAGTTATGGGGCTTTTACAGATCCCTGGGTCACCCGGTATATATCGCAAAACAAAACGTACTGACAAACTCGTTCGTTACGTCTAAACTAGTAGTCCTCTGAACATGTGTACCACATTTCAAGTTAATTCATCAATCACAGCCTGAGATATCGTGTACACCGTTTCGAAAAACATAATTTTGAGAAAAACGCGTTCAAAGTGCGTGCCGATTCGATAGTCCACCAACGCCTCCAATTCTTCCTTCGCTACGAACACTATGACTCAAACAATACTTCAAATATCTACATGAAACCTTTTCTATATTATTCTAAACAATTATTTTACGATTTTTTGAACATTCGACAGTAGACTAATAAATTGACTGTATGATGTAATGAAACATAATAATTTGAAATTTGAAAGACGTAGCTTATTCCATCGAGATACCTTTTACTTTCATGAGTAATTTCTGCGCATCATAATTCTGCTATAACAGTTTTGAAATTTGTTTATCTAAAAAAAAAAAATGCATAACGTGATCGTACCAATAACACATTCATCTCTTGACATTCACCGGTTCGGACGCTCCTTTTCTCCGTTGAGTAAATCGTGTCATAGTTAACATTTCCGAAGAGGTTGATTTTTATAAACAATCCGAAGGTAACCTTGTGAGGCAGAAGCGTTTACATAACGGTGCATCGATAAATCACGAGAAGCAAAAAATTATTTATTGAACACGCACGCGTCCCCGCGGTGAAATCGAGAGTTTACATTGGAGGAGGTAAACACCGGCATCCATATGGTCTACGTCCGATGGTAATGATTCATCAGTGCGGAACGGTTAATTGGATTATTATTATTAATTGCCCCTTGAGTAAATTCCTTTTTGATCATCGGAGCGAGCAGATTTATTGAATCTACTGGAGGAAATCATTCGTTTGCGAATGAAGGAAAAAAGCCATTTCCTCAACAACTTCCATGAGAGAAATGCAGTTATTTGTTTTTTTGATGTGAGGAGAGGACATTTTCTGCAAACTACATGGTGGGGTAGTTGTATCCATTTCCTGAGGAGAAGGCCTACCAACTATAACCACTTCTCATAAACGCGCTGATCCTCTCCTGGCTGTGTCGTTTCTGTGAGTTTGGGTGGCAGAAGAATTGCCACCGTAATGCTTGATTTAAAACATAAATAAGTATTATTTGGTCGACTTATTTATTAGAGCCGCCCCAAAATGTCGTGACACCTGGGGGCAAAGTTTGCGCAGAGTGGGAATGTATTCGGTGAGAACGCGATAATAAATCTACGCGTGGCGTTCACCGAATTGAAGATGAATCATCACTCCGCGAACGATTCTGTGTCTATATTTATATTATGTTCACGCGGCGTTGGCTGAATAATTATGAGTTTCCGCCATCCCTTCTCAGATCACTGCGCAATGTGTCACGATATTTTGGGACGGCTATACCTAGAATCTCTCCGGGGGATGGATCCTGTCACGGTGGTGGTGGCGGTTGGTCCACCGTGCCTTTCACCATGGTGAGGGTGAGTAGGATCATCTTCGCCAGATGGTACCGACCTTCGCAAAGTCGGGTTCCTTCTGTTGGATTTGAGCTGGATTTGAGTTGGATTTGAGCATCATAGCTCTTTGGATCCCTGGGTATCGTGGCACTCTCCTTCTGCCTGGCAGTGAAGGTCGTGCTGCCTCTATAGCTTGCTAGATGAGCCTTGGTATAATTCACGCATATGCCTGGCTCGTCCTTTGTCCTCTAACATTCTCGCGTTTCTGTGCGCCGCCACATTTGAGGCATTTCTGGGGCATTGCCAAGGGCTCTGCGTGTGCCCGAATACCTGGCAGCGGTGGCACTGTTGTCGGTCGCCGTCGATTGTTTTTCCCCAGGACCTTCTTGATGTCGAAGTTGCATCTAGCATCTTCATCTTTCCGTCTAACCAAGCGTAGATCATTCAAAGTGGATAATTCACGCCGGTCTATGTGTCCCTCCGAGTCGTCCTCGGGGGTCTCGCCGAAATCTGCATGATCGCAGCTTTATTGATTGTGGAGGAGCGATATTCCATATCACCGCCTTCGTCGTCTTGCCCTCCCCAAACTGGTAGCTGTGGTATGGAACTTGTTGGGTGATTTTAGTGAGGGCACGAGATTTCGTCGTTGTCTCGACAATAACGCGTATCTGGCGTGGCATACTTGATCTTGTGTTCTCATCCATTAGCTAGAAGCTAGAGTATGAACAACCATTCAGTGTTTCGGACTCTTCTTGGTCGACGCTGTCGTGGCCTTGTTTGACATTAAATCGACTTCGGAGTTTCGAATTCATGAGATGGTGCGTTACGGCCAGACAAGATATTTTAGGAAGGCATATTCAGTTTGGCCTTGACCTTGGGTTTAGAATTGACTGTCGTCTGGCCGAGTTGCTGTTCGACATTTTAGACATCATTGGGACCGCGTACTGGGTCGTCATAGGTGGTGTCCATTATCAGCCAGGCACATCTATTGTCTGCTACTACTGGAATTGAGGTGCGGAATCGTTGAAACTCTGAATTCCAAAGATGGCTCGATCGGTGATCTTCTTCTGGATTTCTAGGGATTTCCGCGTGTTGGAGAGTCTTGTCGCTCTCTAGTGTACATATCCTTCGTTTCGGCAATGTTCGTGGCAAGCCCGCTCGATGGGTGCGATGGACATGACGTGGAGAGTGTGGTCCATGTTTATCGTCGGAGACCAAAACGGGCAACCGGTTTTCTGAACAGGAGTGAAGTGAAGTGACATGCAGTTATTTTTCCTTTATTTTGTTTGCGGAAGGTTAATCTTCTAAAGTCGCCCAAATTAAGGGAAAGTCTCGGATTCACCTAAAAGAATCTTCGCCTTCCGATTAAACACACTCCGAGCTGATCAAGTCGGCTTTCCTGACTTTTCTCTGTGTACTAGAGATGGGTAACTCTTAAGTGAGTCAAGTCATTGAAGTGAGTTGGTAAGGTCTTTGATAGTTATGACTCAGTCCCTAGTTTTATTTATGAGTAATGGTAAATAAAAAGCTATTTCCGTAACAACTTCCATGGGAGTTATTTATTTTTTTATGTGATGAGAGGAGATCTTCTACAGTGGGATGTTGTATCCATTTCCTGGGGAGAAGAGTCTGACAACTATAACCTCTCCACATGGACGCACTGTCTGACTAAGTTGATTCTCTCCTGACTTTCGGTGTATTTGGGTAACTCTTAAGTGAGTCTGCCAGTTAAGTGAGTTGATGAGGTCTTTGAGAGTTATGACTCAGTCCCGAGTTTTGCTAACAATATCACGGCCGGCAATATAATCCTGACGTTGGGGCCAAATGATGGGTTCAAATTGAAAGAAATTCGTTGAGATATTAAACCGTTTGAAAAAGGAAATAGTATTTTTTTAAACAAAGTGGTCCAACGTTTTACTTGCTAAATTGTAAAATAATATGCGAATGCGAAATAATAATTGCGAATGAAGAAAAAATAATATATTATAATATTATAATAATAATTTTTTGTATTTTTAGCGAAAACTATGCATTTTGGGCATCTTTTAAGAGTTGTAGAGCGGAATTTTTTCAATCGATGTAGGTCATTTGAATTATTCTATAATTACCCGTTTTTCTGCTAGAGGACGTGGAAAATAAAGTATCGTGCAATTAATTAACAAAAAATTTGAGAAAAACGCTAAAATGCATATACGGTCACGATTTTGCGCACTCTGGCGGGCAATGCACGCATTATTGGAAAAGTCAAAAGACACATATCAATCGAACATTTTCCGCTCTACAACTTTGGTCTCTTATTATTTTTTCAGAAAATGCATAGTTTTGGCTGAAAATCCAAAAATGAACAGGAGGTGACAAAAGAAAAATGTTTTTATGGATAAATCTTAAGAATCCTTAATATTTCATTATACAAATTTTACATCATTGGAAAGCTTATCAAAAATTCCATGTATTAGTGGCAAGATATATAGGGTGTTCCATTTGAAAAAAAATAGTTATCCATTATTTTGCGTATGTTGAGACCCTGTATAGCAGTATGAACAAAAAAGAACCAAAACCGATTTGTATTATTCTTGATGATGTGGAAAATTCTTTAGTGTATAAAAAACCACGCTAGCATTGCTTGGAGCGCTTCTGCAACTTTTCCAATGTGTCCTTGTTTTTGCCACAAATTTGCCCATAACTAACCAATCGTCCATAATAGACCCATACTATCTTATACTATTTTTATCAGCTTATCAAGAGGGTTGAAAATAAAGTATAAAATATAGGGTGTTCTATTTAAAAAAACATAACTTTGGTCTGTTATGTATATTGGGACACCATGTACAAAACATACATATTTTTAAAATATGTAAAATAAGTGTCGGTACCAGTTCAAGAAAACTAGAAGTCGATATCTCAAATAGCAAATAAGTTATGGGGCTTTTACAGATCCCTGGGTCACCCGGTATATATCGCAAAACAAAACGTACTGACAAACTCGTTCGTTACGTCTAAACTAGTAGTCCTCTGAACATGTGTACCACATTTCAAGTTAATTCATCAATCACAGCCTGAGATATCGTGTACACCGTTTCGAAAAACATAATTTTGAGAAAAACGCGTTCAAAGTGCGTGCCGATTCGATAGTCCACCAACGCCTCCAATTCTTCCTTCGCTACGAACACTATGACTCAAACAATACTTCAAATATCTACATGAAACCTTTTCTATATTATTCTAAACAATTATTTTACGATTTTTTGAACATTCGACAGTAGACTAATAAATTGACTGTATGATGTAATGAAACATAATAATTTGAAATTTGAAAGACGTAGCTTATTCCATCGAGATACCTTTTACTTTCATGAGTAATTTCTGCGCATCATAATTCTGCTATAACAGTTTTGAAATTTGTTTATCTAAAAAAAAAAAATGCATAACGTGATCGTACCAATAACACATTCATCTCTTGACATTCACCGGTTCGGACGCTCCTTTTCTCCGTTGAGTAAATCGTGTCATAGTTAACATTTCCGAAGAGGTTGATTTTTATAAACAATCCGAAGGTAACCTTGTGAGGCAGAAGCGTTTACATAACGGTGCATCGATAAATCACGAGAAGCAAAAAATTATTTATTGAACACGCACGCGTCCCCGCGGTGAAATCGAGAGTTTACATTGGAGGAGGTAAACACCGGCATCCATATGGTCTACGTCCGATGGTAATGATTCATCAGTGCGGAACGGTTAATTGGATTATTATTATTAATTGCCCCTTGAGTAAATTCCTTTTTGATCATCGGAGCGAGCAGATTTATTGAATCTACTGGAGGAAATCATTCGTTTGCGAATGAAGGAAAAAAGCCATTTCCTCAACAACTTCCATGAGAGAAATGCAGTTATTTGTTTTTTTGATGTGAGGAGAGGACATTTTCTGCAAACTACATGGTGGGGTAGTTGTATCCATTTCCTGAGGAGAAGGCCTACCAACTATAACCACTTCTCATAAACGCGCTGATCCTCTCCTGGCTGTGTCGTTTCTGTGAGTTTGGGTGGCAGAAGAATTGCCACCGTAATGCTTGATTTAAAACATAAATAAGTATTATTTGGTCGACTTATTTATTAGAGCCGCCCCAAAATGTCGTGACACCTGGGGGCAAAGTTTGCGCAGAGTGGGAATGTATTCGGTGAGAACGCGATAATAAATCTACGCGTGGCGTTCACCGAATTGAAGATGAATCATCACTCCGCGAACGATTCTGTGTCTATATTTATATTATGTTCACGCGGCGTTGGCTGAATAATTATGAGTTTCCGCCATCCCTTCTCAGATCACTGCGCAATGTGTCACGATATTTTGGGACGGCTATACCTAGAATCTCTCCGGGGGATGGATCCTGTCACGGTGGTGGTGGCGGTTGGTCCACCGTGCCTTTCACCATGGTGAGGGTGAGTAGGATCATCTTCGCCAGATGGTACCGACCTTCGCAAAGTCGGGTTCCTTCTGTTGGATTTGAGCTGGATTTGAGTTGGATTTGAGCATCATAGCTCTTTGGATCCCTGGGTATCGTGGCACTCTCCTTCTGCCTGGCAGTGAAGGTCGTGCTGCCTCTATAGCTTGCTAGATGAGCCTTGGTATAATTCACGCATATGCCTGGCTCGTCCTTTGTCCTCTAACATTCTCGCGTTTCTGTGCGCCGCCACATTTGAGGCATTTCTGGGGCATTGCCAAGGGCTCTGCGTGTGCCCGAATACCTGGCAGCGGTGGCACTGTTGTCGGTCGCCGTCGATTGTTTTTCCCCAGGACCTTCTTGATGTCGAAGTTGCATCTAGCATCTTCATCTTTCCGTCTAACCAAGCGTAGATCATTCAAAGTGGATAATTCACGCCGGTCTATGTGTCCCTCCGAGTCGTCCTCGGGGGTCTCGCCGAAATCTGCATGATCGCAGCTTTATTGATTGTGGAGGAGCGATATTCCATATCACCGCCTTCGTCGTCTTGCCCTCCCCAAACTGGTAGCTGTGGTATGGAACTTGTTGGGTGATTTTAGTGAGGGCACGAGATTTCGTCGTTGTCTCGACAATAACGCGTATCTGGCGTGGCATACTTGATCTTGTGTTCTCATCCATTAGCTAGAAGCTAGAGTATGAACAACCATTCAGTGTTTCGGACTCTTCTTGGTCGACGCTGTCGTGGCCTTGTTTGACATTAAATCGACTTCGGAGTTTCGAATTCATGAGATGGTGCGTTACGGCCAGACAAGATATTTTAGGAAGGCATATTCAGTTTGGCCTTGACCTTGGGTTTAGAATTGACTGTCGTCTGGCCGAGTTGCTGTTCGACATTTTAGACATCATTGGGACCGCGTACTGGGTCGTCATAGGTGGTGTCCATTATCAGCCAGGCACATCTATTGTCTGCTACTACTGGAATTGAGGTGCGGAATCGTTGAAACTCTGAATTCCAAAGATGGCTCGATCGGTGATCTTCTTCTGGATTTCTAGGGATTTCCGCGTGTTGGAGAGTCTTGTCGCTCTCTAGTGTACATATCCTTCGTTTCGGCAATGTTCGTGGCAAGCCCGCTCGATGGGTGCGATGGACATGACGTGGAGAGTGTGGTCCATGTTTATCGTCGGAGACCAAAACGGGCAACCGGTTTTCTGAACAGGAGTGAAGTGAAGTGACATGCAGTTATTTTTCCTTTATTTTGTTTGCGGAAGGTTAATCTTCTAAAGTCGCCCAAATTAAGGGAAAGTCTCGGATTCACCTAAAAGAATCTTCGCCTTCCGATTAAACACACTCCGAGCTGATCAAGTCGGCTTTCCTGACTTTTCTCTGTGTACTAGAGATGGGTAACTCTTAAGTGAGTCAAGTCATTGAAGTGAGTTGGTAAGGTCTTTGATAGTTATGACTCAGTCCCTAGTTTTATTTATGAGTAATGGTAAATAAAAAGCTATTTCCGTAACAACTTCCATGGGAGTTATTTATTTTTTTATGTGATGAGAGGAGATCTTCTACAGTGGGATGTTGTATCCATTTCCTGGGGAGAAGAGTCTGACAACTATAACCTCTCCACATGGACGCACTGTCTGACTAAGTTGATTCTCTCCTGACTTTCGGTGTATTTGGGTAACTCTTAAGTGAGTCTGCCAGTTAAGTGAGTTGATGAGGTCTTTGAGAGTTATGACTCAGTCCCGAGTTTTGCTAACAATATCACGGCCGGCAATATAATCCTGACGTTGGGGCCAAATGATGGGTTCAAATTGAAAGAAATTCGTTGAGATATTAAACCGTTTGAAAAAGGAAATAGTATTTTTTTAAACAAAGTGGTCCAACGTTTTACTTGCTAAATTGTAAAATAATATGCGAATGCGAAATAATAATTGCGAATGAAGAAAAAAGCTATTTCCGCAACAACTTCCATGAAAGAAATACAGTTATTTATTTCTTGATGTGATGAGAGGAGATCTTCTAGAGTGGGGTGTTGTATCCATTTCCTGAGGAGAAGAGTCTGCCAACCATAACCTCTCCTCGTGGATATGCTGTCGAAGTAGGTTGATCCTCTCCCGACTCTGTATCGAATCGGTGTATTTGGGTAACTCTTAAGTGAGCCGATTCAAAGAGTCAAGGTCTTTGAGAGTTATTACTATATTACTATATATCATTTTATTTCGAAAGATGTGTAATGGTAAAATATAATAAAAAATAGAGCGAGGGCATTTTTTGCCCTTAGCTTGGTTAGGACATCGAGATTGAGATGATGCATCAGGGATAAGATGAGTGCATTTTTTGGAATTAATAAAGCGAAAGCTTTATTTTGCTCCTCGCTTTCACTGATATGATGAGTTGACTATTTGAAATAAAAAGATGTAGTGAAGAAAGTAAAGATGAATACTGGTGAAATTTTAAAGCGAGGACCTTGTTTTGCTCTTCGTTTATGTAGTACAAGTAATCACGAAGTTGCCTTAATGTAAAAGATATTTTCAAGAGTCTTGTAACTCAAAAAACTGACTAGTGAAGCAGATCACAAAAATAAGTCATTTTGCTCATCTCTACTGTGTACCATTCTGGCGGGTCTTCTTGGGTCCGTGCGTCGACAGTATCGCTAATAGTTCGGAGTTCGCGTGCCCGTTTTAATGCTTAGATAACCTGTGGAATGACTGCCACAATGGTGGTGTCATCGGCGGAGGCCTGTGCAGACGACAGGGATTTCAGTATTGCTGATACAATGCTCCTATCTTCTAACAATCTAGATTTAGAGACAGTTTTTCTGGGGTATCTTGTGTGGTGTGAGGGCAGTGGAACACCTGGCTGAGGAAACACCGTAGATGTCGCAGAACTATGTCGGTTTTGGCTTATGTTTGGACGCTGTTTTACCACCAAGCTGTAGCAGTCTTTGGCCGGGTGAGCCTCACCGCAGTTAACGGAGGTGACGAAAATGTCTCGGGGGAATTTGCTATCTTTGGTGCCCCGGCACACTTCACGTAGGCTGGAGGACAATTATAGCAACTTTGGAAGTGTCCCCTTATTCCTGCGTAGGCTGAACAAGGCGGGGAGCTTCCGAGCTTGAATGGAAGTTGTATGTCTCGCGTGACTCCAAGGCCGATAATTATTACTTCCTGTGATACCATCTGTGCTAAGTCCGCAACGGCTTGCTCTAAATGCTAGAGGCCGTGATTCACTGCCATTAATGAGTTATTCGGAGCTGGCAGAGGTCTGCTCAGTCTAAAGTGGGAAGGCAGCAAGCTGTTTATTACCGAAAAACACTCAGCCACAGTAAGCTGTTAGCTGCGGGGTCGACTCAGCCTTAAATGAGGACGCTGAAATCGCGGCAATGTCGTTTAATGAAATAATTTGTTTAGTATGTAATATATGTGCTGACTAGGATTTGTGTAAGAATGTGTGCTGACTCAGAATTGCAATGCAATTGCAATTATTGAGTCGGGGAATGAATGGGTGAACGATTGGTATTAAGTTAGTTAGTGCTAACACATTGGCTGCCAACAAGATTTTTTTGTAAAATGTCAAAAAAAGTTTTCTTTTTTTTTAAGTTTTATTTTATAAACTGAGTAAGAATATGTTTGTTTCATTCATTTTTGTAACTAACAGCTCTAAATAGTAAGTTCGACGCAGGTACTCACTGTCAGTCACCGGTAACTGACGCGACCCCATTGGAATACTGCAGTGTCAGTCACCGGTGACTGACAAAGCGGTCAACGTGTTAAGTAGAGAGCGGACCAATAAGTATGTAATCTCAGTAAGGAATAAAGGAGTTAAAGTAACTAGTGTTTTTCATGAAAAATCCCCACGCAATGACAATACGTATATCACCGTCGAAAGGCTTAACCAGCGAAGTTAACTCAGCCTTAAATGAGGACATGATATTGGCTGTGAGGTTGACTCAGCGTTAAAAGAAAAGGCAAGTGGTGGGCCTGGGTTGACTCAGCCTTAAATGAGGACATGCGATTGGCTATGGCAGTGGTTCCCAAAGTGTGTGCAAGGGTGAAGGACGAATGGTGCGCGTTCTGCCAAAGGGGTAAAGACACAGCTGAACACACGCTGACGGAATGCACTGCATGGGGGGAAGAGAGGGACGAACTAGCAGGGGCCTTGGGTTCGGCCGTTAATGTGGAGACCCTGGTGGAACAAATGTTGGACACCCTGGCAAAATTCGCCAAGGTTGTGTTGGGAAGGCAGGACCCGAGGACAACAGGGTAGTGGTTTAGACATAGCACAGCGTGCGAGCAACTTGGTTATAAATTGTGTAATTGTAGAATATTGTAAATTGTATATAAAGTGAATATATATGTAAGTAGGTAATCTGTAATGGTGTGAGGCAAATAAAACTAAAAGTAGCTCGAAGACGAAGGGCACTGCGTGAAGAATACGATCGTGATACCAGCAGTGATCCGTTTCAGAAGGACCACTGTTAGCCGCTCGTGGCTAATCACGTCCTTACAAAAAAAAGGTTGACTCAACCTTAAATGAGGACATGGGTTTGGCTATGGAGTGAACTCAGCCAGGAAATAAGAACGGGCGATTGGCTGCTAGTCGACTCAGTCTTAAATGAGGACATGCGATTGGCTATCAGGTGAACTCAGCCTAAAAGTAAGAACCGACGATTGGCTGCTGGTCGACTCAGTCTATGAGGATATGAAATTGGCGATTGGGTCTTAAATGAGAAAGCAGTCAGTAGAAAGCCGAGGCTGGCTCAGCCTTAATTGAATAGTCAGGGTCGAGAACCAAGCTTAAGGAAATGCGTGCATCCTCTTTATCCGTATATGGGCTGGTTTCTGACTCCCAGTCACGTGGTAGAGAGTAGCCGAAAGTGGTGTAGGTAAGCGTAGTTCAAATAGATGGGAGTGTCCCAGCTGCTGGCAGTGGTGGCTTTGTTGCCGGCTTCAATTGTGGCGTTTGGACTCTGCGGTTTCCTTCGCTCTGTCGTTCTTTGTAAGTGAAACAAATACCATGTTCCAACTCCTTGTGTTGCCAGTCGTTTTGCTGCCCATACTAGTAACACATAGAACGGGAAGGTGACGAGCCACCAGTGCTTCGAGGATATTTAGATTCGACCAATATTAAGAGAGTAATATGAATTTGAATATTTCGAATTTCCAACTTTGAAAATTTTTATCTCTGGAAATTCAACAGAACTCTTTTTTAAAAGTATCACGAACTATAGTACTAACCCAAACACATCTTAAAACTAGTTCAGAACTATTCGATAACAATGTTGGGGTGCGGTGTCAAGTAGGCACCCCATTTTTCAAAAAATTCCTGACAGCCCAATTTTACAGAACTCTTTTTTAAAAGTTGATAGTACTTCTAGATACATCAAAAGGAGTTGAGAACTCTATTCAGAACTATCAGAACTCTTCATTGGGGTGCCAACGTAATACACTCCGCGGGAAACTTCGGAGCAAACTCTGTCTGCTCTAGATTCCGCCAAGAAGAATATGGTTTTCATCGACTGGATTTCCAAATCCAGGAAGACGATTTTAGTTACTTGGACGCTGCGTAGGGCCGTAAGAAATGTCTTGGAGTCCTTCGTTTCGGTAGACATGGTCGTCCACCGATCACGATGGCAGTTGCTCGGAGAGTTTAGTGGTGTGGGCGGAGTACTGCGAGTGTTGGAAATGAACTTTTCTGTGTGGTATAAAGTAATACAGGGGTTGTTACCGAGCGGCACATATCCGGTAAATCATGGGTGGCGAAAGAAAACGTCTGCGTGTGAGAGGGGTGGATGCGAGTGGTGAGGATCGTACCGATGTTACACATTCTAATTCATAATAAGAAGTAACTTAATCATGCTTATTATCAATGTGGATGTCTTAGAGCAGGCCTTCTTCCAACGATTAAGATTTTTTAACCCATTCACATAAAGTAATGCGCCTGGCTTTTACTAGCCACGATGTTCTTGCTAGTTGTAAATACTGGGGTAAACCTGTCTCCGCATTGTTTCGTCTAAAACTGAAACGTGCATCAAATTTAATCACCACGTTGCTCAAACAGAAATTCCCCGTAAAGCAAACACGATTTATTAACACCAAAGTGTGCACTTTGTTTCCGCATTCTACCGCAAGTCCGCATATTCTAACGGAACGATTTCTTCATGGAATTGCACCTACACCTCCTTTACTCTACTCTTTCATTCAAGAACTGCAAATCCGCGTATTTATACGACTTATTAAAATTGTAAATCTAAGACAGTGACGTAACTAAGACGTGCTAAACCCCGTAGCACTCTAGATATCAATACGCTCAGTATTGTGGTGTTTTAAATCTCCTACTTACGCCAGTATCTTAAAATACCAATTTCAGTCAGCAAATTTGCAGTTATTGCATGCAAGAGTAAAATAAGACGCGCAGGTGCAGTTCCACGAATACAGTAGGAATCTAAAATGCAAGAAAAAAATGCAGGGTGGAAACGCAACTGATTCAAGGCCACGCCAAAGAGGGTGAATGAAACAATTAACATCCGAAGGAGATTTTTGGAAGAGTAATGATCCATCCACCTTCGTGTTTGCATGTGTGCTAGGCCGTGCGAGACCTGAATACAAACGCGCGTGTAATTATGTTGATTGTAAACATTGTTTTCTATCGCAGTACAATTACACACGACACGTTTATGTATGTGTAACAGGCCATTATCAATTGATATTTTGTAGCAAGGGTCTTAATTAAAGAAGATTGTCCGATCCGTACGTGCCGTTGCTCACGCTAAACTGAAGAAGAAAAAAATAAGGACCACCGGCATCGAGGATGGAAAAAGCATCAGGTGGTTTAATTGGAATTAATTCCGTGTGGAAATTTATTGCTCCCGTGGTATTTTATTCACTAATTAATGCATACGCTTCATTTTCCACGATGATAAAGTTTATTTTTTTCACTAACATGATCGATAATGGTAGTGTTTTTATCTAAACTGTGTAATTACTTATTTATGATTTTCGCATGAATGATAATTATGATTCATTTATCTATCTCAAGTATGCCATTTCCTATTCCCGTCATTCGAAGTCACGGATGATAAAAATGTATTATTGAAATTAAAATCCAACATCACAAAGATCCACCGCAATCAGGTTCGAAGGCCCAATAACATTTACTTGAACAGTTTTAGATCGTTTATCGAAAGTATTTTTAAATTACATTAAAACATTTCAAAACCACCGACAACTGTTTGCGTCTGCTTCAAAGTACTGTTTTTTTTCACCAGACTTATAATTTAAATTGCTACCAGGGATGGCCCATCAATATTCCTCCCTCTTTCGCTTCCATTTCTAATTTTCCGTCTGTGCGGAAATCTTATTAAAAAGCTCGACAATAAAATTAGTTCCCCCCAGCACCCTCAATTTCGACATTTTTCCGGTACCATCCTCATCCTCTGGCGTCTAGTCAAAACTTGTTAACGACCCTCCACTCAACGATATTCACTCTGCACTTGCAGCAGATTTGCATTTAGATGGCGCAATTCTCACCCTCTCCGTGTCCACTTTACAACCGAAATCACTCGCCTCGAGGGGGTTTAGGGTGGTATGAGAAAGTCTGCACGTGTTTAATCCTCGCGAGATTAAACGTTAAATCTCCCTTTAGAAAAATCTAATATCGGCTTTTTAATGTCACAGGGTCTAAGGATTTCCTTGTAAAACCAATATTTGCATTTCGCTCAAGATGTTAACGTACTTATTAATACATTGTTGTTGTATACACTGTGTACTTAAGTAAGGAATCAATCCGATTAAAATTCAGGGTATTTTCTTTCAAAAAAATGCTCGGACACGTGTACCATTTTTTTTTAACGCGCATTTTTTGAGGTAAAATTCAAATGTACAGGGTGTCCCAAAATTGAGATACGACCCCTAAGTTAAAATTTTCAAATGTAAACCCCCATTTTTTGTTGCATTTATGGATTTCACGTAAAATTCTGAGTCCTTTTCATGATTCCTCAAGTGAGGAATGTTTGTAAGTCTCACGAACGTATGGTAACTGTTTTTTTTTATTTGTTGCAGGAAATAAGGAGATTTTGACATATTTTTTTGGACCAGTGGCAGGACTGTTGGTAATCAACATCATCCTCTTTGGTGCAACTGCAAGGGAATTAACATGCGGGCTTTGGAAGAGGGAGCTAGTTAAGTCCACGACAGAGAGGTAAGATTTGGTTATATTATTTTTGAGTGTAAAGGGTGTTTCATGAAGGCCTCATACACACGAATGGTTTTGAAACGATAAACGCGCGTTTTTTTCTAACGTTGTCAATTGAACCAATCGCATATTGTTTTAACAGCATTAAAACAACGCCTAATATGAACATTTATATTAAGTGCGATAAGTTCTGTTGACAAAGCTATAAAAACGCGCGTTTGATCGTTTTAAAAAAGTTCGTGCGAGCGAGGCCCAAGAGGTCTCATAGGTATAAAATGATTGAAAAAAGAAATGTTTTTTGAGAAATTTTCAGTCCAAAATACAAACTATCCTCTTGAATTACGAGCTAGATTATAATAATCGCAATCATCGCTTTTCTTCAAGCGCAATGAAATCAGCGCTTTATGGAAGTGAAAGCTCCATGCTGAAGTAGGTCATAATTGTACTAGTAAAAAAATGAAATAAAAACCTTCGCCGAATTAACACCAAATTTTAAAGATAGTGCCATCGGCGATTTTCCATAATTTAACGGATACATTAAAGCTATTTAAATTGTGTGCCGTGTGACGTTAATCACGTTTTTTTCAAATATTTTCTAAACCCTTATAGATATCGATTTGAAATTTTTATGAAAAATCAACAATAATTCAAGACAAATGCTATTAACATTTCAACCCCCTAGAACTACCCCCTCAAAAAAAGTGTTACTAACTCCACAAAAAAAATTTTTTTACAATATTTATTTTTTTCCTGAAAGCCGAAAACGACCTCTAGGGCCCCGTGAAAACTGCAATTTTCCCTTACCCTTAGACTCGGGGGTGAATTTTTGAAAACATTCTTGCAAATCTGAATCAGTTGAAGCTCAGAATTCGCGATGAAATTCGAGCAATTCCACAAGAAGTCTGTGTCTGCGTGTTCGCCAATTTCAGAGAGCATTGGCGGAGATGGTGTGCGTGGGGGGACACCATCGCGACGGCATAATTTTTCACAAATAAATTTCCACATTTTGTAGTGAATTTTAAAAATAAAAAATGTTAATGCAATTTCAAACTGAATGAATTATAATTTTTTTAAATAGTAAAAACCTTTTCGGACACCCGTTATAATCTACTATTTTATCTTTGCCTAGGGAACAAAACTACTAATACTAATTAATTAGCCCTGAACGTGAGCCTCGAAAACTATTGGACCGATTATCTTGCCTCCTATCAAGTGCTCGGAGAAAAGCATCGTATCAGACCTTCAATCATGCACCCCTCCCCTCGGGGGCCGGGGTGATTTTTTCAAAAACTTTTTGACACTATCTAATGTACCCTTGCCGTCTAGCCTACCCAGTCTCACCCGTCTCACGCACTCCTACCTCTGGGCACGAATTTTTAAAAAAGTGAAAGAAGTTTTTTGGCGTCCGTGTTTGGTTTTTGGACTTTTAAAAATATTTTAAAGAGTCGACTTTTTAAAAATGTTTGCCTCAATTTTGCTCGGCCCTCTTAGCTAAAAAAAGTGAAGTTTGCCACTATCATTTTTTAGAGGTCTCCAGAGACTCTGCCCCTCCGCCAAAGTACCCACATCGAGATTGCCGAGGGCAGGGTGACTGGTTTCGGAGTATTCGAACGATAGGTGAAAATCACACCCGAATTTTTTTTGAATTTTTTTAGTCGTCGTCTGATACACCTTAAACGGCGATCCCGTCTGGTTCTGCCCCTTAGACTCTACCCCACGTGAATTTTCAAACTAAAAAAATTAAAATATGGAATATGTCATATCTCATTTAATTTTTTAAAGACTTCTTAAAATTTTTTCCAGAGACCTCACTTGGCAAATCCAGTAGCCATGGCCATTTAACCAAAAATCATTGGAGACGTTTCGGAGCTGTGGCTCGGAGCTGTGACTCCAAATATGAGATTTCAGACGTGTCCTAGAACGCCGCTCCAGACTTTAGTTTTGGATCCGTATTCACAAAGCGTCCTCTTACAATATTTATATCGAACATATTTTAATTTGTTGCCCCGGTAAAGAGATATGATTTTTCAAAATGTAACTATCTACAGGACGGCAAATGTAAGTTGGCCAGACGCGCAGAGAGCAAGCGAAAGCTTTCTCTCTCTACAGCCGGCCGAGTACAGTCTCTGTAATAAGCAAGCACATATTCATTTACAACTCTATCAGGCGCTCTCCTCCACAAAATTAATGCTCTGTCACTTTTGAAAATGAATGTACCAGGCGCGAAACTCTTCACGAAATCTATCGAGAGCGCTCTTCGAAGGTTCCGCCCACAATTTTGCCACTGCGCAACGGCAAGCTACGTTTGCCGTCCTGTATCTTGATACTTCTTTTAAGGAAGTATTTTTTTTTTCTATTTGAATCGAAAAACTGATATTTTCAGTTTTTCGAGCTTTATGAATTTTCAAAATTTTTCAAACTATAATATTTGTATCGACACATTTTTCCATTTAGTGACCCCCCTAATGAGCTATAATTTTTTCAAAATATGATTCACGTTTTTCCCTGTTCTTGATCATTCTTTCAGCAAGGTATTTTTTAAGCGAAAAAACTGAAATTTTCACGTTTAGTAGAGGGTACCAGTTGCTCTTGTTTGTATTTTTTTTTAATTTTTGGAACATCCCCAGCGGTTCTATAACGCGTCATTTGGCAACGGAAGTTTCACCCTCTGTTTTTAAATCACAAAACATCAAGCATTTACATGTGTGTGGAACAATTATGTTTTGTAATGTAGTGATTAAAAGTTGATCAAATGTTAAACTATACATTTGATCACCTTTTAATCACTACATTATAAAACATATTCACTCACACTTATCACCAAATCACACAACACCACTTATTACTAGTGATGGGTAAGATCGATCAAAAAAGATCATTTGATCGATCATCGCCGCTAGATCATTTGACCGATCAACGCCGCTCGATCTTTTGATCGATGAACGCCGCTCGATCTTTTGATCGATCAACGCGGCTCGATCTTCTTACGCCGCTCGATCTTCACACGCCGGTCGAGCAGATCGAGCTAAAGATCGAGCGGCTCGATACATCAACTGATCGATCACCGATTGATCGATCTTTGAGATACTCGATCGTGCCCATCACTACTTATTACATACACCAAAAAATAATCACACATTCACATAATCGACGGTGAAGCTCAGCGGAACCGTTGATCGTCATCACTAAAGAAACATGCTCATCACTACATCGCAAAACATCATTATTTCAAACACACACATCACAAAGTCGCAAAAATCAAGCATTCACATGGATCATAGTTAAACATATGATCAACTTTCATTTACTACATTACAAATCATCATTGATCCACATACAGATGCACATCAATACATCACAAAATATAATTGTTCCACATATATACATCACAAAATCAAAAAAATCAAGCATTCACATGGCTCTTTTATTCATTACATTCCACAACATCTTTATCTAGTTTTTATATGTTTTCTTTTTGTTATTCAATTAATGTTCAACAAGTCTTGGCCTTTTTATTTTTTTACAGACATTTCTTCCTCTTTCCTCTTCCCATTTTTATATATGTAAGATTAGCTATTATTTAGTCTTAATAAATTACTCGTTCACTTTTTTACTTAATTTTTGTCCTGTAATTGGTTATCTGTTGGGCAAATAAATTTATTATTATTATTATTATTATTAAAACATCATTGATTCAATACCCACAAATATCACCGAATCACACATCATTCATTCCCATACACCAAAAAATAATCACACATTCACATAATCGACGGTGGACCACAACGGAAAAACATCCTTGTTTCACAACACACATCACTAAATCACATAAAATCAATATATCACATGAAAACAATATATCACATACACACATCACTGAATCATATAAAAACAATATATCACATACACATTAAACTTTAGCGTAGGAAACAAAAAAGAACTTTGGCCTAGGAAAAACTGTGAGTTCAAATTCCGGTGGATGCGCCGGGTACTTACCATTTACGTTATTCGCCCTACGAGAATATTTTTATTGTCGCGAATATGGTGGCATTCATTTCATTAAGTAAGTGTTAATAACGTATATAATATACTGAAGGAAAAAAAATAAAACACTTTAAATTCGTGAAATTTCGACCATTTTCAAACCGCCATAACTCGGTGTATTTTCAATCGATGTTGATGAATCTTTGAGGGAAAAATACTTTGAAGTGTCATGCATGCGAAACTAAACGTAACCCCTTCCGCTCCCTTCTGGCGCCCCTGTAAAAAAAAGTTTTTTCTGGAAACCATGTCCAACTTTGACGATGTCTACGGAGTTGGAAAAAATTTTTCGACTCGATCCACCATAAAGGCATTAAAATGTGATCAATTCCCTATGCAGGACTCAAAGAACGAAGTTCCTACGACGATTTGGCACCAAGTAATGGGTGTTTGAAAAAAAGTGCATTTTGAGGTTTTTTTGCACATACCTCAGTCACTTTTCAATCAAATTTAATGATTCTTTCGGGAAAAAAATCCCATTTTGGCTCTACTTTAAAAGAGTAAACTCAAATTGGAATGATCCCTTTTCGAACCCTTCAACCCCCGAACAAGAAATATACGTTTTTGGGCAAAAAACGTCCAACTTTGGCAACGTGTACCGAGTTGCAAAACATGTGTCGACTCGATCCACCAAAAGGGCATTGAAATGTATTCAATTACCTGCGCAGGACTCAAATAACGAAGTTCCTACAACGATTTGGCACAAAGTTATGGGTGTTTGAAAAAAGCGAATTTTGCGCGAATTGTACCTTATTAACAAAAAACTTTATTTTAAGTCAAAAAAGACTCACTTCAACGATCTCTGTAGGGTCAGAAAAAATGTAGGCCTAACTCATCACCATTCGTCCATTTTTTTCATTCGTCCAATAAAAACAAACAAATTACACTGACGGAAAAAAATGACACTTGTAATTTGTAAAAATTCAGGTAATTTTCGAATGGCCATAACTCGGCTTCTATCCAACCGATTTCGACGATCTTTTGAGAAATCAAAAGCAAAATGTGCCCCACTCAAAGAGAGGGTTCTACGCCAAAATAAAAAGACCACAAAATGCACTTTTTTTAAACACCCATAACTTTGTGAAAAATCGCCGTAGGAACTTCGTTTTTGAGTCCTGCACAGGTAATTGAACACATTTTAATGCCCTTTTGGTGGATCGAGTCGACACATTTTATCCAACTCGGTACACGTTGCCAAAGTCGGACGTTTTTTTTGCCCAAAAACGTGTTTTTCTTGTTCGGGGGTTGATGGGTTCGAAAAGGGATAATTCCAATCTGAGTTTACCTTATTAAAGTAGGGCCCGTAAGAATCATCAAATTTGGTTGAAAAGTCGCTGAGTTATGTACGAAAAACCTCAAAATGCACTTTATTTTCAAACACCCATAAATCGGTGCCAAATCGTCGTAGGAACTTCGTCCTTCGAGCGGTGCATAGGGAATTGATCAAATTTTAATGCCTTTATGGAGGATCGAGTCGACAAAATTTTTCCAACTCCATAGATATCGTCAAAGTTGGACATGGTTTCCTGAAAAAACATTTTTTACAGGGGTGCTAGAGGGGGGCAGAAGGGGTTACGCTTAAGTTCGCATGCATGACTTTGAAGAAGACACTTCAAAGTTTTTTGCCCTCAAAGATTCATCAAAATCGATTAAAAATACGCTGAGTTATGGCGGTTTGAAAATGGTCGAAGTTTCACGAATTTCAAGTGTTTCATTTTTTTTCCTCCAGTGTATAATACAATATTTGCCGCCTCTAATCTATAGGAAGACAGATCTAGGGTGACCGAAGTTGGAACCCCAATTTAAAGTTGACTATTTTTCATTGATATGGTTGATGGTGGAAGCCATTACTTGTAATACATTTTACAATCAGGACTTTTCAATAAAATCCACTTTGTTGATGTAACACATCTTTTATTTTTATTTTGCGAAATAAAACTATAGTTGCAAAAAAAACGTGTGTGATATCAAATGCATTTTATTGAAAACTTCCCGGGGTTTTCATTGATTTTAAAGTGTGTGCAATATTTTTGCTGTTAAATTATTAAGAATTAATAGGAGCGCTAAACTTCTTAAAAACCCAATCTCGTGTTGACATAATATTTTGGGATTAATTGGACACCCCAATTTTTGGTACCTTTTTGAGGATCATGAACTGTGTCGCATTTTTAATGATCCATATATATATCTCGCTTGAAAGATAACCTTAAAACATGACAAAAAATTGCTACTGAAAAGGGCAAAGATTCAAGTTCAAGAATGCGGCTTCACTCCGACCAAACAAGCAAATGATTGATTCGCACAATCCGCATGGAATTCATCTGCATGTCTCTGTGGACCCATTACATCCCATGACATTTTTTTCAAAAGAATTTCAGATCCTCAAATATCTTTTAAAACTAAATTTGGTGAAACGGAATATAATCACTGCTAAATATCTGTTCTAGCATTTATTCAGAACAGTTTGCACTACAAATACGTTCTCTAAAATTCAGTGTCACTAAAGCCCATGATGTTTGTTGTACTCGCTTGAGTACAATGGGAAGTAATGGGTTAAATAATAACCACGTCATTATGCCCGGCTTAATCGATTCAAACAAGTGTTTAGAGGGTAAAACATTACAATACCGAACTGCGTGTCATTAATTTTAGCGTAAAATTAGTGAATACATTGTTTCATCCAGAGCGATGACAAAATTTCAAATCTTTGGGATAATTCCTTAACGAGTTACATCAATTCAAAAATCTATACCCCTGTTATATTCCTCTTAACAAATTAAATTCGAAACTCTTACTTGTTGCAGATGAACACCAAATATTGGCTGAATGTGTGAATATTCAACCGGTTCGCAAATCTACAAAATTGTGTTACAAATACTAAAAAACAAAAAAACTACTTCCTTAGCTAATGTTACGGCCGGATATATTTTATTCAATATCCGGGTTGGCATTAGCCACGGAAGTAGTTCTTTGTTTTATATTCTTTGTAAGACTTTTGTAGATTTGCGAACAGGTTATATATACAGGCTGTATTTTCCATCTTTTAAATTTACTTAATTAGAAGTTTAAAGTATCAACATCTTCAAATTTTGGATGAGTTAAATGATTATTTCTGCAAATAAGGTCTATAAGAAGACATATCTTAATGCTATATTTCGCTCTGGTAAAATATTTGAATCATGAGTTTGTATTTTGATCGAAATTTTAGTAAAGATTTGTATCGTTGAAAAAAAACCTCATTAATAATCATTGAAATTATCATAAGTATGACGATTTTTTGCATTTATATTTAATTCTGAAAAATAATTAAATTTCATTTTCATTTACAGAGCTGCACTCGGACGTGTCTGTATGAAACTGGTGGTGGTGATGGGCGTCACGTGGATAGCCGACGTGGTATCATTCGCGGTCGGAGGGCCTCACGAAATTTGGTACATCACAGACTTGATCAACTGCCTACAGGGCGTCTTCATCTTCATCGTCGTCGGGCTACAACCGCAGGTAAGTTGTTGACGATCCAATTCAATTAGTGTCATTATTTGGGCGGCGGAAACCACTTTTCGTAATTAATCCATCATTACCTACGCTGGAGTTCAAATTCCTTCCAAGAATCATAACCCAAACAATCTGCCCACGCCGCCAATTATCCTTCCAACAATAGCAATCTTTGCATTAAGAAATGGAAAACGGGTATACGGGATTGCTAGTTAATTGTGGCACTTAATTTAATGAAGATTATTAGTTTGAAATTAAATTCAAAAGTTTGGAGTCGAGACAAGCGCGGTCTGACAACATTTGGAAAAGTTCTTACCTTTGTCATCGTGCACTAGACTATTAAAAAAAATGTGACCCACTGGGAAAATTCGCGCACAATAACAGAATGTAAAAAAATATCCATGTACATCAATACGATTTAATTTTACACCACAAATATTAAACTACCAACAGATATATTTCCTCTGCCCAAAATATTAATTTCATCAATTTCCCCCATCTAATTCATCCCATTATCTTCACCAGGTTCTGACAGCAGTGAAGAGAATATGGTGCCTGAGGAAGAGCCGAACGGCCGAAACGGCGGGCACCACGAACCACCACTCGTCCAGTTCACAAGGACTACCGTCAATGGGAGACACAATCACAAACAACAGCATCACTAACGGCACCACAAAATCCGTGCCTTTGGAGACCAGCTGCTAACCAGCGGCAGCATTTAAGAGAACTTTGATACGTATTTTTTACACCTACGACGACCAATCCGCGACAATAAATTATTTTTTGATACTGATACGATATCAAACCCTATAGATATATTTATATGTACAGTGTTTCCTGTTAGAAAAAAAAAAACGCAACAAAAGAAACGGACTAGTCAAGTGTTATTTGTTCTAGGGGTGTCCTTTTTCTAACGCGCTTGTGATTTTATTTTTTGACGAAGTTTTTATGTGTTCAAACATAACCTCTAATCTCTCTTAACCTGTTTATATGTATAATCGAATTTCCAGAGACTGACGCGAAAACGAACCCTTTCTAGCTTTAGTTCCTTATTTATTTCTTCGAAAAAAAAACTGTAACCAGTTACGTGTTTAGAAGTACTGTTGTTGCTATTTAAGTGTTGACGCAGTTTTCATTGCCTGTATATACTTGGTGATTCTGAACAAATTCGTCTTATTTTTTTAGTACTGTTTATAAAGGCTTTTTTATTATTGTCCAGTATTAATGTTAAGTACTTTGTATGTATATAGATTTAAATATATGTTGTGTTATACCAGTATTTTGTATCTTGTATAATGTATAGAAATACATTTTTATTTGTAGTTTTACTTGTATATTGCAAATCCAGATTTCTTGATTTTGCAGGTGTTTCGATGATTGCAGATTATGTATCAACAGATTCAATTAAAAGTAAGTAAAGAAGGCAGATCAAAAAGAAACTACTACTATTATTTTCTTAATTACTTTCTCCGTTACGAAGTACTGGAATGTATTGTGATCATAAACATGTTTTCTTTTTTTTAAGGGAAATATCCGTGTTGGGTGTACCTAGACGCGATTTCAACGATTTCCGGAAAAAAAATTGTCTGTGTGCAAAAATTAAACAAGGAATTTACATGAAACTTTGAACATAAGTCTTATTTCACAATTCCAAGAACTAAAAAGCTTTTGGTAAAATTTCCTATACCGGGAGTACCTTTGCATTGAAATTAACACTGTGCTATACACTTAATGAAACAACATGGCAATTGTGGGTATATTTCAAATAAAATTTGGTATTGGTTGTAGAGGGGGGGGGGGGGGCAATCATGCACCAGGTGCGTGATGCGTTCCTTGACATTAAACCTTACAGGCAAGCGTCGGCTTGACTGGCAATCTGTTTATCTGACAATGAAAACTGAAAATTCATTGTAAAAACATTCTGTTGCCTTTTCATTAGAGAAATTGGAAGTTTAAGAATCACACACAATGAGACTGCCGAATAAATAAAAAAATTACCCCGTGCGGTTGCGCTATCGAACCCTCTAATGGGTGATGAATGAGCCCTGTTCAACAATCCAAGCGCTTGAACCGGAAAGGAAAACATCAACAATATATTTAAAATATATACAAATTTTATACCATCTACTGCTGCGAAAGGTGGTCGTTGACATACGGACAAGTGACGACTCGCGGGGTTACTTATGGTACGGCCGAGGTAGCAGAGGTGGTAATACAGATATGTTCAGTCACGCCGCTAGCCGTCGCTGCAACCGACCCTACCTATCTGTATTGCTACCTCTGCTACCTCGGCGGTACCATGACATAAGTCATGCTACGGGTCGTCACTGGTACAGGCACCTTTCCATTGGTACGATAGTCCCACTTGTGCTGTAGTGCAGCTGTTGGATAATGCTGGAGCCAGGTCATATTGTCAGGGGCCTCCGGCTAGCTCTCTGGAGTCGGCGTCGCTGAGGTTGCTGCGGAACCCGGAGGGGATGATGAGTTAAAGGCAGATAGGGAAATAATTATCATTTATTATTCATTCAAATATTTATAAAGAAACTCATAAAAGTCAGCAGGGCGGGTTTCGCTCCTTCCAAAAGACCCACCCATGACTAGTGGCGCCCAACGTGGAGCGTGTCTACCCCCCACTACCCGAGGATACCAGCATCAAGGACCAAGGGAGGATACCACACTGCAGCGAGACTGCCCTGGACGTTTTCAGACGGGACAAGATGAGCAAGAGTAACAGCACCAACTACCAGTCCCACTATGCTGGCTAAGACGTCGTCTACACGACTGGTACTACGTCTCGTACCACCTCAGGCCTACACCCCTCCGCCAGGACTCCGCGACAACCCAGACATCTCTTCGCCGATAAGTACGCGCCTCATCAACCTCCCATGGCGAAGCCGCTTCCGTCCAGGAACTGCAGCTCCGCCGCCCACACCAGCGATGCGGACGCTACGGGTTGTATGTGAACATACGGTTTGTATGTCGATAGCATTGCCACCTCACGGACTACATAGACAACAGTCATCTGTTTGCACCGGAGGGCCTCAACAGAACTACGGCAGGGAGACCAGCCCAGGCTTCCCCGTCAAGGAACCTGGAGCCTCTCGACTGTCTGCTTCATATCTGCTTTCTCTTCTTTACATCCAATTCAGATCGTATTCATCAGCGACTAATGCCCACTTGCACCGCAGAACTTAATCATAATTAAATTTTAATCATGATTAACTTTAATCAGAGTATTTCTGTTGTACCGTCGGCTGATTAAGCATCTATCGACCACGGAGTATTATTATAGAGAGCACACGTTTTTCTAGGGATTTTCAGTCCGTCCGCTTGACCGATGGTTGTGCCGCCTCCTCTCAGTTTTGGTTGGTTTGTTGAAGTTCGGTGGCAGAATAATTGAATCATTGTTGTCCTCGTTGCGTCTTCTTCTGTGAAGTTGAACCCGCCGCGGCTTCGGCGTAGCTCTTCGTTAGAGGTTTCGGTGTGGTGTCACTCTATTTCATTTGCGCAACGAAGTAAGTGCAGCCTCTATACGATACAGGATGGGCCTCGCCGCAGTTAGCGCAGTTTGCTGGGTCCTCCTTGGCCTCTCGCATAGCTGCGACAAGTGTGTGCCGACATATTTGACACAACGTGGGAGCATCGTGCAGCAGCTCTGCGTATGCTCTAGCTACTGACAATGTTGCTTGCGATCTTCGTGATGTTTTCGCTCGATTTTCACATCGAGCCCCAGGACTCTCTTGACGGCGAGGATGCGGTTTACATCTACGACACCGTCAAGCTGAACGTAGACCATCCACAGGGGATGGATTAGTCCAATCAGTGGATCCCTCCGGGTCATCCATTTGACGGAGACCGTCGGGAATCCCTCCAGTTTTAGAAGATCCTCTGCGATCTGGGCCTCTATGCAGGTCGGGGCAATGTTTCTGATCACCGCCTTCGCGGTCTTTTCCTCTATGGGAGTTGTTATGTGTGATACGGCGTCCCGTTGCCATCAAGGACCCTCGTAAGGGTACGAAAGTCCGTTGGCGTCTCGGGAAAATCCGCAGTCCCCGGGCTGCGTAATTGGCTTGCCGGACCTTGTTGGAGTGTGCCTCTATCAAGGCATTGATGGCCGGCCAGTTTGTGTTCGCTAGCAGGACAACTGGAGGCGGTCTATGTGCAGGGGGGACGAAAGGGAGTTTAAGGGGGTAAGTGCCTCGCGCCAGAGTTAGACCAGAATGGTCTAATAGAAAATGATAGTCGCCACAATCTTGGGCCTGAAATTTTACTGAGTACATAAATTTGTTTGTACACGCCTCCAGGGTTGATACAAAATGTTTCATGCAGGTGGCTTTCATTACAACAGCGAAAATGAAGCAAATTTGTGTTTGTAGAGGTGCAGCTCTTACGTTTTTGCGACTTTATTTGATAACTAATGATCATTTTATTACGTATATATTGTTTTCAAAGATATAAACTATTTTTCTGTAGCATTACATTTTTAGTTCTTTGCAGAGAAAAGTTTATAAATAGTTTAACCCTTTCTCTCCAAGTGTGCAAAATATCATTTCTTAATATTTGATATTAACTTCAGAATTATGTATATGCTGACCATCAAAAATGCATCCATTTTCGACGAGGCACTTACCCCCTTAAGTTACTTGGACTGCTCAGCCGGTGTGGGTGGGGCCGTGGTGCTGGAAGTGGTGAGGACCGCTGCCGATTGATTGGACGTCTTTGGCTGTTGCGCTGTATTCTTGGTGGTGTCGAGTTTTCCTCTTCGGAGCCGTCCGTGCCCATGAGGACGGCGTAACTGTTTCCGGTGGAAACAGTCGGCGTTGGTGTTGGTATCGTTGTCGGCGTTGGTGTCAGCGTCTTTGGGGTCGCTGAACGTGACAGCGCCTAGATGCGTCTCGACATCTTCTCAATTTGGGCCTCGAGTTTGGCGTTGAGCAAACATACTTCACTGTACTCGCCAGCTCTTCTGGCGAGAGTTTTGATGAGGTGGAGCCATAGATCTTTGCAGTCCAGTTTTTCTTTGGGGTCGTGGGTCATCGCGGCCTGAGCTTTGGCAAACTTCTCGACCTAGTCGTGGAAACGACTTGGACAAGCGGTTTCGGTCCTGGTTCTGTCTGGTCTGGTTCTGGTGGCACTGCTGTGCGTGTGTTTGTCTTGGAGTATGGTTCTACTGACACTACAACACTACCACTACACCACCCACTACTGCGGATTTGTTGGATAGGCTTTAACTTATTTTTATATCGTACATCCAAGTCTGAGGAGAAACATTATTCGGCAACGACTTCTGATATACATGCTGGGTTATGCATTGTGATTGTCCGATTCTATAGCATGCGCCGTCGCTGAGGAGCTCTTACTTGATTCCGTATGCACCTATCTGCAAACAATAAGGCTCTAGACGTACGTAAAACTTAGCACTTTTCGTCTGATTATACTGTGAGCAACTGTTCTGTTGTTTTTAAATTTGATCAAATTTTCGCAATTGCTCTTTAGGCCTCAGTCTTCTACCAAGGGACAGGCGGTTGTGTCACGGATTGTCAAGTTTTAAAATTGACGTTTCTATTTCTGCCAGGATAATGAGACACAAGTCTCTGAGGACTGACTTTGTCCGTATTGAATATGAAGATTCCACACGTTGAGGTACGGTAGTTTTGTAGGAGCAAAGCGGTTGCCGAGCCGAGCAGACTACAAAGAAGAATCACCGACCAGCCGAACGGACATATCTCCGTTTTACAAGCTGTTATCACGGCTACTCGAACCCATAAATTTCCTCGATTCGTTTTAGCCGTTTTCAAAGCTAATCGAATGAACTCCACATCGCAACCAGCCATTATTACGGCTAACGGCAGCCCCACGGACAACAAATACGCAGAGAAATTCGCCAAGACCATGGCCTCTCCACAGGAAAAAGACTACAGGATATTCTATGCAGAGCAGTGTTCAAAGACGGCCGATCTCTTCATCAAGAATTCAGATTTTCTTTTCACGATCACTGAGTTGTAAGTGAATGTCGCACTGCTGACACGCCGCCTGGATGAAGCGGCATCAACGCCACCGAAGCCACCGAAGCCACCACCCGCCATGACACCTGTGCCCACGGACAAAAGGTTCGCGTGTCTGCCCATGGACACGGACGAAGACAAGGCCTCTGCCTCAAAGCTGACGATTAAGAAGAGGGTTGCGTCACCAGATTCGACCCATTCTAAACCAAAAAAGACGGCTACACAACCTGCTGACAAGGCAGCGCTCTCTCCCGCTCCCAAGTCCCCTGCCAGACCTTCACTAACGTTCACCCCGGCTGTACAGACCAACACAATCAACCTCCGAACAGCTACCCCTACGGCGCTGCCATTCAAGATACCTTCTCCCATTGTCCCGGCAACGGGCACAAACTGGCCCCAAATCAAGGCCTCGATGGCCTTGAACATTAACTGAGGCTCAGATCGCGGACTATCTGATGAAACAAGGTCAAACGGATGTCCCGGAGGGAAACTCTCCGGATAGACCTATCCCCTGGGAATGGTCTACATTCAGCTCGATGCTGGCGAGAATGCCCGACGCATTTTCGCCATCAAGAAGGTCCTGTGTCTCAACGTGAAAGTCTAGCGCAAACGACACGCCGGTAACAAGCTACAATGCTACCGTTGCCTTCAGCGAGGGCATACGCAGCACTGCTAAAGGCGTTAAGTGTGCAGGTACACACTTGACGCAGGAATGCGAGAGGCCCAGGACGGACCCGGCAAAGTGCGCCAACTACGCCGAGGCCCATCCTGCAAACTACAGAGGTTGTAACCGCTTCCTTGCCTTACAAAGCAAGAGTACCACCCCGAAGCCCCAGACGACGAGCTAAGCTGCCTCCATGGCTGGCTCTACGCTAAAGAAGCCTGCAGCACCGTCTCCAAAGGACCCGACTACGCCCAGGTTGGTAAACATGGTTCTGGAGGAAGATCGCTAGAGTTGCACCAGGCAATCCAGACGTGTTGTTTCGTTCTCACGCATTTTCCGAATATGTTCTCACTCTGCGCAAACTTTACCCCTACATGTCTCAAGTGCTCGGTAATAATGTACCCTCCTCTTGCCTTTTATTGACAGCCTGTCGCGTGATACGGCTACGGTAGTATAGGTAGCAATAAATATGGTTACGGGTCGGTTGACTCCTTCACTCACAATCAGTGGGTCGAATTCAATTTGGGATCTAGAGATTCGTCGTCCTGACCAATCTTCCGCTGGCCAAACCATGAGTCGTGCCGTCAGCCCCTACTGTATAATATCGCTCCTGATGCCGAAATACTCTCTAAAATTCTGCCTAACATTTTCTGCCGGCCTGTTGCTCGACATCTATTGAGAGTTTTTTCAATTGCTAATGATTTTTGGACAGGCGCTAAAGAAATAAATATGAAGGATATTTCTTGTTCAGATATTTCCAATATATTGTTATAAGATTGACAAATTGAATGGAAAAGTACACATTTAAATAATAATTAATTAAAATATGAAATGTTACAAATGTTTTTATAATGCATTTATTTTATATAGCGTATTATTGTTGCAATTAATAAAATGTTTCTTTTGCTTAGGACATTTTTTATTTAATTTATTTGTGTCCTTTTTATTGTAAAAATGTTGGTCACCTTATGATAATACAAATGCAATTAAATTTTAATGATTAATTAAAATTTATACAAATAATGGATGTTTTATTTAATAGTCGTAGATAATTTCAATCTTTTTTTCAATATGGTGTAATTACTGTAATGGATTCAATGAATCAAAATTCTTATTTACTGTAGGCAACCTAATTTTCACTACTTTTTTCCTTCCTAACGAGTTTCGCAGGTATTATAGTCAATATCTCCGTTTAACGAAACAGTTGGCAGCTGCGTTTTTAACCTAAAAAGCGCTCATTTGCCATCCCATTCGTCGACCTGTCATTATTGTCAGTAAACATGGAAAGATGTTGATATTTAAAGTACAGTAGCACCGATCTCAGTAGAATTTTATTATTTTTAATAACATCTCACACGAAACATGAGCAATCACCACAACAACGGCTCGAGGGCCAGTGAGACTGAACAGATGGCCCCCTCGCAGTGTCTCAAAGTTTTCATCCAGAGGGACTACAGCGAAGGGACCGTCGTTAGATTCCAGACTAGATTCCCACAAGAATTAGAAGGAAAAGTAAGCGTAATAACCCTACTGCTTCTTAGAATTTTTCAGAAAATTCACGTTATCCTAAGTGTATTAAACTTTCGGTCATATCTCCTTGAGACAGCAGAGTTAAAATTGTAACAGTCACAAGCGTTATGTTATTTTAAGATAATAAATACAGCGATTGTTGATGATTAACTACTTCTATTTATAACTAGTCATGTTATTGATGCATTGTTTGCTGTTTCATGCAATGATAAGCACAATATTGCATGTGGAAGAAAATAGTTGTTGTAGATTTCATGAATGTTTTGCATTTTTAAGGTCACAACCATAATTAAATTATCGTGTCTTATTTGTTAATTTTTATTTCTAGCTGGAGAGGCAGGATTTTGAGCACACTGTGAATACGCTCAATGATTTATTTGCCGAGGCGGAAAAAGCCTCGTGTTCCACTTACTGTGAGGGCTGTTTGGCGTGTATAACCGCGTATTTAATTTATATTTGTAAGGAAACGCACTACGAAAAGGTGAGGCTATATGCAATTAACCACTTGTGATAATTTTAATTAGTCGTGTATGAGTTATTGCACTTAATATTACGCATCAGCGAATTTAGAGAAAACAGAGCGATGAAGTGACCTTCTATCATTGGCATTTTTGCTATTGATTGTTTTCATATTCCAATTTTATGTTTATGATTCATAAATAAGGATAAATGAATCACAATTTTCTATGTTTTATGTTAGTGTATGTTAATGGTTTTTTAATATCACAATATAGACTATAGTTTTGACTCTTTCAAGTTAATATCAACTTTCTATTATTATATAATTTAATTGTATTATATAGGGTGTTTCAGAATTGCAGGTCTATTTTAGGGATGTGTTATCTAGCACAAATTAAGCAAAAAAGTTCAATATGTCTCAAACTGTGCAATTCTGTAACATCCTGTAGATTAATTATAACGCAATTCGTGCAAATAAAATAAGCTGGTTTGGGTTTTTTTTCTCCATTTGTTTAGATGTATGGATGTTAAACAGAGCAAGCAAGTGCACCAACCATTTTACTTTCTTACATTGAAATGTGACAGATATTTGTTCTATTTTGACATTAGAATTCTCACTTTGTAACACTGTTTTGAGATGTACAAAGCAATACTACTTGTACATCTTAATAACCTGACTTGCTATTATATGCAAATATTAGATTATTATTCACGAGGTATGAATGCCCATCATTGTTGATGTGATTTATTTGTTATTCACAAAATAGAAAAATAGCATGTACAATTCTTGTACTGGTTTGACAAACTTGAACTCACATGCAATTGGTCAAATTGTAACACTTATGTATAATAAACTACCCTGTTTCCAGTGTTTGAGAAAAGTGTCAAAGTTCATAGCGGAGCAAAATGAACGAGTCTACCATCCTAGGGGACTAATTGTGACTGACCCGAGCCTTCGAGGGCTCAGAGTATTAGAGATCAGCTGTTTGGATCGGCCGCCCAACGCATGACTCACCTTGTCCCACTCCACACAGGAGTTCTTCATGTAATCCTCCCAAAAAACTGTCATCCCTTACGTCAAAATGCCGCACTCTAACCTCCATCAATGCAATTCTATAATTGAAATCAGTACTGGTGTCAGAAATAACATAAGAAAATGTGGTGTGTAATCCAAGATTACACAAAACTGACAAGTTGAAGTTGTAATATTGTAAAACTTAAAAAGTTTCATCCCGAACTTATCAGTAGAGATGAGTTTTTGCAATTTTTACTATAAAATAAACAAAGCCCATCTATCCACATTTTAACCGTGTAAGAAATATCAGCAACTGTTGTCATTTCAATCATCTTTAATGATTTTAATTATAGAATCATTTCACTAGTGTTGTCGACGAGTGGTGATGTAAATAATTGTGTGTTTTAACCCGCATTTTATACAGTAATTTAAGCGAAACACTGTAGACGTAAAAATAAAATCATTTTAAATTTAACACTTATTAGTTTAATCGTAAAAATGGTAATTAAGTAATTGTTGCGTTAACCCAATTTACCAAATTATACATATTTTGTTGTGTTGTCTCTTGTCTAATTCGTTATAATAAGCATTTTAGCGAATTAACTTACCATTTTTGATATAAACAATTTTATAGTTTATTTCCTTAAGCAATCTATGTATATATATATTTTAATATATACAGAGTGTTTCTTATTGATGTTTTAATTATTTATATTTGTATATAAGGTGTAGTGAGGAAACAGTAACAATTTCCTGTTACTATTTGTATTTATTTTTAAATAAAGCTATATTTTTTATGTTCCAATTAGTTTCTGTACACCTTTTTCAAAGTTTTGAAGCCGTAATAATGTAAATAAAAAAGAATTAAGATTTTATTTTTCCTTTTTAAAAATTTGTCACTAATAAGTGATGCAAGAAAGTCTTACCCTTAATGGTTTTTAAGTTGAGAATAATTCTTACAGAGGGTTTTATGAGTGCGAAGGAGTGCATTAGGTGACTGGTTGGTTTGTGGGATGGGGCCCACCTACCACCTGCTGGTTTAATTTTACTTAAACTAAAAACATGTTTTTGTGAATAAATCTTCTGCCATATCAATTTATTTAACCAAAACTGTTTTCCGTTTTAATAAAATTATATCTGTAGATAGTGGGTGTACCCTATCCTACATCCAATCAATTAAACCAATTCTATAATTTACCCACCTGAACATAGCCCTTATTTACTTATAAAGTAAACAAACACATGTCTATTTTATTTACTTCTTTACACACATGAAACCTTTGACTATAAAAATTTAGACTGCTAACGCGAGACTGTAAATGGTCGAAGTATGTTACTTAATTGGTAGCCATTTTGTGTCTATGTCATATGCAGTGACGGTTCGCGGGGTTTTTTCTGGTACGGCGGAGGAACAAGAGGTGGTAATACAGATACGTGCGGTCACGCAGCCAGACGTCTCTGCAACTGACCCTACTTATCTGTATTACCACATCTTGTTCCTCGGCCGTACCAGAAAAAAACCCCGCGAACCGTCACTGATCATATGACTCGATGAGCTCTCGATTCGGCAGTGTAGTTTGCTAAGTTTTAATCGCTTCAATATTGTGATACTATGAAATTTATTAACACCATGGCGATATATTGCTTTGTTAAAGGCAATTGTGTATGCCACCGACAACATAATAATACTCGGATGTAGAGGTAAGTTAATTTTTAACCAAAAATGCCGCCAATCTGACGAAAACAATGTTGATTTAAGCCCTAAATAAAACTATTTTTATTTAACTTGTTTTATTTACACACTGTATCCTACCACCGCCCGCAGGAGCCCCGTAACTCAGGAACAAGGTAAGTCGTACCCTCTCCCCGATAAATTTAGATTTTTAAAGTGCTAAACAACTCTTTTCGTTCCTAGTCTCCTGTTACAAATCGTAAAAAATTTTCGAAATTAATTTAGGGAAGACATTGTACCCCGCAAAGTTTCGATCGATTTTGGAAGTGAAAAACAATTCTTTTAGTTCCTGGTCTCCTATTACGAATCGTGAAAATTTTTCAAAATTAATTTTTCAGACATTCTGAACCGCAAATTTTCGATCGATTTTTGAAGTGCAAAATTACTCTTTTTGTACCTAGTCTCCTGTTACAAATCGTGAAAATTTTTCGAAAATTATTTAGGGTTGACATTCTGAACCGCAAATTTTCGATCGATTTTTGAAGTGCAAAACTACTCTTTTCGTTCCTAGTCTCCTGTTACAAATCGTGAAAATTTTTCGAAATTAATTTAGGGCAGACATTCTAAACCGCAAATTTTCGATCGATTTTTGAAGTGCAAAACTACTCTTTTCGTTCCTGGTCTCCTGTTACGAATCGTGAAAATTTTTCGAAATTAATTTAAGGTAGACATCCTGAACCGCAAATTTTCGATAGATTTTTGAAGTGCAAAATTACTCTTTTCGTTCCTAGTCTCCTGTTACAAATCGTGAAAATTTTTCGAAAATTATTTAGGGTAGACATTCTGAACCGCAAATTTTCGATCGATTTTTGAAGCGCAAAATGACTCTTTTCGTTCCTAGTCTCCTGTTACAAATCGTGAAAATTTTTCGAAAATTATTTAGGGTAGACATTCTGAACCGCAAATTTTCGATCGATTTTTGAAGTGCAAAACTACTCTTTTCGTTCCTAGTCTCCTGTTACAAATCGTGAAATTTTTTCGAAATTAGTGTAGGGTAGACATTCTGAACCGCAAATTTTCGATCGATTTTTGAAGTGCAAAATTATTCTTTTCGTTCCTAGTCTCCTGTTACAAATCGTGAAATTTTTTCGAAATTAGTGTAGGGTAGACATTCTGACCCGCAAATTTTCGATCGATTTTTGAAGTGCAAAATTACTCTTTTCGTTCCTGGTCTCCTGTTACGAATCGTGAAAATTTTTCGAAATTACTTTAGGGTAGACATTCTGAACAGTAAATTTTCGATGGATTTTTGAAGTGCAAAATTACTCTTTTCGTTCCTGGTCTCCTGTTACAAATCGAGAAAATGTTTCGAAATTAATTTAGGGTAGACATTCTGACCCGCAAATTTTCGATCGATTTTTGAAGTGCAAAATTACTCTTTTCGTTCCTGGTCTCCTGTTACGAATCGTGAAAATTTTTCGAAATTACTTTAGGGTAGACATTCTGAACAGTAAATTTTCGATGGATTTTTGAAGTGCAAAATTACTCTTTTCGTTCCTGGTCTCCTGTTACAAATCGAGAAAATGTTTCGAAATTAATTTAGGGTAGACATTCTGAACCGCAAATTTTCTATCGATTTTTGAAGTGCAAAATTACTCTTTTCGTTCCTGGTCTCCTGTTACAAATCGTGAAAATTTTTCGAAATTAATTTTGGGTAGACATTCTGAACCGCAAATTTTCGATGGATTTTTGAAGTGCAAAATTACTCTTTTCGTTCCTGGTCTCCTGTTACAAATCGTGAAAATTTTTCAAAATTAATTTTGGGTAGACATTCTGAACCGCAAATTTTCGATCGATTTTTGAAGTGCAAAATTACTCTTTTCGTTCCTGGTCTCCTGTTACAAATCGTGAAAATTTTTCAAAATTAATTTTGGGTAGACATTCTGAACCGCAAATTTTCGATCGATTTTTGAAGTGCAAAATTACTCTTTTCGTTCCTGGTCTCCTGTTACAAATCGTGAAAATTTTTCAAAATTAATTTTGGGTAGACATTCTGAACCGCAAATTTTCGATCGATTTTTGAAGTGCAAAATTACTCTTTTCGTTCCTAGTCTCCTGTTATAAATCTTGAAAATTTCTTGAAATTAATTTACTGTAGACATTCTGAACCGCAAATTTTCGATCGATTTTTGAAGTGCAAAATTACTCTTTTCGTTCCTAGTCTCCTGTTATAAATCTTGAAAATTTCTTGAAATTAATTTACTGTAGACATTCTGAACCGCAAATTTTCGATCGATTTTTGAAGTGCAAAATTACTCTTTTCGTTCCTGGTCTCCTGTTACAAATCGTGAAAATTTTTCAAAATTAATTTTGGGTAGACATTCTGAACCGCAAATTTTCGATCGATTTTTGAAGTGCAAAACCACTCTTTTCGTTCCTAGTCTCCTGTTAGAAATCGTGAAAATTTTTCAAAATTAATTTAGGGTAGACATTCTGAACCGCAAATTTTCGATCGATTTTTGAAGTGCAAAATTACTCTTTTCGTTCCTGGTCTCCTGTTACAAATCGTGAAAATTTTTCAAAATTAATTTTGGGTAGATATTCTGAACCGCAAATTTTCGATCGATTTTTGAAGTGCAAAACCACTCTTTTCGTTCCTAGTCTCCTGTTAGAAATCGTGAAAATTTTTCAAAATTAATTTAGGGTAGACATTCTGAACCGCAAATTTTCGATCGATTTTTGAAGTGCAAAATTACTCTTTTCGTTCCTGGTCTCCTGTTACAAATCGTGAAAATTTTTCAAAATTAATTTTGGGTAGACATTCTGAACCGCAAATTTTCGATCGATTTTTGAAGTGCAAAACTACTATTTTCGTTCCTAGTCTCCTGTTACAAATCGTGAAATTTTTTCGAAATTAATTTAGGGTAGACATTCTGAACCGCAAATTTTCGATCGATTTTTGAAGTGCAAAATTACTCTTTTCGTTCCTAGTCTCCTGTTATAAATCTTGAAAATTTCTTGAAGTTAATTTAGGGTAGACATTCTGAACCGCAAATTTTCGATCGATTTTTGAAGTGCAAAATTACTCTTTTCGTTCCTGGTCTCCTGCTACAAATCGTGAAAATTTTTCAAAATTAATTTTGGGTAGACATTCTGAACCGCAAATTTTCGATCGATTTTTGAAGTGCAAAACTACTCTTTTCGTTCCTGGTCTCCTGTTAGAAATCGTGAAAATTTTTCGAAATTAATTTAGGGTAGACATTCTGAACCGCAAATTTTCGATCGTTTTTTGAAGTGCAAAATTACTCTTTTCGTTCCTAGTCTCCTGTTATAAATCTTGAAAATTTCTTGAAATTAATTTAGGGTAGACATTCTGAACCGCAAATTTTCGATCGATTTTTGAAGTGCAAAATTACTCTTTTCGTTCCTGGTCTCCTGTTACAAATCGTGAAAATTTTTCGAAATTAATTTAGGGTAGACATTCTGAACCGCAAATTTTCGATCGATTTTTGAAGTGCAAAATTACTCTTTTCGTTCCTAGTCTCCTGTTATAAATCGTGAAATTTTTTCGAAATTAATTTAGGGTAGACATTCTGAACCGCAAATTTTCGATCGATTTTTGAAGTGCAAAATTACTCTTTTCGTTCCTAGTCTCCTGTTATAAATCTTGAAAATTTCTTGAAGTTAATTTAGGGTAGACATTCTGAACCGCAAATTTTCGATCGATTTTTGAAGTGCAAAATTACTCTTTTCGTTCCTGGTCTCCTGTTACAAATCGTGAAAATTTTTCAAAATTAATTTTGGGTAGACATTCTGAACCGCAAATTTTCGATCGATTTTTGAAGTGCAAAATTACTCTTTTCGTTCCTAGTCTCCTGTTATAAATCTTGAAAATTTCTTGAAGTTAATTTAGGGTAGACATTCTGAACCGCAAATTTTCGATCGATTTTTGAAGTGCAAAATTACTCTTTTCGTTCCTGGTCTCCTGTTACAAATCGTGAAAATTTTTCAAAATTAATTTTGGGTAGACATTCTGAACCGCAAATTTTCGATCGATTTTTGAAGTGCAAAATTACTATTTTCGTTCCTAGTCTCCTGTTACAAATCGTGAAATTTTTTCGAAATTAATTTAGGGTAGACATTCTGAACCGCAAATTTTCGATCGATTTTTGAAGTGCAAAATTACTCTTTTCGTTCCTAGTCTCCTGTTATAAATCTTGAAAATTTCTTGAAGTTAATTTAGGGTAGACATTCTGAACCGCAAATTTTCGATCGATTTTTGAAGTGCAAAATTACTCTTTTCGTTCCTGGTCTCCTGCTACAAATCGTGAAAATTTTTCAAAATTAATTTTGGGTAGACATTCTGAACCGCAAATTTTCGATCGATTTTTGAAGTGCAAAACTACTCTTTTCGTTCCTGGTCTCCTGTTAGAAATCGTGAAAATTTTTCGAAATTAATTTAGGGTAGACATTCTGAACCGCAAATTTTCGATCGTTTTTTGAAGTGCAAAATTACTCTTTTCGTTCCTAGTCTCCTGTTATAAATCTTGAAAATTTCTTGAAATTAATTTAGGGTAGACATTCTGAACCGCAAATTTTCGATCGATTTTTGAAGTGCAAAATTACTCTTTTCGTTCCTGGTCTCCTGCCACAAATCGTGAAAATTTTTCAAAATTAATTTTGGGTAGACATTCTGAACCGCAAATTTTCGATCGATTTTTGAAGTGCAAAACTACTCTTTTCGTTCCTAGTCTCCTGTTAGAAATCGTGAAAATTTTTCGAAATTAATTTAGGGTAGACATTCTGAACCGCAAATTTTCGATCGATTTTTGAAGTGCAAAATTACTCTTTTCGTTCCTGGTCTCCTGTTATAAATCTTGAAAATTTCTTGAAGTTAATTTAGGGTAGACATTCTGAACCGCAATTTTTCGATCGATTTTTGAAGTGCAAAATTACTCTTTTCGTTCCTGGTCTCCTGCTACAAATCGTGAAAATTTTTCAAAATTAATTTTCGGTAGACATTCTGAACCGCAAATTTTCGATCGATTTTTGAAGTGCAAAACTACTCTTTTCGTTCCTAGTCTCCTGTTAGAAATCGTGAAAATTTTTCGAAATTAATTTAGGGTAGACATTCTGAACCGCAAATTTTCGATCGATTTTTGAAGTGCAAAATTACTCTTTTCGTTCCTGGTCTCCTGTTACAAATCGTGAAAATTTTTCGAAATTAATTTAGGGTAGACATTCTGAACCGCAATTTTTCGATCGATTTTTGAAGTGCAAAATTACTCTTTTCGTTCCTGGTCTCCTGTTACAAATCGTGAAAATTTTTCGAAATTAATTTAGGATAGACATTCTGAACCGAAAATTTTCGATCGATTTTTAAGGTGGAAAACTACTCTTTTCGTTCCTAGTCTCCTGTTACAAATCGTGAAAATTTTTCAAAATTAATTTTGGGTAGATATTCTGAACCGCAAATTTTCGATCGATTTTTGAAGTGCAAAACCACTCTTTTCGTTCCTAGTCTCCTGTTAGAAATCGTAAAAATTTTTCGAAATTAATTTAGGATAGACATTCTGAACCGAAAATTTTCGATCGATTTTTAAGGTGGAAAACTACTCTTTTCGTTCCTAGTCTCCTGTTACAAATCGTGAAAATTTTTCAAAATTAATTTAGGGTAGACATTCTGAACCGCAAATTTTCGATCGATTTTTGAAGTGCAAAATTACTCTTTTCGTTCCTAGTCTCCTGTTATAAATCTTGAAAATTTCTTGAAATTAATTTAGGGTAGACATTCTGATCCGCAAATTTTCGATCGATTTTTGAAGTGCAAAATTACTCTTTTCGTTCCTGGTCTCCTGTTACAAATCGTGAAAATTTTTCGAAATTAATTTAGGGTAGACATTCTGAACCGCAAATTTTCGATCGATTTTTGAAGTGCAAAATTACTCTTTTCGTTCCTAGTCTCCTGTTATAAATCTTGAAAATTTCTTGAAATTAATTTAGGGTAGACATTCTGATCCGCAAATTTTCGATCGATTTTTGAAGTGCAAAATTACTCTTTTCGTTCCTGGTCTCCTGTTACAAATCGTGAAAATTTTTCAAAATTAATTTTGGGTAGACATTCTGAACCGCAAATTTTCGATCGATTTTTGAAGTGCAAAATTACTCTTTTCGTTCCTGGTCTCCTGTTACAAATCGTGAAAATTTTTCAAAATTAATTTTGGGTAGACATTCTGAACCGCAAATTTTCGATCGATTTTTGAAGTGCAAAATTACTCTTTTCGTTCCTGGTCTCCTGTTACAAATCGTGAAAATTTTTCAAAATTAATTTTGGGTAGACATTCTGAACCGCAAATTTTCGATCGATTTTTGAAGTGCAAAATTACTCTTTTCGTTCCTGGTCTCCTGTTACAAATCGTGAAAATTTTGCAAAATTAATTTTGGGTAGACATTCTGAACCGCAAATTTTCGATCGATTTTTGAAGTGCAAAACTACTCTTTTCGTTCCTGGTCTCCTGTTACAAATCGTGAAAATTTTGCAAAATTAATTTAGGGTAGACATTCTGAACCGCAAATTTTCGATCGATTTTTGAAGTGCAAAATTACTCTTTTCGTTCCTGGTCTCCTGTTACAAATCGTGAAAATTTTTCAAAATTAATTTAGGGTAGACATTCTGAACCGCAAATTTTCGATCGATTTTTGAAGTGCAAAACCACTCTTTTCGTTCCTAGTCTCCTGTTAGAAATCGTGAAAATTTTTCAAAATTAATTTAGGGTAGACATTCTGAACCGCAAATTTTCGATCGATTTTTGAAGTGCAAAATTACTCTTTTCGTTCCTGGTCTCCTGTTACAAATCGTGAAAATTTTTTAAAATTAATTTTGGGTAGACATTCTGAACCGCAAATTTTCGATCGATTTTTGAAGTGCAAAACTACTATTTTCGTTCCTAGTCTCCTGTTACAAATCGTGAAATTTTTTCGAAATTAATTTAGGGTAGACATTCTGAACCGCAAATTTTCGATCGATTTTTGAAGTGCAAAATTACTCTTTTCGTACCTAGTCTCCTGTTATAAATCTTGAAAATTTCTTGAAGTTAATTTAGGGTAGACATTCTGAACCGCAAATTTTCGATCGATTTTTGAAGTGCAAAATTACTCTTTTCGTTCCTGGTCTCCTGCTACAAATCGTGAAAATTTTTCAAAATTAATTTTGGGTAGACATTCTGAACCGCAAATTTTCGATCGATTTTTGAAGTGCAAAACTACTCTTTTCGTTCCTAGTCTCCTGTTAGAAATCGTGAAAATTTTTCGAAATTAATTTAGGGTAGACATTCTGAACCGCAAATTTTCGATCGATTTTTGAAGTGCAAAACTACTCTTTTCGTTCCTGGTCTCCTGTTACAAATCGTGAAAATTTTGCAAAATTAATTTAGGGTAGACATTCTGAACCGCAAATTTTCGATCGATTTTTGAAGTGCAAAACTACTCTTTTCGTTCCTGGTCTCCTGTTACAAATCGTGAAAATTTTTCGAAATTAATTTAGGGTAGACATTCTGAACCGCAAATTTTCGATCGATTTTTGAAGTGCAAAATTACTCTTTTCGTTCCTGGTCTCCTGCTACAAATCGTGAAAATTTTTCAAAATTAATTTTGGGTAGACATTCTGAACCGCAAATTTTCGATCGATTTTTGAAGTGCAAAACTACTCTTTTCGTTCCTAGTCTCCTGTTATAAATCGTGAAAATTTTTCGAAATTAATTTAGGGTAGACATTCTGAACCGCAAATTTTCGATCGATTTTTGAAGTGCAAAACTACTATTTTCGTTCCTGGTCTCCTGTTACAAATCGTGAAAATTTTGCAAAATTAATTTAGGGTAGACATTCTGAACCGCAAATTTTCGATCGATTTTTGAAGTGCAAAACTACTATTTTCGTTCCTGGTCTCCTGTTACAAATCGTGAAAATTTTGCAAAATTAATTTAGGGTAGACATTCTGAACTGCAAATTTTCGATCGATTTTTGAAGTGCAAAACTACTATTTTCGTTCCTGGTCTCCTGTTACAAATCGTGAAAATTTTGCAAAATTAATTTAGGGTAGACATTCTGAACCGCAAATTTTCGATCGATTTTTGAAGTGCAAAACTACTATTTTCGTTCCTGGTCTCCTGTTACAAATCGTGAAAATTTTGCAAAATTAATTTAGGGTAGACATTCTGAACCGCAAATTTTCGATCGATTTTTGAAGTGCAAAACTACTCTTTTCGTTCCTGGTCTCCTGTTACAAATCGTGAAAATTTTTCGAAATTAATTTAGGATAGACATTCTGAACCGAAAATTTTCGATCGATTTTTAAGGTGGAAAACTACTCTTTTCGTTCCTAGTCTCCTGTTACAAATCGTGAAAATTTTTCGAAATTAATTTAGGGTAGACATTCTGAACCGCAAATTTTCGATCGATTTTTGAAGTGCAAAACCACTCTTTTCGTTCCTAGTCTCCTGTTAGAAATCGTGAAAATTTTTCAAAATTAATTTAGGGTAGACATTCTGAACCGCAAATTTTCGATCGATTTTTGAAGTGCAAAATTACTCTTTTCGTTCCTGGTCTCCTGCTACAAATCGTGAAAATTTTTCAAAATTAATTTTGGGTAGACATTCTGAACCGCAAATTTTCGATCGATTTTTGAAGTGCAAAACTACTCTTTTCGTTCCTAGTCTCCTGTTAGAAATCGTGAAAATTTTTCGAAATTAATTTAGGGTAGACATTCTGAACCGCAAATTTTCGATCGATTTTTGAAGTGCAAAACTACTATTTTCGTTCCTGGTCTCCTGTTACAAATCGTGAAAATTTTGCAAAATTAATTTAGGGTAGACATTCTGAACCGCAAATTTTCGATCGATTTTTGAAGTGCAAAACTACTATTTTCGTTCCTGGTCTCCTGTTACAAATCGTGAAAATTTTTCAAAATTAATTTAGGGTAGACATTCTGAAGCGCAAATTTTCGATCGATTTTTGAAGTGCAAAACTACTATTTTCGTTCCTGGTCTCCTGTTACAAATCGTGAAAATTTTGCAAAATTAATTTAGGGTAGACATTCTGAACCGCAAATTTTCGATCGATTTTTGAAGTGCAAAACTACTATTTTCGTTCCTGGTCTCCTGTTACAAATCGTGAAAATTTTGCAAAATTAATTTAGGGTAGACATTATGAACCGCAAATTTTCGATCGATTTTTGAAGTGCAAAACTACTATTTTCGTTCCTGGTCTCCTGTTACAAATCGTGAAAATTTTGCAAAATTAATTTAGGGTAGACATTCTGAACCGCAAATTTTCGATCGATTTTTGAAGTGCAAAACTACTCTTTTCGTTCCTGGTCTCCTGTTACAAATCGTGAAAATTTTTCGAAATTAATTTAGGATAGACATTCTGAACCGAAAATTTTCGATCGATTTTTAAGGTGGAAAACTACTCTTTTCGTTCCTAGTCTCCTGTTACAAATCGTGAAAATTTTTCGAAATTAATTTAGGGTAGACATTCTGAACCGCAAATTTTCGATCGATTTTTGAAGTGCAAAACCACTCTTTTCGTTCCTAGTCTCCTGTTAGAAATCGTGAAAATTTTTCAAAATTAATTTAGGGTAGACATTCTGAACCGCAAATTTTCGATCGATTTTGGAAGTGCAAAATTACTCTTCTCGTTCCTGGTCTCCTGTTACAAATCGTGAAAATTTTTCGAAATTAATTTAAGGTAGACATTCTGAACCGTAAATTTTCGATCGATTTTTGAAGTGCAAAATTACTCTTTTCGTTCCTAGTCTCCTGTTATAAATCTTGAAAATTTCTTGAAATTAGTTTACTGTAGACATTCTGAACCGCAAATTTTCGATCGATTTTTGAAGTGCAAAATTACTCTTTTCGTTCCTGGTCTCCTGTTACAAATCGTGAAAATTTTTCAAAATTAATTTTGGGTAGACATTCTGAACCGCAAATTTTCGATCGATTTTTGAAGTGCAAAATTACTCTTTTCGTTCCTAGTCTCCTGTTATAAATCTTGAAAATTTCTTGAAATTAATTTAGGGTAGACATTCTGAACCGCAAATTTTCGATCGATTTTTGAAGTGCAAAATTACTCTTTTCGTTCCTGGTCTCCTGTTACAAATCGTGAAAATTTTTCAAAATTAATTTTGGGTAGACATTCTGAACCGCAAATTTTCTATCGATTTTTGAAGTGCAAAACTACTCTTTTCGGTCCTAGTCTCCTGTTACAAATCGTGAAAATTTTTCGAAATTAATTTAGGGTAGACATTCTGAACCGCAAATTTTCGATCAATTTTTGAAGTGCAAAACTACTCTTTTCGTTCCTGGTCTCCTGTTACAAATCGTGAAAATTTTGCAAAATTAATTTAGGGTAGACATTCTGAACCGCAAATTTTCGATCGATTTTTGAAGTGCAAAACTACTATTTTCGTTCCTGGTCTCCTGTTACAAATCGTGAAAATTTTGCAAAATTAATTTAGGGTAGACATTCTGAACCGAAAATTTTCGATCGATTTTTGAAGTGCAAAACTACTCTTTTCGTTCCTGGTCTCCTGTTACAAATCGTAAAAATTTTGCAAAATTAATTTAGGGTAGACATTCTGAACCGCAAATTTTCGATCGATTTTTGAAGTGCAAAATTACTCTTTTCGTTCCTTGTCTCCCGTTACAAATCGTGAAAATTTTTCAAAATTAATTAAGGGTAGACATTCTGAACCGCAAATTTTCGATCGATTTTTGAAGTGCAAAATAACTCTTTTCGTTCCTAGTCTCCTGTTGCAAATCGTGAAAATTTTTCAAAATTAATTTAGGGTAGACATTCTGAACCGCAAATTTTCGATCGATTTTTGAAGTGCAAAATTACTCTTATGGTTCCTAGTCTCCAGTTACAAATCGTGAAAATTTTTCGAAATTAAATCAGGGTAGACATTCTGAACCGCAAATTTTCGATCGATTTTTGAAGTGCAAAATTACTCTTTTCGTTCCTAGTCTCCTGTTACAAATCGGGAAAATTTTTCAAAATTAATTTAGGGTGGACATTCTGAACCGCAAATTTTCGATCGATTTTTGAAGTGCAAAACCACAGTTTTCGTTCCTAGTCTCCTGTTACAAATCGTGAAAATGTTTCAAAATTACTTTAGGGTAGACATTCGGAACCGCAAATTTTCGATCGATTTTTGAAGCGCAAAACTACTCTTTTCGTTCCTAGTCTCCTGTTACAAATCGTGAAAATTTTTCAAAATTAATTTAGGGTAGACATTCTGAACCGCAAATTTTCGATCGATTTTTGAAGTGCAAAATTACTCTTTTCGTTCCTAGTCTCCTGTTATAAATCTTGAAAATTTCTTGAAATTAATTTAGGGTAGACATTCTGATCCGCAAATTTTCGATCGATTTTTGAAGTGCAAAATTACTCTTTTCGTTCCTGGTCTCCTGTTACAAATCGTGAAAATTTTTCAAAATTAATTTTGGGTAGACATTCTGAACCGCAAATTTTCGATCGATTTTTGAAGTGCAAAATTACTCTTTTCGTTCCTGGTCTCCTGTTACAAATCGTGAAAATTTTTCAAAATTAATTTTGGGTAGACATTCTGAACCGCAAATTTTCGATCGATTTTTGAAGTGCAAAATTACTCTTTTCGTTCCTTGTCTCCCGTTACAAATCGTGAAAATTTTTCAAAATTAATTAAGGGTAGACATTCTGAACCGCAAATTTTCGATCGATTTTTGAAGTGCAAAATAACTCTTTTCGTTCCTAGTCTCCTGTTGCAAATCGTGAAAATTTTTCAAAATTAATTTAGGGTAGACATTCTGAACCGCAAATTTTCGATCGATTTTTAAGGTGGAAAACTACTCTTTTCGTTCCTAGTCTCCTGTTACAAATCGTGAAAATTTTTCGAAATTAATTTAGGGTAGACATTCTGAACAGTAAATTTTCGATCGATTTTTGAAGTGCAAAATTACTCTTTTCGTTCCTTGTCTCCCGTTACAAATCGTGAAAATTTTTCAAAATTAATTAAGGGTAGACATTCTGAACCGCAAATTTTCGATCGATTTTTGAAGTGCAAAATAACTCTTTTCGTTCCTAGTCTCCTGTTGCAAATCGTGAAAATTTTTCAAAATTAATTTAGGGTAGACATTCTGAACCGCAAATTTTCGATCGATTTTTGAAGTGCAAAATTACTCTTTTCGTTCCTAGTCTCCTGTTATAAATCTTGAAAATTTCTTGAAATTAATTTAGGGTAGACATTCTGATCCGCAAATTTTCGATCGATTTTTGAAGTGCAAAATTACTCTTTTCGTTCCTGGTCTCCTGTTACAAATCGTGAAAATTTTTCAAAATTAATTTTGGGTAGACATTCTGAACCGCAAATTTTCGATCGATTTTTGAAGTGCAAAACCACTCTTTTCGGTCCTAGTCTCCTGTTACAAATCGTGAAAATTTTTCGTAATTAATTTAGGGTAGACATTCTGAACCGCAAATTTTCGATCGATTTTTGAAGTGCAAAATTACTCTTTTCGTTCCTGGTCTCCTGTTACAAATCGTGAAAATTTTTCAAAATTAATTTTGGGTAGACATTCTGAACCGCAAATTTTCTATCGATTTTTGAAGTGCAAAACTACTCTTTTCGGTCCTAGTCTCCTGTTACAAATCGTGAAAATTTTTCGTAATTAATTTAGGGTAGACATTCTGAACCGCAAATTTTCGATCGATTTTTGAAGTGCAAAATAACTCTTTTCGTTCCTGGTCTCCTGTTACAAATCGTGAAAATTTTTCAAAATTAATTTTGGGTAGACATTCTGAACCGCAAATTTTCTATCGATTTTTGAAGTGCAAAACTACTCTTTTCGGTCCTAGTCTCCTGTTACAAATCGTGAAAATTTTTCGTAATTAATTTTGGGTAGACATTCTGAACCGCAAATTTTCGATCGATTTTTGAAGTGCAAAATTACTCTTTTCGTTCCTGGTCTCCTGTTACAAATCGTGAAAATTTTTCAAAATTAATTTTGGGTAGACATTCTGAACCGCAAATTTTCTATCGATTTTTGAAGTGCAAAACTACTCTTTTCGTTCCTAGTCTCCTGTTATGAATCGTGAATTTTTTTCGAAATTAATTTAGGGTAGACATTCTGAACCGCAAATTTTCGATCGATTTTTGAAGTGCAAAATTACTCTTTTCGTTCCTAGTCTCCTGTTATAAATCTTGAAAATTTCTTGAAATTAATTTAGGGTAGACATTCTGATCCGCAAATTTTCGATCGATTTTTGAAATGCAAAATTACTCTTTTCGTTCCTGGTCTCCTGTTACAAATCGTGAAAATTTTTCAAAATTAATTTTGGGTAGATATTCTGAACCGCAAATTTTCTATCGATTTTTGAAGTGCAAAACTACTCTTTTCGGTCCTAGTCTCCTGTTACAAATCGTGAAAATTTTTCGTAATTAATTTAGGGTAGACATTCTGAACCGAAACTTTTCGATCGATTTTTAAGGTTCAAAACTATTCTTTTCGTTCCAGGTCTCCTGTAACAAATCGTGAAAATTTTGCAAAATTAATTTAGGGTAGACATTCTGAACCGCAAATTTTCGATCGATTTTTGAAGTGCAAAATAACTCTTTTCGTTCCTAGTCTCCTGTTACAAATCGTGAAAATTTTTCGAAATTAATTTAGGGTAGACATTCTGAACCGCAAATTTTCGATCGATTTTTGAAGTGCAAAATTACTCTTTTCGTTCCTTGTCTCCCGTTACAAATCGTGAAAATTTTTCAAAATTAATTAAGGGTAGACATTCTGAACCGTAAATTTTCGATCGATTTTTGAAGTGCAAAATAACTCTTTTCGTTCCTAGTCTCCTGTTGCAAATCGTGAAAATTTTTCAAAATTAATTTAGGGTAGACATTCTGAACCGCAAATTTTCGATCGATTTTTGAAGTGCAAAATTACTCTTATGGTTCCTAGTCTCCAGTTACAAATCGTGAAAATTTTTCGAAATTAAATCAGGGTAGACATTCTGAACCGCAAATTTTCGATCGATTTTTGAAGTGCAAAATTACTCTTTTCGTTCCTAGTCTCCTGTTACAAATCGGGAAAAATTTTCAAAATTAATTTAGGGTGGACATTCTGAACCGCAAATTTTCTATCGATTTTTGAAGTGCAAAACTACTCTTTTCGGTCCTAGTCTCCTGTTACAAATCGTGAAAATTTTTCAAAATTAATTTTGGGTAGACATTCTGAACCGCAAATTTTCGATCGATTTTTGAAGTGCAAAATTACTCTTTTCGTTCCTAGTCTCCTGTTATGAATCGTGAATTTTTTTCGAAATTAATTTAGGGTAGACATTCTGAACCGCAAATTTTCGATCGATTTTTGAAGTGCAAAATTACTCTTTTCGTTCCTAGTCTCCTGTTACAAATCGTGAAAATGTTTCAAAATTACTTTAGGGTAGACATTCGGAACCGCAAGTTTTCGATCGATTTTTGAAGCGCAAAACTACTCTTTTCGTTCCTAGTCTCCTGTTACAAATCGTGAAAATTTTTCAAAATTAATTTAGGGTAGACATTCTGAACCGCAAATTTTCGATCGATTTTTGAAGTGCAAAATTACTCTTTTCGTTCCTAGTCTCCTGTTACAAATCGTGAAAATTTTTCGTAATTAATTTAGGGTAGACATTCTGAACCGAAACTTTTCGATCGATTTTTAAGGTGCAAAACTATTCTTTTCGTTCCAGGTCTCCTGTTACAAATCGTGAAAATTTTTCAAAATTAATTAAGGGTAGACATTCTGAACCGCAAATTTTCGATCGATTTTTGAAGTGCAAAATAACTCTTTTCGTTCCTAGTCTCCTGTTGCAAATCGTGAAAATTTTTCAAAATTAATTTTGGGTAGACATTCTGAATCGCAAATTTTCGATCGATTTTTGAAGTGCAAAATTACTCTTATGGTTCCTAGTCTCCAGTTACAAATCGTGAAAATTTTTCGAAATTAAATCAGGGTAGACATTCTGAACCACAAATTTTCGATCGATTTTTGAAGTGCAAAATTACTCTTTTCGTTCCTAGTCTCCTGTTACAAATCGTGAAAATGTTTCAAAATTACTTTAGGGTAGACATTCGGAACCGCAAGTTTTCGATCGATTTTTGAAGCGCAAAACTACTCTTTTCGTTCCTAGTCTCCTGTTACAAATCGTGAAAATTTTTCAAAATTAATTTAGGGTAGACATTCTGAACCGCAAATTTTCGATCGATTTTTGAAGTGCAAAATTACTCTTTTCGTTCCTAGTCTCCTGTTACAAATCGTGAAAATTTTTCGTAATTAATTTAGGGTAGACATTCTGAACCGAAACTTTTCGATCGATTTTTAAGGTGCAAAACTATTCTTTTCGTTCCAGGTCTCCTGTTACAAATCGTGAAAATTTTTCAAAATTAATTAAGGGTAGACATTCTGAACCGCAAATTTTCGATCGATTTTTGAAGTGCAAAATAACTCTTTTCGTTCCTAGTCTCCTGTTGCAAATCGTGAAAATTTTTCAAAATTAATTTTGGGTAGACATTCTGAATCGCAAATTTTCGATCGATTTTTGAAGTGCAAAATTACTCTTATGGTTCCTAGTCTCCAGTTACAAATCGTGAAAATTTTTCGAAATTAAATCAGGGTAGACATTCTGAACCACAAATTTTCGATCGATTTTTGAAGTGCAAAATTACTCTTTTCGTTCCTAGTCTCCTGTTACAAATCGTGAAAATTTTTCGAAATTAATTTAGGGTAGACATTCTGAACAGTAAATTTTCGATCGATTTTTGTACTGAAAAGCAACTCTTTTCGTTCCAAGTCTCCTGTAATTAAAAACACACATTCATTCATTGACAAAGAAGAATCTTAGAATTAGTTAGTTTTTATGGCCCTTAAAAGGACCGTTATTTTTGTGGGTGGAGCGTTTAAAATTTGCCGTTGTCATATCTCTAGAAGATGTTGGTGGGGTCGACCACTTTCTCCAGGGAGCCGGTTTCTCGTGACGGTCACAAAAACCTCTTGTTTCTTTTTATCCTGTCGATCTTAGTGCAATTCTTGGATGCGTTTTCAATTATTTTATTGGGTCACAAAAATTTAGGTAGGAAATGATTAGGGTATTAGGTTTTATTTACATAATTCACCAAGCCTTTTAAACATATCCACCTGACAATGGTTAAAAAACGTTGACCGGAGTTTTAGTCGTAAATACAAAATAATTTTAACTTGTATCATAAGTTGCATTTAACTAAATGCAATAAAGTCCAATTTTCGGAATCATATCATATCAAGTTGAACACACATAAACACACACAACATTTTTTGTACGCATTTTTTCCCGAGTAATACTATGAAAAAAATGGCGGAAATGATCAAATGACCAAAACTTTTTTTTTCAGAAAATAATTACTTTACACTCTTTTTCCCGTCGTTAAGAACTGTCATGAATTTTTTTAAATCTTCCTAAGATCAAACGTTTTTACTTGCATTTTTTTCCCGAGTAATACCATGGAAAAAAGTTACGAAATCGTAAAATGTTGAAAACAATTTTTTTGGGGTAAAATTTATTCTCAATAAGTTGTTTATTTAGGCATTCTCTATAATTATTATTAATACAAATTTAATGTAACAATTACCGTTTCCTAATTAGAAAGCAAAAATCACAAAAAAATAGAAAACATTTTCTTTTTTTCAAAATACAAACTTATACAGACGTCGGAAGAAAGTACTGAGCCGTCAAATCAAATCAATTTATTGCACTTTTTGCCACCAATACATATATAAATATAATTAAATGTTTATAGTTAACATATATATACATATTTGTGGATGTTATACTCTTCTACTTCTTCTCTTCTTGTCTCTTCGTTCCTTGGTGTCAATAGAGTTTTAACTGTGTTTGTTCTTTTGCAGTTTTTTGGGGTGTGTGTATTGTTTGATTGGGGTTGACGATCTTCCGTGTTACTTTTCTTCTAGGGCTTTCTCTTCTACTTCTTCTCTTCTTGCCTCTACACACCTGGGTTTTTCGTGGGTGCCAATGGGGTTTGGACTGCGTTTGTTCTTGTGAAGTATTTTGGGGCGTGTGTTTTGTTTGGTCGGGCTTTACTATCTTCCTTGTTAGTTTTCTTCTTGGGTTTCCTCTTCCACTTCTTCTCTTCTTGCCTCTTCGTTCCCGTATATTTCGTGGCTATTTGGACTGTATTAGTTCTTGTGAAATTTTTTTGAGGGGAGTGTATTATTTAATCGGGTTTGATGATCTTCCTTGTTAGTTTTCTTCTAGGGCTTCCTCTTCTACTTCTTCTCTTCTTGCCTCTACGCACCTGGGTTTTTCGTGGGTGCCAATGGGGTTTGTACTGTGTTTGTTCTTGTGAAGTATTTTGGGGCATGTCTTTTGTTTGGTCGGGCTTTACCATCTTCCTTGTTAGTTTTCTTCTTGGTTTTCCTCTTCTACTTCTTCTCTTCTTGCCTCTTCGTTCCCGGATCTTTCGTGGTTATTTGGACTGTATTAGTTCTTGTGAAGTTTTTTAAGGGGAGTATATTGTTTAATCGGGCTTGATGATCTTCCTTGTTAGTTTTCTTCTTGGGCTTCCTCTTCTTGCCTCTTCATTCCCGGGTCTTTCGTGGGTGTCAATAGTGTTTGGATTGTATTTGTTCTTGTGAAGTTTTTTGGGGCGTGTATATTGTTTGATCGGGCTTGACGATCTTCCTTGTTGGTTTTCTTCTTAGGCTTCCTCTTCTACTTCTTCTCTGTTTGTCTCTTCGTTCACGGGTCTTTCGTGGGTGTCAATGGGTTTGGACTGTATATGTTCTAGTCAACTTTTTGGGGCGTGTGTATTGCTTGACTGGGCTTGACGATATTTTTTGTTAGTTTTATTCTTGGGCTTCCTCTTCTACTTCTTCCATTCCTGCATCTTTGTTTCCGGGACTTTTGTAGGAGTCAATAGGGTTTGATCTGTGTTTGTTCTTGTGAAGTTTTTAGGGGTGCGTGTATTGTTTGATCGGGTTTGGCAATGCTTCTTGTTAGTTTTCTTCTTGGGCTTCCTCTACTTTTTCTCTTCTTACCTCTTGGTTCCCGGATGTCAATAGAGTTTGGACTGTATTTGTTCTTGTGAACTTTTTGGGGCGTGTGTATCGTTTGACTGGGCTTGACGATCTTTTTTGTTAGTTTTATTCTTGGGCTTCCTCTTCTACTTCTTCTATTCCTGCCTTTTTGTTTCCAGGACTTTTGTAGGAGTCAATAGGGTTTGATCTGTGTTTGTTCTTGTGAAGTTTTTTGGGGTTGCGTTTATTGTTTGATCGGGTTTGGCAATGCTCCTTGTTAGTTTTCTTCTTGGGCTTCCTCTACTTTTTCTCTTCTTACCTCTTCGTTCCCGTGTGTCAACAGGGTTTGGCCTGTATTTGTTCTTGTGAATTTTTTGGGACGTGTGTAATGTTTGATCGGGCTTGACGATCTTCCTAGTTAGTTTTCTTCTTGAGCTTCCTCTTATACGTTTTCTCTTCTTATCTCTTCGTTCCCGGGTCTTTCAAGGGTGCCTAGAGTTTGGACTGTGTTTGTTCTTGTGATGTTTCATACTCCTCACTTTTTTGCTATCTTCTTTCCTGATCCATCTGGAGCCTTTTCTTTTTATCTTCCTTGTATACATTCGCTTCTATTATTAGCTTGTCGTATTTTATATAGAATAAATTAAATTTAATTAAAAATTAGACTCGTCAGTTTGGGATGGCTTGTTAGCCAATCACTTTGGGCTGCACACAGTTTTCTTTTAAATGGTCTCATTACTGCAACATCTAGCGGCTGAAGTGGTTTTGAAATGTAATTAGTGACAATCCATGATCCCTAACAACTTGTAACTTCCAGTGACTTTTATGCTTGTCTGGATTCTTCTTGTACCGCAAAATCTTATTTTGTCGTTTGAGATGATGCATATATTTCCTCTTTATATTCTCCGTGCTTTTTTAGTCTGTTAATAAAAATTAAGTCTAGGGACGTGTGACATATGACCCTGGCATGAACATCAGTGCTTGAGTGTTATACGTGGTTTTGTGGACTTGGTCTTATCTTAACAGTGACGGTTCGCGGGTTTCTTTCTGGTACGGCCGAGGAACAAGACGTGGTAATACGGATAGGTGCGGTCACGCAGCCAGCCGTCTCTGCAACTGACCCTACCTATTCCTATTCCTCGGCCGTACCAGAAAAAAACCCGCGAACCGTCACTGTATCTTAACGTTATCCGCCGGATGACACCAGACCGGCGTGATACCGTTATCCGCTGGTTGACTCCAGTTGGTGACTCTGCCTTGACGTGGTACTGGGGCTCAAGTAAGTACAACCATTGTGAAACTGTTCCATCCTCTGGGTGTTAATCGATTAGGTGCGTTGCTGTGAGCGCCTTGTCAGGGACTCCTGTGCCTCCCAATTCGCCTATCCACCCAAAAAGGTCCAGAAAGTGGCAGTGTTGTACTTAGTTGCCAAAGTCCATTACAGAACCCCATTGTCACCTCTACCTGAGCTACGGTTTTTGTTCAGTAACGGCTGTTATGTCAAATGCTATTTTCACTTTTGTTTTGTACAGTCAGAGAAAATACATATGCGAAACCCGCTCGGCGAGGGAATGCTGCCGCACGTCGGTGCTTAGTTCGGACAAAACCAGTCAGTCCCTGCTTAAAATCCATTTATGAGGTAATAAAAGGGTATCCCGATATAAGATGGTCAAAATGCCACCCGACACGGATTTTTAAATAAATATGAAAATATCATTAGTTGTGACCTTAACCAAAATAGTCGTAAGCCATATATCAAAAAAACCCCGACATGACCCGGGAAGCCCAAAAATACGATTTTTTAAAATATAATTTTTTTAACCACAAAAAAAAAATCTGAAAAAATCACATATATTTTGATCAAAATACCAAATTAGATGAATTTTTCAAGGCCATTTTATATTTTTATAAATTTATCAACAATTGAAATAAATTTAGGATAGATTGAAATATATAGGGTTATTCACGCTATACGGCACGGAATATTGTGGCCAAAATACGTGACTTTCAAAAAGTTTGACTTCTAGGATAAATAGGGGTCTATTATGGTTACTTTTTAAAATTAATTTTACATTATACAGGGTGTTCCAAACGCCCTAAAATATCAAAGTTGTGTTTTTTTTTTTTAATTTTAATAAAACCTTTAATGAAACTATCTGATTAAAATCAAAATCTTGGATTTTATTGCAAAAATTTTGGGTTTAAGGTTCAAAACCATGAATTCTATGGTCCAAATTTGAGATTTTACATGACATTCCTAGTTTATAATCCAAATTTTTGATTTTAGGACTCAAATTCTGCGTTTAAGAGTCAAAAACTTGGATTTTATGTTCCAAATGCCTGATTTTAAATGCAATTGATCAATTGAATCCAAATATTGGATTTTGGGTCTCAAGTTCTGTGTTTAGGGACCAGAAACTTGGATTTAAAGTTTCAAATTAGAGATTTTACATATAATTATCAAATTACAAACTTTGGATTTTTCAACACAAAGTTTGCGTTTAAGAACCATGGATTCTATGGTCCAAATTCAAGATGTTTATTGAAATTCTTGTATTAGAATCCAAATTTTTAATTTTAAGTCTCAAATTCTGCGTTTAGGGGCCAAAAACTTAGATTGATTATTTCAAATTTCGGATTTTACATATAATTATCAAATTAAAATCCAAATTTATAATTTTTGGTCACAAATTATGCGTTTAGGATCCAAAACCGTGATTCAAATTGGAGAATTTTCATGAAATTCTTGGATTAGAATCCAGAATCAGTACAAAGTATTGTACTCGCCAAATAGATTTTTTTTAGATTGCTGACCTGTATATTCGATTTTTTTTTGTCTAAATTTTTGATTATTAGGCCCAAACATTATTTATTTTGGCCTAAATTTAATTGGTAAAATTTTCGGCTGTTTGGTCTGCATTTTTTATTTTTCCAGACGAATTTTTAATTTTTAAATTTTTGACCCGTATTTTCGATATTTTTGGTCAAAATATTTTATCTTTGTATTTTTGATTTTTTTAGAATATTCTAAATATTCTTTATTTTGACCTAAATTTTCGATTTAATTGTTCAAATTTTTTATTCTTTGGTCCCCATTTTTTTATTTTTCGGGCCGAAATTTTAATTCTAGTTCCAAATTTTCGATTTGATTTTGATTAAAATATCTATAACCTGAATTATTGATTTATATGCGAGATTTTTTTAAGTTTTTCCGGTATTTTCGAGTTTTGTTTGTTGAAATTTTCGATTTTTTAGCCTGCATTTGTTATCTTTAGGGCCGAATTTTCTATGCAATGTCTAAATTTTCGACTTTCTGGCCTACATTAGAAATTTGTATTATTATTTTTTTAATCTTTTGACCTAAATTTTTCTATACTAACTTCTGGATTTTATTGTCAAAAATTTTTTGGTCCGCATTTTTGATTTTTCGTTTAGTCTGCGTTTATTATCTTTAGGTCCGAGTTTTCGATGTTTTGTCTAAATTTTCAACTTTTTGGCCAACATTGTAGATTTTTATTTTCTTTTATCTTTTGCCCTAAAATTTTCTTTATTTGCCTGTTAAAATTTTTCTTTCCTTGGTCCACCTTTTTATTTTTATGCCAGAATTTTAGATATTTGGTCTTAATTTTGTATCGAATATTTTAGATTTAAAGTTTATTTTTTATCCAATATTTTATATTTTTTAACTTGGATTATTGATTTCATTTCGTGTTTTTTTTTATTTTTTGGCTATTACTTTCGAATTTCTGATCAGAAACTTATTTTTGGCTAATTATTTTGCTTCTACCTAAGTTTTTAATTTTTTGTCTGCGTTTTTTATTTTTAGATCAGGATTCTTGATTCTTTGGCCCATATTTTACATTTCTGTATTTTCGATTTTTTTGTTCCAATTCTTTTTATTTTTCATTATTTTGACCAAAATATTCGATTGGTTTGTAGAAATTATCGATTTTTTGTCTGCATACGCCCGAGTTTTCGATGTTTTGTCTAAATTTTCACCTTATTAGGCCCTACTTTTTTGGCCTATATTTTGTATTGTTTTGGTTTCAATTTTAGTCGACTTAAATTTTCGCTCTTGATTTTTAATTTTTTGTCCCATATTTTAGATTTTCTTAACTTCAATTATTGAGTTTATTATGCGATTTTTTTTAATTTTAATTTTTGCCATTATTTTCGAATTTCTCGTTGGAACTTATTTTAAGCTAAAAAGAGTTATATTTGGTGCTGAAAATGGCAAATGATTTTTCTTTTGCTTGTATTTTCAATTCTGCATTTTTATTTTTAAACCAGGATTTTTTATTTTTTTGGCCGATATTTTAGATCTTTGGCGGTTTAGTTCCAAATTTTTGTTTTTTTGGCCAAAATATTCGATTGGTCTTGGAAGATAAATGGTTCTTTGTTTCTTAAAAAAGGGGGGGGGGGTATTATATAAGTGACTCTACCATCAACATGTTCGACGAGCCGCCGCTGGTAAAGATCTAAGGTATTTGAAATTAAAAAAAAAATCTAAACTCAACATAAACATACTGTTACTCTATTATTAATTTGATAAAATTTTGCTGCTCAATTGTTGATAAATATATACAAAATATCGTTAAATTTTTGAAGATGACGCACCAAAAATTGGAAGATGAAAAAAATCACAGATATGGAGTCCGTCACTCGATCACTTAGGGGCGAGAAGGGAACTAGGCTTGTAAATTTTATTACCTCATAATTCTATTTTAAGCAGTCACTGACTGGTTTCGACCGAACTAAGCACCGACATGCGGCAGCGAGTTTCGCATTTGTATTTTCTCTGACTGTACGTGAACCTGTCAAAAGATTAAAATTATTAAATTAAATATAATAATTGAGAAAAAGAAAGCCTAGGGTATATTTGGATACTGTTAAATAGGGTGGGTATATTCGTACCATGTACTAGCTTTGTTTGGGTATCATTCACCAGCTTTTTCCTTTTAGATTAAAAAAGTTTAAATTCCATATTTGATTATAGTTTTTTTTTATTTGTACATTTTCAAGAATCTTATTATAAAATAAAAATATTTTTGCAATAAATAGTTTACGCAATAATAAACGATATTTTTATAAACGCTGGCATTATAAATAAAATTCATATATCAATAAATAATTTTGGTCTGGCGCACTTTAACTATTCTAGATAACAGTAACATAATTTATCTTTTCGAATTCAAACGTTGATGAAACTGAAGTGCTAAAATTCAACTGAAGGATTGAATGAGCGAGCCTAGGCACCCTGAGACGAGCCGTCACTGGTTAAAACTATTATTTTCGACCTCGAATTTTGGAAAGTGTTCAGCTGGTTTGTGTTAAAACAAAATGCACGTGCCATACTTACAATCCTAAGTATTTGCATGAATGTCTTTATTTGTTACAATATCATATTACTTTAGTGTTTACATTGTTTACAAAAGAAAGTTTCGAGTCTGTATCACATCTATGCTTAATCCGTGGAAACACTCCGCATATAAACATTGTCCATCGCCGTTCCGGAAACCGCCGCCGTTCCTCGCTAGTTGCTTAATAGATATATTCATATATACACTAAAAATATTTGATTCTCCTCGAATTGCTTACATGTAAACTTTTAAAAATTATGTTTGTTTGAGAGTCTACCGTCTAAAAAGAAAAAGTTTTTGTGGAATCGGCGGCCTCACGCGTCCGGACGTTAATCTTTTGTTTATTACTATACGGGCGCGACTGTCACAAGACGCAGCACATCTTGTGCCTCCGCTTCAGCTTGTGTCCTAGCGGCGGCAGATGCTGGTTCGCTGGGGCCGTATGCAGTGTCTGAACCGTCAGTTCTATGTCTTTTGTTTCCTCTGGATCTACAAAAGAATAATTTTGATGGTTGGTTAACAAGACAAGTATTTGTTACAACTGTTTATTTGGTGCGCGACTTACTCATCTTGGCCACATCGACTCTACAAGTGCTAGCAAACCAGTGTCCGATTTCATGCCGGCACTGTATCGAGTCGATGTGGACGGAACGAGGAAGTCTTCATGGAGCTCTGATCTGGTATAGCTCATTCTCCGGAATCTGGCGGCTGTGGTCGTAAAAGAGGGTCGGAGCTCGGTAAGTAGGGGACGTAATATTTTTACTTTCTCCGTTACGAAGTACGAGAAAGTATGGTGATCGTGATTTTTTTTTCAAAAATTTTTTTTACGGAAATATCCGTTTTAGGGTCCCTAGATGCCATTTCAACAATTTCTGAATTTTTTTTACTTTCTCCGTTACGAAGTACGAGAAAGTATTGTGATCGTGATTTTTTTTTCAATTTTTTTTTTACGGAAATATCCGTTTTGGGGTCCCTAGATGCCGATTCAACAATTTCTGGAAAAAAAAAATTTGTGTCTGTGTGTGTGTCTGAGTGTGTGTGTGTGTGTCTGTGTGTGTGTGTGTGTCTGTCTGTGTGCGCTGTATCTCAAAAACTAACAGAGAAATTGATATGAAACTTTGAACATACGTCTTATTTGATAATCCGAAGAACTGAAAAGCTTTTGGTAAAATTTCGTACACCGGAAGTGGGTGTTTACCTTAACTGTTTTTTGTTTTTTGCCAATATTTTCTTAAATATGAAAAATATCACAAAAAAATTTAAACAAACATTGAAGACAAAATCTTTTGCTTAAAAATATTTTTCATAAAATCATTGCTATTCGAGAAAAAAATTTATTAATTTTTTTTTAATTTTTGGTTTATAATTATGAAACGTTAATAGTTACAGCAAATTTATGTTAATAATAATTGTAGAGAATGCCAAAATGAACAACTTCTAAAGAATAAGTTTTTTATGAAATCTCATTAGTTTTTGAGTAAACCGAGTTTTTTTAATTTGATGTATAATTTTTCCATCTTTCATAATTTTGACGTTTCAAACGTCAGTTTCACCCGAGTTTACGCAACGCTCGAAGTACATTTAAAATATGATTTTAATTGAAAATAAACCATGAAAACGTAAATATAAAGTCGGAGAAAGTAACATGATGGCCACATCACCATTTTATTTATTTTGTGTCTGTGTGTGTGTGTGTCGGTGTGTGTGTCTGTCTGTGCGCGCTGTAACTCAAAAACTAATAAAGCAATTGATATGAAACTTTGAACATCTTGTTTATTTGATAATCTGAAGAACTGAAAAGCTTTTGGTAAAATTTCGTACACCGGAAGTGGGCGTTTACCTTAATTGTTTTTTGTTTTTTGCCAATATTTTCTTAAATATGAAAAATATCCCAAAAACATTTAAACAAACTTTGAAGACAACAAAGAAATGAACATCTTTTGCTTGAAAACATTTTTCATAAAATCATTCTTATTCGAGAAAAAAAATTATTATTATTTTTAAAATTTTTGTTTTATAATTATAAAACGATAACAGTTACAGCAAATTATGTTAATAATAATTGCAGAGAATTCTAAAATGAACAACTTATAAAGAATAAGTTTTTTTCGAAATCCTTTTAGTTTTTGAGTAAACTGAGTTTTTGAATTTGAAGTCTAATTTTGACGTTTTAAACGTCAGTTTCATCCGAGTTTACACAACGCTCGATGTACATTTAAAATATGATTTCAATTGAAAATGAGCCATGAAAACGTAAATATAAATGGCTATGATACCATCAAGTCGGAGAAAGTAACATGATAGCCACATCACCATTTTTACTTTCTCCGTTACGAAGTAAGAGAAAGTATTGTGATCGTGATTTTTTTTTCAAATTTTTTTTTTTACGGAAATATCCGTTTTGGGGTCCCTAGATGCCATTTCAACAATTTCTGGAAAAAAAAAATTGTGTCTGTGTGTGTGTGTGTCTGTGTGTGTGTGTGTGTGTGTGTCTGTCTCTGCACGCTGTATCTCAAAAACTAATATAGCAATTGATATGAAACTTTGAACATCCGTCTTATTTGATAATCTGAAGAACTGAAAAGCTTTTGGTAAAATTTCGTACAACGGAAGTGGGCATTTACCTTAACTGTTTCTTGTTTTTTGCCAATATTTTCGTAAATACAAAAAATATCACAAAAACATTTAAACAAACTTTGAAGACAACAAAGAAATGAACATCTTTTGCTCATAAACATTTTTCATAAAATCATTTTTATTCGAGAAAAAAATTTATTATTTTTATTCTTTAAATTTTTGGTTTATAATTACATATCGATAATAGTTACAGCAAATTTATGTTAATAACAATTGTAGAGAATACTAAAATAAACAACTTATAAAGAATACATTTTTTTCGAAAAGCCTTTAGTTTTTGAGTAAATTTTTCCACCATTCATAATTTTGACGTTTTAAACGTCAGTTTTATCGGAGTCTACGAAACATTCGATGTACATCTAAAATAGGATTTAAATTGAAAGTAAACTGTGAAAGCGTAAATATAGATGATACCATCAAGTCGGAGAAATTAACATGATGGCCACATCACTATTTTTTTAATTACATAACTGCTGAGCGCGTTGTTAGATTTTGATTATTTAAACGTGAAAATGTAGCAAATCTAACACATTTAAAAAAATTATTAGAAAATTTTCATCTTAAATCAATTGCTAAAATCGCAAATTTCTAAATCAAAACAAAAAATCGTATTTAAAAAAATCACATAACTGTTGGACGCGTTGTTGGATTTTAAAAATATAACGAATTTAACGCTTTTTAAAAAATGGTGATGTGGCCATCATGTTACTTTCTCCGATTTGATGGTATTATTTATATTTACGCTTCCATGGTTTATTTTCAATTTAAATCATATTTTAAGTGTGCATCGAACGTTTCGTAGACTCGGATAAAACTGACGTTTAAAACGTCAAAATTATGAAAGATCGAAAAATGTACTTCAGATTCAAAAACTCAGTTTACTCAAAAACTAAATAGATTTCAAAATAAACTTATTCTTCATAAATTATTCATTTTGGTATTCTCTACAATTATTATTAACATAAATTTGCTGTAACTATTAGCATTCCATAATTGTATACCAAAAATGAAAAAAAAATTAATAAATTTTTTTCCCGAATATCAATGATTTTATGAAAAATGTTTTCAAACAAAATATTCGCATTTCTATATTGTCTTCAATATTTGTTTAAATGTTTTTGTGATATTTTTCATATTTAAGAAAATATTGGCAAAAAACAAAAAACAGTTAAGGTAAACACCCACTTCCGGTGTACGAAATTTTACCAAAAGCTTTTCAGTTCTCCGGATTATCAAATAAAACTTATGTTCAAAGTTTCATATCAATTGGTCTATTAGTTTTTGAGATACAGCGCGCACAGACAGACACACACACACACAGACACACACACACACACACAGACGCAATTTTTTTTTCCAGAAATTGTTGAAATGGCATCTAGGGACCCCAAAACGGATATTTCCGTAAAAAAAAAATTTGAAAAAAAAAATCACGATCACAATACTTTCTCGTACTTCGTAACGGAGAAAGTAAAAATCATTGGAAAATTTCTACCTTAAATCAACGTATTTGCCAAAATCTCAATTTTTTAATAAAAACAAAAAATCGTATTTTTTATAAATTACGTAACTGTCGAACGCGTCATTAGATTTTGACGATTTAAACTTGAACATGTAGCGAATTTGACACTTTTTGAAAAATCATTGAAAAATTTCTATGTTAAATCAATGCAAATTGCCAAATACGCAATTTTTTAAGTCAAAACAAACAAAAAATTAATTAGGTAACTGCTAAACACATTGTGAGATTTTGATTATTTAAACGTAAAAATGTAGCAAAATTAACACATTTTAAAAATCATTGGAAAATGTTCAAAACATCGTATTTTTTTAAATCATATAACTGTTGATTTTGTTGGATTTTGATTTTTTAAATTTGAAATTATAACGAATTTATCAAATCAACGCAAATTGCCAAAATTTCAAATTGTCAAAAAACGCAAATTCTCAAGTGAAAACAATTTTTTTTTAATTACGTAACTGCTGAACGCGTTCTTAGATTTGACGATTTAAATGTGAACATGTAGCGAATTTAACACATTTTTAAAATTCATTGGAAAATTTCCACCTTAAATCAACGCAAATTGCCAAAATCTCATTTTGTTTAAATCAAAACAAAAAATCGTATTATTCTGTAAATAAATAAAGTAATAAAAGTGAATAAATAATTAAATAAAGGAACTTCATAAGCGTTCAAATCGGTAATTGGGTGGACTATTTTCATACATTTTTTTAGAATTTTTCATCAACTTGTTCGTCAGTGTAAAAAAAGGGTTTAAAAAATCGATTAAAAAACTTTTGGAATTTTTTTAGGGTTTAAATGACCTTGGAAAAAAGAATCAAATATGTAATTGTATGGACTATTTTCATGATTTTTTTTTCAGAATTTTTCATCCACTCGTTCGTCAGTAAAGAAATAATGTTTGAAAAATCGATTTTAAAATTTTTCGGAATATTTTAGTGTCTAAATGGCCTAGAATTACCTTGAAAAAGATTGGTCAAATGTGTAATTTGGTAGACTATTCTCATGATTTTTTTCAGAATTTTTCATCAACTCCTTCGTCAGTAAAAAAATAATTTAAAAAAAATCGACTTACAAACTTTTGGAATTTTTCCAGTAACTAAATGACCTTGAATGACTTTGGGAAAAATTGGTCAAATGGGTAATTGGGTGGACTATTTTCATATTTTTTCAGAATTTTTCATCCACTCGTTGGCCACTATAAAAATAATTATTAAAAATCGATTTAAAAAGTTATCTTGAATGATCTTGGAAAAAATTGGTCAAATGGTTAATTGGGTGGACTATTTTCATATTTTTTTTCAGAATTTTTCATCCACTCCTTCGTCAGTAAAAAAATAATGTTTATAAAACCAATTAAAAAACTTTTGGATTTCATTTTCATTATGCTCGGTCTATATGACCTTGAATTACTTTGGAAAAAACTGGCTAAATTGAGCAATTCATATGAGACTTTGAACATAAGTCTTATTTGATAATACGAAGAACTGAAAAGCTTTCGGTAAAATTTCGTACACCGGAAATGGGCTTTTTGTTTTCTTCCAATATTTTTTTAAATATGAAAAATATCACAAAAACATTTAAACAAATATTGAACACAACAAAAAAATGAACAAGTCTTATTTGAAAATATGTTTCGTAAAATCATTGCTATTCGAGAAATTTGTTTTTCTCATTATTGGTTTTAAATTATGAAACGGTAACAGTTACAGCAAATTTATATTAATAATAATTGCAGAGAATGTCAAAATGAACAACTTATAAAGAATAAGTTTCTTTCTAAATCTCTTTGGTTTTTGAGTAAAGTCACCATTTTCATCTTTAATAGTTTTGACGTTTTAAACGTTTCTTCGATTCTACAAAACGCTCGATGTACATTTAAAATATGATTTAAATTTAAAATAAACCATGAAAGCGTAAATATAAATGATACCATCAAGTCGGAGAAAGTAACATGATAGCCACATCACCATTTTTTCTCTACATAACAGTCTGTCTGTAACTGTGCGCGGTGTATCTCAAAAACTAATACAGAAATGACCATAAAACTTTCAACATTATTGTTATTTGAGAATCTGAAGAACTGAAAAGCGTTTAGTAAAATTTCGTATTTCCGAATATTTTCCTTAACAGTTTTTTGTTTTTTGTTTAGCCTTTTTTTGGGACTTCAGGACAATGTTTTCAGAACTTTTTCCAGGTGTTTTTAAGGGCATTTTTAAAAGACCTTTCTTCGACGATTCTTTTTCAGGACTTTTTAAGAAAGACTTATTTTTAGGACTTTCAGGGCCTTCATTTGCAGGATTTCTTTTTAAAAATATTAACAGATTTTTTTTTGAGGATTTTTTCGGGACTTTCTCAAGAACTCTTTGTTGAGGACTTATTTTAGGGATTTTTTCAGAACAAATTTTTCAGAATTTTCTTCATGACACTTTTTTAGGATTTTTTTTCATGGCCTCTTTTTGGACCTTTTTCAAATTGAAATTTATTTAATTTTCAAGAAAAATGATTACAACATCCATGGGTTAGTCAGGTTATTATTAATGATGGTGTTAGTTGATACTTAAATATTCAATAACTATGCTAAATTTATAAACTGTTTACATGTTTACGTGTACAATATTATGAAATAAAATTTATTTCAGGAATTATTTTTATTTTAGGCCTTTTTGCGGAACTTTTTCAGGACTTTTTTTCAAGACTCTTTTTGGGATTTTTTTCAGGGTAATTTCTTTAGATCTAGATCATTAAAATGACTTTTTACAATGCTTTTTTCGGAAATTTTAATTTTTAATTTTTTAAATAAGTAATTTTCAGGGCAATTTTTTTTTCTGCAGCCGTCCCGAAAATAAAACTTTCGGTATGATTTATTAAATCGAAAGTGCCACTTTACATAAATCGTACCGAAAGTAGTTATTTTCGGGACGATTTTGTTTCACTTTCGGAACGATTTCTTTACTTTCGGGACGCTTTTTGTTACTTTCGGGACGATTTTTGCGTATGTATGTAGGCGGCCTTGACAAAAACATGAACATCGTATTTAAATATGACAGCGCATGTCACATAACATTCGTGTGTGTTTTAGGTTTTTTAACATAAAAAAACGGCTGCAGAAAAAATATTGTACGTAACGCGTTCCAAAAGTGATTTTACGGGACTTGCAGGATTTCAGGAAACTTCCTACTCATCCGGTATATCACTTTCGGAACTTGTTACGTAAATTACTATTATGCTATTTCATCAGGACTCTTTTTCTGAACTTTCTTCAGGACTTATTTTAGGACTTCCTTTCAGCACTTTTTAGGACTCTTTTCTTTCAAGACTTTATTTCGAGGACTGTTCCTCCAAGACTTTTTTCGAAACCATCTTAAGAACTCCTTGTTCAGGACTTCTTTTCAGGATATTTTTCAGAATTGTCATCACATTTTTTAGAATTATTTTTTCGGGAAGCCTTCTTTACAGGATTTTTTCAGATCTAATATTTCAGAACATTTTTTATAGGATTATTGTTCAGGACTTCACACGTTTCGGACTTATTTTCAAGACCCTTTTTGGGATTTTTTTCGGGACAATTTCTTCAGTCTTTTTTAATGTTTTTTTAAAGGACATTTTCACAGGTTTTTTTCAGAAATGTTTTTTAGGATTTATTTCATAACTCTTTTTTTGAAGACTGTTATTACAGGAATTTTTTTCAGGATATTTTATAAGGACTTTCTTCAGGACTTTTTTAAAAACGTTTCTTCAGGACTTTTTGGATTTTTTAAGGACATTTATTTCTGGTGTTTTATATAATTTTTGCAGTAATTTTCTCAGGACTTTTTTCGCGACTCTTTCACAACTTTTTAACTGGATTCTTTTTTCAAGACTTTATTTTCCAAAACAGTTTCTCCAGGACTTTTATTTTTCGAATATTTTTTGTCAGAACTCTTTTTGAGGACTTTTTAACAGGACTTTTTTTAGATTTTTTACAACTTACAGTAAAGATTATTAGAATTTGAAACATAATTTGTTATTTTTACCTTTCATAATTTTGACGTTTCAAACGACAGTATCATCCGATCATATGAAATATAATGATATAAGTATGAATAATTATTATACCATCAAATAGGAGAAAGTAATATGATGGCCACATCACCATTTTTTATCTTAATCCAATCTTTGTTGAGAAGTACTGATGTAAAAGTGCGTACACCAATAGGAGCGAAGGACAGTAATAAATGTATGGGATGCAATTAGACGAACTATCAATACCTTTTCTTCGAAAATGCGTCGATCCTCAGGGCGGACCGACCGTTTTACGACCTCGGCCGCCAGATTCTACCGAATAGGCTATACATACGCGGCTCGATTAAATAATACGCGGATTTCGCACGAACCTTCAGCATTCCCTTATACAAATCATACCCAAACCTACATTTGAATACCAGTTGTCAGGTATAATTATTACTGGATCAAACATCGCGATTTACCTGTGAAAGCTTCAACTGGCTTGTCGATGGTATCGTGGTCGATCCACGTCAATCCCATCTCGACCTTCTCGGCAAGGTCTTGCCAGTGCTTCCTGTTCTCCAGCGTTCCATGATACAACGGCTTGACCCAAGGGAACGTATCCGACAGCACCCTATATAACGGCAGACAAATGACGTCTATAAATCCGACCTGCATCTGAGGCAATTCATCTTTCCTCTCCCTATCCATCATCGCCTAAACAAAAACATATTTACGATCACGTTTCAAACGCAATCCGATAGTTATTACGATAGGCTGCTCCTTCAGCTGCATCTTCTCAAGGTCGCCCTGATCGAAGAACTCGTCCGCCACCAGTTTCGCCACTCTGTGCTGGACCTCCCAGGGTTTCGCGATAGCGCTAACATCGCAAGCCGTCATCATCATCCCCGATAACACTGAAATAAAAAAAAAACGGAGTTAACGCGGCTCTTTCTTATCTGAAACTAGTAAACCGACGGTCTTTCTTATCATCGCTCTGCCAGTCGAACTCCCCGTTTTCGATCAGCTCTAGGAACATGCTCCGCTTTTTGAAGTACATCGCGAGGTCCGTCGATAGGATCGCGGTTTCCACCATCTTCATCACCCGTCTGTAATCCTCAGGTGATAAAGCCTGCGAACGGAATGGTGTGTTAAAATCCTTGAGAATATTTCAAATTTATCAATAATTCTAACTCAGTACCAAACCCACCTACTTGGAATATGTTATTGCTGTCTGTATTAAGTATCATGACGCACTGATCGAAATGATGGTGCTCCATGGTGCTGGTGCTGTAGAGGATCGCCAGCGGTGACTCGGTTTTAGTCTGGAAGGCGTTGTTGGTGCCCCGATGGTCCAGGTCGTGACACAGGCACGCCACTAGAAGCCCCAGGATTTCTAGGTCGGTCATGAAACGGTCCATCTTTCCCGTTTTGAACATGGCGAACATGGTCTGCGCCACATTTAGTGCATGCCGCCAGTTGTGGTACTTCACCGGCCTGTAGTTCTTCCGCACGCTCAATATCCATCGGCAGAGGACCTGTAAAGAACGTTTTAATATTCATTGGGGGATTAAAGATGCATTTAAATTTTTGGTGTCGCGTTAAGCCAATTGGGTTATTGCGAAATTGATTGGTGAATTCCCGCCGGCATTCGTTACGTAACGTAATTAATCGCTCGGTTTATGAATTCATAAAATATAATTAAAGCCCGCATTTAGCAAGGGGGCGCTTTCGCATAAATCAGCCATCGGAATTTTAAGCTCGTGGTTTAAATGGTGACGGTTATGTTCGCATTTTAAGCTGCTGAATTTTGTTCAACTGCAATTGTCTTAAAAATACAGCTATGTTGATTTTATAATTAAACTCATTGAGACAGTTCTCGCCATTTAAATTTTCAAGAGATCTTTAACAATTGTCGTTCAGCAGCGACATAACGTTGAAAATCGTTTCTCTGGTACATACTTTCTCCATTGTTTTCCTGAACGATTTCGAATCGTATTGGTGTGTACAAATGATACCCGACATATTTTTCTTTGAAATATTCGGTCTTGAAAGTTTTGGTACCCCTTGCACATTGTGTCGGCGGTTCTGGGCAGGTACTATCCTAGAGTTTTGATTAAACGACAAATAGTGCTTGTTAAGTGCAAGCAAAAACATTCATTTATAGAGGTAGAAATTAATTGTGATTTTTATAAAGAATACGTTCTTATCGAATTTCGCTAGTCTAAAAATTCGATTAATATGAAACTATTACAAAAATCTTGCATACAGGGTGTACTAAATAGAGTAGGATTGCATGGGTATCTTATTCTTAAAGCTAGAGATCTGGTTAAATGGGCAATGTTGTGCAGTTTTCTATGCTGATTCAGATTATGTTGAGAAATTTTTAAAATTCCGAGCAGTTTAGAAAATATTAAAAAAAAACTGAAAATCGCGATTTTCAAAAAAATCAAATATCTCAATAATTATTAAAGATGCGAAAAAAAGTTTTAAATAAAAGTTACTTGGTTTAATTGGGCAAACATAGAAATCGAGTCAAAATAAAATTCAAGATGGCGGTTTCCGAGATATTAACACCAACTTTCTTATTTCAAATGGCCGCCATATTTGATTTTTACACGCATAAATAGACTTTTTTTTTCTCTTTTTAGCGATGTACAATAACCTATGTCAAAATAAAAAATAATGGAAATATTAATTGTTTAAATTTAAATTTAAATTTTTCAAATTATTTTTAAAGCAAATGTAACAAAACAAAAAGAGGTAATACAACCAAGTAGTAAAATAACAATAAATTATAAAAAATGCTCAAAATGTTGACCGTTATTGGCCAAACACAATTGACAGCGTTTTACAACACTGCCAGTTACTTTTCGCAATGTGTTGCTATTAATGCCGTTTATTGCCTCTGTCACTGCTTCGCGAAGTTCATCCACATTGTTATAATTGAAGTTACTTCCATAAACTTTGTTTTTTTAAAGTGCCCCACAAATAAAAGTCAAGTCTGCAGATCTGGCTGGCCACTGTACAGGTGTATTAGTGGCTATTACTTTGTTATTAAAACGTCCATTTAGATAAGTAATAACATCTCTGGCATTGTGTGCTGGAGCGCCATCTTGCTGGTACCATATTTGCATATTTTGTGCCAAAGGTAAATCATCCAATAAATCTTCTAAGGTTGTTTGAAGAATTTCCAAATAACGTTGTGCAGTTAGAGTTCCATCAAAAATTATAGGACCAAGTAAACGATTTCCCATTATGCCACAAAAAACACTAAAGCCGAACCGTAATTGGTTTCGCCGTGGAATAACTATGTGTGGATTTTCTTGAGCCCAATAGTGCTCGTTATGACGATTAAATAATCCACAATTAGAAAAGTAAGATTCGTCAGTCCATAAAATTGTCTTTATAAAATCACCATTTTCCGTAATTTTGTTGATTAACCACCTGCAAAATGTTAATCTACGGATGTTATCATTTGGTTGTAAAGTCTGAGATAGGTGCAATTTATAAGGGTGAAACTTGTGCTTTTTTTAAATTGTTGATGCTCTAGACTTAGATACGTTAACTTCATTTTCTATCTGCCGACATGAAATGTTCGGATTAGCTGCCACATAAGCCAATGTTAATTCTTCATCATCAACGATCATATTTCTATTTTTCTTAGGTTTTTTTAAACTTCCATACTATTGCATATTTTCATCCAATCTTTTAAATACCTTAATGTCCGGCTGCCTTCTTTCAGGAAAGTTTGCTTGGTATGTTTGTGCTGCAAGATGGGGGTTTTTGTAACACTTGATGTAATTACAAAACATATCGTATTGTTCAGATATTGAATAATTCGCCATTTCAAGTAATTAATATTTATCGATATTATAACAACTTAAGACAATACACATGTATGAATGATTAATACAACTGATAAACTAATGTAAGATGACAGTTAGTCGTTATAACAAATTTTGTTTTATTTTGATTTACATGTTTTAAACTTACAACAATTAATATTTCCATTATTTTTTATTTTGACATAGGTTGTTGTACATCGTTGAAAAGAGAAAAAAAAAGTCTATTTATTCGTGTAAAAATCAAATATTGCGGCCATTTGAAATAAGAAAGTTGGTATTAATATCTCGGAAACCGCCATCTTGAATTTTATTTTGACTTGATTTCTATGTTTGCCTAATTAAACCAAGTAACTTTTATTTTTTTCGCATCTTTAATAATTATTGAGATATTTGATTTTTTTGAAAATCGCGATTTTCAGTTGTTTATAAATATTTTCTAAACTGCTCGGAATTTTGAAAAGTTCTCAACATAACCTGAATCAGCATAGAAAACTGCACAACATTGCCTATTTAGCCAGATCTCTAGCTTTAAGAATAAGAAAGATACCCATGCAATCCTACTGTATTTAGGACACCCTGTATACCAAGTTACATGATGGCTATGTCAGTATTTTTGTATTATTATATAGAACGCGTAATATATATCCCTGGTACGAACACAGTGCTCCAGTGGGTTATGTGATTGAGTGGCGTAAACATCGGACCTAACGTTATCCGCTGATTGACCCTAGTTAGTGAACCCTCCAGCGTGATACCGTTATCTGCCGGTTGACCCCAGTTAATGACCCATGCCTTGACGTGGCACTGGGGCTCAAGTAAATAAAACAATTGTGAAACTGTTTAATCGATCCTCTCGATACTAAACGATTAGGTGCGTTGCCGTAAGCGCCTTGCCAGAGACTCCTGTGCCTCACAATTCGCCTATCCACCCCAAACGGTCCAGAAAGTAGCAATGTTGTGCTTAGTTGTCAAAGTCAGTCACAAGGTCACCTTAGTACGTCCGAGTCATTTACTAACGTGTCTCTCCGTTACAGAATCCAACTATCATCTCCACCTAAGCTACGCCGGTAATAGGTGTGAATCCAGGAATAGTGTGTAAGGTTAAAGTTGAAATAAACACTCGAAATAGAACCCACGTCGCCTAGGCAAAATTTAAATTTAAAATGCATGCTCATCTTGGAAAATAAAATAAAATTCACCATTGGGAAGGAAAAGACCGGACTCGGTTTAAAAGATGAAGAGGAAGTTCGGCCGCCCTACCCTTACGCGTACGTTACTACCCCTCGGATGTTTCGAAAATGACTAAATTTGCAGTTTTTTTTTAGTTATTGTTATTGTTAAAACAGGCAATGATTTACTTACGTAATTTTTAGACCATTGTTTAAAAAATTGTCACGTGGTACGCGGGACATAATCACAAATTCTACCAACAGCATGACCTACGTAGGCCTCCGAAGAATACCGCAACATGTTGATTTGAGGCAAGGAACCTTTTCCTGTAGAAAATATCGCCCAAAAACGTGTTTTTTTTGTTCTGGGGTTGGAGGGATCCAATCTGAGTTTACCCCCTCAAAGTAGAGCCAAAATGGGTTTTTTTCCTGAAATAATCATCAAATTTGGTTGAAAAATCACTGAGTTGTGTGCGAAAAACCTCAAAATGCACTTTTTTCACATAACAACACCCAACTTGGTGCCAAATCGTCGGAGGAACTTCGTTCTTTGAGTCCTGCATAGGGAATTGATCACATTTTAATGCCTTTATGGTGGATTGAGTCGACAAAATTTTTCCGTAGACATTGTCAAAGTTGGACATGGTTTCTAGAAAAAACTTTTTTTTTCACAGGGGCGCTAGAGAAGGGCGGAAGGCCAAAATCGTTTGAAAATACGCCGAGTTATGGCGGTTTGAAAATGGTCGAAATTTCACGAATTTCAAGTGTTTTATGTTTTGTCTACCAGTGTATAAACTAAGCGTAAAGGAATTGAAATGTCGACAAACTGCCGAGCGGCTCCTATTAGACATGAGTAACTCGCGAGTGAGTCGATTCAATGACTCATGTAGAAATTAATGACTCAAAATTATTTTACTCTTTAATATTTCAAGGGGAAGAGAGAACTCTTTTAAGAATGAGTCGACAATTTTAAGAATGAGTCGACTCTTCAATTTCTGTGGGTGAGCGTTATTTTCACTAACTGCTACTTTGCAACCGTTACTAAGACATAATAACCGTAACCGTTATTGAAAAATCCCATAACGGTGATTTTCTCAAAAGTTATTTTATAAAAGGAACTCGATTAAATAACGAATCACTTCTTAGTAACGGTAACTCTTATAACCGATTCAATAACAAATCAGTTCTTAGTAACAAAAATCGATTCAATAACGAATCACGTTAAAAAAAACTCGGACAAATGTTGAAAAGAAGTTGATGTAAAATTGACAAACACAAAATAGGCCAGTGATTTCACGAGAAAATGTAATCCGTTTTAAAATTACAAGAAATTCATCAAATTTTGACATTTAAACCCATAAAAAGGGGCCGCGGTGGCCCAGTGAGAAGAACTCCTGCTTACGGGCCTCGTGGTAGTGGGTTCGAATCCCATTCGCGCGGTCACTTTTTCGGAACGAAGAAGCGGCCGTTCGGGTCCATGGATGTTTAGCGTATGTCCCTTTCATCATTATAAATGATTTATATAAATTATCGGTTGTGGCAGAATGCCCTAGTTGGCTACGTCAATTCCCAAATCATCCACGCTTCCTCAACCCGAATTCCTGTCAACCATCCTTCCTTTATACAAAAAAAATCCATAAGAGCCATTTTCTGTAAACTTCTGGTATTGCAACGAATAAACTGTTATTATTATTAATTTTTAATCATCAAAAACGAACAACGCATTCGGCAGTTGTACAATTTCAAAAATCAAACTCGCGATTTTAAAATTTTGGATTGCAATTTTTGCATTTTGTGTTAATTTCAAGAGAAAATTTTCGTTTTAAAACTGTACAAAATTTGCCATATTTTGACGTTTGAATTATCAAAATCAAACAATTTGGCAGTTTCAAAAATAAAAATCACGATTTAACAATATCCAAAATTTTTACATTTTGTGTTAATTTCGCGGAAGCATTTCGTGCTCCGTTGTAAAAGTACACTAAATTTTCTGTATTTTGACGTTTGAATCGTCAAAATCTAACAATGCATTGCGCAGTTGTATTTAAAAAAAATAATATTCGATTTTCTATTTTCGAAGTTTGAAAACGTGTGAAATTGGCATTTTGCGTTGATTTTATGAAAAAGCAAAACTAATCGGGATTGTAAATTGCATGAAATTTGCCACAATTTTGACCTTACAATCATCAAAATCGGACAACGCGTTTAGCAGTTGTGTAATTTCCAAAATCAAAATCACGATTTTAAAATATTCGAACTTGAAAAGTGCGATTTTTACATTTTGGGTTAATTGAACCCTACGATGACTTTGTTACAAACGGTTACTGAGTAAAGTTATTTTAAATAACGGTTACTAAATAACTATTTAAATAACTAGTTATTTTGTGGTAGCAGTAACTTAGTTGAAATAACCGTTTAAATAACAGTAATAGTAACTGCTATAAACGTTTTTGGAAAATAACCGCTTACCTCATCACTAATGAGTACCGAAAGAATTTACAAGATCTGTTCTTTCGCTCAAGAGTTATCCTCAAAAAAAAAAACAGAAAACAATTAAACTGCAAATTTAATTTGTTGTGCCTATTCGGCGAGTAAAGCTTTCCTTACAGAATTTGCCAAATTTTGTCATCCGTTCACAAGTTAACATTAGAAAAAACAATTGAAGACAAATGATTTTTTGGTCCTGTACTCGATGAGTACAATACTTTTCAGAAGGAATTTTTAAAATGGGCCATTTTGTTGAAGGGTCAACTTCTCAAAACCACAATACAATTGAGCGGTTAATTGTTTTTTTTATATTTTATACGTCCACACGGTGAGTGCAATATTTTCCTGGAAGAATTTTCAATATCTGTTTATCCGTTGAAAAGTTATCCTGAAAGACCTGAAAACAATTAAACGGCAAATTTAATTTTTTGGTCTTTTCGGAAGAATTTGCCAAATTTGGTCATCCATTCAAGAGGTATTCTCTGAAACCCGAAAAACAAATGAACAACAAATTTAATTTTTTGTTTCTATCTGCATCTTTGGGATGAATCTAGATGAAATCTAGTCGTCAGTTCAAAAGTTATCTTTAAAACACCAGAAATTAATTTCCCGACAAATTTATTGTCCATCGGGGGGCTTGATAAAAATGTGTTCAAGTTCGAGTTGTCCTTGAAAAATCAAAAAAAACAATTGACATCGAATTTATTTTTGTTTTTATCTGCATCTATTCTGTGAGAACAATGAATTTTCAAAATTTGGTAATGTGTTATCCTTAAAAAATGAAAAAACAATTGAACTTCGAATTTCCATTTTTTTCTCAATTGACATGCATTTAGTACATGACTTGCCTGTAAATTTTGTCAATAGTACATGAGCAAAAATTCGGCGATGAATTAAATTTATTAATCGTGTGAGTAAGTTGGCTCCGTTTGCGTTGGGGAACAAATGCATTGCGATTTTTTTTTACTCATTAAAGTTTCACGGGCATTGTTTAGAGTTGTTGTTTTTAGAAATACAAAATTCTTGCCGAGCATAAAATTATAGGTAGTGCCATGGCTCCTTGGCTCTACATAACGAGCCACCCCTGATACTGGGTAACCCATTTTAATTTATCCACACGAATATCTCGAAGCAAGACAAAAATTTGAAAACAGTCTGACGGAAATCAAACCAAGCAATTCGACGACGCTTGCTTGAGAATTAATTGCATGTTCTTCGAGACGTTCTTCCCAGATTAATCGAAAATGTGGATCTAGAGACAAGAATGAAACTGTCGTTTCAGCAAGATGGAGCTCCTCCTCTTTTTATAAATATCGTGAAGACTTATTTAGACGAAACGTATGGACAGGAAGAGGGGGGTCCAATTAGATGGCCAGTAATTTCACCAGATCTGACAGCTCCCGATTTCTTCTCGTGGGGGTTCCTGAAAGATACTGTCTATCGTGAAAAAAAACTACTAGCGCTGACATGATTTACAGGATCGAAGCAGCGTGCAACAATATTCCGCGCAACACTCTTTTGCATACGGTGAAGAATTTTGAATGCTTTGTCAGGAGGAGAACGGTGCGACTTTTGAACAACTAATTGCTTAAATGTGTCCTGAAATATGAGCCCTTTTTGGGGCTACATTATGTACGTGCAACCTCGGGTAACGCTAATGCCGGTGGTAAGATGACGCTCCCCATGTCAATATTTTGGGTTGCCATATGTCTGCTCTTTGACAAAACAACAAAATTTATTCATCGGAATCTTCGAAGAGTATGACTTCCAGTACGAATTAAAAAAAATGAATTAAACAAAGAGGATCGGGATCTCCCGAATGCATTTTCCATCCCACTTCTCGGGGGAAGAGGATTTTTATTTAACTACAGCTGAATGGCAATCCAGAAAAATATTTACGGATTGTATGCGCCATTTTTGAAAAAATCTAATATTGAAGAATCTACCGCCATCTATCAGGAGTTTAAAAAAACTCTAAAAATAAACTTTACATACTTCTTTTCACACAAAGACTCACGGTCCTCGTAAAGGCCGTTTTTTCAGGTTTACAGGGAATGTTTTAATTTTTGTTACTATAGCGCCATCTACCACGAATTCAAAAATATAGGTTAAAACAACCCACACAATTTTTGGTATCGAATCCGAATCTGCAATATAAAATAGGGGTTTCTATTTAAGATTTCAAAGTTGTCCCCCCCTACACTTTTGTTCGGAACATTTTTTATGCGATGCATATTTGTCCAGAAATTAAAATGGGTTACCCGGTATATAATCAGAACAAGGGTTCAAGCTACGCCCACAATTATCGGAATCGGACGGACGGCACGCATCGGCAAAAATTGCTTAACACAGTTGTAAACGAGTCAACGCACATTTATCCGTTCCATGCCGTACCGATAAATGTGCGATGACTCGTTTACAACTGTGTTGAGAAATTTTATCCGTTGCGTGCCGTCCGTCCGATTCCGATCAGTGTGAGCGTAGCTTTATACAGTAAATTCGTAAAGGTTACTCGTTTTCCCATGATGCAAACATAAAAAAACGGAAAGAACAGATTGTAATTTCAATTTTATTTACTGCAGTGCTGGATTGGCTGCAGACGAAACTCTGCTAGCAACAATAAAATGAAACTAATAACTGTAGTTTCTGCGACATAACTATAACTAATTACAGTAGCACTTGAGAGATGTAGTATTGTTTGTTATTTGTTGTTTGTTTGCGTGTTAGTTCATTTGGAAATAGGGTGATATAGTTAACAACAAAACTATGTAATTAGTGACTGTATTCTGGGCACTCCGGCGGCGTTGTTTTTCAAGCACCCTTCCCCAGTTATGATGAAGGTTGTTTTACCTGAAGAGGTTTCAATCTTGAACTACAATTAAGAAAATAAGCACCACCGCATTCTTATTAATGCAGCTTTGTAATATTATCATTATTCATCTTAACTGCCGCAATAAAAACATCAATATCTTTTGTATCAATTTCATAACCCATTAAAAAAGCTATTGACGTTTCTGCGTAAGTTTACTTTGTTGTAAAAGTTTTAAGTCCAATTCCGCGCGATCACTGCAAAATTTATCGCCACTAAAGTTGATATACGAGGCTGTAAATATTAGAAATATATTCGTTAGGTGTATTTTCATTAAATTACTTTTATTCCCCCATAAATTGAGGTAATAACTTTTTACGGTAATAGCTGGAACATAAATATCGTACGAAACAGATTATTATAGGGTATTAATTGCCAAAGATGATTATTAGCTTTAATTATATTTTTGTTTACTTTCTGTCAATAATAAAGCTATTAAAGCATACATAAACGTATCGTAAACATGGCTAATTGATATTACGATAAAAGTGCTGTGGCGGATTTGGTGAAATTAATTTTTATAAGTTGGTAGCATTGAAATTTCATACGTCAATTGCGTCAGACGATCACAAACGATAGGCTAGGATGTCTACGAATGTAACAATGGCGGTTCGCCGGTTTTTTTCTGGTACGGCCGAGGAACAAGAGGTGGTAATACAGATAGGTGCGGTCACGCAGCCAGCCGTCTCTGCAACTGACCCTACCTATCTGTATTACCACCTCTTGTTCCTCGGCCGTACCAGAAAAAAACCTGCGAACCGTCACTGGAATGTAGACGGATACATAAATACCTTTACCTGAGCCCCCCAATGAACAAAACATGATTATTTTTTTCAAAATTATTGCCAACTCAAATTTAACATTTACTACTTACATCATAAGGAATATGAAATTGCTGCACCAGATTACATTCCATGAACATCCGAATGGTCGCCTTGCAGGTATCCTCATCCGACAATTCGAAGTCGATGAAGGTGAAACTGTACAAATTGAACGTATCCGCCGAAGGAATGTCCTCCTTCACCAACATCTCCGTAGCATCATTGCTGGCGGTGGCGTGATACGAAAGACACTCAAGAGCCACTTTCTGTTTGGCCATCAGCTTGCAGGCGTTCTCGTACATCTGCGTGTTATGTATCCCCAAGCCGCAAAAGATGGCGAAGGCCTCGAACAGGGAGACATCGCAGTCCGTAAAAGGGGTGCTGTTGGCCTTGTTGATCAACTGCGCGACTCCGATGAGGGTTTTCTGGCCGTTGATGATGGGCATGCAGAGGATGGTTCTGGCCGATTCCGCGTCACCTTCACTGTGCCTCTCGTGGAGCCAGGCTCGGACGTCACCGATGTTCAAGATTTGACCGCGCGCCGCCGCGTACCCAGCGATTTGTGCCAGCGTTGAACTTTGAAGGTCGAACGATGACGGTCTCGCCACTATGGTCTTGGAGCCGCCGTCTCTGAGTTCGAAGATCGTGGTGAAGGTGCAGCGCCTCCAGCAGCCATCTTTCATGTCGTCCGGCGTTACGTTGTCGCTTTGCAACCGGTTGAGTGGCCCGTGGCGTTCTATAACTCTTCCGGGTCGCTCGATGATATTTTCTAGATGGCTCTGAAATTAAAAGAAATTTTATTTAATGGAGACGGAAATAAAGTTATGTTGGACGCTACTCGAACAGTTACTTTATGTAATTTAGGGCCGGTATTATAAAGGTCATTTAAATTTACGATTAAATTTTAATTGAACTTCATTTAAATTTCAAGCTTCGAATAAATTTAACTGACCTTTATAATACCGGCCCTTAAATATTTATTTAGTGATTATAAACATCAAATACTGTTTCCCCATCAATTCACCTACAGACCGGTTTCGACCATTCAGGTCTCACCAGCGCAGATAGAATCTGATGGAGAAACGGAAATTATTATTAGAATATAAATATTCCAACACTGTTAAAGGCCCAAAGTGGTGGAATATATTACCTAATTGTTGTACTAATCCCAATCCGAGTTACCCCACTCGGCATATAATTAGGCAACAGATTCCGCCACTTTGGCGTTTCTACCTTTGTGATTATAGTTTGCCAATACCAAAAGTTTTCTTTTTGATATGTTACTGTAACAGCCTGAAAATTGGGAAATCATAGGTTTCATCAGTAAATCCAGAGATGATGACAAACGGGCGAGCCGGCTTTTTTCGTCCATATTCTAGTGCCACCTAATAGGACACAATCCGAAACAGGTAACCGAAACAGTCATGTGATCTTATTAATATGTCAACGTCAATCTATTCATCGGCGTAAGAATGCTCGTGGAGCAAGAGAGAAACGCTCCGGGAAGAACATTTTAGCGGGCATGGTAAGGGATGGTGTAAGAGAGGAAGACGTATGTTAACCCTTTCAGCCCTGGATTTTTAAATTTGAAAAACATTTTTTTGTTAATTATTATTGATAGGGAGCTTCTTAAGACCATAAATACCAAATTTGAACTCATTTGCCTAATTAGTATTGGAATGAATTAGTGAGGCTTTGTTGAAGTGACATCTAGTGATAAACAGCAAAAATATGGATTGTCATAGTAAGTAGAGATATGTAAATGTAGCGGTGGCAATTGCCACCACCAGGGCCGAAAGGGTTAAAAATTAAGCGAAGTAAGATCACATGACTGTTTGGGTTACCTGTTTCCGATTTTCTTCTATTAGGTGTCGCTAGCGTAGGGATGAAAAAGTCAGCTCGCCTGTTTGCATTGACGTTAGCGATCTCTCTACTCATCTCTGGTAAATCATAGCTATTATTATAATTAAGTGGCAAATATATATTTAAAAAAATGCGCGCAAACGCTTCTTAGCCAATTCGAAAATACCAGAATTTACCTACACCAACTAGGAAGATTAGCTTAGGCTAAATTAGGTTAGGCGGCTTCCATAAATGATGTCTTAAGTTTTTTGTTATATTCTACTCTCCCTGAACCTGTGACTTATTTATGTTAGATCAGGCTAGGTTAGGTTGAGATATATCAGGTCGGCACGATCATGGCATAATACGTAATCTGAAACAACCAGGCTGTAGAGGACACAAGTTCATGCACTTCAGAAGACAAACGTAACGTGAACAGGAGTGCTGAAAGTTCCATCCAGGGAAAACGAAATCTTAAGCGAGTCCAACAACTAGCGGGTGGACGGGTCGTGGCTCAGTAACTGCCCCAAGGAGGATTTTTGTTAGGTCAGGTCAGGTTATGTTGAGATATGTCAGGCCGGCATGATCATGGCAAAATACGCGAGAAGACCTGGAGCAACTAGAAAGCTGTAGAAGACTCAAGTTCATGCACTTCAGGAGACAAACGTGAACAGGAGTGCTGAAATTTCCATCCAGGGAGCACAAAATCTACATCCTGCTCTTTAGCGAGTCCAACAACTAGCGGGTGGACGGGTCGTGGCTCAGTAACTGCCTCAAGGAGGATTTTTGTTAGGTCAGGTTAGGTTACGTTGAAACATGTCAGACCGGCATGATCATGGATAAATACGTGAGAAGACCTGGAGCAACTAGGAAGCTGTAGAGGACACAAGTTTATGCACCCCAGGAGGCAAAGGTGAACAGATGCGTTGAAATTTACTACCTGGGAGTACGAAATCTACGTTCTGTTCATAGGCGTATCCTACAAAATTTTGGGTAGATGGCTCATGGCTCAGGGACTGCCCCAAGGCGGATGTGGGTATCCAAGAAAGGCTGGGTGTTTGGTCATAAATTGCCGAAGAAGATCTAAGAAGGATGCCTGTCGAGATTATTTAATTAGGGTAAGAGTTGCGTGCATCATTGCAACACCAGAAAAGCGTGAAAGTTCATGTCAAGTCGATTCACAAATACAGCCAGAAAAGACCTAAGTACGCGTAAGGGTACTGGCTGGAGAGACCTCGACTTTCCAGATACCGAAGGCTAAGCGCCGAATACCAGAGCCCTACGCCGATGGATAGGGACGACCTTATAAGACTGGACGTTGGATGTATTTTGAGTAGTCTTTGGTGCTGGGAAGCATCCAGAACTGGATTTCCTATTAATTACAATCAAAATTTAAAAAAATATAATTTCCAGGGGGCGCTAAGTAATATTTTTTCTGGAAAGGGGGCGGTAGGGCAAACAAGTTTGGGAACCACTGGTATAGATGAAAAACTAATAACCGTAAATTTTGAGCCATATCGAACATTGCATAACTGAACCCTAGCCCTCTAAAATTTGAAAAAGTGGGTTTATTCCCTTTTTTCATTTTGGTCCACCCTAATATTAAACGGTCCACCCGAATGGCCAAATTATATATTATGTCGATAGAGGACGTTAATGTGAATCCAAAACGTATTTATTTGTTGAAATTGGACTAAAATTGACGAAGTTATTAATGTTTTACGAAACTACAAACCAAAGATCTAAAATATCGGCCGGAAAATCAAAAACCCTGGACTAAAAGTAAAAAATGCAGACCCAAAACTTGAGAATTCAAGTAAAGGAAAATTAATTTGCCATTTTCACCCCCAAAATAATTCTTAAGCTCAAAGTAAAAGTAAAGTCGAAAATGCAAGTAAAAAATCTAAATTAGAGGCCAAAAAATGAAAAATCAACAATCGTGGCCAAAAGTCAAACATTTTGACTCGGCCTAAAAATAAAAAATGCAGACCAAACAAATCAAAATTTTCTGCCAAAATAAAAGAAATGTAGGACAGAAGATCTTGAATTTAGACTACAAAATCGAAAATACAGGTCAAAAATCAGAAATATATATTAAAAAAAATCCACAATCGGGACCAAAAAATCAAAAATTTTGACCAAAACTGGAAAACTCTGGTTTAAAAAAAATGTAGACACAATAATCAATCATTTAGGTTACAAATTGAAACTATAGGGCCAAAAATAAGAAATTCGAGCCTAAAAATAAAAAATATGGACCAGAAAATTGAAAATTTAGGCCAAAATAAAGAATATTTCGACTGAATGATCACAAAACACCAAAAAAATTAGTCAAAAATCGAAAAAAAAACAGGCCAAAGATCTTAAATATGAGCCAAAAAATCAAAAATCCCGGTCTGGAAATAAAAAATTGTGATCAAAAAATTGAAAATTCAAGTAAAACAAAAACAATTAGTAAGTAGGTAAGTAAGTAATCTTTATTCACTACAGCCACTACATAAAACATTTACAAATGGGTAAACATTCGAGCGGATGTGAGACGTCAAATCATTAAAAATAAATACATAAATATATAAAACATCATGTAAAAACATTCAAATGTTATTGCATAATTTACAAATTAAAAGTAAACTAGTTACATATCCTCTAAAAATTCGTTGAACGTATAATAACATTTATCGATTAAAATTTTTTTGAGGTTTCATTTGAAGCACTCTATGTTTCTGCTCGTTTTTAAATATTGAGGGATCAAATTAAAATTGTTCTTATATATTTTTATATTAATAGAATTAATATATTTTTTTTATAATTTCGCGCTCTGATCAAAAAATTGTATCATACAATTTGATCAAGGTGTGTGTCCAGCTTTTTCCAAAATCTTCATGTCGAATGAATTTTGAGTTTTTTATGAAAGTTTCAAATCGATTTTAATATTTATTTCAAGCCACTAAAATTATAACAATTTTTTGCGATTTTTCGCAGTGATTACATGAAATTATGACAAAATCTGGTGGTGGTGAATAATCTCAAATGATTTTTGAGTAATTTCGGAAAATTTTAAGTTTTTGTTTGACAATTGTTTTTGTATATTCTTGAGATCAATAAAATGATGTGCTGTTCAAGTAAAAAAATGGTTTTAATATTTATCCAGATTTTCCGAAAATCATAATTTCGAATAAATTTTGAGTTATTTTGGAAGGTTTTAAATCGTTGGCAGTTTTTTTTTATATTTATATCAAGCCACCAAAATTATAACAATCTTTTTTCGATTATTCGCACCGATTACAAGAATTTATCACAAAATCTGGTGATGCTTTGTAAGTATTTGTTTACGTAATAATAATCTCTATGATTTTTGAGTTATTTTAGAAAATTTTGAGTCCACAACAATTGTTTTTGTATTTTTTTGAGAGCATTAAAATTATTACAATTTTCATAATTTCACGCGCTGTTCAAATAGAAGTATCACAAAATTTGGTTCAGGTGTGTATCCAGATTTTCCCAAAATCGTAATTTCGAATGATTTTTGAGTAATTTTGAAAAGTTTCGAATTGATGGCAATTGTCTTTATATTTATTTAAAGCCACCAAAATTATAACAATTTTTCACGATTTTTCGTAATAACTGATTACATAAAATCTGCTGATTTTTCACATAATAATAATAATTTCGAATGATTTCTAAGTAATTTTAGAAAATTTTAAGTCGACAATAATTGTTTTTATATTTGTTTGAGAGCATTAAAATAATTACAATTTTCCGTAATTTCGTGCGCTGTTCAAATAAAAGTACACAAAATTTGGTTTTGGTGTGTATCCAGATTACTTCGAAATCATAATTTCTAATGTATTTTGAGTTATTTTGGAAAGTTTCAAATCGATGGCAATTATTTTTGTATTTATTTGAAACCATTAAAATGACTACAATTTTTCATAGTTTCGCGCGCTATTGAAATAAAATGTATGTAAAATTTGACGTTGGTATGGATCTACCTTTTCAGGAAAACATAATCTCGATTGAATTTTGAGTAATTTTAGAAATAGAACCATAACCACAAGCATTGCATTTATCAGTGAAGGGATCTCATCTGCTTTAGACAAGTGTAAAATAAGTGACAGAAATGTAGCGCATCTTATAATTACCGTCAATGAAGGATTAGGTCACAAAACATCGAAATATACAAGTGTGATATAACTGAAACATTCACAACTCTGTCAATTTTAGTCAGATTTTAACAAATAAATTAGTTTTGAATTCGTATTAACATTCTCTGTCGACACAGTATATCATTTGACCATTAGGGTGGACCGTTTAATATTAGGGGGCTAAAATGAAAAAAAGGGGAAAAAACGTTTTTTTTTCAAATTTTAGACGCCCAGGGCTCGGTTAGGCCATGGTCGATATAGCTCAAAATTTACAGTTATTAGTTTCTTATCTATACGAACAAGTTTCCGGGTTGTCCCGTTGATTTTCACATACTTTGAAACTCCCGCATATATGCTATAACTACTCTAATGCATATATTTTAATATGTCTCCTCTGTTGAGTGCATTTCTTGTAGTTTCACGTCATTGAGCTTGGTTGAAGATCTGCCACGGAAGGATATTTTTTATGAAGCGCGAGGCTTCAGATAACTCCGACCTTACATTTCATGTTCCTACACTAGCCAAAGGCTTGGACAGCGACCTGAATTAAATAGTATACAAAATATAATGAATATATTTAAAAAAATATGTTATAGACAAAAAAAATGTGACGAAAGTATATGCGGCAGCTTGAACCGGGCAAGGCATCCTCGACGAAATATTTGTCGTAGTTGGTGCATGCCGACTTGATACCAGTCAGGTAGAATAAAGCAAGTCCACTCGAGAGCTACGGTAGGCCTAAGTGGGGTTGTGGTGGCAGAAATCTTCTAAAGAAAGTAGCGGTGGATTGGCGTTTCTCTTAAAACGCGCCTACCTACTAAAACCTTTCCTCCTCTGAATAATTCGTTTATTCTGCCGACAGCTCTTTATAACTGAAATCTGTCTTGTCCATTCTTAAGTTATGTTCTGGTGCCCGTATGTCCACGGAATTGGTTAGTGCTTTTTATGACGCGCTTGCCTACCAAAATCTTTGCTCCTCTGAATAATTATTTTATTCCGCCGATAGCTCTTCTAACTGGAATCTTTGTTGTCCATCCAGGAGTTGTGTTCTGGCATCCGTAAGTTCACACAATTGGTTAGTGCTTTTTATGGCACGGTGAGGGCCTGAATTCAATGGTGTATTGGTAAAATAAGAAGTAAGGGAACGCACGGTGAGAGCAAAGAAGTAAGGGAACGCATGATGAGAGCAAAAAAATAGTCTGCGACTTTCCACAGGCAGCTTGCTGAAAGTTTTTCGGAGATCATCTTATTTTAAGCAAACTATTGTTTTCCTTGTAAGCTTTTTATTTAGTATCATGACCACACTACCTAGCAAGGCTGATCTTTTTACCGCCAAATAGGTCTCAGGAGACGAAGGCGCGCTTCCAAGTGGCGAAGTACCGAAATTAGCATTTGAGGTGGCGGTGGGGGACAACGCTTACTTCTACTAGAAAAAATGGTAAATCTGCAGACGACCTGGGGGCGTATATACCCATTAGATGGCAGCCAGGGACAGGCTTGAGGCTGTTGTTGAAGACTCCCGGAGCCTTACCGGCCGGTAGAACGATGGTGGACGAATGCAATGGTGGTCCACTTTCTTTTAATTTGGAGAATGCTTTCAATTCCTTTCCTTGGCCAGTGATTCTAAACGCCCTCTTAAGGAAGCTGACTTTCACCTACCTCATGAAGAGATACCTGTAGGATTGGAGTCTCGTATTTGAACAGAAGGCAGTCGGACTTACGTCTTTTAGCAGCCGAGCGAAATAATTACGGAACAACTGTAGTCAGGTCCGATTGTTCTTTTTGTTGTTATTAAAGGATACCGCACGATCTCCGTTGAGGGCGCAAAGGCTGAAATACCCATTAGACGGCGATAGTAAAGCCATGGACAGGCTCGAGGTGCCTTTCCGACCGGTAGAAGGATGGTGGACGTACCCAATGGTGATCCACTGAGAGGGCGACAGCTTTAAATATCAAGAATACCTTCAAGTTCCTTCCTTGGCCAGTGATCCTAGACGCCCCCTTAATGACTACCTCATGAAGATGGTCCGGAGTTATCTGTAGGATTGGAGTATCCTATTTGATAAATAAAGTCAAACGCACGTCTTTCACCAGCCGAGCAAAAGCATTACTGAACGACTGCAGAGAAAGCACTAGGTCCAGTTGCACTTTTGGTTATTATTAAAGGATACCGTACGGTCTCCGTTTAGGCGAAGGAAAAGTTGTCTTCGGCGGTGCTACCCGATAATCTTATCGCTGAATGTAGGCAGGTTTACCAGGCAACCTTTAGAGGTACAGTAAAGAGGGTAGCTCGATACGTATTAAACTAGAGGAGACAAGGGCAACAAGGGCACATGGACAAGCAAATTAGTGTCAGACCCTCGAAGATCTGTTCGATGCGAACAAGTCGAGGCAGATCACTGCTAGATGTCGATCCTTATAGGGCACGGCTGCCCCCAAGCATACCAGCATTTTCAGTGCAACTTACCTCTTCTGCGAATCTGCTAATAATGACACGGAGCATGTACTTAGGGTACGGCACCAAGAGAGAGTAAAGCTCTGCGCAGCTTGTAGGTAGATATCGAAAAGCATTGACGACCAATATGATGGCGATCCAGGCAGTGGTGTATTGAAGGGGGAACGTGGAGGAACGACGTTCCGGCACCTTTTTTCAGAAACGGAACGTTTGTGTTTGTTAATATTTTGTATAGTAAGAATTAAAAAAAATAAAAAAGCTTATAAGGAAAACAATAGTTTGCTTAAAATAAGATGATCTCCGAAAAACTTTCAGCAAGCTGCTTGTGGAAAGTCGCAGACTATTTTTTTGCTCTCACCGTGCGTTCCCTTACTTCTTATTTTACCAATACACCATTGAATTCAGGCCCTCACCGCGCTATAAAAAGCACTAACCAATTGTGTGAACTTACGGACGTCAGAACACAACTCCGGGATGGACAACAAAGATTTCAGTTAGAAGAGCTATCGACAGAATAAACGAATTATTCTGAGGAGGAAAGATTTTAGTAGGCAAGCGCGTCATAAAAAGCACTAACCAATTCCGTGGACATACGGACACCAGAACATAACTTCGGAATGGACAACACAGATTTCAGTTATAAAGAGCCATCGGCAGAATAAACGAATTATTCAAAGGAGGAAAGGTTTTAGTAGGTAGGCGCGTGTTAAGAGGAACGCCAATCCAACGCTACTTTCTTTAAAAGATTTCTGCCACCTCAACCCCACTTAGGCCTACCGTAACTCTCGAGTGGACTTGCTTTATTCTACCTGACTGGTGTCAAGTCGGCATGCACCATCTACGACAAATATTTCGTCAAAGATGCCTCCTTGCCGGGTTCAAGCTGCCGCATATACTTTCGTCACATTTTTTTTGTCTATAACATATTTTTTTTAAATATATTCATTTTATTTTGTATACTATTTAATTCAGGCCGCTATCCACGCCTTTAGCTAGTGTAGGAATATGAAATGTAAGGTCGGAGTCATCTGAAGCCTAGCGCTTCATAAAAATATCCTTCCGTGGCAGATCTTCAACCAAGTAGTGTGAAACTACAAGAAATGCACTCAACAGAGGAGACACTCTAAAATATATGCATTAGAGTGGTTATAGCATATATGGGGGAGTTTCAACGGGACAACCCGGAAACTTGTTCGTATAGATAAAAAACTAATAACTGTAAATTTTGAGCTATATCGACCATGGCCTAACCGAGCCCTGGGCGTCTAAAATTTGAAGAAAAAAAACGTTTTTTTTCCCTTTTTTTCATTTTAGCCCCCTAATATTAAACGGTCCACCCTAATGGTCAAATGATATACTGTGTCGACAGAGAATGTTAATACGAATTCAAAACTAATTTATTTGTTAAAATCTGACTAAAATTGACAGAGTTGTGAATGTTTCAGTTATATCACACTTGTATATTTCGATGTTTTGTGACCTAATCCTTCATCGACGGTAATCAGAAGATGCGCTGCATTTCTGTCACTTATTTTACACTTGTCTAAAGCAGATGAGATCCCTTCACTGATAAATGCAATGCTTGTGGTTATGGTTCTATTTCCAAAATTACTCAAAATTCAATCGAGATTATGTTTTCCTGAAAAGGTAGATCCATACCAACGTCAAATTTTGCATACATTTTATTTCAATAGCGCGCGAAACTATGAAAAATTGTAGTAATTTTAATGGTTTCAAATAAATACAAAAATAATTGCCATCGATTTGAAACTTTCTAAAATAACTCAAAATACATTAGAAATTATGATTTCGAAGTAATCTGGATACACACCAAAACCAAATTTTGTGTACTTTTATTTGAACAGCGCACGAAATTATGGAAAATTGTAATTATTTTAATGCTCTCAAACAAATATAAAAACAATTGCTGTCGACTTAAAATTTTCTAAAATTACTTAGAAATCATTCGAAATTATTATTATTATGTGAAAAATCAGCAGATTTTATGTAATCAGTTATTACGAAAAATCGTGAAAAATTATTATAATTTTGGTAGCTTTAAATAAATATAAAGACAATTGCCATCAATTCGAAACTTTTCAAAATTACTCAAAAATCATTCGAAATTACGATTTTGGGAAAATCTGGATACACACCTGGACCAAATTTTGTGATACTTCTATTTGAACAGCGCGTGAAATTATGAAAATTGTAATAATTTTAATGCTCTCAAAAAAATACAAAAACAATTGTTGTGGACTCAAAATTTTCTAAAATAACTCAAAAATCATAGAGATTATTATTACGTAAACAGATACTTACACAGCATCACCGGATTTTGTGATAAATTCTTGTAATCAGTGCGAATAATCGGAAAAAGATTGTTATAATTTTGGTGGCTTGAAATAAATATTAAAAAACTGCCAACGATTTAAAACCTTCCAAAATAACTCAAAATTTATTCGAAATTATGATTTTAGGAAAATCTGGATAAATATCAAAACCATTTTTTTACTTGAACAGCACGCGAACTTATGAAAAATTTTAATCAAGAATATACAAAAACAATTGTCAAACAAAAACTTAAAATTTTCCGAAATTACTCAAAAATTATTTGAGATTATTATTATGCGGAAAACTGCATATACACCACCACCAGATTTTGTCATAATTTCATGTAATCACTGCGAAAAATCGCAAAAAATTGTTATAATTTTAGTGGCTTGAAATAAATATTAAAATTGATTTGAAACTTTCATAAAAAACTCAAAATTCATTCGAATGAAGATTTTGGAAAAAGCTGGACACACACCTTGATAAAATTGTATGATACAATTTTTTGAACAGAGCGCGAAATTATAAAAAAATTGTATTAATTCTATTAATATAAAAATATATAAGAACAATTTTAATTTGATCCCTCAATATTTAAAAACGAGCAGAAACATAGAGTCCTTCAAAAGGAACCTCAAAAAATTTTTAATCGATAAATCTTATTATGCGTTCAACGAATTTTTAGAGGATATGTAACTAGTTACATAAGTAACTTTTAATTTGTAAATCATGTAATAACATTTGAATGTTTTTACGTGATGTTTTATACAGGGTATAATTTTTAACATGTAAAATCCTATGGCCCACGATAAAAAAAAAACGTACTGTATATTTATGTATTTATTTTTAATGATTTGACGTCTCACATCCGCTCGAATGTTTATCCATTTGTAAATGTTTTTATGTAGTGGCTGTAGTGAATAAAGATTACTTACTTACTTACTTACTTACTTACTAATTGTTGTTCTTTTACTTGAATTTTCAATTTTTTGGTCACCATTTTTTATTTCCAGATAGGGATTTTTGATTTTTTGGCTCATATTTAAGATCTTTGGCCTGTTTTTTTTCGATTTTTGACTAATTTTTTTGTTTTTTTTTGTGATTATTCAGTCGAAATATTCTTTATTTTGGCCTAAATTTTCAATTTTCTGGTCCATATTTTTTATTTTTAGGCTCGAATTTCTTATTTTTGGCCCTATAGTTTCAATTTGTAACCTAAATGATTGATTATTGTGTCTACATTTTTTTTAAACCAGAGTTTTCCAGTTTTGGTCAAAATTTTTGATTTTTTGGTCCCGATTGTGGATTTTTTTTAGTATATATTTCTGATTTTTGACCTGTATTTTCGATTTTGTAGTCTAAATTCAAGATCTTCTGTCCTACATTTCTTTTATTTTGGCAGAAAATTTTGATTTGTTTGGTCTGCATTTTTTATTTTTAGGCCGAGTCAAAATGTTTGACTTTTGGCCACGATTGTTGATTTTTCCTTTTTTTGGCCTCTAATTTAGTTTTTTTACTTGCATTTTCGACTTTACTTTTACTTTGAGCTTAAGAATTATTTTGGGGGTGAAAATGGCAAATTAATTTTCCTTTACTTGAATTCTCAAGTTTTGGGTCTGCATTTTTTACTTTTAGTCCAGGGTTTTTGATTTTCCGGCCGATATTTTAGATCTTTGGTTTGTAGCTTCGTAAAACATTAATAACTTCGTCAATTTTAGTCCAATTTCAACAAATAAATACGTTTTGGATTCACATTAACGTCCTCTATCGACATAATATATAATTTGGCCATTCGGGTGGACCGTTTAATATTAGGGTGGACCAAAATAAAAAAAAAGGAATAAACCCACTTTTTCTAATTTTAGAGGGCTAGGGCTCAGTTACGCAATGTTCGATATGGCTCAAAATTTACGGTTATTAGTTTTTCATCTATACCAGTGGTTCCCAAACTTCTTTACCCTACCGCCCCCTTTCCAGAAAAAAATATTACTTAGCGCTCCCTGGAAATTATATTTTTTTAAATTTTGATAGCAATTAATAGGAAATATATACAGGGTATTTTTTTTATCGTGGGCCATAGGATTTTATATGCTAAAAATTATATCTTGTATTAATGTATATTTTATCATAAAATTTTGAAGGAAATTTTAGTTAGTAATATAAATCAATTATTTTTCTACATGATGCGCTAGTCAGAATAATTTAAACATGTTTTATTCCATTAAAAAATGAAATTATTTAAAATAAATAACTGAGCAAACTTAATCAAAGTACCTTGAATTTCTGAAATGTCAGATTGATTAGTGAATTAATTTCATTTTTTAATGGAATAAAACATGTTTAAGGTAATTTAATTAAGCGCATCATGTGGAAAAGTAATTGATTTATTACTAACTAAAATTTGCTTTAAAATTATATGTTGAAATATGCATTAAAACAAGGTATAATTTTTAACATGTAAAAGCCTATGGCCCACGATAAAAAATACGTACTTTATGTATTAATGTTTCTACCTTTTTCGCAAAATATTGTAAAGAATTGTGTAAAATAGAAACATTAAATTTTGAAATTATGAAACTATTTATTGAATCATTTGCAGTTACTTTCATCAGTTCTTGTAACTGCGGAAATTCTTCGCCATCAGCGCCCCCCTGAATTGCTGCAGCACCCACCAGGGGGCGGTGGCGCCCACTTTGGGAATCACTGATCTATACGAACAAGTTTTCGGGTTGTCCCGTTGATTTTCATATACTTCTAATATGCATCATATAGAAGGTGTCAAGTTGTAATGTTTAATAAGGAGAATAACTATGACATCTACAAATTATAACTCTATCCTTGTACAAAAACATTATATCCATAGAAAGAAAGGCATTTTGAGACAACAAAATCACGTAGTACTTTACAGTTATTGTTTTAATTATGAAAAATAAACACAGTGCAATAGCAGCGTCTTTCATTAGCAGCACAGCCAGCAGCACACTACCTAATCTAAGATTACTAAAATTTCCTGTTTCTGCAGCGCCATTTCACAAATTGCGTTTACTTCAACAAGCATGCTAAAAGAAAAGAAAAGCTTTACGACTTGCGCCCTCGTAAATTGGAAAAGCTTTTGCACGAAAGCGCATCAGCTTAACTCCTGCTAAGTAGACCCTTGTGTGCATAACATAGTGCTACTAATTTATGCTCCCAATCCTCTAATTACACAAAGTGCACTAAATAATTTATCATGTATCAGTTGGATCTTCAAAGATTTTTTAGAAATAAAACTTGCTTTTTTATAAAATTGATGAGATTTTCTTAGTTGTAAATCGAATTTAAAAAAAATTAAACATGGATGTAAAGATGATAAAAAATTGAAATCATAAAAAATTAGTAAATGTACGTAAAATTCCCTTAGTTGATTGTAGGACGAATTATTGATTATTAACAATAAACGCTTACTAACTTTAATAATGAAAAATAAGATACTTTTCATAATCTACAACATGAGTCTTGTACAAATAAATAATTATTTTCCTGGCTGTACATTTTGAAGTTTTCGTCAAAAATTAAAAATCAATTTTAGTTGAATCCTAATTTGATTAATTTACACACAAGGAGCACAGATTTGAAAACCGCGTTCAATTTGGAGTTTTCGTTTAGCTGCTACGGCCGTTCAAAATCTGAAAATCGACTTTTTTTGAAAATTTGAAAATGTTCATAGTGACACGCTATTTTTTTTGCATTGAAGATAGCTGAAATGTTTTAACGCCAATCAATTTCTCTCTGATGAAAAAGAAGCTATACTTCAATGGTCTACGATGATTATTAAAAAAGTTGCATTTTTTGAGCAAAAGTTCCAAGGGCTGAACATTTTCAAGTTTTCGTCAAAAATTAAAAATCACCAATTTTAATTGAAAGGCACCAGCGGCGGCTCGTGAATGTTCGGCGAGGAGGCTACGGAAGAAAATTTGACTAAAACAGCAGCGGGATATTTGCTTTCTTTATAAGTGGTGCAGCACGAGCGGCATCTCCATCTTAGACTCATCTACGAAGATCCACGAGCCGCCGCTGGACGACACGTAGTTGTTTCAACAAATTACTTATTTATTGCGATCTTCTTTGAGACTCGTGTTGTAGATTAAGAAAGAACTATATTTTTCATTATTGAAATTACTAAATAATTGAAGTCTGTATGAAATAAATTTGAATGATATAATTAGCGGTATCGCGAGGAAACTAATTAAATGGATAAGCGCTTAACACTGCGTACAAAGATTTCACTTTGACCGCAACGTTACGATCAAGTGAAATCTTTACATCTATCGAGCGCTTCATTCCATCGCTACCGTTGTCCACACGCTACTGTTAGTAAAGTAAGTGTTAAAATATTATTTTGATAATGAACACATTTTAATAGAGATCCAACGGATTTTTTTTTAATTTTCATTCATCGCGATCAAATCTCGTTAGTTACTACTGATTACGTGTATTCTGTGAACTAGCAAAAACAAGTTTCAAATGGTTGGTGTAAAAAATCTAATGATTAGAGGTGCTTATTTTGATCACTTACTTGGAAGGTAGTGCGGGGCTGTAAAAAGTGCTGATTAATATTTCGGTCTAATTAGGCCATTAGTATACATTTAACAAGTGTTCAAGCATAGAAATATTTATAGAAACGTAACACATACAACAGCAAAAGTATTCTTCTCTTCAAGGGAAAATGCCAAAACTAGTCGAGAATTTTTAACATTCAAACTTTTAATTGATGATTTGATTTACGAGAGCGATCCAGATAGTGACAGACGTTTTGGCCTGGCGCGGCAGTTGGCGGCACTGGCACCACCATCTTGGCTACAGAATGTTTCTACACCTAGTACGCAACCAGCCGTGGTGACTAGATCATCGTGCATATTGTACTTTTTATACAGTGGCGTTTTAAAATGAGCACTATCCAGATAGTGACAGACGTTTTGGCCTGGCGCGGCAGTTGGCGGCACTGGCACCACCATCTTGGCTACAGAATGTTTCTACACCTAGTACGCAACCAGCCGTGGTGACTAGATCATCGTGCATATTGTACTTTTTATACAGTGGCGTTTTAAAATGAGCGCTGCAATTGAAAATCCCGCCAGTTGTGAAGTGCGTTTTTGTTGGTGAAAAATTACAAACCGATTGAAATTTATCGCCAGATTTGTGACGTGTACGGCAATGGAATAATGAGTGAAAGCCGAGTGAGGCAGTGGTGCATTGACTTTAAAAATGGCCGAACCAATGTTCACGATGAGGATCGCAGTGGTAGGCCTAGTCTCGTGACTGATGAATTGTTGGTGAAAATGAATGAAAAAATCCGTGAAAATCGTCGTTTCACGATTACGGAACTCTCGGAACATTTTCCCCAAATTTCACGGAGTTTAGTTCATGAAATCGTAGTTGGTAAACTTGGATACCACAAATTTTGTGCCAGGTGGATTCCGAAAATCTTAGCGGAAGACCACAAAAACAAAAGACTTGCTGCAGCACAACATTTCTGGAAGAGTACGACAAAAGTGGGAACCATGTTATCGATCGTATCGTAACTGGTGACGAGACTTGGGTACAGCACGTGACCTGTGAAACAAAACGGCAGTCACACGCATTCGCCCAAGAAACCGAGAAAGTGTCTGCAGACGCTGTCAGCAAGAAAAATCATGGCTACTGTGTTTTGGGATGTTCAGGGAGTGATTTTCATTGATTTTCTTGAACGTGGTCAAACAATCAATTCTGAGAGGTATTGCGAAACACACGAAAATTAAGACGCGCGATACAAAACAAGCGTCGGGGAAAACTTAACGATACAATTTTGTTTTTCCACGACAACGCTCGTCCACACACAGCCAATCGTACTCAAGAGCTTTTGCGTGATTTTGGATGGGAAATGGGTCATCCACCATACAGCCCGGATTTGGTCCCGAGCGACTACCATCTGTTCCCAACGATGAAGACGTGGCTCGGTAGGCAACGCTTTGACACTGACGCTCAACTCCATGCCGATGTAAACCAGTGGTTGAACTCGCAGGCGGCAGATTTCTACAAAAAGGGCATTTAAAAGCTTGTAGAACGTTATGATAAATGCCTTAATTTATATGGCGATTACGTCGAATAGCCTAAGAGTTTACCTTCAAAATGTATATAATAAAAATTTGTTTATTTTTTATTTCAAAACGTCTATCACTTTGTGGATTGCCCTCGTATAATCTGAAATTATACCAATATTTCCAAAAATATTTAATTAAAGCCCTTGTAATCCTTAATCATCACTTAGTATGGAAACACGAAATAAAAATTGGTCCCCCAGCACGGGGCGTTCATTTGAATATATTAAAAGTTGTCGGGACGTGTTTGGATTCCGTGGAAATTATAACGTCCACCGAATTTACGACTTGTAGATCTCTTCGTATTCATGAGACGCGGCCGGTTTCCCTTTTTTCCGCCGCCCTGGGCATGAAAAATGAGGGAAATTTTTAAAAGGCTCGACTTTTTCCATTATTAACAGAAGCTAGTACACCAGAGTAGATTACCAACAACATGTAAATAGGTCTGGTTAATTTCAGTTTTTTTTTAAACATTAATATATTTAAATATTTAATTCTACATTTATTAAGGCTAAGGGATGAACCAGAAATTCATATTTCTAATTATAACGCCTTAATAGCAGGGACTGAGAATGGAACGTAAACGATAACGAAATTCACCGAAATAATTACAAGAACAAAAAGAGAATTTAAAATTTCCGTTCAAAATCGAAAACACAATAAATAATTTTCAAATACCGGTTTTTGCCGTTCTTAGCAATTTTTAAGTGTCTCCATTAAACACAAACACCTCGTAGTTTATGTTGGAAAATAAAGGTAAAAAAGTGCTTTTCGCTCGCAAGCTTCGGGGAATCTCCGGTTGGATTATTTCGCTCTTATGGTTCCCACTCCCAGATTAGAGTCCCTAATAATTTTTTTTGGTTTCAATTTAAATTGAATTTAAACAAAAAAACTAACATTAAATTGCATATAAAATTGCAAATGATATTTGGGGACTACCAGAATCTAGTAACACCCGGTAATTAAAAAAAACTATGAATCTTTAGGGAATGAATGATATTTGGGTTTAAGGCACATCGACATCGAAGGTCATTCGCGATGAATCTTTAAATTTAGTGAATACAGTAATTATACATTCCAACTAGTTATTGAACACGCGGTCCATCAACATCGTGACGTATATAATTAGCAGTGTTTCTAACTTTGTACATCATACCTCGACCCCCGTGTGTTAAAACTCCAGCAGTTTGTAATCTGCACAAGGTGGACGAAGGTAATTAAAATATTCGTTTTTTGTCTCGTTTCGGAACGAGATTAAATTCTTATCACTAATACACGACGTATCTGTTAATTTAGTTTGCAGGTCGCGGTCGCGAAGAACGTGTGTTCTGGTTCGGAATATTTATTTTTCTAAAGTTTTAGTGACCGCTGTGTTGTGATACAGGTTATGTGTGTGTGTGTGTGTGTGTGTGTGTGTTGGTGTTTGTGCTTTTCCGTTCCATTCCGTCCTATCAATCCGACGGAAGCAAAGAAGCATCATCTAGGTTATATCTTAACCTCCAAGATGCCTCGAAGGGAATTTTTTTTTGTATGTTTGGATTTTCTTGCATTCTGCCTCTTTCACCGAAAACGAAGTATTGTTTGAGTAGCTCTAGAAAATTTCAAGTGTCTGGCAATTGTTTTTATTTTTTTTAAGCGCTCAATTGCAACATTAGATAATTAAAAATTTTATTCTCATGGGATTACCTCGAAATGTAGTAAAGGGATGTTTGTAGATTTTGAGAGTATCATCGAGTAATATATTGTTTGAGTAATATTAGAAATTTTCAAGCGCTCGAGAAAAAGTGCAACTTTAGATAATTACAAATTTTGTTCTCGTGAAATTAGCTCGAAATGTGGTGATGGGATATTTGCAGATTTTGACAGTATCATAGAGTTGTATATTGTTTGAGTAAATTTAGAAAATTTCAAGTGTCTGGCAATTGCTTTTATTTTAATTAAGCGCTCGAGAAAAAGTGCAACTTTAGATAATTACAAATTTTGTTCTCATGGGATTAGCTCGAAATGTAGTGAAGGGATGTTTGCAGTTGTTGAAAGTATGGTGGAGTAATATATTGTTTGAGTAAATTTCGAAAATTTCAAGTGCCTGGCAATTGTTTTAATATTTTTTAAGCGCTCGAGAAAAAGTGCAACTTTAGATAATTACAAATTTTGTTTTCATGGCATTAGCTCGAAATGTGGCAAAGGGATGTTTGCATATTTTGACAGTATAGTGGAGTTATATATTGTTTGAGTAAATATAGAAAATTTCAAGTATCAGGCAATTGTTTTTATATTTTTTAAGGGCTCGAGAAAAAGTGCAACTTTAGATAATCACAATTTTTTTTTCTCATGGGATTAGCTCGAAATGTAGTGAAGGGTTGTTTGCAGATTTTGACAGTATCGTGGAGTAATATATTCTTTGAGTAAATTTAGAAAATTTCAAGTGCCTGGCAATTGTTTTTATATTTTTTAAGCGCTCGAGAAAAAGTGCAACTTTAGAAAATTACAAATTTTGTTCTCCCATGATTAGCTCGAAATGTAGTCAAGGGATGTTTGCAGATCTTGACAGCATTGTGAAGTAATATATTATTTAAAGAAATTTAGAAAATTTCAAATGCCTGGCAATTGTTTTTATATTTTTTAAGAGCTCCAGAAAAAGTGCGACTTTAGATAATTACAAATTTTTTTTAATGGTATTAGCTCGAAATATGGTGAAGGAATGTTTGCAGATTTTGACAGTATCGTGAAGTAATATATTGTTTGAGTAAATATAGAAAATTTCAAGTGTCAGGCAATTGTTTCTATATTTTTTAAGCGCTCGAGAAAAATGCAACTTTAAATAATTACAAATTTTATTTTCATGGAATTAGCTCGAAATGTAGTTAAGGGATGTTTGCAGATTTTGACAGTATCGTGGAGTAATATATTTTTTGACTAAATTCAGAAAATTTCAAGTGCCTGGCAATTGTTTTTATACTTTTTAAGCGCTCGAGAAAAAGTGTAACTTTGGATAAATACAAATTTTGTTCTTGTGGAATTAGTTTGAAATGTAGTGAAGGGATGTTTGTAGTTTTTGACAGTATCATGGAGTAATATATTGTTTGAGTAAATTTAGAAAATTACAAGTGCCTGGCAATTGTTTTTATATTTTTTAAGTGCTCGAGAGAAAGTGTAACTTTAGATAAATACAAATTTTGTTCTTGTGGAATTAGTTTGAAATGTAGTGAAAGGATGTTTGCAGTTTTTGACAGTATCATGGAGTAAAATATTGTTTGAGTAAATTTAGACATTTTCAAGTGCCTGGCAATTGTTTTTATATTTTTTAAGTGCTCAAGAAAAAGTGTAACTTTAGATAAATACAAATTTTGTTCTTGTGGAATTAGCTCGAAATGTAGTAATATATTGTTTGAGTAAATTTAGAAAATTTAAATTGTCTGGCAATTGTTTTTATATTTTTTAAACGCTCGAGAAAAAGTATAACTTTAGATAATTACAAATCTTGTACTCGTGGAATTAACTTGAAATGTAGTGAAGGGATATTTGCAGATTTTGACAGTATCGTGTAGTAATATATTGTTTGAGTAAATTTAGACAATTTTAAGTATCTAGCCATTGTTTTTATATTTTTTAAGCGCTGAAGAAAACGTGCAGCTTTAGATAATTACAAATTTTGTTCTCGTGGAATTAGCTTGAAATGTAGTGAAGGGATGTTTGCAGATTTTGAAAGTATCGTGTAGTAATATATTGTTTGTGTAAATTTAGAGAATTTTAAGTATCTAGCCATTGTTTTTATATTTTTAAGCGCTGAAGAAAACGTGCAGCTTTAGATAATTACAAATTTTGTTCTCGTGGAATTAGCTTGAAATGTAGTGAAGGGATGTTTGCAGATTTTGAAAGTATCGTGGAGTTGTATATTATTTAAGTAGATTTAGAAAATTTTAAGTGTCTGGCCATTGTTCTTATATTTTTGAAGCGCTCGAGAAAAAGTGCAACTTTAGATAATTACAAATTTTGTACTCGTGGAATTAACTTGAAATGTAGTGAAGGGATATTTGCAGATTTTGACAGTATCGTGTAGTAATATATTGTTTGTGTAAATTTAGAGAATTTTAAGTATCTAGCCATTGTTTTTATATTTTTAAGCGCTGAAGAAAACGTGCAGCTTTAGATAATTACAAATTTTGTTCTCATGGCATTAGCTCGAAATGCAGTGAAGGGTTGTTTGCAGATTTTGACAGTATTGTGGAGTAATACATTGTTTCAGTAAATTTAGAAAATTTCAAGTACCTGGCAATTGTTTTTATAAAAGTGCAATATAGATAATTATAAATTTTGTTTTCATAGTATTAGCTCGAAATATGGTGAAGGAATGTTTGCAGATTTTGAGAGTATCGTGGAGTAATGTATCGTTTGAGTAAATTTAGAAAATTTCAAGTATCTGGCCATTGTTCTTATATTTTTTAAGCGCTCGAGAAAAAGTGCAACTTTAGATAATCACAATTTTTTTTCTCATGGAATTAGCTCGAAATGTAGTGAAGGGATGTTTGCAGATTTTTACAGTATCATGGAGTTATATACTATTAAAGTAAATTCAGAAAATTTCAAGTGTCTGGCCATAGTTCTTATATTTTTTAAGTGCTCGAGAAAACGTGCAACTTTAAAATATTACAAATTTTGTTCTCATAGGATGAGCTCGAAATGTAGTCAGGGGATGTTTGCAGATTTTGAGAGTATCGTGGAGCTATATATTATTTGAGTAAATTTAGAAAATTTTAAGTGTCTGGCAATTGTTTTTATATTTTTTAAGGGCCCGAGAAAAGAGCAACTTGAAATAATTACAAATTTTGTTCCCATGGAATTAGCTCGAAATGTTGTGAAGGGATGTTTGCAGATTTTGACAATATCGTGGAGTAATATATTGTTCGAGTAAATTTAGAAAATTTAAAGTGTGTCCCAATTGTTTTTAAATTTTTTAAGCGCTCGAGAAAAAGTGCAGCTTTAGATAATTACAAATTTTGTTCTCGTGGAATTAGCTCGAAATTTAGTGAAGGGATATTTGCAGATTTGTACAGTATTGTGGAGTAATATATTGTTTGAGTAAATTTAGAAAATTTCAAGTATCTGGAAATTGTTTTTATATTTTTTAAGCGCTCGAGAAAAAGTGCAACTTTAAATAATTACAAATTTTGTTCTCATGAGATTAGCTCGAAATATGGTGACGGGAAGTTTGCAGATTTTGACAGTATCGTGGAGTAGTATATTGTTTGAGTAAATTTAGAAAATTTCAAGTGTCTGGCACTTGTTTTTATATTTTTTAAGCGCTCGAGAAAAAGTGCAACTTTAAATAATTAGAAATTTTGTTCTCATGGGATTAGCTCGAAATATAGTGAAGGGATGTTTGCAGATTTTGACAGTATCGTGCATTAATATGTTGTTTCAGTAGCTTCAGACAATTTTAAGTATTTGGCAATTGTTTTTATATTTAGTTAAGCGCTCGAGAAAAAGTACTGCGTAACGGAGAAAGTAAAAAATAAACAAATAATTGCCACAGACTTGAAAAATTCCAAATTTGCTCAAAATAGATGCTGTATAATCCAATCAGAATCTGAAAACATCCCTTCACCAAATTTAGAAATAATCATACGACAACATAGTTTATAGTAATGCTGAATTTGCTCGCCTTTTCTTGGATTAAAAAAAAATACAAAAATAATTGCCACAGACTTGAAACTTTCCAAATTTACTGAAAATAAATTGAGCCTTATAATTCAATCATAATCTGAAAGCATCCCTTCGCCAAAATTGGAAATAATCATACAAGAACATAGTTTACAGTAATGTTGAATTTTCTCGCTTTTCCCTGGTTTAAAAAAATATAAAAATAATTGCCACAGAATTGAAACTTTTCAAGCTTACTCAAAATAGATTCTGCTCTATAATTCAATCATAATCTAGAAATAACTCTTCGCCAAATTCGAAAATAATCACACGAGAACTCAGTTTATGGTAATGTTGAATTTGTTCATTTTTTCATGGATAAAAAAAATTTAAAAATAATTGCCATGGACTTGAAACTTGCTAAATTTACTCAAAATAGATTCTGCTCTATAAGTCAATCAGAATCAGAAATTATCCCTTCACCAAATTTAGAAATAATCAAATGAAAACATAGTTTATATTAATGCTGAATTTGTCGCTTTTTCCTGGTTTAAAAAATATAAAAAACAATTGTCACTGACTTGAAACTTTCCAAATTTACTCAAAATAGATTATCCTCTATAATTCAATCATAATCTAGAAATAACCCTTCGCTAAATTCGAAAATAATCACACGAGAACACAGTTTATGGTAATGTTGAATTTGCTCATTTTTTCATGAATAAAAAATATGAAAATAATTGCCATGAACTTGAAACTTGCTAAATTTAATCAAAATAGATTTTGCTCTATAAGTCAATCAGAATCTGAAATTATCCCTTCACCAAATTTAGAAATAATCAAACGAAAACATAGTTTATAGTAATGCTGAATTTGTCGCTTTTTCCTGGTTTAAAAAATATAAAAACAATTGTCACTGACTTGAAACTTTCCAAATTTACTCAAAATAGATTCTGCTCTATAATTCAATCATAATCTGGAAATAACCCTTCGCCAAATTCTAAAATAATCACACGAGAACACAGTTTATGGTAATGTTGAATTTGCTCATTTTTTCATGGATAAAAAAATATACAAATAATTGCCATGGACTTGAAACTTGCTAAATTTACTCAAAATATATTCTGCTCTATAAGTCAATCAGAATCTGAAATTATCCCTTCACTAAATTTATAAATAATCAAACGAAAACATAGTTAATAGTAATGCTGTATTTGTCGCTTTTTCCTGGTTTAAAAAATATTAAAAAAACAATTGTCACTGACTTGAAACTTTTAACTTTCCAAATTTACTCAACATAGAATCTGCTCTTGAATTCAATCAGAATTTGCAAACGTCATTTCACCAAATTTAGAAATAATTATACGAGAACATAGTTTATAGTAATGCTGAATTTTCTTAGTTTTTCCTGGTTAAAAAAAAATTGCTACGGACTTGAAACTTTCCAAATTTACTAAAAATAGGTTCTGTTCTATAATTTAATCATAATCTGAAAACGACCCTTCACCAAATTTGGAAATAATCACACGAGAACACAGTTTATAGTAATGCAAAATTTGCTATTTTTTTCATGGATAAAAAATGTGAAGACAATTGCCACAGATTTGAAACTTTACAAATTCACTCAAAATAGATTCAGCCTTAAAATTCAATCAAAATCTGATAACATCCTTTCACCAAATTTGGAAATAAACATACGAGAACATAGTTTATAGTAATGCTAAATCTGCTTGCTTTTTTCTGGGTTTTAAATATATAAAAACAATTACCGCAGACTTGAAACTTTCCAAATTTACTCAAAATAGATTAATTCTGCTTCATAATTTAATTAAAATCTAAAAACATCCCTTCATTAAATTTTAAAATAATTACAAAATAACATAGTTTACAGTAATGCAGATTTTGATCAATTCCTCTTGATTTAAAAAAAAATATAAAAACCATTGCCACTGACATGAAACTTTCCAAATTTGCTCAAAAGAGAATCTGAATCTGCTCCATAATTCAATCAGAATATGAAAAGATCTCTTTACCTTTAATGTTCAATTTGATCAATTGTCTCTGGTGAAAAAAATAATTATTAATAATTACTGCTACAGATTGGAAACTTTCCAAATTTACTCAAATTCAGTTACATTGCACATATTACTATCTAAAAAAATTTGGAGAATCGACTATTGAGATAATATTATTATAGTTACCGCCGATATTAACCGTTATTTAATTTTGTTTCTTGAAAACGAAAACGATATTTTTGCGTGAAAACGAAAAAAATCGTTTTCATTCCGATCAGAAACGAACGAAATATTTATTGAATAACTTTCTCACTTATCACTTGGTGAAACATTTTCAAAATAATAAAAGATAAATCAAAAATTAACACTTGGTTTGTTTCACAAATTATGTGTGTGATATTTTTCGTTTTTAGTTCCTCGTTAATAGTAGTAGTTTATTACGTGACCTGCCCATTAGTACTTAGAACAAAATCAAAATTGCACAGAGGGCAGATATTAATTGAGACAATAAATTGCAATAAAAAATAAGGAATAGAATACATAGAAAAAATAATAATATTGCGCAAGATATAAAGATGATAACAATTACAAATACATTTATACTTTAAGAAGTATGTAAAAGGAGCAGAAATGAAATTTAAAAAAATTTTAAATATAAAATTTTGATAAATCCAATATATTTAATATACGCTTTTTTAAACCTCATTTATTTATTGATAATAATAATTCTAGTGGCTCTTAATCAGTGGCGGCTGGTACAACCACGGGGACAATTAAGTTAGGTGCTGGTTGATTGCCTCATTCACTAACGAATCGAGTTAGAGGTGCATTGTCGTGACTAATATCTCCTTCCGCTTGCTGTACCATGAGTCTGGCTGCCAGCCGTCTCTGATTTGCCGGGCTATCAACAATGTTTGGAAACCATTCAAATTTCCCGCTAAAAAAATCAAAGGATTATTAGCGCTAAGTTTATTGACAATTGTTTATTTTTTTATGTGAGAGCACGTAAAGAGAAGGTTGGTACAAATCAAAATATTAAAGGATAGTTATTATTTTATTAATGCCATAATAAGATAATTTTAAACATTCCTAATCTTTATGTGGTAGAATTAATATTTATTTCATATTAGTATCTTTTTTTTAGCTTTTACGCCTGGCCTTGGTGATCACCATTAATTTTGAATATGTATGTAAATTATAAATGAATAAATACCATCCTTTCAATATATTAATATACCCTATACACATCAAAGTTTTGTTATTAATACACCGCCGAGTTGTTTCACAAACAACATATTGTGTATGATTTGGACGTCGTTCTGTTTCCATTCGTCTCCAATTAATAATCCCAATCCCATTAGGGAATCCTTTTGAGAACTATTTCCATTAAATTGAATTTGCCGACGCGCACAAAGTAAACAGGGCTGAATTAATAGGGCCGCTGTGCAAGTTTCGAATGCACATTTTAAGTATTGATTCGAGGCGGATTCAAAGGCCCTTTATGATTATTACCTTTACCGGGTTATTCCGTACACGAACACGATTTCACACTAATAAATAAATAAATTTAATAGAAATATCAAAGAGAAAACTGGTTGAATTGTTGAAACAACTAAGGGGTAAATAGGGCAAATTAATAAAAGAAAAAAATGGAGCGAGCACTTTACAGGAGTGTTAGAACAAAACAAGATTAGCATTGTTGAAGATGGAAATGCATATATTCAAACCACAACAGTAAATAACGAAGAGGAAAACAAAATAATAACAGAAGAACTATGTTATGTTCTTTGAGACTAGAAAAACCTGATAGCACCAAGCATAGCGACCAGAGCAATTGAAACATGTCTGTGAAGGCGAATAGCAATTATTGCTGTAAATACTAAACATAATATAAAAAATTGAACGATTACCAGAAGATTACTGAACATAAAATTCCCAATTTCCAAATGAATTTTGAATAAATTTGTGCAATTTTAAGTCGTTAGAGATCGATTTATACATCTTTTTAAGTCGTAGAAATTATTGTATTTTTCCACAATTCTACGCTCTGTTCGACTGAGATTAACTCGAAGTTAAGGGACAGGATGTTTACAGCTTTTTATAGTAGCGTAAGTCTATGGATGTTGTTATAATATTGCTTAGGGCGCCGAAATAATTGCATATGTTTTACAATTTCGCGCTGGGTTCGGATGGGATTGTCGAAATTATGGAATTGGGAGCTGAGTGAATTTTGACTACATTAGTAAAATTTCAAAACGATGGCAATTGTTTTTATATTTTCTTCAGGCCGGTGTATTTTTCCATAATTCCACGCTCTGTTCGAATGAAATTTCTCGTAAGTTTGAAATGTGTTGTTTACAGATTCTTATAGAATCATATTCCCGAATGAGTTTTGAATAAATTTGTGAAACTACAAGTCAATGGTATTGTTTTTATATTAATTTCAAGTTACTGAAATTATTGTATTTTTCTACAATTACACGCTCGGTTCGAATGGAATTATCTCAAAATTAAGGAATAGGGTGTTAATAGATTTTTGTAGAATCATAATTCTACTCTACATAAGTACTAGTAGGATATATAAAAAAAAACAAATTTACTCGAATTCTAAAATTATTTGCAATGCTAAATTTATAAGCAAACAAATTTTAATCGGTATTGCTATTTCCTATGTTATCTTATAAAAAATAAGCACAATAAATTGCAATTATTATGCGTATGAATGTATTGAACGATACCCTTAAATCGATTACCACTGCTGGGAAGCGAGAGAAGAGAAATATCAATCAAACTCTTGACAGCGATGATGATGCATGAGTTAGAAATAATGAAAAATCATCGATAACTTAACGGATAAAGTGAAACAGTTTGAAATTATCTCGCTTATATTCGATATCCATAGTGGGGACCTGAGCCAGTATTTATAATTTTCAAAAAATTCGTTCCTTTAAAAATCTCATATTTTTCTTGGGACAGGGTCGAAATCCCGACAAGCCAGAATCCCGACAAACCAAAATCCAGACAAACCAAAATCCCGACAAATCAAAATCCCTACAACTCAAAATCTCGACAAATTACTAGAATTCTAGATTATTCTTAATTTTTAATAATACAAATATTCTTAATGATATTAATTAATTAAATAGCATTTTTAACTAAATATTACATATTACTAATGAATAATTTAAAAATTATCTCATTACTGAAATGAATTTTGACAAATTGTAGATAGTAGAAGGTGAAAATTTAAATCTTTAGATTGTTTTCGAAAACTCAAACAGTGTACTAAAGTAATCTAAAGAAACAAAAAAGTTTCAGTTTTAAAACTTTACCAAGCGACATATTTGTTAGAAATCATTTAAAGATACATGTTTGTAGGAACTTTTTTCCTTTTGAAGAGTTTAATACACTATTTGTTTCTCAAAAACAATCCGAACCACCCTGTATATGTATTGTTAAAATCATAGTTATTTCGTACTACAATAAGTTAAATATTGCTAAATAAAATCACTTGGTTTTACTTGTTTTACAATTTATGTTCATTAAATATCATACTTCCATAAGTTATATAGGTACCTATAGTATACAGGGTGTTCAATTTAAGTGAAGACATTGAAATATCTCGAAAACTACACATCGAATAAAAGAAATTATAATTAAAATTTGTTCGCCTCGGAGGGGGACATCTAATGATACGAAACTCGACCCACTACACTCAACCCCCTAGGGGGTAGGGGGTGAGAAATAGAAAAGTTAAATAGGAACCCCAATTTTTTGGTACGGATTTGAATACTCCGGGAAAAAATTAGAAAGTTTTATCTGTTTTTTTTGTATTCGTGACAGACGACGCTATAATCGACAAAATTCAAAATTAGGAAAAATCGTTGAAAAATGGGGATTTCCTGAGAAATGGGGATTCGTAACAGTTCCGAAAGTGATATTTTACGGGATGAGTAGGAAGTTTCAAGGACGAGCCGTACAATATTTTTTCTGCAGCCGTTTTTTATGTTAAAAAACAAAAACATACAAGAACGTTATATGACAAGCGCTGTCATAATTAAATACGAAGTGGATGTTTTTGTCAAGGCCGCCTACATATATACGCAAAATCGTCCCGAAAGTAACAAAAAGCGTCCCGAAAGTATAGAAATCGTTCCGAAAGTGAAACAAAATCGTCCCGAAAATAACTTCTTTTGGTACGATTTATGTAAACTGGTACTTTCGATTTAATAAATCATACCGAAAGTTTTATTTTCGGGACGGCTGCAGAAAAAATAAGGTTCCCATGATTTTTAGTAATAGACGGCTTTATTTTTGTTCTTAGTGTTGTGTGTTTGAAAGCTTAAAACTTATGCTATTTTTCTACATAATCGCCGTTTCTGTTCAAACACTTTTGCAGACGATGCTCCAGTTTTTCTATCCCCATGTTATAGATTTCTGTCGCCAATCCTTTGAGGAATCGAGTAACCTCTTCCTTGACTTCATCATCGGTATTGAAGCGTACACCACCGAAGTGTTCCTTTAGTTTTAGGAATAATTAGTATTGGAAGTCTCAGAAATACGGAAAGCAAGTTCGTTATTGGTGATCCTCCGATCTTCAAGCAATATTCTCACAACTTTTTCGACAATTCTATCTGAAACTGAAGGCCTTCCGCTCCTGTGTTCATCGTGAATTTCCGTGCGGCCTTCACTGAATTCTCTGCACCATTTGCGAACATATTGAACAGGTATGCAATTTTCTCCATAAACTTCTATTAACTGACGATGAATGTCAATAGGTGAAATCCGTTTTGCACTTAAAAAAACGTACCACAGCACGAATTTCGCATCTGGCGGTAACAGTGATAGGGAGCTCCATCTTCGAAGGCATTGAGCGATGTAGCGTGGCGGGAGAGGTGGGAATAGAGAGAGGGAGATTTGACAGTGTAAGACAGTGTTTTACATTTCTCCCAGCACGTCGCATTATTTCTCAGCGGCATTGGGAACTTTATTTTACGAATCCCCATTTCTCAGGAAATCCCCATTTTTCAACGATTTTTGTCAATTTTGAATTTTCAAAAAGAAATCAGATAAAACTTTCTTTTTTTTTCCCGGAGTATTCAAATCCGTACAAAAAATGGGGGTTCCTATTTAACTTTTTTATTTCTCACTCCCTACCCCTACCTAGTGGGTTGAGGGTAGTGGGTCGAGCTTCGTATCATACTTATCTTAGTTTAGACGAAATCCAAATTGTGATAAAAGGATTAACTTTAGTGCTTAAATTATTAACTATTTTTTTTATTTGTAGGAATAAGAACCAAATATCAGTAAAAAAACCACAAAATTCTTATTTGCCAAAGTACTCATATTTGTGATAGAGTGAAGAGAGGGTGATGTGTTCTGTTGGAGTTAAAATAAATGAAGATTGTCATAAGACTACTTATGGGCCAATTTCACTAGCCCTAATTTTTTTTGTGAATTTAGCAATGAACAAAAAACTATTTTGGACTTAACATTAGGGGACTTCGAAAGTATTTTCCAGTACCACGAAAATAAATATCTTGATAAATATAATCACTTATTTGGACAGAACTGTTCTGATCCTTTTAAATGCCACAGAATAGTGATAAGAAAAGGCCTAACAGAAATATCTTTGGATGTGGCTTAGAAACATCAAAATTTAAGATTAGTTCCAGGTAAAACTTTATGTATTTTTTGTTTAAAAAAAATCTATAGTTTTAACAAAGGTGATAAAATGTTTATCCCAGTGTTTTCAACATTAGATAATATAAATGTTGCATGTGACGCTCTAGGAGTTTCACCTGTTAAAATTCAGAAGCTTTATATTGAACGAAGGCCAAATGCTATAAAAAAAAATTGAAAAAGTTACATCATCAATGAAAAATAAGCTAAGTACAAGTTTTGATGTTTTAAGTATGTATGAGTACGGATGCATGGAAGCTGATGTGAAAAAAGATGAATATACTATACTCTTAAATAAGCCAAAAGAAAAATTTAAAGGAAGTTCTATAGTTTCAGAGAAAGTGAATATAGTCCATGAATTTGGTACAAGTAAGTACTTTGTAAGAAAAACACATGCTTTAATTCAGAAATATGGTATTCTTCCTAATATAGAACAAAGGAATTCCAGAAAATTTCCAGAGGAATTGACTGATGAAGTTGTAGATTTTTATGAAAGTGATGAAAACAGTAGGATCTGCCCTGGGGCAAAAGACTGTGTTTCTATTAGGAATACTGATGGTCAAAAGGAAACAAAACAAAAAAGACTAATATTATGTAATCTTGAAGAACTTCATCAAAACTTTTGTACTGAAAACCCTCAAGAAAACATAGGATTTTTAAAGTTTGCCCAACTGCGACCAAAGTGGTGTGTTTTGGCAGGTAGTAATGGGACCCACTCAGTATGTATATGGGCCACCAAAATATTAAACACATATTACTTGGTTTAAAGCTGAAAATTGATCTTAATGGTTTGTGACTTACAGAGTGAAAAATGCATGCTAGGTAGGTGCAGTGATTGCCATGGAAGAAATGCTGCAAAATATTTGATTAGTAATCATTATGATAAGAAAGATGATACATTTTTAGACACAGCGATATATTCACAGTGGGTGAAGACTGACAGGGCGGCTCTTATAACTATTACAAAATCAATTGATGACTTAATTGTTGATTTGCTAGATAGACTAGTAGTCACTTCATTACTAAAGCACAATCTGATTACTTGAAATACAAAAAGAAGAAAACACTGAATAAAACACTTACTAAGTTTTTTACCACAATTTATTTGATGAATGTACACATATTACATATTATAAATTAAATTTCATCGCGAAGAACAGCATGCCGCAAAAAACTAGGACCGCGGACACCAGTGATAGCTCCAATAATGAGACCCATCCGATGCCCGAAATTACACCAATCTTGCAGCCGGATAAGAAAACAGTAAATGATTGGAAAATTAAAACAAATAAGAGAAGTAAACGAAATAAGGGAATCACAGGCAAAAAAGATAGTGATGCGTCTTTCACTTTTCGTGCTCCAAAAAAATATGCTTGGCTGTACATCGGCAATTGTGTAGATAGTGTAGATTGTGATAATATCACTAATTATTTAAAAGATAATTATCCTGGAGTCTCCATAAAAGAAATCTCGGAATTAAACAGCAAGGGAATAAATAAATCATTTAAACTAGGAGCGGATTTGAATAACCTATCGACGCTAATGGATGAAAATACGTGGCCTGCCGGAATTGTAGTAAGACGTTTCACATTCAAGAACATGGACAGAGAAAATTTTCGCCCTCACATCTTGGACCCAATTCGACAATAATAAACCGGACTTCATCGGACTCTGCAGTGTTTAGTATTTTATTTCTCAATGCAAGATCTTTGAGAAATAAAATGAATGAACTGGAAACGATTGTGATTGATAAACCATTTAGTGTAATTGCTATCACAGAACACTGGATGTCTATTGATGAGTGCCAAACTTCGAATATAAACAATCTATCAGCAAGGAGCTACTATGCGCGTACTTGTAGTAATCATGGTGGTTCCATTATATTCGTGGACACTAACGTAAGTGTCGACTCATTAAATGACATTACACTGACAATTGCCCTCATATACTTATTAACCAATGAAATCGAATAAAGTTAATGAGATGAGCCAATAAAATTCTAATTACGATGCGTAACAGACCATGCTCCATGTTATGCATGGCAATTAACCCTGGGTGGTATCTAATCAGATAATCTCTCATGTTGGTATTGCCTAGCAACGCGTTGGTTCATTTTCTATAACGTATAAAACGTCAGTTATTGCCGGACTTTTAAGCAGTTTGCTCCTGAATTCGATCTATTTGTATTTCCGGGTGAAGTGTTAGTACTTTCATAAGTAATAGTATTCATAGGCATTTCTCAAAATCTTGGTAAGCTCATTTTTACTACAATTATTATGGCGCAGATTAATACACGTCTGACACTTGGTGTCATTAAATTTAACTTTTCAAATTATGAAGTGTAAACTTTCTGTTCGGCCAATTGTCTTCTCGAATCTAACTCGTGACTGATTTTTCCTAGGCAATTATTAGCGTCTGGATCACTCTTGCTTGTTGCTTCTAGAAAATCGGCACTCCTGCTTCGCAGTCGTGCCGATTTTCGTCGCAACAAGCAATCGTGATCCTGCCGCTAATAATTGCCGGCAAAATCATAGGCACTCGTTATATTACTGTTGAATATCAGTATCGATAAAATTTGCGAAATATCCTGCATATATATCAGGCAGCTACAAACATATATTATCTGTGTTTATCGCTCCCCAACAGGGGATTTTAATATGTTTATTGAAGTTTTGTTGTCATTTTTATCTAGAATCAATTATCGCAGTAAAATAATCCTAGGAGAGGAGATTTCAATGTTATATTTAACAAAACCGATAAAAGAGAAGTCACGTTGATCGACAACTTGAGAAGTTTTAATCTGCATAAATTAGTTACTTTTAACACAAGATATAATAACTGTATTGACAATGTATTTAGTAACGTTAAAAATTGTAATATTAATGTTGGCAGTGTGGATACTGCATTATCTGATCATTTAGGAATATCTGTAAGTGTTCAATATCCACCAGTACCCGCCACTATTAACAAAATAACATGTAGGCCTTACACTTTAAAGCCAAAATTGAATTTTACAATTTACTAAACACTGTAGACTGGAAATTTCTTGAATTGGACTCAAACGTTGACCTTCAATGGGAAAATATCACAGACACTCTGAGCAATGCAATAAATTCTGCGTTTCCCTTAAAAGAAGTGAAATGCTTAAGTGATAAAACACAACATATCCAATGGTTTATTACTGAGCTTGGACAAATGCGGGAAATTATGCAAATAATTCAGTGTGACTATAACTTGCATCCCTCTCTAAAAACAAAACAATTGAGAGATAATTACAGACAGATTTATAATAATGCAATAAAAGTAAATAAAAAAAGGGCTACAGAAAACTTTATAAACCAAAGTTGTAATAAAACTAGAGCTATGTGGTCTCTCATCAATAGTCAAAGAAATGTATCCCAACATGATATCAATTGTACCTTATCGTGCGACGAGTTTAATTTATATTTCTCCAGTATTGCTAATATCATCCATACGCACTTACCTACTTCACAAATAGAAAATAGGCTCATCCAAACTGTCCAGAATAAGCAATTTGAATTCAAGGAAATATCGTACATACAGGTAAGAGACGCCTTCACAAAATTAAAATCCAGCAAATCGCGCGATATATATGGGATGAGTGCAGAACTAATTAGGCAAGTTAAAGATTTACTAATAATACCAGTTACAAAACTTATAAATAATATAATAAAAACAGGGCATTTTCCTTCTGCTTTAAAACTCTCTAAAATTATTCCAGTATTTAAAAAGGGTTGTGCAAATAATCTAAATGATTATAGGCCTATCGCTATACTACCAATACTATCAAAAATAGTGGAAATGATATTAAAAGATCAGTTGGTCAATTACTTTGAAACAAACAATTTGTTCTATTCTGGTCAGCATGGCTTCCGTTCTAAGCACTCAACCATAGATGCAATTATTCAAATGAATGAAGTAATACTGGATAGTTTTGAAAATAAAGAATCCTGCATAGGAACTTTCATCGATCTTACTAAGGCCTTTGATTGTATACATCATGATCTTCTGATTGAGAAACTTTTTAAATATAATATAAAACTGGAAAGTGTAAACCTAATACAATCATATTTACAAAACAGATTACAAGTTGTTAGTTTGGGCAACGATATGTCAAACCCATTGCCTATAACGCATGGTGTCCGCCAAGGATCCGTTTTGGGTCCTATTTTATTCATAATATACATAAATGATTTGCCTAAGTATCTACAAAACGCGCACACTATCTTATTTGCTGATGATACATCTACTTTAAACATAGGAAAAGATGAACAAAGAGCCAAACAATGTGATATTGAAACTTTAAATGACGTTATATCATGGTGCAATGGCAATAAATTACAACTAAACAGAGCCAAAACTAAAACCATAAGTTTTAAGATAAACTCAAGAAATAAAGAATCGGTTAAGTTTCTTTTGCTACATCTTAACGCGAGGCTAACCTGGAACAATCATGGAACGAGTATTGTCGAAACTATCTCCAAAAATATATTCTGTCTCCGTAATCTTTCTCGACTCGTGTCAAATAAATTACTGAGAACGGCATATTTTTCGTTAGTAGAGACTCACTTAAGGTATGGCATTATTGTGTGGGGCCATTCTTCGATCAAATCTCGCATATTTGCATTGCAAAGACGAGCAGTGCGAGTATTAGCTGGTATTGGATACAGGGAGGAATGTAGACCTCAATATATAAAGCTCAATATTCTTACGCTACCTTCCATCTTTATTCTTGAATGTCTTATATATGTTAAGAAAAAAGAAAATGAATATAACAGACATAATCACCACAGCTATCCAACGCGACATAAGAACAATATTTGTCACCCCCAATTGAGATTAAAAAAATCGAATACTGGCACAAAATACTTCGGAATTTTATTGTTTAATAAGCTGCCCGAAAAAATTAGAAATCTTCCACTGCATAAATTTAAAGTTTCAATAAAAAAGTTTCTCCTATCAAAGGCATTTTATACGATCGATGAATTCATGAATCATGATATTAGCGATATCATTTAATATCACACGTGTCAGCCTCTGAAATTCAATACTTCTATTGCAATATTTACCTTTAGCACTAGTTTGTATTAAATTTTACTTATTATACTTACACCACTAATTTTATACACTTGCGATGTTTTAACATATGTTTTAGATATTTTATTAATTTTACCCTTATACGTTGTTTATTTCGTACATGTATATATAATTTTATATTTTTACTTAGCAAAATTTAATTACAAGGCAGAGAGATTTTAACGTGTTTTACCTATGTATTTTTATTTAATATGCGATATTTGTTTTTTGTTTTATTAGATCGATAATTTATTTATTTTTGGAAGCGGATATACTGTACTTTTAAGCATTTTTTTTTAAATTTTGTCATACTGTAGTTATATCTGTCTATGTATTTATGACGTGTGTAATACTATATTTAGCATGAATAAACAAATGAAATGAAATGAAATGAAATATACATACATATCACGACTTAAGTTTCGAAGTTTTATTGTCATTATCAATATGTAATATTTGTACGTACATCAAATAAATTGTGCTAAAAAACTTAGTGAGTGTTTTATTCAGTGTTTCTATAATGAATTACCACGTAGTAACGGTTACCATGAACAAAAAGAAGAGTTTAAAAAGTGATGAATGCATAGTTATAGGGGATTTTTCGGAGAATTTATCATCTATTGTCCAAGATGAGATACAAAGTTTTCGCTGGGTAAATGACCAAGCAACTTTACATCCCTTTGTAATGTACTACAAATATCCAGATAAACAATATCTGGTATCCAAAAGTTTCTTTGTCATCAGTGATTGCATGCAACATACCACCAAAGCAGTGCATGCTTTCCAGAAAGCATGGTACAGATCATATTTTATAAAAAAAATTGTATACTTTTCGGATGGAGCTGCTGGGCAGTATAAGAATAGAAAAAAAATTCTTGAACTTGTATCATAATAAAAAAGATTTTCTACTTGATGCGGAATGGAATTTTTTTGGGAGATCTCATGGAAAAGGGCCATGTGATGAAATAGGCGGGACAGTCAAAAGGCTAGTGATCAAAGCAAGCCTGCAAATAATCACTGGGAATCACATCTTGACACCTCATGAGATTTTTAATTTTTGTATAGAAAACATTAAGGGTATATTTTATGTTTGTTAGTAAACATGATGGTATATCAAATGATATACTTCTGGAAGAGCAATTTACCAATGCTGTGAGGATTTCTAACACAAGACAGAAACATCGATGTATACCTATAGACTGCAAAAGAAATAAAGTGTTTTGTCACATCCAGTGTACAAAATTTTGAAGAAACAAAGATCACTAATGTTTCACCAGATCATTCTCATTAATTTGAATGAAGGAATTACACTGCATGCAATTGTTTAAAACATCATTACCATCAAAGCAAATGGAAATACGCTCATTTTATTCACAACTTTGAACCGAAATATTTTTGTAATGATGTTGCTACCAAATAGAAGCATTGGTAGTATAAATTTCAGATTTGTACTATGTACCCCACTGAAGATACAGCTTTACAAAAATACGAATTTTGTTGAAAATGCCAATTTTCTTTAGTGAAAAAAATTTGGAAGGATTTAAAATACTTCAGTTTTTGCCTCAGGTAGAATCTATTGTTACTGTTGTACTTGCAAACTGAATTTGGTTTAAGTGTATTGTCCCCTTCCCAGTCGAAAACAGGGTCGAAAAATGAAAAATGAAAAAATGTAAATCTCAATGGTAAACTTACGGTTATTAAATCAAGTGATGACAGAAAATAGAACCAAAATATTCCTTAACCAGAGTTAAGAGATTTTTAAATTTTTAAATTTGCTCAATTGAAAAGAAAGTTATGCCATTTTGCGCAAATGCTTGTAATCACAAAAAATGTATTTTTTTTCTAAAATTACTTTTGAACTCTAGAAACATGTATAATTATCTGTGCAAAATAAATTTAAAAAAAATGGTGCAGCATAACATTTTGTTGAAATAGCATGGAATGACCCTATATTAAACCTGAGGATCATGATTATCATAAAAGCGAATTGAACGAAAACTCTTTTAATGTTAAAGAGAGAGTAATTGACACCTATTAATTTCCACTGAATGAAAACTTACCCCCAGTTATAATGAGCTATGAATCAGATAACATACATGCAATCGAAAATAATCCTCCAGCATTATTAATTCAGCTTCACAAAACAATGAGCTCAAAATACTACAACGGAATTATTTAGAATGTGAAGATGTATTAGCTGTAGAACATAATTTAACACATGAAGAACGATCTACAACTACTCTATTAAAGATATTTCTTCTACAAATGAAATAAATTCAAATAAAAATAACACTGAAAAGGTTTTGGCTAAAAAATATTAATATTTGAGCAAGTAGAGGACATTTTGAATTGGAGTATAAATTGAAAATATTAAATTTTATAAGAAATGACATTAAAAACAGAAAAATAGAGGAACGAACTCAACAAATTCATACATTGTAGTATTTCTACTGAAAAAAGGGCTAATGCTAGTCTAATGCTCGATAGTAGAAAATATTTTTTTCCCAACAATTCCCATAAACTTTAAATAGAGAAAGGCAGAGAGAACAAATTTATTCAGTAAGTATTGTATATATACATTAAAGTTCTTATATTTATACAGTTTTATTATAATGTTACTGAACGGGCTATCGACCAAGGTCTTTCTGCCCCATTAAATAGATTTATGAGTACAAACAGTTTTACCTTTTTACCTAGTTAAATATTTATTTCTGATTCGTTCTTACATTATTTTAGAATGTAGTTTTATAATATAAACAGCTCGAATCTTGGAGGCGTTCACTTCGTGTTACATTTTCAATTTCGATAAAAAGAAAACACTTATTTAACTTTCGAATTTAGTCACGAAAGTTAAATAAAAGTAGTATAAATAAGTTAAGTGTTTTCTTTATATCGAGCTTTTTACGTTGGCATATTTTTCTCGTTAGTTCGAGTCTAGATATTAATTAATTTATTCTTACCGAAGAAATTATATTATTATAAGTTCTTAATAATAAAAATAAAAGTAGATACATTAAAACAGTACTTTGCATTGTTCTGGTTAATTATAAAATTCAGTGCTGAGTTTTACCCACATTCAGTGTAAAAAAAAATGAAACACTTGAAATTCGTGAAATTTCTTAGCATGTCTTGTGCTATTCAGCCTACCAAAAGGTATCTTATTTTGACGCACACTGCATGTATTCCTAACCTATAATTCAGAGTAGAGTTTTAAAGTTTTTCGTTCTTAAAGATCAAAATCGATTGAAAATACGCCGAGTTATGGCGGTTTGAAAATGGTCAAAATTTCACGAATTTCAAGTATTTCATTTTTTTCCTCCAGTGTATATAAGTCCGTAAAGTAAAGTAAAAAGATAAATTTCTCAAGTGGGCATACTTTACTTAGGCCCGCGTCCAGTATAACGTTTATTCTACATCCCTAATATAAGCAAACATATTAAGGAACTGCTGTAAAAATAAACTAATTATTTAAACTTTTAATCAGTATGCCTTTAAAAATCGCTTCTCTGAATTATAGGTTAGGAATGCATGCAGCGTGCGTCAAAATAAGATACCTTTCGGTAGGCTGAATAGCGTAAGACGTGCTAAGTTTAAAATTGGGTGTGAAAGTTTCAAATTTTTCAAGTTTACTTATTGCATATTTTTTTAATGAATTTTCAAATAAAATATGAAAATTTTCTTCTAATTTGTTAAAATTTTCAAAAACGTCCAGCAATACCAATCTAAATTATTTATACTGCTTATATTTTACAATTAAAAAAAAAGTTAAATTTTGTGAAACCAATCAACCTGTTCAAAACCAAATTTGTTTGGAAAATAAACGATGAATGATTTCAATAAGCTAATGATTTTTTTTAACAATTACCAATCCCGCATTGTCGTTGAACATCCCTTTCAATTCCTATTTAACTCAACTGTCACGATTCGCGAACTCGGAAAGTATCCGAACCGACGTGAATGGCTTGTGTAAATCCTGTCCGCTTTGCTACCCTGCCTTTCATAAATTCACAATCAGCCCCTCGCTCCCCCCTGAAGGGTTGTCATGCTGCGAAATCGACGTTTAATATTTATCTAAATTTGGATTGAATAATCCGCGAGATGAGCTCGGCTTTAATTTTAGACGAGACTCATTTTTTTTTTGTGCCGTGAGTAGATATTAATCTCGCTGTGGGTTTTGTGACGTGAGGGCGGGGGAGGGGCGTTCGCCGTTTAATCCGGAAGGAAAGGGGGTTTCCGTTCTGTGTTGACTTTGCCAGGGCTATTAATAATCCCCTGGCTCGTTAAAAGCGCGGAATCGTTTTGATTTATGCGGGGAACGCGCGCCCGCACTGTGCATACACTAAACTGTTGGTATTATTCTTTAATTTCAAATTTAATTTTCGACCAAAAATTAATATCTTGAGAGAATTTATCAACCACACATAATCTATAAGAGTAATTTGTGGCTGATTAATTATTGTGTGTTTGAAAGAGAAACAGCTACCTTAGCAGGATGGAGCAGTAGTACATAACAGTCGAAGCTTAATAAACTACGTCTGCCCAGAGGTATTAACCACTTCGCGCTCATGCTGCTTTGATTGGGTTATTTCATAATCTCAGGTTAATTGAAAAATTACTTTTTTGTTGTTCATCGATTTGTGAAGGTTCGCGGTTTTATTTTTGGCAATTTTTGGTGAAGTCCGCAAAATACCAAAATCTCTCTGAATAAAGTTTATTATCATTATTAATCATTCCAAATTCTTCGGTAAGTCATATTTGTGGACTCCTCGCAACAACGATTTTAATTATTACTGCGATCAAAATTTAACACACATACCTACTCCTAATATTTTCGCGCCTTTTTCTTCAAGGAATTTAGAGATATTAAAATGCCACGAATTCGTACTTATGCAACATTCTCTTTTCTACTAATCACACCATAAGTATGCCCACTATGCCACACGGCTGGAGTTTCTCGTCGACGGTTATTCAACCACCTTATCGGATTTTATGGAATTCCCAAAATTTTTGATCGGTGATATTGGTTGGTCTCGTTGCGCAACGTGTGGAACGCTGATCCGGCATGGGCATTACTAATGGAAATAGAAATTTCTGTTAAAAAAAAAAAAAAATGTGAATATTTATTTTGAATCATGAATTTATTAGGTAACACTATTTTGAAAGTGATTTTTTTGGACGCAAACGAAATGTGTTGTGGGAATTCTGCATGCGGAGTGAGTCAGTTATTTAAAAGCTAAACCAGAATCAAAACAATGTAATAGTTTCCAATATGAGGACGTACATCCAATTCCTAAATTTCGAGATCCGACATTTTCAAAGTTACCAAAAAAATAGAAAAACAATTGCCACAAACTCCAAACTAACAAAATTTACTCAAAATAGATTGTACTGCATAATTCTACAAAAATCAGGAAACACCCTTTCCCTAGATTCCGAAATAATCACACTTGAACACTCATTTCAATTCTGAGATCGGACTTTTTCCAAGTTACAAAAAAAAAATAATAGAAAAACAATTGCCACAAACTCCAAACTAACAAAATTTACTCAAAATAGATTGTACTGCATAATTCTACAAAAATCAGGAAACACCCTTTCCCTAGATTCCGAAATAATCACACTTGAACACGCATTTCAATTCTGAGATCGGACTTTTTCCAAGTTACAGAAAAAATAATAGAAAAACAACTGTCACAAACTCCAAACTAACAAAATTTACTCAAAATAGATTGTGCTGCATAATTCTACAAAAATCAGGAAACACCCTTTCCCTAGATTCCGAAATAATCACACTTGAACACTCATTTCAATTCTGAGATCGGACTTTTTCCAAGTTACAAAAAAAAATAATAGAAAAACAATTGCCACAAACTCCAAACTAACAAAATTTACTCAAAATAGATTGTGCTGCATAATTCTACAAAAATCAGGAAACACCCTTTCCCTAGATTCCGAAATAATCACACTTGAACACTCATTTCAATTCTGAGATCAGACTTTTTCCAAGTTACACTTGAACACGCATTTCATTTTGTCTGCGCGTTTTATATTTTTTTCTGGGATATTTTAATTCAAGTGCTCAAAAAATTAAAACGAAAATTTTCAAAAATCGATATCTCTATTGAAAATTGTTGAATTTACAAAAACCAAATTAATTTTTAATAAGCGATACCTCGACCATTGAGGATATTTTTTATAGAATTTTGTTTGCGCGTTTTATATTTTTTTTCTGCGTTTTTTTATTAAAGTGCTCAAAAAAAATAAAATTAAAATTTTCAAAAATTCATATCTCCATTAAAAATTGTTGAATTTACAAAAACCAAATTAATTTTAAATAAGCGATACCTCGACCATTGAGGATAATTTTTTATGGAATTTTGTCTGTGCGTTTTTTATTAAAGCGCTCAAAAAAGTTAAATTAAATTTTTTTAAAATTCATATCTCTAGCAAAAATTGTTGAATTTACAAAAACCAAATTGATTTTGAATTAGCTATACTTCCGCCATTGAGGATGATTTTTATGGAATTTTGTCTGCCCGTTTTATATTTTTTTCTGCGTTTTTTTTATTAAAGTGCTCAAAAAGATCAAATTAAAATTTTCAAAAATTCATATCTCCATTAAAAATGGAATTGTTGAATTTACAAAAACCAAATTAATTTTGAATAAGCGATACCTCGACCATTAAGGATATTTTTTAATGAATTTTGTCTGCGGTTTTTATTAAAGTGCTCAAACAAATAAAATAAAAATTTTCAAAAATTCATATCTCCATTAAAAATTGTCGAATTTACAAAAACCAAATTAATTTTGAATAAGCGATACTTCGATCATTGAGGATATTTTTTATGGAATTTTGTCTGCACGTTTTATATTTTTTTCTGCGGTTTTTATTAAAGTGTTCGAAAAAATAAAATTCAAATTTTCAAAAATTCATATCTCCATTAAAAATTGTTGAATTTACAAAAACCAAATTAATTTTGAACAAGCGATTCTTCGACTATTAAGGATATTATTTTATGGAATTTTGTCTGCGCGTTTTATATTTTTTTGCGATTTTTATTAAAGTGCTCAAAAAATAAAATTAAAATTTTCAAAAATTCATATCTCCATTAAAAATTGTCGAATTTACAAAAACCAAATTAATTTTGAATAAGCGATTCTTCGACCATTGAGGATATTGTTTTAAGGATTTTTTTCTACGCGATTTATATTTTTTTCTGCGATGTTTTCATTCCAGTGCTCGAAAAAATAAAATTCAAATTTTCAAAAATCCATATCTCCATTAAAAATTGTTGAATTTACAAAAACCAAATTAATTTTGAATAAGCGATACTTCGACCATTGAGGATGGTTTTCTACGAAATATTATTTTACTGTCATAAACTCAGTCATGCAAAAAATATGAAAAATATTCCATAGATGGCGCAGTAGCGGTAATTTTTATTTTATTTGTAAAATATTTTTTTTGCTTGTCGCTTTGACCTGGGCGTAAAGAGGTTAAAGGCATTTGAGACGTGTGTACAATGGTTTTAAATTGATTATTGAGTGGAGAGCAAATCAATAAGAAACGGGTAATACAGTGAAGCTATTTTAACAGGATGGAGCACGTGTACATGTGAGTCGAAACTTAATAAACGATAACAGCATCTCTATATCTGCCCGGAGGTATTAAAGGCATTTGAGACGTGTTTTTTATACAGTGGTTGTAAACATTACCACTCTGATTATTGTGTTGCCTATAAAGCAAATCTACAAGAAACAGGTAACACAGTGAAGCTATTTTAACAGGATGGAGCACTTGCACCTGCCAGTTGAAGCTGAGTAAACTATGAACGATGACGACATCTCCAGACTTTCTGATATTTAAGCAATATTCATTTATACAATACTTATTGGTGTAAAGCTTATCCCAGCATTTGCCACTGTCATAAAAAATATCAAGCAAATCTACAAGAAACAGGTAACACAGTGAAGCTATTTTAACAGGATGGAGCACTTGCACCTGCCAGTTGAAGCTGAGTAAACTATGAACGATGACGGCATCTCCAGACTTTCTGATATTTAAGCAATATTCATTTATACAATAGTTATTGGTGTAAACATTGTCCCAGCATTTGCAACTGCCACAAAAAATGTTTTGGCAGCTCTGTATATATTTGTACAACTGTCTTTTCATATAAGACAGTCATCGGTGTAGAGATTGCTAGAATGTACATTTTAAATTTCACCCTCCCCACTAATACATCCAGTTTTGCCTGCACACGTATTTCAGTACAACTCAGTTGATACGCCCCAGATAATTATACTGTGGCTTAACAGATTAACATCGAGCCCCGAAATCCGCAGCTGTGGCATTCTTCGGCAAGTCACCTTTGTCCCCGTCCAATTTTCAAGTTTAACGTCGGACAGAAATGTTGTGCAAGTTTGAATGACACATCCCCGCCTCGACTGGAAATCCTGCGGGAACACTGGCATAGTTTCCATCCTCGCGCCAGGACCGACTCTAATTATCATTTGTACAACTTCGTTCCCTACTCACTGACATTGCTTTATTTCTTGGAAGCGTAAATTCGTACAATATACTGTTCATTCTGGAAATTACAAATGAATTAATAGATTTAGTGTTTTAATCACAAATAATTGGATTTTTTAATCTAAGTTTGTTGCAGTTTAACATGAGCTATGTCTCCACGCTCTTCCCATTAAGGAATAATTTAATTTAAGGCGCAAGTTTTAACGACCAAAACTAAACCTTCGCTAGAAATTCTTCTGGGAATTCCACATTTACTTCGACAGATGCTGAAAATTTTGATATTTTGATCTTGAATTAGAAATGCCTCAAGAAAATTATTTGAACTTTGATGTAACAATAATGGCTGGCTAATGACCAAAAAATGAACTTTTTCTAATTGTTCTAGAAATTATTTTGACAAACGCTTAAAAATTTAATAAACTAATCTCAAATAACGTATTTTTACAATTACCCAAACCAAATCATCCGAACTTAGGAAAAACAAAAATACCTGCGCGAGAGAAGACAAATTTTGAAGACTAAAAATGAACTCTTTCTAGAAATTGCTTTAAGATTTCCACATTTATTTCGACAGATGCTTCAAATTCTGACAAAATAATTTTGAATAATGTGTTCTTATAATTACCCGAAGAAAAATTTTCTAACCGTGCCGTAACAAAACTGACGACGCTAGAAGCAAATTTGACCAAAAATGAACTTTATCCAGAAATTGCTTTAAGAATTCCACATTTATTTTGACAGATGCTTGAAATTTTGACAAAATAATTTTGAATAACGTGTTCTTATAATTACCCGAAGTACATTTCTCGAACCGAACAAAACTGACACTTGAAGCAAATTTGACCAAAAATGAACTTTTTCTAGAAATTGCTTTAAGAATTCCACATTTATTTCGACAGATGCTTGAAATTTTGACAAAATAATTTTGAATAACGTGTTCTTATAATTATCCGAAGTACATTTTTGAACCGAACAAAACTGACGCAAGAAGCAAATTTTACCAAAAATGAACTTTTTGTAGAAATTGCTTTAAGAATTCCACATTTATTTCGAAAAATGCTTGAAATTTTGACAAAATAATTTTGATTAACGTGTTCTTATAATTACCCGAAGAACATTTTTCAAACCGAACAAAACTGACACTTGAAGCAAATTTGACCAAAAATGGACTTTTTCTAGAAATTGCTTTAAGAATTCCACATTTATTTCGACAGATGCTTGAAATTTTGACAAAATAATTTTGAATAACGTGTTCTTATAATTACCCGAAGTACATTTTTCGAACCGAACAAAACTGACACTTGAAGCAAATTTGACCAAAAATGAACTTTTCTAGAAATTGCTTTAAGAATTCCACATTTATTTCGACAGATGCTTGAAATTTTGCAAAATAATTTTGAATAACGTGTTCTTATAATTACCCGAAGTACATTTTTCGAACCGAACAAAACTGACACTTGAAGCAAATTTGACCAAAAATGAACTTTTTCTAGATATTGCTTTAGGAATTCCACATTTATTTTGACAGATGCTTGAAATTTTGACGAAATAATTTTGAATAACGTGTTCTTATAATTACCCGAAGAACATTTTTCGAACCGAACAAAACTGACGCGAGAAGCAAATTTGACCAAAAATGAACTTTTTCTAGAAATTGCTTTAAGAATTCCACATTTATTTCGATAGATGCTTGAACTGTTGATAAAATAATTTTGAATAACGTGTCTTATAATTACCCGAAGAACATTTTTGAACCGAACAAAACTGACGCAAGAAGCAAATTTGACCAAAAATGAACTTTTTATAGAAATTGCTCTGGAAAGTTCACGTTTATTTCAACAGGTGTTTGAATAAAGTAATTTAACAATTTTCCAAACAAAATTATTAAAACTTTGCAGTAGCAAAAATGGCTGTTTTTGATAAACAAAATGAACCATTTCCAGGAATTGATCTTGGAATTCCACATTTATTTCGACAGAAGCTTGAAAGTTTGACCAATTAATATCGAATAACGTGTTTTACAGTTGATCACAACTTTGCAATAACAAAAACAAACAAAATTTCATCACCAAAAATAAACTTTTTCCAGTAATTGCTCTAGACATTCCACATTAATTTTGACGGATTCTTAAAATGTTGGCAAATTATTCTGGAATAACGTGTTCTTACAATTGTTCAAAAAAAATTACCCGAACTGTACAGTTACTGAATTTGCTCATCTGGAAGGCAAATATTGATGAAAAAAAAATTAACATTTTTTTCAGAAATTGCTTTCGGTAATTTCAAATTTATTTCGACAGATTTTTGAAATGTTGACAGAATCACTAATTTTTAATATCGCCCGAATTTCGCAATAATTAAAATAATTGTGCTGGATGTCAAACTTTGATGAGAAAAACTGAACAGTTTCCAGTAATAGAAATGCTTGAAATTTTCACAGATAAGTGTTGGACACTTTATATTTTAATTCACCCATTAATACTATAAAAACAATTGTACTGAAAACGCTCTCGATATTCATATTTTCAATAGTTTTCGTGAATTTTTCGTTAACATTTCCAAGATATTGTAAAAAGTTTTAATTTTTTTTATTTTGTCATTACTATATGAAAAACCCATTGCGGTAGTCTATACATCAAATTTTGTTTGTGCAACTATGTATACTTCATTATTAATATTTACTTTTTACTTTCTCCGTTACGAAGTACGAGAAAGTATTGTGATCGTGATTTTTTTCACATTTTTTTTACGGAAATATCCGTTTTGCGGTCCCTAGATGTCATTTCAACAATTTCTGGAATAAAAATTGTGTCTGTGTGTGCGTCTTGAAATTTTGACAGATTAATCTTGAATGAAGTTTAATTACAAATTTCCTAACAAAAAAATTTCTTTTGGAATGCCACATTTATTTCGACAGATCCTTGATATTTTGAAAGATTATCGTGGATAACTTATTACAATTTTCATAAAAAATATCTGAATTTTGGATCAATAAAACTAACAGCCTTATAAAGCAAATTTTGATGACCAAAAATGAACTCTTTCCAGAATTTTTTTATGAGGTCCACATTTATTTCGATAGAAGATTAAAATTTTAAAAGATTAATCTTGAATAACTTATCATTACAATTTTTATGAAAAAAATTATCTGAACAAAACCAACAGCGTTATAAGCTTTGATGACTTAAAATTAACTTTTACCAGAATTTCGCATTTATTTCGATAGAAGATTGAAACTTTGACAGATTAATCTTTAATAACTTGTCATAACAAATTTCCTAAAAAAAATATTAATTTTTGATCAACATAACTAACAGCCCTATAAGCAAATTTTGATGACCAAAAATGAATTTTTTGAACCTTTTTTTTATATAATAATAATAATTTTATTTTTTTTATAACAATAGCAACCAGGGCTTTTATCTCCTGTCGAGAAAATCTGGGATTTCCTTCTGGAAACCACCCAGCAATAAACTTTTATATCACATCGGCATCGAAAAATATAAATTTAGGGTCAAATCGGCCAAAGGTACATATTCCATATGAATTATTTTAATTTTTTTATAACAATAGCAACCAGGGCTTTTATCTCCTGTCAAGAAAATCTGGGATTTCCATCTGGAAACCACCCAGCAATAAACTTTTATATCACATCGGCAACGAAAAATATTAATTTAGGGTAAAATCGGCCAAAGATACATATCCCAAATGAATCATTTTTATTTTTTTATAACAATAGTAACCTTGGCTATTATCTCTTGTCGAGAAAATCTGGGATTTCCAACTGGAAACCACCCAGTAATAAACTTTTATATCACATCGGCAACGAAAAATATTAATTTAGGGTAAAATCGGCCAAAGATACATATCCCAAATGAATTATTTTTATTTTTTATAACAATAGTAACCTTGGCTATTATCTCTTGTCGAGAAAATCTGGGATTTCCATCTGGAAACCACCCAGCAATAAACTTTTATACCACATCGGCAACGAAAAATATTAACTTAGGGTCAAATCGGCCAAAGGTACATTTTTCAAATGAATTATTTTTATTTTTTTATAACAATAGCAACCAGGGCTTTTATCTCCTGTCAAGAAAATCTGGGATTTCCATCTGGAAACCACCCAGCAATAAACTTTTATATCACATCGGCATCGAAAAATATAAATTTAGGGTCAAATCGGCCAAAGGTACATATTCCAAATGAATTATTTTAATTTTTTTATAGCAATAGCAACCAGGGCTTTTATCTCCTGTCGAGAAAATCTGGAATTTCCATCTGGAAACCACCCAGCAATAAACTCTTATATCACATCGGCATCGAAAAATATAAATTTATGGCCAAATCGCCAAAGGTACATATCCCAAATAAATAATTTTTATTTTTTTATAACAATAGCAACCTTGGCTATTATCTCTTGTCGAGAAAATCTGGGATTTCCATCTGGAAACTACCCAGCAATAAACTTTTATATCATATAGGCATTGAAAAATATAAATTTAGGGCCAAACCGGCCAAAGATACTTATCCCAAATGAATAATTTTTATTTTTTTAAACCAATAGTAACCTTGGCTATTATCTCTTGTCGAGAAAATCTTAGATTTCCATCTGGAAACTACCCAGCAATAAACTTTTATATCATATAGGCATTGAAAAATATAAATTTAGGGCCAAACCGGCCAAAGATACATATCCTAAATGAATCATTTTTATTTTTTTATAACAATAGCAACCTTGGCTATTATCTCATGTCGAGAAAATCTGGGATTTGCATCTGGAAACTACCCACCAATAAACTTTTATATCATATAGGCATTGAAAAATATAAATTTAGGGCCAAACCGGCCAAAGATACATATCCCAAATGAATCATTTTTATTTTTTTATAACAATAGCAACCTTGGCTATAATCTCATGTCGAGAAAATACGGGATTTCCATCTGGAAACTACCCAGCAATAAACTTTTATATCATATAGGCATTGAAAAATATAAATTTAGGGCCAAACCGGCCAAAGATACATATCCCAAATGAATCATTTTTATTTTTTTATAACAATAGTAACCTTGGCTATTATCTCTTGTCGAGAAAATCTGGGATTTCCAACTGGAAACCACCCAGTAATAAACTTTTATATCACATCGGCATCGAAAAATATAAATTTAGGGCCAAAACGGCCAAAGGTACATATCCCAAATGAATAATTTGAATTTTTTTTATATCAATAGCAACCTTGGCTATTATCTCTTGTCGAGAAAATCTGGGATTTCCATCTGGAAACTACCCAGCAATAAACTTTTATATCATATAAGCATTGAAAAATATAAATTTAGGGCCAAACCGTCCAAAGATACATATCCTAAATGAATCATTTTTATTTTTTTATAACAATAGTAACCTTGGCTATTATCTCTTGAGAAAATCTAGGATTTCCAACTGGAAACCACCCAGTAATAAACTTTTATATCATATAGGCATTGAAAAATATAAATTTAGGGCCAAACCGTCCAAAGATACATATCCCAAATGAATCATTTTAATTTTTTTATAACAATAGCAACCTTGGCTATTATCTCTTGTCGAGAAAATCTGGGATTTGCATCTGGAAACTACCCAGCAATAAACTTTTACATCATATAGGCATTGAAAAATATAAATTTAGGGCCAAACCGGCCAAAGATACATATCCCAAATGAATAATTTTATTTTTTTTATAACAATAGCAACCTTGGCTATTATATCTTGTCGAGAAAATCTGGGATTTCCAACTGGAAACCACCCAGTAATAAACTTTTATATCACATCGGCATCGAAAAATATAAATTTAGGGCCAAAACGGCCAAAGGCACATACCCCAAATGAATAATTTTATTTTTTTTATAACAATAGCAACCTTGGCTATTATCTCCTGTCGCAAAAATCTGGGATTTCCATCTAGAAACTACCCAGCAATAAACTTTTATATCATATTGGCATTGAAAAATATAAATTTACTGCCAAACCGGCCAAAGATACATATCCCAAATGAATAATTTTTATTTTTTTATAACAATAGCAACTTTGGCTATTATCTCCTGTCGCAAAAATCTGGGATTTCCATCTGGAAACTACCCGACAATAAACCTTTATATCACATCGGCATCGAAAAATATAAATTTAGGGCCAAAACGGCCAAAGGTAGATATCTCAAATGAATAATTTTTATTTTTTATAACAATAGTAACCTTGGCAATTATCTCATGGCGAGAAAATCTGCGATTCCCATCTGAAAACCACCCAGCAATAAACTTTTATATCACATCGGCATCGAAAAATATAAATTTAGGGCCAAAACGGCCAAAGGTACATATCCCAAATGAATAATTTTTATTTTTTAATAACAATGGCTATTATCGCGCTGGGATATTGCTAGAAATATTGCCAGCTTCACATACATTAAAAAATTGTGCGTCCAGATGGGGATATACATGGATGTGACAGAGTGGCAAGAAGGGAAAAAAGTGTTTGGCCCATGGCCATACGGTGGGTGAAATTGCCGGATTTGTTCATGTTTCGCAGTGGACTGTTTGGCAGTGGTGTAACACGCGCGGCCATGAAACCCGACGCCAAAACTGTGGTCATTCACGTCTTGTGGTCATAATTGCTTCCAAACCCAGTAAAAACTGCTGCAGTCCCTTAATGAAGGACCTGTCAACGAGAAAACGTTGCGGTGGGAACAGCATGCAATACAAATTTGTAGTCGGGTGTCTCGAAGAGGCCATTGTCCACACATGCACATAAAGTTGCACGTCTTTAATTTGTCAGAAAGTGGACAGTAGCCGACTAGCGGCATGTAAATCTAAGGCCAAATGAAGCATTTCATCCTCTCTGTAAGAAAGGTCAGGTTCAAAACGGAGGTGGGTTTGTGATATTTTGAGGTGTTTTTCGTAATAAGTTTTGGCCCACTCGTTCATGTCTCCATGAACCAGCATGGTTATTTGAACGTACTTGATGATCAGGTATTGCTCTTCAGTTAACATCTTCATGATGAGTATGCTCTTAATACCCCTATTTTTCAAGATGACAACCGCAAAGTGCATAGGGCTCGAAGAATTTGTGATTGGCGTGAGGAGCACTCTCGACTGGCCTGCAAAATCATTCGATCTCAACCCAATTGAAAATCTGTGGCACCTTTTGGAAGAGCGGGTAAAATCAGCACCCACGCAATTTCGTATATTTGTGTGATCTAATCCTCAGAGAGTGGCTTAAACTAGATGCGCCGTACCTGCAGAATCTTGTGAAATCTCTCCCTAACCGCGTCCAGGCGGAGTTACATGGTACTAACGTTATTTTTCAACGGATGACTAATGTTTAGTCTGGTGTGCTTATGATATTCTGCATCTGCGCAAAATAAAGTGCCGAAAGAAGAATGTAATGGAACAAAAACTTGAACCAATAGTGCGATCAAACCACAGAACTTCTTTTCACAGAAGTGGTTAGCAAAAAAGGTCAAAAATGTCCAAACAAAGAATTACTGTACCGAGCCTCGCAAATCTTCTAATCAGCCCTCCTCTTAACCCAACATTTATTTGGGAAACCTAAAACTGAAAAATAAAGAAGATGAGAGCCCTGTGAAGAATTACTGCAAAACTTCTTTCCAGCCCAACATTCAAATTCAGAAAAACTTTACGAAAATAATTCTTACTGTTTTAAAATTATTCAAATCATTATTAAAATCAAAGAGGTTTCCCGGTCGTGCTTGAAAGGCGTATGCCTAAGTAAAAAAAAATCAAAGGGAAGGGTGTCAGACTATAAGCGCTGTAATCTAAATAAACGTCATTTTAACGTTCTAATCTAAATAAACCTAATTTTAACATACTGCTACTTGTGCGTCAAATCTATAGCTATGAATATTAGAGGTGAACCAAATTTGGCACCCACAGTACTATCTAGTAATGAAAATTATTCATATTCCCTCATCGACCCGTTCGACGTACGTAACTAACTTTGCGGTTAGGGAATACGTCAAAGGGTTTCCTGATTCAATGAGAACGTGCACATTAAAAGTTACACGGGCGACCTTTGTGGGAGTTAAGTATCCGGGGTGCAATTAGTGGGTCCCCGCTGATATATAATACATCTTGTTATAATTTCGCGAAAGGGGGCGATTCCCCCCTCGGGGGTTTTGTGGGTGGTGGACTTACCGCCTCGCAACAATCCAAATCCAATAAGTAAACGGCGCACCGCTCGCAGTTGAGGAGGTCCTGAGCTTCGCGCATTATCTTCGTCACTAGGCACTCGAGATTGTTCTGCTCTTCAAATATACTCCGAGCTAAATTTAATAATATCTGGAATTAAAGAAAAAAATATATAAATTACGTTGTTGTGCGTTTCAGTTGTTGCAATTGTACTCGTTAGGCTATATAACGAGATCTTTTAGCCGGGCAAATTTTTATTTCTTAAATTTAGTATGTTAACAGATCGGATACAGCTTATGGTTAGTAGGTGGGAGTAATAGATAACAATATATTTAAACGATGTTTACTTCCCATTCATTCTTTACTAATGAATTTTTAAAAGGTTACATTTTATAGTTTTTGAATTAAGCAAAAAATCTTGTTTCTTCAAAAGTGATATTTTTGTTGATATTTTTTTGTTTCTTAGAAAATGTTATATGGGTATTCTATAACATATAATTTAGTAATTCAATGAATAAATTTAAAACTTATAAAAAAAATTATGTAGTAAGGCCCTTTCAATAGCTCCTTCTCCAGCAGTCTTCATATTTCTCGGGCAATATATCAGTTTTCTTTGTTTGATGGCCAATGGTAATGGATACCAAGGCCAGGCTTAAGGCACATCGAAATAATAAAAAAAATATCAGTTTTCCTACAAGTTTGGGTTGTTTAGTTAAGGGTTTATTTACTTGTATAATTCCACAGGAATAAATTGCAGGTTGATTCTATTTATAAGGTGTTTGATAAACTTGTATACAGGGTTAGTCAAAATTACCAGAACACCTAAATAATTCGCCAACAGTAAAAAATTAAAAAAAGAAATTTCAAACAAAAGTTTCTTAGCTATCGTTTAAATATATTTTTAATATACAGGGTGTTAATTTAATAATGAAAATTTCGAAACCTTTCATTTCTCAAATAAAACACCCTGTATATTTTTACATTTTTTTAATTCTAAGGTTGATTCTAAATTTTTTTATAGAAATATTTTTTTTTATTTTATAAAATGAATCATTTTTGAGTTATAAGCAATTAATACAGATTTCTGAACTTTAAATCAAGAATATTTTAAATTAAAAACAAATAACAAAACAATTAGATACAATTAAAGTAAATATATAAACTGCCATCCCTGAGAGATTTGACAATTGGGGCATCAACACCTTCATGAAATAATTGACAAATTGTCATTTAAATGACAGTTTTAAGGCAGTTGTAAGTTTCTATGAAGAGAAGATCTTTAAAACAATTTAAATTATTTAGCAATATTTGAATTCTGCCTAAAATTTGAACCTTTGAATTTTTGAAAATTCATAAATATTGTTCTAGTCGGAATCTTTGCAAGAAGAAAATAGTTAGTAAATAGATGTAATAGTCAAAATAATAATGCAACAGGTTACATTTTTTAATACTCCGGCTAAAATTGTACCAATATTTCAGGCCCAGTTTAAAAAAATACAACTTTAATGTCAAAATTCCTCCAAAAAGTAAACCATTCTGGTTAATAAATAGATTCGAAAGTATCTATAAGTATTTAAATAACAATAACGCAACAGATTCATTGTTTTAATTTTTGGCAAAGCTTACTGCAGTGATAATTTTGAAAATTCATAACTTAGATATTTTGTTTTTTAGTTTATTTTTTTTAACAACTAAACTGTCTTGGTTTATCCATAGATGCAAAAATATTTTTAGTAAAATAACGTAAAAGTATCATTTTTTTGCAAGTTATTAATTCTAGCTAAAATTTTACCTTCTGCAGCGACAAATTTTGAAAATTCGTATTTTTTGTCTTGGTGGGATTATTTCAAACGATATAAACCATTCTGGTTATTAAAAAGATGCAAAAGTTTCAATTTCTTCTAATTTCTTATTACTAGTTAGAATTCTCGTCTTAGTGCAGGGACAATTTTAGAAATTCATAAGTTTTGTCTTAGTTAAAACTTGTTGGAAAACTAAACAATTTTGGTTTATAAAAAGATGCAAAAATCGCTGTTACCATTTCTAAAGCAATAGCGCAACGGTTTTTCATATTTTTACACCTTCTTAATTCTAGCTTAAAGGTTAATCTTTCCGCAGGGCAATTTGAAACTTCTAAACTTTTGTTATGTTAACTGTCTTAATAAATATACTGAAGGAGAAAAAAAATGAAACACTTTAAATTCGTGAAATTTCGACCATTTTCAAACCGCCATAACTGTATTTTCGATCGATTTTAATGAATATTTGAGAGCAAAAAACTTTGAAGTATCTTCTTTAAAGTCATGCATACGAAACTAAATTTAACCCTTTCCGCTCGCCTCTAGCGCCCCTGTGAGAAAAGTTTTTTTCTGGAAACCATGTCCAACTTTGACAATTACGGAGTTGGAAAATTATTGTCCACTCGATCCCCCATAAAGGCACTAAAATGTGATCAATTCCCTATGCAGGACTCAAAGAACGAAGTTTCTACGACGATTTGGCACCAAGTTATGGGTGTTTGAAAAATAAAAAGTACATTTTTTGGTTTTTCGCACATAACTCAGCGCCTTTTCAACCAAATTTGATGATTATTTCGGGAAGAAATCTCATTTTGGTTAACGCTTTAAGGGGGTAAACTCAGATTGGAATGATCCCTTTTCGAACCGTTCAACCCCCGAACGTCAAAGTGGGCCATGGTTTCCTGAATTTTTTTTCACAGGGGTGCTAGAGGGGGGTGGAAGGAGTTACGCCTAAGTTTGCATGCATAGCTTTGAAGAAGACACTTTAAAGTTTTTTGCCCTCAAAGATTCATCAAAATCGATTGAAAATACGCCGAGTTATGGCGGTTTGAAAATGGTCGAAATTTCACAAATTTCAAGTGTTTCATTTTTTTTCCTCCAGTGTAGATGAAAAAGTCGCTGTTAGCATTTGTAAAGCAATAGCGCAACGGTTTTATTTTTTTACCATTTCTTAATTCTAGTTAAAATGTTAACCTTGCTGCAGGGACAAATTTGAAAATTTATAACTTTTGTCGTATTAATTTTTTTTTTGTTGGTAAATAGATGCAAAAGTATCTGTTTGCATTTTTAGACAATAATTCTACATTTTGAATTTTTTAGCTATATTTTATTTCTGCCTAAAATTTTAACAATACTGCTGGGACAATTATGAAAATTCCTAACTGTAATGTTAGTCTAAATTTTTCCGAGAAACAAACTATTTTGGTTAGCTAATAATAATTAACGTATCTGTAGGAATTTGCTGAACAATAACGCAGTGGATTCATTTTTTCATATTTTTAAAATTCTATTTAGGGTTTTACACTTACTGCAGGGACAAATTTTTATAATTTTTTTTAGAGAACTATTCTGATTTGGTTAGTGAAAAGATCCAAAATATACCTGTTAGCATTTGAAAACAATAATGCAACTATTTCAATGTTTTAATTTGTTTGCATTTCAGCTAAAATTCAGATTTTTTTAAGGTAAGTTTTAAAAATTCATAACTTTAGTCATAATTTTACAGCAATCAAAACCATTTTGATTAATCAATAGACTCTATAGTATCTCTTAACATGTCCAAAACAATAGCGCAACGTTTTATTTATTTTTTATATTTTTTCATTTCTGTTAAAGATTACAGTAGGGATGTTTTTGAAAAGTCATAACTCTTGTCTGATTCAATACTTCGTGAAGAACTAAACTATTTTGGTTAGTAAATAGATGCAAAAGTTTTTGTTAGCAAACAACAATAATGCAATGTTTTCAATTTTTTATATATTTTTTTTTAGTTCGGGACAAGTTTGTAAATTTATAACTTTTGTCTTAGTAAGAATTTTTAATTGCTTTAGTTAGTCAGTAGATACAAAAGTATTTACAAAACAATAACATGTTTTTACTTTGTCCGTTACGAAGTACGAGAAAGTATTGTGATCGTGATTTTTTTTTTCAATTTTTTTTTTACGGAAATATCCGTTTCGGGGTCCCTTGATGCCATTTCAACAATTTCTGGAAAAAAAAAATATTTGTAGTGTGTGTGTTTGTGTGTGTATGTGTGTGTATGTGTGTGTATGTGTGTGTATGTGTATGTATGTGTGTGTATGTGTGTGTATGTGTGTATGTGTGTGTATGTGTGTGTATGTGTGTGTATGTGTGTGTATGTGTGTGTATGTGTGTGAATGTGTGTGTGTGTGGCTGTCTGTGCGCGCTGTATCTCAAAAACTGATGGAGCAATTGATATGAAACATACGTCTTATATGATAATCTGAAGAACTGAAAAGCTTTTGGTAAAATTTCTTACACCGGAAGTGGGTGTTTACCTTAACTATTTTTTGTTTTTTGTCAATATTTTCTTAAATATGAAAAATATCACAAAAACATTTAAACAAACATTGAAAACAACAAAGAAATTAACATCTTTTACTTTAAAACATTTTTCATAAAATCATTTTTATTCGAGAATTTTTTTTTTTTTTTTAATTTTTGGTTTATAATTATAAAACGATAATAGATACAGCAAATTTATGGTAGTAATAGTAGTAGAGAATGCTAAAATGAACAACATATAAAGAATAAGTTTTTTTCAAAATCCCTTTAGTTTTTGAGTAAACTGAGTTTTTGAATTTGAAGTATAATTTTTCCATCTTTTATAATTTTGACGTTTTAAACGTCAGTTTCATCCGAGTTGACACAACGCTCGATGTACATTTAAAATATGATTTCAATTGAAAATAAACCATGAAAACGTAAATATAAATGGCTATGATGCTATCAAGTCGGAGAAAGTAACATGATGGCCACATCACCATTTTTTATTTTTAGGCTTAAATTTTTCGTTTAAGATATTTTTACTAAATTTTTCATTTATATGCACTATTTTCAATTTTTTTTTTTCTGGTATTTTCGAGTTTGTTGTGTTAGTTTTTAATTTTTGCCTTATATTTTATTTTTTCTGACCTAAATATTGTTGAATTTTTTAATTTGTTGGCCATTATTTTCAAAATTCGGGCCGAAAACTTATTTTTGGGACTAAAAATAGTAAATTATTTTTGCTTTGAATTTTCAATTTTTTGGTCTGTATTTTTTATTTCTAGACTAGGATTTTTTTATTTTTGGCCCATATTTTAGACCTGGCGATTATTTTCTTCAAATTCTTGAATTGTTTGGCCTTAATATATTTTATTTTGGCGTCGAATTTTCGATGTTTGCTCTAAATGTTTGAGTTTTTGGCGGTATTTTCGAGTTTATTGGTCTGTTTGTGTTTTTTTCTTCTCTATTTTAGATTTTTAACCTGCATTATTGTTTATTTGCAATTTTTTTTTGGGCTCTAAGTGATTTTTTTTCTTTTACTCTATGTTTACCTTTTCTGTTCCAAATTTTTTATTCTTTGGCATAAATATCCTTTATTTTAGACAAAATTTTCGTTTTGTTTGTTAAATTTTTCAATTTTTGGATTTGCATATTTTATTTTTAGGCCCGAGTTTTCGATTTTTTGGCTACGGTTGTGACGGTGTTTTTTTCAAATTTCATTGATCTAAATATTTTATTTCTAAATTTTCGTCATTTTCTCCAAAATTTTCGAGTTGTTTGCTGATTTTTTGATTTTTTATTTTAAGGATTTAATTTTTGATTTTTCGGCTTGAATTTTTGATTTTAGGTCCGCTCTTCGTTTTACATTTTTTGACTTAATTAATTATTTTTATGCGCATCTAGATTTCTTAACCTGAACTATTGTTTGCAATTTCGAAAAATTATTGTGATTGTGCAAATTTTTTCAAATGTTTTTTTACTGAAAATTCAACTGCCATTTCAAAAATTTCTCCGTTATGAGAAAGTATTGTGATCGTGATTTTTCTCAATTTTTTTACGGAAATATTAGCACAAATGTTGAAGACAATAAAGAAATGAACATCTGTGGTTTGAAAATATTTTTCATAAAATCTTTGTTATTCGAGAATAGTATATTCTGTAACAAGGTTAGAATGGAAATTCGATGCGAGTGGAATATTTCGAGCGCGAGCCGTGAGGCGAGCGCGAGGAACCACGAGCATCTGAATTTCCATTCTTACCGAGTATCAGACTATACTTTCTCCTCGACCAGATAAAATACACTAATAAAATAATGAACACAAAGAACTTACGTTTTATTATCACTTTTGTTGTTATGTTTATAGTATTTTGACAATTGTGAAATCCAAGGCTAATTGTTTTATTCGAAACGATGTGAGAATATTCATTCTATCCCTTGTTATGGAATGAATTACATGCAAAACGCATAAGCGCATTGTGTTTTGTTCCATAACAAGAGTCAGAATGTGTAAGTTCTATAATCAAAATTGATTTTAGAATGCTTAAATTCTATGGTGGTCGTGGAGAAAATTTTTTTTTTCATTTCTGGTTTATAGTTATGAAACGCTAATAGTTACAGCAAATTTATGTCAATAATAATTGTAGAGAATACCAAAATGAACAACTTATAAAGAATAGTTTAGTTCTTTAGTTTTTGAGTAAACTGAGTTTTTGAATTTGAAGTACAATTTTTCAATGTTTCATAATTTTGACGTTTTAAACGTCAGTTTCCTCCGTGTGTACAAAACACTCGATGTACATTTAAAATATGATTTAAATTGAAAATAAACCGCTTAAATATAAATGATACCATCAAGTCGGAGAACGTAACATGATGGCCACATCACCATTTTTTTTATTATTTTTTAATTCCGACTAAAATTTTAAACTTTTGAAAATGTATCATTTTTTATCTTAATCGGTATTTCTGCAAGAAATAAGCTGTTTTATTTAGTAAATAGATGCAAAAAGAATCCATTTCCATTTTCATAACTATAATGTACCGCTTTTAATGTTTTCAATATTTTTATACCGTCTTGAATTTTAACTTTGCTGAAGGAATGACCTTGAAATTCAGGAATCTGCTTATAACTCATAAATGATGCATTTTATAAAAAAAATATTTTTTTACAAAAAATATACGGAGTGCTATATTTAAAAAGTAAAGGTTACCAAATTTCCATAATAAAATGAACACCCAGTATATTAAAAGTATATTTAAACGATAGCTTCTTTGTCTCCAAAAAAACTTTTGTTTGATAAGTTTTTTGAAATTTTTTACGGTTGGGGAATTATTTTGGTAATTTTGACCAACCCTGTATAAACTGTCTTTTTATGGTGTAACTGGGGGAATGATTGAATTACTTCTATATTTCGTAAGTGTCGTAAAGATGTATCTAATCTAGTAATATCTTAAATGGGACCGCAAAGCTCGCATCTAGGTCCATTATGATATCAACATGGAATCAAAAGAATCACCGTATTTCGATAACATACAACTGTATCGTAGAATCACCGAATATATTTTAAAAAAATACCTGGAGAGGCTTATGTGCTTGTGTTTCGACAATAATTTGTATTTATATGCAACAACTAACAAATCTATATGATTCTACCAAAAATTATTTTAACGCAAAAGTTTTACAAACGTGGTTTGCAAAATTTATGTTTAGTTTCAAAAAGCTTCGAAATATACAAGAAAATTGACAGCCAATTATACAATACTATACAATATTATTTCCTTTGATTGTTATTTCCCTGTCTTCTAAAGGCTTCCGGTAATAGTTCTTAGGCCTTAAGCTTCAAAATTTTATGTTAACAGAAATACAACACAAAACATTATTGCAGAATAGATGTTGTTAGTTTTTCTTCTGTTATTCCTTAACATACGCTAACATCAGATTTAAGTTGTTTTTTTTTTCTAATATCCCGTTATGCACAAAACATTTATTAATATTTCCCAAAATTAACCCCAACTTCTCTAAACAATGATAAATTTATAGCCTATCTGCTATTCCATTATTACAACAATGTGATTTTCGCCCGTAAATTAGGGCCAAAATGTAGATTGTAGATAGAAAACAATATTTTATAATTCCCATACCTGATTTCTTCTGTATTCCAAAACGGACACCTCGAAAAGTTGCGCATTCTGTATGCCAATCCCACAAAAGGTGAGATACCTCTGGAACACCTCGACATCGTGCGCGGTGAACTCTTCCGATGCGTTCGTCTTGTTGATAATTTGTGCAACGCCGATGACATCACCTTCGTAGTTACAGATGGGCATGCATAAAATCAGGTTGGTTTTATATCCCGTCCTCATATCGATCTGGCTGTTAAACCTTGGATCCTGGAACACGTTTAAAAACATCGCAATCAGCCATAAAACTCGGAACGTATAAAATCAAAATGTCAGTTAGTAAAATCGGTCAACATTTTATATCCAATATCAGGTTATTGCATCGCACAAAGTTATGTAGTTATGAAATATTTTGCATAATAAATCGTCTACGGTTGCCTTTGGCCCGGCGCATTCACCATAATAGCACCATGGAATGTAATTTATTCTGATTATTTGAAAATTATACATTTTTTCTTGTTTACAAATAAATTATTAATTCTTAAGAATAGCGATATGAAATATGATATTATTATATTCAAATAAAAAGACAAATTTGAGTCCGAATGTATAAATTATCGACTAATATAATAAAATTAATTGTTATTCCCCATCAATTTATTTAATATATATTTAAAATTTAATCGAAGTTTATCGTCTGAGTATCCGTTTTAAATAATTTGGGATATTAATAGTAACTTAATAGTAACAGCAATTCTTATGTTTATGTTGTTATTTTGTTTGTATTTAAAATTTTTGTAAATTACGTAAATGAATACGGAATTTATCGATTGTAAATTGTAAAGGAGATTTCCGTAAAATAAATGAAATGAAATGAAACTTAGTTCTCAGCGGTAAAAACGAGATGGCGATAAAACGACTACTGGTAATGTGTAACAATGTAATGCTAATTTTAGATGCACTTAATTAATAATTATCGTCGATAGCAATATTTTCTTCTATTTGCGGATTTGAGTTTTTAATAAAATTTCCTCTCTCTATCTTTCTCTCTCTTGAAATTCATTCATTATAAATTTACGTGTTCTCATTCCCGCTGGATAACCATTCGCAAACACATCAATTATTATCTAATTTTTAAGCGGATTACATTTTGTCCTTTTTAACCAATATTACGATGCTCATATTATTCGGTACAAATGATCAAAACCTGTGGGTGAAACGAGGGGAAACGCAAACGCCGACTTACGCAGAAACGTTGGATAAATAAAGGGAGAGGAAGGAATAATCTAATTTGGTTTAGAATTTAATCATGCCGTTTTAGGTATTCTAATGTGGTAATCGTCCGAAAATCCAATCGAATTAACTGTGTATATCGTGACTTAAACCAGTCTTCCTCCAGGAAACGCCACGCACTGTTCCCCAGGGATGACCAATAGGCAACATGCAAATTATGTAAAGATTGGCCTAATTATGAGGGTCTTCGTGCGATTATTAAGTCACGTTAGTTTTACCGTAATGGATTTGAAAAATATGTGTAGGTAATCTATGTTTAATAATAAATTGATAATTACGTCAGAAAAAAAAGCTTTTTGCATAATATAATTTTTGCATAGTAATTATTTGATTAATTATAGATAGATGCACCAATAAGACAATAGATGTCGTCTTAATGGTGTATCTATCTATAATTAATCAAATACTTAAGACAATAGATGTCATCTTAATTGTGTATCCATCTATAACGGATACTTGGAGGGCTATAACTCCATCGTAGACAATGGATTTCCGTCTCAGCGTCTATACTCAGCTGATGAGATCCAATAAAATCTAAACCGGTCCTCTGTTGTCGCACAAGGAAACAATATTTATTTGATTAAGTGTTTCAATATTTACGTATTGGTAGTTCATATTATTACGGATCGCTATATGAAATAGATATTAATAATCATTCTACCAAATAAAAACTTACTTTAGATTCTCAATGTTTTCGACAAATTTTGCAGGCCATTTTTAAAAGGACTTTAAAATATTCTTGATTACAGCCTGATAAGGTGAGGCTAGTCGAACATTTTAAACATTCTGTGTTTTAAATCGGTAGAATTATAATAGATATATCTGTACGTTAGCGGTAAAGAATCGCATCTCCAATTTTTTGGTAAATTAAGGTAATGTTTTTTACTTTCTCCGTTACGAAGTACGAGAAAGTATTGTGATCGTGATTTTTTTTTCAAAAAATTTTTTTCGGAAATATCCGTTTTGAGGTGCCTAGATGCTATTTCGACAATTTCTGGAATTTTTTTTTTGTGTCTGTCTGTGTGTGTGTGTGTGTGTGTGTGTGTGTGTGTGTCTGTGTGTGAGTGTCTGTCTGTGCGCGCTGTATCTCAAAAACTAATAGAGCAATTGATATGAAACTTTAAACATCTGTCTTATTTGATAATCTGAAGAACTGAAAAGCTTTTGGTAAAATTTCGTACACCGGAAGTGGGCGTTTACCTTAACTGTTTATAGTTTTTTGCCAATATTTTCTTAAATATGAAAAATATCACAAAATCATTTGAACAAATTTTAAAGACAACAAAGAAATGAACCTCTTTTGCTTGAAGACATTTTTCATAAAATCATTTTTATTGGAGAAAAAAATGTATTATTAATTTTTTTAATTTTTGGTTTATAATTATAAAACGATAATAGTTACAGCAAATTTATGTTAATAATAATTGTAGAGAATGCTAAAATGAACAACTTATAAAGAATAAGTTTTTTTCGAAATCCCTTTAGTTTTTGAGTAAACTGAGTTTTTGAATTTGAAGTATATTCTTATATATTTTTGACGTTTTAAACGTCAGTTTTATGCGAGTCTACAAACCGCTCGATGTACATTTAAAATATGATTTCAATGGAAAATAAACCATCAAAGTGTAAATATAAATGATGATACCATCGGAGAAAGTAACATGATGGCCACATCACCATTTTTTTTCAATATGCCAGGAGCTCATATTTTGTGATGGTAAAGGATGGCTTATCCATTATTACTAGTTGCTAAGATACCATGTTAGGAAAAGTCATATAGAATATTTTTCATGGAGGCAAAAAGTCGTATCTCCATGCACAGTTGAATTTTCATCAAAAGCAACATTTTTGCGCTACTTTTCGCGCCATCAAATGATATTAAGAGGTAGAAAATTAATAAACCTTGCATTAAATACTACCGGCTACACTAAAAAGCAAGGTGAGTTGAAAATCCCTGAGATAATACATTTTTCAAACAATAACTAAAAACTTTGGTGAATAAACTTAAATTGTTTAAAGAAAAAGTGTTTCAAAATTGGGAAATATTATTGTTTCAAAAAGGATTAAATGTATGTACTGATAAAATTAATGAGTCAGAACGATTAAAAATATTCGACAATTACTAAAATAAAAATAAGACTTTGGACATAAAACGGAAATTTGTAAAGTAAAAAGTACGCCAACTAAATTAAAAGACCGCCTGATGGCGCTAAAAACGACGAAAGAAAACAAAAACATACGCTATAACTTTGACTCTCAGATATATTTGAGGCCGTTATTAGAAACGTATTAAGAAATTAGAAAGTAGAGGTTTCGCATCAGAAGACATGTGAGGGAAACACGTAACAAAGAGAAACGAAAGACGTTTTGGAACTGTGGTCCGAAATATATGTTTCCATAGAACACCGCTTCCGATTTTAGTTTTGCCCTCGGAGAATCCTTTAGCAGTCCAGTCTATTCACAAAGCATCCCCCTACAATATTTATGTCAGCACATGTTTCCATTTTAAGACTCCTCTTAGCGAGATAAACCTTCTCAAAATGTGACGAAAATGCTTCCACCCTACTTGATGCTTCTTTCTAGGACGTATTAGTAGAAAAGCTTTTAAGGTTGATAGAGGGTATGACAAGCTTTCGTTTGTAATTTTTCAAAAAAATTTTGAAGCTCTCTACGGTTATAGGGCCGGTGTCATTTGTCACTATTTCAATACACTTTTTTCGGGGTGCGTTTTCACCCTCTATTTTTTTTTATAGAAAATAACGCAAAAGTACTCTAATTAGTTCAAAAAGAACGCCCCTACATTATTTGTGTTGGAATATTTTTCTATTCAGTGCCCCTTTGATGAGATAAGATTTTTCAAAATTGGACCAAAGAATTACACCTATTTTAATGTTTCTTTCAAGGACGTATTTTATGGTTTTGAAGTCGAATAGATACAGTTTTTACAGTCAGTAAAAGATACGACTAGATTTTATTGTAAATTTTTCAAAATTTTTTTAACCTCCTTAGGGTTATTACACCTATTTTTATGTTTCTTTCAAGGACGTATTTTTGCATTTAAAGAGGAAGAGTTGATGTGATCAAGGTTACTTTTAATATCATTTGTATTATAACTTTTTTCGATTTGTTGATACCTTATTGAGATACGATTTTTCGAAACACCTATTTTAAGGTTTTTTTTAAGGGCGTATTTTTGTCTTTTAAAGTGACAGAGCTGAAATTTTGAAAATTTGGTATGCAATTTTTCAAAAATTTTCAAACACTTCCTACAGTTCCAAAGTGTTTCATTTGGCACATGGGTCCGATTTAATGCCTGTTTCAAAGATCTATTTTTTTTGTTTAAAGTGGTAGAGCTGAAATTTTGAAAATTTGGTATGCAATTTTTTTAAATTTTTAAAACACTCCCTACGGTTCCAAAGTGTTTAATTTGACACATGGGTCCGACTTAATGCCTCTTTCAAAGACTTTTTTTTTTTTGGTTTAAAGTGTAAGAGCTGAAATTTTTAGGGTTAGTAAAGGGTACGACTGACTAAATCGACACGTTTCGAGATTTCTCGTTTTCCTGTATGTGTTATTCTTCTATAAATCTTCGATTTAGACAATGCATTTATTTTCGGAACAATCAATTCATTGTCTGTGTGTCGAACTAGACGATTTGTTGGTGTCGGGTGAAAAAGTGCCACGTTTTGCGCCCTTAAGTGCGAGCGTTGTGATGGTGCTGGCTTAGACATAAAGGTCGTTAAGCGTTATCGTTAAAAAGAGACATTTTCTTCAAAATCTAGTCAGCTACCAAGCCGCACATTAAATACATGATATTAAATCTACGATAATTTTTTCTGGGGGTTACAATCAGTTACATTAAATTACAACGTAATAAAATTTACCAGTACTTAAATACGCTTTCTGGTAGTCATTTTTGTCCATCGTATAATGCGAATGATTGGAATATGTTTTCATCAATTAAATCCCTAATTTCAATAAGACAAATATTTATGACATATTTCTTTCCTATTCATAAATCCGAAATGCATTGTTTACCTGTGAAACTTAAGATTTTGAAGCAAATTTCTTTATGAATTATTATATTATTATTATTATAATTTTTCAAAGCGTCGAATGTTATTTTCATTTTCCCAGTTCGAGTTTAGACTGTTACTGCATTGTATTCTCCTATCATGTAGCCATTGTTATTATAATAAAAATGGTGATGTGGCCATCATGTTACTTTCTCCGACTTGATGGTATCATAGCCATTTATATTTACGTTTTCATGGTTTATTTTCAATTGAAATCATGTTTTAAATGTACATCGAGCGTTGTGTAAACTCGGATGAAACTGACGTTTAAAACGTCAAAATTATAAAAGATGGAAAAATTATACTTCAAATTCAAAAACTCAGTTTACTCAAAAACTAAAGGGATTTCGAAAAAAACTTATTCTTTATAAGTTGTTCATTTTAGAATTCTCTACAATTATTATTAACATACATTTGCTGTAACTATTATCTTGTTATAATTATAAACCAAAATTTAAAAAAATAATAATAAATTTTTTTCTCAAATAAAAATGATTTTATGAAAAATGTTTTCAAGCAAAAGATATTCATTTATTTGTTGTCTTCAAAGTTTGTTTAAATGTTTTTGTGATATTTTTCATATTTAAGAAAATATTAGCAAAAAACAAAAAAGCAGTTAAGGTAAACGCCCACTTCCAGTGTACGAAATTTTACCAAAAGCTTTTCAGTTCTTCAGATTATCAAATAAGACTGATGTTCAAAGTTTCATATCAATTGCTCTATTAGTTTTTGAGATACAGCGCGCACAGACACACACACACCACACACAGACACAATTTTTTTTTTTCCAGAAATTGTTGAAATGGCATCTAGGGACCCCAAAACGGATATTTCCGTAAAAAAAATTGAAAAAAATCACGATTACAATACTTTCTCGTACTTCGTAACGGAGAAAGTATAAATCATAAATACATTATTTGCCTGTAAATATTAAATTTTTGAAGCAAATTCCACGATTCTTTTACAATTTTTCTAATTGTTAAATGTAATTTTAACTTTCCAGTTCTAGATTAGAGCGTTACTGCTTTGTTTTCTCCTACCATATAGCACTTATTTTTATGAAAAATCATAAATGCATTCTTTGCCTTTAGATCTTAAGTTTTTGAAGCAAATTCCGTTACTGATTATTTTTTACGATTTTTCAAATTATTGACTGGTATTTTCATATCCCCAGTTTGAGTTTAGAGCTTTACTGCTTTGTATTTTCCTAACAGATAGCAATTGTTTTTATGGAAAATCATAAATGCATTGATTACCTATAGATCCTAAGTTTTTGAATCAAATTCCATTACTGATTATGTTTTTACAATTTTTCAAATTGTTTAATGTAATTTTAACTTTCCAGTTCGAGTTTAGAGCTTTACTGCTTTATATTCTCCTACCATCTAGCAATTGTTTTTTTTAAAATGAAAAATCATAAATGCATTGTTTCCCTATAGATCTTAATTTTTTGAAGAAAATTACATTTTTTTATAATTTTTAAAATTGTTCAATATTTTTTTGATTTCCCAGTTCGAGTTTAGAGCGCCATTGCTTTGTAGTCTCCTATGATATAGCAATTGTTATTATGAAAAATAATAAATGCATTGTTTGCCTACAGATCTTTAGTTTTTGAAGCAAATTCCACCACTGATTATTTTTCTACAATTTCTCAAATTGTTGAATTTCATTTTCATTTTCCCAATTCGAGTTTAGAGAGTTATTGCTTTGAAATATCCTACGAGCTAGCAGCAATTGTTTTTATGGAAAATCATAAATGCATTGTTTGCATACAGATCTTAAGTTTTTTAAGCAAATTCCACGACTGTCTATTTTTTTTACAATTTCTCAAATCGCCGAATCTTATTTTCATATCCTCAACTTGAGTTTAGAGCGCTACTGCTTTGTATATATTCTCCTACCATATAGCAATTGTTTTTACGAAAAAATCAAAAATTGCCCATAGATGTTGGGTTTTTTAGGCAAATTCCATGACTGTTATGTTTTTACAATTTTTCAAATTGTTGAATGTAATTTTCATATCCCCAATTCGAGTTTAGACCGTTACTGTTTGTATCATCCTACCATATAGCAATTGTTCTTATAAAATAAAATATAAATGCATTGTTCGCTTTTAGATCTTAAATTTTTGAAGCAAATTTCACGGCTGATTATTTTTTTATAATTTTTCAAATTGTTGAATATTATGTTGATTCAACAGTTCAAGTTTAGAGCGCTACTACTTTGTATTTTGCTATGATGTAGCAATTGTTATTATGAAAAAATATAAATGCATTGATCACATCACACATTGTTTACCAATAGATTTTAAGTTTTCGAAGCAAATTCCTTGACTAATTTATGAATTCAAGTTTAGAGACACTAATATATTGATTTTTGCCAGCTAGGCTCTTGTTAATGTTTGGCGTATGGGAGGGTGGGATACTGCCCACCCACCATTGTTTGACATTTATTAATTACATAAAATCGTATTCTGGATGAGAAGTTAAAGAATACATTTCTTAAACCGAACACTGATTACAGGTTAAATCAAAATTATTATGGAGGCTGGTGGGTGGGCTATATCTTACAATCCAACCAGTTGAAAATTCGTCAAGGTTTTTACGAATAAATTGCTTTCTTAAAAGAGAAAGTATTTTGTGTCTTATTTCCTCTAATATATTAATTCTCACAAGTTAGTCTCTCGTTTACATTTGACGAATTGAAGGGCGGGATACTGCCCACCCAATGCCTCCCGTTTAATTTAATTAATTCCACTAAATCCTATTCTGGGTGATTTTGAAACTTTCAACTTTTTTAAACCGAACACTGTTTGTACGTTAAATGTAAATTAATACAAAGGGTGGTGGGTGGGCTCTATCTTACAATCCAACCTGTTAATTATACGCCAGGGTTTTTTTATGTATGAATTAAGTTATCAATGAAGTACAAAGTTTATGTACAAAAAATGGAGGGTGGACTTGTGCCCACCCACTGCTCTCAGTTTATTTTGATTCAATACATAAAATCCCGTTCTGAGTGATTTTAAAACATCCAGGTTCTATAATGAAATTACTTAGACTTTTGTTTTAAATGAACAATGTTTTTTTTTGGCGTCGACTACGAGATAGTCTGCCACCATCGTTTTCTTAAATTATTTCTTATTTCTAAGCTATTTCTATACAGTTCACCTCCCGTCTTCTATAGCTCATTTACTAATTAAGTTGGAATTTGCATCCTATAATGAAAATATTTTTGATCATAAAGGGTGTCCCAAAAAAGTGTGTCGTCATTTATTATTATTTTATTCAATAGGAACATTGTATGATTTTATTAACGAGGCACGCTTTTTATTTTTTGTTCATTTTTAAACCAATAGGGCAACTGATTATAGGCAAACTGATTTTTTTTAGTTTTTTTTTGCTGATATCGCAAGAAGACAGTAGGTGAGATACAGGATACTGTATACACCCAGGAAATTATACTGAACAGTGTTGCATATTAAATTAAAAAAGGGTGTTGGGTGGGCCCTATCCTAAAATCCAATTAGTTGAACATATGCCAAGATTTGTATGCCAAAATTACTTATCAAAGTCCTTCATGTCTTTCTTTCTATACTATATTTATTTTCACATATTAAACCTTATTTATTAAAAAAAAAATCGAAGGTATGATACTGCTCAACCACGGCCCCCGGTTTATTTAAATTTAATCCACAAAATTGCGTTCTGGGCGGTTTTGTAACCTTTCAACTTCTCCAATGAAATAACTAAGAAATTTCTTCAACCGAACACCGATTGTAGCATAAATTAAAGTTAATGTAAGGTGGCTAAAGTCCAACCTGCAGTATATACTCCAAGATTAATAAATTAATTCAACCTCCTTAGTAATTAATAAATTAATTTATTATTGGAGGCAGGCTCCGCCGAGATAGATGGATATTATCGTTTCATTATTATAAACTTTAAATAAAAAACAGATATTTTTTTAATAAAACAAGGATCTTATGAAAAATATTTTCAAACAAAAGATGCAAAAGTTTCATCTCAATTGCTCTATTAGTTTTTGAAATACAGCGCGCACAGACACACAGGCACAATTTTTTTTCAGAAATTTTCAAAACCACCCCTGGGGATCTCGAAACTGATATTTCTGTATAAAAAAATTTTTCACGATCACAATACTCTCTCGTACTTTGTAACGGAGAAAGCAAATAAATATCCAGTATCCAGCAGTGACAGTTCGCGGGTTTTTTTCTGGTACGGCCGAGGAACAAGAGGTGGTAATACAGATAGGTAGGGTCAGTTGCAGAGACGGCTGACTGCGTGACCGCACCTATCTGTATTACCACCTCTTGTTCCTCGGCCGTACATGAAAAAACCCCGCGAACCGTCACTGGTATCCAGGGTGTTTCAAATTCGAGGCTCACCATGGGGATCTCGCTTATTAGAAGAGATAGATTGGATGTTTAAATTTGGCACTTTTGCAGAATTTTATACTGATTAATAATCTATCGAAAAAAATAACTTAAATTATTTTGTTTTTGAGTTAAGTCCGAAAAACTGATAAAACTGATTTTCTCTTTTCTTTATATTTTTGTTATTCGAGGTAATTTTTAAAGACGACTTTTTTATTATCTATTAGATGGTATAAGATTTTTCGTATAGCGTCCATAAGAATTAAGAAAGTTGATGGAGGTTGAAAAGAAACGAAACATGGTACAATGAAAAATCTTATGCTATCTAGTAGACAAAAAAGGGCTATAGGAACGTCTATACCGTAAATATAACCTTAAATAACGAAGATATAAATAAAAAACGAAAATCAGTATTTTTCAGTTTTTTTTGGACTATAATATATATATAATATAAATTATTTTTTCAGTAGATTATTAATCAGTTTGAAATTCTGCCAAAGTGCCGAATTTAAACATACCATCTATCTCATCTAATAAGCCAGACCACGCCCACCCCTCTTAAAATCAAGGGAAATAGTTTTCCTGGAAAATCCAAAAGGTTTTGATCACCAAATCGGGTATGCACGAGTGACCTAGGTAATGTCATTTGAAGATCAACAATTTTTCGAAAAAAAATTTAATACAAAAGTTTCATGTTTTTTTTTACGCAGAATCCGAATCTGCTATAAAAAATACCATATTCCATTAAAAAATTAACTTCCCGTCTGAATAACCCATTTCCGGCCAGAAAATGAAGTTGAAAATATCATCAGATAGGGCACACTCGATTTGATAATCAAAATTTTTTGTATAAAAAAAAAAAACAATTTCCCTTGATTTTAAAGGGTGGTCGTATCCACTCTGTATATAGGGTGATTCCTCAATATTGCGAAAAAATATAAAGACAGATTCTTTGATTAAAAATAAATAAGAAATTCTTATAAACGTGTGTCCGAAAACGTTTCGTTACCTCATACCTCATTTCAATATTTTTGTACTTCATTTTTCTAAAAGAACTGTCAATTTCAAAGCATGAAACCAAGTGATACTTTCACACAACCCTACGCTTACTAACGTAAAATAAAGGAATGACCTGTCAATTATCAATTAAATCGAATAAAAGGCATTTGAAGTTTTAAAAATTAGCAAACGTAAATTAATGAAAAAAATGACGTCCTGCATCTCGGTAATGAAAAGTTTCAAGACACACGTTTAAAGGACAATTTTCTGTTTATCTTTAACCAAATAATCTGTCAAATTTTTCGCAATATTAAAAAATCGTAAATAAATTTGAGACGACCTCACTTATTGCAGAAGCAATGAATAAATTTAATAAAGTCGATCGTTTATTTGTACATACAGGACTAACTTGAAAATTAAACTCAATTAAATTTGAAAACTTTTAACTATAAAACGGAACCATAAAATATATAAAAACTAAGTAGCCATCTGCAGACGCGTTTCGAGATTTATCTCTCATCAGTACAGCTTCGCGTTTGAATTTAATGTAAAAATATAATGTTAAGAGTGAAATAGACTTACATGAAAGTGAATAACTCGTGACCAAATTGAATGCTTGAACCCGTAGTTGAATTTTCAAGTTAGTCCTTTACGCAGAAATTAACGATCTTAAACCAACGTTATTTACCTAGTAGTACTTGTAATAACATGCCAATTTTTTTGTATCATTCAATATCCGGCGTGACACTAGCCAGAGAAGTAGTTATTTCAATAAGTTATTTGTTCATAGTCTTAATTTTGTCACAGGTTGGATATTCACATATTCAGGCTATATTTCCTCTTTATTAAATTTAATTAAAGAATCACCCTGTATATATCTATCTATATACATATTTTTTAGAAACGTTTTTCTATGTTCCGAAACAACAACCCTCTCAATTTGTATTTCCCCGCCGTTTCACTAGAAATTGATAAACATTTAGGCATCCAATGTTTGTTTTAATTATATATTGTGTTTGTACACGTTAAGGATTTGCGAGTTTGATATCTGGAGGAGCACGTCTGTTAATCCGCCAAGAAATTCTGCGGATAATGTGAAATTATGACAGCGAATTAAGCTTCTATTGTAATTAAATATTACATGGCAGTTCAAGTTCGGAATTTCAATATGGCGAATGCATAATTAATTAAGCTCAAATGAAGGAAGGAAGGAAGGAACCGCGCCCACGATTTCCTTTGAAAATATGTTTAATTATGTAAATAGGGTAAATAAATCAGACTTCTTATAATCAAAAAAAGGTTTATAAGCTTGTGGGTAGCAGCGTTGTAATTTTAGGTAAATGTTAAATAAATACGATAATTATGAATTGTTACGGTTTTTGGGTTAAATCAATGTATATTGGAGCAAAGAATAATAATCGTGCGACTTTCGGTTTTTGGGTTAAATCAATGTATATTGGAGCTAAGAATAATAATCGTGCGACTTTTTACGGCCTATAAATTGGTTATGGTTTTGTGGGTTGTTTTCATTCAAATATTGCGATAGGTGATTTCATAAGTGGAGATAAAAATGAATATTGGAGCTATCTTGTAACTTACATAATAATTGAAAACTGAGAAATACGATACTTTGTCTTCTAAAATTTAGTGGCTAGTACCACGACGAATATTGAATGATACAGTAGAAAAAGTGATATTCTCAAATTTTGTATCCTGAATTTTTTTTAATGTGCAAACAAGTAATCCACTATAAAGATACGGACCAATAAAAATATCAATTGATATCGATATACCAAATTACACTTAAACTATAATAATTTAATTTTTTTCGTGCAAATAAATTATAAATCATAAATAAATCCAAACAGTTTGTTGCGATTGTAGGTACACTTTCGCGAAAGCTCGCCAAAAGAAAATCGTTGGAAACACAAAAGCAATCATTCGTCCTGCAGACAGTTCCACTTTCTGTGAAGTAATTCGCCAAGAACGATAATTACATCACGCTTTGTGTGCCCAATCAAAAGAAAAACTAAATAACGAGAGGGCCATGTTTCGCAGGATTGGATTATTCGTTTATTAATTGCTGCCGATAATTGACACGGGCCTCGAAGTAAATTGTCTTCCATGTATATTGCGGTTAGTTTAAAAAAATTATGTATGCGGCTGTTAGTGAAATTCTATACAAACTTTTTAATAAGAAACCGTAAATAGATAGTTTTCCGATAATTAAAAGATCTTTAGAAAACGAAAGGTTTGTATTGTTTTTACATGCATATACAGGGTGTACTTTGCTGCGACTTTGCTAATACCGACTGATTTGAATAAATTTTTTTTTCAAATTTTGAAAACTTATTCTTATCGAATAGATGCAGATAAAAATAAATTCGTTGTTCAATTGTTCTATCCGTCGAATGCAAAATTAAATGCGTCGTTTAATTGTTTCTGGTTTTGAAAAGATAACTTGAACAAACTTGCAGATTTTAAAAATTCTTCCAGAGAAGTGCTGCACTCATCGAATAAATGTAGATAGGATCAAAAAATTATTTTGATTTCAATTGTTTTTTGAGGATAACTCTTGAACTGTCTTCATCAAATAGATGCAGATAGGACCCAAAAAATGTAATTTGTAGTTCAATTCTTTTCTGTTTTTTGAGGATAATAAAAATAATTTTCAAATTCTTCAAGCAAAGTATTGTAGAGCTAAAAAAATAAATTTTTCGTTAAATAAATTTCTGGTGTTTTAAAGATAACTTTTGAACTAATGACCGGATTTGTAAAGTACTTTCAGCAAAGTGTTCGTCCGAAAGATGTAGATAGAACCAACAAATTAATTTCGTTGTTTAATTGTTTTTTACGATGACCAAATTGAAAAAGAATGCATTTCTTATTTTAAATATAAAAACAATTGCCATATCCGAGGTCAAAACAAAATGGCAGCCGTCTTAACTTGAACTAGAAAAACGAAAAATGCATTCAACAATTTAAAAAATTCTAAAAATTTAATCAGTCAAGGAATTTGTGCCAATAGCTTAAAATCTATTGAAAAATAATGCATTTATAATTTAGACTAAAAAACAATTGCCATATCCTAGATCAATACAAAATGGTAGCTATCTTAGGTTGAACTGGAAAAAGGAAAAAAAAACATTGAAAAATGGTGATGTGGCCATCATGTTACTTTCTTCGACTGGATGGTATCACAGCCATTTATATTTACGTTTTCATTGTTTATTTTTAATTGAAATCATATTTTAAATGTACATCGAGCATTGCGTAAACTCGGATGAAACTGACGTTTAAAACGTCAAAATTATGAAAGATGGAAAAATTATACTTCAAATTCAAAAACTCGGTTTACTCAAAAACTAACGAGATTTCGAAGAAAACTTATTCTTTAGAAGTTGTTCATTTTGGCATTCTCTACAATTCATAAATTTGCTGTAACTATCATCGTTTCATAATTATAAACCAAAAATTAAAAAAATCAAATAAATTTTTTTCTCGAATAGGAATGATTTAATGAAAAATATTTTCAAGCAAAAGATGTACATTTTATTGTTGTCTTTAATGTTTGTTTGAATGTTTTTGTTATATTTTTCATATTTAAGAAAATATTGGCAAAAAACAAAAAACAGTTAAGGTAAACACCCACTTCCGGTGTACGAAATTTTACCAAAAGCTTTTCAGTTCTTCGGATTATCAAATAGGTCGTATGTTCAAAGTTTCATATCAATTGCTCTGTTAGTTTTTGAGATACAGCGCACACAGACAGACAGACACACACACACACAAATTCCAGAAATTGTTGAAATGGTATCTAGGGACCCCAAAACGGATATTTCCGCAAAAAAAATTTTTGAAAAAAAAAATCACGATCACAATACTTTCTCGTACTTCGTAACGGAAAAAGTAAAAATTTATATAAATTAATCAATCAAGAAATTTGCGCCAAACCCAATTGAAAAATAATGCATTTCTAATTTACCATTAAAACAATTGCCATATCCTAGGTTAAAACAAAATGGCAGCCATCTTAACTTGAACTCAGAAAACGGAAAATATATTGAACATTTTGAAAAATTTAAATAAATTACTCAGTCAAGGAATTTGCTCCAAAAGCTCAAAATCCATTGAAAAATAATTAATTTCTAATTTACTATAAAAATAATTACCGTATCCTAGATCAAAACAAAATGGCAACCATCTTAACTTGAACAGGGAAAACGAAAAATACAATCAACGATTTTTTTGATCATTAATCAAGAAATTTACTTCTAAAACTCAAAATCGATAAATAATAATGTATTTATAATTTTTTATTGAAACAATTGCCACATCTCGGGTGAAAACAAAACCCCAACAATCGAAACTCGAACTGGGAAAACGAAAAATGCGTTCAACGGTTTGGAAATTTCGAAAAAAAAAAATATCAACAAAAAAAATTGCTCGAAAAGCTCAAAATCAATAAAACTATAATGCACTTCTGATTTTCCAACAAAACAATTGCTAAATCCTTGGTGGAAACAAAACGGCGACAATCCAAACTTGAATTAGGAAATCAAAAATGCATTCAACGGTTTAAAAATTCTAAAAAAAAATGTATTAACCGATAATTTTTTTTCAAAAGCTTAAAATTCATAAAACAACAATACGTCTCTTATTTGCGATCAAAACAATTGCCGTATTCTAAGAAAATAAACGTTAATAATCCAAACTTCAACTGGGAAAACAAAATATGCATTCAACGGTTTAAAACATTCTAAAAAAATTTAATCAAGTGATAAATTTTTTTCAAAAGCTTAAAATCCATAAAACAATAAAGCTTCTCTGATTTGCGATCAAAAAAATTGAGGAAAGTAAATGTAAACTAGAAAAACGAAACTATTTTCAACGATTGAAATAATTTTAAAAAAATAATAATTTGATGAATTTCCTTTAAAATCTTGGAATACATAAAATAACAATGCATTTCAGATTTTAGATAAAAACAATTGCCACATTCTAGGTGGAAACAAAAGCGACAACAATTCAAACTTGAACTGGAATAATGAAAAATGCATTCAACGGTTTAAAAAATTATACAAAATTTAATCAACGGATTTTTTTTCTAAAAGCTTAAAATCCGTAAAGCAACAATACGCCTATGATTTGCGATCAAAACAATTGCCATATTCTGGGAGGAAATAAAGCGGCAACAATCCAAACTTGTGTTAAGAAAACGAAAAATGCATTCAACGATTTGAATAATTCTAAATTAATTATCAACCAAGGAATTTGCGTTAAAAGCTCAAAATAAATAAAACTACAATCCATTTTTGATCTTCTATCAAAACAATTGCCACATCCCAGGTGGAAACAAAACGACAACAATCCAAACTTGAACTAGGAAAACAATACAAAAAATGCATTCAACGATTTGAAAGTGGCAGATGACCTAGTTGTCAACGCTATAATAAAAAAAAAAAAGGACTTGAAAAATTCTAAAAAATGTATTCTCTCCAGGAATTTGCTTCAAGAGCACAAACTTCCAGCAAAGTAAGAAATACTGGTCGAATAAAAATAATAACTTTATTTACGGATAATATCCTTTTTACAAAAACACTTAGAAAACTAGAAAAGAATAGATGCAGATAAGACCAAACAAATAAATTTATCGTTCAATTGTTTTATAGTCTTTGAGGATAAATCTTGACCGGATTAACAGATATTGAAAATTCTGTATTGCACTCACCGTATAGATGTATCAAATATAAAAAAAATGTATTCGTTGTTTAATTGTTTTGCGGCTTTGAGAAGATAACTTTTGAACAAAATAGCAGATTTTAAAAATTCGTTCAGAAATAGGTCCAAAAAATTTCATTCGTCTTCAATTGTTTTTTGTTTTCTTTTGAGGATAACTCTTGAACGGATGACCAAATTTGGCAAATTCTTCCAGGAAAGTGTTGTCTCGTCGAATAGATGCAGATAAGACCAAAAATATTAAATTTGTTACTCAATTGTTTTCTCAATTTGGAGGCTCAATTATTCTGTGGTTTTGAGAAGATGACTTTGAACAAAATAGCAGATTTTAAAAATTCTTCCTGAAAAGTATTGTACTCATAAATATACGAATAAATGTTGACAGAATGAAAAAATCATTCATTTTTTTTTTAAGATAACTTTTGAATGGCAGACCAAGTTTGGTAATTTTTTTCAGCAAAGTGTTGTGTTTGATACATCGTATGGCTATGCAGATAAGACACAAAAAAATAAATTTGTGCAAATTGCAAATTATTTTTTAGTACTCATTAAAAGAAACAAGAAAATATTTTTGGAAAAAATAATTTAAAGGTCATTTTTCAGAAATTTAGGGACATTAAATTGAAAACACTAACTCTAAAAGCGTACAAAAATGTTCTGTTCTCAAACTTACAACAAAAATATATTCTGAAACTGTTTTATGTAAGATGTGCTAGAAATAGCGTCAAAGCAACTTCTTAAAAAAGTGGTTTATATGAAAATGTATATTCTATTTCAAAAAATTTGAAAGAAAATATTTCTGAAGAAAAAAAAATGGAAGCATTTTTTTATAGTTTGAGAGAGTTAATATTGAATTCAATACTTGACATCTTGAGCGCCACGCGAATTCTTGTAAATAACCCCGTGGACTAACGTAAAATAAATATATAAGGATATTTAAATGTTGAAATAATAATTAAAAGATTTTTTTGCATAGGAAACTAGTCCATTCCGCCAGTTTCAATTAATTGTGTATATTAATTTCTAAATATTTATTATATATAATCATTTATATTATATAATGAATGTGGGTGGGGACTTACACTGGACATCCAAGGACCCGCACGGCCACTTCTTCGTTCCAAAAAAGTGACTGCACGGATAGGATTCGAACCCACGACCACGAGGCCCGCGAGCAGGAGCTCTACTCACTAGGCCACCGCGGCCCCTAATTAAAAGTTATACTACTAAAGGGTGGAGCGGGCACACGTGACCGCTGCAACTCTATGAAAACATTTACATTGTTTTTTAGGAAAATACAGAAATTTCAATTTTCAAAAATAAAATTATTCGTAGATAAAAATAGAAAATAAGTACATAAGTATTGATGATGCCAAAAAATATCACTTCAATTATATTCACCGATTTTTATAAAAATTGATGAAGAATCACAGACTAGAAAAAATAGAGGCAAAATCCAAAAATACCCGTCGGTATTATCGAGGTTACTACTAAAAGAAGCCGAAAAATGAGATTAGAAGAACATTTTGCTCTGATTGTATAAATAATCCACACGAGCCTTGATTGGCCTTGATTGCTTCAATTATAAACAGCAAAAATAAGCCACTTTCAAAATTTTCATGTCAATTTTTGCAATGTTTATAGAATTTTCGCAATTACGTAAATATTTGTAATTAGCCATTTTGATTAAAAAATTTTTGAAGCCCAAAGGTGAACACATAATTCAAAGAGTTGTAGTGACAATTCTACAATATAAAATGCATTGAAGAAACGGTCACCATGAAATGATCACTGTTCAAATCGAGAGTAGGCTAGCGGTCATATGAAATTTTACTAAAAGCTTTCCAGTTCTTCAGATTGTCAAATAAGACTTATGTTCAAAGGTTCACACCAATTGCTCAATTAGTTGTTGAGATACAGACACACACACACAGACACAACTATTTTTTTCCAAAAATTGTTTGACATCTAGGGACCCCAAAGCGGATATTTTCGTAAAAAATAATTTTGAATTTTTTTACACTATTACAATACTTTCTCGTACTTTGTAACGTATAAAGTAAAAATATAATGCAAACTTACTTAAACCTTTGCTTAAATCCTCCTTATAAATCTAAAAGTTCAGTAAATTCTGTGAGACATAGTTTCCAAAATTTGAACAGAAATATCCCTTCCGGGGTTCATCAAGACGTTTTTGAAAAATATCTGTGACTGTTACCACACAAATTCAAAACGGCCATTTTTTACAATTCTATTGATTTACAACAATGCAATGAATATTCCACTGGGAGAATAAAAGTAAAAGAATTGCGAACAAATAAAAATATTAGAGGATACTTTTTCTAATTATATCATTATTTGAATTTCGTGACGTTTGTACGCAACAGTGAACGCAGGTATGAAATATAAAAAAAAATCGAGGTCGCTTGAAGTTTATTTTGTCTGGACTAGGCCAGCGTCCTTTAATTATTTTTACAAGCCGCAACGAAACCTATTCGGGCCCAATTAAGCTATTTACACTGTGAAAATAGAAAACTTAAAAATAAAACTGAGGAAACCGACGACGGAAATAAATTTCCCTCAAAACTCGTAAATACCGACCTATCCAATCATCAAACGCTCGCTTGAACATCTGCTCTCCGAATTCGTTTCAAACGAAAATGATTATTATTATTATTATTTTATAAAAAAAAAAACTTAATCGTATTGAAACTATCTAATAGAAGTATTTCTGCCACTTAACAGATATCGATATCAACTATTTTTTTTATATCTTCACTTTCATTCTCAATCAAAATATTTGAGTAATTTATGTGTTTAAACTGAGTTTGAGTTGAAAAAACAATTTTTTTAGCGTCAATTATTTGTGCGATTACATTCTACTTATTGATTCTCACGTAGTAACTGTTGCAACCATCATCTTCGTTTATGTGTGAATTTAAAAATCAACCTCAAATTTTTACACCTTTTATAACCCTGATGTTCCATGATATCAGAAAGAAAAAAATAGTTGGCAGCACATCATTCAAAAATTCAAATAGCTTCATACTGGTTGCATGGAATTAGCCAATGCAGTACATTTGGTGATTTTTTTAGTTTAGTCATTTTGAATGTTTGTACTGAAAATGATGGTTTGCATTTTGAGCATTTATTATAATTAGTGATGGGATAATCGGATGATTTTAATAATCGGAATATTTGGATTCGGATGACGGAAATAATCGGATAATAATCGTAATCGGAGTATCTCTTGATAATCGGAAAAATAAAAAAATAATCGGAATTGGAAAAATAAACGAAATCGGAAAAAAATAATCGGAGAGTCGAAGAAAACAAAAAAATGCCTTCCCTTGAAAATTGTACCCCTACCGGTCATATTCGATATTTAAATCTCGTACTTCGTGACGGAGAATCCTAATCCTATTTCTAACGGTAGAGATATATTTTTTCGAATTGTAATTACTTAAATCTTCAGAAATAACAGAAACGCGCCGCTTTTTTCTCAACGTTTATTATCGACCCGACATCGACAAGACGCAATAAAACGAAATCCAAAGGACCGTAATGCGCCCTAGTACCGCAAAACACTGCGTCTATTGTCCATGAAGTGCCAAACTGTTGATATGCCACGCAAATCCGAATCCGAATATTAATCCGAATCGGAATAATATTCGGAATCGGAATACGAATCCGAATCGAAATACGAATACGAATACGAATCGGCATCCGAATCAGAATCGGAATACGAATACTAATCGGCAAACGAATGCGAATCGGCATACGAATTCGAATCGGAATACGAATTCGAATCGGCATACGAATCCGAATCGAAATACGATTCCGAATCGAAATACGATTCCGAATCGAAATACGATTCCGAATCAAAATACGATTCAGAATCGGAATACGAGTCCGAATCGGAATACGATTTCGAATCGGATTAAAAATAATCGCCACTCGACGATTATTTTAATAATCGAAGTCACCGATTATTTCAATAATCGGAGTCACCGATTATTTTTATCCGAATCGGCCCATCACTAATTATAATTCTATAATAAATAGGCTGAAAGGCCTCTTGTCAATTGCCTGCTGAGGTCATTTGTAAAAGCGTCTCAATAAAAGTGTCTCTATAATAAATGTAAGTAAAATTTAAATCCCTATCCCTCAATTGGAGAAGAATTAAATAAAGTAAATATAGACGAAAATTGGCCTGAATAAACGAATATTCAGGCTACTTTTCGTCTCTATTTAATTTAATAAATTGAAGCTATATTTTCAAGTTGTTTTATATGAATTGAATGTTTTTCTATCTCAAAATTCATTTTCTTTGTAACACCCCTGAACTTCTGTTATAGTCAGTGGCGGTTCGCGGTGTTTTTTCTGGTACGGCCGAGAAACAAGAGGTGACAATACAGATAGGTAGGGTCAGTTGCAGAGACGGCACCTATCTGTAGTGCCACCCCTGGTTCCTCGGCCGTACCAGAAAAAAATCCGCGAACCGTCACTGGTTATAGTACAATCGCGCAGAGGCGACAGAGACTCATCGCTCCATGTTGCATGAATTAAGTTTCTAGTAAACGTATGTCCATAAAATAATTCGAATCAGTCTAGGCGGGAAATTTAAAAATTCCCGAGCGTGCAAATATTTTCCCGGCGAAACTTTGCTAGTGCCTTTTTCAGCAATCGGTAAAGATAACTGAAAATTGGCCATTAAATTTAACATTTTTATTAATGAAATGGATACAATCAATTCTGCTCTTAACTAAATCGAATTTGGAGACGGTCAAAACCAGATACAAGCACGTTAATTTTGAGGTTAGAATAGATAGAATGAGAAAAGACATACGTTGCACTCAGCCCTTGAATTTACACATCAACATACGTTTCGTATTTCATTTAGTTTTTCTTAAGCATGCGAACGAGTATAGATATTTATCCAGACGCGATGATTAGATCGAAAAAGCATGAGTTACTGTCACCTCTGCGCGATTGTACTATAGTTACCCTATTTTTCCTGCCAACTATTTTCCACTTTTTGATCTCATTCTATATTCGAATTTTTATTAAAATTCGATTTTGCCGGCTGATTTAAGTGTCCTCAAACGTCGATTTCTCTTATTATTACCGATTTCAGAATCAGAAACATATTATCATCTTGTGATTCATATTTGACGTGACGTGGCGTCGCCGAAGGCCAAAGGATTTCCAAACGGATTTACATACTGGTCGGCATTTAATCAGTCCACAATGGGTCGTCCTTGTTCCAACAAGTGTTACTCCAATGAATACAAATTCTCCAATTTCCTCTCTCCTCCGCCTCTGAGTCTCGGGGATTTGGTCGAGTTTTCCTTAATTAATTGGCAACGAATACGCTCCGAATTAGGCCGAAAATTGCGACACGAGAATCCATCCGTGAAATTGAAATCCCTAATCTTGCCGCATTTTCAACGCGTAAAAGCGGAATAAAAGTGAATGTTGTTTCTCACTTTCTACGTACGGGATGGTATTGCTTTCTTGAACATTTTCGAATTCGAAATTTCAAGCAATATGTACGTTCCTGGGGATGGTTCCGACTATTTATGATGGACAAGTTTTTTACACAAAAATTAGCTAGATTTCCTCTGGTTAATAATGACCCATGGTTCCAGCAAGAATGAGTCAACTGCTTCACCGCTAGAATATCGATAAACGCCGTTAGATAGCTGTTTCTTAGTAATTAATTTCTTGAGCAGCAAGAGTTAATGGCACGTGACTTGTATTTGTGGAGTTATTTAAAGAGCAACGTCAACCTTGACCTACAAATTTCATAATGCAAGAAGAAATTAGTTTGATGATGATAAAACGTCGAAACTCGAGGCGTGAATATTTGCATGAATTTATATAACTTTAGTCTTCTCACAATAATTAATTGCGGTTAAAACGGGGATTTTTTTTAATCCCGTTTAATTATGGGTTACCACGTAGTAAGGATCGCAACCATCCTCTTCATTATAAATTTAAGTAATGCGGTGTTGAAATTTATAAAGAGAAGAGCGCGACCTTTCAGATATTATCTTTAAATGATAAAATGCTTTTTAGATGTAAATTATTTATATTTAAATTGAGTATTTAGATTAGTATTCATTAGGTTTCGTCCAACGAGCCATAATCCAAATTGTCATAACGTTATCACTGCAAATATTTCTCCTTTGTTAGAGTTTTGTTATTAAATTCTACAAATAAGGCCAAGAGATGCCATAACTCAATTTAATAATTTCCCGAGGAGCTCTCTCCCGGAAAATTTGCGCGAGATAACGATAATAACCTAAAGGAAACGCCAAGGAAAACAAGAAAACAGAAATAATAAGGGAAGCGAGCCGTTTGAGCGCGTGCTTTTCTTTTTCAAATGAAAATATGCTAAGTTTGCGTCGGTGCTGGAAAACTATTTCAGTTTTCTTCGGCTTTTAGCCGCTTTCAAAGGAAGCACGCCACTGACTGTATTATCCTTTCCGTCTGGAAAAATATTGCGGCAGCGTATGAAAGGGCTGGAATTATAAATTTGCGTGCCATGGAAATGTTGTGTATATAATATTTTATGAGAACATGAAATTGTACTTTCCGTATTATTGACAACTGTGACCCGGTTGCGAAATGATTCGGATTTATCAATACATTTCATCAGATTTGTTACTGCTAAATTATTATGCTTTATTTAATAATTTGCTACGCATTTCTAAAAAAAGCAGAAAAGAAATGTAAATGTACAAATGAATTTTTAACACAAACTCATGAGCGGTGCTCTTCCCACTCTGATCTTGCTAATAGTTAATCGCCTCATGAATAATAGTTATTTATTTCATACTTTGATTTCACAGACTTATTTTAGTCCGGTTACACAGAGCCGGTAAATATTGCAACTTACCGGATTGTTATTTCAAAGACAAAATAAAACGTTAAAATGTAATTTTTTGTACAAAATTTATATTCCTACAACCGCTGCCTAAAACAGATATATCGTCGCAATACCTTTGCGTTGAAAGTTGTCAATTGTTTGTCACTTTTGACAACTAATGTCATGCTTGAAAATTGAATTTTCAAAAAAAATTCGAAAGTGGAATCCTCAAACTTCAAAAAATGCGTCAAGAATTATTAAATTAAAATGGGCAGTGACAAAGAACAATTAATCAGTTATTAGTCGTTTTTAAAATATTAATAAGCAAATTTAGATTAGAAGTTAAGAATGTTTTGACACTAATAATACGCACCTATTTAATTGTGATAGGCGTGGGTAAATTCGAGAAAAATTATGAAAATAAATATTTTCTTTGTCGATCAATTTGAACAAAATTAAACATTAAACAAAAAGAGTGTTCTTAAATGTTTAATGTTTCAAAAAGAAACTAGTCGCAAGTCGCCTATGAATTGAAATACGCATGTTTCTGATTAACGCTTTTTGCGCAAAGTTTAACATTTTTAACATTAAATGTCTGAATGCCAACTATTCATATTTAATCGGAGACATGGGCATTTGAATTCATAGGCATTCATCTACGAATAATTTATTTTTGAAACACACCGTTTCACCTTCTGCTGAATTCACGTAAGCCTTATTTGAATGTTTGAATTATCGAAATTGGGCTACGCGTTTTATAACTAGTGATTTTACAGATTTAAAAGTTAACTTACATCTAGCGTTGAACGTTATTTTCAATAACTGCTACTTTGTAACCGTTACTAGGAAATAACAACAGTAACTGTTATTAAAAAAAATCCCCTAACGGTGATTTTCCTCAAAGGTTATTTTATAAAAGGAATCAATGAATCACTTCTTAGTAACAGTAACCGATTCGAATTTAAACAAAATTAAACATTCTCTCAAAATCCACTGCTTTGAATTTGTTTTTCAAAATCTTGCGCAGCACATGGCTCAAATGTTAATGGAATTAACTGTTAAAATTGTCTAGTACTTGTGTATTATGCCGACTACCATAAAACCAGTTTTTCTTGAATCACCAGTTAGAGTTATAGGTTGCAACGATTGGTGCTTATGCTTAAGTTAGGGTAGTAGTCGAAAAAAATTGCAAAAAAAATTACCATGAATAGATCAATCCATGTACAATAATTTGAAAAAAATAAACTTTCATTCAGGTACATATCCCTGCATAAAGAGTTTTGTTACTGTTTCAGGTGTTTGCATGCAGAATTTCTAGAAGACGCCTCTTTGTCGTTTGGAGATCGATAAGTGGCGATTGCAAGAAAAAATACACTGTTAAAAGTGGAATTATTAATGCTTTAACTACGGGCAAAATTATACACGACTACAGCAACGCCAACTTTTTTCAAAATCAAACTTACTAAAATATCTTCTTAACCCCCGTTTCGCCCTCAAAGGGGTAAAATTTGGCAATTTGTAAAATATGTAATGTTATTTTCTCTTTGAATTAAAACTCTAAATCGTCCATTGACGACTGCTGGAAATTGAAGGCAAAAATACCAAGTCGCTTATTGACGACTCCAGTGCTCCCGTGCTGAAAGGATTAAATATTTAAATTTAGATGGGTCTAATGACGTATTTTGTACATCTACCGACAAACTTGTTAGCAAATTAAAAATAAGTGAATTAAACGCCACCGTGCACTTAATAACTTTCTATTCAAAAATAAAAGTTTTGTAGATGATAGTTTTAAGTTGCCTGATATATTACAATGGTTGATGTTAATGACTTTCAAGCTCTATCTACGTCATGGAAACCTTTTAGTAAATCTTCAAAAAAAACGAAAAAAAAAATTCAGTGATTCAAGTGTTGCTACTCAGCTAAAGTTACATAATTGTACAAATGAAAAATTGGCCTTGTTAAGGTGCCGGGAGAAAGGGATCTTGGAATGTTTGTTGATTTAAAATTTACCAAGAAACAATATAAATCTATAAGAAAAATATCAAGGAACCATAAAGCTGATATATACCTTTCTTTCGCCAAATTGCTTGTTGAAAGAAAGATATCCTTATAAAAGAACGAGAGGCTGAAGTCAAACTTTTTATGAGATGACACTATTCATTGTATGATAGAACAAAGCAACATATTATCACGGGTTGGAAATTACTCCACAATCGAGAATAATTTTACCATTATAACGGGTGATTCATTTAAAGGTACTTTTTACAAAAATAAAAAACAATCAAAAAAATCGATGTTAACGGGTAATCTTTATTATTATATAAAAGAACCATTATTTACATTTATTTTTTAAAGATTATTTCATTCAAACGTTGGTCGTAACTCCGGTTAACAAGGTCCATTCTGTAGTTCCAATTTTCGATGACGCGTTCGAGCATTATGCTAGTAATGTTGGCTTACAATTCCTCAATCCTAGCTGGCTTATGCATGTAGACTTTGGACTTTACTTAGCCCCAAAGGAAAATCCTTAGAAGTGATATCACCTGATCTAGACGGCCAATTCACCGGTCCGAAGCGTGAAATTAACTGTTCACCGAATGATTCTCGTAATAAAGCCATGGTTTCACGGGCTGTGTGGCAAGTAGCACCGTCTTGTTGAAACCAAATGTCGTCCAGATTACGGGCTTTAATTTCAGGCAGCAAAAAGTCCGTTATCATGGCGCGATAACGGGCACCATTCAAAGTAACGTTCCGGCCGGAATCATTTTTGAAGAAATATGGACCGATGATTCCACCAGCCGATAAACCACACCAAAGTGTTGTTTTGTCTGGACGTAATGGCATCTCTTGAATCTCTTCTGGTTGATCTTTAGCCGAAATACGAAAATTTTGCCTATTGTTGTAGAGATTAAGCCTGAAATGGGCCTCATCGCTGAACAAAATTTTGGTCGAAAACAGTGGATTTTCTTCAAGCTTTTCAAGAGCCCAAAGACTGAAACGGTGACGATTCGGAAGGTCGGCCGGCTTTAATTCCCGCACGAGTTGAATTTTATATGCTTTTAAACCAAGATCCTTACGTAAAATAATAATAAGTTGTTCCATACGACAAAGCAAGATGTTGAGAATGGCGCCGAATTGATTCATTACGGTGATTATGTGTACTCTCAGCTACCGCCGCTATATTTTTTCACTACGTGCTAAATGTGTTGATCGCGTATTATCCAATAATGAAAATTTGGATTCAAATTTTTTTATGGTACAGCGAATTGTGCGTTCGGTAGGGATTATGTGGACCATACGTAATAATTTGTAGACATTGTGCCGGGCTAAGTCTTTCCATGATGAAATGTCAAACGAAACTAAACAAAAATACTATGACAATTTGACTCGCACACGCTTGATCTGTTTTAACATCCCTACTTCAAAAAGTACCTCTAAATGAATCACCCATTATATAAGTGGGGTTATGATGGAGTCTCCGGCCAAAGCAGGCACAAACAAATATTTATTTATGATTTAGATATGGATGATGGATTCATATTTGTAGTATGTAGTGCGGTGTAGTATTTATATAATTTGGAGTAATCCGAGACCTTCTTCCAGAAGATACTACCGACCTATTAAAGAAAGAGACAGCAGATCTTGTGAAACAAGTAGAGGAGGCAATTAAAATGGAAATTAAAAACCTTATTCCAACAATAATCTAAATGAATGGCCAAGAATTGCATGTCATGAACTGTTTGTTACAATGGTTGACGGTAAAGTTTGTTCCTCCCTTACTGATCAAGCATCACAATCGTGCAACATCTGCAAAGTTAATCTTGAATGCGTGAAATAGATGGACCATCTTCGTCATTTCGATTGTCATATTTACATATGTGGATTCGATGCCTGAATTGCATACTCCACATAAGTTATGGATTAATCATAAAAAAGTGGCAGGTAAGGAAAGAACATAAGGAGATAGTTCAGAAAAGAAAAAAAACACATTCAAGACAGTTTTTAAATATTTTGTTTATATATTCCACCAGCTACACCAGTGGATAATTATCAAATATTATTAGATTATATTAGTGGTATCATAACCTCGGAATACTATATAATATGTGGCGATTTTAACCTCCCACACTTCTAGTCTGAGTCCTTTGTTAAATTTTATCAGTTTTAATTGTGTAAAACAAGTAAACCATGTCACAAATACTCTTGATAGACTTCTGGATCTGGTATTTATATCTGATAATATTGAGGCACATCTTGAAGAAAGTACAAATCCTCTTGTAAATATTGATAATCATCATCCAGCATTAGATGGAATAATAGAATTTAAAACCAAAACTGTCTCTAAATTTTCCACAAATTCATCGGCATCTAAATATAATTTTAAACGAGCAAATTTAAGTGAACTTTATGACGATATTTGGAAAATTAATTGTTCTTTGCTTTACCAAAGTACAAACGTTGAACTCGCCTGTGATATTTTTTATAAAAACTTGTACAAAAGCTGTGATAAATATGTTCCAAATGTTCCTCTTAATAAATCTACTAAATATCCAAAATGGTTTAGTAAGGATATAATTAACGACATATGTTTGAAACGTCGGTACAGAAGGCACTATCTTAAGAACAAAACACCCTCAAATAAGGACAAATTAAGAAAATTAGAAGCTAAGGTCAAATCTGGTATAAAAAAAGGGTTCAGATGTTATATCGATGACGCCGAACATAATTTACAAAAAGACCCAAAAAAACTATGGTCCTTCATAAATAACAAAAATAACAGTAGCAGAATTCCGGGAGTCATGAAATCAGGCACGGAAACATTAAAACATGAGCAAGAAATTGTTGATGAATTCGCAGCTCATTTCAGTAACTCGTTTACATAGCCCAATACATCTCATGCCATGAATAAAAAAACATTTCAAACAAAAATGGGAAATTTCGCAATCACCGAAGACGTTGTACTTAATCAACTAAAACAATTAAAATCTAGACAAATTATGGGTCCAGACGGTACACCAGAGTTTTTGTTTAAAGATACTGCGATTTTGATTGCAAAACCTTTAACCCATATCTTTAATCTAATATTAAGTACTGGTATATTTCCGTCGATCTGGAAGAAAGCGAAAATAACACCGATTCACAAAAAAGGTGATAAATCAGATATACATAACTACAGGCCAATATCACTACTCTGTATATGTAGTAAAGTGTTTGAAAGTATTATTACAGACCACGTTTACAACAAAACCTACACTCAAATTAACAGCAGGCAGCATGGATTCATGAAGAGAAGATCAACTCTTACAAATCTGTTTAGGTTTACGCAAGAACTCTACTCTAACATGGAACACCATCTCCAGACTGATGTAATCTATACAGATTTAACTAAAGCCTTCGATCGCTTACCACATAAAACCATAATCGAAGAACTTAAAAAGTATGACAATATTATACATGTTATTGATTCGTACCTGACAGAACGTCTTCAATATGTGGAATATGGAAACCACGTGTCCAAGGAATACCTAGCCACAAGCGGGGTACCCCAAGGTTCCAATCTAGGCCCTCTGTTGTTTATTTTATTTATGAATAATGTCTGTGATATATTTAGCTGATTTTTTAATGTATGCCGATGATCTAAAACTTTTTAAACGAATCAAATCTACAAGTGACTGTGATATTTTACAAGAAAATGTGTATCGTTTTAACAATTGGTGTCGTGATAATGGACTTGAATTAAATATTAAAAAATGTTCTGTAATTTCGTTTACGAATAAATTAAATCGTACTATATATAATTATAATGTAGGTGGCCAATCCATCGAAAGGTCTTAAATCATTAAAGATCTAGGCATTGTGTTTGATCATAAATTACCATTTAAATCTCATGTTGATAAAATCGTAAAGGATTGTTCGAAAGTATTAGGATTTATAATTAGAACTACCAGAGAATTTAAAAACGTAAATACATTAATTAGTTTATACAGATCTCGGGTCTTGAGTAGATTGGATTATTGTGTTTTGGTTTGGCTACCCTCTTCGCAAATACTTCTAAAACAAATAGAAAATGTACAGCGCAGATTTTTAAAGTATCTGCATTTTAGACAAACAGGGCAGTATCCGCCGAGAGGGTATTCATACCAATGCCTCCTAGATGAATTTAACATGGTATCAGTGAGTAATCATCAAACATATCTAAACATGGTTAATTTGTATAAAGTAGTACATAACGAGTTTGATGATGAAATGCTGGTATCAGAAATAAAATATCATGTCCCTGCTACACACATTCGAAATTCGCGAACTTTTGAATATACTACGCCCCGCACGTGCTATTACTCAAATTCACCGTTGTTACAACTTTTAAGGGCCTATCATGGTATACAACATTCTGTAGACATTTTTGATGTGTTTAGGCGTTTTAAACTAAATGTGTTAGATTATTTTGTGCTTGGATAATTTATTTATTTATAATTTATTATTTTTGTGTTATTATTACTGTAGAACTATTTTATTTTATTTTAATTGTTTTTAATCTCATTTAATTGTGTTGCTCTTTATTAATTTTATGTTAATTGTTTTTAATTTCATTTAATTGTGTTGCTTTTTATTTATTCTTTGCTAATTATTTATATAGTACTAGTGCATTTATATTTTAACTTTAACTGTACACATTGCATATTTTCTGTAACATACATATGATGTTTCCATTATAGAGTTATTGACTTGTTGGAAATAAATTTATTATTATTATTATATTACAACAAGAATTTGGTTTATTAGTAGACATACCTAAGCTTGGCTTTGGAACGACAAACGATGGCAATACGTCGAGGAGATTCTTCTCCAGTCCAAATCTCGCAAGCAATATAACTGGAGTCCATATCATCTGGGTATCCAATTGACAATGAGAAGTATAGTGAACATTTTTGAACACGTTTTCAATACCATAAAATTGTATATTAATTTATGCAACTGGTTCTATATGCCAGCTAGCATCCACAAACTTTTAATTCATGGATCAGTCATTATTAAACAAGCCCTGTTACCAACTGGTCAACCATCCGATGAAGTGCAAAAAGCGAGAAATAAGGTCTGCAAAAGGATTCGGGAATACCATACGAGGAAAACGACAATGATCTTCTGATCCCTTCATCACCGCTCATCGAAAACTTTTAGAAAACAAGAGTGGCCCTTTATCCCCTGAAGTACCAGCCTCTTCAGTCTCCTAACTTCAGCCACACAAGACAGTGCCACAAGTTCTAATGAAGACTTACATCTGGATTGTGATTTTGTTTGTAAAGTAATAAAGTAACCATGCTTTTTAGTAATGTTTTAATAATTTTGCGTACTTATTTACTATAGGTAATTATTCTTCCCGTATTGAAATGTATATTTTGGAACAATTCATGAAGTTTCAATCAAAAAATGTATTTCCACCCCTTCAAAAACTATCCCAGAGTCCACAATCATTTTGTTTGAATTGACTTGAATATTTAAGAACGATTCACAGAGTTTCATTTTTTTAAATTAAAAAGTGCACTTACGTCCCTAAAAAAATCACCCCTCAGTACACTATAATCATTTAACTATTTTTTCCGTGTTGATGGTATATTTTGGAACGATTCGCGAAGTTTCGGAGTTTGGTCCACCTAAAAGTTGAATTGAAACCACTGGCTACCCTAGTGCGGATGCACCTTTTGGCCCCCCTGCAGGAACGGCCCTGATTAGAATATTTAATTATTTCAATTTATTTTGTATATTATCAACAAAAAGTCGAGGCAGAAAGACCTCTGATCGATAGCCATTTGACAGATTAACACACCAATAATCATTTAATAATATGCCTGTTGATTGTAAGTATATTATTTCTATCAATATAGTACATTATTATACAAGTTTAATAAGAGGGTATATTGGGGCACGAGTGAGATTGGAGCACGACTCGCACGCTAATTAAAAATCCACACCGAATTAACACACCGACTCAAGCGGCTTTTTTTCGCCGCGAATGAAACATGCATTATACTCTCGCTGTTTCTTCCGTGATATTAGTTTTGCAAACAAAGTGATAATACATATAATAAATTACAAGCTTTCCTCTGTGCATGTTGTGTTGCCTAAACGTCGTCACCGAGAGCCAAGTGAATTCATGCGTCCGGCCATTGTCACCGAGTTCCTACATTTTCCACGCGGATAAAAAGTGAACAATATAACGCCTCCGTTTTCTTTAACCTTAGTGGTACTGGTGGCGAACTCCCCAATATGCATTCGAACATATTCAATGTGTAACGCATTGGACGGTTCCATTTATCCTATGAATTAACGGCAATTTTGATGTCGACATATGTCACGTTTAAGTACTGCCAATCGCAACAACTAAAATGTTACCACAAATAGTTTAATAATGAGCAAAACTGTAAAATAAAAAATCTCATTATTAAAGTATTTTTGATATAACAAAAGGTCGATTGTTAAACCAAAGTAGAAAAAGTTATTATGTTTGTATATTATTATTATAAAAAAAAATCTTACATTAAGCTATAATTTCGTAATTAATTATTTTCTTTCAAACTAACGCTTACAAATAAAACATGATTTTTAAAACTTGCGAATTTACAGGAATAAACGAACTGGAATAACTGGATTGATATTTCCGGAGTAATCCAATCGCCCTGAAACGCTCAAATCGGGAAAAACAATTGAAAGCCTTCGTTGATGATTTTAACCAACATCCTTTTGTAATTTTCACGACACACAGAAATCTAATTTACTCGACGATTGTTCCCGTATTCCCTCTTTCGATTCACGGATTTAATCAATCTCGAATACGATATTGTTTCAGAGATATACAATACAAATCAAACGAACGGATGAATTTAATCATGTTTTAGTGGTGTACAAAATAGAAATGATTTTTTTCCGTAAGCCCAATCCCTGTCGTTCAATACGGGCGGTAGCAACCAATTACATCACGGGCGGGTAAACAATATTAGTCAGTGGCGTAACGTACTGTCGGGCGCCCTGGCTGTTTAACTTTCGCACCACCTGTCCACCCCAACAATCCACGCTGTATAATAAGAAACCTAAATATGTACTTTCTACATTACAAACGTTTCTCTTATACTATGGTTATATGGTTTTACAACGTTATATAAGGTTGACATCCTATATATGAATAAATAATAAAAGAAAGTAAGCTTCGTTGTTTACTATAGCTTCCGAGTTTGAACTTCTCTTTTACTAGTTAATGCGCTATCGCATGTATATCCTCATTTTGGTCTAGAAATTATTACCTTAACTGCGTTGCACTACAAAGACATTAACATGCGTTATTGGAGTGCTGAAAACCCTCATGTACTTCATGAAACATAACTTCATCCACAAAAAGTGACTGTATGGGGCGATTTTCATGCCGGCCATTTTTCTTCGTTGATGAAAACGACCGTCACGTTACAGTCAATGGTGAACGCAACAGAGACATGTTGCAACGTTATTTCTTCAATCAATTGCATGGGATGGACATCAGTGATATGTGGTTTCAGCAAGACGGTGCCACATCCCAGACAGCTGGAGAAACAATCGACTTATTGAAGTCCAAGTTCGGTGAACGTGTTATATCGAGAAGAGGTCTCAGCACCGCGGGTTCAAATCCCGTTCGAGCGGTCATTCTTCTCATTAGAGAAAAGTGCTACCGCAGCCGAGACTAATTAGCTGTATTGTTCCGTTATTTTTATTTTATACATGAATAACATTCCACATTAATTATGGACTTATTATCAGATATACGAGCAAGTTTGTAGCAGAAGTGAAACAGAAGAAAATCTTTCGAGTTCACAGCGTTCATTAAGCGAGGACAAAAGTTCTCAAATTAAGGAAGAGTTTCTCCATCTCGTAATTATCAACAACAAACGAAAATAATTCCCACAAACTCAACTTGGGAAATTATCTGAAACTCGGATTTCTTACTTAAGAAAATTGGAATTTGAATATTACATCCGCTTATATACAATTAGTTTCATTCATACAGAACAATAAATTGATTATTAGTATTACGTGTAAAACCTGACAAGAAATGGATTTTAACACTCCCCTAATTACTTCGTGTTACATCTTAAAATATACATTATTTTCGTTCTTAAAAATAAACAATTTAAAATAAATGTAAATGTAATAATATATTACATAAGAGTTGTAAATAGCGAATTACGCGCAAGTGAAAACAATTGCGTACGAGCCGTGTAGCGGCGACTAAAGCTACGCGCACACTTGTCGGAATCGGACGGACGGCACGCATCGGCAAAAATTGCTTAACACAGTTGTAAACGAGTCAACTCACATTTATCCGTTCCATGCCGTACAGATAAATGTGCGTTGACTCGTTTACAACTGTGTTAAGCACTTTTTGGCGATGCGTGCCGTCCGTCAGATTCCGATTTTTTAATTTTTCGGGCCGAAATTTTAATTCTAGTTCCAAATTTTTGACTTGATTTTGGTTAAAATATCTATAACCTGAATTATTGATTTATATGCGAGATTTTTAAATTTTTCCGGTATTTTCGAGTTTTGTTTGTTAAAATTTTCGATTTTTTGCCAGCATTTATTATCTTTAGAACCGAATTTTTTATGCAATGTCTAAATTTTTCAAAATTTCAGATAATAATAATACATTTATACATTTATTAACGGGACATCGCCATTGAAAAATACAAAATAACTAAAATGTACATTTCTATGAAGTAAAGTAATCTTAATCTAAAAATATATAACATTATTTGGCATATGCACCAGGTCGAGTGTGAACAAACATCAATTAGCCAACATTACAAAAAAAATTGATTATTTTTTTAATCTTTTGACCTAAATTTTTCTTTATTTTTTATTTCATTTCATTTATTTAATCCTACCTAACTTTTCGATTTTATTGTCAAAATTTTCGATTTTTTGCCAACATTGTAGATTTTTTTTTTATCTTTTGCTCTAAAATTTTCTTTATTTGTCTGTTAAAATTTGTCTTTTCTTAGTCCACCATTTATATTTTTGTCTAAATTTTGTATCGGATATTTCAGATTTTTAGTCATTTTTTTTATCCAATATTTTAGATTTTTTAACTTGGATTATTGAGTTTTCTTTATTATTTTCGAATTTCTGATCAGAAACCTATTTTTGGCAAATTATTTTGCTTCTACTTAAGTTTTTAATTTTTTGTCTGTGTTTTTTATTTTTAGATCGGGATTCTTGATTCTTTGGCCCATATTTTAGATTTCTGTATTTTCGATTTTTCTGTTCCAATTCTTTTTATTTTTCTTTATTTTGACCAAAATATTCGATGGGTTTGTAGAAATTTTCGATTTTTTTTTGTCTGCAATTTTTATCTTTACGCCCGTTTTCGAAGTTTTGTCTAAATTTTCATCTTTTCAGGCCCTACTTTTTGGCCTATATTTTGTATTTTCGATTGTTTTGGTTTCAATTTTAGGTCTTGTGGCCGAAATTTTCTTTATTTCGACTTAAATTTTCGATTCTTTTTTAAAAATTTTGATTTTCTGGTCTACCACTTTGATTTTTGGGTACGAATTTCAGATTTTTGGTCTTAATTTTTTATTTTTGGATTCATATTATAGATTTTCTTAATTTTATTGTGCGAATTCTTATTTTATTTTTATTTTTGCTATTATTTTCGAATTTCTCGTTAGAACTTATTTTAATAATAATAATAATAATAATAATAATATTTCTTTATTGCCCAACAGTACAATACCAATTACAGGACAATATAATTAAAATTATTTTAATAACGTTAATTAACAAAAATTAATTTCTAAATAATAATAAAATTAAAATATTATGTTATAATTATAACAAAATTATTAACTAATATCAGAAAACAAATAAAATTAAAAGAAAATACATAACAAAGTAAACAGAAGAAACAAAACAAAAATATATGTATATATTACCAGAATCATAATAATAAATTCGGCTTACGTGTAGGAGAATGAAAAATATCCTCTAGCAGATCATTTGCGTATTTACTCATTCTAAAAATTGGTGAGTTTAAGAGCAAATTTGATTTGACGGTTGGTAGATAAAACGTATTTGTGTACCGAGAAGTTAATCTAGGAACAGCAATTTGTACTTTCCCCAGAAGAGCAGGACAGTCAACTAAGTTGTGTAGCAGTTTAAACATCATTGCGGCACTACTATAATCTCGACGCCTGGAAAGTGATTCAAAATCATGGCGCATTAATAAATGTTTATAATCAGTATTTCTTTGCGGGTATATTCCATCAATTTTGAATGACAAATACTTTAAACACCGCCTCTGAATCCGCTCAACTGTTAATATGAGATATGTGTAATGGGGAGACCAAATAACAGACGCATATTCAAGTTTGCTCCGAACTAATGCAGAATAAAGTGATTTCATTACGGAAGGATCAGTAAAATATTTGCAAATACGCATTATGAAACCAAGTGATTTAGACGCACTCAGGCATAACTGAGTAATATGGCCAATAAATGTAATTTGAGAGTCAAACAATACCCCGAGATCTCTAACCTCGCTTGACTTAAGTAATACAATACCATTAACATTATAGGCAAAATTAAAACAAGAACGTTTACGAGTGTAGGTAACAACAGAGCACTTCTTAATGTTTAATCTTAACATATTTAACTCGCACCATTGAGTAATTTTGTCCAAATTATCTTGTAGTAAAAGTGCATCACTTACGTTATTACTAGTTGCAAATATTTTCAAATCATCCGCGTATGCTAACACATTACAGGTTAATGAATTAATTAAGTCGTTTATATACAAAATAAATAACAGAGGTCCCAGGTTTGAGCCCTGAGGAACCCCTGTTCTAGAATTAAATTCAAATGACTTGTAGCCATTGTACTGTACATAACTCACACGATTATATAAATAGGACGTAATTAACTGTATAGTAGAATAACTTAATCCAAAAGTTTCCAGCTTATTCAACAAAATTTGATGATCAATTGTATCAAAAGCACGGGAAAAATCCGTGTAAATGACATCTAACTGATCCCGATTATCTAAAACTTCACTAATATATTGTGTAATGACTGCTAAGTTGGTAACTGTTGATCGTCCAGTCATAAAACCGTGCTGCTGAACTGAAACCATTCCCTTAACTTGATTATAAATCTCACAGTGCATGATTTGTTCTAACACTTTAGCAAAATTATTGAGTATTGAGACAGCACGATAATTATGTATGTCACTTCTATCACCTTTTTTATGCACAGGACTAATACGAGCACGTTTCCAAATATTTGGAAATGAGTTCGTACGTAATGCCAAATTAAAAATAATTAACAATGGTTTTACAAAAACAAATTTACAATCTTTGATTAAAAAACTTGGTACTTGATCATCGCCACAAATAAAATTATTTTTTAGTTTGTTAATACTCTTGACCACATCCTCTTCCGTAAGCATATACATATTAGAGGGAACACCATTAATTGGCACTTCACTTCTGTCTTCAACAACAGGTGGTGGTAGGAAGTCAGTGGAAAATAAATTTGCAAATGCTGAAACAATATCTTCTGGCATATTATACACAGCATTCTTATCATGAAGTTGAGGCGGAATCCTAGTGTTTCCAGATTTGCTGCGCATGAAGTTCCAAATCTCCGTGGGGTCATTAATTATTTTGCGTTCTGTTTCAATTATATATTTCTTATAGGCTTCCGAAATTTTTAACTTAATTATAGCTCGTAGTCTATTAAATTCAGAATGATAAAACTCTGAATTAGTTGCTCTCCACTTGCGACGATACTGTTCCTTAGCTTTGATACAATTTTTAATATCACCTGTAAACCATGGTGGAAAAGATGCATTTCTTGGAACAGATATAGATATAGGCACAGTAGCATCAAATATATTATAAATGGCATTATAAAATTCTTGAACAGCTTCATTCACATCAGTATGATTCTCTAGAAAAGACCAATCAGCACAAGTAAGTTTCTCATATAAAATAGGGTAGTTGGCTTTTCTGAAGTTATAACGGTTGTTATTATTACTGGGAAATGCCGCTGCCTTTCTATGTACTGCAATATCCATATACGCTGAGAGAGCAGGGTGATGCAAATCTTCAGTTATAAGTGGCACCTTATCACGTTCCATAATAAATTCCGTATTAATATTAGAGAGTACGAGATCAAGAAGCTTTCCATTTGCATTATAAATCCTGTTGTGCTGTTTAAGTCCCAAAGTTATGATAAAATTTTGCAAAATATTTACTTTGGGAGTTTGAGTCGACGATTGATTATATTCGTTATATTGTGGCACATTAAAATCACCCAATATTAAAACCTGTTTATCAGAAACAAGTACTTCCAAGCACTCCAAGAAAATAGCCAGAGATTCATGTGGTATATCCGGCGGAATATACACGACGACCGTATAAAAAGTGAAACAATTCGTTTTGCATTTACAAACAACTATGTCAACTAAGGGAACCAAATTAACTAAATGTGTGATGTCAAGATTCTCAGTGACTATACTTTCATCAACAGCAAGCAGTACGCCACCTCCAGTAGAGCGTCCAGTAGCGGAACAATTCCTATCACAGCGTATAATATTGTAATTAGAAGTCATAAGTTCTTCATCTAAAATTGAATCATTTAGCCATGTTTCAGTAAGTGCTATTATATCATAACTAATATTATAACAAGCCGATTGGAGAATATGGGTCTTAGTTCTGAGGCCACGAGTATTTTGGTAATATATGTTCATTTTAGCGTGTGTACTGCCGGGCCTATCTAGTTTTCCGAATTCTTGGTGATGGTAAGCTAAAAAGAGTTATATTTGGGGCTGAAAATGGCAAATTATTTTTCTTTTGCTTGTATTATCAATTTTTTTTGTCTGCATTTTTATTTTTAAACCAGGATTTTTGATTTTTTGGCCGACATTTTAGATCTTAGGTTGTTTTGTTCCAAATTTTTGTTTTTTTTTTGGCCAAAATATTTAATTGGTCTGGGAAGATAAATGGTTCTTTGTTTCTTTAAAAAGGGGGGGGGGGTGAGGATGCATTATATAAGTGGCTCTACCATCAACATGTTCCACGAGCCGCCACTGACTAGAGTTGTATGTAGAAAATTACGCGCAAGTGAAACATATTGCGTACAAGCCGCGTAGCAGAGAGTACCGTAATTTCACGAGCGCGTAATTGCGTAACAACTTGCGTTATGTACTATACTTTACCTTCGACCTTACATTTATTCGCATATTAAAACTGAATCTTGTTAGGGTGACGTTTAAATTTATATTAAGTTAGTTGATAATACCTATGTGAGACGACCCCCAACTAAAATTACCGTTCGAACAATTTTCCGTCGAATAATATACTGAAGGAAAAAACACTTGAAATTCGTGAAATTTCGATCACTTTTAAACCGTCATTACTCGGCGTATTTTCAATCAATTTTGATGAATCTTTGAGGGAGAAAAACTTTGAAGTGTCTTCTAAAGTCATGCATGTGAAATTAAGCGTAACCCCTTCCGCCCCCCCCCCCCCACCTCTAGAGCCTCTGTGAAAAAAAAGTTTTTTCTGGAAACCATGTCCAAGTTTGACGATGTCTACGGAGTTGGGAAAATTTTGTCGACTCGATCCGCCAAAAGGGCATTGAAAGTGTTCAATTACCTGAGTAGGACTCAAAGAACGAAGTTCCTACGACGATTTGGCACAAAGTTATGGGTGTTTGAAAAAAAGTGCATTTTGAGGTTTTTCGCACATAACTCAATGACTTTTCAACCAAATTTGATGATTCTTTCGGGAAAAAATCTCATTTTGGCCCTACTTTAAGGGGGTAAACTCAGAATGGAATGAGCCCTTTTTAAACCCTTCAAGCTCCGAACAAAAAAAAACACGTTTTTGGGCAAAAAACGCCCAACTTTGGCAACGTGTACCAAGTTGGAAAAAAATTGTCGACTCGATCCACCAAAAGGGCATTGAAATGTGTTCAATTACCTGCGCAGAACTTAAATAACAAAGTTCCTACGACGATTAACACTCGTCAAACGGTTGAATCAATATTTTTTATTTTTTATTTTTTTTGCGTTACGCCTGGCCTTGTTTCTGTGACCATTAGCCATCACCAATATTATAGATATATAAGTTATGAATTAAATGAATAAATGAATAATGAAAGACGTATACAACAACCACGGACCCGACCGAATACTTCTCGATCCCCGAAAAATCTTTCGCCCAGGCTGGGAATCGAACCCACACGGCCGCGGTGCAACCGGCACAAGGGCTCGCCTGTACCCACTACACCAACGGACCGCCCGGTTGAATCAATTCTCCTCATATGAAATATTTTCAACTTTCTATCACTTCCGCTTCCACCGGAAGTAGCACTAAATTGATTATTTTAAATGGAACATACTATTATTATATTTTTGGAGTCCTCGTTTAAATTGCAATATATTTTGTAGAAACGGATGTACACGTATCTGTAAGAGGCAGCTTGAAATCTGTCTGTAACTTCTTTTAAGAATAACAAAAAAAAATATGATTTATATCTCTAATTATACCTAGAGGATGCGTATATGTGCAAAATAATTGGAAACCGTCAATTTTGATAATAAAAATTAAATGTCAATATCTAAATGCTCTCTTAACCCATTTAAAGCCGAAATATTTTTTTAGCCACAAATCTATAATTTTTGGTATATATTTATTTAAAATATGCCTACCAAAAATTATTCTATAAAATTTTCAGGAAATCAATTTTTTTTAAAATTATTAATTTAGATTGTCTACTGTCAGGTTGATTAGTAACATCTTAAAACATATAATCGAACTATGAAATTTACAAGTTTTTACATATTGGCGTATTAAGACCGATTTAATAGTGCGGGCTAGACAAAATCAAAATATCCATACAAAGGCCTGAAAAGTCGTAAGACCTAATTTCTTAAATACTTGTACTTTTTTCGAGGGTAATACCACAAGAGATTAAAATCAATCAGTTATTGAATCGATACAAATTTCTAGAATGAATTGAGATAGATAAATTAAGGTTATCCATTTGCAAACTTGCATCTACCTTTTGTCCCCTTGCAAACTTGTTCCTACCTTTTCATACATTTGCAAGTTTCATGTAACTTGAATCATCATAATAAAAACTTATTGTGTTGTGCAGTTTTTTTATGCGCCGTTTGGGTCAATTCATGTTCGGTGAGTGTATTATTCATTATAAATGAATTTCAAATTTACAATTACAATTTAACACTATTTAAAATAGAAATAGTATAATTGGACAGGTAAAAATTGAATAATCCCTAAGCAATAAAGATCTTAAGTTTAAGGGTCGTTTTGTGACGGCTTTTAACTTATCAATTTTCTAACGCTCAGAAACCGTACCATAAAAATACCAGGACTAAAACCGCATGCATTGTGAAAAAAATCTTTTTTGCCTAGGGATTATTCAATTTGCCATGTCCAACTATACATGATGTGATATATAACAAATAAAATCACAAAAGGTCACAAAGAGAAAAAACAAAAATTACAATTAGTATATTCCGATATGAAGCAGTATTCGTTTCCTATCAGAAATATTTTTAATTCATTTCTGAATTCACTTATTCTAATATTATAAAATAAGAAAAGTTTATGCAGCCATTTAAAAATTTAAAATCGACTATTATTTGGAAATGAAGTTAATTTTGAAAAATATATAATTACCATTGTATAGTAATTAAAAGGCCAATGACTTTTTTTATGCATTCAAATCGGTCAATAAATAAGAGAGTTATGGCGTTGGGCTTTTTTTATCGAACACCCGGTATATAATGTTAAAATCTGCTGTAAAGATAAAATGCAATCAAATTTAAAGCATACATTTTTAAAATTACTGACAATATATGAGCAAGACAGCTACACTACATGTTAACATTTAGTTTTAAAGTTAAGAGATAGTAATAATAATAATAATAATAAATATTGAATCCTGAGATAATAGAATCATAGGTATGGATACGAAACTCCAAAATTTACAAAGGTTTTCAAGTTTAAGAAAAAATAATTCATGGAAATTCTTTACGAAGAATGTCAATTTTTGAAAAATGACTGGTGAATTGAATATCATGCGTAAAGTCAAGCATTTTTCTAAATATTCATTCATCCGCAAACAATAATATTTATACGTGCATTATAAACTCCCATATTTGCAGAGCCTTCATTAATGTGAAATATCCTTGATACAAAAACAGTTAAAAATGCAACTAATCATTTTTACAATCCACAAAGTGTAGATATAATAAGCAATTATTATTGAAAATATGAATATTTACAATTTGTACCATTTTCTTGGCCCACTTGTATATTTAAGTCGACAACGGGACGACAGGGCTTCAAGTGCCGTGCTACAGAGATGCTACGAGTGCAAGCAAAGCCACATCCTAAGAGATGACATGAATAAATATATCATTTTGAGTACTTTCCTTCAAAATAAACTGGCGGTATTTTTTTTATTGGTCAAACAAACGTCATATTTTGGGTTTTCATTGACCATTTTTTGAAAGATGACTTGATGAATTATGTAGTCGCGAAATCTTTCCCGTACTTTATTAAATAACAATTTGACACCATAGTCTGTTCACGGAGAAGATGCAGTCAGTGTAAACAAAGAGAGCCACGTAATCACTTCATAAGACGCATGCGATTGGTTCGTTCAATGATGCGAGTTCTCGCATGTGTAATCGCATCGCTCACGTGCTGGTGTTTACACCGACTGCATCTTCTCCGTGAACAGAGTATAGAAACTTTTTATTTTCTTTTTAAAGTATCAAACGTATTTTCATTTATTTCACAAGAGCCTTCATTAGTGTTAATTTAAATACACAAAAAATCGGATTAATAAACTCCAAGTTTTTCCATTCTCCGCAAATTATGTTCTAAAACGCAAACCCACTTTGTAGTACTATTAGTGTAAATGAATAGACCTCGTGTCAGTGCTCTTCCATCATTTTCAATTACACTTTTGCGTTATCTGTGAATTCTTTTTATAGCCTTCCGTGCAACCTTTCCAGTAATGGCTTAAAAAAAATGTACTTTCACAATTTCACAATTTAACAAATGAGTGTCGATATTCTCTCCCTCTATCGTTCCCCGTTTTTTTCGAACAAATGAAAGACGCGAAAAGCTCGGCCGAATTAAATTGGCGTGCGGGTAACTCTATAATGGCAGTGGTCGTGGTATTAGATTATTGGATTATCAAGCGGATTGGGGCAAACAAAGAGGAAATTGATACGAGTTTTCCACCGTCCTGGGAAAGGAGCGCGACGACTCGGGGTAAAAGAAAATTTATTAGCTTTATTTCGGCAAGGAGGGGCGGCCGTGGAGCACTTTGTACTCTCGAAAATTTGATACGTTAATGATTGATTTATTCATGCCCAAGGGGTTCGTGCTTCGCATAATGTAAATTCACAAGTGGTGTAATATCCTGTTTGGGATATTGGCTTACTGTGTTCGATAATTTGTTTACTGCGTATAAAACGGCAATGGACTGGAACTAGTCGCCCGGAAGAAAATGCAGGCCAAAACGGTTGTATCACAAATGGTGAGTCATACAAAAAAATAGCCGATGCTAATTTAATGTAGAAGGTAGGTAATTTTAGACACCTTTTCTTGTTTAGGTCTTCTGTTTAGCCGATTATCGAGGTGGTAGAAGTTAATATAAGCAAACTGGGGTGGTTTTCTCTATATAACTTATGAAAAAGATAATCATAAACAATATTTAAGATAAGGAAATTTCCAGCAAGGTACTATTCAATCACTGCCGTGTCAGTTAAGGCGGTTGCGCCAGAGTGATTTGAAAGCGTACAAAAATCTTCACTCGCTAGGGGCACATAGGGAAGGGTTCTCAGGCACTTGCAATTGCAAAAAGGACCAGTGGCGATTGTTTAGCATATACCCTGGTCCCCTGGCATTATGGACTTCGGAGAATTGAGGCGGCAACGCGAACGCCAGCAAAGCGATTTTTTAAAATTCACCCATGAGAGTGGGGGAGGAATGGAGGGTCGGTGTCAAAAGGGAGGACTGCGTGACATTGGGTTGGTTTACCATTCTGGCGATTTTGAAATTAGTCAAGGAGTGGGCATCCGAAATGTGTGAGGGTTGAAATTTTAATAGTCTTCCTTTTTTCAATTAAATGTTTTTTTTCTGAAAATTTGATACTTTGATTTGGTACATTAGGCGCAATTACTGGTGGTAACCCCAGTTTCTGAATCTGACATCTGTCAAATATGACAATGCACTATCAATGCATTTCTTAATTAATTTCGGGCGTTAACAGAAAGAAGCTTATTTTTTTCATTAACTTTGGGCCTCTAAAAATTATTTGGTGAGCGTCTGAGAAGCGTATACACATTACAAACTAAGATACAAACAAAATTTAGGCCGGTACTGATAGGGGTAGTTTTGGTCTTTGGCATCCCGTTGCGGCTGGTGAAGCTGACGAGGTGACCGAAATGTTACCAAACTTTGGTGATCTGCTTCAAATGGAACGCTTAATGATTTCGCAAAGTTTCACTGTTCTAACCCTCCCGGAAATATTTTTTTTGCTCCGCTGCTAAATTTCGCTTCCCCCTTCCGTATACAACGTCATATCTCGAAAACCACAAATCGGATCGAAAAACTTTATGAAGATCTTCTTTGATTCGGATTAAATCGGTGACTGATATACCGTCGTCAGATTTTTAGTTTTCGAAAAAAAAAATCGCAAAATTCTTCGAAAAATTCCCGCAAAACTATCAAAAATCGGCCGTAGATCGTAAACGGTGCGCCCCACGAAAAATATAGTTCTTACCTTTTCGACGCAAAACGTAATTCCGAATGATATGCAGTTTAAATTTCTCACGTGAGATAAAAAATGGCCGCTGTAGAATTTTTTATTGTAATCGAGGGTGATTTTCTTTGAATAACTCCTCGGGGGTTGGAGATATCAAAAATTCATAAGAAACATAAAATGTATAGGGAAGCTAGTTCTACAAAACTCTATAAAAATTCGGAATCGTGACCATAAGGGGAAGCGTCCGAAATATGATTTTTTATAAAAAACGCTTGAGGGGTTACAAGGGATTTTTTCACGGGAATGTGAGACAGCAAACGTTGTGTCCCGATGATTGGGAATTTTTTGAGCCATATTAGAATCCTCCAACTAAAAAATTCTGGGATGAGATGGGTTTGGCGGGAACCTCTCCATCGCGAAAAATCGATTTTCAAAAATTCACCCCCGAGTCTAGGGGTGAGTTGAAAAATCGCGGTTTTCACGGGCCCCAGAGAGGACGTTTCCTGCTTTCAGGAAAAAAATACAATTTATCGGGGTTAGCATCCCTTTTTTTAAACTCTTCGATAAATGTCTTAGCGATCAAAAATCTTTTTCAGTTTTTAACATAGAAATGCGTAGGTAGTTATTACTTTTGAATCGCGTTGTTACTTGTGATTGCTATTCTTTTCTTATGAGCATATTTTCCATAATTTAAAACCGCTGAAAAATGTCGTAATCTGTTAAAGAATTCTCCTTAAAAAATGTTGTTGCGGCCATCATGTAACTCATCGATTTGATGTTATATTCACGCGCTCGCCGAGATTCAAGCCCAGGTCACATGCAACTGATCCAAATCATGCATGTTTAAAAAAAAACAGGTCGTTTAGCTCTGGCTCTAGAAGGCCGACTATGCAGTGTATTCACATTTCGATGCGCACCATTGGTATCTCGGTTATTAGAAGACATAGAACAACGGCTAAATGAAAGAAACAGAAAAAAATCTCATTTCAAATTCGCCTTTTTTATTTTGAAAAAAAAAACAAAATTTAGTGCTGCATGTAAGATCATTAAACGGAAACACACTTCATAGAGTTTGTAGCTCTAGAATAAGGTGTCAAACGTGCGTGTGTGGACAGAATGGTCGCCATATTGAATGAAATGGGTAATTTGTCCACTCATCTACTTGTGGAAAAAGTATTTCTTTACTCACTTTTTGCATTAATAACTATTATCACAACAAATGCTGATGATACTAGCCACCTAATATCTGGTCAAACTAAAATTAAAACGATTCAAAAAATAAATTATATTTTTGATGTCACTTAAGAATGGACGGAAATTAATAAATGATTGATTAATAACTCTAAAACTAGCCCTGTAATATTTAAAACAAAAAGGATAACAGAAAACCATTTGAACAATGAGACTTTCAAGATTAAAAATAAATCCAATTTTTTGGGGATGGTAATTGATCGCCATTTTAAATCACATTGCGATTGTTTGCTATCAAGATTAGATTCGATCTTCTATACTTTGAGAGTACCAAAACAGGTGTTGTATGCGATAATCACGATTTACTGTAGATGTTCTTGGCATACCAAGCAATAATTTAGTATTCAAAAATGTGCTATAAAAATCATATTCAATCACAAATTTAATAAAAGCTGCAAAGGAATGTTTAAGAGAGTCGGTATTCTTATATTTTGTAACTTGTACATCTGTGAATTAGTACTTCTTAATTTCAAACACAAAGAAAAATTTAACTCTTACAAAAAAGGCATGCATATGATACACCGCAAGGATCGCATCAATTTTTTCTCACCGCTATATCCTAGATACCAATTGGAATTTTGTTTTCCTGTTTTGGGCTCAATTGTAGCTATAGACTAGGAGAAAAAAAGTGTAAAACAAACTAACTCGAAAAAACTATATATATAGTGCCTAGAAGATTGCTAAAATCTCAAAAAAAATTCATTTTTCTATCTTTTTTTACCATTTTTTGGCCCATGGTTGCCAAACTTTGGGAAATTCAGTAAAGTAATCTCCAGAAATAATATTCTCTTTTTTAACTTTATTTCCATCAAAATAAACAAAAATTATTCATTTTCCGGCTGTATTTTACATCGAAAATTCGAGAAATGTGTGAAAATTGAAAGGCAAGAAAAACATGAATTAATCAATTGAAGTTGATGCTCTCGGTGAAGCCTGTGAAGTTGATGCATCATCTGAGCTTGATAGCACATTCAGTGGCATATCTCTTTCGGGGTGTCCTACAAATATATCGTCCTCCGCCACTTCGGTGCCTGCATCTTCACATTGGGATATCTTATGACTCCAGCGACAAAAATTTCATTTCCGGTTTAACAGGAAATGACCTTTACTATTCTATTTCAAATGGAACACCCTGTATATATTTACATAATTTAAGTCGTCTTTAAATTCTGAGTTTACTAAAATAGTAAACTTATCGAAAAAATACACAAAAATTAATCCTAATTAATAAAACCTTACGCAACTCTAATAATTTTGTTTTTTGAAAATCCAATAATTTTCAAGCAAGTTACAGATTTCTGAAATTTTTGATTTTCACGACGTCAAACATTTATGCATTTAAGAAAGAAAAATTAAGAAAAAAAGGTATCAGAAACATTTCAGAAAAAAAATATCCTAGTTATTAAAACCTCGCTCTACTCGGATAACTTCGATTTTTGAAAATCCAATAATTTTCTAGCGAGTTACAGATTTTTAAAATTTTTGATTTTCACGACGTCAAACAGTTGTGCATCTAAGAAAGAAAAATTAAAAAAAAATAGTAAAGGTATCGGAAAAATTTCACAAAAAATTATCCTAGTTATTAAAACCTCACTCCACTCAAATAACTTCGATTTTTGAAAATCTAATAATTTTCAAGCGAATTACAGATTTTTGAAATTTTTGATTTTCACGACGTCAAACATTTACGCATCTAAGAACGAAAAATTAAGAAAAAAATAGTAAAGGTATCGAAAACATTTCGCAAAAAAATATCCTAGTTATTAAAACCTTACTCTACTTGGATAACTTCGATTTTTGAAAATCCAATAATTTTCAAGCGAGTTACAGATTTTTGAAATTTTTGATTTTCACGACGTCAAACATTTGCGCATCTAAGAACGAAAAATTAAGAAAAAAATAGTAAAGGTATCGGAAAAATTTAACAAAAATTTATCCTAATTATTAAAACCTCACTCTACTTGGTTAACTTTGATTTTTGAAAATCCAATAATTTTCAAGCGAATTACAGATTTTTGAAATTTTTGATTTTCACGACGTCAAACATTTGCGCATCTAAGAACGAAACATTAAGAAAAAAAATAGTAAAGGTATCGGAAACATTTCGCAAAAAAATATCCTAGTCATTAAAACCTCACTCTACTTGGATGACTTCGATTTTTGAAAATCCAATAATTTTCAAGCGAGTTACAGATTTTTGAAATTTTTGATTTTCACGACGTCAAACATTTGTGCATATAAGAAAGAAAAAATAAGAACAAAATACTTAAGGTATCGGAAAAATTTCACAAAAATTTATCCTGATTATTAAAACCTCACTCTACTTGGATAACTTCGATTTTTGAAAATCCAATAATTTTCAAGCGAGTTACAGATTTTTGAAATTTTTGATTTTCACGACGTCAAACATTTGTGCATATAAGAAAGAAAAAATAAGAAAAAAAATAGTAAAGGTATCGGAAAAATTTCACAAAAATTTATCCTAATTATTAAAACCTCTACTCGGATAACTTCGATTTTTGAAAATCCAATGATTTTCTAGCGAGTTACAGACTTTTGAAATTTTTGATTTTCACGATGTCAAACATTTGCGCATCTAAGAACGAAAATTTAAAAAAAAATAGTAATGGTATCGGAAAAATTTCACAAACATTTATCCTAATTATTAAAACCTCACTCTACTCGGATAACTTCGATTTTTGAAAATCCAATAATTTTCAAGCGAGTTACAGATTTTTGAAATTTTTGATTTTCACGATGTCAAACATTTGCGCATCTAAGAACGAAAAATTAAAAAAAAATAGTAAAGGTATCGGAAAAATTTCACAAAAATTTATCCTAATTATTAAAACCTCGCTCTACTCGGATAACTTCGATTTTTGAAAATCTAATAATTTTCAAGCCTGATTTTTGCAATTTTTGATTATCACGACGTCGAAAATATCGATTAAAGAAAAAAAAATTGTAAAGGTATCGGAAAAAAATTAGTCTTAAATAAGAAAATCCCACTCAATCCATACTACTTTAAATTAAATTTACACAAAATAACAAATTTAAATTAAATTTAAACAAAAAACAAACAACCAAAACGTCACTTATGATACATCTGTAAACTCGGAATTTAGAGACGAAATATATTATGTAAAAATATATTTTCGTTTTCGAGAGTTCATTTTCTCCAGTCGTTACACTGATAAAAAAATCCGGACTTAACAATTTTTTTCGCTCTTTCTTTTCAACTTTGGGCACTATTTGACCTTAAACTTAACAAAAGTCATTTATTTTTGGGCAATTTTTATTTACCATATTGAAGAATTTAATGTATTTGCTATTCAATTTGTTATTCACTCAAAACAATATGTTATTATCTTGTTACATTAATGACAGCATGCGGCTACATGATATTTATATCGACTGCTATGGCTAGTTTAGGCTTTATATGCACTTGCAACAGCGCCATCTATGGGAAAAATGCTCTAAAATCTCGAATTTTTTATGTAAAATACAGCTGGAAAATGTGAAAAAGGATTTTCCATTTTTATAATGTTCCGAAGAATTATAATTATATACATGAGGCCATAAAATCCGAACAGAAGCTAAAACTAGCAAAATCCAAATGGGGTTTTGTTAGTTTCGATAAGTACTACGAGAAGGAGTTTGCATTCGATGACTTCAAAAATGTTGCACTGTGTAATCGTTAGTATTTTTAATAAATTTCTCCTCTGAAACTGAAATATATCCCAACTCATTAAAGTCAGCTATAGTTACACCGATATTCAAAAAATATTGTAAGTCAAATGCGAACGACTATCGCTCTATTGCACAAATTTGCTCTACTGCAAAAATATGCAGTTTTAGATAGACTGCTGAAATTTATCCATAAATACAGTATTCTTTCCAACATGGTTTCTCACCTGAAAAATCCACATCAACAGCAATCAATGCTTATTTTGATATTATTTTAAACCACCTAGAATAAGAAGAGTACATTAAGATTATTTTTGCACCTTACCTTTGCACGATAAGTTATTTGCTTACGAAATTCAAGGTTAACTCCTTGAATGGTCCAAATCTTACTTGCTCAACAGAAAACAAAAACCAAATTGCGTACACAAAAGCACTGTCAAGCGCATAACATCTACTCTGGCGAAGTACTTATAAATATTGTGGTACCACAGGGGTCCATAATAGGACCAATTCTACTTCTTATTTATTTAAATGATTTTATCTCAGACGGTTTGATCACTTATGTAAATGACACATCATTTGTAGTTCCCGACAGATCCAATAATATTCTTAAAACAGAATGTAATGATATCATTTAAAAAGTTGTGCTATGGTTCCAACATAACAAATTGCACATAATATCTGATGAAACTCAGATATCAGACATTACAAAATTGAACAACCTAATATTGTTATGAACTCTACAGCACTTTAAACCGCAAACAATGTTAAATACAAAATAATAACAAATTGAATACAGTAAGCGAGGTTCACAACTATCCCACAAAAAGTAGAAATGGTATTTTTATTAAGCGGACAAGGTTGGATGTCCTTAAAAAATCACGTTATGGATCTATACTCTACAACCATCTGATATCAAAAATATAAAAAACTTTACCAAATTTAAAACTGCCTTGAAGAAGTACCTATGTACTATTTTTTTTTTTAATTCGCAGGTAAATATTTGTTTTGTGTTTATATTTCTCTGTGAGGCATAAATAATTAATGTACCAATAAACATTATTATTATTATCATTAAAACAAGTAGAAACAAAAAAAAATTGTATTAAAAAGTGTCACGACCTTGTAAAACTTTAGAAGCGGTCACATTAGGTGTTATCGAGTTATTAAGAAAAAATGAATCCGGCAAACTTTAGTTTTTTTCAATGTATGTTACAAAATAAAAGGTAAGGGTGAATTTGAAATGAGATTGTTTGCGAGTAATGAATTTTACAAAACATCCCCCATTTAACCGTCGTTCTATCTCTTCTAATAACCGGTGAGCATGGACATGTGGAGACACGGTATATGAAAAGTTTAAGTATTGTTTTCCTTCAGTAGAAGAGGATTTTATCGAGTAGAAAACCCATTATTAAGCGTTCAGATTTATCCAGTTCTTTCATGTCCGAGCGTTAATGCTGGTCTTTCTCATTTTCCATTGTGTGCGGGAAAGTGGCAGTCTGCTGCATACAAAGGTCGAATGCTGGCGGGATTTTCGGTGCGTGGAAAATGTTTTCCTCTGTCGGCCAGTGCGATTCGCCGGTGGCGTGGTGCAGACACGGAAGAAAGGGGTTGGAATTTATTAAGATAAATGGAGGGCGCACAATGCTATCCGGTTTGTATGTGTGCGTCGGCGTGTTTGTTTGTCAATAGATATCAATCATAGAAGCTGAATAGGCGACGTTTTGAAAGCGTTCTATTTATATGATTATATATTTTCGGAGCGGCTGTAAGAGAGAGAATCCTATCTAAACGGTGAATGGACTTACATTGTAGGCGTCTTTAATATTAATGAGGCTCTTGGTGTGGGCGACGGTGCCGGCGATGCCGACGCCGAAGGGAATCCTGATTTCCTCGGTGCGCGCCAGCTTGACGGCCTCCTCGAGCTCGGTGTCGTGGCGGACGTCGAAGAGCTTGGCGACCAGGTGGCGTTCGTCGGGCGGTCCTCTGGCGAGGAAGAGGGAGCCGCGGTCCGCGTTCGTGAGGATGCTCACATTCTTGAGGATCTTATGGCAGAGCACGTCTATGTCGAGTTCATTGGCGACGTCACGGATGAGCTCCATGAAGAGTTCGGACTCTTCCATGGAGTCGAGGTCGCGGCGTGGACGGACATTCTGCGGCTGCTGGTCGAGTTTATTGGGCGACGCGGCGAGCCACAACTGGAAGAGATCAGAGGTGATCGAGGTGCGTTTGGGGAGGACCGTCGTGCACGCTCTGTGCACCCTTTGTTTGAATTGCAAGGTGGCATGGTCTCGCAGCCAGGTCTCGACAAGGGTAGGATGGTCCTCCAGCCACTTCCCCACCGCAGCCAAGTCTTCCTCGGCGTCGGGAGGCGGTGTCATCGCCCAGCATGGCCTAGAAGACGCGACGCCACGACGATGGCGTCCAGGTGCGACGCTCCACGAGACACTGGCCGTACATACTGACTGGCATCTGGCATGTGCTTGTCCCGGACCAGAGATGCGTACTTTTATTGATCTGCTGGATACCGCGCGCAGTGTGCGATGTGCGATGTGCCATGGGGTAGTTACCCTTATTACGTAACGCTCGCTAATGTGCCACGACGCGTTTACTTCTCTACGCGGCGATCATCTACTTGCCGACCGGTCGGCCGACAATTATTCTCTACACGAAACAACCGTAAAAACGCCCACGCTCGCACAAAAAAATAAATATAAAACGCGCGCCGTTAAATTTTCAAATCGATATCCCGCAAAAGCGCCAACGAAAATATTTACACTTCACTTATAAAGACGTCGGCACCAGCGACCGCTTCTAATCGTGGATAAAGGTGAAAAATTAATCCGCACACAAGAGCGGACTTAACAAAAAAAAAATTAATGACCACCACTCGTTTTATCTAGCGAGTGTTTACATCACAATGATAATAATAATAATAATAACCGTTAATTTCCTAAAGACATTCATGTATTTAGTTACAGGAAAATGTAACTTTAATTAACAAAGAATATTAAAAGGGGATTGAAGGGTAGTAACGAGAAAAAATATACCGGGTGGCTCACTGAAGCGTCAAAGTTAAGCGGCCTTAAATATTAAATATAAAAATATGATTTATATAAAAGTTGTAGATAATTATCGACTCTACATTCAGTAAGTATTTGTATCTGTACAGGGTGCCCTACAATGAAGAACCATCACAAACTTATATATATATTTTTTATCGTATGTTTATTAAAAAAAAACTCAAGTGTGTTATGATTTTTTATTTTTTTTATTTATGTAGGCACATACAGGGTGTCCTAAATAGAGTAGGATTGCATGGGTATCTTTCTTATTCTTAAAGCTAGAGATCTGGTTAAATGGGCAATGTTGTGCGGTTTTCTATGCTGATTCAGATTATGTTGAGAAATTTTCAAAATTCCGAGCAGTTTAGAAAATATTTAAAAAAAAACTGAAAATCGCGATTTTCAAAAAAATCTAATATCTCAATAATTATTAAAGATGCGATAAAAAGTTTTAAATAAAAGTTACTTGGTTTAATTAGGCAAACATAGAAATCAAGTCAAAATAAAATTCAAGATGGCGGTTTCCGAGATATTAATACCAACTTTCTTATTTCAAATGGCCGCCATATTTGATTTTTACATGCATAAATAGACTTTTCTTTTCTCTTTTCAACGATGTACAACAACCTATGTCAAAATAAAAAATAATGGAAATATTAATTGTTGTAAGTTTAAAACAAGTAGACATAAATAAAAATAAAACAAAATTTGTTATAACGACTAACTGTCATCTTACATTAGTTTATCAGTTGTATTAATCATTTATACATGTGTATTGTCTTAAGTTGTTGTAATATCGATAATTATTAATTACTTGAAATGGCGAATTATTCAATATCTGAACAATACGATATGTTTTGTAATTACATCAAGTGTTACAAAAACCCCCATCTTGCAGCACAAACATACCAAGCAAACTTTCCTGAAAGAAGGCAGCCGGACATTAAGGTATTTAAAAGATTGGATGAAAATATGCAATTGTATGGAAGTTTAAAAAACCCTAAGAGAAATAGAAATATGATCATTGATGATGAAAAATTAACATTGGCTTGTGTGGCAGCTAATAGGAACATTTCATGTCGGCAGATAGAAAATGAAGTTAACGTATCTAAGTCTAGAGCATCAACAATTTAAAAAAAGCACAAGTTTCACCCTTATAAATTGCATCTATCTCAGACTTTACAACCAAATGATAACATCCGTAGATTAACATTTTGCAGGTGGTTAATCAACAAAATTACGGAAAATGGTGATTTTATAAACACAATCTTATGGACTGACGAATCTTACTTTTCTAATTGTGGATTATTTAATCGTCATAACGAGCACTATTGGGCTCAAGAAAATCCACACATAGTTATTCCACGGCGAAACCAAGTAAGGTTCGGCTTTAGTGTTTTTTGTGGCATAATGGGAAATCGTTTACTTGGTCCTATAATTTTTCGATGGAACTCTAACTGCAAACGTTATTTGGAAATTCTTCAAACAACCTTAGAAGATTTATTGGATGATTTACCTTTGGCACAAAATATGCAAATATGGTACCAGCAAGATGGCGCTCCAGGACACAATGCCAGAGATGTTATTACTTATCTAAATGGACGTTTTAATAATAAAGTAATAGCGACTAATGCACCTGTACAGTGGCCAGCCAGATCTGCAGACTTGACGCCTCTTGACTTTTATTTGTGGGGCACTTTAAAAAACAAAGTTTATGGAAGTAACTTCAATTATAACAATGTGGATGAACTTCGCGAAGCAGTGACAGAGGCAATAAACGGCATTAATCGCAACACATTGCGAAAAGTAACTGGCAGTGTTGTCAAACGCTGTCAATTGTGTTTGGCCAATAACGGTCAACATTTTGAGCATTTTTTATAATTCATTGTTATTTTACTACCTGGTTGTATTACCTCTTTTTGTTTTGTTACATTTGCTTTAAAAATAATTTAAAAAATTAAAATTAAAATTTAAACAATTAATATTTCCATTATTTTTTATTTTGACATAGGTTGTTGTATATCGTTGAAAAGAGAAAAAAAAGTCTATTTATGCGTGTAAAAATCAAATTTGGCGGCCATTTGAAATAAGAAAGTTGGTATTAATATCTCGGAAACCTCCATCTTGAATTTTATTTTGACTTGATTTCTATGTTTGCCTAATTAAACCAAGTAACTTTTATTTAAAACTTTTTTTCGCATCTTTAATAATTATTGAGATATTTGATTTTTTTGAAAATCGCGATTTTCAGTTTTTTTTAAATATTTTCTAAACTGCTCTGAATTTTAAAAATTTCTCAACATAATCTGAATCAGCATAGAAAACTGCATAACATTGCCCATTTAACCAGATCTCTAGCTTTAAGAATAAGAAAGATACCCATGCAATCCTACTCTATTTAGGACACCCAGTATGTTAGTAATTGACATACAAAACGTCAGATCTTTCTAAAAGTCACAATTATTCCGTGCGCACAATGGTTTACAGCAACCAGCAAAAAACGTTTCCGGTTGAAAGTTATTTTCAAAATGGGACTGAAGTGGACGGAAATTGGGTGTATTCATTCGACGCACCTTTGGCAGAGTTTTGGTAAGAATTTCTTAACGTGCCAATTATTTATGATGAATTTAAAAATACCTTATCACGAAACTCCGTTAACCAGGAAGTGGTAGACCATTCAAACGTACTTAGGATGTTATTAACACAGCCCAAGGAATTTTGGAAGATGAACCTACGACTTATCTGCGCGTTTGTCACAGCAAATTAATTTGCCGCAAGTAACATTACCTCAATATGTGTTACCAACTTAAATTTTTAAAAATAAAAAATCCTGGTACACTTGAGGTTTTTTTTTTAATGAACATACTTTAGGTATATTTTTGCATTTGTATGCATATTTTTAATATTTTAATGAAACTGACAATAACCTTTATTGGGCTAAATTTAACCTTTTCAGAGTTATTCTGGTTTTCAGGGAAAAAACAAGCAATAATTGAACAGCAACAGAAAAATAATAAATTGATTTTAAGTATTAATAATAATAATATAATAATACACTTTATTGCTCAACACGATAAACCCAATTACAAAGCAAAAATTAATACAGTTCAATTAATTAAAGAATCGAATAATGAAGCTGTTATTCCCAAAAACGATTGACATCCCTGAGAGCTTGTTTAAGTATGTCAAAAACAAGTTAAAAAAACTGAAATTGCTTGCCATCTTTAATAACAGAAGATAAACTTAGGGTCACTACTAGTGTTAGAAGAAGATCTCAAACAGAGCGTGTTTAGAAGTGAATGCAATTTAACACTGACTTAAAATGCAAACTCTTAAACTAAGTTTGCCGTGGAAAATTACTTTAAATGGGTGCCAGTAAGAAAATTATGTTTCCTAAAGAAGTTGCTAATTTTTCGAAGACCCTTTCAACGGTACCACTTTCGACGCATCGTGTCATTTAAAAATTAGGAGTTCTTGAAATTCTTAACCCATTAACGCCCAAAGGGTATAGCCGAATAAGATGGTCAAAAGTGCCCCCAAAGCAAATCAATAATCGCGATGACTGGATGAAAGATAATTAAAAATGCCGTTGATTGCTCGAAATTTCAGCCTCCTGAAGCAATTTGTTGTCGAGATATGACCGAAAACGTGAATTTTACGTTTTATTTTCTTTCTCCTTTTCTATGGCACGAATCAAGCTGAAAACACGTCTAGCCAAAACAAAAAATAAATACATCTCGCAGTATTTTTTTTCATTTTTTTTTGGCGCTAAATTCAAATAGAAAAATGAAGCTAATATTTTCAAAATTCATTTTTGCAGTGAAGGTATTCGAGGACTGGCTCAGTTTTTTTTGTAAATGTGTTTTACCAAATTCTATAACATACATTTTTTTCAAAATTTTAAACAGTGTGGAAGATAGTTAAGATAATTAGAAACCACTTTTATCACCTTAAATATATGAATTTCGCGCCAAAATTGTGATAAAAAAGTTATTTTTGTGAAGGGTATCTCACTAATTAAAAAAAAGATAATCATTTCACAAAAATTTTATATCACAATTTTAGCGCGAAATTCAAATTTTTAAGGTGGTAAAAGTGGTTTTTAATTATTTTAACTATCTTCCACACTGTTTAAAATTCTGAAAAAAATGTATGTTATAAAATTTGGTTAAACACAGTTACAGAAAAAAAACTGAGACAGTTCTCGAATGTCTTCACTGCAAAAATGAATTTGGAAAACTTTTACTTAATTTTTCTATTTGAATTTGGCGCCAAAAAAATTGAAAAAAAAAATAATGCGAGAAGTATTTTTTTTTCATTTTGGGTAGACGTGGTTTCAGCTTGATTCGTGCCATAGAAAAGGAGAAAAAAAATAAAACGTAAAATTCACGTTTTCAGTCATATCTCGACAACGAATTGCTTCAGGAGGCTGAAATTTCGAGCAATCAACGGCATTTTTAATTATCTTTCATCCAATCATCGCGATTATTGATTTGCTTTGGGGGCACTTTTGACCATTTTATTCGGCTATACCCAATTTATTTATTTTTCAGATTTTTTGCAAAAAGTTAATATTTTCGTCTAAAACGGCATTCGTTCAATAGGTGCTTGTAAATATAAAAAAATTGATAAATTGCTTCAATGAGTGGCCCCGTAAAATTTCACGATCATTTCATCAATGAAATGAGAAATACTATACTTTTCGTCTTCTACAATTTTAGTCTCCTGGGTGACTCTTAAATTGTAGAAGACGAAAAGTATCGTATTCCTCATTTTATTGTATTTATCTACAAGAAGTCAGAGAATTTTTATTTTATTGATTTCATCAATGAATAAATGTTCTTGGAAAATGCCAAATTGAGAAAATTTACTGTTCATTACATCCATAAGGGGTCTTAGTTTGTACCCTTTATAATGCTTATTATCTTTAGCCTTGAAAAAAAATGAATTAGTCACTCGAGCATGGCGTTGTTCTTAACTCCCAAATCATCAGCCTCAGACTTGCAATCTCTTTCAGATGGTAATGTGTGATATTCGGAGAAGATAAGAAAGCCAAAAATTATTTACCCATGCTTCAGAAATGTTTTACCCATGCACCATTATCAATAGTATACAGCCATAAGGAAGTGAAGTGAATAAAAAACCTGTGACTTATTTAAGGTAATTGTCCTAGTGATTCTATTATTGCTGTTTTCGTAATTTTGTGACCCCCAATGAGATGCAGCACTTTCATTTAAAAAATATGTATGTGCCGAAAAGAAGATGAAAATATTGCGGATGAAGATGAATAATAAATTTTATGAAGTTTTTTATACTTTCTAATAAATCCCCACTGTATTTACGTTCTATTTTCAAATTTTATTATTTTTGAGAGGGACAGCGGCGTAATTTTGGGGGATTTTTATTAAACATTTGGGGCAAATTAAAAATTACTACTGGCAATACTCGTTGAAATAAATTATTATTATTATTATTACATTAAATATTCAATCTGTTTGTTTGCATTTTTAATCGTTAGGCCTGGATTTGGATTTTTTTTTACCTATATTTTAGATTTTTGACCTGCACTTTCGTTTTTTTTTTTGGTATAAATTTCTGATCTTTTGAACTAATTTTTCTTAATTTTGGTCTAAATTTTCGATTTGTTTGTTTAAATTTTCGATTTTTTGGTCGGCATTTTTTATCTTTAAGCCCGAATTTGTTATTTTTTGCCTTATGAATTATCCATTTTTATGCGAGGTATTTTCGAGTTTTTGATTTTTTGTCCTTTTTTTTTAAACATTTTCGCGTTTCTGGTTGGCAATTTATTTAGAACTAGAGTTATTTTTGGGACTGAAAATGGCAAATTATTTTTCTTTTGCTTGATTTTTCAATTTTTTGGTCTGCATGTTTTTTTTAGGCCAGGAATTTCATTTTTTTTGCTTATATTTTAGATGTTTGGTCTGCATTTTTGATTTATTTGTTCTAATTTTTTACAGAGTTTTCGTACAAAGTTTTTGATTGTTTGCCCTTCATTTTCGATTTTTTTTAACCTGAATTATGGTTTCTATGGGCGAATTTTTTTAATTACTTTCAAGTTTAGAGTTCCGGCATTTTATTTTGGGACAAAGTTATTTTTGGGGCTGAAAATGGCAAATTACTTTTCTTTTGCTTGAATTTTTAATTTATTAGTCTGCATTTTTTAATTTTTACATCAGGATATTTGATTGATTTTAGAAGTTTGGTCTGTGTTTTTCATTTCTTTGTTTTTTCTGGTCTGCATTTTTTATTTTTGCTGAGAGTCTAAATTTTCGATTTTTTGCCCATATCTTAGTTTTTCTTAACCTAATAAATTCAATAAAACGAAATGTAGCCTGAATATATGAATATTTAATGCTAATCTATTTAATGCTTTCTGCAACAAGCAAGGTTGTTTAAAAGATAATTCAATTCTACTTGAGAATACGTTACTAAATACAGGGTGTACCATTTGAAAAAACGAAGTTATTCAACTTTATAAGTTGGGTTTTTCTACCGCATTTTTTTATCAACCTGTATTATTTTTTGTATGAAATCATGGTTGGCTCTATAGTTCGAACCTTCAACCAAATAATTAAAATGATTTTAATAGTTCAACGTCAATCACTGGGGCAAAAATAAAATTTCACCCAGACCATGCATTTCAACAAATCTTCAAATATTTCGAAAACGGCAAACAATAGGTATAGGAAGTATTAAAGTAACTCATCTTTATTTGCTCCATATAATTCAAAAATGACAAAAAATACAGGGTGTTCCGTTAAAAAAAAACATAAGTTTGGTCTGTAACTTTGTTATGGGACACCCTGTACAATTTTTTTAGGGCGTGCAGCTCACTATTATACACAACTTTTGTATAAAACATTTTTCGAAATTTTGAAAAATAAGCACGTAATTGACCGTTCCCAGAGCACTGAAACACCCTGTATATCAAGGGAGAGAAGTGCGTGATGTTTCCTGAGGTGCAAATTTGTATGCTGAGGGCGAAAGTCTGAGGGATACAACGCACCGTGGGAAAAAAAGCATTTTCTCCCGAGACATATATTTTTTTCACAAACGGGATGTTTTAAGAATAAAACGTTCGTTCCTAAAAAGCAACCTAAAAAAAAATTGTCAGCCGTGACAGTTAAAATAAATAATGGAACCTCGCTGGGAGAGAAATTATTATTTCTCTCTGTAGGGAGACAAATAATTACTTCTCACGATTTCTAAAGCTAAGAAATCGACTTTCTCTCACGTTTGTGAAAAAATAAATTTAATTCAATAAATGTTGTTTTGCCGATTATAGTGCCATCTGCCGCTAATCGAAAAAAAAATCGGATAAAAACCAAATATTTTTGAGAGAAATGATTACTTCTCATGATTTCGAAAGCTGAGAAATCGACTTTCCCGTTTGTGAAAAAATAAATTCAATTCAATAAATGTTTTTTGCCGATTATAGCGCCATCTGCCGCTGATCGAAAAAAACAATCGGATAAAAACCAAATATTTTTTAGCGTAGAATCCAAATCTGCAACAAGAAAAGGGGTTCCTATTAAGATTTCTCCCAAGGTTCTTAACACAGTCGCAAAATAGTATGGGGATACCATTCAGGAACATATGAAAAGATTATAATGCAGTTTTTCTTTTTTGCTCAGGACCAACAATTACAGCCGTTGCTTTGATTGGATTACTTTTAAAGAAATGCAAATTTGAAAATTTAGATATTTTTGCCACATCATGATTTTTTCAGCATTTGACACCATCTATGTCAAATGATAAGTATAATTACGTGTCATCTGCATATTGGTGGTATTGGCAATGATCTATGTAGTTGTGCAGGCAACAAGTAGAGATTAAAACTAAAAGTGGTTCCAGGATTGAACCTTGGGGTAGACCAGACTATTTGGATAATATATTTACTAATATACATACAGATCTAAAAAAAAATCAACAGTCTGGGGCCTACTCTCAAGGGCGAGTAAAGGCAATTGTGAATGGCAGAGGATCCGCACATAATATGATAATGATATGACACCGAAGTTTGCCCAGAGGTAAATTATGCTTTTTCGCAAAATCTAAATACACCGTATCAAAGGGAATAAAATACTCTACAACTTTGATATGAACCATTTTTTTACATGTGTTTAGAAGAAATTTGCTAAAAAAACTTTTTCTTTGAGGAGTGGTTTCATCACCTCAGACTGGAATTCCGCAGAAACAGAAAACAACATGACGGACAAAATTCGTATTTTTTCCAGTAGAATACGATCCCGCAATAAAAAATAGAGGGTTCCATTTGAAAAACTTCGTTTGTCCTTGAAAATTGACCCCAAGGTCATTTGCAAGATTACCTACATATATCCCCCTCCGAATCCTACAACTTTTATCTGAAATATTTTTTGCCATATTGCTCAGGTTTCAAGTTATTTGAGGTGGCAATTTAAAATAGGACACCCTGTATATAGTCATTATCTAATGTTAATTTTAATTTTAATCTGATGCAATATTCTATTTATGTATGCAGTTTTAAACCTATTAACCTATTTTATATATTATTTTTGTACTCAATAGATGGAAAGTACTAGTTGACTCGTGTAAAGATGAAATTCTGACGGCACTTAAATAAATATTATTATTATTATTACTAGTTTACATTTCACTTGTCGTTCTTTATTAGGCTATCGACCCGAAGTCGTTCGGCCTAGGAATTCTTATTTACTTAAACTAGGTCAGAAAATATGTATTTCTATTTTCCGTCTAAAAATATTAAATTGTATCTGTCAGGATCCGCCTAACCGTCCATCAATCTCGAGATCCTTCAGCCGTATTATTATGTAAACATTAAATATATTTATTTAAAAACATACGAAACATTTGGCAGTGTGTTGAAAACTTTAATCCATTGAGCACGTGTTGTAAAGTGTGTAAAACTGTACAGTGGCGTACCTACAGCTTTTGCTGTTAATTCTTAACAATATTACTATGTTAAGAACAGAGTTTTCCAACAGATATTTTTGAATAAATATTATAAGTTCAAAAGGCCCTTGCTCGTTTTTCAATGTTTTGCCTGTTCTTGTTGAGCTGATACAGATATAAAATTGTATGGTATTTTTGAAACAAAACAAAAAAAAAATTGGTGAGAAACAAAAAAGGTAAACACTTACGGTTTCCAAAATTTTACCAAAATCTTTTCAGCTCTTTAGATTGTCAGATAAAGCTTAAGTTTAAAGTTTTGTTTCAAAATCTCTATTGAAGTTACAACGTCCACAATCAGTCACAAACATTTTTCAAAAATGTCCAGAATCGTTTCGGATGATATTTTTCTTGAAATAAAATTCTAAATAAATTATGAAAATAATATATTTTCCATATGGTGGAAGTAGAAACAAGACATATTTCTTGGTCTACAGTATGAGTCTTACTAAGCCTACCAAATAGAAACCAAATTTACGTTGCTTTTACATAAAATTGCATTTGAATCGATTATTTAGAGTGATAAATCCTTAAATGTCAAGATAACGTTCTGCATTAGAGCATAAATTTCACTTTTTAAAAATATTTATGAGCATAACTATTAATTTGATAGTTAAATTACAAAAAAAATAATTCACCGTCTCACTAGACATTCCAAAATATTCAAAATTATCATAAAAAAACATACAATGAATTAAATCAATTAATTAAAATAAAATATTTAATTTAATTTACATTTCGATTTTTCTACTGCAAGTTCTTAAAAATTAAAGAAACTTGGAAATTTTGTTCAGCATCTTACTTACTTATTCAAGTTTTTTGATGACGAAAAAAGGAATTCTGATTTTCAGAAGTTTAGAACAATTAAAGAAATTTCGAAAATTTGCTCGCCAATTATTCTAGCTCTTTTGATTACAGCACAAAAGAGAATTTGAGTCGCGATGGTTTTTAAGCTTTAAGTTTCGAGCAATTGAAGAAATTTGGAAAATTCGTTCACCATCTTACTTACCTATTCAAGCTCTTTTAATGAATGTGAAAGAACGAATTCGAGTCGCAATTATCTTTCAGTTTTTTAGTTCTAAGTTTCAAACAATTGAAGAAATTTAAGATATCGCTCGCCATTTTACTCTTTTGATTAAAGAGAAAAATTCGAACTCGAATCGCGATAGTTTTTCAGTTTTTTATCTAAATGTTCCGAACAAATGATGAGATTTTGAAAATTCATTCACAATCTTATTTAGCTATCCAAGTTCTTTTTATTAGAGCAAAAAATGCGAATTCAAGTGACAATTGCCATAAGTGTTGAACAATAGAAAAATTTACAATTGCATTTGTGACTTTATTCTAATCTTCAAGTTCTTTTTATTACAGCGAAAATGCGAATTCAAGTCTCGGTCAGCTTTACCTAAGTTCCGAGAAATTGAAAATATTTCGAAAATTCAACTCTTTAGGTTTTTAAAAGCACTGCAAAGAAAAGAATTCGAGACAGTTCATTTTTGACCTTTTCAAAAATATTTTCACCATCTTACTTTACTCCTCAAACTATTGTAATTACAGCTAAAAAACAAATTCTAGTCGCAACAGTTTTTCAATTCCGAATAATTGAAGAAGTATAAAAATGTGTTCACCATCTTACTCAACTCTTCAAGTTATTTTAATAGCTGTGCAGAACACAACAATTTGAGTGGAAATTTTTTTTAAGTTTTTTAGCTACAAGTTTTTAACAATTGGAGAAATTTAGAAAATTTGTTCACCGTTACTTAACTCTTCAAGTTCTTTTAATAACCTTGAAAAAAAAATGAATTCGGGTCGCATATGTTGTTCAGTTTTTCAGCCATAAATTTTGAAGAAATTAAAAAAATTCGCTGCCCCAAAATTTGCGACGCGGACCGCCCCGTATAAAGAACAAAATGCTCTTTTCCTACTAAAATCGTATAAAGACGTACGTTTGTACATTTTACGTATTTTCGTATTTTTAATGTTTAGATCTAGTTTGTTAGACAATATTTTCCATAGAGAATTTAATTTGTATTTAAAAACAACAAAAAAATTAACTTGTTAGAAATTATTTTCGCAGATTTATAGATGAAAAAATTTACGTTTGCAAAATTTATATTAGAAGAATGGCATTTGGAAAAAATACTGTAAATTTGAACAAGCACGTTCCTTAACTGCATCGATAGTTTGGTTTATTACAGAACAAATAAAACCTGCAATGAATTCTTTCAATTTAAAGTTTGTAAAATTTACTCCAACAAATTTGCTTTTGAAGATTTTCATTAACAGTAAACTGCTTTAAATACGTTCGTTGAGGTATCCTGGAAATTATTTAAAATAAATTCGGCGTCAAAAAAAAGCGCCACTAGAAAAATCGCGAAAAAACTCGATTTTTCAAACCGTCGTAACTTGGTTCAATATGGTCGAAAATCGATGAATCTTTCAGTTTAGGAAAGATTCAAGTTTTATCTTGAAGAATGTGTAGTTGATTTTGACCCCAAGGCCAACCTACCCCCCGTAACAACTCGATGGAAAAAAAAGTTTTTTACGTAAAATATTGTCCAACTTTAACAAGCTGTACCGTGCGCAAAAAAATCGGCGGGAAATTTCACCACAATGGCAGAAAAATTTGAACAATTTCCTTCAAATGCCTTAAAAATTCGAGTTGTTTCGATGATTTGGAGCAAAGTTATGAATTTTTGAAAAAGAAATGGCATTTTTCACTTTTTTGGCCATAACTTGAGTAATTTTACACCCAAATCGATGAACTTTTGCAGTCTGAACAGTTTCAAATTTTCTCTTCAACGTCATGTGAATTGTTTTGTTGCTAAGACGATTCCACCCGCTGCCACCCCGTAAAGGAAAAAAAATGTTTTTGAAGTTTAAATGTGCAAATTTGGTATGTTGTACCGTGTGCAAAAAAAATCGTGGACTGAATCGGTTAGCAGGGCAATAAAGTTCAATCATTTTCCTCCAATTTCTTCCAAAATTCAAGTCAATGCGATGATTTGGCGCGAAGTTATGCAGTTTAGAAAAAAAAAATACATTTTGCGCCTTTTTGGCCATAACTAGGCGATAGAATTTTGCGATCCAAGAAGTTTTCGACTTTCGTGACTCCATTGAAAGCCCTACAAAAAGTGTTTTGAATTGACAAAAAATGTTAAATTTTTACAACTTGTTTTCATTTTCAATGTCATCCTTTTTTTCAAAAATTCATAACTTTGCTACAAATCATCGAAACCACTCGAATTTTTAAGGCATTTGAAGGAAATTGATTAATTTTTTTTGCCATTGTGGTGAAATTTCCCGCCGATTTTTTTTTTGCGCACAGTACAGCTTGTCAAAGTTGGACAATTTTTTACATAAAAAACTTTTTTTTCCACCGCGTTGTTACAAGGGGAGGGGGTGGCTTGGACTTGGGGTCAAAATCAACTACATATTCTTAAAGATAAAACTTGAATCTTTCCCAAACTGAAAGATTCATCGATTTTCGACCAAATTGAACCAAGTTACGACGGTTTGAAAAATCGATTTTTTTCGCGATTTTTCGAGTAGCGCTTTCTTTTTGACGCCGTGTGTATTTTTTTGGAAATGCAGTTCTTCAAAACAAAAAATAAATTTATTATAAATTATTTTCGCAGATTTAGAGATGAAAAATACGGTCGAAAAATTTGTTTTTGAAGAATTCATTGTATTGGGAATTAATTACACTAAATTTGTACAAGCACATTCTTTAACTGCATCGATAGTTTGGTTTACTACAGAAGAAACAAAACCTACAATTAATTCTTTCAATTTGCAAAATTTACTTTGTGAAATTTGTTTTTAAAGAATTTGGTTCGCAGTAAACTCTTTCAAATACGTTCCTTGAGGTATCTTGGAAATTATTTATAAGCATTTTTTAGAAACTTATTGGAAATTATTTTCGGAGATTTGTTGTAGATGAAAAAAAAATACTTTCGATTTTTTTTTTTTTAAGAATTGTATTTGGAACAATTTGCTGCAAATTTATACAAGCACGTTCCTTAACTACATAGATCGTTTGGTTTACTACAGAAGAAACAAAATCTATCGTGTGAGCCACAAAATTTTGTTTCAGAGTTGGTTTATCATTGAGATAAATGAGGTATGTCGCATATTATACGTCATGAGACTCTAAATTAATTCAATTGAAATAGATTTAAAAAAATTAATTAATCTTAGACATGACTGCTAGGTTTCTCTCTCTCTCAGTCATGGCCAACTGAGAAAAAAAAAACAAAATTAATTCTGTGGCTCACACCTTACAATTAATTCGCTCAATTTAGAGTTTGTAAAATTTATTTTGAAAAATTAGTTTTTAAAGAATTTCATTCACAGTAAACTCCTTAAAATACGACCGCCTCGACAATCTGGTTTACTACATAAAATCACAAAATCTACTATTCATTTTTTACTTTCTCCGTTACGAAGTACGAGAAAGTATTGTGATCGTGATTTTTTTTTCAAAAATTTTTTTTACGGAAATATCCGTTTTGGGGTCCCTAGATGCCATTTCAAAAATATCTGGAAAAAAAAAATTGTGTCTGTGTGTGTGGCTGTCTGTCTGTGCGCGCTGTATCTCAAAAACTTATAGAGCAATTGATATGAAACTTTGAACATCCATCTTATTTGATAATCTGATGAACTGCAAAGCTTTTGCTAAAATTTCGTACACCGGAAGCGCGCCTTACCTTAACTGTTTTTTGTTTTTTGCCAATTTTTTCTTAAATATGAAAAATTTCACAAAAACATTTAAACAAACTTTGAAGACAACAAAGAAATGAACATCTTTTGCTTGAAAATATTTTTCTTAAAATCATTTTTAGAGAATTTTTATTTTTTTTATTTTTGGTTTATAATTATAAAACGATAACAGTTACAGCAAATTTATGTTAATAATAATTGTATAGAATGCTTTTTTTCGAAATCCCTTTGGTTTTTGAGTAAACTGAGTTTTTGTATTTGAAGTATAATTTTTCCATCTTTCATAATTTTGACGTTTTAAAAGTCAGTTTCATCCGAGTTTACACAACGCTCGATGTACATTTAAAATATGATTTCAATTGAAAATGAACTATAAAAACGTAAATATAAATGGCTATGATACCATCAAGTCGGAGAAAGTAACATGATGGCTACATCACCATTTTTAGATTTAGAACTGGAAAAGTTTTCTTCCAAGGAATTTGTTTTTTAAAGAATTGGGTGCCACGATTGCGGTTCCGATCAAAGACTCAAACGTAAAGACAGATCAGCGCAGTGTTTGGTGATGTTCAATCGGAAAAGTAAGATGTTTCGGATGATTCGTAACTAAGGATGAAACGTATCACCATACTCGAGGTGAAGAGGTACTCAAAGCAGTAGGTACCACCCGGCAAACATGCGCTAAAGAAGGCGAAAACTGTTTTGTCTTCTGGGAAAGTGGTGGCCACAGTCTTTTGAAATACAAGGAATTCTTCTCGTTTATCATTTGAAAAAGGCTAAGACTGTTACAGGAGCCTAGAGTGCATTTGAATAGAGAGGACTCCCTGCGCATGGTTTGATGCCGAATAGGGTGTGGCAGTGTCTGATTGGCGTAGTTTATTAAGACTGCTATACTCTGGCCGCGCTATGAAGGCATCTGAGGATTAACGAAGGGTCGGAAGGGCCGCTCTCATCAGAACTGATAGGATATTTTGTTACTTTACACTCACAGATGTTTACACTTTACTTGCTAGCTGTTGGTGCACTATCGGCTTCTATGTATAAATGAGAGGTTTTCAGAAGGTTATAGATAGCACCTCAGATGCCTTCATAGCGCGGCCAGATTATATTAATTGTTCTAAATTTTTGTACATTGAAAGTGTACTACCAATTAGTCCCCACCACATTTATTTATTATTTGAATGGCTTTAGTTCGTATTATTTTCTGCCCCTCCGCATAGTATATTAACTTGAAAGCGACCCTTACAATCTTGCAAAGCCTGGGGTTCTTCTCTATGTAACATTACTGGACTGTTTAAAAGCCGAGATCAAACAATGCACCGGCTCATACGTCCGTAATCGCAATGGCAAAAATAAACGAATAGGGCTTTGAATTGATTCCGCATCCATCCTACTCTCCAGATTTTGTTCCCTGCCACTTCCCCAACTTGAAAACAAGGCTTTGTGGGAAGAGATTCTCGTCCAATGTAGAAGTCATCGATGCCGACGATGTGTATTTTGCAGACAGTAGGAAATAATACTTTTGTGATGAATAGAAAAAAGAAGACTTTGTTTAGAAATAAATGTGAATTAGAAAAACTTCATAGCCTTTTAACCATAGTTATCAAACAACCCTGAAGGCAGATTAATTTCATATTACCTGAAAATTTAGTATTGCACAGTAACTGTCGCAACTATCATATCTATAAATACATTTTATTTATGTTATTGGCTTTCCACATTACTAGATAGGTGGGGGTGGAGTCAGTTGCACCACAAAATGGATACTTCTATAGAAATTTCAAAAATTTCCACATCATAAAAATCATATAATCAAGAATTAATTTCAGTAATGCAGTTGACGACCTATTTACGACCCATCGATTTAATATATTCCACACAATCGCCTTAATTGATAATCGTTACAATTCTATCCATTAAAATAGAAACATTTTCGACAGCGAATAATTGTTGAAAATTGCTACACATGAGAAGAACCTCGGTAGAAAAATATCTCCGGCCGCAAATAAATTATTCATGACGAGATCAAGAATTTGACTTTCAGAGACGAGTCCGGGTAGGAAAAATGTGCCGGATTTGCGGAAACATGTCCGCATCCTGGAAACTTAATTCGCGTCGAATTGAATTATCGACCCGTCGTTTATCTAAGGAGCAGGGAAGAGTGGACCTTCCAGTGGAGAAGGGTCTTCATTAGCTTGAATTTATTATTGTGCTCACCGCAAACTTGATTACTGGAATAATTGCGTGGCTTATTGAAATTGTAATCAAAATCAAGGGCACTAACTACCTTGTTTTGCTTGGTAGTGAAAGTTTTGCGTACATGCAAAAATAGGACACCTTTTTTTGTCTAGTGTGAATCAATCTCTATTTGAATTTTAATAGTAGGCAGCTACATCCACAATGGGTATCGATTTTATTTATGATATGAAAGCTTGCAGGCTGTTGCAAAACACGAATGGATGGCATAACTGTTTTATACCTACAGATATTGACATTTACATTTAATAATATTAAAGCTCAATTTACATAAATTTTGGAAAAAAGACACGCACTGAATTACAAAGGTGTCTTATTGTTTGTTTTGGCAGCAGTTGTAGATATATGTGAAAAAAGGAAATGTTTCTGAAGTAAATTGCGCCTCAAATTAAAAAATCATGTAACGACAGTTTGAAACTTTGATACAAGTGTATTAATAAATAAGTTACTTTTTTACGACTTGTTTGATTATAATTATTAAAACTTTCCTTGGAAATCCTTAAATTATAAATATATAAAATTTGATGAAACGTCTGGATTTTAGGTAAACTGAGTAATGTTATGCAATTAAAATAAAACACTAATTATGATTCACTTTTTTTCAATGTGTAGATGTACAATTCGAGCACTAATTATTCATTACTAATAAATAATTAGATATTTCTAATTGCATTCAAATTAAATAGTGAATTCTAACCAGCGTTTCATTTTGATTCAATTCTCACACACCAAATACTTAACGTTACAAAAGATTTAATAGAGAGTAGAAATTCCCTTACTAAATTAAAGTCTGTTTATATCAGTAAAAACGATTACAATTTGTAGTTTAAACATCTCCAAACTGATAACCGGAATTGGTCGATTAATCGTTGTACCGCCATCTGTCTGTAGCATCAAGAAGTAGTTGTACATTTGCTCACCACTATCTGCTGTCAATATTATTGTTTTTACGACAATTAAAACAAATGTCTCGCTGCTCCGACTCGCTGTTTGTCATACAAATGCACAACTGCGGTCGTTCTAGATAGTGATGAGCGTTATTTTAACTAACTGCTACTTTTTAACCGTTATTTTAAAAAACACCAACGGTGATTTTCCTCCTTAAAAATACAGCCCGAAAAAAATTATGTTGCAAAATCTAAAATAGGTAAAATACAAAAAATCAAATACTTCTACCAAAAAACTAGAAAATACTAACAAAAAATTGCTCATAAATATCACCAAGTTAAAAATTGAAAATTTACGCCAATCAAAAATTCGCTGACAAAAATCAATAATTAAGGTAAAAAAATGGTGATGTGGCCATCATATTACTTTCTCCGATTTGATACTTATATTTGTAGATTCATGATTTATTTTCAATTTAAATAATATTTTAAATCGAGCGTTTCACATGATCGAATGATTGCAACGTCAAAATTATAAAAGCTACAAATGACAAATTATGTTTCAAATTCAAAAAATCTTTACCGTAAGTTTACTGAGAAACTAAATATAATACTAAAAAAGTCTTGAAATGGATTTCTAAAAATAGTCCTGATTAATTAAAAAGTCCTAAAAACCTAATTAAAGCCCTGAACAAGAGAGTGTTGAAAAAAGTCCCGTTAAAAAAGTCCTTCAAAAAGACCACAAATAAAGTCCTGAAAAAAGAGTTCTGATAAAAAATGTCTTGAAAAAAGTTTTAGAGGAACAGTTTTGGAAATAAAGTCTTGAAAAAAGAGTCCTGATAAAAGCCGTGAAAAAATGTCCTGAAAAATAGTCTTCATACAAAATACCAGAAATAAATGTCCCGAAAAAGAGCCCAAAAAAGTCCTGAAGATAGTTCAGAAAAAGGGTCCTGATGAATTATCATAAACAAATTGTCCTGTAAAAACAGTCTTGAAAAATTGCCCCGAAATAACATCTTAAAAAAATAAACAAAAAAGATTCTGAAAAAAAAAGCATTGTAAAAAGTCCTTAAAGAGATCTGAAGAAATTTTCCTGAACAAGAAATCCCAAAAAAAGTCTTGAAAAAAATCCCGAAAAAAGTCCTGCTAAAAGGTCTTCATATAAAACACCAGAAATAAATGTCCTTAGAAAATCCCGAAATAAAAAGAGTCCCGAAGGAAAGTCCTAAAATAAGTCCTAAAAAAAGTCCTGAAGAAAGTCCCGAAATAGAGTCCTGGTAAAATATCCTTAAAAATTGTCCTGTAATAACAATCTTGAAAAGGCGTTATGAAAATAATAAATGAAAATTTCCTTAAAAATATCATTAAAATAGTCCTGAAAAAGATCTGAAGAAATTGTTCTGAAAAAATCCAATGAACATGTATCCAATAAAAAATGTTCTGAAATATAATACTGAAAAAAGTCCTGTAAAGAGGGGTTGAAAAAAAATTCCCGAAAAAATAATTCTGAAAAAATGTAACGAAGAAAATTCTGAAAATAATCTTGAAACGAAGTCTTTAACAAGAGGTTCTTAAAAAAGTCTCGAAAAAAGTCCTAAAGGAACAGTTCTGGAGATCTTGAAAAACGAGTCCTGATAAAAGCCGTGAAAAAAATCCTGAAAAATAGTCTTCATACAAAATACTAGAAATAAAAGCCCAAAAAAGTCCTGAAGAAAGTTCCGAAAGAGGGTCCTGATGAATTATCATAAAAAAATTGTCCTGTAAAAACAGTCTCGAAAAATTGCCCCGAAATAGCATCTTTGAAAAATAAACAAAAAAGATTCTGAAAAAAAAGGATTGTAAAAAGATCTGAAGAAGTTGTCCTGAAAAAGAAATCCCAAAAAGAGTCCCGAAAAAAGTCCTGCAAAAAGGCCTAAAATAAGTCCCTTACAAAATTCCTGAAATAATAAGTTTTGAAAATAGTCTTGAAAAAAATACTAAATATATCTTAAATATGTCTAAAAAAGGTCATTAAAAAAAATTCTAAAAATTGTCATGTAGAAAATTCTGGAAAAAATTCCCGAAAATAAACGAAATCCTGAAAATAAAGGTCTTGAAAGAAAAAGTCCTAAAAATAAGTCTTAAAAAGTCCCGAAAAAGAATCCTCGACGAAGCGTCTTTTAAAAATGTCTTTAAAACAGACCTGATAAAAGTTCTGAAAACATTGCCCTGAAGTCAAAAAGGCGAAAAGGGCAAAAAACTGTTCAAAGTTTTGTGGTCGTTTCTGTATTAGTTTTTGAGATACAGCGCGCACTTAACACACAGACAGACTGTTATATAGAGAAATGTGATGATGTGGCCATCATGTTACTTTCTCCGACTTGATGGTATTATTTAAATTTATGCTTTCGTGGTTTATTTTCAATTTAAATCATATTTTAAATGTATATCAAGCGTTTTCTAGACTCGGATGAAACTGACGTTTAAAACGTCAAAATTATGAAACATGGAAAAATTATACTTCAAATTCAAGAACTCGGTTTACTCAAAAACTAACGAAATTTCGAAACAAACTTATTCTTTATAAGTTGTTTATTTTGGTATTATCTACAATTATTATTCACATAAATTTGTTGTAACTATTATCGTTTCATAATTATAAACCAAACATGGAAAAAAAATAATAATTTTTTTTCTCGAATAGCAATAATTTTATGAAAAATATTTTTAAGCAAAAGATGTTCATTTCTTTGTTGTCTCCAATGATTGTTTAAATGTTTTTGTGATATTTTTCATATTTAAGAAAATATTGGCAAAAAACAAAAAACAGTTAAGGTAAACACCCACTTCCGGTGTACAAAATTTTACCAAAAGCTTTTCAGTTCTTCAGATTATCAAATAAGACGTTTGTTCAAAGTTTCATATCAATTGCTCTATTAGTTTTTGAGATACAGCGCACACAGACAGCAAAAAAAATATACCTAGAAATGTAAAATCCTAGTAAAACCATAATAATTTGCCATTTTAAACCGCGATAATAACTCCTTAGCTCAAAATAAGTTTCCTACCCGAAAAAATAATGACCAAAGTCTAAAACAAAATGCAAATAGAAACAATTCAGATTAAAAAAAATTAAAATAAAATGCTTTGATTTTAATGTGTTTTATAATTGTAACAATATTGTCATTGATTTTACGTTGTATTTATTTATTTTATATTATTTAGACTGCACTTATATTTTGACACTCACATCCACTGCAAAGGCATTTTGCTTTGGCTATTTGTATTTTTGTGTATGGTGGCTTATGTGAAATAAAGAAAAAACTTTAAAATACCGACAAAATATTCATGCATAAAAATCAATAATTCACGTTAAAAAATATAAAATTGCTCTAAAAACAAAAATTTAGACGAATAAATAATTCGAAAATTCAGGCCAGCATAAAGAATATTTAGCCCTAAAATTCCAAGATTTTGAACAAAAAACAGAATTACAGGCCAAAGATTATATATCGGTTAGAAAATCAAAAGTCAAAAATCAATCAATCTAAAAATAAGAAATGCAGACCAAAACATTTGCTATTTTGACCCCCTACATAACTCTTTAGCTCGAAGTAAGTTTCCGGCCAGAAACTAGGAAATAATAGCCAACAAAAAAATTAACGCAATGGAATTAATAATTCTAGTTAAAAATATAGAATCAAAAATTTAGACCAAAAATCGAAAATTTGGGGCTAAAATCAAAAATGCAGATTAAAAAATCCAAAATTTTGACAAACAAATCGAAAATTTTGACTAAAATAAAAAAATGGTGATGTGACTATCATGTTACTTTCTCCGACTTAATGGAATCATTTATATTTACGCTTTCATGGTTTATTTTTAATTTAAATCATATTTTAAATGTACATCGAACATTTTGTAGACTCGGAAGAAAATTATGAAAGATGGAAAAATTATACTTCAAAAAACTAAAGAGATTTCGAAAAAACTTATTCTTTATAAGTTGTTAATTTTGGCATTATTATTGACATACATTTGCTGTAACTATTATCGTTTCATAATTATAAACCAAAAATGAAAAAAAACATTAATACATTTTTTTCTCGAATAACAATGATTTTATGAAAAATATTTTCAAACCAAAGATGTTCATTTCTTTATTGTCTTCAATATTTGTTTAAATATTTTTGTGATATTTTTCATATTTGAGAAAATATTGGAAAAAACGAAAAACAGTTAAGGTAAACACCCACTTCCGGTTTACGAAATTTTACCAAAAGCTTTTCAGTTCTTCGGATTATTAAATAAGACTTATGTTTAAAGTTTCGTATCAATTGCTCAATTAGTTTTTGAGATACAGCGCGCACAGACACACACAGACACACACACGCACACACATACACACACACATACACACACACACATAGACACAAAAAAAAATTCCAGAAATTGTTGAAATGGCATCTATGGACTCCAAAATGAATATTTCCGTAAAAAAAAAATTTTAAAAAAAATCATGATCACAATACTTTCTCGTACTTCGAAACGGAGAAAGTAAAAATAGATATATATGCTAGAAGCAATTTATCGTAATTTAAATACAAATGATCAACAAATGAATTTATTGATTTATTATATTTTCCATTATTTAAATTTTTTTAGAATTACAAGAATTGTTCATCTTAATTTTAATTATTCGACCATTTTTTTAATTTCATTTCGTAATTGTTTTCACACATTTTTATTGTACTCAACTTTTATTTTTGATGTTCATATTATTCACTAAATTTAGTTTAATTTTAATACATTTCTTTATTTTCTATACATTTTAGGGGTGAATTACACTTTACGGTCTTAACGTAAAAAATATACGTTTGAAATAGATTTTTGGATAGGGTAAGTCCAGCACATCTGGAGCCCCCGAATTTTTTTTTTCGAAAAAGCGCATTGGACAGTAAAGTGCAATCACTCCCATTTTAGTATTTAAGTTGAAATTGTAAAACAAAGAAAACAATTATTCCTGTTGGCACAATTGCAGCAATTTCTCCACAAATAAAGAAACGAAATTTGAATCTTTGGATTGGATTTTGCTATTCAAATGATTAAAATCGTTCAACATAATCGAACATTATGCTCTTGAAGCAATAGAAAATATTAAAGGGTCCAGTATGCGCTAAATGTTCACTGTTATTCAACATACCTTCGTGAAATAATATCCATATCATGATACTCGTCCCTCATCCATCCTTCAAATTTCACTGGTCACAAATTTAAAAACAGAAATTTGGAAACAACCACTGCACTGCACTGATACATCTTTTAACACCGAACTCGCCGATGGAACTGGATATCGCCAGGTGTGATTAGCCTAATCTCTCCCGTGCCCGGTTAGAGGTCGCAAAAACGCGTTCTTTCGACGCCTGTTATCAATGCTTATCTACGATGCAGCTCCGATTCGAATTAAATTCATTTCAATGCGTACATAAGAAAGACGAAGAGGCAGATGCGCCTCTTTTTAATCAGTGAAAATTGTTGGGTCCGGCAATTATCTTCCACCGAGTGAGCGTCTACGTGTTTTACCGTGCAGAATATTGAAAACTCGTCTTTTTGATCGTTGAAAATTATTTAATCTGGTAGTTTATTCTTCCACCGTGAGTGTAAGTCCATTAATTAAAACCGAAATTTGGAATTGATACATTTGGATAAAAAACATTGAAACTAACTTTAAAATTTTGAATCCATTACGACTATTGTTTAGAAGATAATTTTGAGTTTTAATTGATTTTAGCAATTTAAAAATCTGGAGCTAACTTCAGCCAATGACTAAAATGCACAAAGTCACAATTGGTCAAGGTGTATTTAAAGAATAACTTAGCGTCATGGAAACATATGCGATAAATGATATTTTAGAGGTGGGTAGAAAAATATTGTTTTAATAAAAATATCTAAATTTCTACAAAAGTTATTTTATGTTTAAGGTTTCATATTAAAAAATAATTATGTTTATGTTTAAGGTTTCATATCAAAAAGTTTTAAAAGTTAATTGTTTTTCTGTGACAGAATGTATCATTACTTTGATTGTTATTGTTTGTCTTATTATATAGTTGAAATGTAAGTTCTGTTACCAGGAAAAATAAAAATTATTATTATTAATAATTTTTCAATTAACAGTGTTTCATAAAAATTCCTTGATTTCTCCAAGAGTTACGTTTTTAGGTCACCGCCGCCATATCGAGTTGGTAGAAACCGTAAGAAATGATTAAGACATTTTTATAGTGTATTAAAATTTAATTAAAAATTTTAAAGAAATTACGACCACTTTTCTAAACCACTTTTCTAAAGAAATTCAAAAATAATTTTTGGAAAAACGAAGTTCAAATGTAAAACCATAAAATTAAATTAATAAATCTTTCAATAAAAACATTCGCAAGTTTTTTTCATAAACATATCTTGATTTATCTTATTTTTAAATCAACACCGCCATTATGAATTGGCTGAAACCCAAAAAAATGATTCCGAACTCATTTTAAATATTAAAGTTTAATTAAAATTTTTGAAAAAATTACAGCCATTTTGTAGTAAAATGATTTTTTTTTATAAAGATATCTCAATTTGCTTAAGGGTTATTTTTTGTTTAATGCATCACTGCAAGTTTAAATGCAAAACTATGAATAAATTATTAAAATCAAATGTAAATTCTTTAAAAAACATAAGAAGTTAATTCTTCAATTGAAAGTTTATTTCATAAACATACATTGATTTCTCCAACAGTTATTTTTAATATGGTGTTACCTAAAACCTGAAGGTTTAAAATTTTAGAAAAAAATGTTTAAATTTGATGAATTTTTGAAAAAGTAACGACCGTCTTCTAGAAGATAAATCTTTAATAAAGCGTTTGCTTTATGCAGATATCTTGATTTCCCCAAAAAATATTTTATTTTTTTGCGAATGCAAAAATGTTGATTCATTATTCAAATTAAATTTTAAATTTCAAAAATAATACGTTTTTTTTAAGAACGTAATTAAATTTTTCCAACAGTTATTTTATTTTGAGGCAAAACCGCACTCGAATCAATTAAAATACGCAAAAATTTGGAAGAAATAATTAAAAAATTAGAAATTTTGAAAAGTAAACTTATTTGGATTTTTTGGGCTATCTAATTTTTCAGTCACCACTGTGTTTAGGTGAATTGGAACACAATGTTAGAATTCATAAACTTAGATAAAAATATTTAAATCATTTTCGTTTTTATTACTTTATCCGTTACGAAGTACGAGAAAGTATTGTGATCGTGATTTTTTTTTCAAATTTTTTTTTTACGGAAATATCCGTTTTGGGGTCCCTGGATGCCATTTCAACAATTTCTGGTATAGGACATGGTACATGAAATATGTCTAAAATTTTCTGAACAATGCAAAAATTGAATAATATACAGGGTGTTGCGTTTAAAATAAGAAAGTTGGAATTGGCCTCTGTTACATGACACACCCTGTATAAAAAGTTTTTATTGGAAAAAATGCGCAACTAAAAATACTAATCGACATATCCGAGCGTTTTTTCGAACACGTCTCCATTTATTTATTATCGAATTTATTCCATTTGGCTGATACACACTGTATGGTTGTTTATTGAAGAGGTTTTTCATTAAGATAGCACCAAACTGCGAATTTATGCACAATTACGTGCTCTCTGTTACGTATTTACTGAATTACAGAAACCTGTAATGGACTATTTGCACATTAAAACTGTTAACTAATGTTTTAAGAAGTCATCGCTAGATGAAAAATAATTAATATTAATAAGACCTGGTGACGCGCTTTGTGAAACTTTATAGGACCACAAAGGGCTAATCCTTACAACATCATTAAGCACTAAATTTATACTTTTGGATATTTCTAAAATGTTCGAGTTTTGGCAAATTTTCAAGAAAATTTAAATTCAATATTAACCAGTTAAGCACATTTGACGTGTATACACGTCCAACACAACTAACAGATTAAGTTATAACAATAACCTTTTCAGAAATGAATTGTTAATTTTTAATCAAATAAAAATATAATCCTTTCTCGTTTTTTGTTTATAAACTTCATAATAGGACCATTTGCCCTGCGTTCGATGTGTATACATATCGTGATTGGTTGATTTTAATTCCGCACTCTGTGAGGAGTTTTGAAATGAATTCCGCAGTTAACAGGTTAACTCTCTTAAACTATAAAAAAATGCTTCAAAATTTTTTTCTTCATGAGTTTTTTTAAACAGAATTATAAATTTTCTCACAATCTACTGTTTCTGGGACGTTGCTTTGAAGTTATTTTTAGCACATAAAACAGTTTTCAGGATATATTTTTATATTTTGAGAACAAAATGTTCTTTTAAAAATATTTATGCCTTTCGCGTACAATATACAGCATTTCCCTCATATTCCGAAAAAATCATCATCGAATTGCTTTTTCAGAAACATGATCGTGTTAACTCTCTCAAATTGTGAAAAATTTGCTTTCAAACTAATTCTTCAAAAATTTCCTTTGTCATTTTTTATCCAACAGAATTAGACATTTTCTCAAAGTCTACTGTTTTTGAGCAGTTTCTTTGAGATTGTTTTATTTAGAATTATCTTTAGCACATCGCAGATAACATGGTTTTTAGAATATATTTGTAGTTGTTTCAGAATAAAATATTCTTATCGAAATATTTTTGTAAGCTTTTAGCGTTAGTTTTTTTAAGACAGCATTCAATATAAACCGCCCTTAAATTCCGTAAAAATCACTTTCAAATTGTTTTGTTTTATATTTTCTTTTTTTTTGTAAACAAAATTGATTCTCTGAAATTATGAAAAATTTGCTTCCAAATTCAGAAGTATTTTCTTTGACAATTTTTAAACAGAATTATTAATTTTTGTAAAATCTACTCCTTTTAAGATGAAATTGTTCAGTTTAGAATTACTTTTAGCGCAACTTAAATAAAATATATTTTTTTTATTTGTTTGAGGTCAACATGTTCTTTTAGAAATATTTTGTACGCTTTTAGCGTTAATTTTTTTAAGAACGTCATTTTCATTCATATTAACTCCTCAAATTTCGAAGAAAGCACTTTTTTTCAAAAATATATTCTTCTTTTTTAAACAGAATTAAACAAAAGTCACTGATTTTAAGAATGAAGTTTTGAATTGTTTTGTTCGGAACCATTTATTGTTTTCAAAATTTAGTTTTGGAAAGTTTGAGTTAAAAAAGTTCACCTTAAAAATAATAGATGCCATTCTCTCTAAATTTTGTATTGCTATTATTATTACTATTATTTGGCACTCACGTCCACTGTAAAAATGCTTTTTTGTTCATTGTGTTACATTTTATGTGGTGAATGAAGAGATTTGATTTAATTTAAAAAACTCATTTTTGTACAGTGGTTGAAATAATTTTGGAAATTTTTTGTTTCAAATTGATTGAGATTGTGAGAAATTTTTTAAAATTTGCCTTCAAAATGTTCATTTGGAATTATTTTTTTATACGCTTTTTGACGTCAGTTTATTCAATATTAACTGTCTATAATTCTAAAAAAAACCCTTTCAAATTATTTATTTCAGAAATATTTTCTTTGTCGATTTATGTGAACGAAATATTCTCTCAAAAACCACGGCTTTGATTTAATTTTCAAAATATTGCGCCGCACATGGCACAAAAGTTCTGGAACTAATTATTAAAATTTTGTTTGAAGTCCTACATGCTTACCTTTCATGTTGGCTCCATATCATGGCCTTGTCCATGGATATTTTGTGCATAAAGTCTAAATTTGGGCGCATGTCCCCAATCGCGCGAAATCCCTATAAGAGTCCATGAGTGTGAGAGAGAACTTCCTGTGTTGAAAGAGTGGGATGCAGATAGTGTGTGACAGTGCTGCACGCGCAACACACACACACACACACATACACACACATATTCATAATAACCCATGAGTGCGTCGGCATTCGAGCAAAAAAAATAGAATGAGACATCTGCATCTTACTTCTTGGACACAATTGTATGCTTTGTATTCCTGTTCCATGAGTATATGTTCTAAGGTCCAACTCAAAAAATCCTAGAGTAAGAATAGCATAGGATACCTTGTAAACATAGGTTGAGTAAAGACTAAACACTGAAGTAAGGTTGCCTGGCAACGGCTCCGAATTACAAAGCGGAATTATCCACCTCTGTATATTTCCTCATCATCGACTCTACTGCACTGAAAATAATAATAATAATTTATTTTCCAACAGAAAATTAAAATCCATTTGCAGAGAAAAACTAAAAATAATAACTATTAACGAAAATATTATGCGATACATAATAATCGAGGACGTTTTTAGTTTAATATTTTTCGCACTGAGCAGGATCTGCCATCTGCAGCGCCGGAGTTGAAGATGTCGGAGCCCGGGACAATAAAGAAAGTGGAGGCCCTTTGAATTAACCAATATCTCTTAACATTTTTGTTTTTACAATTACAACACACATGTTTTATTACTGAAAAACGTACTATTTTTACTTTCTCCGTTACGAAGTACTGTGATCGTGATTTTTTTTTCAAAAATTTTTTTTGCGGAAATATCCGTTTTGGCGTCCCTAGATGTCATTTCAACAATTTCTGGAAAAAAACATTTTTGTGTCTGTGTGTGTGTGTTTTTCATAAAATCATTGTTATTCGAGTAAATATTTTTTTTCATTTTTAGTTTATAATTATGAAACGATAATAGTTACAGCAAATGTATGTTAATAATAATTGTACAGAATACCAAAATGAACAATTTATAAGGAATAAGTTTTCTTCGAAATCTCTTTGTTTTTTAAGTAAACTGAGTTTTTGAATTTGAAGTATAATTTTTCCATCTTTTATAATTTTGACGTTTTAAACGTCGGTTTCATGCGAGTCTACAAAACGCTCGATGTACATTTAAAATATGATTTAAAATAAGCCATGAAAGTGTAAATATAAATAACCATATCATCAAATCGGAGAAAGTAACATGATGGCCACATCACCATTTTTTGTATTTTTTTTATTTACATGACTTCCTGTTACAATTAGATGGGATTATATTTAACACAGACTGAAAATAACCTTTGTTTAAATATATTTAATAACCTCAATAATAAATTAAAAATTGTTACAGTTATAAAATGTTGAATCTGACGTTCACGGTTTTAAAAAGCATTTATGTAGTAAAACAATTCATATAGTCATTTTTATGGAACTATAAAATTAAATTCAATAGAATTTAATGATGAAAATGACAAGGGTTAAGCATACTTTATTCAATTATTTATTCGTACATCCTAAGGCCTTAGCACCGTACAATTCGTGATCGTTCCGTAAGTTTCCGTGTAATAAAACTGGCAGATGGCCGCGTTGTTCTCGTAAGTGATTTCTGGAACTTTAAATTCCGGATTGACTGCCACCTTGAGGGTATAAAGTCCGGGTTCGATGTCTGAAATGTCCACCCACTGGCAGTCGACCGTGTACTTGTATATGTCGGAGCAGTTCACGGAGATGCCCTGGTCGCCGTAATTCGCGCACGCATACCTAGGCTTCACCCCCGGTAAGCACTGATTGTCCTCCAAGCAAAAGGAAGCCTTATGTCCCTCGGCGACCCGGGTGCCCACCTTGTCGTAGATGTCGAAGGTCGCGAACACTTCCATACTGTGGTAATGCCTATAAATGATTATTAAATATCAATAAGTAGTAATTGTATTCCTTACACGCCACCCCAATGGCGAATGTTATCCAATGACAGACCAGAATCAATGTTGCTTTACTCTCTCAATTGCCACAGCCGACTGCGCGTCTCTATCACACTCTATATTAAGTTATTTTGCAAAACAGATGTGTTGGAAATATCCATGGTTGGATATAATTCAATTGACTTGTTTGAAATAATTATAACTTTACCCCAACTTGCGCGACTATTGGTTTGTTCTGGGCTCCCCCTGACATAATGAAATTTGAAATTTAATTAAGGCAGCGTGGGATTAACTATTCCCAAATTAGAAAAGTGATGTAGCATAATAGGTAATTTAACTTATTACTATGCCCTCATCGAAATAAATTAGTAGGCAAAATATACCATAAAGTATTTAGTGACTTTATTCCTTTTTTTATTGGTTTTGTTATGTATACGTAGTTTCAGTTTTAAATCTCTTTTAAAATAAACATAAACTGACAAACACACGTATTTTAGGCCGTTTTGAAAATAAATAATTATTGCTGATAGCAAAGGTGAAAATGTGGTATTTAAATTTTAGATGATTATCCTAATACTACACAAATCTAAATGGCTGGAGCATCTCGCCTTCTATGGCCAGTTAACAGTTTTTTTGTTCTTTCGGCCTTTTTGGTACTCTTTATTTTCTCCGTTACGAAGTACAAGAAAGTATTGTGATCGTGAATTTTTTTTCAAAATTTTTTTTACGGAAATATCCGTTTTGGGGTCCCTAGATGCCATTTCCACAATTTCTGGAAAAAAATGTTTTGTGTCTGTGTGTCTCTGTGTGTATGTGTGTATGTGTATGTGTGTCTGTCTGTGCGCGCTGTATCTCAAAAACTAATAAAGCAATTGATATGGAACTTTGAACATCCGTCTTATTTGATAATCTGAAGAACTAAAAAGCTTTTGGTAAAATTTCGTACACCGGAAGTGGGTGTTTACCTTAACCGTTTTTTGTTTTTTGCCAATATCTTCTTAAATATGAAAAATATCTCAATAATATTTAAACAAATATTTAAGACAACAAATAAATGAATATCTTTTGCTTGAAAATATTTTTCATAAAATCATTGTTATTCGAGACAATAAATTATTTTTTTTTTTTCATTTCTGGTTTATAATTTTGAAACGATAATAGTTACAGCAAATTTATGTGAATAATAATTGTAGAGAATGCCAAAATGAACAACTCATAAAGAATAAGTTTTTTTCGAAATCCCTTTAGTTTTTGAGTAAACTGAATTTTTGAATTTGAGGTATAATTTTTCCATCTTTCATAATTTTGACGTTTTAAACGCCAGTTTTATCCGACTCTACAAAACGCTCGATGTATATTTAAAATATGATTTAAATTGAAAATAAATATAAATAATTATAATACCATCAAGTCGGAGAAAGTAACATGATGGCCACATCACCATTTTTTAAGAACATTTTTAAAAGATCTTTCTTCGAGGATATATTTTCAGGAAATTTTTTCTGTGGACGTTTTCGCAACTCTCTCAAGAACCCTTTATTGAGACTTATTTTCAGAACAAATTTTCAGAATGTTCTTCAAGACAATTTTTGGAATTTTTTTTTTTTCATGTTCGTTTTTGGACCTTTTTCAGATATGTTTAGACTTTTTATTTCAGGAATTTTGTTAAGGACTTATTTTGCAGGATTTTCTTCGCGACTTTTTTCAAAACACTTTTTAGGATTTCTTTTTGAGGACAATTTCTTCAGATCTTTTTAAGGAACATTTTTTTTTAAGATATTATTTTCGGGGAAATTTTTAAAGACTGTTTTTACAGGACAATTTTCTTACGATATTTCATCAGCACTTTCTTTCTGAACTGTTTTCAGGACTTATTTTAGGACTCTTTTCGGGACATTTGTTTCTGGTATTTTGTATGATGACTATTTTCTGGATTTTTTTTCACGGCTTTTATAAGAACATTTTTTCAAGGAGTGTTCCTCCAAGACTTTTTTAAGAATCTCTTGTTCAAGACTTTTTTACAGGATTATTTTCAAAATTTTCTTCGTTACATTTTTTCAGAATTTTTTTTCAAGCGTTCTCTACAGGACTTTTTTCAGTACTATATTTCAGAACATTTTTTTAATTAATTAATTGATTTTCAGGACTTCTTGTTCGGGACTTTTTTTCAAGTCTCTTTTTGGGATTTTTTTAAGATAATTTCTTCAGAACTTTTTCAGGTCTTTTTAAAGATATTTTTGCAGTGTTTGTTTTCAGAAATGTTTTATTAGCATTTTTTATGATGTTATTTTCATAACTTTTTTTTTTATTGTTTTTATAGGATATTTTTTCAGGATATTTTATCAGGACTCTTTTTCGGTACTTTTTTCGGGACTTTATCCAGGATTTATTTTAGGACTTTTTCGGACTTCTTTCAGATTTTTTTAAGGACATTTACTTCTCGTGTTTTATATAAAGACTTAATTTTTCAGAACTCTTTTTCCAGTACCTTTTCCAGCATTTTTATCACGACTCTTTTTCACAACTTTTTAACAGTACTGTTTTTTCAAGACTTTATTTCCAAAACTGTTTCTCCAGGACTTTTTTCAGGACATTTTTTGTCAACTCTTTTTCAGGTCTTTTTGAACCTGTTTTTCAAGACATTTCTTTGTCAGGACTCTTTTTTGGGACTTTTTATCAAGACTTTTTTATCGGGACTTTTTCAAGACTTTTATTAGGTTTTTAGGACTTTTTAATCAAGACTATTTATATTTTCAGAAATATTTTTCAGGACTTTCTTGCTCAGGGCTTTCATTAGGTTTTTTAGGACTTTTTAATCAGGATTATTTTTAGAAATCTTTTTAGGACTTTTTTTGCATTATTTTCTTATGCTTAAGATAAAACCGTTAAGTCAGTTACATTTTAGTTTATTTTACTAAGAGCAACATAAGTTTCTCAAAAAACGAAAAAAGTTGATTTTTTACAAAAAAATTCCGCATTTACTTAATTTTCAATATTTTTAGATAAAAATTTAACTATGTATTCTTGAAGGACAATATTTTAAGATGACATCCAATTTAACCCGCGGTTTCTCAAAAAAAGATATTTGTCTTGTAGTATTACTGGTGAAAGTTTGGGAGAAAAAAAAATAGCAAAGATTAGACAGTAAACATATATATTTTTGGATGGCGCAAAATCAGAATCATCATCTGCACTATCCTCATAAACAATGTCTTCTTCTGAAGAAGCTTCATCTATAGCTTCACCATCCTGATCATCGTCACGCTGAAGCATTTCTCGTACCGTTTGACTCCGCAGTTGACGTGCCATCTATTATACCAAATTAAGATGAATATAACATTGATACAAAATTTAGCAATGTGGATAATCATACTTACTATAGATATGAATAAAAAGAAACGCGAAAAACCAATAAAAAAAATCCACACTTTACACTTAAAAATAACGTTGATGACACACTGGCGTCCACTCGACCCCACCTTGAATTCCCATTGTCTTGAAAAGATACTAACAGTAGATTGGCGTGATACCAGTGTGTGAACCAGTAGTTTTACATGTGAACTATCATCGGGGGTGGTACAAGCTCCATTTCCAGCAGGAAAAATTAAAATATTTACGATCAAAAATGCCTTGGGGTCCAGTGGATCCCGTGTGTTATTTAAGGGTTAAAACACCACAAGTCGCACACCCACTAAACCCTATATCATTGCAAGTGTCTATACGAAAACGTAAAAATATACAGGGTGATCCATTAAAAAAGAAACTGCCGTTGACGTCATATCTCATATCAAAAATATGATAGCTGTTGAAAATCAAATTAAGTCACTGAATAGAAAGAATAAAACCATAAATATTTCATTCAAAAGTAATAAGAAAAAATCAGACGTTTAGTCAGAAATCAGGTGTTTCAACACACTTACCCAACCCTGTATATATTAAGGCTACATACATAAAGGTTTTTATTGGCAGTAAAAAAATTGTATAATGTAGATTACACTATTTAACTATAATGATATGGTCACCAAATGGGCTAGGGACCAGCGATCTTTCGGCCCTTGTTCAGGCTATATTTCGAGTTTATTAAATTTATGGACTGTACCTGCAACAAGTAATGGGATCTAATTTCATGGATGCATTTCCCGGCGCATTCGCCAGAAATGTTATCTGTGCCAAGTCGAAATTTGTTTTTAAACAACTTTTATGGAGCCACAAAAATCAGATATATATTGTTTATACAATGCGCAATATATTTACATATGTATTGTTTACTAATTCGATCGAAAAATAATTTGTAATTATGCACGGTTGATATATGGGAATCAAAATTAAATTGAATTGTGAATTGTAAACCCTGACTTGTTGCGAAACCGTTAAATACATATACCGAGTGACTGAGATAAGGGGCGAACATAGGAATTTAACATGTAAAATTAAATATGTGTAATTATTAGCTCCCCTATTCATTTTAGAGAAAAATCGTAAAGGAATATTTTTTAGAGAATTAAAAATTGTAAATGTATCATCAATTTAATTTACGTTTGTACCAGAATCCACTTCAAAAATAATAAAAATAAGTTGAACAATGTATCATTTCATAAAAACCCTTGCCATGAGTTTGACAAAAGTCAGGTTATAGAGAATTTTACTTGTCAAATGAGGCATTCGGTCGTAAAACATGGTATCTGATATTTTTTAGTAAAATGAGTTATTTATGACAATGAATTCTTTTTAATCAACTTCATGCATCAGTGAAGAGTTTTGGTGGGATTTTTTTGTTATATACAATAATGTTGGTAACAAAATATGGTATGCAACTGCTGAATGAAAGTAAAACATGTGAACTAGCAAAGATGGCGGCACGAAGAAAACTGTTTGCAGATGATCGTTACAGAAAGAAGTTTATTACAGTTAAGCACTGATACCGATGATGGTTCCTTATGCGATGCTATAGATCAACAACCAGATTTTGATCCTGAATATGAGTGCAGCCGATCAGGGATGAAGCCGGTTCTTAGAAAGGTAACAAACTAATGCCTTATTTTTTTAACCTCTTTGGGTGTAAAATATGGTATGTGTAGTACATAAATGAATATTCAACCTGTTCGTTACTCTGCAAGCAAAAAATCAAGTCTTACTAAGACTATAAACAAATAACTTATTGAAACAACTACTTCCCTGGCTAGTGCCACGCCGGATATTGAATGATACTAATGCTTTCTGCAACAAGTAAAGTTGTTTCTAATTTGTAGTACATAACATGTTCTTCACCTTGCCCCATCTCTGTAGCTCCCAACATGTCATGAGTTTTTTTATTATTTCTCTTAATGAAGTACAAGATATTTTACCTAATTTCATTTGTGAGCTTTTATTTAACATGAAACACTCACTTTCAAGCAATTATTTCTTTAATCTGTTGCAAAAATATAAAAACATACAGATGTAAAACATGGTATCCACTGCAGCTATCATGTTTTACATCCAACTAGTTAGAAGCTCCGCAGGTCAGTTGAATATGGTTTACAGATATTATCATATTTTGTATTGCGGTACCGAATTACGATTTATTTTCCAAATTTGAAATCATATATATCATAATTTAATAAGAAAATCAAAAATTTCGAAATTACTGATTGAAAATTTGTTTCAGAAATCAAATCCACTTGAAACTGGTAAAGGATGCCAACCTGGACCTTCTACTAGTACAACGATTGGAGAAAACGGGCTACCAGAAACATCTCCTTCTGTTGACCAGCCTGCGTCAGTGATCCTACTTTTACAGCTGAGAATCAATGGATGATTAGGTAAAACAGAAAGTGTCAGGAAAAGTTGGGAGAAAAAGAGTCATCAAACAGGTCAAAAATAAAACTGCCAGAAATCCGGGCAAGAGTTACTTGTCATATCGGAATAAGGGGACACCTAAATCTCCACGAAAAATCGGACATGACCGTGGTTGTAAAAAACAATGTTTTGATCAAATTGATGAAGAAACCCGTAATTCCATCTTTGAAGAATTTAATGCTATTGGTAATTATAATACACAGAATGCTTGATTGTTTTCCCGTTTTCTCCAATGTCCAACAAACTGCACGATAAACTAAAAGGAGCGGGAGTCCTTGTTGAAAAACTTTTACTGCAATATACCATATTGTGGTAGATGTAGAGAAAGTAGAAGTTTGTAAAAAGACCTTCTTAGGTGTCCATGGCAAAAATACCAGGGAAGAATTGAAACTTCACTTTCCAAAAAAACCAACTCCTCTCCTCTACTCCTCCTTTGGATAACCACAAGAAGAAATACTTTGAAACTGATATAACTAATGTTTGTATCTTCATAGATAATACGACATTATACCGCCCACAATAACCCTTATAAAATGTTCATATCCATGGAGTACACTGTCGAACGATGTTTTAAAGAATACACCACTTTCTGTTCCGAAGCTGGTTACATTTCTGTATCTTCTGATAAATTTAGAAGAATATTTACCAAAAATTTTTATATCGGATTCAAGAAACCAAAGACAGATACATGTAAGGATTGTGACTCTATGAGAATCGATCTTAAACAAGCGAAAAGGGATAGACGAAACAAAAATAAAAGAAATCAGTGTAAGCATAAGGCTGTTGCTGGGTTTAAGTTCATTCAAGATGCACCAAACGACCAAGATGCTCTCGTACTTACGTTTGATTTACGGCAAGCTCTTTCACTTCCAAAGCTATCCACTGGTCCTGCATTTTATTAAAGAAAGTGTTTCTGCTATAACTTTAGCATTCACGACTGCTCATCCAACACAGGACATCCCTATTAATGGGATGAAACTACGGCCCGTAGAGGAAATGATGATGGACATTAGAGTGGTTCTTATTTTCGAAGTATGTGAAAATCAACGGGACAACCCGGAAGCTTGTTCATATGGATAAGAAACTAATAACTGTAGGTTTTGAACCATATCGAACATTGCGTAACCGGGCCCTAGCCCTCTAAAATTTGAAAAAGTAGGTTTTTTTTCTTTTTAATTGTGGTTCATCCTAATATTAAATGGTCCACCCTAATGGCCAAAATATATATTTTGTGGATAGAGGACGTTAAAATGTATCCAAAAAGTGTTTATTTGTTGAAATTGGACTAAAATTATTATTATTATTATTTAATTAACGAAGTTATGAATTTTTTAATGCCCCTCTATTCATTGAAATTGAAATTACATTATAAGAAAGCCATGACTAAGTGAACCAAACGCTTCAATTGGTAACCCCATCTTATTTTAATCTTTTGACATTTGGTAATATTAGTTTGATGCAGAGGTTTTAATTTACACCACAGCTCACAAGAGAGAATCCGTGCGTGCCCTTATGTGCGTAATGGACAGGGTAATTTTTTTTCGGCGCAGATTAACACCTGGTTAATGTGGTTTGGTGTTTTCGGTGGCATTTTGTAATGATATTATAAAGTTGCTTCCAAAATGAGTGGAAGAACAATATTTGCAGATGCAATTTATTTGATCGGAATTTCGCATAGCCAAATACTTTGCTCAAAACTACCATCTAGGAAGGCAGTCTCGACCACTGGAATGGAAACAAGAAGCCAGCTATTAAATGCGAAAATGGTAATAACAGTCCAGCTGATTTGAATATTAATCCTACCTCAGCTGCATCAGGACATAGAACCGCAACCACAACGAAGAAAAATTGCATTTATCAATAAAAGGATTTCATCTGCTTTAGACAAGTGTAAAATAAGTGACATAAATGCCGTTCATCTTCTGATTACCGTCGCCGAAGGATTAGGTCACAATGTAAATGATTTAATTATTATTCCATATTATTCATCAGTGTGTTCTCTGAAATTTGAACCCACAATTTGGCCCCAATGTCAGGATTATATTGCCGGCAGTGAAATTCTTAACTAAATTCTTGTTGTGAATGGCATTTTAGAATGAAAAGTCAAATTAATCGAATAATGTAATACTATATTAACCAATGACAAGGAACAAAAGAAGTTTTTATTAATAAACTTTGAAGAGTATCACAAGAGATTTTAATAAAAATGCATTAATTGGTAATATCTAAAAAACAGGAAATATCGAAATATACTAGTATGATGTAACTAAAAAATCATAACTCCATCAATTTTAGTCAGATTTCAACAAATAAATTTATTTTGGATTCGTATTGACCTCCTCTGTCGACCAAATAAATAATTTCACCATCAGGGTGGACTGTTTCATTTTAGGGAGATCCAAAATAAAAAGAAAAGAAAAAAACGACTTTTTCAAATTTTAGAGGGCTAGGGCCCGGTTACGCAATGTTCGATATGGCTCAAAATTTACAGATATTAGTTTTTTATCTATACGAATAAGTTTCCGGGTTGTCCCGTTGATTTTCACATACTTCGAAACTCCACCATATATGGTAAAACCACTCTGATGGACATATTACAACGTTATTGTTCTTAGTAATTACAATGCGTGAATTGATGTCTGACTAGCAAAATTATTTTCACTATGACATGACATTTGTCAAACTCATGGCAAAGGTTTTTATTAAATGGTAAATTGTAAAACTTATTTTTATTATTTCTAAGGTGTATTCTGGTACAAATGTAAATTAAATCGATGAAACATTTACAATTTTTAATTCTCTAAAAAATATTCCTTTACGATTTTTCTCTAAAATGAATAGGGGAGCTAATAATTTGATATATTTAATTTTACATGTTAAATTCCTATGTTCGCCCCTTATCCCAGACACACGGTATAATTTATGGGGATGAAAATTGAAAAAATATATCGTAGAAAGATCAATCACGTCAAAAATTCATTAAAAAAAGAGCCTTTGTCTAAATTTAACCCTAACAACTCACAACGTTTGAGTACGATGAACAATTGCAATTAATTAAAGATGTTGTGTCTATCAATGATGTTGACAATTTAATTTTACAAATATTAGTTGCAATCACGTATTTTTGTAAAAACTGGCTGCAAGAACTAGAACGCTGGATCGGCGTATTTCTCAGATGCGGGAAATTTATTATTATTATTTTATACAAAGATACATTGTTTATACCGTAAATGACATCAACGTAATAAGAAAATAGTAGCAGCAGGGAGTATAAATATACAGCCTGCAACAACCAGAATGAAAAATGCAATTTTGCACGCCTTGTGCATGGAATAAAGAAGCAGCTGTTGGTTATTTACTATCGTTACTTTATGAACCAATACGTAAAAATATATCGTCATGCATAAAGACCTGCGAATAATATAAATTTGGATAATACCATTTTATTTTCAACTTTACATAACTGGGTCGATTAAACTTTTTACCGCCATCTCGTCCCAAAGAACATAACTTTTGTCAGAAATAATACTCCAAGACCAACTATACAAAGTGTGAATAAAATTAAAATTGAAAATACTCACTTGTTGCGTAAGCATTAAATAAATTAAATCAAGACGAAAAGTAGCCTGAATATATAAATCTTCAACCTGTTCGTAAACTTTGTTAAACTAAAAATTAGACTAAAAACAATTAACTCATTGAAACAACTGCCTTGTACAGGGAGGGAAGTGGTTGTGCATGTGCTGGGAACTTAAAATTGAAAAGCGCTGGATTTTACGAAAATATTTGTATTCGTTAGGTAAGGGTTAATTATATTAAGGGCCGCTTTTACAATAGTCGGTTAAATTAAGGTTAACACTATCTCCGGATTAAATGCGAAAATACGCTTTTACAATGCCTAGTTAAAGCAAGGTTAGGGTTAAGAAGCAGATAACTCGCAGTTATCTTATCCGGAGCTTGGAGCAGCAGATAAATCTCGGGCAATGCGCACAGCAAGCACACGCACCATACCGGCATTATAGCGATCTGCAATCGGTATTACATACAGGGGCCGTTAGAGGGCGATAAACTAGTTTCTAAAAAACATGCATTCTGGCATATTTCTAGGTGGAATATTGAAAAGAAGCTCGAGGGGGTCAAGGGTCGCATCAATGATTACAAACACAACTTTCTAACCTTTCCGCAAGCAAAACGAAAAATGCCAATTCTATAAACTACGCAAGCGCATGTATCCTCAATGCTGCCAACGTTGGCGTTTCGGGAGAAAATCTATCTAAGCGTTTGTAAAAGGCAACGTGCGTTAACTGAGAGATAAACGATGGGATTAGTTAAAGAGGGTATAAGTTAACCATCATTTATCCGACGATTGTAAAAGCGGCCCTAAGGGCCGCTTTTACAATAGTCGGTTAAATTAAGGTTAACACTATCTCCGGATTAAATGCGAAAATTCGCTTTTACAATGCCTTGTTAAAGCAAGGTTAGGGTTAAGAAGCAGATAACTCGCAGTTATCTTATCCGGAGCTTGGAGCAGCAGATAAATCTCGGGCAATGCGCACAGCAAGCACACGCACCATACCGGCATTATAGCGATCTGCAATCGGTATTACATACAGGGGCCGTTAGAGGGCGATAAACTAGTTTCTAAAAAACATGCATTCTGGCATATTTCTAGGTGGAATATTGAACAGAAGCTCGAGGGGGTCAAGGGTCGCATCAATGATTACAAACACAACTTTCTAACTTTTCCGCAAGCAAAACGAAAAATGCCAATTCCATAAACTACGCAACCGCATGTATCCTCAATGCTGCCAACGTTGGCGTTTCGGGAGAAAATCTATCTAAGCGTTTGTAAAAGGCAACGTGCGTTAACTGAGAGATAAACGATGGGATTAGTTAAAGAGGGTATAAGTTAACCATCATTTATCCGACGATTGTAAAAGCGGCCCTAAATGGATAAAACAACAGTTAAAACTGAAAATCCAAGAATTGTACATCAAGATCATAATATATATTATTATTATACACTGTGTTCGTTATTGTTTGATAGCTGTTTGAATTTCCCGCTCCTAAAAAAAACTTTTAATGTTGGTACTTACCAGTGGCAGGACTATTAGGGAATTTATTTTGAACTAAACTATAACAGATGTTCAAAGTGTTGCCCATTTTGATCCAAACACAAATTTACCCGGCGTTTCATGTTGTTGAAGACATTTTGTAAAATTTCAGGTGTAACATTGTGCACCGCTTCTGTTATTGTATTGCTCAGTTCTTGTAAAGTGTGGAGTCGAACAGTATACACTTTATTTTTTTTTAAATCCGAAGCGGTGTCAAATCTGGTGGGCGAGGTGGCGATAGATCTTTGCTAATTAACCTATCTCCGAAGAACTGCCGCAGGTGATTTAACGTTGTATTTGCAGTATGCGCAGTAGCTCCGTCCTGCTGAAAGTATCCTTGCTGCAATTCATTATCATGAAGTTGTTCGATAAAAGGAATCAAGAGTAATTCCCGATAGCGAGCTGCGTTAATATTGTCATTAAAAAAAATAGGGCCATAGATTCTCCTTCGGGACATTGCCAGCCATACACCAACCTTCTGAGGATGTAACGGAACTTCAACAAATATATGGGGGTTTTCTGCAGCCCACACTCTATGGTTTTGCGAGTTCACATAGCCGCTAAGGTGAAACCAAGCTTCGTCACTGTAGAACGTTAAATCTAACAAATCGTCATCATTCAGGAACTCGTTAAACCAATTGCAATACTGCATTCGGCGAGGATAATCAGGCGGCAGCAACTGTTGAGTTGAAGTTACCTTGTACGGATGTAAATGTAATTTTTTTTTGCAAGCATTCTGACATGTAACGAGCGATAAATTTGTCTGAGCAAACATCGAAGCGATTTCTTCGGACTCACATCTAGTCTTTGTTGAATATCTGAAACGACTGCTTCCGTAAGGATAGTAGGTCGGCCTGTAGATTTTCCTTTGGAAACGCTGCTGGTTTCATGGAATCTGGTAACAATACGGCGAACATGTTGCACAAAGTAATTGTGACCAAACTCAACATCAGGAAACTGCTCATGAAATTGTTCCTCGCAATTTTGATAGGAATAATGCCAACTCCCTTCTGCGTTGCGTGTCCCTGTTCGAAAATATGCTTCAAGGATAAACCTGTTGTGGTGATCTTCGAACGGCATTATTAACCTAACATCACATTTCATAATTAAGATTTGCATATGTTAATGTGGTTATTTTTTAACTTACCAATAAAATATCTGCAGTAAGATGAGATGGTATAAAACGTAAATGTAAAACTAAATATCTATAAAGCACACACGAACACACTGACAGTTAATTCTGCGGGCGCTGATGATCAATTTGACACTCTCGCACGCAAGGCACCAACATTGCAATATGAAAAACAACGCGCCAAATTCAAATGCCTATCAAACAATGTTGAATGCAGGGTATAAGATCAGTCGCATCCTCGCATAGGCAAAGTCTGGTGCTGAACCATTTCAGAACAAAATTATTGTAACTTATCTTCTCAAAGACAGGTAATGACAGTGCAGGTAATGAATTCAGAGTAATAGGATAGCTATACCAAGGGATGATTGAAAATGTTATTTATTCAAAGTTAAGTCGCAGTCCCAAACATTTAATCTTTTTCAAGCTATATGAATCTTGATGAGAGACGCCTCTAGTTTGATCCATCGAAATTTCTGGATCATATGATAAAGTATTTTCTTCAGATTTGATCCTGTCTTTTGAAAGTTGTTACAGAAAAATTAGTTTCATATTTTTTCTGGCTGCAAAAGAATTAAATAACAAACATGGAAACTTGTTTTTACCATTTTATTTACATAATTATTGGGTTGCATGAAAGGTATTGATCAGCATAATTCTCATCTTTTTTAATGTACTCTTAAATATTTTCAGTTTTTCCATTTATTTTTCATGTCAATTCTTATATCATTTGTATACAAAGTATTTAGATAAAGGATGGCTTTGTATTTCGGAACGTACGTTGCAGGTTTGATCCGTCGCATCACGTCTTCGCCACCAGTTGTTCAAAGTAATTAATTGACATAAAGTCAATAACGTGCTAAACTAATCTAAGACCGTGATTTTGATTATCATGGCCATGCCTTATCTAAATAATTTTTATACATATGGTATTAGTTTTTGTGATACAGACACAAGAAAATGTTTTCCAGAAATCGCCTATAGAAACCACAAGACAACATTTTGAAAAAAAAATTTCACGTTCACAATAATTTTCCGTAAAGGAAAAGGTAAAGACATTAGGTATTTATTTTATCCAATAAGCTTAAAAAATGTCTAATATTTACAAACATCCTTTAAATAACCAACCGATACGATTCTTATGTCTTATGTATATCATTGCATAAATTCGTGTCCTATCCCTAGAATACATATTTACAATCAATTAATTTATACGTACGTAACAGAGCCCCTTTTATGGCCCATTTAATATAAGAGTGGAGTGCAGACCGGGCTCGTAAATGTCGTAAGAAATTTAAATTTAAACCTCGTGTTTTTTAAGAATGAAGGAATAAACTAGAATGTATACCTATGTATGAATTTATATCGATTTTGAAAAGAGGCAACCATTTGTAATGTGCAACAATATAATTTACAACAAAATTTGATTATTATTATCAACATCATTAAAAGAATTCAATAAGACACGTACTTGGTTATTTTGTGCTCTCCTACTGCCATTTTCAAGGTTTTAACAAATTTAAAAAAAATCATATTTACAAATGCTGATATTGTTCTTCAGGCGAATAAATATATTTCATAGTGTGGCAAAAAATCATGAATATAACCAGTTTATCTTCAACTTTTAATCGCCGAAACCTAAGTGATTTCATTCTTCAAGTAACAAGGAATCCTAAAATGTTAAAATATACAGGGTGTTCCATTAAAAAAAAACATAAGTTTGGTCTGTAACTTTATTATGAGACACCCTGTATAAATTTAAATATTTTTTAGGGCGTGCAGCTCAATATTTAAAAAACTCCTGGAAATTGAGCCTTATAGCATGCAAGAATTCTATGATTCCATTAATTAATACATTCTATTATAGTATCCCATTATTTTTCCTTTTGACGATGTTTCATGTGATTATGATATTTATTTATGTATATATTGTATGAACACTGAAATAAATTGTATTATTATTATTATTATTATTATTCTGTACAACTTTTGTATAAAATATTTTTCGAAATTTTGAAAAATAAGCACGTGATTGACCGTTCCCAGAGCTCTGAAACACCCTGTGTATTTACAATCAATTATATACGAGAGTAAAACAGATTTTGCCACCCTAGACTGTAGCGGCGACCCTAATGATATCTCAGTTAATAGCACACTTTGTAGCAGTTTGTCATGACCACGATATAATTAGTGTACGGCAATATAACGAATACAATAAGAGAGAATTGACAGGAGTTAAGGGATCGTCGAAGAAAGAACCTACGGGAAACACTGTATTCAACATCAACACCCCAATTAAATTTAAATAAATAACCACACATTGAGAAATGTAACAGCAGTCTCAAAATGGAAATAGAACAAAAATAAATGGACAATATTATACATAATACAAACGATTAAAAAAAAACAGATAGTACAGTGTGCGTTTTATGTTTTTCTTTAACACAAGCTCTTTCTAGCATATTTTTTATAACATTTTTATAAAAAATTTTGGAAAAAAAATATTGTGTCTGTGTGTCTCTCTCTGTGCGCGCTGTGTCTCAAAAACTAATAGAGCAATTGATATGAAACTTTAAACATACTTGTTATTTGATAATCCGGAAGTGGTTGTTTACCTTAACCAATATTTTCTTAAATATGAAAAATATCACATAAACATTTAAACAAACATTGAAGACAACAAAGAAATGAACATCTCTTGCTTAAAAACATTTTTCATAAAATCATTTTTATTCGAGAAAAAAAATTATTATTTTTTTTAAATTTTTAGTTTATAATTATAAAACGATAATAGTTACAGCAAATTTATAATAATAATTGTAGATAATACCAAAATGAACAACTTATACAAAATAAGTTTTTTTTTAAATCCCTTTAGTTTTTGAGAAAACTGAGTTTTTGAATTTGAACGTTTTAAACGTCAGTTTCATCCGAGTTTATACAATGCTCGAAGTACATTTAAAATATGATTTAAATTGAAAATAAACCATGAAAGCGTAAATATAAATGATACCATCAAGTCGGAAAAAGTAACATGATGGCCACATCACCATTTTTTTAGGAAATGCTATAAGATCATCAAAAAGGGTGTATGTGAACGACGTAAAAGGCGATAATTACAAACGAAAGAAAATGCAACCTAAGCACTATCAACCCACTCCGACCTACTAATCCAATCGACCTCCTCTTCCCATTGAAAACTTTTCCAACGCCCCTCTATTATCTCAACTTTGATGCAAAAGGCGCCACATCCAATATCCTCGCAACACTCGGAGTGCTCCGATATTAAACACCTTTCAGCGTTCAATATCGAATCGGGGGATGCATCCCGCTTTTTTATATATATATTTTTTTTACCACCACCCAAGCGGGTGGTGCTGATATTCCGAACTCGGTTTACGGTTTAATGGGGACCTTTATCGGCGTTTCCACGACATCGTCTCGAAGGAAGCCGGGTCCTTATCGCCGCCAGAGGAGCAGATACCGGCGAGAGGGGGGGCTAATATGATAGTCCGAATTAAAAATAAAGAAATTTTCGCTTTGAGGCGAAAAAAAGTTTTAATTCGGCCCTCGCGCCGGGAATCGTATCAGGGTTCGATCGTAAATTTCCCTACAGGAAGGCGAGTACGGAGCGCTCCCACTGGAGGAAGGGATAATTAAAAGTATCGGGAGATTGGAGTAATTGGGGTAATCCGTTATTCTTAAAGGGAAACCTACTTACTGTTGAGATTAATCGTTTGAAAGTTTTAAGTCGTTAACACGAGAACGCTAACTAACTTATTCCTGTAAATAGCAAGAAAATTGTCTTCGAAGATCGGTAAATATGCTAGTTGTTCTATTATTAGTAGAATAGGCAGAATTTAACCCTTTGGGTTCCAGGGGATCGTTGGAAGCGTATGGTCGAAAAACGCCAAACAGTGCAATAGCACTTGTCTTTATCGATTGCGAAGAGGCCCGACAAAAAATCTCAACAGCATGATCGCCCTGCTTGGAACTCGAAGCCTTAACCCTTTGCACTCGAGCGGCGCCGCCACGGCGCCCATGCGGTTTGATGCGTCCACTCGAGCGGCGCTGCTACGGCGCCCGGAAGGTGTGATGCATCCTAACCTAAACTAACCCAACCTTACCCAACCCTACCTTACCCAACCCTACCATACCCAACCCTACCTTACCCTACCCTACCTAACCTAACCCAATGACCTGTAAACACATCCCAAATATAGCCGAAATCGTCTCGAGTTGCTGGTTCGCCCGAGCGAAAAATGCCTCGAGGGTTAATATTATGTCTAAAAATTATTTTTTTAAAAATACAAAATAAATAATCTCAATATTGTCTATTTCATAACAAGGGCCGAAAGCAACTGTGCAGAATGGTGAGAAACGCATGTAAGCAGACGAGCAATGCGGTGTTGCACTTTTGACCGAGCTATGAACATTAGGGTCGACAGTGTAAGGAACGAAGAGGTGATCCGAAGATCGAAGCTCGAAAACCGTGAGATGTACACAACTGTAAAGAAGAGGAACGTTTCCTACTTTGGCCACAATATTTGAGATGAAAAATACAGTTTCCGCCTTGTCGATGGAAAGAAAGGATTATATCGGAAAAACCTCTCCTGGTTGCGATATGTACGCCAATGGACTGGTATTCAAGACTTTAGGTCTTTACAAAAGGCAAAACAGATATGATAAGTCAAACGGAGGATACGTACGCAGGAATCTGTTTGACACGATGAACAAGATTTTCAAAGTCATCCAGCTCCAAAAATAAATCTTTGCAGAATCCAGACGCTGAGAAGAAGCTGAAGTGATGGGTATAGTTGTAGCCAAAAAATAAATTGATTAAAAAAACTGCTATTCACCGCTGAAAAGTGTGCTTACTGCCCATTGTTCAAGTGCATGCCATCGTCTCTCTGAAATAGTTGCCACACCCATAATATCAAGATGTCGATCCGCACAATGGGTTGTGGGTGTTAAAATCGCCCGTAATTAAGGCTTCGGAAGAGACTCAATAGGACTACGTATATCATCTAGTTGGAGAACATCCCATGGAGAAATATACAATGAATATATGGATACAGGACGAGCGCAGTGCACTCCAACTGCAAAAGTTAGAAGAGGACTAATTAAATTTGTTTTCAGAATGGACTACGTTTTTAAATAGAACTGCAACTTCCCCGAATGCACGCTCCCTACCCGCATAGGGCCCGAAAGTAAACACCAGCAGGTTTTATTAAGTTGCGGAGCAATATAACTTCATAAAAGCGTGTATGAAATCCGTTTACGTTCCATTGTAAACTAGTCTTTACTACCGTTTATCTTTTTTTAAATGTTTTGTTTGCTAAGATAAGACGACGCCTACTAGCGGCCCAACGAGCTTAACATCTAAGACTCAGCAATGAAAGTCGTGACGTTGTGTTGTAACGTGGTAATGATCTTAAACGTCGTTTCGTTTAGAATCCCATATGCATTGATTTGTCTTGTTCAGATTACGATGGTAGTATATCTCCTTAATCGTCGCTGGTGGATTTACATAATTTGTATAAATATTAATTAATAATATTATATATAGTATTCATACGGATTTAACTTACGAAAATAAAACTGAACATCTTTTGCAAATGGCGGCCGCAGGATACCTTTCCCAAAGTTTAGGGTATTTCACCAAAGTCTACCTAGCTGTAATCTGGAGGTAATTGTCTCGTCATCTAAGACGGTTCACAGTGTGTTTCGGCTCATTCTTAGACAACCAAGTAAATCCCTTAGCCTCTTGAGATGGTTTGTTACCACGAGAGGTACAGTCTACAGAACTGGTGGATAAATTCACTACAAGTAGTCAAAAACATGTGCTTCATATTAACACAAATAAGATCAAAGCCATGGTTATAAGAAAAGCTAACGAACTTAACTGTAACATTGAAAGTAACCTAAGACTCATTGAATGAATCAATAAATACAATTATCTCGACAAAAATATCAATGAGCAATGGGAGCATCGACGAGAGGTAAAAAGACGCATCGAGAAACCCATAACGGTACTCAACAGGATGATGCTATATTTAAAAATCACAATCTAACACTAGAAACAAAAATAAGATTCCACGGTTTTTCGGCCCTACTCTGTGGAGTCGAGTCACAGAAGCAACAAGTAAAAGGCTTTGTTGTCGAATGTTAAGCGTGTTGTCGACAGAGCGTGTCATAAAAAAATAATTCTACAGAGAATGAATAAAGAAAGGGAAATTTTAACAACTATATCAGTACCTTGTGCATGTTATAAGGAACGAAAATAGATACCACTTATTGCAAAACATACTTCAGAAAGAGAGGGGTAAGCAGGAGACGAATATTTTGGCTCAAAAATCTCAAAACACGGTTCTCAATGACGACAACTCAATTATTCAGAATAGCAGTAAATAAGGTGAAAAATATAAATATGCTTGCCAACATTCGGAGCGGATAGGAACCGAGAGAAAAGATGTTTGAAGTTTTGACAGAAGAGATGATTTTAGAGTAAGTAGTTTGACTGTATGCTGATTTTTTGGCTTACTCATATGAAATAAATACAATCTTCAACACAAATTATTTGGAATGCAAATTCGTGTCAATTTCTTGACGCTGGCGAATGCGGCTCAGAACACATTGTTAGCGCGATTGCTTCACTGCGCACAAACTGAATAATTTCGGCAGATACCAGACAATATCCAATATTTTAGCAACTGAAAGAGCGAAGAGGATTTGGAACTTGTGGGCGAACATCATCCTACATTGATATAATATCCACGCAGTTTAACGGTGTGCACCCACTGGTAACTTTTGTCACTTTACAATTTGTTACCCTTGAGTATGAGTCGTTGTAGATAATGGAGATATGCACACGAGGCGACAGTAGAGTGATTTCACATCGTCTCGTCTGTGCACCTCCATTATCTTCAACGGCACATACTAAAGGGTGGTCAATCGTCAAGTGACAAAAGTTACCAGTGGGCGCACATCCCAAAAGAGCTAAATGATTAAACAACTATTGGCGGAAACTTTTCCGTTACTTTTGCTTGTTCGGCATTTGATCTGAAGTATATTTTGCAACTTTAATTCTTTAAATATTCCACGCCTTCACAATGTGTCAAATCAAAGCAAACATTGGACACATTAAGAGATCTTTGAGGGTTTAACCGATACCCTACAATCTCCCATATACGCCATTTCCAGGTAAATATTACTTTATCTTTCATTTGCTGTAATTTATTAGACAATTTTAACATCTGTGCGGAAAACATTGTTACTTTCTCCGTTACGAAGTACGAGAAAGTATTGTGATCGTGATTTTTTTTTCAATTTTTTTTTTTACGGAAATATCCGTTTTGGGGTCCCTAGATGCCATTTCAACAATTTCTGGAAAAAAAAAAATTGTGTCTGTGGGTGTGTGTGTGTGTGTCTGTGTGTGTGTGTGTCTGTGCGCGCTATATCTCAAAAACTAATAAAGAAATTGACATTAAACTTTGAATATACGTCTTATTTGATAATCCGAAGAACTGAAAAGCTTTTGGTAAAATTTCGTACACCGAAAGTGTACTTTGTTTTTTGCCAATATTTTCTTAAATATGAAAAATATCACAAAAACATTTAAACGAGCATTAAAGACAACAAAGAAATGAACATCTTTTGCTTGAAAATATTTTTCATAAAATCATTGTTATTCGAGAAAAAAAAATTATTATTTTTTTAATTTTTGTTTTATAATTATAAAACGATAATATCTACAGTAAATGTATGTTAATAATAATTGTAGAGAATTCTAAAATAAACAACTTAAAAAGAATAAGTTTTTTTTTAAATCCCTTTAGTTTTTGAGTAAATAAATTAGATAATTGGATTCTACTTAAGAATACGTTACTAAATACAGGGTGTGCCATTTGAAAAAACGAAGTTATTTAACTTTATAAGTTCGGTTTTTCTACCGCATTTTTTTTTTCACCCTGTATAATTTTTTGTATAAAATCATGGTTGGTTCTATAGTTCGAACCTTCAACCAAATAATAGAAATGATTTTAAGCGTTTAACTTCAATCACTGGGGCAAAAATAAAATTTCACCCAGACCATGCATTTCAACAAATCTTGAAATATTTCGAAAACGGAAAACAATAGGTAAAGGGAGTATTGAAGTAACTCACCTTATAACTCACCATATAATTAAAAAATGACAAAAAATACAGGGTGTTCCATTTAAAAAAACATAAGTTTGGTCTGTAACTTTGTTATGGGACACCCTGTATAAATTTAAATATTTTTAGGGCGTGCAGCTCACAATTATACACAACTTTTGTATAAAACATTTTTCGAAATTTTGACAAATAAGCACGTGATTGACCGTTCCCAGAGCTCTGAAACACCCTGTATATTTAATTAATACATTTCGTGCCTGCAAGAATTTTTCATTTCTTTTAAGATTAAAACTAAAATTTTTAATTTTTTTTATTAATTAATTTAATTTTTTTTTAAATAGATATTCTAAATTTTTTTCAAAAAAAAAGTTGACTTTACTTTTTTTACGTCACCTCCAAACGAAATACATGGAAAACAACGAAGCAACTTCGAAGCTTCAAAGAATCCGAAGGGAACTTCGAATATCGAAGTTTTCGAATTTTTCGAAGATTCGAAGAACCGCAGTTGGGAAGATTCGAAGTTTTCGAATTTTTCGAAGAATCGAAGTTGTGGAGTTTAGAAGTTTTCGAATTTTTAAATCCCAAAATCCTAGACAATACGGTTAGTCAATTTGACACACTCTGGAAACATTAACCTTTCATTTGGTATCAAATTTTACGGTGTATCTACATTTAACCTAAATGCAAGAACAATCTTTCCTTGCTCGGTGCTTTTGAGGCTAGCATTCTGACAAATCACAATTCAGAAATTCAAAAATTCTAAGCTTCAATCTTCGAAGATTTTCTATAAATCTTCAAGTTTTCGAAGCTTAGAACCTTTAAAATTGGAAATCCAGCCCTAATTATTTCTATAAAAAAATTCTTCTTGGCTTCTGATGAAATTTTAACGAGCAAAATATCAAAATTTGTTGAAATTAATGTTTGGTTTTTAATGTATGACACTACGACGGTAGCTTTGAAATGTCTAGCTAAACATCTCAAAAACAAAACTTATTTTTAACAAATTTTGACATTTCAAACGGTAGCTTTTAAATGTCATAACGTGAAATAAAACGCTAAATAGTTATTTAAGCAACAAGTTAATTGTCATTACGTTCCGTGTTGCTTATTAATTTTTTTCCGCTACCGAAAATATAATACTTAAGAAAGATCAGAAAATATTCTAAAATACGGCTTGTAACATTTGGAATCAATTTTTTTATAGCCACCCATGCGTCGTAACCCAGCAACCGAGAAAACAATGTCGAATTTTGTTTCTTTGTGTCAATCCAGTAAAACTTTCTGCGGGCATGGATACAAACGAAGCTGCGAATATTGCGAGTTAGAACCTGTTACCGACAAAATTGAAAAAGTGTCGTGTTACGCTTTTAAGCAGTGGTTATGTAAAAAGAATGCCGATGCTATAGACGAAAATGTGTTGCTCGCCTATATGTTGGAACATTACGTTTCTGTTATTTTATTATTTTCCTAGGTCCGTAAGTAAAAAATTAAGTTCCGTCGTCAAGGACAACAAACACTACGAATGTTATCAGCCACTTACGGTACCTGTAACCATGGATGCAATGCTTATTTACGTTATCGGTAGTAATTTACGTAACAAGTTCCGAAAGTGATATTTTACGGGATGAGTAGGAAGTGAGCAGGATTCCGTAAAATCACTTTTGGAACGAGTAACGTACAATATTTTTTCTGCAGCCGTTTTTTATGTTAAAAAAGCAAAAACATACACGAATGTTATATGACAAGCGCTGTCATAATTAATTCCGGAGCTGATGTTTTTGTCAAGGCCGCCTATATTTATACGCAAAATCATCCCGAAAGTAATAAAAAGCGTCCCGAAAGTAAAGAAATCGTTCCGAAACTAAAACAAAATCGTCCCGAAAATAACTACTTTCGGTACGATTTATGTAAAGTGGCACTTTAGATTTAATAAATCATACCGAAAGTTTTATTTTCGGGACTGCTGCAGAAAAAAGTATTTTCAACAAATTTTGACGCCCTCAAAATGTCATCAGAAGCCAAAAAGTCTCTTCAACTTTTTTCATCTTTCAGACAAAATTATTTGTAAAAGTAATTACTACTACAGTGGATTTCACAAAGGTGGTAATAAATATAACACTGGCTTAAATTAACATTGGTATTATGTTCTCGGATGTGTAAACGATTTAAAATGGTAAAAGTAATGCATAATTTGAGGTTAGATTCTGCGATTACATTACTGACATTTTATAGTAATTTACGATACAAGTAACGTTATGAAGGTTTTTACATTACGAGAGAAAAGTTTGAAATTTTAAATTCTCGAGTATTGTAAAAGCAAATAACGTTACGTGTCGAAACACGGTTTATTTTATCCTATTTCTATGTTTTTTACTTTCTCCGTTACGAAGTACGAGAAAGTATTGTGATCGTGATTTTTTTTTCAAAAAAACGGAAATATCCGTTTTGGGGTCCCTAGATGCCATTTCAACAATTTCTGGAAATTTTTTTTTTGTGTCTGTGTGTGTGTGTGTGTGTGTCTGTCTGTGTGTGTGTGTGTGTGTGTGTGTGTGTGTGTGTGTGTGTGTGTGTGTGTGTCTGTCTGTGTGCGCTGTATCTCAAAAACTAATAGAGCAATTGATATGAAACTTTCAACATACGTCTTATTTGATAATATGAAGAACTGAAAAGCTTTTGGTAAAATTTCGTACACCGGAAGTGGGTGTTTACCTTAACTGTTTTTTGTTTTTTGCCAATATTTTCTTAAATATGAAAAATATCACAAAAGCATTTAAACAAACATTGAAGACAACAAAGAAATGAACATCTTTTGCTTAAAAATATTCTTCATAAAATCATTGCTATTCGAGAAAAAAAATTATTAATTTTTTTTAACTTTTGGCTTATAATTATGAAACGATGATAGTTACAGCAAATTTGTATGAATAATAATTGTAGAGAATAGCAAAATGAACAACTTCTAAAGAATAAGTTTTTTTCGAAATCTCGTTAGTTTTTGAGTAAACCGAGTTTTTGAATTTGAAGTATATTTTTTCCGTTTCATAATTTTGACGTTTTAAACGTCAGTTTCATCCAAGTTTACGCAACGCTCGATGTACATTTAAAATATGATTTCAATTGAAAATGAACCATGAAAACGTAAATATAAATGATACCATCAAGTCGGAGAAAGTAACATGATGGCCACATCACCATTTTTTAATTTAAAAAAAAGTTTAATGAAAACCGTCAAAAAGCGAAATCATGTTTGTATGCCAATATCTCCAAAGCAACGAGTTGCGGTAACATACATATAACAACACTAGTGTTGTTAAAGGTACCTCAACGTAACTCGTTTCTAAGGAGTTATTAGCACATTATAGGATAAAATAAATAACTCCTAATATTTACCCGTTCACAATGTTTTTTGACAAATTCTTTTCTATTTTGACGTATTTTTACTTTCTCCGTTACGAAGTACGAGAAACTATTGTGATCGTGATTTTTTTTTCCAAAATTTTTTTTACGGAAATATCCGTTTTGGGGTCCCTAGATGCCATTTCAACAATTTCTGGAAAAATTTTTTTTGTGTCTGTGTGCGTGTCTGTGTGTGTGTGTGTGTGTGTATGTGTGTGTGTGTGTCTGTGTGTGTGTGTGTGTGTCTGTCTATGTGCGCTGTATCTCAAAAACTAACAGAGCAATTGATATGAAACTTTGAACATACGTCTTATTTGATAATCCGAAGAACTGAAAAGCTTTTGGTAAAATTTCGTACACCGGAAGTGGGTGTTTACCTTAACTGTTTTTTGTTTTTTGCCAATATTTTCTTAAATATGAAAAATATAACAAAAAATTTAAACAAACATTGAAGACAACAAAGAAATGAACATCTTTTGCTTGAAACTATTTTTCATAAAATCATTGCTATTCGAGAAAAAAATTTATAAATTTTTTTTAAATATTTGGTTTATAATTATGAAACGTTAATAGTTACAGCAAATTTATGTTAATAATAATTATAGAGAATGCCAAAATGAACAACTTCTAAAGAATAAGTTTTTTTTGAAATCTCATTAGTTTTTGAGTAAACCGAGTTTTTTAATTTGAAGTATAATTTTTCCATCTTTCATAATTTTGACGTTTTAAACGTCAGTTTCACCCGAGTTTACGCAACGCTCGAAGTACATTTAAAATATGATTTCAATTGAAAATAAACCATGAAAACGTAAATATAAATGATACCATCAAGTCGGAGAAAGTAACATGATGGCCACATCACCATTTTTACCTTTTCAATTTAAATCCTCTTCTGGGGCTCTATTTCTAATTTAAGCAATAACGATTTACAAATTGTATTCGATGACTAACAGTAACATATAATTTCGCATAAAGAACGTTTACACAGCTGAAAATATAATACCGGCTTACGAAAAAGCTGGCTTAATAAATGTTTGTGAAATCCACCGCTAGACTACTAAGTACAACTTTACCGAGCACTCGAGACGTATGGGGGTAAAGTTTATGCAGAGTGTGAAAGTATTCTGAGAAAGCGAGAGAGCGCAACAACAAATCTGCCAATTGAATTTCAGATTGTCACTGCGCAACAAGTCTCGAGTGCTTGGTACAATTCTACTATAAATTAACCATTTTTTTTTGGTTTTTTAACACGTTGGCTGCCACTACAATTGGGATTGCATTTACGCAAGTATAAAGTCGAACGCACTAGTACGTCAGTGGCAGCGAATGTGTTAATAGTTTTATTATTGCCCAAACGCAAAATAAATATAAGATACTTACATATGACACATGTGCCACTCCCACAGATGTTTTGGTATGGCCGGTCGGAAGTCAGCGGTGCCCGCATTTAAAATCCTCGCCGTGAACTTCAGCAATCTCCTGGTTTCCAGGTGCCAGGAAGGCGTCTCCTTCTGTATCACGTAAGCCTGCGACGCCAGGCAGTTTTCCTCCATGGCGCACTGCAGGAAAAACATCTGTTTGTCCTCTAAATGCGCGGTCCTCATCAACTCCAGATGATCGATGACCAAATCTGCCATGGTGTCCGTACAATACACGGCGGCAACATCCTTACCTTTACAAACACCGCGCGCGGAGGATTCGTGCAAACACTTGGATAAAGTGCGTTCTTCACCCAAACACTTGACTCCGGAATAACTCGATGAGGTCAAGTTGCTTCCGAAGTAGTCGGTCTGCATTGCGTCGTTGGCATAGCCTAAATTTAGCGATCTGTACAATAAAAGCAATTATGGATAAGATAAAGGTAAATTTGAATCGATGTTATAGGAAGATTATTTCGACTGTCCAATGTGCGATGTAGTGCATTTTTGCTTTTACTGTATATTAAAACATTAAACTTGCGGTATTGTTGACAATACGAAAAAGTGAAATGTTGTTTGTTAAATTTTGAACACCTAAAATGGGTGATTACTCTTATTTCGATATTTAAGGCAAATATTGAAAACACATTTGTCTGACTGCTGGTCTGATAGACAGACAGACAGACAAGCAGACATACATCATTTAGACAGTCAGACAGGCAGACAGACACACAGAAAATTATCAAAAATGGTAAAAATCGCCTTGAGAGACATCAAAATGGATATTTCCGAAATATCGAGTTAGCGTATTTAAGTAAAAAATGGTTGTCATCGCAAAATGTTTAGATACGCAATGCACTTTTTTCGCAAGTAATTAAACCTAAAGCAGGAGAGTACAATTGCCGGTGTGGTATTAGACAGAAACGAAAGAGTTTTTCAAATATCGATATCCAATGAAATGTTGCTATTTTAGAACTAATATCCGTTTTAATAAAGCGTTCTCATTACCTGCAAACAACCATCGCCTCCAGTAGAGACCACCCGTCGCCGCAAATCAATTCCCAATTCCCCGTCTCCGAGGTTTTCACCTCAACCCGTCCCTCCTGCGCGACCCTGCCGCCGCCGAGTCGCACCTCCAGACCTGGGGGCATCTTCTCCCTGCGGAATCATCAGAATATTTAAATTCCCGACGTAATTCAATCGATCCACGAGTCCGTGCCTCAATTCCGGAATCAGTTAAACCTAATGAAGCGTTAGAGGGAGATTAACTCACATCACTTGCACCATCTTGGCCACCTCCTGCGGCTCCTCGGCGACCTCCTCGTGACAAATTACGCCCGCCGCTTCGGTGGAATCGCAATCGCTCACGCCCCACCCGTCGAATCTGCACGAGGTGATCTCTTCTTCGTTCCCGTCGCAATAGACATTGTCCATCCAATATTTTCCTAGACAGATAATATGGATTTTATAATATTCAAATATTCAGGTGTCCAACCCGTTGAATCAAACATGGATGTCAATTCTTACTTCAGACTTCAGATCAAAATCAATTTCTACAGAACAGAACGACTTAGACCTACCTGCGCTTTTTCTGTGTTGTAGGGATCCTGCATCACGAAAATATTACACGATTTTTGAGACAATTCAACGATGCGAATTAAGAATCGACATTCCTGTGTGATTCCGCCAGGAATATAACAATTGTTCGATACTCGTTGGAAGCAAACCACAGATTCCGATACGTTTCGTTTTACTTGTCTCATTATGAATGCACGTTCTTAACATATAAATTATTAGGTTTTATTATTCGCAATGGACGTGAGTTTAAATCTATTGCAACATTAATCACATTGTATAATTCAATAGTACTTAGTAGATTGAACTATTGTGCATGCGTCTGGTCTCCCGGTTACGCAAAATATATTATTATGTTGGAACGCGTTCAGAGAAAATTTGTAAAATTTCTATACTACATGAAATATCACATTTATCCAGATGAAACAGTTAACTACTTTGATCTGCTACTTGAATTCGGACTTCTTTCTATTTCTAATCGTCACAAACTAATCTGCGTAAATGAGTTATTTAAAATAGTGAATGGTTATATCGATAATAGTACCATTTTAGATAATATTAATTTCACTGTACCCAGATTGTCGGCTCGCCATAAGCATACATTTTCTTATCTAACTCCGCGTACTAATAATCATGTCAACTCTCCACTCAATAAAATGTTTAGGCATTACCATGATGTTCAATACAACGTTGACATTTTTTGCAATAACTTAAAGCAATTTAATATTGACTTAAGGAACAGTCTAATGTAAATTTGTATATCATATCACTCATTAATTGTTTCGTTTAAATCGCTTCATTTGTAACCGTGTCATCGCTACTATGTTGTAAACTGTATTAGATTATTAACAATAACAAATTAGTTTAGTTTTAATGTATAGGTTAACTATAAATTTTTCTAATTATATATGTATAAATATACTCTGTACACCTTACATTTTCTCTGTAATTGGACAATTGTCTGTTGGGAAAATAAATATTATTATTATTATTATATCTTTGCGTAACCCTCATTATCCATCGTTGGTGAAGGGAGAAGAAAACCAGAGTTATTTCTATCACTCTTTGATTTTCTCCTCTCCCACTAACCTCAGATTCCGATTAGAGATGTGTAACTCATAAGTGAGTCAATTAGATTCAGTCGACTCTTTTCCACTAGTCGACTCACTAAAAAGAGTCATTTCGCCCATCTCTTTCCGATATCTTGCACAAGAATCTACTGCTCTATTTATCTTTGGTAAAACATGATTATCCTTTATTGGTTTTCATAACGAGACAAGTAAAACGAATTTAGTTGATTCCCGTTGACAAAATTTGGTGATGTGTAGAAATGTATAACAAAATGTTTTCATCATTTGTTCAACTAACAAAGTTAGTATTTTTTTTTTGGGAGAACTCGGAAAAGTTTAAATTATTATCAAATCAAACCGTGAAACTTAATTCTCGAAACGCGCCCAAGACTTCAAAATAGCGGCCGCAGAGGACCGTATATCCTAATCCCCTCTAGAGAAACTTCTCCGTTTTCATTATTTATCGCCTTGGGGTTTTAAGGGAAATTAATGGCCTCGCGTTGGCCCTTATTTTCCTTTTTTTTAAGTGTTACAATGCGGTATTTGTCTCACTTACTTTTCGGCGGTCCGAAATGTGAATTATACGTTGGCCTGGCGACTCCGCTCTCGTAGCCCAGCTGCCTGCAGATCACGGTCGCCTCGAAGGAGTCCCATTCGTCGTCGCAGACGGCGCCCCATTGGCCCTCGTGCAATACTTCAACGTTGCCTAATTAAATTAAAAAAAATCGGAAGTGATTAAAAAATCGAATAAATCATCTCGGCTGGGCGTAAAGAAATTCGGCTTTGTTTAATTGATGGCGTTAATTATTTTCTTTTTTAACGATCGCGTTTTGTTAAGGGGTGTACTGAACGTGGAGGGTAAAAATAATATCTTATTGTTAGTGTCCGTTGGTAAATGGATGAGGGCGATACAGTAGGGTGGAACAATTAAAATGTTTTGATTTTACGTTAAGCCCTGCGTGACATCAAAGCAGTGTCTCACTTGCACCGGCCCATCAACGCGGTGTCACGCTAGTTTAGTTTATTCCGATGGTGTGTCGCTGGAAGCTACTTCCTAATGCTAAATACACTCACTTTCATATGAAATGCACCACCCAGAAAGAATAATACGATTGATGCAAAACTTGGTGAAAACAATTGTTTATTCGTCGGGACATAATTATTAAACTCTCAATAAAAAAAGTTGAGCCGTTGAGGTTTTTCCGTCATGGTTATCTTAAAATTTCCAACTTTTAATATGTGCATTGAAGAATATTTAGCAGTTGTCTTGTAATGAAGCTGTCACATTGACAGTTTAGACGTCTTCCACTAACCTCACCTCAGAAAGCTGCTCGTCTGGCTTGGTGTCAAGAGCGGCAGGGTTGGGTTAAAGAATGGAACAATATCGCGTTTAACGATGAAACCAGTTTTTGTTTATGGAAGAACGATGGACGTAGAAAGGTGCGTCGTTATCGAGGAGAACGAAGAAATTTAGAGTTTGTTGAAAGACGCCATACAGTTTTAACACCGGGTGTGATGCCCACACCATTGCAATCAGTTTGGGACGAAAATCACCTCTGGTGTTCATTCCTGATACATTGAACGCTCGTCGATACATTGATAATGTCTTGGATCCCGTCGCGGTGCCATTTATGCAGACGCTAACTAATGGGATTTTCCAGCAAGATAACGCTAGACCCCACACGGCAAGCATTACAAGGGTGTTCTTGGAAGAAGCGGAGTTGCAAATGTTGCCTTGGCCAGCAAGGTCTCCGGATTTAAGCCCTATCGAGCATGTCTGGGACATAATGCTGCCTAACTGCCTATCTAATGATGGCGCCGTCAATGTCGACAGCGAAATCAATATCCGTCGAAGACAGTATTATTTGTATAAAGTGTGCAGTGACTGTAAAGAAGGATGTATCCTGTAGTATTTGCAATAACAATTACTGTGACTTCTGTGACGTGTTTTATACGCACGCGCACGCCACGCAGCCATCAGTATTTCGTGAATATTGCGTGCGAATCGATGGAAATTTTCCGTTAGTAGTGATTTTGCATTTTCTATCGCAAATATCTTCAAGTCGTATATTCTCTCTCGTGAAAAAAATCAAACTCGACAAAGTATTTGCCGAGACAACATTCTCGCATTTCTATTCTGGCATCGAATGGAAAACACGGGTACCATGAACAGTGGCGGCTCGTGGAATATGTTGATGGTAGAGCCACTTCTTCAATACCCCCTCCTTTTTTGAAGAAACAAAGAACGATTTATCTTCCTAGATCAAAGTAAGTGTTTTCAGAGTTAATTAAAAATTATTGCTGTGCATGAAAGTACAGGTAGTGCCATGGCTCCTTGGCTGTATATAACGAGCCGCCCCTGACTGCGATTACTATTTGAAACACATTGTATAAACTAATCAATAATAAAGCTCCTGGCATTGCTTACAATTAACTCCCATCAATTGTTTTTTTTTCTGTTTTTTAGCGGATAATTCTTGAATGGATGACTAGATTTCGAAAAAATTTCAGGTTTGGTGTGGATAAGATACAAAAATTAAATTCGCCCTTCAGTTGTTTTCAATTGTTTGTTTTTCTCGGATAACCCTTGAACCAGCGGCGGCTCGTGGATGTTCAGCGAGGAGGCAACGGAAGGAAATTTGACCAAAACAGCAGCAAAATATTTGTTTCCTATTAAGAGTAAGTAGTATAGGACGAGCGGCATCTCTGCCGTAGCCTCCTCTATAAAGATCCACGAGCCGCCGCTGCCTTGAACGTATAATGAATGAAGTCTAATATTGTATAAGTTTAGATCGGATAAAAAACCTAAATTAGACATTTCATTGTTTGATGCAAAAAATCCAAATATTTAAAAATTAAATAATTCCTTAACATAAATCCCGAAGACAATATTTTCCAGATAAAGATCAAAGTAAATTAATTTTATCTAAAAATAAACCCCATTTTTAAATTAAAACCTACGAAAACAAAAAATATAAAATTAAATAAATAACCTGAAATGAATACAAAACCCTTAAAAATACAGGTCAAAAAATTCAAAAATGTAGGTGGCAAAATCTAAAATAAAGGACAAAAATCAAAAACTTTGACCCCCAAAAAAATAATCCGCAAAAAATAAAAAATTTCGGCGTAAAAATAAATAATTCAGGTTAAAAAATATAAAATAAAGGACAAAAAATCAAAAAAATTGACTAAAACGGAAAACCGAAAATACGGAAATATCGAAAATTTCAACAAACCAATTCAAAACCTAGGCCAAAATAAATAATTATTGATTGATATGCGAGATTCTTTTTCCGGTATTTTCGAGTTTTGTTTCTTGAAATTTTCGATTTTTTGTCTGAATTTTTCATTTTAGGCCTGAGTTTTCGATATTTTGTCTAAATTTAGGACAAAAGGTCAAAAGCCTGATCGAAAAATAAAAAGGCAGACCAAAAAATTGAAAATACAAGCAAAAGAAAAATGATTTGCTACTTTCAGCCGCCAAAAATAAGTTTCAGACCAGAACAGCGGCGGATGTTCGGCGATTAGGCAACAGAAGAAAATTTGACCAAAAAAGGAACGGAATATTTGCTTCCTCTATTACAGTAAGTAGTGCAGCGCAAGCGACATCTTTGTTTTTGCGTCCCCTACGTAAATCCACGAGCCGCCGCTGGGCCAGAAGTTCGAAAATAATAGCCAAAAAATAAAATAAAAATACGAAATTAAATCAATAATTCAAGTTAAAAAATATAAAATACAGGATAAAAAAATAGACCAAAAATCTAAAATATACGATGAAAAATTTAGACCAAAAATCTAAAATTCTGGCCTAAAAATAAAAATGGTGGACCCAGAAAAGAAAAAATTTTAACAAACAAATAAAAGAAAATTATAAATAAAACACTTTCTTTGTTAATATCACACGATTTAACAAAGAAAGTGTTTTATTTATAATTAAAAATGTATCACGAAGTAAACGCCTCCAGTGTCAATCAATTAAACAAAAATTAATAAAAATTTAGGGCAAAAGATAAAAAAAATAAAAATCTACAATGTTGGCCAAAAAATTGAAAACATAGAAACTCGGGCCTAAAGATAATAAATGTGGACTAAACGAAAAATTCGGACAAAAAAATCAAAAATTTTAACAATAAAATCGAAAAGTTGGGTCAAAATAAAGAAAAAATTAGGTCAAAAGGTTTAAAAAAATAATCAAAATCTGTCATGTTGGTTAGAAAGTCGGAAAATTTAGACAGTACATGAAAACTTGGGCGTAAAGATAATAAATGCAGACTAAAAAATTCAAAATTTCAACAAACAAAACTCGAAAATAACGGAAAAAATCAAAAAAAAACTCGCACATAAATCAATAATTCAGATTATATATATTTTAACCTAAATCAATTCAAAAATTTGGAACTGGAATTAAAAATTTGGCCCACAAAATCAAAAATGCGGACCAAAAAATCAAAAATTTTAAGAAATAATTCGAAAATTTAGGTCAAAATAAAGAATAGTTAGGGCAAAAGATCAAAAAATTAAAATACACGTTAAAAATCTAAAAATTAAAAAATCAAAAAATGCGGACCAAAACGTCGAATATTTTAACAATTAAATCTAAAATTTAAGTCAAAATAAAGAATATTTAGGCCAAATGATCAAAAATTTACCTGAAAAAATCGAAAATACAGGCTTAATAATAAAATATGCAGAATTTTTCAGTAAGAAAATTGTAAATTAGTCTCAAAAATCACTATATTGCTCAAAATAATTTTCTAATTTTTTTAATTGCAAAACATTTTTGAGTTTGAAACTACAGGTAGTGCCATGGCTCCGTGGCTCTATATAACGAGCCGCCCCTGACCATGAATGAGCTGGCATATATGAATATATTTGACAATTTAAGAAATGAAGAATCATTGAAACCAATTTCGGCGAAATCGCGAAGTTGCATTAAAATCTAAATATTTAATCAAATCAAATGAAATAATTTATTTCATGATGAATATAAACAATTATGTGAAAGATATCAATACAATCCTAAATGTATAAATAAACTTAAAATCTAAACACATTAAAATAACATCAGTTACAAATACTTTAAAATGTAAAATTTAATTTAAAAATATTATTGGCCATATTGGATCCGCCATTTAGAATTTAGAATTTTTTATTCCAAACTTGGATTCAGAGATTTCAAAAACTGAACGTTATTAATTTTGAATGAAAACTGAATATTTTTTACAAAAAAATTCCGTCATATTGGACCCGCCATTTTGAATTTTGAAATTTTTATTGAAAATTTGGATTCAGAGGTATCAAATACAGGATGGTATTAATTTTCATTAAAAACCGAACATTTTTACAAAAAAAATCCGCCATATTGGATCCGCCATTTTGAATTTAACAAATCTGATTACAGATTCGGACTCGGCGACCTCAAAAATAATACTAATCTACAAATTCGTCTTTAAAAGTGAAAGGATTAAGACGTTATTAATTTTGGCTCGCTAAATTACCATTCTGGCCCACAGTGCGTCCCGAGGAATACTCGTCATTTCAACTTGCAATTCCATTCGAAAAACTCAAGGAAATTGAAAATCCGACAATGTGGCCAAAAGGAGTAGGTGTCCGTCGTTTTTTATTCAAAACGAGCCCGCGTCCACCGCGGGAGGGCATTCAAAACGAACCAATGAAGAAGTGAAGAAAGGAAAACCGCTCATTTTCTACATTAATATTCAGTGTCTGCGAAATAAGCTAGAAGAACTAGAGGCTTTTACGGTCGATAAAAACATTAAGGTAATTGCACTTTGTGAACATTGGCTTACGCAAAACAAATCTTACTGTTTCACGCAGTGAAAAATTTTCATGTAGCAAACTGTTATAGCAGACAGGTCGCAAAAAATTGGGGTTCCTTGATAATGGTGCGCAGGGTTTGGAGTATGCCAATTTGAGTTTCCTTAAGGAAATATCTATAGAACTAACATGTGAAATGTCTGGTATAGTGCTAGATAAAATAAACACTATTGTCATTGCTCTTTATAGGTCTCCAAATGGCAATTACTCTGACTTTCTTAACATTCTAGCAAATATGCTTGAACGTTTAAACATGTCAAAGATCGTGTACGTATCTGGGGATTTCAATGTATCTTTCAATTCAACCGACAAAAAAGCGATCCAACTTTGTAATCTTTTTGCTTGTTACGGACTGTATACAACCACAACTGAGGCCACCAGACAAGGGTCATGTTTGGATAATATATTTTTAAACAAGCATGGAAATATTAATAGAGACAAAGCAAAGATTATAAACATTAAAGTTTCAGATCATTTTGGTTTATGCATTGAAATCGACTACACATAAATAGAAACTAGTAGAATAGTCAGACCACTAACAACTGCAGGAAAACTTGACTTATTCAACATCCTAAGTTGTTACAAGTGGACGGATATAATTAATGATAAAATTGATATCAACAAGACATGGTCTGTTTTAATTGAGAGAATTAGTCATGCATGCTCAATTGCATTTCCAGAACGGGTAAAGAACATATGTAATAACTCAGGTCATGTTCAGTGGTTTCGACCTGAGCTGAAAAAATGAGAGAGGGACTACATTTATACCATAAAATTAAAAACCAAACAAAAAATGATTATACAGAGTCTTAATATAAACAACTTAAAAATGAATATAAGCTACGTATTATAGAAGCGAAACGAAATGCAAATGAGCACTATATTAATTCCTCATCAAATTACTCGAAAGCAATCTGGGATGTTATTAAGTCGAAAACACATAACAACCCGAATAAGAGCCGTGATATCAAAATTACTGCAAAAAAATTCAACAATCATTTTGCAACAATTGCAGAAAAAGTAATTGCTTCAATTCCGAATTCTGCACAGGATCCGATACATAGTAAGGTTGGTTCTTGTGAGGGAAGTAATGCCCACTATTTTAACTTTCAACAAGTATCGAGTGCCAAGGTTCGTGATACAATTTTTAAATAAAAAAATAAAAATAGCAGAGATATACAGGGTGTTTCAAATTCGAGGCTCACCATGGGGATCTCGCTTATTCGAAGAGATAGAGGGTATGTTTAAATTTGGCACTTTTGCAGAATTTTATGCTGATTAATAATCCACTGAAAAAAAACACTCAAATTGTTTTGTTTTTGAGTCAAGTCAAAAAAACTGAAAAAGCTGATTTTCGTTTTTTCTTTATATCTTCGTTATTTGAGAAGATATTTAAAAATTGTAAAGAGGTTTTTATAGCACTTTTTAATATCCAATAGATGGCGTAAGAATTTTCTTTGTAACATGTTTCGTTTCTTTTCAACCATCATCAACTTTCTTATTTCTTATGCCATATTTATTTTCTATCACATCTGAATGCTCAATTTTTTGTGATGACAACAATATAACACAATATACATTTAATTTCATAAATCGACGTATAATCGTTTAAAACACTTTTATTGGAAATATCTGTAGCGCTTACTAAAAATCATCCGTGCCAGGGAATTAAAAACGATTAAAAATCTGAATACCTCTTTGTTTGTCAAACATTATTATTTTGTATGTACGTATTTTTTATTCAGTAAACAAAAATACAGAATTTGCTAGTCAAAAATATTTACAAATGTATACAGAAAGAAGGCAACTGCATCGAACAATTTTTTATGCAAATGAACAATTATTTTGGACGATATAGACGATACAAAATTAAAAGTTCTTATTAAATAAAATAATATACAATACTAATAACTATAAGACAAATGTGGAGATTATTAATTATAATTTATGTTCAAATAAAAAACTGTTTCCAGTAATACACAATTGAGCGCGTTTCTTAACATTATTTATTGCCCTATAAACACTTCTTCTGGGAATCGTATTAAAGGCATTCGTAATACCATCTCTGAGTTGTTCAACATTCTCGTAAGTATGACGGTAGACTGTGTTTTTAATAAAACCCCAGAAAAAATAATCCAAGACACTCAAATCGGGCGATCTAGCTGGCCAAGCTACAATTCCGCCGTTCCCAATCCACTGATTTGGATACATTTGATTTAAATAATTGCGAACATTTCTGGCATTGTTCGCTGGTGCACCATCTTGCTGCCACCAGAACTTCTGAAGTTGAATTAGAGGAACATTATCCAAATAATTAGAAATGTTTGTTTGAAGAAGATGTAAATATCGTTCACTGGTTAGAGACCCTTCGTACATAATTGGCCCTATTATATTTTCATCATAAATACAACACTTCGGACTTGTCTGGGATTTTCTGTTGTCCAATAATGTTCATTGTTGCGATTAAATACGCCACTATTTGTGAATTTGCATTCATCGGTCCAAATAATGTTTTTTTTTTAATCATCATTTTCACTGCACTTTTAAAGCAACCAATCACAAAATCCAAGATGTCTTAAATTATCACAATGCACAAGTGTGTGGCCCAAATGAATTTTATATGGCTTAAAATTGAATTTATTCAAAATTCTCCATACTTGTGTTGGCGGCAAATATAATTCAGCTGCTACTTCGCGGCAAGAGGTTGATGGATTTTGATTTACCTAAAATATGTTTTGTAAGTAAACATAAAATTAAAGAATTAAGATACATTTAGTATTACCATTTCCAAAATATGATTGCTATCTTCTTGGGTAATTTTATTTTATTACCGTATGCTTTGCGATGTTAAATCAATGATCCAAACTGTCCATCCGTAGAAAAAAATGTTCGATGAGGTTGCCTTCTTTCTGGATACATTTGAAAATATTTTTCACTGGCTAATAACGTATTTCTATTTACTGAATACAAAATACGTAACATATCACACTTTTTAATTTTTCGAACGACATTTTTATTCATAAAGAATAATAATGTTTGATAAACAAAGAGATATTCAGATGTTTCATTGTTTTTAATTCCATGGCACCGATGATTTTTAGTAAGCGCTACAGAGATTGCCAATAAAAGTGTTTTAGACGATTATATGTTCATTTATGAAATTAAATATTTGTTGTGTTATATTGTTGTTATCACAAAAAATTAAGCATTCAGATGTGACAAAAAATAAATATGGCGTCCATAAGAAATAAGAAAGTTGATGATGGTTCAAAAGAAACGAAACATGTTACAACTAAAAATCTTACGCCATCTATTAGATAATAAAAAAGTGCTATAAGAATGTCTTTACCATTTTTAAATATCTCCTCAAATAACAGAGATATAAAGAAAAAACGAAATTAAGTTTTTTCAGTTTTTTGGACTTAACTCGAAAACAAAAGAATGTAGGTAATTTTTTCCAGTGGATTATTAATCAGCATAAAATTCTGCAAAAGTGCCAAATTTAAACATGCCCTCTATCTCTTCTAATAAGCGAGATCCCCATGGTGAGCCTCGAATTTGAAACACCCTGTATACGACTTAAATATATCCATAATAAAGGTTGTTATTGACTTAATACTAAGTCCCCTGACATATCTAATAAATAGGTCTATAAGATCAGGCAATTTTGCGGATTGTTTGAAAATATCAAAATGTATCCCAATTTACAAAAAAAGGAGACGAAAACGACACAGATAACTTTCGTCCGATTGCAATACTGCAATGTAAAATATTGCATGGTGTACCTCAAGGGTCAATTTTACGCCCAATTTTGTTCTTAATATATATAAATGACCTGCCAAAACAATATCCCAACATGTCGACAGTTTTGTATGCCGATGACACATCTATCTCGTTCAAAGGCAACACTATTGAATACGTGAAAGTACAGTTACACACAGAAATGGAATAACCAGTAACAAACTAAAGCTAAATACCAAAAAGACAGTGGAACTAACATTTTCACTGAAACAAACCGAACCAGCGCAAAATACATCAGCCAAATTTTTAGGGCTTGTTGTAGATTCACATCTTACATGGGACGCTTATGGAGTTGAACTACAACAAACCCTCGCTAGAAATGTGTATATTTTGTGTGTCTTTTGAAAAATCTGAGTCGTTCAGTAGGCACCGAAATGGTAGCAAATCTCTACCACGCATTTATTCAATCACGCATTATTCTTCCATAATGGCCGACATTTTTAGATTGCAGAGACGAGCCATTCGAATAGTAGCGGGTCTTGCGTACAGAGATTTAAACCAATTTAAAACATTGAAGATTCTCACAACACCTTGCATCTATATTTTAGAATGTTTGTTATTTATTAAAAATAACACAAATAATTATTCCTGCAACAAAGATTTCCATACATATGAAACACGACCGAATAATGAGATTCGTATAAATCGATTTCGCCTATCAAAAGCTAAAACCGGCACAAGATACTATTCAATATTTTTTTTAATGTGTTACCCCCTGATGTAAAACAGCTGTCCCATACACAGTTCAAACAGTGGTGCAAGAGTCATTTAGTAAAAAACAAGAGTCATTTAGTAAAAAATGCGTTTTACTCGTTTGATGAACACCTTACAAACAGTAACCACTTATTAAAAGCTTAAAGATTAAAACGAAAAACCTTCAAATTAAGTAAAATCATTTTATCCATGCTGTGATATGTGCTCACAAGAGGTTTTAATATGTAATGTTTTGTACCGTTTGTAAATATTTTAAATTGTATCAACTGGATTTTTATTATTTTAAATTATTTTATTTATTTATTTATATGTTTATCTAATGTATTAAATATTTTAAACTGTTATTTATTTTTATTTTTGAAGCTACCTGCTGTACAGTCTTGGTTATATAATTTACTAAACTTTTTAATTGCATCAGCTGTATTTTCATATTTTAAATTGTTGTATTTATTTATTTTTTATCTTTTATTTTAAATATTTGAACATGTTTATATTTTAATATTTTCACTACCTGCTGTACTGTCTTTATTTTAATGGTCAACTTATGTTTTTACAATTAAAATAATATATCTTGTCTCTAATATTACTACCAATAGCGATCTGTCTGCTGATAAACTCGCCATCTATGTTTTGTACACGTTTGTAAATTCATTTATCAACCTATTATCTTGACCTGTGTAAAACTATGTTATTAGCACCAATAAAAATTATTATTATTATAATGGACTTCAGTTAGAAATTGCTTGGAATGAGATCTCAAGAAGATATAGACCATTTGATTCTAAGTATGCCTAGAAGGGTAAATTCTTGCATTGCTGTGCGAGGCGATTTAACTAATTTTTTTTTCTGTTGAATTAAAGTTTTTTTTTCTTTTGATATTTTAATCATTTTGTACCAACGAATAAACAACTGTTTTCACTAAGTTTCGCATCAATCGTATTATTCTTCCTGGGTGTTGCATTTCAAATGAAAGTGAGTGTATATGGCATACGATACACCCAGGGACCATTTTATGTTCTTGGGCCGGCTTTTTTGGCTGATTTTCTTTTTGTCATGCATAGAAAGAAAGAAACTTGGGCCCCTGTGATCAAAATTTTACACTCCATGCCCTGTGTGTGAAATACCCTGGAGTCCTAAAATGTTAATTTTCGGTTAAGATTAACATCTAAACAAAAAAAATTGTGAACAAAATTTTCTTCATGCTGCGCACGTCGCATGATGTCGCCATAAATAAAAGTGACTTAGCAACGTGTAAACGTGCATATTTTGCGAAAATTATACGCAGTGGTGGACAGGCCCAGCGGGCAACCGGGCATGCCCTTATCGTTAACGGCAATTTTACATTTTGATGTCAACACCTGTCACGTTTAAGTACAGCCAATCGCGACAACTAAAGTAGTCAAACAATGAGCAAAAACAATAATATTTAAAAAAATATTATCAAACAATTCTTTGTTGCCTTCAATATTTGTTTAAAGGGTTTGATTAACGAACGCCCTGGTATTCTCACTTCTGGGCCGAGACTAGTAGGTTTTGTAAAAATACGAGCATATACAGAAGAAAAAACAATCTTTGGGGGTAGTGAAGAAATGAAGGAACAACATGTTTTCTAGATGATAAGTACTATTGTCAGATATTATCCGATATAATTTTTGTTTCTAAAATTGCCAATAATTTGCAACTTGAAGTTGAGGACGTCTGAAGGTCATGTTTCTTCTTTTGAGCATACAATGTTGTGTATAAAATTCACGATTACACGAATCTAGAAGGACATTAGGCGCATTAATGTAGTTACTCATTTAATATATTTATTTTTGTCTTCTGAGGGGATTTGAGACATCAATCTAGAAGGGCATTAGGCACACTTATGTACTTAGTCATTTAATACATCTATTTTTGTCTTCTGAGGGGATTGGAGACGTCTCAAGGACACCAAACGTTGACAATGTTTTTTTTCCTCGAAGGAATTGTGTATTTTTAATACTACTGGCGTAGCGTAGCGCCAGTGGTTACAATAAATAATTGACTATCTTTTACTAGTGTTTAACCTAGACTTTTATATCGATGACAGATTCACGAATATATATTTTGTTTTAAATAATATTATTATATTTATTTGTGAAATCTAAACTTATTCAAATGTATTATATAACTTTTTTGATTTATTGAATAAAATCTTTAAATTCCACACACAAAATAGTCATGAAAGAACCTTTACAACCAGGATAAGTTATTAAATTTTATCCAAACAATAAAAATATGGATCGCGCCCTTGTTGCTCCGGTCTCTTTGCGTATTCGTATTAGTTTCGTGTTTTATCAACAGAGAGCGCCCTCATTAAAAAAGATCTCTTATGTAGAAGCTATTGCTTCTAATATTTTAGAGAAAACATAGCTTAAAATTAAACTAGCAGTTCAATGATTCTATTATCGAGGGCGCTTGATGATGTTGGCAAATTTTGCTGAAGATTCACATGAATTTTCAGGTAGATTTCTTATTGTACATCTATTCTCAATGATATTGTAAATTTAGTTCAAATCAAGACTAACTGCAGGTTCTGTTTCTGATACACAGGTAACACCGATGTCTATGTTTTAAGCCGACAAATAATAATTGTCTACATATGAGGCTATGAGAGTAGTAGACACGAGACATATCTAAAGGTAGCCATACACGTACAGGAAAGGCTCTTAAAACTGAGTCACTCCACTTTGGTCCTAGATATCTTTCTTTTGGTAATATTGCTCTCCAAACGCTTTAAAGAAAATAAGTGTTTCTCCTTCATTGCTAAAATTTTTTTACAAGAGTTTTTTTTTTCTTTTGTGTAGTTTTATCACTCCTTGGCAGTCATCAGGAATATCAATATTAAGGAGATGATTTTTCTATCTGAAGTCCTGGTCATAGGGTAGGTAGGAACCAGTGACGGTTCGCGGGTTTTCTTCTGGTACGGCCGAGGAACAAGAGGTGGTAATACAGATAGGTAGGGTCTGTTGCAGAGACGGATGGCTGCCACCTCTTGTTCCTCGGCCGTACCAGAAAAAACCCCGCGAACCGTCACTGGTAGGAACGCCTGATTCACACAAATTTGCGGTCAATTTGAGAAACATTAAAATTAGAACTGGCAACAATACCGGGTGTGGCACTTAAGACGCCTCGGACCATAGCTCCTTTACGATAAAAGCTATCGAAAAAAATCTAAGAACAAAGTGGTGCATAGTTACCGTCGCTATGTTTTAAAAATATTTCTAATCATCAGTGGCGTGCCGTACTCCAGTGGCGTACCAAACTTATGTTTTTTTAAATGGAATGCCCTATTTTTTATTGCAGATTTGGAAAGTGCTCGACGAGTACTTATTTTTTTATCTAACATGTTATACCCTTCACTTTAGCGGTTTCGCTGTTATAACCCCTTCTTTCAAAATTGCGCCCCATTTTTGAGATTTTTTTGTAGAGAAACTAATTGACGCCGGCGCCTAAATTTTGAATTGAGGTACAGGTTAAGACCTCGTATACCTTCACATAATTTTTTTTCGGGTAATTTATGGAAAAAAAATAATTTTTGATTGATCTTCGTATGTTGTCATTTTTTCCGAAAATTTCAAATGGCACCCCCCTAAAAAAATTACGGCGTTGTACAGCCAAAACTCTAAATTTTTCATTGGTGTAAAAAAAATTACACATTGCATAACAAAATTTCGGAGAAAAAAGGAATTTCATCGCAAATGTCGGGAAACGTTTTCCGTTCCCAAGTGTGCCATGAGAAAACAAAAGATTGGTAATTGTCAAAGTACCAAAACAAATACACAAATACGGTCAACATAATAGTATGTACCTATTTATTCAACATGATGTGAAAAATGCAGATTAAGAAAATTTAACAACTTAAACTAAATGTTCGAAATGACGACCTTCCTGCTGGAGGCATAACCGCAACTTCTGGTGATATACCGCAGTTCATTATTTTCGGTAATAACTGCCTTCTTTCTAACTCTCCTTGGCCGTTTCAGACTTCCCGTAGTAGTAAATCTCTCCAACACTTTTTGAAACGCACGTTCATTTGGATGTGCCCTGTGCGGATATCTCGCAGCGTACACTCGTGATGCCAAGAAACAATTCTTGTTACATTCTCCAAGAATAAATATCATGTCAACCATTTCCTCTTGAGTTCGGAACATTTTTAGAACGTTTATCAAAAATGACTTATGGCTGCTACTGACGTCTAATAATTTACTTTGACAATTACCAATCTTTTGTTTTCTCATGGCACACTTGGGAACGGAAAACGTTTCCCGACATTTGCGATGAAATTCCTTTTTTCTCCGAAATTTTGTTATGCAATGTGTATTTTTTTTTACACCAATGAAAAATTTAGAGTTTTGGCTGTACAACGCCGTAATTTTTTTAGGGGGGTGCCATTTGAAATTTTCGGAAAAAATGACAACATGCGAAGATCAATCAAAAATTATTTTTTTGCCATAAATTACCCGAAAAAAAATTATGTGAAGGTATACGAGGTCTTAACCTGTACCTCAATTCAAAATTTAGGCGCCGGCGTCAATTAGTTTCTCTATAAAAAAATCTCAAAAATGGGGCGCAATTTTGAAAGAAGGGGTTATAATAGCGAAACCGCTAAAGTGAAGGGTATAACATGTTAGATAAAAAAATAAGTACTCGTCGAGCACTTTCCAAATATGCAATAAAAAATAGGGCATTCCATTTAAAAAAAACATAAGTTTGGTACGCCACTGGAGTACGGCACGCCACTGATGATTAGAAATATTTTTAAAACATAGCGACGGTAACTATGCACCACTTTGTTCTTAGATTTTTTTCGATAGCTTTTATCGTAAAGGAGCTATGGTCCGAGGCGTCTTAAGTGCCACACCCGGTATAATTACGCATCAAGGAAAGTTTATTGTCCTCCACATTTGTCGGAATACATAATTAGGTTTGTAAACGAAACAAAAGTTTAATACAATGCATAAGGCAAGATCAAGGCCATCTGGAAGCAACAGGCTCGTTCCAAGTATACATGTCTACCACTTTAGACGCAAGGTCATGGATGCCTAAGTAGTACATCCACAGTTGTCGCTTATAATAACAATTAACGATTGTCAACACCAGCGGCGGCTCGTGGATTTCCATAGGTGAGGCAAAGACAAAGATGCCGCTCGAGCTGTACTGCTTACTCTAATAGAGGAAGCAAATATTCCGTTTCTTTTTCGGTCAAATTTTCTTCCGTTGCCTCACCGCCGAGCATCCACGAACCGCCGCTGGTCAGCATGAATGGGGAGGGAAGGACTGTCATTAAATCAAACGGAATTGCTGTTACATCTTGATTTAATACGAAGAGAGAAAATAATTTACCATTGTTTAAATTTGGCACTTAAGATTTATTGTTTTGACTTTACTGTAAATTAAATTGAGGCGTATATTTATGCTAGAGAATACATTCCTAAAATAGTAAAATTCTGAATCACCCTGTATAAATTCAAGCGTCAAATGGATGTTTTTTATTTCCTCGTTATTGTTTACAACGTGACTTTCAAAAAGCATGCCTGATTAGATTCCATCGTGTACGCGCTAAAATTGTGAAACGGATGTTTTACTCCAGTGCCCCAGTTAATTAAAAAATTAAGTGCGATGAGATAAACAATTCTGTTTTTTCTTTAAATAATTAAATTGCACACTGATTTACGCAATAAAACATTTACATAACCTTAGATTATTTCCAATTGCTTTTCAGTATTGTATAATAGCCTTGAAATTGCTAAGTGCATGCTTGTAGTAAAATTACAAATAATACTGGGCAACAAATTTTTACTTTTTGTTTGTGACTCTCCCTATGAGATTATAATAATTATTCCTAATATCATAATCGCCGAATACAAGAAAACTATTGAAATTAGGAACAGGGAACCCCTACACAATCTGAAAGATAATTGGATTCTACTTAAGAATACGTTACTAAATACAGGGTGTGCCATTTGAAACAACAAAGTTACTCAACTTTATAAGTTGGGTTTCTCTACCGCATTTTTTTATCACCCTGTATAATTTTTTTGTATGAAATCATGGTTGGCACTATAGTTTGAACCTTCAACCAAATAATAGAAATGATTTTAATCGTTCAACGTCAATCATTGGGGCAAATAAAATTTTACCCAGACCATGCATTTCAACAAATCTTCAAATATTTCGAAAACGGCAAACAATAGGTATAGGGAGTTTTGAAGTAACTCACCTTTATTTGCTCCATATAATTCAAAAATGACAAAAAATACAGGGTGTTCCATTTAAAAAAACATAAGTTTGGTCTGTAACTTTGTTATGAGACACCTTGTATAAATTTTAATATTTTTAGGGTGTGCAGCTCACTATTATACACAACTTTTGTTTAAAACATTTTTCGAAATTTTGACAAATAAGCTCGTGATTGACCGTTCCCAGAGCTCTGAAACACCCTATATACCATACTTTAGACGTGCTGTATAATCTAGGGTCCCACAAAGATGCCTGTTTTAACTAATGCAGCTTATGCATTTTGAGAGGCATGCACCATTCTATTTCAACAAAATTGTGCACTAGCTCTAGTCTTGCATCTTGTGGTTGCCGCGGAAGCTTTCTATCCCGCCTATAAAATTTCTCCAGGCTGAATTTTCTTCCTCGTTGAGCTTCTCTATTAGCTCTTCAGTGTCATCATGTTTTATTTACGAATTAATCAAAGCTCTTCAGAGTTCATGACTTGTCTTTACAAAGATGCCTGCTTTAACTTTAGGTTCCGACAACTTTGGAAATTTCTCCCGAAGATATTGAAACGGCCAATTCTTGTTCTCGTAATGCATCTAGTCGGCTCTGCTATATCATAAACAAAGATAGCGCAGATTCTTTGTATAGTCTCCTTGCATCATCTTAAAATCACCTATGTTCCCGTACTTTTCTTGGGGATGAGTATTTTATAGTGATGAGATAAATGGTTATTTTCCAGTAACGGTTATGACAGTTACCGTTAACATAAAATAACTGCTTATTTAAGCTGTTATTTAGTAACCGTTATTTAATGTAACCTGAAAAACTTTACTCAGTATCAGTTTGTAAGAAAGATTGTAATCAAATTCTTTCCGATTCTAAATTATTCTTTTTGTATATATTTTTAAGTCTAATAAAAATACATTCTCATTAAATAATCATTTCCGGCAGTAATCAATCGACTCTGACCGCATAGGAATCGTTTAGACTGTTTGTTTTAATTGTGCGAAACATTACAATAAAACTCTAAATGAGTTTTAACTCATTTAAAACAAAAGCGTTTCATCATAATCCAGGGTAAGAAAAAAATGTACTCAAAATTGTCAATTATTTCCCATAAAATATCTCTAAAAACCCTTCCAATAGTTTTCGAATTAATCGAACTAAAGCTGCACTTAAACATTCTCAATTCGTGTATTTCCCCGAGCGGATAGAATAAAATAAAAACAATTGCCACAAACTGGAAAATTTCGAAATTTACTTAAATTGATTGTCGATTATTTCTCAATAACAATCTGAAAACATCCCTTCACTAATATCCGAATGAATCACACTAGAACAGCGCATTATCCCCGAGTGGATAAAATTATATGATATAAAAACAATCGCCAGAAGCTGGAAAATTTTGTCATTGATTGATTGTCAAGCATTTTCCACAAAAAAATCTCAAAACACCCCTTTACTAATTTATGAATTAATCACACTTAAACTAAACTGCGTTTTGACATTCTCAATTCGCAAATTTCATCGAGCAATTTAAAAAATATAAAAATAATTGCCACAAGCTAGAAAATTTTCAAATTTACTCAGATTTTATTCTCAATTATATTCTATTAAGAAATCTCAAATCACCCACTTACTAATTTTCGATTGAATCGCACTTAAACTGCGCTTTGGCATTTTAAATTCTGAAATAACTGAAAAATTTCAAAATTCACTCGGAATTGATTGTTGATTATTTTTCATTCAAAACCTTAAAACATTCCTCATCAATAAATCGAAAATTATTTGCACTAAAACTGCGCTTTGGCACTCTCAATGCGCGCATTTACCAAGCGGATAAAAATATAAAAACAATTGCCACAAACTGTAAGATTTTAAAATGTACTCAGAATTGATTGTTGATTATTTCCCCTCAAAAAAAATTATACATCTCTTCACTAATCTTCAAATAGATAGCACTTAAACTGCGCTTAGACATTCTAAATTCTTAAATCTTACACAATTTCATCACATTTTTGTACATTTTCAAATTCTGCACATTTTGGCTCCCGAATGGTCAAATTTGCAAAAACGCATTCAACAGTAGCAAATTTTTTTGCTTAATCACCCCAGCCATGAACATGCTTAAGATATTCATTCCTGCTCTTGCATTAACAAAAAGATGTTCAGTTCTTCAACATTTCTTAAAAGTTTTTTGTAATATTGTTCATATTTAGAAAAATGTCGGTAAGAACAAAAAGAAAACTGTCAGTTCTTCAGATTGTCAAATTAAAGCTTTTAAATGAGCAGTTTAGAGCAAAAATGTTTAATTTCATCAGCAGCATTCCAAAGGGAATTTTTAAATATCCTTTAATTAAATATTTGCAGTTTAAATAATTTAATCAAATACTCTGGGGGTTTTTAATTCTATTAATTTGTACCGTCCTTCGTTTTCGCATATTCCTTTAATTAATTAATGGGATACAGCTCCCAAAAAGGAGACACACAAAGAAATATTTTTAAAAAATGGACATATTCGTTTAAATTTTGAATTCCAAAAATTTTCATAAAAATAATACTATCAGTACTTGAAAGTAAACAGCATGACCGTTTATATACATCACACTCATAAAAAAATAATCAACATCTCAAAAATAAGTAAAGGTGGGCCCCTACTTTACAAAAACTAGGTTAATAGTTTCAAATCTTCTGGACAAGTTTTATATCATTTTATGAAATAATTCATGCCAATAATAAATACGTGAAACAGTTGACAATCAATGTTTCAAAATATTCATCATCTTCAATTTTACGTAAGGATTGCCAATTTATTTCAACTAAATAAGAAGAGTAATACGCACAAACTTCTTCCACACAAAACAAAGATAGTTTAGTTTAGTTAGGGCTAAACGATTTAAATTCCCGACTAATTTCGCCAGTAGAAAATTGTAAAACACTTTTTATTTATTAAAAATGAAAAACCTTTAATCAGATACAATAAATCAATGTGAAACAAGAAATATAGTGAATATTCAACCTGTTCATAATTCTACAAAATTTACAAAAACAAATAAAATATACTTTTTGCCGTTCTATTTCAATAATTTAATCAAATATTTTTTTTAAATTCGTACCTACCTTCATATTCGCCTTTCCCTCCAACCAATTTAATACCGCCTTCCTCCTTCCTCAACCTCTTCAGGTGCTTCCTGACCAAGTTGGCCTTCTTCCGCTTCTTCTGGCCGCTGGACACTTCGGCGCCAATTTCCCAAAACACCGCGATCGCGGCCAAAACGATGATCAACACCCGCCGGCTGTTCATAATTAGTTCAGCCCGAACAGATTACGACTGAGCCGATTTTTCTCCACACATCCCTGGCATAATAGTGTCACGATGACCCATGACATAACATTATCAGATGATCGCGCTCGATCCGTCCGCGTTTCTAATCAATTCCGGACCATGAATTCATCACGGTTTTTAGACGCGAATTACATCACCCACATCTGTCGGACGCATTATCATCAGGCATAAATAAACAACACAAGTAAAGTATCACAATAAATCAATATAATGGTCTTTTTTTCTTTAAATACATCGAGTACCTAATTTTACGATGCCTTAGCTTAAACACATGATCATGGAATGAGAAACACGACACCCAAAAACTACTACTTTTTTTTTTCTTAGCTAACTCACCTATTTTTACGCTATGACTGCAAATATCAGTGGATGAAGAATGGGTACCATGCTTAAACACGTTTGTATATTGACCCAAAAAGTGGCAACCTTAGTGTCTAGATTGGTCTGGGCTGGTGGTGGCGTTGAAATAATTGTGCGTTTGTATAAAAATTAAATTCGACTAGTTATCACAGATTTGTCTATCCCGTAAAAAGCAGGTCAGTCCGAAATCGCGTCTTTTGTTTTTAATATTTATGCAAACGGCGAATGATGAGGATGTCATTTTAGAGGCTTTATATTCCGTGCGTTTCTTCTCAATCTTTATATATTTTTTCTTGTGGTCATTGATGCTAGAACTGTAATACTAGAGAAGGTCCAAGAATTTTTTGTGGATGACAATTTATTATAATAATAAACCGTAAAACACAAGAATAATAACAATAATTTAACAAATACTCTTAACTTTGTTATACCACCAAATTTATCATTTACATCACAAAATTAAAATTACAATTGCGAAGTGAACCCCTCCAGATTGAAAACAATCTAGTTAAACATAATTCTGAAATAATTAAAATCACATTCTAAACAATAAAGATGAGAATGATAAAACGCACCATATAAAAATCCCCTTAATATGTAAATGAAGGTTGTAACGAAAAAAAAAATGTCTTAAAGAGAGGTAGTTTATAATTATATTTTTTTCAATTTTTGGGTCAATATAAAATAAACTAGAATAAACCTAACGAATTTACAAATTTATAAATAAACAAAAATTTTATTGTTACGTTCCATTCGTAATAAATATACATATACCATAGTAACTAAATACAAATTATAAAAAATTACCTAAAAATTAGAATAGTGGAACTGGTGGGATTGCAAAAGGTTTGTTTGTGCTTAGATTTTTAAGTACTCACTTAAAAGAAAAAATAAAAGAATAGATTGTTCTAACCAGAACTTAAAAATTAAGTACACAACTCAACAGAATAAAACAATAAATTATTAAATTGAGCTAATCGTTTTCATTGAGCATTTTGTAGTTCAGTCAAGCGTAATTAAAGTAACATAGGAAATTCACTCAACCATTCGACAATTGTGTGTGATGCTTGCTTGCCATTAGTACCGTTTTACAGTTTCCTGAAAGATCCGTCGCGGCCGTCCATCAACAAAGGGTGGGTATGGGGGCGAATGTACGCGTATAACAAGGAGTCATAAAATTTAAACGTCATAACAAAGTAAAAAAAAAAACACGAACGGCCCTTCCTACGGATGTACTCGTCGATACAAACTTGAACATCTTACCATCCACTGCATTTGTACATTACGCATACACGTATGCATACCATATAAATATTTTTTTTGTATATATATAAAACCTTGGATACATATTATATACAGTGTGCTCCGAGTTAGCCTTAGGTATACTGATGATTATGAGAGATTTGGGGAAGACACAGACGAAACATTCTTAAGAAATGACATTGAGTGAAACGGGGTTGGTTTACGTAAGGCAGACTACATCAGCTCTCCAGTAACGTGGGGTTAATCGGTATCGGACGCATCCTCGCTGGGAGTTTTTTCTATAATCGAAAGAAAAAACATACTTTTCATATATACATTTCTATATATCATGCAACAATTATTATCAGATAATATGGCTGCGTGAATTGCACAGTATGTATGAAATGAGAAGAGAAAACACTGTTGGCAAGTTATCGGTGTAGCAGTGAAGAAAGAGGGAGCTAATACTTGATGCCAGAAGAGAGAAATGTAGGATTTGTGGCAAAGAAGAGCAGTGGGAGCTCTATCTATGGGGCAAGGTTTATGGGCAGAATGAGTGGTTGAAGTTATTGAGGGGAGGAAAGGAGGCAGTAAAAGTGATAAAGGAAGTTAAGGTGAAGAAAGCCGAAAGGTGATGGAAAGGGAAAAAGAAAATGTATGAGAATATAAATATACAAGTATTGTAAATAGATTATATGCCAATAAAGGATTAATAATAATAATAATAATAGAAAGATATTGCGAGGAAGCCTTCTAAGGATGGAACGGGGAATATTGTCGTAACTAAAAATAGAATTTTTACCAGAATGTAACAGTAAAATAGTACATTCCCTCTAATGTATCATCTGCTATTAATGGCAAATGTATCATCTGCTATTAATGTCAAATGTATCATACCAGTTGCTTACAAAATCAAAGAAGGCTTTGTTGTAGACTTAACTTCTCGTAAGTCTGTTAAAAATGTCGTGCAAGTGCATTATCTATTTGTTTATTGTTCATCAGAACTGAGACATCAAACTGCAAATCCGAAGCCCTTTCCACCACATTCATCCGTGACCAAGGCCCGCCTCAAGCTTCACCCCTATCTCCTATCATGTATATATGCTATAATATATACAGAGGCTCTCTGTATATCAATCTATCCAAATACCTGTTACAATTTGCTAATGACACCGCCCTAACTAGTTAGAAAAAGAACGATGGACAACACACCCACACACAGTGGCGGCTCGTTACATAGAGCCAAGGAGCCATGGCACTATCTGTAGTTTCAAGCTCAGCAAGATTTTTAAATTAATTCTTAAAACAGTTTTTCACCAGTTTAAATGGTAAACAACGCCTGAATAACTTTAATGAATAGAGAAAAATCGCAATGCAGTTGTCTTCCAACGCAACGCCGCGGCGCTCCGTCAACGGTGCCAGCTTCCATCCGGCGCGGCATTTCGTTGGGGAATTCGTGAATTTGGTGCAAAATAAATTCTCGTGGGCGGTGAAGATTTGCACTTGTTGATCATATTTACCGCATTACACAATGTATTAAATTGTATCATTACGGTCTATTTGCTCATGTAGATTGAGAAAATAGTACAAATTCAACAGCTGGTAGACTGCCTAATTTGATTATCCAAATAAAGACCGTGGTGTCAGCTTCCTACTCGAGTGCGTCGATTTTGAAAACTCGTAAAGACCTAACGAGAAGGTTTAATAGGGAGGAATACTGTTTTCGGTGTGTATTGTTTGGTGGTGAGGTTATATAGACGAAGAATGGTGTTACAGACTTAGTGTGTGTCTGAGACAAAATGTAAATGCACGATAAATCTAAAGTACACATAAATCATATTATTCGTCTGTTCTGTACTCAATATAACCTTGGAATATGAAGATTAGTCGTTCTTTCTTTCTTAACCCCTTACTGCATGATTTTTTATTTTTATGAAACAAAAATAATTATGAATACCTTTGGTGATACTGTAATTGGGAAAAATATTAAAAAAATTTAATATTTATTTTTTACAAGAATACAGGGTGTGCCATATCTGGCACGCAATGCAGTAACGGAACTTTATTTCGTATGACATAATAGAAAACAATTTCTGCCTTTATTTAACCCTTTGCTGCATACGGGACTACAATTTGAACCACCAAATTTAGGCAAACTGTGACACATCGGCCTAGAAAATAGACCACAAAATTTGCGGTTTAACGACTGTCGGCAGTACATATAACGCAAATGCTAATTCTGGCAAAAATCTCTTATTCCCAGATGGCTATGAAAACTAGAAATTTTCTTCAGGGCAACCCTATTAGTCTCTAAAATATATCTAAATATAAATTTTTACCACTAGCCGCTAAATAAAGCTAAAAATATATGCAAACTGCTTTGTGCCATATATGGCACGGTATGCAGAAAGGGGTTAAAAAAAGGAGGCGGGGGCGGGGAGTATATTCTATTGTATACCATCAGCATGTTCCACGAGCCGCTACTGCGAGTGATACTAACAAAGTGAATTGTTTTATTTGAATTCATTTTAAAAATTAAAATTAGTTTCACTTTTTGATCAATTAAAAATATTTTGCTATAAAAAAAAAATTGAGCAATAGAGTGATTTTTGAGACTAATTTAAACAATTTTCTTACTCGAATATTTTGCATTTTTTTATTATAAAGCCCGTATTTTCGATTTTTATGATTTAAATTTTTGATCATTTGGCCTAAATATCTTTATTTTGACCTAAATTTTCGACTTTTTGGCCCGCATTTTTGATTTTTGGGCCGAATTGTAAATTTTTAGTTTTTTGACCTGCTTTTTCGATTTTTTGGTCTAAATTTGTTATCTTTTGGCATAAATATCATTTATTTCGACCTACATTTTTTATTTAATTGTTTAAATTTTTTGTCGGAATTTTTGATTTTTCGGGCCACATTTTCAATTTTTAGATGTTTTGTCTGTATTTTCGATTTTTTTAAATCGAAATTTTTGATCATTTGGCCCAAATATTCTTCAATTTGACCTAAATTTACGATTTAATTGTTAAAATTTTCGACCTCTTAGTCCGCATTCTTGATTTTTTGGACCGAATTTTTAATTTCAGTTCCAAATTTTTAATTTCTCAGATATTTCAACCTGAATTATTGATGCGAGAATTTTTTCGAGTTTTGTTTGTTGACATTTTCGATTTTTAGTCCGCATTTATTATTATTATTATTTTGTTTTTTTGTTTGCTTGTTAAAATGTTTGTCCTCTTGATCCACCATTTTTAATTTTAGTCCAGAATTTTAGGTTTTTCGTCTACTTTTTTTTTTATTTTTTGTCCTATATTTTAGATTTTTTAACTTTTTTGTATTATTTGGCTATTATTTTCAAATTTTTGGTCAGAAACTTATTTTTGAGGTCTGAAAGTGGTAAAATCATTTTTACTTCTAACTAAATATTCGATTTTTTTGTCTGAATTTTTTTATTTTTAGATCAGGATTCTTGATTATTTGGCCCATACTTTTGATTTTTTTAAATTTTTGGCCTAAATATTCTTTATTTCGATCAAAATTTTCAATTTTTGTTGTCTGCATTTTTTATCTTTACGCCCGAGTTCTCGATGTTTTGTCTAAATTTTCACCTTTTTAGGCAATATTGTAAATTTTTACATTTTTAGCCTATATTGTAAATTTTTACATTTTTAGCCTATATTTTGTATTTTCGATTTTTTTCGGTTTAAATTCTTGGTCTTTTGGCTTAAATTTTCTTTATTTTGACTTTAATTTTCAATTTGTTTGTTGAAATTTTGGATTTGTTTGTTCAAAATTTTAATTTTTTGGTCCACCACTTTAATTTTTGGGTGCAAATTTTAGATTTGTGGTCTTCATTTTTTATTTTTATCCCATATTTTAGATTTTCTTAACTTGAATTATTGATTTTATTGTGCGATTTTAAATTTTTTTTTTTTCTTCTATTATTTTCAAATTTCTAGTAGGAATTTATTTTACGCTGAAAAGAGTTATTTTTGGAACTGAAAAAGGCGAATTATTTTTATTTTGCTTGTATTTCCAATTTTTTGTTCTGCATTTTTAAATTTAGACCAGGGTTTTTTATTTTTTTGGCCGATATTTTAGATTTTCGGCTGTTTTGTCCCATATTTTTGATTTTTTGACCAAAATAAAAAGGAGGGGGAGATATATTGTGGCTCTACTATCAACATGTTCCACGAGCCGCCACTGCCCACACGAATCCTCATTTTTAACTCCCCCCACCCTGCCCCTTAAAATAAAAGCAGTGGTCTATATGCTAGAAGTTAGACCATACATCCCAGCGCCTTTACATTGTTTCAACTGTCAACGATTCACATATCTGCTGAATGTGATAAGCCCATAAGTGTATATGTGGTCACGATCCTCAAGAAGGGCAGCCATGCATAGAGAACCCGATATGCGTCAACTGTGGTGGGTCATTTCAGTAACTGTGCAATATATAAAAAGGAATTCGCGATACAGGAATTGAGGACACAAGATAAAATAAGCTTCGAGGTAAAAAAACGTGCTGGTGGCCTATCTCCAACACAGGGAGTATCTTACTCCCCTGCTGCCATGATGCCATCAATGCAAGAACAAATTGTAGATATTGTACAGCGGGAGTAAAATGCACGTGACAAAAGAGCAGACTTTGATGCTCAAAAATCGAATCAATGCATTTTGGGTGGCTATCTGTATAGTGTCAAACAGCAACAGACAGATATTATTCGATGTGAACTACTAAAAAAGTGAATATACTGAAAAGTGGAAAAGTCTCAACTATCATCATACAAAATACTTATTGTCTCCTTGACAGATTGAATCAAAAGTGGAGTTAATAAAATTTGTACAGGAGCAACGCGTCCTCTAAAAGTAATTATGTGTGCATTAGACAGTTTCGTCTTTCTCACATATGTTTACTGCCATTTAAAAATCTCTTAGCAATATATCTAACGGCTCTAGCTTGAAGCAACCAAAGTAACCTAAGTAAATACAATAAAAAAATAAATAAAAAAAAAGTTTAGTTTACCTTTCGCCGGAATGGAAAGCATCCCTTGTTCTCTGGCGTCGTGACGGGGTTGAGCAGCAGGTCCGGGGTACGGCCGCTCACCGAGCTAAACACATTTAACTGTCTATAACAGTCCGTTTCGATCATCTCGGTTTGCCACGGTATCGAGACACAGCCCGTGCTGAATTTACTGTAGAAGTTGGAGTCCGATTCATCTATATTTACACCTTTCACTGTTGAAAACTGTTCGATATCCAACACGTCCTTAGCATACACTGCATGAGGCTACCATTAAACAGAAAATACATATACATGAGCAGATTAATCAGATGTTTTATGTTTCTTTGATTGAAAATATCCACTTACAGGACAGCGGGGGCTCATGAGAATGAGGCAACGGAAAATAATAAATTGAACAAGATAGTTGTTTTATGATTACAAACAGTTAATATGTGTAATTTTGTTGATACCGGAGGTGTTTACTTTGTGATACGTGTTAATGTCACATGATTTATAGCAAATACAGTTTCAATCAAGTGCTGATCATTATCAAACTAGAATAAAGGAGAGTATATCAGGTCAATCTCGTCATTAAGCTGAAACGGTATATTTAAGCAATAGACTATCTTGAAATTTGAGCTTGACTTTTATTGCCCAAAATCGCATTTGTAGCTCCATCTGTTTCAATTCCCTCCAAACTCTTGACATGGCTAAACCTTTATCAAATTAATATCGCTTGTAGAAACTAAAAAAATACATAATTCAGCTTACCTTCCCTGGAAAAAGTTATTTTCGAAAAATAATAAGTTGCTTTACAGGTAGAAATGCCAAAGTGGCGGAATCTATTGCCTGAATGCTCTACTGAACCAAATCCGGGTGGCTTTAACACCGACAAGATATGGACATTGCCAGCGGTGGCAAATATAACAATAGTTCTGTAGGTGTTCTGATGGGGGAACAATATTTAAGTTGCTTTCCTTTTGTCACACTCTTTTGTTATTAATACAAATTTACAAGGGTTCAAACTATCTTGATTGTATAGAAAACACCCAAAAAAATCATACATATTTTTTTAATGACGGCAATCTACTATGGAACTATTGTGGTTAATCAACTGGTGTCTGAGATATTGCAATGTAAACATTTTATCTTATCGCTGCTTTTTTTTTGTCCGATATGCAACTATTATTGTTAATGTTATTTAGGTGTGAAATAAATGACAACAAGGAAACTTACATCTGGCACAAAGGGAGGTTCCACCATTCCGGCCACTAACCGCCTCCAGTGAATCGGCTGGAAGAAGAGGTGCTGTTTCACCTGCAGGGCACCCATCCGGCTCGCCTTGCCGCCCAGCCTCTGAGAGGGAGATTTCGCGAGCAACTGTTGGCACAGGGACTTCGCCTCTTCGGTGAACTTGTTGGAATATTTCTCCGGCTCGGACTTCACCCGCCGGTCCACCTCCTCCCGCTTCACCTTTTCCTTCCGCGCCCTGAATGGCGCCTGCCCCTCTATCATCTCGTACAGCAGACAACCAAAACTGAACCAGTCGGGGCTGTACGTGTACTTCTCATTATCTATCACTTCTGGAGCTGTGTTAGTCGAAACAAAAAAACCCACATAAAATAGATGAAACTAATCCAAAAAAATTGATATTAGAAAACCTTACTTGTTGAAGATGCATCAAATAAATTTAATTTTTAATTTAGTAAATGCTAAATGTGTATAAATAGTAGATTCATAGATTTACGGTCTGGTTGATATTTTTAAATTTTATCAAGAACAAAATATTAGTCCTCCAGCTTCATTTTATATGCTTACAAAATATCCAATTGGCGTACAGATAAATTTAATCTCGAGAGACCTACATCTTGTTCTTGTGAGAATTAGTTGACAAAGGAGCAAAAATCAGACTATAAGTGCTAGAAAAAAAAGATCATCCATTTTAATGGATTTTTCATTCTGTTAGAGAAGTGTAAAATAAATTGTAACAATTTATGATACATAAACCTAATAAATATATTAATGCTACTGTGTGACTATACGTGGAAAGTAAAAAAGCAAACCTACCCATGTATCCTACAGTGCCGACTCTCCCCCTAACGGACTCCCCTTCGGGAATTTCTACAGCTAAACCTAAGTCTGAGATCCTAACATGTCCAGCATCATCCAATAGAATGTTTTCAGGTTTACAGTCTCTATATACAATGCCCTACAAATAGAAATTACATATTTAAGCAGAAAACAATTGGCTGTGCAGGAGAAAAAAATTAAATAATAAATTTCAATGAAGTACATAACAATAATGTAGGCAAAGCTACAATTGATTACAACAAGTGTTTATGTGAGCAAGCTTATGCAGTACTTAAGAGTGTATATTTTTTTCTACCTGTTGGTGCAAGTGGTCCAAACCGCAGACAACCTCGGCAGCGTAGAACCGCGCCCGTGTGATGTCCAGACCAGGTTCACCGCCCATGTTGTATATATGGAACTTAAGATCACCACCGTTCATTATAGTAAGAACTAAACACAGAGCGTCTTTAGTTTCATATGCGTAGGCCAAATTCACTACAAACCGCGAGTTTATCTTCTGAAGGATCTGTTTCTCGATCAGTACCATCCCCTCCCCTTTCCTCTTCTTTATCCGCTTCTTCTCCAGTTTCTTGCAAGCGTACATCTTCCCCGTCGCACGGACCTACGAACAATTCAAATATTTATTAAATACTGAGAAAGATAAAGAAAGAAATAAATGGAGAGAGAGAGAGAAATGGATAGAGAGAAATATGAAGAGAGAGATGGGTAGAGAGAAATATGCAGAGAAAGAGATGGTAGAGAGAAATATGGAGAGGGAGAGAGAGATGGGTAGGGAGAAATATGGAGAGAGATGGGTATTGAGAAATATGGAGAGAGAAAGATGGAGAAGAGAGATATAAATTATGAAATAGGGAGAGAAAAATAGACAGATGATGGGATAGAAATATAAAGATAGATACAGGATGGCAAATGTAAGTTGGCCAGACGCGCAGAGAGGAAGCGAAAGCTCTCTCTTTACTGCCGGCCGAGTACAGTCTCTGTAATAAGCAAGAACATATTCTTCTCGTGCGCTATTGAAAATGCATATACAGGGAAAATACATGTACAGGGCGCGCGAACTGTTCACGAAAACTATCAAGAGCGCCCTTCGAAGGTACCGCCCACAATTTTGCCATTGCGCAACGGCAAGTTATGTTTGCCGACCTGTAGAGATGATGGAATAGAGAAGAAGAAATATAGAGATGATGAAATAGAGATATAAACATAGGTAAAGGTGATGTAATAAAATTATAAACAGAGGTAGAGATGACAGACACACAAAGAAAGATAGATAAGGTTGATGGAATATATAAAAAATTCAATACTATTAAAACGCCATGTGACACTTACTTGACAAGCGCAGACCTCACCGAATCCTCCCTTCCCCAGCACCCTGTACATCCGGAACGTCTTATACGTGACGGGCTGCGACTCCAGCCACTTCCACTGCAGATACCGATGGAAGTACATGGATTTGGTGAAGTCTTTGAAGGGTTCACCGGCGAGACTCGCCTTCACTATGTGCACGCACGGAGCGAAAAGGTCCTTGTGGCCGTTCGTGAGCTTGTCGCCGCCGCTGTGCTCGATGCCCAGCTCCGGGAAGGACAGGCATTCCTCGCCGTTGGGGCCGCCCATGAACTCCTTCTTGATGGTGTCGGCCAGCTCGACGCGCCGCTCGTCTGTTTCTACCTCGTACCGCTCGGTTGCTTCCAGGAACTTTAGGCAACGGTGGTAGTGGGAGCGCTTCGCCTCGCACCATTGTTTGAACAGGAGCTTGCCTATCGGCTGCTGATCCACTACGTACTCATAACGTACGTCTGAAATTAATCCATGAACTAATATTAAATTTTCAGACTTCATAATCTATAATAAGGTTTTACAAAGAAAACAAAATGAAATCAAAACTACTTTCCTGGCTAATGCCTCGAGATATTAAAAATTATACAATCATTATTTTGGTTCTAACAAATACAAAGTAAATTGAATGTACAGAAACGCTCAATAAACAGAAGTAAATAATTATAGATAACTTGATAATGAAATTAATTTGAAATTTAAAGTAGTTTGACAGGTTGAGCGCCGTGGCGGTCATAATGTCCGCCAATGGCACCACCCACGGATCATGGCGGTCATTATGACCGCTAGCCTACTATTTAAACAGCGATCATTTCATGGTGACCGCTTCTTCAACACATTTTATATTGCAGTACGGTTACTACAGTTCTCTGAATTATGAATTAAGCTTTGGGCTTCAAAAAATATTTTTATCAAAATGTCTAATTAGAAAAATTTGCCTAATTGCCCGTTCCGCCTTTTCATAACATAACTTTTCATTATTAATTTTTCTTGACAATTTTTCAATACTGTAACATGTAAATTTAAAAGGTCCTATATGTTTACTTTATGTTGGTCCACGGGGACATTTTAAAAATATTCTTGTGGCGCTCATCCAGGAAATTGTAAAATGGAAGTGAAGTCAATTTGATGTTATTTTGATGTGTTTTTTTCTACGATTCAATCACCATTAAGGCTTAAGCCTCTTTCAAGAAGCAATTTGTTCCTATTTTGTAGTCTTTATAAGACTGATGACGCAGATTATGGAAAGTATCGAATTTATATAAATCTTTGTGCAACTAATTTACAATAAAAAGGGGGTATTAATTATAATTAATATTAATTTTAATTTCAATATCATCATCGGTACTAAAATGGTTTGAAAAAATTATTGTAATCTAGAACATGTTTTATTTATATACCGGATGTAACATAAGGCTCACCCTTACAGTTCTTTTTTTATTACTTAAGAGATCAATTTGAAATTTAGTACGATGATACTAAAAACCAAATTGGAGTTTACTGATCATCCAAAAACTTTAGTTGCATGTTTCGATTTTGAAATTTGAAATGAAACACCATTTATATTTTGATATTTTTTAGATTTTTGAATAAACAGTGGTCTAGTGAGTAGAGCACCTGCTCACGGGCCTCGTGGTCGTGGGTTCGAATCCCATCCGGACGGTCACTTTTTCGGAACGAAGAAGTGGCCGTTCGGGTCTATGGATGTCCAGTGTATGCCCCCCATTCATTATAAAAGTAATAATGATTATATATGAATAAATATTCAGAAATTAATACAAATAGTTTAATGATGATACCTCTGGCAGAATGGACCAGCTTTCCATGCAAAAAAAAATTAATTGAATAGCTTGAAAAAAATGTTAGTATCAAAAACGCTCGTTACATTTTTCATATTTATCGATTTCTTCAAAAACTGGTGAGGTTATGTATAACTTTTTTCCACCAAAACCAAATCAATAACATAATCAAAAGATCTATTTTTTCCCATTTTGTTGTCATTAGCCGAAGTAATATTATCTGCATGATGGTGGTGGTGATGGATGGGTTTTCGGATCTTGTAAAACGCCCGGTATACATTTAAAAGAATATCACGAGAAAAAATTTTAATCCATTTTAAGACTTTAAATTCGATATAATTTGACGTTTGAATCAACCACATTGGAGAACGCGTTTGGCAGTTATGCAATTTTAAATATCAACATCGCGATTTTAAAATATTCAAACTTTATTAAAAGTCCTTTTTGTTTGTATTTTGTGTTGATTATATGAGAAAATTTTACAATCCGTTTTAAAATTACACTAAGTTCGCCACGAATCTTCAAAAATACTCGCGTTTGGCTGTTCTGCAATTTAAAAAATCAAAATCGCAATTAAAATCTGAATTTCGAAAACGTGAAATTTTCAAATTTGCGAACTTTTAAAGAGTTCGTTTTGTGTTAATTTTACGAGGAAATTTTGTAATCCGTTTTAAACTACACTAAATCCGCCATACGTTGACGTTTGAATCATCAGAATCAACGAACGCGTTTGGCAGTTGTGCAATTAAAAAAAAAACGCAATTTTAAACCGGATTTTGAATTTTCATTTAACGAAAATATTTATTAACCATTTTTTAAATTGCGCTAAATTTTGACATTGGAATCATCAAAATTTAAAAATCAAAAACGCGATTTACAATATTCGTTAAAAACGTGAAATTTTGACGTTTTGCCTTGATTTTCCAAAAATGTTTCCAGCCCAAGTTTTAAATTGCACTAAATTTGGTACAATTTTTCGTTGGAATTATAAAAATCGCACAACACGTCCGCAGTTTAAAAAATCGAAATTACGATTTTAAAATATTCAAACTTTAAAAAAGTGCAATTTTTGCATTTTGTGTTAATTTCACGAGAACATTTTATAATCCGTTTTAAAATTACACTAAATTTGCATAATATGACGTTTGAATCATCAAAATTAGGCGCATTTGGCTGTGCTGCAATTAAAAAAAATCAAAATCGCAATTTAAAATCTTTGAACATTGAAAACGTGAGATTTTGACGTTTTGCATTGATTTTACGAAAATATTTCTTAACCAACTTTTAAATTACATTAAATTTTCCACTTTTTGACATTGGAATCATCAAAATCGAACAACGTGTTCCGCAGTTGTGCAATTTAAAAAAAAATCAAAAACGCGATTTACAATATTCGTCAAAAACGTGAAATTTTGACATTTTGCCTTGATTTTACAAAAATATTTATAACCCAACTTTTAAATTGCACTAAATTTTATGCAATTTTTCGTTGGAATTATCAAAATCGCACAACGCATCCGCAGTTTAAAAAAATCGAAATTGCGATTTTAAAATATCCAAACTTTAAAATTGCATTTTGTGTTAATTTCACGAGAACATTTTATAATCAGTTTTAAAATTACACTAAATTTGCATAATTTGACGTTCAAATCATCAAAATTAGGCGCATTTGGCTGTGCTGCATTAAAAAAAAAATGAAAATCGCAATTTCAAAATTTTTGAACTTTGAAAACGTGAGATTTTGACGTTTTGCATTGATTTTACGAAAATATTTCTTAACCAACTTTTAAATTACGCAAAATTTTCCACATTTTGACATTTGAATCATCAAAATCGGACAACGTGTTCCGCAGTTGTGCAATTTAAAAATCAAAATCGCGATTTACAATATTCTTCAAAAACGTGAAATTTTGACGTTTCGCGTTGATTTTATAAAAATATTTCTAAGCCAACTTTTAAATTGCACTAAATTTGATACATTTTTCGTTGGAATTATCAAAATCGCACAACGCGAACGCATCCGTAGTTAAAAAAAAATCGAGATCGCGATTTCAAAATATTCAAACTTTAAAAAAATGCAAATTTTGCATTTTGTGTTAATTCTGCGAGAACATTTTGTAATCCGTTTTAAAATTACATTAAATTTGCATATTTAGACGTTCAACTCATTAAAATTAGGTGGGTTTTGACGTTTTGCATTGATTTTACAAAAATATTTCTTAACTAACTTGCACTAAATTTGGCACATTTTGACGGAGTTTTTTTCAACATCTCATTAGTTTTTGAGTAAACTGACGATAAAAATTATAAGAATTTTAAATATAATTTGTCATTTTGATCTGGTCTGTCCAATCAGGCGAGTTCGACCAATTTGGACATCAAAATTTTTTGCCTGTTTTTTTTTAATTTAGTCCAAAACACTTTTGTAGCAAGACACCTCACGGATAACCTGGTGTTTTCCTTTTGTTGATATTTTGAATAGGTGTCGAGCTAGCGTGTTAGGGCGCATCATTAGTTGCCGCGTAAATTTTCCGAAATTAGTCATCTTCTTCGTCCCGAAAACACACATTTCTTCTCAAACGCGCCGAAATCATTAGACGTGTGACTTGTGTGTAATTGTGTGTAAACTACAAGCTTCTGTTTTATGAAAGTTGTTGTCTTTCTGCTAACTGGGTTGCAACATGAGTATCAAGGTCCATTTCTTGAACAGTCACCTTGATAAATTCCCAGAAAACTTTGGGGCTGTAAGAGCTACTTTCCTATTCATTATTAGGTACCGTCAATAACAAAATCGTAAAACATATTTAAAATTTACAAAATGAAATCTTGTAGAAATGATTTATAAAATACCTTTTCTCGAACCAATTCACAATTTGTCGACATTTTATTAAAAATTATGATTCTTTAAATGCTTGTAACTTTTAAACAAAAACGAATCGGACCCCTGTTTATTAACAAAAAAAAATTTAGAATTATGAGAGCTATCATCTGGCAAAGTCTGTCATAGAGCTTGTAGAACACCCTGTATAACTATATTTCTACGCTTATATGCTATGTATGTAATATGTGTAATAAATATGTAAATTTCACAAAATGTTCATTGTTGAATTACATAAAAAACGATAGCAATAATTAGGTGTGGTTAAAACATGGTGAATGTCCCAATTCAGTTTAAATAAATAAATAATTAAATATAAATTTTAAAATCTCATATTTGCCAAATTTTATCGTTAATATTTCAGGTCATAGATTCTTTAAAATCATATAACCGTCAAAGTTATTGAATTTTAATGATTGAAACGTTAAAATCGAAATAATTTTTGTGTCAAGTAAAGATGGGTAACTCATGAGTGAGACGATTAAAAGAGTCGATTCTTAGAAATGAGCCGAGAGTCAAGTGACTTCACACAGGAATTTCCTGACTCATTTTTGAGTACGGGGTACATTCAACTTTTCGAAGTGAGGACCTTTTTTGCTCATCACTTTTATCCAGACATATAGTATCCCCAGGTTCAGAGGAATAATATTTCTTTGCCTTTTCGAGTGGTTTACAGCAGCATTAACAATAACCTCAATAAAATCATCAAGTTGAGGGTAATCCGGCAAATTGACGGTGGGTGACTACTATAAACGACAGGTAAATATCTGCGCAAATTTGCCGGACCACTCTCCACTTGATGATTTTATTGAAGTTATTGTTAATGCCGCTGTAAGCCACTCGAAAAGGCAAAGCCATATTATTCCCCTAAACCTGGGGATAGTATACTTTTTAATTTTTCAAAGAGTCAAGAATCGACTCTTTTCAGTCGACTATTCACGATGAGTCGGCTCATAAAAAAGTGTCATTTCGCCCATCACTAGTGTCAAAACCAATTTAAGAAGAAAATAATGTTGTAGCTAAAAATATTATTTTTTAAATTGCAAAACTGCCTAACGCTTGATAATTCTACAATCAGAATTTAGTCAAAAATGTGTTAGGGCATGTTCTACAATTAAATAAAATCTCAAAAATGCTTCTAAACATCTTGAGGTTAAATTTTCAAAGTTGATGAACGACAGGCTCAATTTGTCGAAACCATAGTCACTAATCATAAATAATAAGTGTAATATTTACAAAGTTGCCCGTGTTTTTGCGCTAATAATGCATTAAAAGTGTATTGCAGGGGTGAATTATTGATTATTTCGGTTTTATATTGTCGACAGGTCCCTCTCATAAACAATTCAAAGAGTGTAATCAAGCGAGAACGCTGCCATAACAAAGGGAACGAAATCTATCAGCAGGCAACCATCAATTTACCACAGGTAGTAATTTATGCAATTACTATTGACATTTCTACTTTTTTTATTTCAACTTACCTATAGTATTGATTAACTCGATACATTGTGATATGTGAGGAAATTGCAGGATTTTCCTCCACTTTTTGCTTTTTCCTTTATTACTATCGGAGCCACCTGCAACAAAGGAAATATATTGAAATATTAAATAAAAAATGCAAAATAATAGCTATTTTTAGTACAAGTGAGCAGTGCATCATTTAATCAAGAGCCTGGAAATTAGACGGGTGATTAAGACACTTAAATCTGATTTTTTTCCATTTCCGACTTACATCCAAAATTATAATCCTTATAATATTTACATAAGTGACAGATAACACAATGACATTAAAATATTGGATTTGTTTATTCGGTTACCTATCTTGATTCATGTTCATATGTTCTGATCAAATTTTATTCTCGTCGTTATTTGAATTGAATAATAGTAAGATTCATTCACGAAAATGGAAAAGTTTATTTTTTATTTTGGATGTTTTTATCTAGGCATTATAGTTATTTATTTACCAAGAGCATTAGCAAGATGTTTATGTCCGTACGAGGGTGACAAGCTTACATATATATAAGGCGCCCAAAGGGACAGGAGAGGTAGGGGTAATTAGGATCAGGGGTAATTGGGATCAGGGGCACTTCAGGGACAATCTGTAACACATAAAACAAAATTACCATGCTAATATCAAGTCTGTCTAATACTCTACGTTAGGGTGGATCGATTTTTTAACCTGATAGACAACACGGATTTTCGGAAAGGGCGTAAAAAATGATGAATTTTGGTAAATAAAAAAATCAATCCCGAATTTTTCAATTTTCACCGATGTTTACGTACCTTTTCATTAAATTTAATTGCTTCATTCACCAAAATTAATAATATTTTACGCCCTTTCCGAAAATCCATGTTGCACATGAGGTTAAAAATGAAGTAATACAAATCGATCCGATTCTACATGTATAATTTTTTTGGAGTGAAAAAGTAGAATTTGTATCCCGAGGGCGAAAGCCTAGGGGGCAGAACGCACCGAGACAAAAATAGCATTCTCTTCCGAGGTATACCGGGTGCACAGAAAGTCCGGCAACGGGTCAATATTTCCCCGGGGATAGGTTTAAAAAAAGTTTGGTACAAAAGTTGCTTGGTTACGAGTTACGAATTCTTTGGGTACTAAACCATCCATTAGTACCATTAACATCGGTTTGCGTGTTTTTAAGTGCATATTTATTGTTTTCTATATTTGTGTATTTTTTATTATAAGAAGCAATACTTAAACAATTTAAGGTATGTAGGTACATGATCTTTCTAATACCGGAATTTCATATGATTCTCTATTTTGGTAATTTCTAGGTGACATTTAAATTGAAAATTGAACATTCTTTCCTCTAGGAAGCTTACGTTCATTCTGAAATAGGGGACGAAAATGGAAAATAGGACCAGTACATTTATTTCACATTCTTTTAGATCATATTCTCTATCTAATTTTGAAAAAGTAATGTTTTGTTCCCTCAAAATTTTGAAAGTATACATAGTTATATTTTTTTACTATGATTCAAAGCAATACAATAAGCAATTTTTTTACAGTATCTGCATATTTTACAGAATAAATGGTAAAAATTTGGCATCAAAATATGAATATTAACTGAGTTATTTTTTTTTCTTACTAGCTGCAAGATTGCCGAGGCAAAATATATTTTTCCCATTAACTTTCAACTTGAATATCTTGAAAATTACTTGACTATGGGTAACAATAATTACCGTGGCTTTATAATTTGGTCATACGAAATTGTAAAAATCATCAAAATATGAAGTGATGAGTGACATGGCCTGGGTGAACTGATGTGGATTGACCTGCCTTTCTCCATTGCACGGCAGTTTGAGGTCGAGACAAAATATTTGTTGGGTTTTTATGATATTATTTATGGTAATGAAAATGAATCAACTGTTTTTGAAAATGGGGCAAGGAACTGTCGAAGTTAAATATAATTCAGTGTGATTAATCAAAATTAAACAAAAAAATAATTGATTCGAATTGGCCAAGCTTGCATAATTTTCTTTGATTGTAATGCGATACTTGAAACACACACCAAACAAAAGTGTGTAAAATTAACTTACGTGGGTAAAGAGGTTAACGTCAGCGTTAAAAATCCTTATTAAAAATATGAGTAGCAAAGTTGGAAATAGATTTCAAATTGGTTTTTTTTATTAAAAATATGAAGCAAAGTTGGTAAAAGATTTAAAAATGATTTTTTTGCTTTTTATCTACGAGGGGTATTCCACAATAGTAATTTACGTAACAAGTTCCGAAAATGATATTTTACGGGATGGGTAGGAAGAATCCTGCGAGTCCCGTAAAATCACTTTTGGAACGTGTTACGTACAATCTTTTTTCTGCAGCCGTCTTTTTTATGTTAAAAAAGCAGAAACACACACGAAGAATGTAATATGACAAGCGCTGTCATAATTAAATACGAAGATCATGTTTTTGTCAAGGCCGCCTACATATATACGCAAAATCGTACCGAAAGTAACAAAAAGCGTCCCGAAAGTAAAGAAATCGTTCCGGAAGTGAAACAAAATCGTCCCGAAAATAACTACTTTCGGTACGATTTATGTAAAGTAGTACTTTCGATTTAATAAATCATACCGAAAGTTTTATTTTCGGGACGGCTGCAGAAAAATAAGTTTTTGATTGTTAGTATATAATAAATGGAAGAAAAAAATTTAAAAAACGAACAAAATAATCTACAACTAAAAAACTTTTAGTTTTGAAAGCCCTTTGAACTTTAGTCTGCATAACTATAAGGTACACATGCAAGCTACGGATTGCCGACTTGACACCTGGATAGGTCCCTAGTCGTTCTCCGGCTCCCTATGTGCGGCCCGCGACTGTTATTTTTAAGTTTTCAACTCCTGTGTGCAAAAAAATATTTGCAACCGCATTCTTTAAATACATTTAGGTTGCTTGCTGCTCCGTCTTTTTGAAGCCGCCGTGAATGTGACTTGAGCGATTAATAAAGATTAGCGCACCGCTACCTAATATGACCTAAAGTAACCTAACCTAACTTCATCTGACATAACATTAGCTATAATATGTTGTAGATACATGTGTAAATCGTCCGTGCCGGGGGGGGGGCTGTTAAGGAAGGTACACAAAAACAACACGGAGGAATACGATGACATATTTTATTGTGTATCATTCAAGAGTAAAAGGAAAAAATAGTTGATAATAATTTGCACATTAACCAACGGGAACCTCCCTTATACATAAATTATTTAACCTAAAACTATACTTAACTGAAAACAAGTAAAAAAATATTTTGTAATAGCTGGGTAATCTACAACACAATATTCATTTTTCTAGCAGCTTTTTGTAATATATTTAATACTTCTTCATTGGAAACTGAAGTTTCCCAATGTATGTTTAAGGCTGCTAATCCAGTTAATCGATTTTGGCCCGTAGAATTGAATGTTGAGAAAGATCGCTCTGGAGTGCTTGTTGACACGGGCAGCGTTACAAAAATCTTTAATAATACATAAACATATTGAGTAAATATTGAGTAAATATTCCTATCACAATTAATAAGACAATCTAAAGCAGTTTTTGGTTTAGAGGCAATATCTTTAAATTTGGCACACCACAGTTTAAATACACTTATTAATATAGATTCATTAAAATCTTCAATATCTGCTCTATAGAATTGTGTCAATACCATGAATTTGTCAATGTCAGTTTTAGTTGGGCATTGTCCCGTAGGAATTAAACAGAAAAGAGCATCTAAGGTATTTCTGTGATTGAGAAATCTTACCTTCAGTTGGGTTATAAAATGATCAAGGAAAGGTACAAATGTGGATATTCTAAAATATTCTTCTGGGGAATCAGTCATAATATTATTTCTATTTATTTGCCTTCCCACTCGTCTCGGTATTTTAATTTCGCATGAAAAAATACGAGCCATTTTTGATTTCGCGTTATCAAATATACCCCTAAATTCCTCCGTTGCATTTACCCGAATTCTTTTTAAGAGAGATTCTAAATTAGTTACATGATCCAATGCTTTGCTGAGATCTATATTAACCATTTGAAGTAATTTACTAAGCGGCAAACTTAAACTAAATATGTTTTCTAATACTAGCAAAGACACTAAAAAGTTTGATTTATTTATGGTGCTTAATTTTAGATTTGCACTGGAAGACGCATCCCTGTCGGCCCATTGGCAAATTTCTTCCAAAGCATAGACTACTGGTTCAAATAGTTCCACCATAACCATAATCGCGTCATGTCTGTCAACCCATCTAGTAGGACACATTTTTTTGATACCTTGTCGCTTACATTCAGGCAATAATTCATTGATCTTGGTTAACAACACATGATTGCGTTTCGGGGTTTCAAAAAATGTGTAGATTTTCTCCACTGTTCCAATGCAATTCCTAATATCTTGAATATCGGTGGCGTTTGATATAGCCAAGTTTAAGCAGTGAGACACACAATGAACATAAATAGATGTGGGAAAATCTTTTGTTATATGCGCTTGAACACCATTAAATTTTCCGGACATAGATGCAGCACCGTCATAACCTTGCCCTCGTAAGAACTGTAAATCCACTCCAAACGATTTTAAATTTTTAACAATCGCTGTTGCTAAAGATTCTCCTGTGGTAGACGTAACAGGCACCAATTGTAAAAAATGTTCAAATATTTTTGTATCGTACACAAAGTGAAAATTGTTCCACGCATGCAATATCTGTCGTTTCATCTGCCAAAATAGTGAAACATCTAGCATTGTTCATATTAGATACAAGCTTTTTTAATATAACTGTATTGCAGCAATCTATAATTTGGTTTTGAATGTCCCAACTGATATAAGCTGCATTTTTTTTGCATGTAATTAAGTGGTTTTTTAAAATTTCATCACCTGCATCTAATCTAAATTTTAATTTTTCATTTTTTTGGGGCTCGTCGTTTAGGTTAAGAGGTCCAAAATCCCGGTGTCCTCGCAATGGCCAGCCATTTCGTCCACATAAAATTACAGTTTTAATTATGGGTCCCAGTTTAACCCGATTTTCATTTATTTGTTGCAATTCAGCAGAATTAATTTGCTTCCTTATACATAATTGCTTTCCCGACTGTACACATTTCAAATTTTCGAATCGAAGAATTGAAAGAGCATGATAATTACACTTGGCATGCAAATTAAACGATTCCATGGCATTTTTCCAATTCCTATATGGTAGTTTTACAAGTTTTCCTGTCTCTTGTGAACTGGTATGTCCGACCTCTCTTTGCGAAAAAAATGGACAATATTTACAATATGACCCGTCTTCAACTGCTGAGTATGCAAGCCATTTATTCGATTGCAGCCAAATAGCTTGGAAACGTCGGTTTTGCTTCCCAAATGTAGTTGAAGGATAAACATATTTCGCTGGAGGCTCCCACAAATTATCAAGTACCTCGATTTTTTGTTCATCACTTAGAGTTTTATTAATATAAACAGCAATATCATGCAAATTTATTTCAACATTAACCGTTTTTGTCAAGGTTTGATTTATTGGGATGTTGATTAGATTTGTAGTTGAAGCAGCACCCAAATCATTTAAATGATGATCTGAATTTTGTTCATTCGCCGGCAAGGTACTTGAATTACTCATTTTGTCCATTGCGCGTTTTTTCTGAGTTGTTGAAAAATATGACTGAATTGTGTTTTTAGCTTTTCTCTTTAATCCACTCATCGTGAATCCTCAGATCTAAAATTAATAAATCTTAATTACTTACAGCTCACTTACATCTTAATAAATTTTCCAAAAAAAATGATGGTATTTTTATAGGGTAGAAATTTTCCACATAGAGTGTGTGGATAGTTACAAAATATGCCAGGAAAATGTCTCCTAATTATTATTATACCGTTCGTTTTGAAATTTGCAATTTCATAATATAACCAAAATAATCATTATATATTTTATAAGCAAAATAAGTTAAAATAAATTCATTGTATTCCTACTGTAAAAATATAATATTCGATCCACCTCTAGCTGTTTGTATGTATCCACATACTGGATATATACAATGATCAAAAATCCTTTGTATCAAACATGATAAGATTGAATATGGAATATTCGCAGTCTAGCTCTAGTAGCAATGTAATATAGTTAATGCACTAGCAATGTGTTGATTATTGATTATTGATTATTGTGAATTAAACTTACCCTGATAATTAAATTGTATTTAAATTCTTACACAAAACGTCTATGCTCAAAAAAAAATACACTACACACTTCTAATAATAAAACTGCACTATTAACTTGTCCGTTAATCAGATCACTAATGTTTTTTTACATACACAAATAAAATAAATTTGTAAATTCGGAAACATGGAAGTGAAAGACATAAATAACACAATGTTAGGTGTCAGACAATACGGCTAATGTCGGGAGCGTCATCCCTGGCCGAAAAATATTTTTACCCCTCTGCGGGGCAAGGAAAGTTAGTTTCGGGTGGACACACCCCATGAGTAAGTGATTCTTCTCCCACCACTTGTAGGTGTCTCGAGGTTTAGATGATGTAGGAACGTCGTAGCGAGTACATCAGTGATTGTTTGAAAATCATCAGTTAAAACAGTCGAATTTAAGGTCCAATACGCTTTAATAGTTTAGAATTATGACTCAATTAGATTTAGGGGATTACAAGTGCTGCGAACATAATTCGTCATTATTTTAGACCCGTTTGGCGAGCTTTCATGCGTTTGCCCACACTGCAGTGTGCCGCGACGGCCTCCAACTGAAACATCGGAAATCATCGTCGTATGGTAGGGATGTACAAAATTTGCGGGTACTTTAAATTTTCGGCCAGAAATGTTCGACCCGCTAATGTCTCATAAATAAAGGAACCACACCAGTTTCAAGAGGGACACATCGCCATCGGTGCGTCGGGTCGCTTTCGCGCCGCGGCGACAAAAACACGTGCGGTGTTTTGGGCCGTATCGAAGATTTTTTTTTGATCCAAATTAAATTATAAAGTTATAACTTTATCAATTGGCTTGGGGGGGGGGGCTATAGCCCGGCAGCCCCCCCCTTGGCTGCGCCAGTGATTAGCTAACTTATGCTAACTTAACCTGGCCTTTTTTTAATGAGCGACTTAATCCCACTGAAGGGTACACAAACTCAGTGTTTCCACTGGCTCCATTTACCCTCCACCCTCTTTTGGATGCTGCTCCTCGTAGGACCATCACTCTAAGTATGGGTGCACCAGCGGAATCACTAGGCATCGCCTGGTGCACCTCTGCCTACTTTTCCTAGCGCCCTGCCCACTCTCCTACGTTGCTCCCGGGATTATCCTTGACTCCTATCACCTTCCTTAAGGAGGCGACCACCGCCTCCCAGCTGCCTGGTGCCATCAGCATGCGTTCTACCAGCGTCCCCACCTTGTGGGGGGTGAAATGTTCGAAAACGTGGCCAGAAGTCGCAATGTCATACTATATCGTCAAAAATGAGTACGTGTACATGACCAGTTATTAGAATGATTTATAAAATTTTCAATGACGGCTCCAAAATGACGTCTAGACGGTATATAAGCAAAACACAGATGTATCTTCGGGCGTAAAAATTGGCTTAAAAGTTGAAATAGCATTCAAAAATAAGTGAAAGATTGTGAAAATGTAACAATATTAATATTAAGGGGAGATAGGGCTTTAGGTCCAACGGTATTTAATGCATTAGACACTTATCTTTTGATAATAATAAATCAAAATTACAAATTCCAAAAGTCATTTTTTAGACTTTTGGCCATGATTTGCGCCCCAAGCGCCATCGACAAAATGATCAATTCCTCTCCTGCGCCCATGCTGGGCACGTTGTGAGGGTAGGCTCGTCATTGTCGCTTTAGTAGTCCACTAAACCTAACCTGTCCTAATCTAACTTAACCTAACATGACATAACCTAAGGCTATTTTGGATTCTGCACCCCAAAATTACACAAAAACAGTTAAAAAAACACAGGCACCAAAACGACCGTTGAGTAGGTGTAATTGTAGAGAATGTCGAAATAAACAACTTATAAAGATGTTTTTTTCGAAATCCCATTAGTTTTTGAGCAAATGACGTTAAAAGTTTCAAGAATTTAAGTGTATATTTGAATTTTTCGACTTGAATCATTTTTTTGCAATTGCGGCACTTTATTAGACGCATACGATTGATCCGTTCAGTGATGCGAGTTCTTGCCGGATCACGCCGGATTCAGTTTGTATTTTGTGCCCGTCGATTTGCAGAGCGCGCCGTGCGTTTTGTACATGCCGATTGTGAGTGGGCTGTACAAACGCACCGCTCACGTGATTGTGTTTACACCTTCTCCTCGACCAATCTAGTGTTTGGGGAAAACTTTATCGAGGAACTGGAGCACATTCGCAGAAAGATGAACAAGACATCCATCCTGTTGGAACTGCAAACCTTGTCGTGTGTTAAGCGTGACTTCCTCCGAGAGTGCGGGCAGAACTTGTTCTAAGATCTGACCATAAATTAAACCATTGAAAGTGATGGTAATAGGTATGGATCAATCAAATTGTCTCCTACAATTTCGGCCACAATATTCACTGAGAATTGGTCTTGATATCGCCGGTGGATTATAGTATAAGGATTTTCGATTCTCGGTCATCTGTAGTTAAGTAACATTGGACCAAACGCTGCTCTAACCCTTTCAGCCCTGGATTTTTAAATAAAAAAAAAAATTTTTTTTTGTTAATTATTATTGATGGGGAGCTTCTTAAGACCATAAATACCAAATTTGAACTCATTTGCTTAATTAGTATAGAAATTAATTAGTGCTGGCAAATGCCACCAGCAGGTCCTAAAGCTAATTTATGACAAGGATTATTTGGGCAGAATCCTCAAACATCTTACGTTTTACTTATCAAACATATCGTACAATTCACATATCAGTAAAAGTTTAATCAACATAGGGTTTCACGCAGTAATTATTCCTACTCACCAAATAGATTGTTGAGATTATCGGCATCCATCTCGCACGACTTTATAAAACACACAACACAAGTCAAGTAATGACGTAAAGTGCGCATGTATTTTGTTTAGGACGCTTTGTTGTAGTGACATCTAGTGATAAACAGCAAAAATATGGATTGTCATAGAAAGTAGAGAGATGTAAATGTTGCGGTGGCAATTGCCACCACCAGGGCCGAAAGGGTTAATCACCAGTAGGGAAAAGTATGCTGGACTCGCAGCTTATACTCTCTGACAACAATATGGGTGAAGCGTTCGGTCATAGACAACACACCAAAGGGTTGACCTCGCAGCTGCTATGTTATATGCTATTCTGTTCCACACACTTTTGACACCTTATTCTAACAGAGTTACAGACTCACGAAGTGTTTCTGTTTTATGATCTTAGGACATCCAGCACTTCTTGTTCTAAAATTTCTAGAGTTTCTGGCTGCTCAAAATGCCCCGAACATTTTACTCTTCTTCCTCTGCATCATGGGTAGTCAACCCTTGTGTCTCTTAGGTTAAAGTAAAATGTTATTATCCACCAGTTCGTGGAAACATTTTTTTGCTCCTTGCTATTATTTTTTTTTTTTTTTAAGGAGAGATGATTGACAGGAGTTCGGGTTAGGGAATTGAAGATGGTGGGGACGGACTTGGCTTAGCCAACTAGGGCATTCAGCCACAACCAATTTATAGTAATAATATTCATATTTAAATGAAATGGGGACAAACACTAGACACCCAGGGACCCGTACGGCAATTTTTCGAGTTGAAAAAGTGACCGTCCGGACGGGACTCGAACCCGCACCAACGGGGTCCAGAGGCCGGATCTCTACCCACTAGACCACCGCGGCCCCTCCTTGCTATTATTACGACTAGGGAAATATGAATAGTATATTTCCCGAGGTTGGCTAGTTACATCCCGAGGGTGGAGCCCGAGGGATGTATAGACAACCAAGGGAAATGTATTCATATTTCCCGTGTTGTAATCAGTAGTATTTTTCTGACTGAAAGAATATTGTTCTGTAAATGGGAAATATTGGATTGTAAATTTTTGAATTTATCGGATTGCTAACGTTGCTAAGGGCCTTGTTTGTAAATACCATAGTTGACTGGTTTGATTTTTGCGTTGTTTCATAAATTGATGAAATGTTAAACTATATGTTAACGCAAGCGATGGTTCCGGTAAAATCCAAAGCTGTAAAATCCATAAAGGATACCTTCCTAAGAAATCGGAGTCCCGACAGCAATTAAAAAAATTCTTGCGATAAGCTCCTAATGACATTGTTTTGATGTTTATATTTTCCTAGGGAAATATGAGCACTTCATATTTCCCTAGGGAAATATAAGTGTGTTATGACATATCGTAACTAAGGCAATATCACTCAATATTGTTTCAATCAGAAGAAAAAAAAAATTTCAAATCCTGCCTCGATGAAAGCGAAGAGCAAAAAGAAGGTTATCGCAGGCAGGAGTTTTAATTTCGAAGGTGAGGACCAAAGAAAAACGGTCCTCGCTTCTTCTTCATTTTCCTCTTTTCCCTCTAAAAAAGGAATGCACGATTCTTTCGGAAATTTCATTCAGGCTAAACTCCTACAGCCCACCACCAAAGGCCCTTGGACCAGGTTGACTACCCATGCTCTACATGGTTGAGCATTTCTTCCTCAAATCTCGAATACGATGATAAATCCTCGCAAAGATATTTGACATTTTTTATGACGTATCGAAAACACTGGACAAAATTTAAAGCAGTTTTCGCAATTGTCATCGCCCTACTATCCGTTCCAAAAAGGGAGTCTCCTCACTTCAAAACCTCATATTTATGATTTAGAGGACACGAATATTCTGAAATTTATATCATATAAAGATGTATCATTTTTCTATATGTATATTAATTTGTATGGAAATATTTTGATAAATACGCCTTTTTTCCGATGTATTTGTTTGAAAATGTACTGTTTTGAACGACAATTTTCGAAACTCTCATCTTTGTGTGCACATAACATTGTTATTAATCACTTGAATATTATGAAAAAAATATATATCTAATGCTATTCTATAGCAGATTGTAGATAATACTACAAAGAATGGTGACCAATTTTATATAATTTTAGAGTGCACTAGTTTTTGAAATATACTTGCTGAAACACAGGAGACTCCCTTTTTGGAACGGATAGTAGTGCGATGCTAAACGACTTATCTCCGGACATGGGTTTATTGACAAAACTTGCTCGATTTGGCGTCCTCTACAATCCGTTTTCGTTTCTCGCACTAATTATGGGACACCCTGTATACGTTCGAATAATACGAAGAATTTCCATTATATTAAATGCGGCTCCTACTAAATTAGAAAAGGTATAATTAAATTTGTACTTCCAAAAACGAATTGATTATTAAAATTACATCATTACGCAATTACAATAAAAGCTAATTTCATATTAATTGCAACCTTCACACGCACGAATGTGATAATTTATGTATCTCGATCCGTACGAGTGGGCCACAACAATTAAGCTGGTGAATATTCATCTATTTTATATCCTGACGTATTTACAGTAGCCCTGGACAAATGTTAAATTTTCAGAAAGCAGTTGATAATTCATAATTTCTTGTTGCCAATACATTTATTTTGTAATAATTTGATAAAAATATTTTCGAAAGTATGCAAAATTTTAGCACGCAAACTAACAAACATAATTTCAATTTCAATAATGTTTCCGTTTGCAATCAATCAGATGATTTAATATGGGCAGCATTACAATAAAACATTTACGACCGCAAATAAAACCACTTGTGGAGTTGGAAGACTTACTTCAGCGTGTTTAGTTCAAGTTCAAAGTAATATTTAAGTATTAGATATTTACATTATCATAATTGTAATCGTTTTTAGATATTGTTTGTGTTATAATCCATGATTACTGGGAAATATGTAATTGGTAATAAAATGACGTACGTCCCAGTATTTAGTTAAAAATTTATTTTTCTGAACTAGTTTCGGATATTATCCATCTTCAGCAGAAATGTTTATTAGACGTTTTTCTTTGTTCTGCTGAAGATGGATAATATCCGAAACTAGTTCAGAAAAATAAAATTTTAACTAAATACTGGGACGTACGTCATTTTATTACTAGTTTTTAGATATGTTTGATTATTGAAGAATTTTGAAAAGTTGAGATATGTAAATGTGAAATGGAATTTTTTAAAGCGATTAATTTTTAATTTACAGATTTTGACATAAAATAGAAAAACAGAAAAAATCTATGGTCGGTAGCCCTTATCAGTGAGAAATAGATAGCTGGCCTGTGTATAATTTGGTGGAAACTGATGATTCTGGATTAATTTTCAATAAGTTCAACGCTTAAAAAAAACAATTGACACTCGAGTAAAAAAAAATTATATGGCGGAAATTTTTTACATTAATTTTCACAGTAATGCACCAAGACGAAAGTGGTAACTTTTAAGTCATTGTTACTGGAAAAAAATAAAGTCAAGGTAGGGGATTTATTCGCATCTAAATTTGATCTGAAAAAATCTGCGTTTAATTCCTCAAGAAATCTACTTTTTATTATGAATTTACAATTCGATAGCTCTGGCCGAATGTAAATTACTGCTCATCGTATTGCAATAATTTCCATTCGGCCAGAGCTATCGAATTGTAAATTCATAATGAAAAGTAGATTTCTTGGAGTTTTAAAGGCATCATACGAAACTCTCATTTTTTCACACCTGCGATGTCATTGTAGACCCTAAATCAGCAAATTTGGAGCGGGGCTTTTGAAATCGATGATGTAAATTTAGGCCGCACTCACTCTCGTGTGCGTACAGTTTATTAATAATCAAGTGTGCACTTCACTGAGTGTATTTTTGTGTTATTTATAAACAGGGGATTTATTCGCATCTTGTTAATATTATAACTTAATATAAAATTAAGTGTCCTAATGTAAATCTGCAAAATACAAAATTAAGTGTCAGAATGTATATCTGCAATGCACCCTACGAACACTGTGTAAAAAATATATTGATCAGCTGTAGCTCCGTTTGTAAATATTTTTAGCATAAATCGTTGTACATATCCAAATTTTAAGGTATGATTTATTTTTCAGTTTTGCGCCTGACCTTGGTTATCAGCCATCGTCCTATTTGTAATATTTGTATGAGTTATAAATTAAATGAACAAATGAATAATGAAAGACGAACACGACAGCCACGGCCCCGAGCGGATATTTCTCGATCCGAAAAAAAATGGAATCAAACCCACTCAACTTGGATGTATGATGTAGTTATAAGTACTTCAAAGACATTTAAAAATATTGTTATCTTTAACTTTTTATTCAACTAATAGTACATAAATAAATAAAGAACTACTTGAACTATCCATTGTGTCAGACGTTCCTAATCTTTTGTACCGGTACGCGATTATCGAGCTCCCGGTATGCGATAAGTGAATGATATAACGAAAACTATTTTTTTGAGAGAGACAAGCGATGGAAAACAGGTCATCATTTGAGAATTTATGAAATGTCTTTTAGTACATACTGGTACGCCACTATATTGTCTACAACATTCCGGTACGTCTTAAAAAGATTGTGAATTAAAATACAATTATTTTTATCACGTCAAAAATATAGTCACAAATCAACCACAGGTAAAATGCAAAATGATGATCCATTTTTGATAAAATATAATGTACCTTTTATCTATACAAACCACACAGTGTGCTCTTCTCATCTTCACACCCCTGTATGTTTTTTTTTAAATTTATTTTCTGATAGATTTTAAATTTCATATAATTTAACAATACTTTTTTATTTTTATATTTCTGAAATAGTATATTGTTCACCAAGGGAAGAATCTATGCTTTAGCAGCCCGCGGTGTTGCGAGCACAGCGAGAGAGGGCGCCGTCAACTAAGCGCTGCTCAGCGTTTTTTCCCGCGGGATACGCGTTATTTTTCCGCCTACCAACAATACAGTAGAGCGTCAATAATCCGGACTAAAATAATCCGATAATCAATTCAGGCGAAAAAAAAAAAGTTGAAGTGAAGACATACATACATATTTGTCAAACAAAAGCGTTGATGCGAAACGCTGGGCTGAGTCGTCTTACCGCTATAAAACAAATGCGTGTTCTGCGCGTAGTTGGGGGAGGAAGGGGTAGACAACAAGTCGCACTCCTCAACACCTACCGCTTTTACTGTTAGTCGCGTCCATTGTTACTAACACTTTTGTTTCTATAGCCGATCGTTTGTGTCCAATAGTGTTGTTGTGTGTCTGTGTTTAGTAGCAGATATTCTGTGACGCATTACATACATATTTTTCTTTACATGTGATGGCGTCAAGTTTGAAGAAAAAGCACACATTCTCAAACGTTGAAACAAAATTAAAAATTTTAAGTGAAAGTGGAACATCACTTGCAAAGATTTATGGAGTGGAAACATCCACTATAAGTGACATTAAGGCGAAAAGAGTTCAGCTCGACTAGTTTGCTTCAAAACTGGGCTCAGAAGAAGGGACGTAAAAAGAAAAACTGCGCGTTCAGCAAACAGCAAAGCATTGGAGGATGCGATGTACATGTGGTAGAAGCCTGGGAGAGCCAATTTCAGGCCCACTAATCTGCGAAAAAGCCCTACAATTGAATGAGCAGCTTAATAGATTTTAAAGCCAGGTTTGGATGGCTTAAAAATTTTAAGTCTGGAGCTGGACATTCAAGGAGAGAAACTTTCTGGAGCTGGACATTCAAGCAGAGAAACTTTCCTCAGATTTAGCAGCTGGGTGTACTTTTATTGAAAAGTTTATAAAAGATGCACCTGGAAAAGTTTATTCTAGGGATGACGTGTATAATGCAGATGAGACTGGAGTAAACTGGCGAGCTCTTCCACGCAAGTCACTGGCGTCAAGACGTGAACAATCCGCTCCCGGGTTTAAACTCAACAAAGAAAGGATTACTGCAATGGTATGCGCTAATGCAAGCGAGGAGCACAAAATAAAATTATTGGTGATTGGCAAGAGCAAAAATTGACGCAGTTTTAGGAATTGTACTGTTCCTATTTCGTACACGTCACAAAAAAGCGCGTGGATGAGTTCAGTCATTTTTCTTGAAGCAAGCATGAATTCATTCCCAGTGTAACAAAATACCGTAAGGAGAAGAATAAAGATGGGAAAGTTTTGCTTATCATTGATAACCCCCCTCTCGAAGTATTGAATGCATTCAACGATAATTTTGAAGTTCAATTTCTCGCACCAAACGTCAGAGCCACTATGGACCAGGGAGTGATCGAATTTTTTTGTTTTAATCTACAGAAAGCAGCTTTTGTTGACAGAATAGGATGAAGAATGTGTGGTACAGTTCATTAAAAAAAAATGAACATTAAAGATAGCATTCACATGCTTGAAGATGCTTGAATTACTCTCAACAAAAGCGACTTGCAAAGAGCATGGCATAAATTATGGCCTGAAGAACAAGGAACTGGTGAGGAAATTGAAAATGATAACGAAGATAGAGGTGTAAACGAAGTGACAGAAATATTCAGAACGATCCCGGTGATGAAAATGATGCGAGGGCGTGGTTGGCTGTTGGCAACAATCATCCTGGGTACCAGATTTTGAGCGACCAAGAAATAGTTTCCATGGTGTCTAAAGGGGACACAGAAACAGTTGAGTTAGATGGGGAAAGTGAAGATGATATTGAAGAGACAGGGCCAACACATTCGTAAGTTTTTATGACAGCAGAGACTTGCTTGAAAGACAGACGGAGAGTACACCAACCCAACTCATTTTATTAAAACGAATCAAAGACTTGGCTGCTAAAAAAGCGTTTCAGTACTGCAGTTCAAAAGTTCAAGAGCTCTGACAATGTATAAATTTCACAATGTCCTGAAAATACATATGCACATATTGTACATTATACAGAAGTAACAAGCGACTTTGTTGAGTTATACGGCATTTTTGAAAAAATCGCCGTGACACGTCGATTTTTGTTTTGACGAGGACAACTTTTGATGACATTTTCACCTTAATAATATAACCTTAACCCCCTAGCCACCCCTAACTTCACCCCCGATTTTAAATGGGGAAAATGGATCGAGTGTTATATCTTTGAAAAGCTCTTTGGATTCTGAATACAACGGTGCCATTTGTCTTTGTTTTCATTGTTTCCTGAGGGAACGGCAACACTTCGAAATTGCAATTTAACCTGTTTAACGCCACAAAAAAAGTTAACAATCCAGTAAGGAATGTAAAATTAATGCTTGATTTATTAACATAAAAGAACGAAAATAACAAATAAACTCACAACATGAATAACAACCAACAGAAGAAAATGTTTAAAATTGCTTCCGTTGGTTTCCATACAGAAATAAAGATTCTCTTCGAAACGTCGTCTTATATTAGACAACATGTCTGAAGTTATCAAACGGCATTCATTCAATATTCCACCGCGCAAATGATCTAGCGGTTCTGGTGGCGTATCGCACACCTTACTCTTAAGGTGTCCAGGTGTTCCTATAAAAAAAATCTAGGAGTGCCAAATCAGGCGACCCCGGAGGCCATTCAATGGTACCTCGCCTAGCAATCCATCGCCCAAGAAGTTTCGTCCAGTTACAGTCGTTCGGCTAAAGCGAAATGAGGAGGTGCACCGTCCTGTTGAGAAATTAACTGGTTTTCCTGATCACTATCTTCACTTGCAACTAGTTCTACTATGAAGGGAATAACTTGAATTTGTAGCCACATAATGCTAATTAAATAACTTTTGCAGCTCTGTTGGCGCAACTTCCATTCGAAACATATAGTTCCATAATTTCCACTTTTTCTTCGAGAGTGTACATGATTTTTGGTAAGAGACAAATGCCAAAATACATTTTAAAATCATGTGTAATGGGATGTCGCTGAGATACATGCACAGAGCTTGTTGCCTCAAATGCAATTTAGAGGTGTTGCCGTTCCCCCAAGAATCAAAGAAAACGAAACCAAATGACACCGTTGTATTCAGAATAAAAAGAGCTTTCCAAAGATATATCGCTCGACCCAATTTCCCTATTTAAAATCGGGCGGTGAGGTTAAGGGCGGCCGGGGGGTTAAGGTTATGAAGGTGGAAATGTCATCAAAAGTTGTCCTCATCCAAACAAAAATCGACGTCTCAGCGATTTTTTCAAAAATGCCGCGTAACTCAATAAAGTCTCTTGTTATCTCTGAAATGGACCACCCTCTATATATTTTAAATTGCCACCCCAAATATCTCGAAACCTGAGCAACATGGAAAAAAATGTTTCAGATAAAAGTTGTAGGGTTCGGAGGGGGATATATTCTGGTGACCTTGAAAATGACCTTGGCGTTAATTTTCAAGGTCAAACGAAGGTCAACTTTGATTTTTCAAATGGAACCTCCTATTTTTTATTGCAAGATCGTATTCTACCGGAAAAATACAAACTTTTTGTAGGAAACGTTTCTTTTGAAAATGCTTTTTTTAAAAGTTTTTTCACGAATTTTGTCCGTCATATTGTTTGAAATTCATAAAAAATCATAATTTGATCAATATTGCATTCTATTTTAGTATTATTGCAGTCCTAATATAAGCAATTATAGTAAGAATTGTGACAATTGGTAGCACTGCCAAACATCTGACGTCTTATTTTGAAATCGAACCGTTGCTCGTAAACGCAAATTGGTACTCGAATGCAAAACAAAGCTTTCAAAACTTTTCAAACAATCTACTGTTTTATTCATTTTATGCTAAACTTTCGTTAGTTACGAATCAACAAACATTAATAACAACGTGTAAATTTTGGGGTTATTATTTTATGTCTGTCATTTGATTTATATTGCATTGGCACCATCGATGGTACGATAAAGCTTTGAATATAACTCGAAAATTTGCGATTTATAATCTCGGACGTTTTTTAGATCCCCGATTGTTATGAATCATGATTTGTGATTGTTAGTTTTGTCGTACTAGGTTCCAGGATTGTAGTAAAATTATTTTCAAAAATATAAAAGGAACCCTGGTTTAATTACATCAAATTCTATCAGAAATAAATAAAAAAAGATAGAGGGGTGTGAAGATGAGAAGTAAAACACACTGTATATCAACGTCTTTATTGTAGACACTTTTACGAAACAAAAACAAAGTAATTACAGTTTGAATTGTAAACAGTTATGTTATGTGCAATCGATCATGGGTCTTTCTTTTTTCTTTTTAAATTCCGTTTGTCCATTCTCTCGATGATCGTGCATCACGGGAAAACCATCCACCGTTTTAGTGGTTTTATGCACGCGAATCGCGAGAATTTCAATTTCTCCTGAATAGACAGTATTTGTATTTGAAATTTTCCTTCCTTTACCTTCGAATAGATGACACGATCACGAGAAAATCACCTGCTGCTTTAGTGGTGTTCTCGTGTTGCACGCGTATCAGGAGAATGGACAAACGGAATTACAATTTTATTTGTATAGATCAGAGGTGCGGAACCTTTTTACCATTAGAGGTCACATCTAAATCAGGCAGTAATAAAGGCAAGTTTTGTAAAATTATTACAGTTTTTGTATAGTTTTATCAATTTATTGCATTATATGGAAATAATATCAAATAGTACATTATTATACAAGTTTAATAAGAGGGTATTGTGGCATGAATGGGATCGAATACTGGCAGTTAGGCTAGTTAATAATGCGGATATTTTTTTAAATCGCAGAATGGTTTTTAACGCCATTTAGTGCCAAACACATGTCGAAGATTGTGCCATTACTGGCCACGAATTTCTGATGAGAATTACTTCCATTTGTTATTGTAATTATTGTTTCTCATCAATGATAACAGAGGGCCGATTTCTGTGACGGCATACAATCATTTTAAGCATATTTTTATTTATTACCAATATTTACCTCATTGCCAAATATATTTAAAAAAATGCAATCTTACGCAAGATCAGAGCCGGATTTAAAGATTTCATTTAATTTATTATTAAATTATTAAATAAGAAAGCTCTGATAATCCTGTTGCCATTTTTGACGCGTCAATTATGCCTAAAGTGGGGATCGGGGCCTTCAAAAAATGGAGGCAAATTATAGTTGCTGGACAATCAAAATATACTAAGTGATTTGTTAGACGTTGAGTGATTGAGATTTAGCCCTGGGCTAGGCCATAAAAGTTATAAATAGGCAACGGTAATTGAGTATTATAAGAGCATAAGTTGCGCAATTGGATTGATTGATTTTTGTGTTTATTAAACTTGTGTATTCTGTTATAATTAACTGTTTATTGTGATTGGATATTATAATCAGGGTATTTATATACATTTTGTGTTTTTTTTTCTCAAAGGATATTTGATTAAAACGGGAGAGTATTATGTCTAATATAGGAATAATTTTAATTTTAATTAATTAATATATTGTATATTCAGGGTGTTACATATTACAAATTCGATACATCAGCATTGCATCTCGGTAACTATAAGAGATAGAGAGTTGGTCAAATGAAGGCAAAGTTGCGCATTTTAAAGCTGGATAATTTGTTAAAAAGAAATATTCCTACTACTTCCGAAGATAAAATCAATTTTGGTTTTTATTTTTTTTACGAATTTATTAGTGATTATTTTGAAAAACCAAGAGCACTTTATAAGCTCTTCTAGAAATTTAGTTTATTTTTCAAATACGACTTTTTGTTATTTAAATACCCACATCAGCTTAATTTTTTAAAGACGGACCTGGATTTTTTTTGTGAGAAGGTAAAATTACACCCTACATTTCTTTCTACATTTCTCAATATTTAAGAAATAAAATAAAATACATATTAATTTTAACCTACACCTTTAACGTGACGCAACGCCGACAAAATTATTATTTGGTAGTAAGTTTATACCTAATCAGCAATGATGACGATGACAAGAGAAAGTAATTGATGGAGTTCTGACTGAATGTAACATTATTAATTTGGAAACGTGGCATAACACCAATAATTTGACACTTAACACAAACAAAAGTCAGATCGGGATCACATTAGTAAATACTGTAATTAATTTTATCTACGACTGCTTAGATAAGTGACGAATTTGACATTCATTTGAGTTACGTAATGAAACTCATTACCTAACTAGTGAGGTAATGAAATCAAAAACACACTCATTTTTTAATACCAACTAACGATCAAATTTATTTAACAATTATTTATGAACATTAATAATAACATGTTTACATTTATTCAAGTGTATTCCTGAGGACATTTCTGTTTTAGAAATTTCCAAACTACTGCGTTTACTGGTTGAAGCTTCTACAAGTACATTCTTTTCTCCAAGAATATTCGTTGCGATACGTTTCTTATTTTCAACCGAAGTTTCTAAGTATCCTTCGGCTACTGTATTGCTCTTCCAGCCCCCGTGGCTTTTTATTGTGAGCAGGTCCGCCCCTGAGTTTGCCAACAGTGAGGTTGACGATCTTCTGAAGCAGTGACCAGTGTACTCTTTAGCATTTGGTAATTTTAAAAAAGAAGCAATATTTTTCGGCACGCTACCAATCGTGTTAATGCCAACGGGCTGTTTTATACATTTGCCATTCCTGTAACCAACAAAAAACCTCTCTATGGCATTATGTGGACGCAGTGCCATGTATTTTTTTATAATGTCTACGAAATTGATCCCATCAATGTCTCCTGATGTTATAACAAACTCTCGCGAAATTTTGTTCTTTGTATTTGGTATTGTGACGCAGAAGACCTGCCCTTCGTTCCTAACGTTGGTCACTTGCATGTAAGTGAGTTCTTCTTTTCTACAGGCTCCACCAATTCCAAAGATCAAAACTACCTGAAAATATTTCTTAATCTAAAATTTCATGCCTTGTTCTTATTTACCTTTGTTAGTAGCCACTTTTCATCATCAGCTTCTTGTAAAAATCGGGTTATATGTTGTTTTGTTAAAATATTGGATTTCTTCGGTTTATATCCTTCCGACTGCCTCTTCAGAAATGCGACCAATTGAATAAATTTACTGATATCTACATTTTTCTTTATGGATATCATCGCACGTATCATCGAGTAATATGCCCACAGACTTGAAGGTTTATAGCGTTTCGAAATATTTTCAAAATATATTAGAAGTACCTTTTCACTTGCTTCATTTTTTATTTTCTTCTCATCGCACCATTTCCGCAAACATTCATAAGCTTGCTCATATTTAATTTTTGATTTTTCCGGAAATAACGTTGAAACTACCTGCGTGGCCGATTCTTCGATATCCGAAGGCAGAGATTCGGAGTCGCTCATTATCTCACAGAAAAACAGAAATTAGAAAATGAATTCTTGAAGTTTTGACTTAAATTGTTGACATTCAAATTACATGTTGCTATGGTTCTACATACATACTATGATATTTCGATTTTTCGTCGAATTCAATTCAAAAGTATAATTTCCGTAATTCTGAGCAGTCGTAGATAAAAAGTTGTATCTAATTCGTGGGATAAGGCATATTAACTGAGACTCATGCTCTTACTTCGACTCGGGCTACGCCCTCGTCTCAGCAACTCACCGCATTCGTCAGTTAATGATGCTCTTATCCCACTAATTAGATAAATAACTATTAATGACAGCTATAAGGTTTTAGGCGTTTGTATCAACTGCTGCAACTTAAATTAAACGTAAACGTTCTTCAATATGTTATTTACTCAGAGTATTATCAAAAAATGTTACTAATACACTTCGAACAGCCTACTATGGTAACTTTTTCTCTTGATGAAGTATGGCATAATCATCTGAAGACAGGCTTCTCAATGTAATAACATATTTATTACACAAAACGCGCTTTACGTAAAATGCTTCTTATGCATCATTCAGACAGCTGTAGGAATTTGTTTAGATCAAGCAACTTGTTGACTGCAATAGTGATCTATGTTTATGAATGTGTACTCTTCTTGAGAAGGCAGTCAAAATATTTTGACAACGTGGTCATCGATCATCCCTATAACACTAGAAGTCAAGGGGGTTACAAAGTTTCTCAATACGGTTTAACTCTGACAGAAAATTTGCAAATACTCCTGCTTAACACTTTACAATAAATACACATACAAATACTAATTCAGTTTAAGAGCAAACTATTTAAATTAGAGGTGGGTAACTCATGAGTGAGTCGATTAAAACAGTCAACTCTTAGAAATGTGTCGTGAGTCAAGTGACTGCTGTGTAAATATCATGACTCTTAAGAAGTAAAGTATGTTCCTAAAAAAAACCTCAAGTGTGCCATGATTTTTTAATTTTAAAAATTTAAGTTGGTTACACATATTGAGGTTATGTTACTTCTCAAAATTAAACAAACTGTAGTCAATTTATAGATACTTCCGTTAAATTTTTCACTATAAAATTATATTAAATGTTGTATGTGCCTTCCTTCTTCTTGAACACAAGCCTGAACGCTTCGTCGCACACCCTCCATTACATTCCGCAACAACACTGGATTATTGTTGATTTCTATAAATTTATCTCGAATTCGTTGCCGCATGTCTTCTAGATTGTGTACTGGTTGTGCATAAATACAATTTTTCAGGTATGGCCACAAGAAAAAATCGCATGGTGTTAAATCGCATGAACGGAGCGGCCAGGGAATCCGTGCATTTCGACTTATTATTCGGTCCTCAAAAAATTCCTCCAAAATGGCCAAATTATCCACTGTGCAATGAGGAGTTGCTCCGTCTTGATGAAAATATCCACTTTGCAGTTCGTCATCATTTAATTCATTTATAAAAGGCAATAAAATTTCTGTACGATAATGGTTTGTAGTTATCGTACCTAAAATGAATGCACGGTTATTGAATTTTTATTATTAATAATAAAAATAGAATTTTATCTTCAAAGAATATCGGTCCAACTAATCTTCTCCCACTAATCGCTGCCCAAACGCCAACTTTCTCTGGATGTAGTGGTTTCTCTCAATATATATGAGGATTTTCATTCGACCAAATTCTCATAGTTTGGGAATTAATGTACCCATCCTTGTATAACTAAGCTTTATCGGTAAAAAGTCATTTGTAAAACATCCTCGTTTACATTTTGTAAAAACCACTGACAAAATTCCAGTCGTCTGGGGTAATCAACAGGTAATAACTCTTACACCGATGTTATGCGATAAGGGTATACTTGCAAATCTTTTCGTGGAAGCTTGTGGCATGTTCATTTGCTGTGACAAATGACGCAAAGAAGTCATAGGTTCATCTTCCACAATTTCTTGGGCTGTGTTAATAGTATCTTGAGTTCGTTTAACTGGTCTACCACTTCCTGGTTTACGGAGAATACTACCAGTTTCACGAAATAATACAACAGATCGTGATAAGGTATTTTTAAATACATCATAAATAATGGGCACGTTAGGAAATTCTTCCTGAAACTCTGCTAAAGGTGTGTCAAATGAATACACCCAATTTCCATCCACTTTAATCCCATTGCGGAAATAACTTTCAATTAGAAACGTTTTTTGCTGGTTGCTGTAAACAAACCATTGTGAGCACGGAATAATTGTGACTTCTAGAAAGATCTGACGTTTATATGTCAATTCCCAACAAGTGTCAAGTGTGCCAAATGAAATTTTTAAAACGAAAAAGTCATGGCACACTTGAGGTTTTTTTTTAATGAACATACGATACTATGCACATGATACTTTTGGAAATGAGGACCTTTTTGCTTATCACTCGACAAGAGTCGACTCTTTTCAGTTGACAAAAAAGATTAATTTTGCCCACCTCTAATTTATTTCTGTGATATTAAGCCATACACAATTAATGAATATTTAAATTATTAATTTTTATACATATCTAATTAACTTATAATTGTTAACTTTATACCTTGTGTTTTCTTGGGCCTTATCATACATGTATATGTAAATATATTATTGCATATTTTCATGGGATCAATAAAGATATTATTATATTATCAAAAGGGTGAATCCCGTAAATAAAAAAAGTAAAGTAAAAAGAAGTAACAATGTTAAGCAATATTTATTAGGTTACTAAATAAATACAATTTTTGATGAACACTTACTATTTACTATTAAAAACTGTTAAATGCTTTAATTTTCAATAATAATGATTATAAAATTATGAGATTTAAAATAACTACCCTTACTATAGAATTATATTATTCATTATGATTACAATTTAAATTCAATTTAATTTTTAACACTAATGAAATATTAAGCAACAATTTGTGTCGAAAATTAAATTCACTAAAGCAAACGGCCTTCGTGAAAATTTCCTATGAATACGAGATGAGGTCGTAAAACTAGCGAAATCAAATATTAAAACCAATTTCTATTCGAATTACTTCGGAAACTTCAGCCCAGGAGACCGAGCACACAGGAGTGTGCAATTATATTCCCCGTGAAAACAGTGTTAAGTCGACTAGGGTTACCAACTTTGTGAAATCAATAGCATTGTTGATAATGTAGACTAAATTTACGAGAAATTACTATTGAAAAATATCTGTAATAATAATAAGATCAATTAGATCCTAGTTTTGAATTTAATTTTGATAATAAATATTTGTAGATACTGCTACAATTGTTTCACCACACAATGGATTCATTAGTCCTGATGAAACCACTGCTGGGTATAACAATTGTAGAAGTATTTCTAAATAATAATGATAATAATTTATTCGTGCTTCCTATTTGTGAAATTCTAAGATTCATGTTATTAAAGTTTATAATGAAATTTTACCAAGTAACAGCCTGATTAATTCAATGAAACTTGAATATCGCTTTAAAGTATAAATTCCCACACATCACACTATCGCTTCTATTAATTTGAATCATCAGGACAGTTAAATAACCTACTGTTGCTTCGCTTTCTTTTTAGACTTAAAAAAATATGCAATAACTTCAAGAAATGGCAGAAAAACGTCGGGTCAATCGTCCGGACAGGCTTTTTATTTATCGCATAAACTGAAAATACTGAACTGATTGAGGTTGGCGGCACTTACTTCGTGATACATTTTTAATTAAATAAAACACACTTTTACTTAGTTAATATCACACTGTTTATTTATTAGAGACTGCAGTTTCGATCAATCAATGATCATTATTAAACTAAAAAGGGGATTAAAATGGACGTGCTCGAATCCCTCGAAATTCATAAACAAAAGGATAATCCGGACAGCCCCATAATTAACGAACAAACCAACCTAATGTTCTCGCCTCTGTTCAATGCGGTATAAAAAAGATGTTACTCTGTATTTACGTTACTTTTAGTTTGATAATGATCATTGTTTGATCGAAACTGCAGTCACTATTAAATAAACAGTGTGATATTAACTAAGTAAATGTGTTTTTTATTTAATGTAAATACTGAATTATATTGGCAAAAGTTTTTTTTATTATGCATTTTTCTTTTATAATGTATGAAAATTCAAAATCTATCTGCGGTTGGATTTGAACGAACGACCTTCAGTTTACAGGACTGGAGGTCATTGCTTTAAATCCAACTTCAGATACATTTTTAAATATTCATACATATTTGTTTTAAAAATAATTCACCTTGAATAATAATAAAAACAATGTTAGCCATTATTATGATAAAAACTTTAGTTTCTGTTTTAAGCGAAAGCCAAATAAACCCCACGTCAAATACATCAAAAACGATGAACTTTTCCAACAGCCTTCAATCATCTTCGGGTTTATTTACAATCCGCGCTACTCGAGCCCAGTATTTATTTTGAGTGGACTCGAATTAGTGTAACTCGTTATATCCATCGTCGAGCTTTGTTATAATTATTATGATTTAAAGAATACCCCGATATGTTATTCCAAAGCATAAAAGCCGTGTAAACAAGTGGACGAGAAAATTGGATATAAATAGTCGAAGTCGGCATAAACAGCAGAGGATTGAAAAATTCCCACTTGAGATATTACATACGTTGAATCAATAATAACATCTCCCATGTGTTTATTCTTTGAGTGTAACAAGATTGAACATGATGTAATAATAACGATTATACGGTTACAAATAAATTTGCAATTTAGATATACAGGGTGTTTCAGAACTGCAAGGCACTATTTTGGGAAGGTGTTCTCTGGCACAAAATTAGCAAAAAAGTTCTTAGAAACATATGTCTCAAATTAATTTATTACCGAGATATTGATGGTTTCAAATATTTATTTAACACTAAAACTTCAGGCCTCTATTTTATAGAATGAAGCCATCAGCTCGAAGAATCCATGCTTCTCTGGTAAGTGTTTAAGTAACAGAATGGACCCTTGATAGTTGCTGCAACTTCCATGATCCGATTCCTTAGCTCTTCTCGAGTACAATAAACTAAAGACTTCAATCAAAATAGCCAGATACTGCCAGTAACTGTCCAAGGGTGAACCTACGAACAATCGTGGGACTTTTGACTGGACACTGTAATCTAAAAAAAGCACCTAAACAGAATGAGCCTCTGTCACAGCCCCATCTGTAGTGGGTGCGAAGCTGAAGAGGAGACCGCCGAACACGTACTCTTAGAGTGTACGGCCATCTCCACAATAAGGCAATCCATAATGGGAGAGAGATGTCTACAAACATCAGACATCCAAAGGGTCCCTCTTGGTGCAGTTCTGGCCTTTGCCAATGCCGTGGGTTGGTTGGACGGGGTATGAGAACTCAGATGGGAGGACGTACATTGGGCCCATTGAGGCCTACGTGCAGCGGACCTCTCTGCCCTCCCATCGGAATAATCCAGATCCAAACTCAACCGCATATGAAATAATCTAACAGCGTTAGATCGGGTGATCAGGGTGGATATTTAACAGGTCCCTCTGGACCAGCCTATCAGTAATGAAAATTACTAAATTGACCATGCTGATCATGAAAATCTCCAATTAGCTCTAGTTTCTGAGGTATCAGTTAGTGATAAGCATTTCCTTTGGGCCTACCCAACATTGCCTTCCAAATCCTGCAGATGGTAAACAACGTGACGTTATCCCTTTCAGAAAACAGGCTGGGTGTATTGTTGAATGTAGGCTTTTTTTAGCCTGAGTGTGTTTTATAAGAACTTCTTATCGAATCTAGCAAAGTTATACTCCCTGACCTTCATGTGAAACTGGGCCTTATGAAAAACTTCATAAAAGTGATGGATCCCGGAATTCTGGTACCCAGTGGAGCAAGGAGTGTAGTCGGGTAGTTGTTCTAACCAAAGAGGTAGTGAGTCTGGAGTATATTCCCACCTGGACACCAGCAGAATTATCGGTGCCAATTGGGTACTCCCAGGAAAGAGGCACTGGGCCCAGGAGGAAACTTCGCGGTGAGGCTACCTCTGCCCGTCGACGTAGGACGAGCACCCGAGGAAGAGCAACCCCCCCCCCCCCCCCCAGTAATTTGCGCGTCCCAGTGTAGCCAAAATTAAGAAGGTGATTTTTGTTGGTCCACAGGTATGTAAACTGTTCAAGGATGAGCATTTCAATAATATTCTCAAAGGTGCTGAGAAGTTAGTCTAGAATTCCTTTCTTCAAGTATCTACAAACTTCCTTGGAGTTCAAAGGGAAGAAGACTATAAGGACTTTGTGGAAAATCTTCTGCAGTGCTACAATAAGGTGGGGGGTCCTCATTTAGACTTCTTCCCCAAAAACAGTGGTGCTGTTAGTGACGAACATGAGAAACGCTTCCACCTAGAAATTTCGGACATGGAAGAAAGATAGGACACATCAGAGAAACACCAGCAACGGAATAAGAACGGCAGGCAAATCGATTGCAAGGTACAAGGTACATGCGTGCATTATTAAGGGCAATTTTGATAAGCTGCCCTCAAAAACATGAGAGATGAACTGTTACTGATAAATGTTTAAATTTTGTTGGCTAGTGAAATCAGTGATGACAAGAAGTACCATCGAGTGCCATCATCCCCAGTCTATTGGCAATCAGAATATCTTCTAGAAGCTCATAAAGATTATTTTGCAAAAAAATGCAAGTAAATTTTCCTGAAAGTCTAGTCAATAAAAAGAAGCGACCTTTAAGATTGTCACCCAGAAGACCACTCCATACATTTGCTTAAGAGGTATTTTGGTAATGCTTAGTAGCAGTCGTATGAGGGGTTTTCTTCATTCCAAGCATGGGTGTTTTGAAAATTAGTAAAGCAACATTGGTAACCAGCAGGAAATTAGTGCCTCATGCTTGTTGTCAAATGAAATACTGTGAAAAATTTCTGCACTTGTAATAAATCTTGTACAAGTGTAGATCGCGCAATGATTGCCATTTGCTTGTAAATGAAACATTGAAAGGAAGTGACAATGTTCGGGTGGTAGTACTGGAAGGTATCTGAAATAGAGTTGGGCGAAATGACTCTTCTGTGTGAGTCGACTCGTGAAAAAGAGTAGACTGCAATGAGTTAACTCGTGAAAAAGAGTTGACTCATGACTCTGTACGAAGTAAAAAGTACGTCTGGAAAAAAGTGATGAGGAAAAAAAAGGTCCTCTCTTCCAAAAAATGTTGAAGAGCAAAAAGTACAGTCATTTGACTACTCAACTCATTTCGATGAATCGGTTCACTCATGAGTACCTATCTCAACTGCATTGAGTATTTCTTATGTTGCAGTTACTCTGCACTCAGTTACTCAGGTTTTAGAGTACCAGTTTTTCTTTCAACAGCTGCAAATCTTTTACGATTTGATATCCTTCCAGTGACAAATTTTTCAAGGTATTTTCAACAGCAACGGCGTCTTCTTTTTGTAGGGGGGTATAAATTTAAGGCATGTCTGTTTGTTCAACAAAAGCTAACAAATCTGTGGTGTCTTCGATAAGAAAAACAAATTGAAATTCTTTAACACGTTGACTGCCACTTTCATTTCCAGGTTTCTTGTAAAAAACGCAATTCAATTTAATTACACAATACTGTTTAAAACTGCAATTATAGAATACAGTAATCGCCAAAATGGACAAAAAAATTTACCATTTTCGAAAAAAAATATTCATATACAATGTTTTTAAAAGTAACATTAGAATACATAGAAGAAACGCAAATGGGATGGTGGGGACACATAATTAGGATGGCAGTGACAACACCAGCTAAGAGAATATGGAGAGCAAAAGTTAAAAATAAGAAAAAGGAAGACCAAGAAAAAATGGGATGACATTATAGCAGAAATAATAGGAAGGGAAGGAAAAGGCTAGAGAGAAGCAGAAGAACTTGCAAGGAACAGAAAAAAATAGAAAAATGAATTGTGTGAATGGGGAAGTGACATCTGGAAACATCTGGCGGAGGAGTGTGAGGGGGTAAAAGATGAGTGGGTGCGAGTGAATGGGAATAGAAAGGTAACGGAGTGGATGAGGGAGGATGGGGCCGGGATAAGGATGCTGGAAAAATTAGGACGAGAAAAAGAAGGCAGTAGGGGTGGAGGGAGGAGGGGAGAGAGATGAGGGTCATGCTACGTATAGTATTATAAGATTGTAACTGTTATGCCAATAATAAAGGTTTTTTTTAGTAAGTTACATAATCGTGACTCACTCGGAAGAGTCCACTGAAAAGAGTCGATTCTTGAAGTGACTCATGACTATTTTGAAAAATTAAAAAGTGTGACTGGGAAAGTGATGCGAAGAAATGTCCTCAATTCCAAAAAATTTCAATTGTCAACTAAAATGTAGTGAAGAGCAACAAAAAAGTCCACACTTCCAAATTTTGTATGTACCCTGTACTTCTTTAATTTCATGACTCAGAATGAGTCGGTAAATTTACACAAGAGTCACTTGACTCTCAACTAATTTTTAAGACTCTTTTAATCTTTTAATTGACTTGCTGATACCCATCTCTAGTACAGTGAGATCAGAAACTTGAAAATAGTTGGCAGCACATTTTCTGAAAATAGGAATAATAATTCACGTAATATTATGTTGGCTGCCTGGATCAGTGCAGTACATAAGAATTTTGTCTATTTTAACGTCTTTTTTTTCGAGGTTACTTGTCTTAACCCATTTTTGCCCACTGTTCCATTAGTGGAATATCTATATTTTCGAAGAATTGCACGTGCACCAGCTTTTTGCGTCGTTTGTTTATTATGAATGTATGATTGGTAAGATCACTGTGCACTAAAGGAAAACGCAAGAATGCCGTTTGAATCTTTTGTGTTAAGAAACTGCACAGAGAATTTGAAAAAAAATCGTTGAGCATAAACGGGTTAAAGATAGTTTTTGAAACAAGTAACGTCAAAAATGACAAGACGTCAAAATAAATAAAATGCATATGGACTGAAATAATTCAGGGATTTTCAGAAAATGTGCTGCCAACTATTTTCAACTTTCTGATCTCACTGTATACACTAGTAGCACTCGTGTGAACTAAGCTTCAAAGATCGACAGATTTGTTTTGAATGAAATCGTACTTTCATTAATTCACTTCTGGTTTTCGCATATCTATGTTTGCACAAATTAATAACTAAACAATTTTTTGACCTCGAAAAGCTCAAAACTATTTCCTCAATTTAAATAATACATAATTCACTCAATAACAATGACGCAGAAAAATATGCCATGTTATGAAGTAGCGCAGAAATGTGTAGTTTAGATAAGATTGGAATATTTACTGTTCAAGCCTGAGAATATGTACTAATTACACGAAAACAACTGTAAACACACCACGAACGCACGATATATCAGAAATGTAATATTGGTTGGTATTCAAATATTCTCAGAAAATTTTAGACAAGTGAAACAAACACAACATTCTTTCTTGATGTTTTTAAAAATCCAATTCAATTTAAATCATAAATAATTGTGTCTGATTAAAGGAGATATGAAAAAAACAAAAGTGGTTGTGTCCATTTCCAAATTATATTGAAGATGTTTATTTTTCTCCACTATTTTCTCAAAATTTTCGAAGTGAGGACATTTGTTTTCTCTACTTTTTAATTTTTCAATAGTCATGAGTGCCGATTGCATCGCTTGCCATGTGGGTTCGAATCCCAGCCCGGGCGAAAGATTTTTCGGGGATCGAGAAGTATTCGCTGAGGTCCATGGTTGTTGTAGACGTCTGACATTATTCATTTGTTCATTTACTCATCCCAAATTGAAATATATAAATAATAATCTGGTCGTGACTGAAGGGCTCATGCCTTAGTCAAAAAAAAAGTCATGAGTCATGTAAAGAGGCGACTCTTCACAAAATGAGTTGATTCACAAAAAAAGAGTAATTTTGCCGTAATCTCTACCACAAAGTAATTTTAAACGTCCAGCTCTGCTGGTTTTTAAGTAAAAAAAAATTAAAATATCGAATTATTATTATGCTCCAAAATGTGCAATATTGCCCCCATTTATTTATATTTACCTCTTCAAATAACCGAGATTCCCATACATTCTGGTGAAATGCGAACACATATTGCCATGACCTAAACAATCCAAATTCCCAGAATTCCTTCAAATTTTTGTTTATACCGCATCCAAATGGTTTTCAAAATGGAGACTAAAAATAAATCCTTGCAAGTCCCAACTTTTAAACCCTTACCATCATATTCCACCAACCCCACTATTTCTATTTAGGTCGAGTCATAAGTAACTTCGGTTTTTTTATCAGACATTTATTTTGCTCTCATTCATTAAATAACAAAATTATAAAGTATGTTCATTAAAAAAAATCCCCTCTAGTGTGCCATGATTTTTTATTTTTAAAAATGTAAGTTGGTAACACATATTGAGGTTATGTTACTTGTGGCATGTTCCTACTGATAAATTCATTTGCTGTGACAAACGAGGCGGAGAAGTCGTAGGTTTATCTTCCAAAATTTCTTGGGCTGTGTTAATAACATCTTGAGTTCGTTTGACTGGTCTACCACTTCCTGGTTTACGGAGACATAACAGATCATGAAAAGGTATTTTTAAATTCGTCATAAATAATGGGAACGCTAGGAAATTCTTACTGAAATTCTGCCAGTTTGATATGTTGAATGAATACATCCAAATTCCGTCCACTTTAATCCCATTTCGGAAATAACTTTCAACTGGAAACGTTTCAACGGAATAATTGTGACTTTTAGAAAGATCTGACGTTTCGAATGTCAATTTCAGATGTGTGCCAATTTAAATTTTTAAAAATAAAAAATCATGGCACACTTGAGGTTTTTTTTTTTAATGAACATATGATGCTAATTTATTATGTAAAAATAAAAAGACCTTTATTGGCATATCTAGAAAAACTATTTACAATCTCCAAAAAACAACTATACTATTATCCCTTTAATAATTTATTATGTATTCACCACTATTATGTATAAAATTCTCCTATCTTCCTGGCAGTTTATCAATTCCTTCCTTGTAAAATGTGGTTGGTTTGGACTGAAAGAAGTTTTCGACAGCCTGACTGACTTGCTCTTCAGAATTGAAGGTTTTTCCATTCAAAAAGTTTTGTAAGGAACAGAAAATGTGGTAGTCTGTCGGGGCAAGATCCGGGGAGTAAGGTGGGACTGGTAAAACGGGCCATCCAAGCTCAAGTTTTCTTGGGTCACCCTTGCTGTATATGGTTGCGCATTGTCGTGTAAATAATGACGTTTTTGCGATTGATCTAATTTCTCTTGCACTCTTTGCAGCTGCTATCGGCAGTAATCGTTAAATTTGACTTCAACAACTCGTGGTGAATTATTCTTTGACAATCCCACCATACATACAATAAAATCTTTTTGCCATGGATGTTTGCTTTCGTATCTGGGTGGTTGATCTTATCAAGCCACTATCTTTTGCGCACTATATTGTCATAGGTAACCCATTTTTCATCCCTTGTTACAATCCTGTTTAAAGGCTCAGTTTTTACCCGTGAGAGCATCGGAAGTTGCTTAAGACTCGACCTAACAGTAATGAAATACCCATCCCTTCAGCATCCTGGTGCAAATACCGTGAGACTGAAAAAAAAATTAGTCATGAACAAAAAAGCCGCATATCTTTTCTTACTTCCTTGACATTGTTGGTGTTTGTTTTCAAAAGGAACTAAGAAAATACATGCCACTTTTTGTTCATGATCTGCTTTTACTAATTTTTTTTTCAATCTCTTGATATTTAGGGTGTAAATTATCCTTTAAAAAGCACACTTATCCGTTAAAACTAATGTCGTTAGGTATGCAAGATATACTAACATTTAAATCATAAAGAATAAATAAAATCACATCCAGCAAAATCCCTAAAATAATCAGGTGGCTGAAGGAGTCTTTCTTTGCACAGTAACCAAACTCCGATATCCGCAAAGTCCTCTACACTATCCTTCCCATACCGTACTTTATCAAATTGCCAAAGTAATCCATAGCCAGGAACGAATTTAATTTCCTGCAGAAGGTTTCGCTTGCAGTGTAAATAACTTCGAAATTTTAAATAAACTGTGCATCCCAGAAATCCTTATGTAACAACTTTTTCACTTAATGTCTAGAGCAGTGTTTTTCAACCGTTTTGAATACGCGACCCCTTCAGAAGTTAAAAAATTCTGACGACCTCCCAGGGCCATAATAAAACTATGTCAGTGATTGTTCCGTCCTGTACTGCACCCTGGTGCCCAAGAGGGCAACTATACAGGGTTGGGATAAAGTATGGAATCAAGTAAATATCTTTAAAATAAAAAGGGCTAAATTTATGAAACTTTGCAGGCAAGTATAATGATACATAACGCATCTGATGCCATATTTTTTGTTACTACTGTACTTCCGGTTTTACCGGAAATATCGTCAACTTTTTTCATTTAAATGGGACACCCTGTGTATTTGTACATTTTCGAATAAATACTTTTCCAACAATTGCAATGATGTATGGTTTGGTGGGTGTGTGACTTGTAGTTTTTTAAATATTAAATAAAATAATTCTACATCGAGTTGGCTTTTTACAACTTTTTACACTGTTTTCTGATAAAACAATTTCGTGTTTTTTACGTTTTCTATAACTGACAGATAGTATCCATGTGAAATATTAACATTGCTGATCAATTTTGGGTGAACTAACTGAACGTGAAAAAATGACTTCGTTAATGATGGTTAGTTTTGGAGATTGATAGAGATCTCCACAAGATGCATGCAATATTTTTAATACAATATTCCCTGAGAGCAATTCTAATATTTATAAATCAAAATTTTCAAGGGTTGAACAAAATTGTTATTCACAAATTTCATTTTTTATTTTATTTATTATTTAAAAAAACACAAGTCCAAACCCTATATCATTGTAATTGTTGAAAAGGTGTCTATTAGAAAATGTATAAATATACAGGGTGTCCCATTTAAACTAAAAAAGTTGAGGGTATTTCCGGTGAAACCGGAAGTACAGTAGTAACAAAAAATATGGCATCAGATGCATTATGTGTCATTATACTTGCCTGCAAAGTTTCACAAATTTAGCCCTTTTTGTTTTAAAGATATTTACTTGGTTCCATACTTTATCCCAACCCTGTATGTATAAGAATACAGTTGGGGTATATTGCGGAACAGCTGTTAAGGGTAATAAGTCTTGCCTTATTTTTTACCCATGACCCCCCCGAGTATGGCTGTGGGTCACGACCCACGGGTTGAAAAACTCTGGTCTAGAGCCTTAAATCACAAAAACCAGAAGAATCTTGGACAGAACGACCAACAGTCAATAGCCATCATAAGTGACACATGAATGAAAACTCATCGTTTACTTTAAATAAATAATAGAAGTATGTATGATACTGGCAATAAAATAATAATGGCATGTATATTTTACTACTAAGTAATTTTATATAATCACCAACTATAAAAGATATACGTTTATTATTTCGACTTTTGTTTTATTAAATATTTATTGGTTTTAGCCATGAAGAAATGTTTTGCAAAAAAAAAAAAAAAGTGTGCCCTTTCCATAATTACCAACTGTCTAATTTAATTAATGTTTTGAAGTGCGGCAAGAAAGCGGATAATCAAACGGCATTTGCATACCGTCTGTACACACAGCTGAATACACACCTTTCTACCCACTCAAGAATTTATTCGGAAATTTCAACACATTTCCATTTTAGTGAAGCAGAAGCAAAAAAATGATTCATTATTAATATTTTTGAGTACCATTTGCATATCTAATGAAAAATATTTATTTTATAGGAATGATTGTTAGTGCCTTGTATAATTCTACACAAGCATTCCCATAAGCATATTTTAAGAGCAAAACTTGTAATTTGTATTAATAACGTATCTTTATAATACTCAGTGTTTAACTTATTGCGTTTTATTATACTTTTATCTTTGTTTTATTTATACAGTACCACACTTTTTAAATGTAATTATTTTATTTAGCATTAGATACTAATTTATTTATTTTAATTTATTTATGACTTATTACATGTACATTTTGGGATTAACCTTACTTGTACCTTACATGTACATTTGACCTGTGTAAAACATTTTTGTTAAAACACCAATAAATGATGATTATGATTATGATTATGGTTGTGTACAAGAATACATGTAAATATGACAAAAAATTTGTAAAGATGTTATGCAAATATCTTCGTGGATGTGAACCTTATAGAATATTGTTACACACTGTTTAACACGAAAACATTTTGAAACCTCCCATTGTCAGACTACTCTGTTTTGATTGAAAACAGGTAGATTTCCCAAGCACTCTTCAATGTTGCACAACAGCAACAGAAAGGAATGCTGGCCTCTAATCGTGCCATATCGATTTTTAAATTTTAATTGCCTTTTTTATAAGCACCGGGACGTGTATGCGTGTGTGTGAGTGGTCATTGTGATTAATTTGGACCGGTGGCCATGAGTGGGTTTCATAATTTCCTGATGCCGTTCACTGGTCCATACTTATTTATTCTTACTGGCGAAACCAACGTTTGTTTGTATTTAATATTCCATTTTATTATTTTACCTACTTCAAGTTGTTACATTTAAATGTAAAATGGTGCAGAATACAGATTTTAACGTGTTAAGTCCGGGCATTGAGAGCAAAATTTTGTGTCACGGGGCCCAAATTTGTTCCGTTCTATGCATGACAAAACGACAATCAGTAATAAAATGTAGGCCCAAGAGCACCAAATAGTCCCTGGAGCAGCTGCATATGTGTACTATATATTTAGCACTAGATAGTGACTCCAGTCGACAAACCATCCGAATATATTAAACTAGCGTGACACCGCGTTGATGTCACGCCATCCGGAGGGCCGGTGAAAGAGAATAGGTGCCGTGGCGTACCGCGCTTGCAGTCCCTGCAAGTCATATTAGATTTACCCTCCAAAATATAACACATCATCTAATTGCACTACAGCAATTCATTTCTGCAAATTATCAAGACTGTTAATTCACATCTTTATTTGGCTGATTAACCGAATGGGTTATCGACCTGCGGTCTTTTTGCTCCACATTTTGACTTTTAGTTCTTGTCATGATAAATTGAAAATAGAAACAAAATACAGAAATATGATAAAATGAATATGAGAGTGACAAGTTGACATGATGATTCCGAAGATAGTTTTTTGGGGAATTTTAAATTTAATGAGTGTCGGGATTACAGAAGAGTTTAGGATTCGATTGTTATTAGGGGATTTATGAAACTTTTCCATAAGTGATAGATAGCTTTCATTTATTGGTAATACACCTATGCATTTGTAGATAGATTAAATATATCAGTAGTTCCCAAAATATGTGTGATTTGAGGATCTGTGATATACTGCCGTGCAATGCAGAAAACAGAAAGGCAGTTGTTTTTAAGAAATAAAGGGGTAAAGGTTTATTGAGTGAGGAGGGATGCACTATAATAGCAAATTGTAGGATGTATTGGTTTGCGATGAAGATTTGAGGATCTGTGGTATACTGCCATGTAATGCAAAAAAGGCAGTTGTTTTTGAGAAATAAAGGGGTAAAGGGTTTGCATTCCAACTAGAGATGAATGAGTCGAGTCTTATATTTTCTTTTGTTCATCAACATGTTTAGGGGTAAAAAGTTGACTCTGTAAATATCCAGTATGATTTCAGTTTAAAATTTATCCAATGTCGAAGCTGAAATGATACTTTGCCTTAAAAAACTGCCAAAAACTCAGTTATTTTTGTTATATGCAACCTATATAAGCAGGGGTTTGGAGTCGGAGAAGGGAGCAGTGAAGTCGACGAATATTTGGGGCTCCGAGTCAGAGCCCGGGCTGAAGTCGAGTTGGAGCCATCTGAAATTAATCTGACTGCGACTTTTTAAAACACAAAAATTAAGAAATGGCATACAAAAAAAAACATGTTAATAATAGAATTTATAAAATATAGAATTTTAATCAATTTGCTTTAATAAGTCGGAGTCGAAACAAAAAATTGAAAAATCAGAGCTGAGGTAGGAGTCGAAACAAAAAAAAAGAGGGTCGAAGCCGGAGTCGCTATATTTTTATAACGACTCCACACCCCTCTTTATAACTTACAGCGTTTCTCTATTGCTCGGGAGTAAACATGTCATGACAGAAAATATTATACAGTAAGGAGGCTTATAAATGATCTCACTGGTTTAGAGGGAGTGGGAGTCAGCAAAATTCTGACAGAATGTGACAGAGTAGAGGTCTTTTAAAAATCTGATCACAAAGCGTTTCCCCGGTTAAGATAGGCGAAATGCCCCCAGATTCGGAATTCCTAATTAACCAAATAATGTTGTATCTTGAGGTACGAATTATGGTTTATATGGTCCCCACCCCTTCCCTCACCAATCCTGGGGTCAAAAAGGCTTATTTTTTGTTTTAATTTTTATCTGTTTAATGCAAAATTCTGAAAAAAATCATCAAGGTAGGTTATAAAGAGAACCATCAATATAATTTTTTCAAGGTCAATCAAGGTCATTTGGGGTCTCAAAAAAATTAAAAAAAAACAATTTTTCATTTTTTGAGGTAGAAAGCATTGAGGTGCACCCCGTTTTTTTCACTATTTTATCAAAGTCGATTAATTTTACTTCTGACAGGAACTTTTAACATATTTCGAGTGGTGCATCATCCCTAAAAATATAGTTTTCCTCTTTTTTTTTTCTATTTTTTTCATTTTACAGGTGAATATCGACAAAAATTTAAAAATCAAGTAGGAAAAAAAATTAAATTGGTTACAACTATTTTACTATTAGAGATAGAAAAAAATGAAAAAACCAACATTTTTGTCTTGCAAAATGCTACAAACAAGTTTTTATTAGTTTTTTGGCTAAATCTCAACCCTTACCTATAAAATTAAAAAAATCGAAAAAATAGCGGAAAATTGGATTTTTAGGGATGACGCACCGCTCGAAATGTATTAAAAGTTCCTGTCAGAGGTACAATTAATCGACTTTTATAAAATAGTGAAAGCACCTCAATGCTTTCTACCTCAAAAAATGTTCTGTTTTTTTTAATTTTTTTTTGAGACACCATATGACCTTTGATAGGTCTCTTGATAACCAACCTTGATGAATTTTTCAGCATTTTGCATTAAACACATCGTGAGATAAGAAATTAAAACAAAAAATAACCCTTTTTTAACCCAGGGGAGCGAGGGGAGGGGTGGGGACCATATAAACTATGTCCGCGGATAATTCTTGCCTCAAGATGCAACATTATTTTGGTTAATTATGAATTCCGAATCTGGGGGCATTTCACCTATCTTAACTGGGGAGAACCTTTGTTCATAAGGAAGCCCAATGTATTTTTATTAACTGAAATTTTTAATATAACCGTTTTCTTAAGTTTTAATAATAATTTAATTGTTGCTATTGTAAATAAAAATCATTTTGATTATGTCACGTGACGTATAAGGAAAGGACAGTTCTGGCATGGTGTAACAAACAGAGTGCATCATTTATGGAAGCCACCCAGAGGAGATATAGGAGAGCCTTGGGGGACACCCTGGTTGGGACGAAAAATAAACAAGAGTTTATAAATTTCATTTATAGACTTCGGACAGATAAAAATCATTGAGAAGGTAGCATATAAAGAGGGAGACGTAGTTACTTATACAGTAAACCTCATTCCCATACTGAGTCAATATTATTTTTGTGCATAAACTCCAGAAAAAACTATGGCCAACAGTCCAGACCAAACATGAGCAAACCACGCCACGCAGGCCACATTCAGCTCACGTGGATCGTTTATATAGCCCGATAAAAATATTTAATACCTTACAAAAAGTTTCTCTACAATTATAAAGATTGTATTTATCCAACTGTATTAAAGATGGGAAAAATGACTCATTTTTGTGACTCATTTTTGTGAAGAGTCGACTCGGAGAGTCAAGCCATGACTTAGCTAAATAAATTGTTAAAATTCTTTTTTGTAAAAGTAAAAATATGAAAATACCTCTGACATGTCAAAGAGCAAAAGAACAGGTCCTCGCTTCTCCAAACTCATTATTACTCATATATTAATACTACATAATGCATAGAGCATTGAAAAAAAAGGTCCTCGCCTTTAAAATTTTTGTGATTTGTATGTTACGTACTTCACTAAATCATCCCACCTATAATTTTAGACAATCCTCCATAAATAAAATCTGTTCTGTCAATTAATCTCTATGATAAGGTAATTAAGCACATGGCAACTATGTGGAAAACATAACCTCAAATTTCTTTTGAAGGCAAAAGTCAGAATTACAACCAGAGTATCCAACCAAATACCCAACATTATAAAAAATCACCAGATCTGGTTGGCCAATAAAAAAACCGAGTATATATCCATGCACATAACCCATGACTGCTTACTTGTCATACAAAATTCTATCAACGGCATATCCAAAATATTACCAAATAGCAGATTTATCACAATGTCACAGTGCAAATATTCAGATTACGCAGAATTTTCAAAAGTGTTATCAAATGCAAAGAGTATCGTTGCTCTAACAGGTGCTGGTATTTCCGCTGAATCTGGTATACCCATCTATAGAGGTGCTGGAGGATACTGGCGCACGCACAACTCCACCGATTTAGAAACACCACAGGCATTCCAAGCGAATCCCTCACTAGTTTGGGAATTCTACCAATATCGTAGAGAAGTTATTTTTAATGCCCACCCCAACAAAGCTCACGTTGCCTTGGCCAAGTATGAAGCATTGTGTACGAGCTCTAACAGAAACCTCACAGTTATAACGCAAAATGTAGATGGTCTTCATATTCGGGCAGGCTCACAAGATGTAGTGGAGTTGCACGGATCGTTGAGGAAAGTTATTTGTACCAAATGTGGAAAAGTCGAAATAAATGAAGATAATCCCATATGTGAATCTCTTCGTGGAAGAGGAGATCCAAATTTGATAGATTCAAATTCTGGAATAATACCGATACGTGAACTTCCAAAATGTAAAAGTTGCGAATCATTGGTTCGTCCGTATGTTGTTTGGTTTGGTGAAATTTTGGACCCCAACGTTATGGCTAGGGCTAGAGAGTTGATCGACGCCTGCGATTTGTGTTTGGTGATCGGCACTTCTTTAGTGGTGTATCCGGCTGCCATACTTGCTCCGCTTGTTGCCGAAAGGGGGCATCCGGTTGCTGAATTTAATATTAGTCAGGATCCTGTATGGAATGCATTTAGCTTCTGCTTTAATGGGCCAGCTGGAACTACTATTCCTAAAGCGCTTGGAATTGTGGATGAATAAATAATAGATAAATAAATTTAAGGATTTTTGTACCAATTGGTTAATAATATAAGATATTGTGATATAAAATGGAAGTTATGTTTTTGTACTACCATTAAAATCTCAGGAGAAAAGGTCAATACTTTTTGTTTTTATATCTTTTTTATGGAAATACATTTGAGGTTAATGTAAAGTGAAGCTTCATTACTACAACTTTATTGCCTATTACAAGTTTATGTATTGCCCATGCAGTCATCACACGTTATCTTCTCTCCGATTTTCAATCATCACCCACACTTTAGAAAATTATAAATCTTGAGTAGTTTTTCCTCAAAAGAATTGTATTGATTGCAAATTGCTATACTTAATAATCAATAGATAAATAACAAAACTATTAATATTCAATTAAACTTTCTCGACGGAGAAAAAACTATGTAAGTGCCAAATCAAGGTACTTAAAGATAATGATGTACTGAAATGTATGAAGGAAAGGGATGAATCACCATTGTAATTTTACGATTGAGTACAAGAATACAATACAATATGAGTTTTTAATTGCAGCCAGGAATGCAAATTACTCCTTTCTTTACCATTGATGAGAGATATTAGGTGCATTAGCATAGATCAAATTGCAGGCATATTCCCAGATCCTGGGATTCAAATGAACGGCGAATGAACTTTGCGCAACAGTTCTGGTGCATAAAAAATTACCTTCAGAAGTGTTTAGAATGATTTAGTTGGTGAATGTTTTTAATGCCACTAGATTAGTTTATAAATTCAATATAACAATAAATATTTGAGTTTATTGAAATCAACTTAAAATGCAGTCTTTAATTTAAAGTAATATTGGGTTAGAAATAAAGTTTCATTACTATATTTTTAAATATTCGATGCTGGGGGGGTTTACTTCGTATCACATCATGAATGGCATTAGTAATAAAATTAACACTGCAACATACAAAAAAAAAAAGTGTTAAACAAAATTGTAATAAAGGGTAGTTTGGTAATTAACTTATGATACCGCATAATAATAATAATTAATAATAATAATAATATTGCATACGTATCCTACCGCATGGGGCACCCGGGTACCCGTGTACTTTTTACCCATTTTTATTGTGCGCAAGTATATGTGTGCACAAGTATACCGGGTGTAGCTGAATTCTGGTAGACCCCAAATATCATTTGCATTTTTACATCTTAATGAAATTTAGTATGGTGATTTTTGGGAATAATGTAGATACACATTATTCCCAAAAATCATGTAAAAAGAAACAAATTTAAATTATTTAAAACGATTAAATTTAAGAAAAAGTTATTTTTCCTAAATTTAATCGTTTTAAATATCAATGAGAATCAAGTTTAAAATTTAAATTAAATCGACTATTTGACTCTTTGGAAGAAATAATAAAGTATCTCACGAAAAAAGATAGATAGATAAATAGCGAATTCAAAAACTGGATATCCATTGAAAGGAATCGGTAATAAAGAACTGTTTTTATGTGATTTTAACATCAGGTGTACAACTCAGTTTCCACCGTTTTGCAATAAATGGCTGTAGCAGTACATGGTGGTCAAAATAAATAGATCCTAGATGTCATACAATAACTGTAGGCATTTGTAAACATAACTCCATCAAAATATTAGTCGATTTGTGTCTGCATCATAAAGTTATTCTCGATTAAAAATGTAAGCTTACGAGCCAAATTCTCGTCATTTGCGGGAGATTTTACTTTTCTGCTTAATATGAAGAAAAATTTGCGGCAGAGGCTCATCAAATGCTCTCAACCACCTATGGTGAGACCGCTATTAGTGAAAGAACATGCTGAGAGTGGTTTCAACGCTTCAAGAACGGTGATCTTGACGTCGAAGACCGGAATGGTGGTGGAAGAAAGAAGGTTTTTGAAAATGCAGAATTGGAGGCATTACTTGATCAAGACTCGTGTCAAACACAACAAGAATTGGCAAGATCATTGGGAGTAACTCAACAAGTCATTTCATAACGCCTGAAAGTCATGGGAATGAGTCAGAAACAAGGTAATTGGGTACCATACGAGTTGAAGCCGAGAGCTTATGAACAGTTGCTTGCAAGGCAAAGACGGAGGGGATTTCTGAATTGTACTGGGGACGAAAAATGGGTTCATTACAATAGGAAATTATGGGGACATACCGGCCATGCTTCCACGTCGATGGCCAAACCGAATATTCACGGCTCCAAAATCATGCTCTGTATTTGGTGGGACCAGCTCGGCATACTGAGTAGTTATGAGCTACTAAAATCGACTGAAAAAATCACAGGTGATCTGTATCGAAAACAATTGATGCGTTTGAGTCGAGCACTGAAAGGCAAACGGCCGCAATACAACGAGAGACACGATAAAGTGATTTTGCAGCATGACAATGCTCGACCCTATGTCGCAAAGTCCGTCAAACCATACTTGGAAACATTGAAATGGGAAGTCCTACCCCACCCGCCGTATTCTCCAGATGTTGCTCCCTTTGATTATTACTGATCAATGACCCACGGTCTGGCTGACCAGCACTTCCGTTCTTATGAAGAAGTGAAAAATTGATCATCTCAAAAAATGACCAGTTTTTTCTACGCGGGATGCGCATGCTGACCGAAAGATGGGAAAAAGTAGTAACCAGCAAGGGGCAATACTTTGAATCGTTGCGGAAGCAAATTTGTGCACCTGATATAAAAAAAGTGTTTACCATCACAGGAAGAGAAGAAGAAAACAAATATTGGAGAGAAGATAGTTTTGAAACTCGGTGCAGAATACAAAAATTCTGGAAGAAATATCAATAGACAATTTTTTTACTTCACTTCCTTTGGCAAATTGCCTCAAAATGAATAGGATTACTTTAGTAGGGATTCTGAGAAAAAAACATCCTACTTTTCTACTAAAAAAAGACAAACCGCACAAAAACAGAAAATTCTGCACTGCTCCCCAGTCGTTTATAAAATATAGAAACGGTTGCCGACAAGCTGGAATTTATTGTAAAACTTACTAGAAATGGATTGTACTTGATGATTCAGTTAAAATCTGTAACACCCCTTGACTGAATCTTGAAATTATCAAACAAGAACAAAGATTCCTGGCCTTTTTTTTTTAATAGTTTAGGTATTGATTGTCTGCCAACGTATATAATATTTGCAGAACACAATGCTGAGAATACAAAAAAAAACTGAAAACTGATGATATAGGATGTTCCTGAAAAGATTTATGCCCAACTTCAGTAGTAGAAAGAAGCACAAAAAAGTTGCTCGATATGCAAATCGCCAGTGTGCAAGGAACATACTTCGTTAATTGTGCAAAATAAACGTAAATTTGTAAAGAAATTTATATAATTTGTAATATTATTGTATGCAAATAACGTTTAATTAGAAATAAAATAAGGTTTTATCCAGTTTCACTTTCATTCACATTTAATTTTACTGCTAGGTACCCGGGTGCTCCATGCGGTAGGAATAAGGTGCAGTTTCTAAATTTGTAAAAATAATTATTATCTCTTTAACTTTTTCGAATAAAAAGGAGTTAAACAAGGTAAACCAATTTTTTGAGGATGTCCTAATGACTTATTGAAATTGGCTGAAAAATATAGAAGTTATCAACTCTCAAAATGGGCCCGGATACCCTGGTACCCCATGCGGTATCATATAGGTTAAACACTTGTTATGTTTTATATTTTGTTTCAGTTAAATATAGTACTATCTTTGTCATTTTTAATTAGAATCATTGTAAATCCCTTGATAATGGTTGTTTTGTACAGGCTGTACTTGGATGTGCTTAAGCTTCGAGGATGGTTCCGTCTTAAATAATAAAGCACTTTTTTATGGAGTTTATTCTATTATAGCTCCTTTTGACTACTACATATTTACAAGAAGTAAGTAACTAAGAAGGTTAGGGTGACACTGGAGCGGGCGTATCCTATTGTACGCGATACTTAATCAGGGGATCTACCAGCTCTCTAACAATGGTTATATTTAACCGAAACATGTGTCAGGAAACTCAAAATATAAAAATGAAACATAACAAGTGTTTAATTACCAAACTACTCCTTCAGACACTATAACTTAATTTTACCACTAAATATTCATTTGTTCACACTGTGACTATGGTTTTGACTACCCCTAAGAGATAGTTTATAGTGTAAAACATGATACAACCATGTAGGTAAAATTTAAAAATCAATTTTGATTTTTTTTAAATGAATGCAATTCATTATTACGCATTTCGCAAGAATGTATGGGGATCCTGTTATTAGAAGAGATAGTCAGTTAAATTTAGGAACAGTTGGGTATCTTGGTGCCCAATAGTAATCTGACAATAATTAATTAATTAATTTTTGAGGTATTCGAAAAAGTCAAATTTTGGAATTTCGTTTTTATTTTTTCACTCCTAAACCAATAAAGCTACATGTTTACAATTAAAATATTATAGAGGCAGTTTTTAACAAGGCATACAATAACATACAGTAGAACGTCGATTAACCAAATGACCGCTCAACTGAACTACTACGCCCGCATGCCTACCACCTCCCGCGCTACAATCCTCCTGCACTTGTCTCAACCTTCTCACTTTCAAGTTGCCACTACTCGATTAACTAAATTTTGCCGATTGAAAGTAACCTCTCTGTTGTTATTAAAGATAAATTATAAATAAATATGTTTTTTATTTACCTGTATATAAATATGTATTTGCGAATTAGTACAGTTCGATTATCCGAAAAAACCGGTTTTCCGAACACCCATGTCCCCCAATTAGTTCGGATAATCGACACTCTACTGTACTTAATTTTAAATATTACCGAGTAATCATGGCCAACTTTTGTTTTTCTTACGGGCACCATTTTGGATTTTAATCCCTCCAAAAGTATTTTTTTTGTGAACGTATCACAAAAAATTGAAATAATTTTCTTTTTGCCTGGAATGCTTTGGAAACTAAATGAACACATTTTGTTGCAAACAAAATAATAACAGTTCTCATAACATTGTATAGTTATATAACACTCACAGGGTCACAGCAACCCATTAGGTTATAAACAATTAAATAATAAGGGTGGGTGAAACATGCCTATGCAAATAAAGCCTCGGGCGCCGTAACAAGCGCTTGTGTTTGTTTTGACAATTTCCTGTATCACCAATGTTAGGGTACCAAAAGTTTGCTTGCATAAACTATTCAGTCATTTAAATAACAGGATTTATCCAATTGATACTGGAGGTGTTTACTTTATTTTGGAGAAACCACAAGCTATTGGAGACCAAAGCAAACCAGTGATTTCTCCAAGACAATGTAAACACCTCCAGTATCAATCAGATAAAACCTATTATTCAAATGCAAATACTGAATAGTTTAAGCCCAAGTCAAATAGCCACATGAGTCACAAAAAAAGAAAGCAATGTTTGACATATTTAATGCTAAGAAAACGATCACATTAAATAATTAAATATTTCCAATCCTGTCGTTTTGATTGAAACCACACACCGAGTGTTTTCAGGAATCCAATTCATATATTAAATAAACAACTTTTACGACTCGCAACATTGTGGCCAAGTTTATGGATTCATCCCCGAAGGATCGTAATCATAAATTGAGCCGAGATGTGTAAATAAGATTGCTCGAGCTCGCAAACACGTGCCAATTCTGACGTCTTGATGCAAACAAAATTAAATCTATTAGATACTTCTCTCGCATAAACTTTTAATTGGATTAATTCATTAATAATTCAAACAAATAATTGATTAACGAGTAAATTGTGTTGCCTAAGTGTAAATGGTGTAAATCAGGGCCGTGCCGCTGGATCATGTTCCCCCACGATAAGATCACCAGGGTGGAATGTGAGGAATGCGGCTGTGGTAGATCGAGTGTGGGTGATAAGCAGGCGACTGCCTTTTGAACTGGACTTACCCTCTCTTGCTTTTAGATAAACTGTGTTTGCGACAATATTTTCTAATTCCATGAGTTCCAGCTTGACTGATTTTAAAACCCGCTGGTTCGGGCCGTAAACGACCCGTTTCCATTAAATATGGCTAGATAATTAGCTGAGCGGCACCAGGGTGGACTCGTGCGTCGTCGGCGGCGGAGGCTGGGGCCACACCACTCTCTGATCCTTATCCGGGCACTTTTAAGCACTGAGGGGTGCACTTGCTGTGGGGGTTACACTGGGCACCCGATACCGTTTTTCACTGTTGTTTTGACACTGGGCGAGTTGTCGGATGGAAACACGGAGGCATCAGCGCTTAATCGCCACTTTATTCTGTGGGGTTAAAGGTTGTCCCGGGTGTACGCGGCGGATAGTGCAGGGGTGTGTCAACTACCCTTGTGCGTTGCGGCCGTGCGATTGTGGGCGAGTGGCGACTTTCTCTCTGTCTGCGTGTGTGAATTTTCACGAGGAGCAGCTCACGCGTCTCGTATGCGCCACGGACTCTCTGCTCGGGACAGAACAGTCAGAATACAGCTCGACTACGGCGAGGGAGCGACTGAGTGACGGGGAAAGCGGTCTCTGTTTGAGAGAGACGGTTGCGGCGGCGCCTCTTTACACGAGCGCAGTTTGCGTATACGCACTTTGGTTCTTTGCGACCGGGGGTGTGGAGTCGGAGTCGGAGCCGGAGTCGGAAGTCGTGGAGTCGGCGAATATTTGAGAAGTCGGAAGTGCGAGTCATCCGTAATTAACCCGACTCCGACTACTAATATGCAAAAATTAAGAAATGGTATACAGAAAAAATAATCGGAGTCGGAGCCGAAGTCACAGTCGCTACATTTTTGTACCGACTCCACATCCCCGTTTGTGATATTTTTACCTACGAACCAACCACAACACCATCGAGTTAATTTTTTTTTTATATAAAATATGTAAAGCCCAGTCACAAACACACAAATCATTACGGTTGATGGAACACGCGACCGATGGCCAGTTAGGCAAACTACTACTTCTAAGGTGTGAGCCACAGAATTTTGTTTCTGAGTTGGCCATTCCTGAGAGAGAGAGAGAGAGAGAGAGAGAGATAAACATAGCAGTCTTGTCTGAGATTAATTCACTTTTTTAAATCTAATTCAATTTAACTAATCTAGTCTCATGAGTCATGACATCATAATATGCGAAACAAAATTTTGTGGCTCACACGATATAACATGTTAACAAGCATTACAATATACCAAACATTTAAGTATTATTTGTATGGCTCTAAAACATTGGATTGATTGTAAGAGCTACAATAAAGTGTTCAGCAAAGCGAATTCGGGAAGATAGCGAGAACAATGTTGCTTCTATATATAAAACACACTCTTGGAATAATTCCGCCCCATAATCATATACAATCAATACTACGTCAATGAGTCGAAGTTGAAACATTGAGGAATCGGAGTCGAAGCCGAAGTCACAGTCGCTACATTTTTGTACCGACTCCACATCCCCGTTTGTGATATTTTTACCTACGAACCAACCACAACACCATCGAGTTCATTTTTCAGAGATCGCTGATGATTTGAAGTAGTTTTGATGCTATAATAAAGTTCTTACAGCACTCTAAATCGTGTTGTCAGAGTCATTATGACTTTTTTGCGCCCATAGCAACAAAATGTACTTCGTACCCGCTTGTAACCAATGATAAAATTACAGATCAACGTCGGATCAAGTCTTCATTGCCCCTTCCCACACTCCAATCTGTCAAACACACCCCAGAGTTTCTATAAACAATTTTCTTTTTGTCGAGGCAACGATAAACCGTTTGATTATTTTCTTATCAATGAATTAACACTTGTAAAACCCTTGTTTATATTCCAAGGCTTGGAGGTTGGGATAAGGCCAACTCACCCCCTCGTTTTCACTTAAACTTAACCTACAGAACTCGGCTTGATTAAAGAAATTTCTTCGTTAAATCACTAAAGTTTTAAAAGTAGCAAAACCACCAATGAAGAGGGTTTCTGGATTAAGTTAAAGTGCAAATAAAGGGCGGCAGGTGGGCCCTATTCTACGCCCCAACCCATTAAACACACCCCGGAGTTTCTACAAAGAAATTCTTTTGTCGAAGCAACAATAAACAGTTTGATACTTCTCTTATCAATTAAATAACAATTCTAAAACCATCGTTTATGTTCCAGGGATTGGAGAATGGGGTAGGGTCCACCCACCGTTTGTTCCAAGGATTGGAGGATGAGGTAACGTCCAACCGTTTGGTCCAAGGATTGGAGGATGGGGTAGGGCCCACCCACCGTTTTCCCAGAGTTTTTACAAAGAAATTATTTTGTCAAAGCAACCATAAACTGTTTGATACTTCTCTTATCAATTAATTAACAATTGTAAAACCCTCGTTTCAGTTCCAAGGATTGGAGGATGGGATTAAAAACCAACCAAGAAAACCCTGTCTGATTAAAGAATTTTTTTCTTCAAATCATTGAAGTTTTAAAAGGTGCAAAACCACAAATAAAGACGGTTTCTGGGTTGAGTTAAAGTGGAAACGAAGGGTGGTGGGTGGGTCTTATCATACTCTCCAACCCGCTAAACACGCCCCAAAGTTTCTACAAACAAATTCTTATGTCAAAGCAACCATAAACTGTTTGATTCTTCTCTTATCTATTAACAATTGTAAAACCCGCGTTTGTGTTCAAAGAATTGGAGGATAGAATAGAGCCCATCCACCGCCCTGAGTTTACACTCTAACTTAAAGGTAGGTTCTCCTCTAAAATTAAAAAAAATATATATATTTGTTTTTTTTTTTACATTTTTCGAAAGGTGTAAGTGTCTAGTTTATTTAATTTAAGTATTAACTCGATCGAAATGAAATCTACGGCGCAATATAAACAAACTTTTTACGGTTATGTTATTTGACGTAGCGCTCACGAGTTTTGTGTGTTTATATGAAGCGTGCCAATGCGATGCAAGAGTCATGCGGGAGCATAGACCTACGTTTACGCTGCCCTATTCTTTAACACGCAAACACACGTTTCGTCTTTTATTTCATACTGTTTCGTACATGATAGAAAAAGATAGATATGAAATGCAAAGCAATTCTTAGTACGAAAATGCATGAGTCACCGTCAGCTCTCAACGGATGAACTATACAGAGACGCTGCAATAGACGCAGTGTACCGATTCCGCGCTGACATGGCCGACAAAAACAGGGAGCCATTTTGTTTTTAATGGAACGATTCTTTTTTTTAAATAAAGACCAAAATAACATTGTTTCGAATCCCCAAATCATCTCCTTCTGTGTTTTTTCATTTGCGAGTAAAAAATTTCATTTAGAGGAGAACCTCCCATTAACACGCAGTAGAAGAGTGTTTACGTTTAGAACAAGACGCCTATAGGCATTCATTCATTCGACACTTAATGTAATTCTGTAATGTGTCAAAATTAAGTAAATTTTGAAAACATTTTCTGCAATTCCATAAAACAGTGTAAATTTTATAGTTCTATATCATGTTATACGCTGTCAGCCAGCGGTGGTTGGCCCCTATCCTACGCTCCAACCCGTTAAACACGCGCCAAAGTTCCTACAAACAATTTTTTTTTGTGGAAGCAACGATAAACCGTTTGATTCTTCTCTTCCCAATTAACAATTATAAAACCCGGGTTTGTGTTCCAAGAATTGGAGAATAGAATAGGAACCACCCACTGCCCTGAGTTTCCACTTTAACCTAACCAAGAAAACACTGTTTAGTTAAAGAAATTTCTTCATCAAATCATTGGAGTTTTAAAAGTTGCGAAGCCAGTAATAAAGAGGGTCGCTGGGTTAAATTAAAGTGAAAATGAAGGGTGGTGGGTGGGCCCTGTCCCACCCTCCAATTTGTTAAACACGCCCCAGAGTTTCCATTAACAAATTCATTTTTCGAGGAAACAAAATATAAAAAATTGTTCGGTACTTCTTTAAATAATTCATTAACAATTGCAAATCCCTCGTTTGTGTTCCAAGAATTGGGTTATAGGATAGGCCCACCCGCCACCCTGAGTTTCCACTTACACCTGACCAAGAAAACTTTGTTTAAGTAAAGAAATTTCTTCGTCAAATCACTGGAGTTTCAAAAGTTGCATAAAGAGAGTTGCTGGGTTATTAAGTTAAAGTGGAAACGAAGGGCGCTGGGTGGGCCCTATCCTACTCTCCAGCCCGTTAAACACATCCCAGAGTTTCTATAAACAAATTATTTTGTCGAAGCAATGATTTGAAACTACTCTTATCAATTACCATTGTAAAACCCTCGTTTTTATTCCAAGAATTGGAGCATAAGGCCCGTCCACCCCCCGTTGTTTCCACTTACACTTAACCTGCAAAACTCGGTTTAATTAAAGAAATTTCTTCGTTTCTTCGTCAAATCACTGGAGTTTTAAAAGTTGCGAAGCCAACAATAAAGAGGCTTTCTGGGTTAAGTTAAAGTGGGGGGTGGGATGGAAACCTCAAATGCGCCAAGCAATCGTAAACCGCAACAAAATGATACTAAACTGAACATACTTTCTGTTCATTGATGGATCCAGATATTTATTTCTGGGTGGGGATGCCAGTTTTTCGGGTAGTTGTAAGAAAAGATATTTTTTTTATATAATTGCAATCTGTTGTTTTCTTACAACAAACGAATACGACTTTTCATTTCTGCGAGTATTAGTATTCATTTTATTTATTAAATTAACTGAGCTTCGGGGGTGAATTATTTGAATTCCGAGTGGCGTTAATAATAAATAATTTTAAGTTTCTTTTATCGCTAACAATCCACACAAATTACTTAAATAGCATGTTTTAACAGATGATTCAGGAGTAATGTGATAATCTGGAATCGCAGTGCTGATTATACATCAACAGTTAATCAGCGCAAAAATGTGTGCACAATTATATTTATGTTTAAGGAGGCAAAGTAGCGAACTTTTAAACACTTAAGGACGGTTGTTCAATAGCAGTTTAAACCAAGTTCAACCTTAAACTCTGTTTATATTAGTTTTGGAGTTGTCCAATTAATGTTTAAAGGTAATATAAGCACGAAAAACTGCAGTTTGTAACCTTTTAAATAATTTATACTGAGTTTAAGGTAAGCCAGGTTTAAGCTGCTATCGAACAACTGACCGTTATCAGCTTAAACCTAGCTTACCTTAAACTCAGTATAAATAGTTTTAAGGTTATAAACTGCCGTTTTTCACACTTAGATCATCTTTAAACTGTGAATGAACAACGCCGTAATATATTTAGAGTTTAAGGCAGCGGCGGCTCGTGGATGTTCGGCGGTGAGGCAATGAAAATTTGACCGAAAAAGCAACGGAATATTTGCTTCCTCCGTTAGAGTAAGTAGTGCAGCGCAAGCGGCATCTTTGTCTTTGCCTCACCTACGGAAATCCATGAGCCACCGCTGGTTTAAGGCTAATCTTCGCTTAAGCTGGTATCGAACAACCGGCCCTAATCGTTAATTCTTAAAATCCTTAAACTACGTATGAGCGCATTAGCACTAATACGCTAGTTCTATTTTCCTTAAAAATTAAAAGTGTTATAAATCCAGCAATACTTGTTATAAATGGCATTAATGAGTAGAACACCACATCATAGAACCCAATCCACGTGTAATAAACACACTAATACCAATGGAAGTCAAATTAATAATTAATGTACTGTTTTTATTAATTACTACTGACGCGATCCTCCTAATGTAGCGTGCTCAGTTATGCATACATCACACGCCTGAAGGACCACGGGGTCGATAGCACATATATGATATTTCGGAATCGCATTATCTGAAGACGTGGTGGTCCACTATAATCGGACAGAAAAGATAATCATTAATTTCGTTATAAATATGGAAGTGCTGTAGCGGTGGAGACATCAAGATTAATGTCTTGTTTTCTCGACGGCCTCAAATGCGATCCATAAATGAGTCAATTTGTTATTGCGAAGAATAAGGATCCCTCGACCTCACACCGCGATTTTTTTTATTAATGCGATGCGATACAATTTAAATTGTTCACGGACATAATTTGGGGAAACCGTGTTCTTCAAGTACAGTCGCGACCATAAGTGTCGCATTAGAAATTTGCTAGTGCCATCTATGGATGATGTTCAGAAACGTTTGATTGTAGATGCCAATTTTACCGTCATAGCCAAACTTCTTATTAAAGGAAGGATGGTTGATGGCATAACGTCCATTTTATCAGACCTTAGTTACTTAACTTTTGGCTCAAGTATAGAAGCAAGACGCCCTTTGCGGACGAATTTCTAACTAATAAAAGTTGAGTAGTCGTCAAACTGTTTATAGTTTTATTATTAACCCGCCATTGGTGACGCATATTTAATGGTGACGTCGGTCTCACGCACCGGGGTTTTCAACTGAAGATTTTTCGAAACGTGTTACTGATTTTTGTTCATGTTTTTTTTTTAAATTTATGCTCTTTGACAATAAAAGAAAGATATTTAATCAATTTAACCTCTGCAATGCGGCAGATACTCGAAATTGCAACAAAAAAAACAACAATAACGGAGAATAAAGTTATTCGACACACCCGGTCTCATAGACCAGTAGGTCACCATTGGCGGGTTAAAGTTGTTTTTTGTGTGTATTTCTAAATGTTCAACGATATTGGTATTTATGCTACGGTTAGGGTTAATGTGAACAGTACTGAGCACTGTTCCAGTCAGTGACGGTTCGCGGGGTTTTTTCTGGTACGGCCGAGGAACAAGAGGTGGTAATACAGATAGGTGCGGTCACGCAGCCAACCTCCTCTGCAACTGACCCTACCTATCTGTATTACCACCTCTTGTTCCTCGGCCGTACCAGAAAAAACCCCGCGAACCGTCACTGGTTCCAGTGATAAGACTGCTTCGTCTTGCAAAAGAAAACTGTAATTTTCAGCAAAGTCACAAAGTACTGCCACTTCTGATTGAGACAAATTTTCTTTTGTGTCGGCTGTAGAAGCACCCTGTTGTTTGGCAATCAAACTATGACGAAGAATTTTAAGACGCAAACTTTTCAGGTTGCCTGTCTACAGAAATTCATTGGGGGAAAGTCAACGTTTCAATCAAATTTTCTTCAAGTCCGTCTTCTACGATTATCTTTATTTCAGCAATCTAAGACAATTAATACAACTTGAAAAGTAATAATGAATGGAAGCAGGATTACATAACATCTAGAAACGACAATCCTTATTTTTTCTCACAAAACTTCACGTACAAATCACAATTCACGCACACTTCTGTGTACGTATGGATACGTGATTTTCATGGCGTTCAATATTTCGTTGACATATTTTGTTCAAATTTATATTAGTAATTAAGGTATCTAGGGCGTTATGAGTACAATAACGCCCCAGGTCGACGGTGTACAGCCCGAGGGCCTCAGGCCCGAGGGATGTACATACGTCGACCGTGTGCGTTTTGCTCATAACGCCCGTGGTGCCTTCAACGTTTTATGTCATACTTGAAGTTAAAATTTATCGAAGATTTTCTTATTCTATTTTCTGACAGATTAGTCGAAAGCCGCGCCGCGCAGATGTCTACGGCGTTCGCACGCTTGATTTGCGTTTGGCGAATTGTTGACAGTCGATTTGTTGATAATTACTATAAGCGGGCGTTATAGAAATAATGCCCTAGAGCATTATTTGTCATTTAATATACGTTGTTTCCATGCCATTATGATTTCAATTATAAACAAGTATGGCATAAAAATTCATAACTGATCTGAAATCTAGTATCCTTTGATTCTATTATTACCGTAATGAATTTTATAAGTATTTGTAACATAAATGATTACTCTGTCTATAGTTATCTAATTTTATTTTTAAGTTGTAAGGGAAGAAGAGTTCCTTCAACAGTTGGTGAGGATCTTTATTTTGCTCTCCACTACGTTTTCGAATTTTTTGGAAGTGAGGACCTTTTTGTTTATTTTGCTTCCAATGTTTTTAAATTGGAAATTTTTGGAGAAAATTTTGGAGGAAATCTTTGGAGTGAGGACCTTTTATTTTTTTCTCATTACTGTTTTACAGACGTACGTTTTGTAAGAGTTATGAGTCGACTCATGAGTTAATTCTTTTCGGTCAAGTCTTTTTCATGAGTCGACTCACAAAAGAGAGTAATTTCGCCCATCTCAGGTGTGTTCCACTCTGTCCGGGTAATATACAATTTTTTGTTTGGAGCTCCGGAAATTTTGATAATCCAACTTTAAGTTTCCTTAAAAAAGCTTGCACTCTCCTTTCAAATTGCCGAACATTAATCATTTAAAGACTTTCACTTTTTTGCCCGCATTATCCTTCATTGAATCTTTGATTTCTGGCATTGGCCTACTTAGATCTTTACTCTCATAAAACTGCTTTATATGATTAGCAGTTTTTCCCCGGCGTTTGATCTGAAGTGAACAAAATCCCCTTTTCTTTTAAGAGATATTTAGCTCTTGATAATTTGGAGCATTGAAATTTTCAACCAATTGTCAGGCAACAAATTTAATATACTAACCTTTTTGTCTTACTTTTGCGATTTTGCCACGTACATTGTTTCACCATCTCATCTTTTAAATCCTCATCTTCACGAGCAATTCCTCGTAACTGCAGCATTAATTCTTCTTGATTTGTCATAAGAATAACTCAAATATCTACTTTCTTTTTTGTCTACTGAGTTCAGCGGTTCCCAAACGGTCTACACTGGCGGACTCTTTTCAAAAATACTACATTTTGCGGACCTCTTACATTTTATGAATATCTTTGTGGAAAAACATAAAGAACTATAATACTAAAACGTGAACATTTTGTGGCTTGACAAACGATTCCTTCCAAATTTACTCTAAATTATCTCCAGTTTACGATTCCTTAAAAAGCTGAAAACATCCCATCACTATATTATCGGATAATCAAACGAAAATCAATTTCAATTAATTCCGATGTTTAACATTGTTTCTACCAGTAAAAAGAATGTAAAAACAAATTCCCTAAAAATGTTCATACCCTTTGCCGAATTTTTAAATAATCGCACGAGAATCAAATTGATTGCAATTCTAAAGTAACATATTTTTCCCACCTGTTAAAAAATATTATAACAATTGGCACAAATTTGAAACTTTTCAAATTTACTGAAAATCTATTTTACTTCAAGATCGAGTAAAAATTTGTAAACACCCGTTCACCCGATTTTGAGATAATCACACGAGAGTCGGGTTGATTGTAATTCCAAAGTTGGGCATTTTTCCCAACGTATAAAAAACACAAAAATAAATGCTACGAACTTAAAACTTCCCAAATTCACTCTAAACCATCTTCACTTAACAATCCTTTAAAAAGTAGAAAACATCCCTTTACAATATTATGAGATAATCACATGAAAATCGAACTAATTGTAATTTCGATATTTAAGATTGTTTCCACGAAGCATGAGTCACTGTCACCTCTGCGCGATTGTACTATACACACAAACCGCCAAATAATCAAAACCTAATTAATATTATCTATTGTTGCAATGAAGTTCCCAAAGCAAACCAAATTTGCAACGATAACGACACTTAAGAACCGATATGTCATAAATATTGGGTCAGCAGTCGATACGTAATGCCCGTAAATAATTGGGCATGGTCAGGTTCGATTTATCGCGCTTTTTTTTTGGCTGTTAATCATCATCATATTTTTTTTATTATTAATAACAATGGCGGAGCAATTTCGGGCCATAAAAGGAGCGTCGGATCACCGTCGTCGGTGGTACGCTTTCGGATTTTGCGTGCGAGGCAATTTTTTTCGGCTTTTTTGGACGACCCTGTCGATTAGATGATTTGCGATGGCGTACCTTTTTTGGCAGCGACATGTATATCAAATCATTTAATGTCACAGTTGCACGCGATTGTTTCAGAAATTATGGTTACTGCCGAGTTCTGAATAAAATACATTTAAAAAAATCGTGACGTGGCCATCTTGTTATTTTCTCCGATTTGATGGTATAATTGTTATTTATATTTATAATTTCATGGTTAATATTAATTAATAAATGTATATCGAGCGTTTTGCAGGATTGGATGTTGGATAAGCACGGCCATTTTTCATTCAGGAAAAGTGGTGACTACCTGGGTGCAGTGGCGGCTCGTGGAATATGCTGATGGTAGAGCCACATACAATACCCCCCCCCCCTCCTTTTTTGAAGACACAAAGAACCATTTATCTTCCAATCGAATATTTTGTCCAAGCAAAATTTTGGAACAGCCGAAAATTTAAAATATCGGCCAAATCACGATCACAATACTTTCTCGTACTTCGTAACGGAGAAAGTAAAAATGCAGAAAATACAAGCAAACGAAAAATAATTTGCCATTTTTAGCCCCAAAAATAATTCTTTTTAGCTTAAAATAAGTTCCAACAAGAAATTCGAAAATAATAGCAAATATAAAAATTTAAAAAAATTCGCACAATAAAATCAATAATTCAAGTTAAGAAAATCTAAAATGTGGCACAAAAATAAAAAATTAAGACCAAAAATCTAAAATTCGTACCCAAGTGGTAGACCAAAAAATCTAAATTTTTAACAAATGAATCGAAAATTTAAGCCGAAATTTCGGCCAAAAGACCAAAAATCGAAACCAAAATAATCGAAAATACAAAATATAGGCCAAAAAAGTAAAAATCTACAATAGGGCCTAAAACGGTGAAAATTTAGACAAAACATCGAATACGAGCGTAAAGTTAAAAATTGCAGACAAAAAAAAAAACGAAAATTTTGGTCAAAATAAAGAAAAATAACAAAAAAATCGAAAATACAGAAATCTAAAATATGGGCCAAAGAATCAAGAATCCTGATCTAAAAATAAAAAACGCAGACAAAAAATCGAAAACTTAGGTAGAAGTAAAATAATTTGCCACTTTCAGCCGCCAAAAATAGGTTTCTGACCAGAAATTTGAAAATAATCGCAAAAAATAAAAAAAAAACACTAAATAAAATCAATAATCCAAGTTAAAAAATCTATAATATAGGATAAAAAATAGAACAAGAATCTAAAATATACGATAAAAAATTGAGAACAAAAATCTAAAATTCTAGCCTAAAAATAAAAATAGGGGACCAAGGAAAGAAAAATTTTAACAGACAAATAAAAAACAATAAAGAAAAATTTAGGGCAAAATCCACAATGTTGGTCAAAAAGTCTTAAATTTAGACAAAACATCGAAAACTCGGCCCTAAAGATAATAAATGCAGACTAAACGAATAATCAAAAATTGGGGCCAAAAATCGAAATTTTTAACAATAAAATCGAAAAATTAGGTCAAAATAAAAAAAAATTTAGGACAAAAGATTTAGAAAAATTATAAAAATCTGTAATGTTGCCCACAAAGTCCAAAATTTAGACAGTATATCGAAAACTCGGGCGTAAAGATAATAAATGCAGACTAAAAAATTAAATTTCAACAAACAAAACTCGAAAATACCGGAAAAAAATAAAATAAATCTCGCATATGTCGAATTCCATACACAATCTGCCGTAAACGGGGTCCAAAATGAAGGGAAATAAAATTTGGTTGCAGGTTCTTGGAAACCGGTGTACACGGAAAAAATTGCTGGAACACTACTTTTTTTGGTCATTATATTATATTATTATATATGTTCATATTTGCAGTCAAATATTTCGTGATTTCGGAAAAGACGTTTCTTGTCCCAAGTCTGGTATTTCCATTAATTGAACATGAAACAATATCGAAACAGTCCTACTCTTCATCCATTAATCACTCATTAATCAACGTTAATCATGAATAATCTGATTTACGTTAGCCTTGACATCAATGGTGAAAGCGCTTCCTCTGGATTTTTTCAAAATATCCAACAGAAGCGCTAATTTTACCGTAATCATCTCAATTCAATTAGCGTTAATCATTATTAATAAAGGTTAATCGTAATTAATATGAATTCATACTTCGCTCATTCGTTAATATCCAGCAAGCCCTGATCAGGCAATATCGAGAGTTACTGACATCCTTTCCGTGCATTGATCATCCATTAATCATATATTAATCACCATTAATGATGGTTAATCAAAGTCGTCACACTACAGGTCGGTTGATACATTCGACAATCTTGAGGAAAATTAACGTGAAAATAAAGATAATTGCATGTGGGGTGCCTCATCATGGTAAATCACCATTAATCGACGTTAATTTGGGTTAATAATCGACAATAAAAATAGATCGTCATTAATCAAGGCTACTCATTTGCTAATGAGTTAACATCCAACTACCCGTCAACAAACAATACTGAAATTATGTGAGTTTCCAATCATTAATCACCCATTAATCACCATTAATCATGGTTAATCAAATTTAATCAAAAATAGTTATTAGTTTCAATTCATTGTTGGTCACCAAAATGTCCATTTAATGCAAATACCAGACTTGGGACAAGAAACGTCTTTTCCGAAATCACGAAAAATTTGACTGCAAATATGAACATATAATGGCCAAAAAAAGTAGTGTTCCAGCAACCGGTTTCGGCCCATTCCTGGTGATCCAAACTTAGAAAAAACCGGTTCCCAAGAACCTGCAACCAAATTTTATTTCCCTTCATTTTGGACCCCGTTTACGGTAGATTGTGTATGGAATTCGACATATAAATGAATAATTCAGATTATAGATATTTTAACCAAATTTATATCAAAAATTTGGAACTAGAATTAGAAATTCGGCCTGAAAAATCAAAAATGTGGACCGAAACTCAAAATTTTTAACAATTAAGTCGAAAATTTAGGTCAAAATAAAGAATACTTAGAGCAAATTATCAAAAATTGAAACCAAAAAAAAAAATCGAAAATACAGTTCTACAATTCTAAAATTTAACAATTTGGCTCAAAAAATCAAAAATACGGACCAAAAAAAAACTAAAATTTTAGCAAATAAATCGAAAATTTATGTTAAAATAAAGAATATTTAGGTCAACAGATCGAAAATTTATTCCCAAAAGAATCGAAAATACAGGTCAAAAATCTAAAAATTAAAAATTCGGCGAGAAAATCAAAAAAATGCAGGCCAAAAAATCGAAAATTTAAACAATTAAATCGCAAAAGGTCAAAATAAAAGATATTTAGGCTAAAAGTTGAAATATTTTGACCAAAAATATCGTAAATACAGGTCAAAAATTTAAGAACTAAAAATTCGCCGGGAGAAATAAAAAATGCGGACCAAATAGTCGAAAATTTTAACAATGAAATCGAAAATTTAGATCAAAATGAAGAATATTTAGGCCAAATAATCAAAAATTTAGACAAAAAAAAATCGAAAATACAGTCTTAATAATAAAAAATGGTGATGTGGCCATCATGTTACTTTCTCCGATGGTATCATCACTTATATTTACACTTTCATGGTTTATTTTCTATTTAAATCATATTTTAAATGTACATCGAGCATTTTGTAGACTCGCATGAAACTGACGTTTAAAACGTTAAAATTATAAAAGGTGGAAAAATTATACTTTAAATTCAAAAACTCAGTTTACTCAAAAACTAAAGAGATTTCGAAAAAAACTTATTCTTTATAAGTTGTTCACTTTGACATTCTCTACAATTATTATTAACATACATTTGCTGTAACTATTATTGTTTCATAATTATAAAACAAAAATGAAAAAAAATAATAATTTTATGAAAAATGTTTTCAAACAAAATAATCTCATTTTTTTATTGTCTTCAATATTTGTTTAATTGTTTTTGTGATATTTTTCATATTTAAGAAAATATTGGCAAAAAACAAAAAACAGTTAAGTACACCCACTTCCGGTGTACGAAATTTTACCAAAAGCTCTTCAGTTCTTCGGATTATCAGATAAGACGTATGTTTAAAGTTTCATATCAATTGCTTTATTCGTTTTTGAGATACAGCGCGCACAGACACACACACAGACACAATTTTTTTTTTCCAGAAATTGTTGAAATGGCATCTAGGGACCCCAAAACGGATATTTCCGTAAAAAAAAAATTTGAAAAAAAAATCACGATCGCAATACTTTCTCGTACTTCCTAACGGAGAAAGTAAAAATGCAGAATATTCTAGTAAGAAAATGGTTTAAATTAGTCTCAAAAATCACATATTGTTTAAAATAATTTTCCAAATTTTTTTAATAAGAATTTTTTTTTAATTTTCGCTTTAATCGTTTAAAAAGTGAAACTAATTTGAAAAAGAATTCAAATAAAACCATTAACTTTGTTGGGATCACCTTTTGTGCCGGCAATTTCGACAACTTTATATTTAGTAGATACATTTTGAATAATTCAAATAAAACAATTTTAGTATGACTCTCAGTAGCGGCTCGTCGAACATGTTGATGGTACTTTTACAATATGGGGAGGCCCTCGCCTCATTTTTCGAAGAAAGAAAAAACGATTAATCTTCATAGTCCAAGATTATTTTGAGTTGTAAAGTAAAGGTTCATAATTTCAAACAGAGGAACAAGCTGAAAATATGATTATGTATACTTTCGATTTACATTTTGTCACAGACATGCACTAAATCTGTAGCACCATTCTTCGTACACGTAACCTCACCATCAAACAAAAACAATTTTAAAACTTAATTAAAAATTCTTGCTGAGCTCAAAACTGGAGGTGGTGCCATGGCTACTTGGCTCCATATAACGAGCCGCCCCTGCCTGGGTGGGATTTGAACCCGCGACCCTGAGGTCCAGACGGTACTCCAGAATGATCAACCATTCATGATAATTTTTTTAACCCTTTCGGGACGGCTGCCGTACATGTACGTTTTACATTCTCCACATTGACGACCGAGCGCTGTACTTTTGCTCTCCAATTCTCAACGTTTTTGTTTTTTCTTTTACGTATGATTTATTTATTTATTTTATGGATAAAGTTCACAAAAAGAGTCATTTCGCAAACCTTCAGTTTTCACACTGCATTCCCTCACTCGGCTGGGCGCTGTGATCATTCACATCCACGCTCGTCCCGAAAGGGTTAAATGTATAAAAATCACGTAAAATAGTGAAAATAAAGTTAGAGCACGACCGACGATCTGAATAATAATTATAATCAAAAACCGTCATAATTGCAGGCTATTTTTCGGCTTTATTTAATTTAATAAAGTTGGAGCAGTTGATAAACTGAACCGCTAACACGTTGCAAACGACACCAAGTTTTATTTATTTATTTATTTATTTATTTATTTGTTACAAAAACCCAACAGACATTATGTCCAATTAAAGGGTCTACAAATATATACAATGTAATTTATAATATAAAACTAAACGTATTAATACTAATAACAATAACTATGATAATGATGATTATGTTATCATAAAACTAACACAAATTTATTCTACTATAATTAATGATTTTAATTTTTTCAAAAGATCGCTTTTAAATTTAGGGAATGATGTGCAAAATATATCTAAATTATCAGTATTATAAGTGTTCCCAAGTCGGGATAATCTTATTACAGGTGAATTTAAGTAATAATTAACACGCGTGGTAGTATACACAAAGTTATCACAGTTAGACAGTTTCTTGTTATCGTTGCTGATCAACAGTTAGAATTTAGTTTGACGCTATTTTATATTATAAGCAAATTGGAAACAATCTTACTTGTTGCAGAAAGCATTAAATACATGCAAATAAAACGAAATGTAGCCTGAATATATGAATATTCAGGCTACATTTCGTTTTTTTGAATTTATTTATATTATAAGATTTTTACATTTCAATGGACCATCGCCAAGAAGGTCAAAATTACGAAATAAGTGTATTGAACATTTTCGATTTTCTCAAGAATTTCTTGGGCATCTATCATTACGAGTAAATAATGTGGGTCAATGTTTGAGATTGAGAGTTCAAATGCGGGTCCAATGCGGTTTATCACTTCCTGGTAATGGAGAAATGGTGATATGAATGAAATATTTTCATAGCTTGTATCTCCTGTAAACAATATGGAATTTGCCTTGTGCTGCCTTATCTCGGTCGAAGATAAGATGAAGCTCCTGATTACCTGAAGCTAAAATATTGCATGGGACGGTCTTATCATTCACTGCAAGTGATAAGTCGAAACTCTGTGTTTCTAGTAATATATTTATTAATTAACAATCACTGCGGTGAGTTCATATAACACGGACATAATTACAATTAAATTGAATCACCAGGACTATATAGAGGGTGTCCTATTTTAAATTGCCACCCCAAATATCTCAAAACCTGAGCAACATGGCAAAAATGTTTCAGATGAAAGTTATAGGGTTCGGAGGGGGCATTTTCTGATGACCTTGAAAATAACCTTGGTATAATTTTCAAGGTCAAACGAAGATCAATTTTGATTTTTCAAATAGAACTCCCTATTTTTTATTGCATGATAGTATTCTACAGGAAAAAATACAAACTTTTTGTAAGAAACGTTTTTTTAATGCTTTAAAAAAATACTTAAATTCTTTTGTTTAAGGCCACCATTTTCAATTTGTTTGTTGAAATTTTCAGTTTTTTGTCTACATTCTTATATTTAGGTCTACGTTTAGGCCCTAACGTTTGCTCTAAATTTTCGATTTTTTTGCCATGATTGTTGATTTGTTTATTAAAATTTTTGATTTTTTCATATGCTTTTTTATTTCTGATCTACATTTCGGATTTTTTTGCCTGATTTTTTAATGTTTGGTGTAATTTTTGATCGTCCAACCTATTTTTTTATTTTTTCCGAAATTTTCGATTTGTTTGTTATAATTTTCGATTTGTTAATCTGCATTTTTGATTTTTAGCCCCAAATTCTCGATTTTTGGTCTAAATTTTTGATTTTTGATTCTACATTTAAACTTTAATTCTATTACGTTGGTTTTCTTTTTTTAGCTATTTCCGAGTCGGAAACTTACTTCGAGCTAAAGAGTTATTTTGGGGGTGAAAATGGCAAATAATGTTTCTTTGAATTTCTAATATTTTGGTCTGCATTTCTTATTTTTAGATTGATTGATTTTTGATTTTTTGGCCGATATTAGAATAATTATTAAATAAATTTGAGGCAACCTCACATTAAATAAATTTAATAAAGACGAAATATAGCCTGAATATGTGAATATTCAACCTGTTCGTAACTTTGCAAAATTATGTCTTATCAGGACTACTAACAAATAACTTATTGAAACAACTACTTCCCTGGCTAGTGCCACGCCGGATATTGAATGATACAAAAGAAATTTGCATGTTATTACTAGTACTAGTAATAACAATAGTAGGGTTTAACATAAGAGCAGTTTAATCTGTTCACAAAGAACCCCTCTATAAGATTTATTGAGACACATTTTTATTTGGCGGTGCATTGTCGAGATGTGATTTTTCAAATTTGCCACAACTTCTTCAGCCCTTCAATATCGATTTAAAAAGGAGATTTTTTTATAATTTTCGCTGTCTCTTCTACGATTATTAATGATCTCTTATTTTTTAACCCTGGAAGTCCCTCAGCGGGGGTGTAAAAAGAAAACAATTTCATTTGAATTCGCTAGCAGAATTTCTAATAACTTGCAAGTCGAAAACACATGCAAAGTTTTTACATAAAATACATACTTTTCAAAATTTGGAATTTTTATAAACTGTGCAAAACAATTTAAAATAATGTTTAATTATTTTTTTACCCCCTTCTGCGCAGTTGAGAGAGGTGACGTATTCTGGTGGCATTGAAATGACATGGAATGAGCAAATTTGTTCGCCCCTCTCAGGGGCGAGGAGGCTACAGAAAAAAAATTGACCAAAATAGTAACGAAATATTTTCTTCCCTTATCGGTCTTACGATCCTCTAGGAAGATTCACGAGCCGCCGCTGGTCCCTTCGATCCTCACTGTGGCCTTCAGCGCTTAGCCAAATAAGAAGCGTTAAAGAGCCTGTGTGTGTTTTAAATATAAATTAATTACTGTGATAATTTAAATAGTTATTAAATTGAACTCGCATCATAGAAAATATATCCAAATTCTGGGTTCAGCGCCTCTTTTACTGCGTATTGCAGCGCCACAGATGCCACGTGGTGCCAGTGTCGAATTAAAAACGAAGTAAATATTTTGTACAGAGAGTCTATAATACTGAAAGAAAAAAAATGAAACACTTGAAATTCGCGAAATTTCGACCGATTTTTTCAACTCCGTAGACATCGTCAAAGTTGGACATGCTTTCCAGAAAAAACTCTTTTTTCACATGAGCGCTAGAGGGGCGGAAGGGGTTACGCTTAAGTTCGCATGTATGACTTTAAAGAAGACACTTCAAAGTTGTTTACCCTCAAAGATTCATCAAAATCGATTGAAAATACGCCGAGTGTTGGCGGTTTGAAAATGCATAAGTTAATAATAATGATTTTATTAATGCCAGAACTTGAAGAAGTTTTACATAAATTAAAAAAAAAATACTGAGAATAAGTAAAATGAAATTGAATTAATAAATTAAAGACTTACCAAATAAATGCAAGTACAAGCAAAATTACATTAATAATTAAATGAAAATTTAAAATTAAGCTTTAATTGACAATCTGAAGAACTAAAAAGCATTTAGTAAAATTCTGTCAACTGTAAGTTGGTACCTAAACCTTGTTTTTTTTTTGTTTTTTTCAACCATACAGATTTTATTGGCAACTACTAAATTCTGATAAATTTAGTTTAATTTAATTCCATTGATTGGATATGCTCTTTGATTCTTGAAATGAAATTACGAGTTCAAGATAGTGTTTAATTACCCTTGATTGTATTAAGTTATAATGGATGTAGAGAAAATGTTGTTTCTTTCGAAATTGCCTTTGCTCGTTGCTGGGTTAAGCTGGGTCGTAAAATTTTTATAGTTTGTTTCATTATAAATTTTGAAATAGGTGACAAAATACGCAACAAACTGGTTTCTATTCCAATTCGCCTTCTCAATTACTCGATTAAAATATAAATTCGTAAATATTATTTCCAATGATTTTTCAAATCATTAGATAGGTGTCAAAATTGTAAAATTAAATAACCAAGGTGATAATTTCGAATTTCAATTTTAGTTTTTAAGTTTGAATTAAAAATTTTAATTGTAGGTTCAAGGTGATAATTTCGAATTTCGATTTTGATTTTTAAGTTTGTATGTTAATTATAGATTCAAGATCATTATTTCGAATTTCAATTTTAGTTTTAAAGTTAGATTTTTAAATTTTAATTATAGATTGAAGATCATAATTTTGAAATTGAATTTTAGTTTTTAGGTTTGAAAAGTTTTTGGTAAAACTTTGTACACCGGAAGTGGGTAACCCGTTTTTATTTTTTCAAGATCATAATTTCGAATTTCGATATTGGCTTTTAAGTTTGAATGTTAATTATAGATTCAAGATCATTATTTCGAATTTCAATTTTGGTTTTAAAGTTGAAATTTTAAATTTTAATTATAGATTGAAGATCATAATTTTGAATTTGAATTTGAGATTTTTGGTTTGAAAAGTTTTTGGTAAAACTTCGCACACCGGAAGTGGGTAACCCGTTTTTATTTTTTTTAATTATGCGAATAATAATTGAAGAGAATGCCAAAATGAACAACTTATAAAGAATAAGTTTTTCTCGAAATCTCTTAAGTTATTGAGTATAAGAATTTTAAGTAAATACAATTTGTTATTTCCATTTTTCATAATTTTGAGGTTACAAACGTCAGTATCATCCGATCCTGCAAAGCTTTCGATGTACATTTAAAATATCATTTAATTTGAAAATAAACCTTGAAAGTATAAATATAAATTACTGTTTACCATTAAATTGGAGAAAGGAAGATGATGCCACATCACCATTTTTGAATTTGTTCTTTAAATATATTTTTTCTACTTTAGTTTAACAATCGACTTTTTGTTATATCAAAAATAGTTTAATAATGAGATTTTTTATTTTACAGTTTTGCTCATTATTAAACTATTTGTGGTAACATTTTAGTTGTTGCGATTGGCAGTACTTAAACGTGACATATGTCGACATCAAAATGTAAAATTGCCGTTAATTCATAGGATAATTGGAACCGTCAAATGCGTTACACACTGAATATGTTCGAATGCATATTGGGGAGTTCGCCACCACTACCACTAAGGTTAAAGAAAACAGAGGCGTCATATTGTTCACTTTTATCCGCGTGAAAAATGTAGGAACTCGGTGACAATGGCCGGACGCATGAATTCACTTGGCTCTCGGTAACGACGTTTAGGCAACACAACATACACAGAGGAAAGCTTGTAATTTATTATATGTATTATCACTTTGTTTGCAAAACGAATATCACGGAAGAAACAGCGAGAGTATAATATATGTTTTATTCGCGGCGAGAAAGAGCCGCTTGGGTCGGTGTGTTAATTCGATGTGGAGTTTTAATTAGCGTCGATCGATGCCTGACACGAGGAACGAGAAACAAATGTGAACAGAACCTTAAATTTAGATTATCATTTAGGCGTTGCATTATTTTATAAGTTTAAATTGGTTACAACTTACGAGGAAATAGTTTGTTTATCGCACCCTTGGCAACTTCCCTCATTTGTGGAGGTGTGTAAGTAATATTCTTGATTTAATATGTTTTAAAATTAACTATTGAAATCGCCGTAGAAATACGTATGTCAAATATTAAATTCGTTCGAAAGGATCTAATGTTTTTAGTGCTGCCAATTGGTAAAAGATAAAACTCACTAGGTTTAAGTATATATTTTATTTTAGAAATAAATCCTTAACTAAAACCAAAGTAGAAAAAATAGTATATTATACTTGTTTAATAAGAGGCATTGTGGGACACTCACTCACTTTAATATTTCTTCATCAAAAGAGTCGCCGGTGAAATTTTAAGAAACTTGGATTCATGATTATAACCGAACAGAAATCATTATAACTTAACCTCAAAACTAGAAACGTCAAGTTAAATCGCCATTAGAATTGTTAAAGGGAGAAACTTCGACATTTAATATTAACGGGCATTTATCGTCTAAAGGACATTTAAACTGGTTGGTAATACTGCACATTCACTCTTAAATCTCGTTTAGCCTTAATTGTCCTTTAAAATGTGTTGATAAAAGCGGGCGTTAGTAAAGATTATATCTATCTTTACCTTATTGGATAGTATTTCAGAAATAATCAAAAATATTGGCATATCTTTCCGAAGGCTCCCTTGATTAGTTTTATTGCACACAAAATAAGCGGATGGATTTATAAAAGAGACGATAAACAAAGTTATCTTAATGAAAAAATGCAACAATGCGGTTAGTTTTGATGCGACTGAAAGGCATTTTCATTGAAACTAAAAATTAATTACGCAATTTAAAACGAGTCGACGGAATTGAAGTTAACAAGCGCACGAGGAGGGATTGTTATTTATACAGTCGGGATTTTAATTGTCCTCGATATTTTCCTGCCATGTGCATATATAGCGATAACCAGCAGCGCAATCAATTGATATATTGACTTATTAATGCTTCGAATATCCATATAATATATACTTTCTTTTCGGCGAAATGGCCTCCGTCCGCACACACGAATCATTCCTGAAATTATTATTAAACACCTTATCTACCTCCTCGGATTGCGTTATAAATGACTCGCGGATAGGAATTATATAATAGCATGTTGATATTTATCATAATACAATATACGGGTTTGTTTTTTAATATACTTATCTGAATATAAATAAATGTTACATGAAATCATATCACGGTATGTTTTCCTCATTATACCAACATTTTACACTTTTGAAACAGACAACAACCATTGATTTGATTATGGACTGATAAGTTTGTAAACAAACTCTTAATAGTAGTAATTATTTTTGTCAGGTTTTGCCTAACTAACGTATAGTTCAGTCGTATATTATATTGTATGAGCCACAAGATTTTGATTCAGAGTTAGCTGTGAGATAAATTAGGAATGTCGCAAATTAAAAATTAGAACATTTAGCCTACAGGCTATTGGAACTAATATCTAAAAAAAAAAAAAGAGTTGGAGAAAATCAAAAATTGTATGCCCACCATGTTCATGAAAGCCATTATTTAATAACACAAATTGTCTCGACTTGCCAGTTTGTTTTTAAAATAACAATTCAGGTCATGAAATACTAGAATAGTTCAGTTGAATAAAAAAAATCATTTCAGACATGGCTGCCATTTTTCTCCCTCACGGACACGGCCATCTCAGCAAAAAAATTCAGTGGCTCACACCTTATGTATTTCTATGTATGTGTATGTGTGTGTGATTGAGCTTGCTTTAGAAGATTATCGCCGTCACTCTAAAGCGCCATGAATTTTATCCCAATGTTGTTTATTACTTTAAAATTAATTAATAGTAATACATTGTTTCTAAGAATGAATTTACTAACAACCCCTCCCCCGGACCCCTTCATAAGGTTTGAAGAGGGGGAAATACGGTTACATAAGCTTAAGAAATTTTCCTATTCTATTTTATTGGTACTTAAAACATGAAAAAATAAGAGCAATGACTAGAAAGATAACATTTTTGAGCATCCAAAAATGTTTTCTTGCACAGTCATTTTGTAACTGTAAAATTTGCATAAATTTGCTTAAGTTATTATAAAGATGCATTATTTAAGTTTAATCTGTTAATATTTAAAGTATGTATTGGAAGAAATGTAGAGTTTATAAAGCAATTTCTGGAGAAAAAAATTGTGATGTTACTTTCTCCGACTTGATGGTATCATAGCCATTTATATTTACGTTTTCATGGTTTATTTTCAATTGAAATCATATTTTAAATGTACATCGAGCGTTGTGTAAACTCGGATGAAACTGACGTTTAAAAAGTGAAATTATGAAAGATGGAAAAATTATACTTCAAATTAAAAAACTCATTTTACTCAAAAACTAAAGGGATTTCGAAAAAAACTTAGTCTTTATAAGTTGTTCATTTTAGCATTCTCTGCATGTATATATTTATTAACATAAATTTGTTGTAACTATTATCGTTTTATAATTATAAACCAAAAATAAAAAAAAAATAACAAATTTTTTTCTCAAATAAAAATTATTTTATGAAAAATGTTTTCAAACAAAAGATGTTAATTTCTTTGTTGTCTTCAAAGTTTGTTTAAATGTTTTTGTGATATTTTTCATATTTAAGAAAATATTGGCTAAAAATCAAAAACAGTTAAGGTAAACGCCCACTTCCGGTGTACGAAATTTTACCAAAAGCTTTTCAGTTCTTCAGATTATCAAATAAGACGGATGTTAAAAGTTTCGTATCAATTGCTCTATTAGTTTTTGAGATACAGCGCGTACAGACAGACACAAATACACACACACAGACACACACACACAGGCACACACAGACACATTTTTTTTTCCAGAAATTGTTGAAATGGCATCTAGGGATTCCAAAACCGTAAAAAAAATGTTGAAAAAAAAGTCACACAATACTTTCTCGTACTTCGTAACGGAGAAAGTAAAAATGTTTGTCAAAAAAATTTACCATCTAGTAAGACTACTTTTGTAACTGCAAGACACGCTATTTGAAAGGGTACCTACGGTTAAAATAATCAAAATGCCCATATCCCTAGATTTTTGAATTTACCCGATAAGAGGATGTTTTGGGGTGTAAAAATAATGTTCCCATGATTACTGGGCCGACAACCCCATCCGCCCTCTCTGAGGGCTAAAAAAAGTTTTTCTTTCAACATTATGTTTTTACTGCCGAACGATTGAATGAACAATTCTGAAAAAACTTAATGAAAATAGTGTACCCAATTACCTATTTGGCAATTTTTTTTCAAGGTTATTCAAAATCATTTAGAGTCTAAAAAAATTCAAAAGTTTTTAAATCGATTTTTAACCTACAGGACCCCCTTGTACCCGGTTTTTGACATTTTCATCATTTTTACCCCATAAAAATCTACTAAAATATCTATCAAGACATATTTATATCATGCCGCGGCATCTTGAAATATCGATTTTTCAACTTTTTTAAGGGTTTTTACCATTTTTTTTGTGGAATTTCCCTGGCAAGGGGAAGCTTTTTAAGAAGGCGGACATTTTGGTGTTTATTTCATTATTGTAACTTAAATATTCGCTGAGATATCACATTTTGAAATTTTCGGTGCATTTCTTTTCAGGCATCAAAACAACACATACAGAATTTTTTTGTACTGTTATTTTTAGCAAATAACACGTTTTTTTTTTCTAAGAAACTGTGAACAAAAGTTACCGTGTTCTATTTGATAAAAATGAATAAAAGTTACAATCCTAACAATATAATTATCTAGGAGGCCACGTTGAGATTTTTTGAAATAGTTGGTTCAATTTTAGTTATTTTATATATGATTAATTTGGAAAAAAACACTTTTGGATTCTTTTAGGGTTTAAATGACCTTGAATAACCTTGGAAAAAATTAGTCAAATAGGTAATTGGGTAGACTATTTTCATGATTTTTTTCAGAATTTCTCATTCACTCGTTTGGCAGTTAAAAAATAATGTTTTTAAAAAACTTTTTTATTATTTTAATATCTTATATTATTTCTACAAATCTGAATAAGAATTCAAGTACCGTTTTTTCACCTAGATGTATTCATCATTCCTCTTGGACGTGGGATTTTCGTTCTTAGAGATGGACGGGTTGGTATTTTGAATATAAATAGAGTTTTCCGGTTTACGTGTGGGTTTGACTTTTTAATGGAAATGCAAAAAGAATAATCGTGCCGGCAGGGCCATAAATCAAGGGCCGGACAGGGCGAAACTAACCCTCTTGGCGCAATCTGCAGAATCCGCTGATTACGTCCACCGCGATAAATAAGCCGGAGGAATCGAAAAGGAATTCCGGATACTGCGTGCCCGGATTAAAAGGGATCAGAGTGGAAAAAAGGGCGATATATGATGGTCCTCTTGTATAAGGGTGGGAAATAACATCTTAACAGATTAGTGGGTATTTCTCATGTAATATACAGGGCTTTTTAGGAGACAAATGGGGGCTCGTTCTATTTTTTTTAACAGAGGATATTTAATAAATTCGTAGAACTAAATGTTAAGCAGAGGGGTGGAGAGCAAAATTTTTGTTTTATTACATTTCCTATATTATACAGATCGAGTAAAGTACGTTTAGCACAGGCAAATTCCATGGGTGCGAGAGCGCTGGAAATAAGAGATACACATTCTTTGAGTGGAAACGGATACGAAGACGCGTACGCGGCATGTTTAGCTCGTGTACAGATTTATTAATTAAAGAGTAATACTGCACAGTCTGCATGAGTGACAAAGAGAATGACAAAATTATTTTTGTTTGTTATCATACTTAGATTAGATGGGCAACAGTGCCCGAGGCGCACGGCCAATTAGGAGCCGCCTATATCCCTCCTAAGAACGCGACTTCGTACCCGTTTCCACTTAAAGAACGCGTATCTCTTATTTCCAGCTCTCTCGCACCCATGGAATTTGTCTGTGCTAAACGTACTTTACTCAATCTCTATATACTAGGGTCTCGCTTATCCGACACACACACGGGCAGGAAGAACGTCAAATAAGCGCAAAAATGTCGGATAATAGGGAAGTTCACAGAAGCCTGTTAAACGTCAAAAGAACTAAGTTATAATAAATTACGAACCAAATAATCATGTTTTACTACAAAACAATAGGAAAAAGGAATTTACAGTTGCAGAATTGTACTTAAGTACATTCCTGTGATGATTTAAAGAATTTTTTATCGTAGTCTGCTTTTCTGCCGAGTGCCGCTTTTTACGCTGCCAAGACTCACTTTTTTTGCGGTCGGTAATACGGCATGTCAGATAAGCAAAGGACGGGCAAGCGGGACTAATGTATATGCGTTTTTGTAAAGTCATATTCTTTATAGTTTTTGTGACTTTAAGACAACATACTGCTACTCGAATGGCCGGTGAAGTTGAGATACCGCGTTGATGTCACGTCAGACTTAACGTGTTAAGTACGTACTTTAATCTTCAATATCCATTCAAGCAGGTGAAGTACATGCAACAGATTTTTTTTTTCTTTACCACTTAATAAAGCAACAAGAGCTTTATTTTTTTTCTTTAGCATTTAACAACTGGAGAATAAATCGTAAAATAATGATAATAAATAAGTAGAGCCATCCCAAAATGTCGTGACACCTGGGGGTAACGTTTGCGGAGTGAGAAAGTATCGAAGAGAACGCAATAATAAATCTACGCGAGGCGCAGATTGATTTTGGGTCTATATTTATATTATGTTCACTCTGTGCTCTCTGAATAATTATTAGTTTCCAGCAGTGACGGTTCGCGGGTTTTTTCTGGTACGGCCGAGGAACAAGAGGTGGTAATACAGATAGGTAGGGTCAGTTGCAGAGACGGCTGGCTGCGTGACCGCACCTATCTATATTACCACCTCTTGTTCCTCGGCCGTACCAGAAAAAACCCCGCGAACCGTCACTGGTTTCCAGCGTTCCCTCTATTGAAATTTGTCACTGCGCAATGTCACACCAGATTTTGGGAAGGCTCTACTTCCTAAGTCACCATTTGTGAACAAGCAGTGTTGCTCAAGAACCTTTTGTTGAATTCTGGATGATTACTTGTTTATCTCTCTAAATGGTGTTGAACGGTTTGACACGTTTTTTCGGTGCGGGCGTTGCGTCAGGCGGTTAATTTGCCGTCCGGGCCATTAGATGTTGAGGCTGAATTGCCTTGTTCTTAAGTGAATTTTCCTTCAAACAGCCTTCCTTAAAAAAAAAAAACTAAATAAAATAATTAATGTAGCCCATGGCACTGAAACTTTTTAAGCCCCTGTAAATATCATAGAGTCGCTTTACACAGTTCCTATACATATATACCAAGGTTATTTTAAGTGATGAGATATTTTTTTATGGAGTTGGTAAAAATTTTGAAAAAATACTTTGATAATACTTATTTTTTATTTATTGGTCTAGATCAGGCCTGGGCAAATGACGGCCCGCTATTTTATAAATTATTAGTAAAAGTAAAAATATCACTGTTTGTCCAATGTAAATTGCCTCATAAGAAGAATTTTAGAAAAAAAATTATTCAATTCATTATTTGAATAAGGCGGTTCCAATAAAATACATAAAACTTATTTTTAATTTTAAGTGAGATGAATCGTCAGAGTCGTCCAGTTGCATATTGTCCCTAATCTGTTCGGCGGCGGTCTGGTCCTATGTTCAGTCGGGTGACTAACCACTTTTACGACTTAATCTTACGACTGTAGATGCCACCTCACATCTGCACATTTTGCCCTCCGTTTATCAGTTCGTTCGTCAGTTTTGTCACGTCACACCATCCAAATCTTGGGTACAGGATCACAACAATACAGGAGTAAGTCTAAAGACACTGATGACCATTATCGGCTACGCTTATAGCCTAGGATATAGATTACGACATTTGGGGGTGGAGAATTTACCCTGCTTCAAAAAAGGCATAAACCACATTCACTGGCCCGGAATTCACATAGTGGATTTTGGTCGTGAATGACCATTTTCGAAGGGCTGCATCGTTTTCTGTATGTTCCTCAAAGATCTCCGAGTTCTCAAACTGAGTTGGTCCCTTATTTCCCACTCCTCAGTGCTTGTAAACTCCTAATCATCAGCTACCATAGTGTGTCAGTCCCCTGCTGATCATAGAGACTGATTTTTGGCCATTTAGTCGCCTCTAGATTTGGTCCATGACATTTTGGGGTGTATAAGTGTCCTCTTCTTTATCTCAAGCGCTATTTTAAACCTCTTCACTCGCATTCACCAGGCCAGAAAACCCAACCTAGCTTCGGCATCACAAATTACCATTTTCGGTCTAATCTGTAAATTCTTTTAGTCGGCCCACATGGTTCGAGTCATTCAAATTGGGCTTTCCTGACACTTCCTGCTTCGCAGCACTTCCGAAGTTTAAAAAAAAAACATCAACACGGCAAAGAGGTCCAAGATGGCCATTTTCGGACATGTATGCGTCCGAGTTTGGCCAAATGTGTAGGGGCAATATTTCAACATTTTCTGGCTCCTTAAGCCATTAAGGATCTATACTGCTATCTATCAATGCGAAAAATCAATGATCAGTCTTTGGTCGAAAATGGCGATTTTCTGCCAGGTGGCCAAATTTTGGTTCCGTTCACACTTGAAAATAATTTCTGCTCTGCTCGGGAGACTGCTCCCATAATAAAAGAGTTCGTTAAATACATGTGGAAGTCTGAATAACCTGGAAAATGTCTGAATTTTTTTGTCGGTTTTTTGGACAAAAAAGGCTGAAACCACTATTATAGCAGTGCGTTTTCCTTGGTTCATTGGCTTGAGGTGTCTCCTAAGGGTCTAAACTAAGAGAAGAATCGACTTGGAAGGGTGTGCTCCTCGTTTTGTTTTAAATCAAAATCCGGTCGTTCTATCAGCGCATAATTTATGGATTTGCTGCTATATGCTACGCTACTGAAAATTGTATTCAACGAAATTTCTTTGAGAATTCATCTCTAATGTTTGAAATAAGGGCTACAATTACTATGGAGGGTGACGGGCAGGCCTTATCCCACCCTCTAAACAATAAAACATCCACGAGGGTTTTACAGGTGGAAAAGAATGGATAATAATAATAATAATATATATATATATATATATATATATATATATATATATATATATATATATATATACATATATTTACGGGATTCATCCTGTACATTAAAGTATTAATTAGAATATAAAATATAAAATAAAATATAAATATAAAATATGAAAATACAAAAATTAAAATTACAATTTAAAATTTAAAATTGTGACAACTTTATGTGACAAACAAATAAAACATTGAAGTACAGCCTTCTGTTTTTGCTCTTTGATAAATTAGTTCAAACCTTAGGCTTGATGTAACTGGTAAGATTGCAGGAGAGAGCCCACATACCATCCTCCGAATCTACTTTAACTCAACCAATAAAGCTCTCAGTAGCGCAGCGAGGATTAAAGGGATCGGCTATCGAGATGAGTCCGAGCACCTACCTACCCGACTCAGATCTCCACTGCCAACTCACTCCAAAGACATATTCTATTGCCGTTTTTACAGTTGTCATGACAGCAATGTTCATTCTGGCCGAGATGACTGCAATCTACTACGTCGAGAAGCAATAGCGCCAGATAACCTGCCTCCAGGCTGAAATTCTAGAATACAAGACCATATTCTATTGCCGTTTTTACAGCTCTCATGACTGCAATGTTCATCTTGGCCGAGATAACTGCAATCGACTACGCCGAGGAATACAAGAAGCAACAGCGCCAGATAACCTACCTCCAGGCTGAAATCCTGGAATACAAGAGCTGGTACAACGGATCATAGTTCAGCATCGAAACGTTGAAACGGGGCGCCTGGACAAGGCATATCACCCTTTGACTCCGAAGCCACTCACAAAAACGATGACTGCGCCAAGGGAAACGGTTACGCCGTGATCATGGACACAGACGACGACAACGAAGTCTCAGCCCCATCGCCATGGCCGAAATCCAAGAAGACCCAATCGAACGCCAAGAAGGCTGCAACAGCGATGACTGCACCTAGGGTAACGGTTACGCCGTGATCATGGATACGGACGACGACAACGAAGTCTCGGCCCCATCGCCATGCCCGAAATCCAAGAAAAGGGTCGCGTCTCCAATCGCGACCCAATCGAACTCGAAGAAGGCAACAACTAAGAATGACAAAAAGGCCGCCCATATAGCGACTGCACCCGTTCCCAAGGTCCCCACCCGACCTAGACCGATGTATACCCCGGCTGTGAAGTCCAACACAACCAACCTTCCAGCCGCTCCCCCTACGGCGCTGCCGATAGGAAGAAACCTGCCACCAGTTGCCCTGCCAGCTGACTCCAACTGGCAGGCGATCAGGGATTTAATGGAGGATCTTCCCTGACTTTCGCATACTGACTAGAGTCCTTGACGACACAGGCATCCCGTACCACACTTACCAGCTCCAGGAGAAGACAACAAAGGTGGTGATCCGGAACATTTTCCCGAGCATCAGTGAGGCCCAGATCGCAGCAGACCTTCCGGCTTCCCCCGATATCCGTTAAACGGTTGACCGTGAGGGATGCACAAATTGGATAGACCTGCCCCCTGTTAAAATATTGTCGATACAAATATTGTACGGGGTTACAGATTGTAAACTGAAGGATAAAAACGCATTCCGAAAATGGCTTCCAAATTTTTTGAAAAATTACAAATAAGAGCTAGTTATACCCTCTCAGATTCAGATTCAGATTTTCTAGGTCTCATGACATTTTTATATCGCATCTTAAACGTATTAATTTCTGTTAAATGTTTAGATAGTTTTAAGTTAGATTAGGTATTATATAATCTATTTTATTTCTTGTATTTTGTATAATGGAGGTTCCGTTAATAAATTATTATTATTATTATTATTATTATTATAAGAGAAGGTGGTGAGGTCACGGTATATAGGCCATTGTATGGGCCCATTACACACCTCCAATTTGAGAGGGAGAGCTCTCCAGCCGCGCTACCTTTTTTATAAAGTTGGGAAGAAGCTTCCCAGGTCTGCCGGTCTTGGCCATGACGTCTCTAGCAGGATTTTCCTTGTATTAGCTGAAGCAGCGTAGTGACATAGGACCTGTTTTGCAGTGGTAGCTCGTGGATTTTCGGCGGTGAGGCAACGAAAAAATATTTGACCAAAAAAGCAACGGAATATTTGCTTCCTGTATTAGAGTAAGTAGTGCAGCACGAGCGGCATCTTTATCTTTGCTTCACCTACGGAAATCCACGAGCCGCCGCTGCTGTTCTGCCTACTCTGTTTCCTCATTACAGCCTCTACAGATGGGATTTGTCAAAATTCACACCGTATGAAGGTGTTTCTTTAGCTGGTAGTGTCCTCCTAGGATGCCAGTTAGTATTTTTAGGTTTGCTCTTGATTTGAAATATACAATATTGAGCAACCTTTTTATCAGGTGCTCGTATTGTGTACTTAAGGTGCGTATCCACCGCCGAACCGCCGCAGGGCTTGTAGCTGTTCGCGAACAAATCTCGATCCCCCCGCGTTCAGTACGCGAGCAGTTACACGAACACGTCTAGATGAAATTAATTTTCGTTGAACGTTGTTCGCCAAGCGTCAGTACGTTATCATCCGTCCACTCCATAATTTTTCGTTTTAAAATTGATGTGAACAGTTTCACCGTCTACACCTGACCGAGGTTCGGCGAACATACCCTTTATAACTGGCGGGACTTTTGGCGGACTCGAGATGAACAGGCAAAATGCTTTAATGTTACGCGAGCTGTTCGCGCACAGCCCGACAATATTGGGCGAACAGGTTGTTGGGTGATCGCGAGCTGTTCGCGAGCGCCGGTAGATACGCACCTTAAGAGTGAGCATATGTGGTGGTGCTTGCCCACCTTGCTTTATGTCCCGCTAGAGTCATGTCTGACAGTATATTAGAGAGGTAGATCTTTGACAGGTGCACAGATCTCTTTCCACTTTTTAAGAAAGCTCCCTGTTTGGTTAGAGCAGTGGTCGGCAAACTTATTAGCCAAAGAGCCAAATAGGAATATTTCTACAATTTAGAAAAAAATTGGGAGCCAAATCTGCTTGTTTAGTAAACTTTTATTACACTACATAAAACTAAATTTCATACTTAATAAATATTTATTAAGGTGCTTGCATCTCCTTGGAAAGTTTGAGTAAGTCAGGTTTGTATGTTGTTGTTTTTAATTTTAGGCATGATTCCAAGTTCTCATCAATAAGACGACTTCTCAGTTTACTCTTGATAATGTTCATGCTGGAAAAAGATTGTTCGTATATATATGTAGAACCGAAAAGGGAAAGAACAGCAAACGCATGCTTTTTCAGCTGATCGTAAGAGTCAGGAATACTATTCCAAGCGTTGAAAATGATCATGTCTTCCTTCTCCAGGTCATTCAAAGCAGACCACTTGTGTTGTGTAAGATGTAATTTTTTTCTTACCAAGTTTTTTTTTAAATTAAAATATTATTGCGCCTTCCGTGGATATTTGTGCCAGAGCCACACTTAAGGAGCCAAACAGTCACATGCGGCTCTGGAGCCGCACTTTGCCGACCACTGGGTTAGAGCATCCGCCCTGTCAATACCCTTTGTGTTTGAATGTGCTTTGATCCAGGAGAGAGCAATTCTGTTGTTTGCAGATGCCTCCTCCAGTGCCAAAAGGCATTTGTATACCAGCCTTGATGATACCTTAGGATTTGCCACGGCTGCAAGGGTGGTTCTACTATCTATTATACCCTCTACTTACCATAAACATTTCAGCTTTTCCACTTTGAAAGAAAAAATATGTCTTTGAAAGAAGCTTCAAAACCTGAAATAATTTTGATTTAGTTTACCTGTCATACTACAAATTTGGAGTCCACTTTGAAAAATCATATCTCACTAAGGCGGCTTCAAATATAAAAATGTTTCGATAGTAATATTATTGGGGCATGCCTTGTGAATACATCGGATCATTGGCGGGCACTCAAAGAGCAAAATGAAAGACGGGGGCAGGGCACGACCGAAGCCGCAAGTTTCGTTCCAATGATCCGAAACCGGTCCAGGAATATTTGAAAAAATTTGCTGTGGATGTTTCTTGTGATGAAGTAAATTCTCTGGTACAGGTGTTACGCGATTTACTTTACCTGAAGAGGTAAAAGGGCCGAACAAATTAGAGGCAAAGATTCGGAAAAGAAAAGCAGAAAGTATCTTTGAAATATATTTCCAAAAAATATGGCCGCTACCTTCTTGCCCGCACGACAATAGACTTTCACTTCTGCGCTTTTTAGTTTTTTTTTAAACTTCACGTCGGCGAGTGGGGGTGGGTTAGAGGGGTGGAACTAGGCGACATCGACGGAAATGGTAGGGGTGCATTTGAACCTGTTGAAAAATCTTAAAAAAAAAATCACTCCCTCCCCCAGAGAGTATTGCTTGTATATCTTTCAAAATGCGGTTTGGCACTTTCTTTCGATGAGGGCGTAATGGGTTTGAAACCCAGGTCAGGCGGAAAAATTCAATTTACGAAAATTTGTCGGCTGGTTCAATCGATATGGGGGCTGAATTGACTTGAAGCTTAAGTCAATTTTCCTTCAAACAGACGGGGAGCTCGCCGCCGATAACACTTCCTTTAAAAAAACTTTCTGAAATAAAATAAATATTGTAGCCAAGAATGCTGAAACTTGCCTTACTCAGTTCCTATACACATACAGAGTCCATTATAAAAGTAATGCGTATTTTCTGGGAAAAATATATTTACTGATAGTACCGCTCCAAATGCTTAAAATTCTTCAAAATACTCTCCTCCAGCATCAATTCACTTGCAGAGACGTGTCTGCCATGCCTGGAAAGCACCCTGAAACTCTTCGATGAGAATGTCTTTTAGGAAAGTTGTAACATGCTTTTGGATATTCTTGAAGGGCTCCAAATGCTTTCCTCTTCAATCGGGGAAGCAAAAAAAAGTCGCACGGAGCCATGTCGGTACTGTAAAGGGACTGGGGGACCACCGAGGTGTTGATGGTGGCCAGGAAATTGGTAACGATGAAGGCCGTGTGGCTGGGAGCATTGTCATCGTGAAGCCTGACCATGGCTTTGAAGTCGGCCTTCACGTGCACGACACGGTGTTTCAATCTCTTGAGCATCTGCAGGAAAAGGCTGAGTTGACAGTTGGGAGTCCGCGGAAAACATCCAAAAGCATGTTACAAACTTCCTAAAAGACATTCCCGTCGAGGCGTTTAAGGATGCCTCAGGCATGGCAGACGTGTCTCCGCAAGTGTATTGATGCTGAGGGAATTTTAAGCATTTGTACCGGTACGATCAGTAAAATCCATTTTCCCAGAAAATACGCATTACTTTTAATGGACCCTGTATACCAGGTGACTGTAACTGATTGAGACTTTTTTATGGAGTTGGCAATGATTTTGAAAAAAATACTTTGATAATACTTATTTTTTGTTCATTGGTGTAAATATAACAATAAAGGAAAAATGTATACAAAAATAAAGGAGGTACGATAAATTTCACATTGATGGACAATCGCCTGCGTTGGCGCCTTAGACGCTGCGCCACTGAAAACGATGTTATTCAACGAAATTTCTTTATGAATTTATCTTTAATATTGGAAGTTTAACAATTACGAAAGATAAGGTTTGTAGTTAAGATAGGGTACACCCATCACCCTCCGTAACCAATTTAAGTTAACCTATAAAACAATGTGCTATTCGATGATTTTTTTTGTAAATTCATCTCTAATGCAAGAAGTTTAGGAATCACGGCAAACAGGATTTGTTTTTTTTTTTTGTAGTTAAGTTATACGGCAGGTAGGCCCTACCCCACCCTCCAAACATCCAAACATAAACGAAGGTTTTACCGGTGATAAATAATCGACGAAACATCTAAATATTGCTCTTTAGTAAATTAGTTTACTCTTAGGAACTCTGGGCTCCATATAATAAGTTGGATTATGGGATAGGCCCATCCACCATCTTCCGAATCCTCTAACTCAATCTATGAAGCTCTTAGTGGTGGGTTAAAGGGGGGGGTAAACTTTTCTAGAGCGCCGACCTCCAATGAATGGTGTATTTCAATATAGGTGTTAGTTACATGTCCAATAAAACTCTTAAACAAATTATACTGGTTTGAATGAAAAATGCAACACCAAGAAGTTATGTTCAGATTTTAATGAAAATTTCACAGAAGTTGTGTTTGAATGTTTCAAGTAAACGATCAAAATTTCAGTTGAAAAACTTACTTACACAAGCATTTTTTTTAATAATGAGTCGGTCCTCCGTTGTTTCTAATGCACTAATTCACGCGGTTCGGCATGATTTGAATGATGTGATCAATATCTTCTTGGGGTAGCTCATCCCAAGCTTCCTGAATCCTCAAACGAAGTTCGTCCAAAGTGTCTGGGGCACGGGGTAAATTTCCTAGTCTGACGCCTATCATATCCCAAACATGTTCGATGGGCGAAATATCTGGTGAACGAGAAGGCCATGGAAGCACTACAACGTTAGCTTCTTCTAAACACTCTATTGTTACTCTTGCTGTATGTGGGCGAGCATTATCTTGCTGAAAGATAGGGTTTTGCAACCCTTGTAAGTACGGCAGTGCAGCGGGCTCTAGAATAGTCTGTACGTAGCGCCAAGCATTTGGGGTGCCAGGAATAAAAACTAGAGGGGACCTACCACCATACGTGATGGCACCCCAAATCATCACCCCCTGCGTGAGAGCAGTATGCCGAGGAAGCGCGAAGTCCATATTTCTGCGTTCCCCGCGGAAATGTCTGACACGTCTACGTCCATCGTTGGCCCACAAACAAAATCTGGATTCGTCAGTGAACACAATTTGTTGCCATTCTTGTCTCCAATTCACCCGTTCTCTACACCATACCAACCTAGAAGCTCTATGACGTGGAGTCAGGGGAAGGCAACAAAAAGGACGATAACTACGCATTCCAAAACTCCGTATTCGATGATATATCGATGCCATTGAGATTCTAACATTTAATGTATCCCTCCAAGTGTTTCCAATGGCCCGCGTACTGGATAATCTTTCTCTTATCGCCAAAAGTCTCAACCTGCGTTCTTCGCGGTGGTCCAGATCCTCTCCGACGTCCATGAAAATCTTCCTCAGATCATCTTCACCAGCACCTCATTACTGTGGTTGCGTCACGTTCCATTCTATTGGCAATTTCTTTAAACGAAAGACCACCCTCTCTCATGCCAATAATACGACCTCGCTCGAAATCACTTAGTTGAACAAAATTTCGACGGTTACGAACGCATTTTAAATGATGTTCTTCGCACTATTATCACGAGAAAACTAATCCAAATTGTTCCATGTTTATAAAAACACCATTTGATATTGCTATTTTTCGTATATAAAATCATTCTAAAAAGAGGTTTGACGAAGGAGTTTTTTATTGAAATTTTAATGAGTTACTTTTTATACCGAAAGCCATCAATTGTAGAAAAATTAAATAAATTCTGGCAGTTTTTCTTGGTTTTGCATTTTTCATTCAAACCAGTATATATCGGCCGTGGGGTGGCCCGCTGAACAAGGGACGGGGTGGGGGTATGATGATAGCTGAGCTAGTGCTTTGTAATCAGCTCGCGCAAGTGCCAAAGCCAGTTTACTTAATGTTACAGTAAATAATTACAAGAATTTTTGCTGTGTTGATATTTAAGGTAACTTCAGTTTGACTATTTTTTTTCGATCGTTTACATAAACTATTTCAATTTCTTATAGTCATAACCAGTTTCGGCTGGTGGCGTGAATTACGGTGGGGCCAGAGGAAGTAAATTAATCTGGACAGAGCATCTAATCCGCATTAATAGATCTCACTGATTCAATGAGTCGATCGAGCCGCAACCATCTTTATTATCGCCTCTACTACCCTGCCCCCACCATGAGTCACGTCACCAGCGGCCTCTGCTCATAACCCATCCATATTTTTCATTGTATACATTATTCGCTGTTACACAGTTAATGTAAGTAAAAATACGTATAAATACCCTATACCAAGTTTACGGCAATTGAACAAAAGACTCTGAATGTAGCTAATGAAGTTTTATTGGTGATCATTCCTTAAACATTAATTCAAGATGAAATCCAACTTATTAAGTTGAATTCCGAAATTCCCCACGCAATATAATTAACTATAATAGAATTTCTGCGTAGTCTTTGTGTAAGGTTAATTTCATAACCCATCCATAAAGCAGGCAAACTCAAACGAGCCCAAATTCAAGGCGCGATATCAAGTTACATTACTGGCGCAGACATCGCGAATTATGTACAAAGTTCCTTCCTCTGTCGGCCTCCTCTTTACGAGAGGCCCATTAGAATATCGTCGAGTAGGGGGTGTACGTTTCGGCGATAAATTGGGGCCCTGAAGATGCTCCCCTTTGAGCCAATAAAGCGCGTGCACCCCTTCTTCTTAACGACGGAAACTTGGCTCATCGCCATCCAGTTCTGCGTGACCTCTGCAGAATGGGAAGAGACGGAGAGGAATAAATAAACAGTGCCACTTCTGCGGAAGACGGAGGGAGATGGGAATAAATAAAATCCGCCGCACACAATCGAATTTTTTTTACGTAACATCCAGCTTAACGTGAACACAATTGCCGCTCGTAAATCACGGGCATTTACGTGAAACTACAAACCAGCAGGTCTTTTTGTGATGGAAATTCGGATGCAAATTATGTTTCGTGAACTACAGCACGAGTTTTAGTATAATAATAATAAAATTAATAAGGAACTTATAGAGTGCACTTCATTGGTATCACACACGTTTCCTTTTTTGAAACTTTCTGATTCAAGATGTATCTCAAAGTAATAGCTTCCTGTGGAGATTTAGTTATGGTTGTTGATGACATTTTTTCAAGAAACTGATAATAAAATTATGAAACAAAACAAGTGTGTAATTTCTAACCCTTAACCAGTGAATAATTAAATAGTTCTTATCCTATCGACCACGAGCCTCTTCCTCCTTGTAAGTTCGTAATTTTATGAAGCCAATCTTGTTACTTCAGAAGATCAATTAATTGTAAACTGTTGTTGGTTAGATTTCTGTTTCTGTTTCTGTGAACGGTACCGGATATGGCCCTTTTCACACATAGCTGGCGCTCGGTTAACTGGTGTTGATTAACAAAGAGCAAACTGGCACCGGTTCGCCATTTTATAATACTAACAGTTATTAAAGTCGTCGATTAATTAAAATTTAATTCAATTATTTAATCGCAAGCTTAGTAGGACTTCACGGATAATCCTCTTGTAGATTCATCGAAACTTCGTGTCTAGGTAATGCTCAAACTTGATGTTTGCAGTTGCAAAGCTCCCAAGTTGAAGTCCGAACACCGTCTGGTGCAGATGTAGCTCGTGCGGCTGCGAGGATCAATAAATGGCGGTGTCAACGATTCTGCAGGTACATCTGTGATTGCGAAAGTTTACTGCAGTCACTTTTTGCAGCATGAATCTTTATCATGAGTACTTGGGGAACATGAAGTTATTAAAATGTCCCATTTCATAAGTTAGGAAACAATCTACGAGATTATATGTTTCATGCTGGTATCTCGCCGAGATTTCTTGTTAAATTATAACGGCGGCTCTCAAACTTTAAACATTCGCGGACACCTTTCAAAAATAGTATATTTTGAGGACCCCTTACATATTAAGATAAACTCAACAAAACCTGTATATTCGAACGTCGATATTTTGTAGCTTGACAAGCAATTTCCCTTTTATTTGTTATATTCTTATAATACAGCAAGTCTGACGACATAACTTTAACATTCTAACGTGATTTTATCCATATATTTATATATTATTTTGAATGCATATAACTTGAAAAATATACTATAACAAAAATTCAAACTAACAAATATCGTGAGATCGAAAAGTCGAAAGCTTTCAGCACATTTTCTGAAAATAGTGATAAGTAAGTAATATTATGTTGGCTGTCTGGAATTCTCCAGTGCAGTGAATGTTGTTTAGTTTGACATCTTGTGTTTTTTGAGGTTAATTGTTTGAAAAATAGTTTTGTGGTTATATCTGCCGTTTTTGTCTATTTTTAAGAGAAGTAAGTAACGTCAAAAAAACCACACGATATCAAAATAAACAAAACGCACGTGCACTGCACTGGAGAATTCAAGACAGCCAATATAATATTACTTGAATGATTATTGGGATTTTCAGAAAATGTGCTGCTAACTATTTTAGATTTTCTGATCTCACAGTACTTGGCAAATTAAACGTTTTTACTTTCCTCCATGAGAGGGATGATGCAGATTTGCAGAAACATATTGTTCGAAACGATATTTGATATACAGGGTTACTACAAAAGAAATAGACACTAGTAACGTTATTATGAATTCGTTTAAACTATTTTATACAGTGATTCTTAAAGTTTACTTTTGGAACTCATAGGTGCTCAATATGGGCTTCCCATGTCACACGGCACACATCAAGATGATAGTCCAATTCATTACAAACCCGATGTAACATATCTGTATTGACACTTTCCACAGCTCTCGTGATGCGTTGTTTTAACTCATCTAACTCATTAGGAAGTGGAGGGACATAAACCAGGCCTTTCACAAATCCCCATAGAAAAAAATCGCACGGTGTAAGATCGGGGCTCCTTGGTGGCCACCGTACGAGAACCGTTGCACGGCCGAAAGTGTTTCGTCCAGATAATTTCTAATAGTCAATGTGTAAAGGTCGGAAAACTCACCAAGTTGGGGAATTTGCAGAGGATGTTCATTTAAGATGTAATTGGTAGATCTTGACTAGTATTTTGAAATTCGAAAATATCCTGGGACAAAAAGGTATGGGGCAAACCCTGAAAAATAGCCCTAAGGTTCCAAAAATTTGTTTTTCGCTAATATCTCCAAAAATATGGCATTTAGAGAAATTTTGTTTAGAGAAAAAGTGAAGATCAATTCATTATACACTTGATTTTTTTTCGCAACATCAATACTTTTTGCACAAACGGGGGTTAAAAAATCCATAATTTTGGTACTGAGAAAATATGGCAGTTTATTATCAAATTTGCAATCGAGGGATCTGAAAATACGCTGAGCTTCATGTTTTGAACTGTAAAGACACATTGTAGATGGCGCTGCCACGTTCCCCTACTTGCGAAATTATTGCGGCTATAAATCAGAAACCCCGGGAATAGTCGATTTCTCAACAATTATTGGGGTTGCACACGTGATTTTTTGCCTGGAGATAAGTGTTTAGACTACATTTATTGATTGAGTACATCTTAAGCGTTATAACATTAGGATGGGGCTAAAAAACTGATTCGAAACTTGAAAAAATCACTTTTTGCCAGGTGACAACAGCTTCAAGTCCTCAGGGTTTTGTATAAGGGAAATTATAATGTTTCAGAAGTTAGAGATATTCTCCCATAAGTCATTGCCAATTTGTTGCAAAATTTCGCTAATTTTTTTCGCAGAGGTTTTTGGAAAAATAGTTCAAAATTTTGTTTTCAGTCACATTTATTATAAAAAATTCATACAAAATTAGAAATACACAAACAATTGAACATCCATCAGTCAATCACCACCCCAAATCAAATTCCCCCTGCTCCATTTCTTCCTCTCTTTCTTTTTATAACGACACGGTGCCAGTGAGGAGGTGCTCCATCTTGTTGGAAGATAATGTTCCCCTGTCCTCGTGCAGTTGAGGCATCAACACTTGATAATATGTAGCTCCCCTTACTGTGTTTTTTTCAAAAAAGAAAGGACCATACACCTTTGTGCGAGATGCAGCACAGAATACATTAACTTTTGGAGAATCACGCAAATGCTCCACCAACACTCTCGGAGGTTCAGTCCTCCATATTGTGTTTATTCACCTTGCCAATTATGTGGAACGTTGACTCGTCACTGAAAATTATCCGCTCGCAAAACTCATCTTCATTACGTTGCAACATTTTATTGCAGAAATCTTTACGTTTAAGTTTGTCATCTTCACGTAGATTCTGTCAGTTTTAGTCGTTTACGTAAAATTTTCCACACAGTTGGTTGCGGAATTTGTACTTCCAAACTTGCACGTGTTGTTGACTTTTGTGGACTTCGCTGGTAAACAGTGCGAACATGTTCCACTGTTTCTTCTGACACACGAGGTCTTCCCGGACTTTTGCGTTTATATAAACACCGTGTCGTTCAAAATTTATTGTAGCAATCGTACATCGACTGTCTAGTAGGTGGTGATTTTCCAAAACGTGTTCGAAAATGTCGCTGGACAACAGGTACGGAGTTCGTTTTGGCAAATTCAAGCACGCAATATGCTTTCTCAGTAGAGTTTGCAGCTATCGTAGCTATTATGCTTGCACAGTACTACCAACTATACTATCGAAACTTCTACAGTTCCTCAATCTGACAGCGCAAAATGCATGTCAATATCACAAATAACTTTTGTTTTATACAATACCAAAGGTGTCTATTTCTTTTATAGTAACCCGGTATTTGTCCTTAAATCTGCTTGATGTACAGCAGATTGCAGAACAGTCCTCGACTTTTGGTATGATAATGATCACCACTTGATCGATAGTATTGTCGCTATAAATAAATCGTGTTATATTAACAAATAAAGTACTTTCATTTAAAAGACAGATGAGTCCAAATTATTATATCATATGAATAGTAGATTATACAGGGTTGGGCAAATGTGTCGGAATACCTGATTTCTGGCTAAAGTCTGTTTTTTTCTTATTACTTCTAGAAAAGATTTTTATGGTTTTATTTATTCTATTCAGTGACGTACTTTGATTTTCAGCAGCTACCCTATTTTTCGAGATATGACGTTATCGGCAGTTTATTTAAATTGATCACTTGGCATTAAGGGCCATTTACATAAAACTAACAAACACGCACGAAATTATGTGTCCGAAATTTGAAAGGTTTTAGAAGATTTTAAGAGACCATTTAAGGATTTTCGAAAAATCGAAGCCCTTGTTCAATTTATAATTAGTCCATTTAAGGAGGACATGAACATTCAATTAGTAGCAAATAAATGTTCAGCGTTATTTCATTTTTTTAAGTCACGCTTTAAAATGAATATAAAACTGCAGTGCGATATTCTTCTGATGACACATATTGAACAAACATTGTTGCAAGAATATTTACAACGAAAAATACCCAAAATGCCGTGAACGTTTGCATTTTTATTTTGGATCCACATACTTGTGAGAATCAGTATTTTCGTACTTGAACATAATAAAAAGTAAAAAATCGATAACCCATAACTTTGTGCCAAATCGCCGTAGGAACTTCCGGCTTTGAGTCCTGCAAAGGGAATTGATCAAATTTTAATGCCTGTATGGTGGATCGAGTCGACAAAAATTTTACAACTCCGTAGACATCGTCAAAGTTGGACATAGTTTCCAGAAAAAAACTTTTTATTCACAGGGGCGCTAGAGGGGGGTAGATCGGGTTACGGTTCGCATGCATGACTTTAGAGAAGGCATTTAAAAGTTTTTCACCCTTAAAGATTCATCAAAATCGATTGAAAATATGAGTTATGGCGGTTTGAAAATGGTCGAAATTTCACGAATTTCTAGTGTTTCATTTTTTTCCTTCAGTATATATAAGTAAAAAATATATGTGATTTTTTTTCAAATTTTTAAAACAATTCTTTAATGGTTAAAAAAATATTTTTAAGGGGATCAAGGTCATATCTTGGCAAAAAATGGGGTTATAAACAGGGTGCTCGGATTTCGCAGGGGCAACATGAGCAACTTCTGTTAGAATACTAAAAATTTACACAAATCAAATTGGTTTTATGAAGTGCCAATGAAAGTGTTAAAATTGCCATGCAAATTGGTTCAAGCCGCATGTATCTATCTTGGTTAGTAGGGAAGTGAAAGAAATTGGGAGATTTTGTTTTTATTTATATTTTGAACAAGTGGGCCATGACAAGTGAAATTGAGCTCTGCACCTTTTTGCTAATTTGACCATCTTTCTATCTCTTCAAATACAGAAGTTGCCCATGTTGTCCCTACGAAATCCGGGCACCCTGTACAATTATTACCACTGACATTTTTACAATAATTTTACAAAATTTTGCTGGTCAATTGGATTGATTCTCTGCCGCTCTTAATCACGTGGGAAAAAACAATTTTTCTAAATTTAATTTTTTTATTGCCCTAAATGACCTCCAAAACCATTAAACAAATTCACCCTATTTGGTATGCGAGTTAAAATTATATGTGTTGCTTTAGATTTTTTAATAATTCTTTAGTGGTTAAAAAAATATAAAAACAGATATTAAGGGTTTCAGATTTTTGGACCAATTCTTCAGTGGGTAAGAAATATTTTTTTTTATTAACTCAATTTTTGGGATTTTTAGGTCATCTAGCGAGTGTTTGTCATGGAGATTATGGCTGCCTTCGTTTAGGGGCACAAGTAATGATATTTTCATATTTATTTAAAACTCCGTGTAGGGTAGCATTTTGACCATCTTAAAACGGGATACTCTCTTTGTATTTGAATTATAGTCTGTCATTTTTAAACATGGACGTGTACCATGATAAAGGTTAACTTTAACATTACAATATTGTATTTTTCTTACGTTCCAGAATACATCTAAAAATATAAAAATAATTAAAGTCGATCACGGCATGTCATGAAATTATAAAGTACATAGCTCACGCATACAGTGGGTATCAGCCAAATGGAATAAATTCGATAATAAATAAATGGGGGCGTGTTCGAAAAACGCTCGGATATGTCGATTGGTATTTTTAGTTGCGCATTTTTTTCAACAAAAACTTTTTATAGAGGGTGTGTCATGTAACAGAGGCCAATACCAACTTTCTTATTTTAAATGTAACACCCTGTATATTATTCAATTTTTGGATTCTTTCGAAAATTCTAGTCATATTTCATGTACCATGTCCTATACCTATCTTCAACTGTTTAGGAAACAAACACACACACACAGACACATTTTTTTCCAGAAATTGTTGAAATGGCATTTAGGGACCCCAAAACGGATATTTTCGTAAAAAAATAATTTTTCATAAACTCTTTGATTTTTGGATAAAAAAAATAATTTTTGGTCTATAATAGTGAAATGATAAATCTGCAGAATGCCTACGCACAAAATAAAATACCAGTTTTAACACTTTTATCATAAATAACTATTACATGAAGGCCACCTCACTACTTTTTTTAATAATCAAATAGACTTGCCAACTTTTGTATTATTGTAGCTGGGCGAAAATTTAGAACAGCAATCGATTTCTACCGTTCTTCTGATAAAAAAGGATGCAGTAGTAAAGGTGTAATAAGAAAGTTGATATTTCAGATTTTTAACATTTTAGAATTTTCTTGGCGAGCGTGCCACAGACTTGACATTTAAATTTGTGCATTTTCTGATAGATTACAATATAGATTAGATATATTCTCAAATGCGTTTTTTGGCAAAAAGTAAAAAGGGCAACCCTTTTCTTGATTTTCATGTTTTCAATCGAAATTTTCAAATCGCCAGTTTCAATGGATTCTTATTAATTTGCACGCAGAAATCACGGATTTGTAATATCTTCGAAACCTTAGCCACTACAGCCGTTTAAAGTCTGAAAAATTTATTTTTTTAAGCGACTAATTATTCGTGAACGGAGATACACTTAATGACTTTTGTCGTAGATATTGCTTAAATCGACTGGAAACGCCTAAATAACGAATAATTTTTTTTCTTCTAAAATCTTCTCTTATTTTTTCAAGCCTAAGAGCTCATTTTGAACACTATTTGTCTTTAAAAATGTTCTGGGGGCTTCCGGGAGCGGAAATACGCAAAATGACTTTTGTCGTAAACAGTGCTTATATCGACTGGAAATGCCTAAATACCGATTAAAATATTTTTTCTTCAAACTTTTTTTCTTATTTTTTTTTCTAGTTTAAGAGCCTATTCTGAACACTATTTGTCTATTTGTTTTGTTATTATTATAGCTGTAAACTGTAATAAGAACGTAATTAAAAAGATTTTAAACGATTATTAAAAAAAGTTGATATTTCACATTTTTAATATTTTAGATTTTTTTTTGGTAAACGTGCCACAGGTTTGAAATTTAAATTTGTTGACGCGCAATTGAATTTTCTCAATTGGATCGTTACAATCAAATACTTAGAAATACTTTAAATGCAATTCGGTTTCCTGGACTTAGTCGAAATTTTCAAATCACCAGTTTCCCATTGATTTGCATGCAATATAAAAGGCAATTTAAAAATTAAAAGAGTTAATTAAATTCGTACTATCGTATCCTCCAAATAATTTAAAAAAATAATATAAAATTATTCATTCGTTATAATAGCTTTTTATGTAACAAGTACATAATTTAGGACTTTATGGATGATCCTTAAAGTTTAGAGTTCGAGCGAGTTTGCGATCGCAATCGTATTCAAAAATGGTCCGATCTTCGAGATTTTAATCATTTAATGAACCAATGAACTCTATCATATTATTTTCACGAGCACACCAGAATAAAATATGTATATACAGGGTTCCAAAATAATGCCCGAATCACTTCACCTGTTGGGGATAATTTTCCGGAATTACGGCACATCTCAACTCAAATTGCGTCGAATCCCACTAAATCGGAAAGATTTACAGCCACAATTAAGCCCTGATTTACACTCATAACCGTTCGCATTTTCAGAAATGTAAAAGTCCACGTAAATCTCCCGCAGGGGATCGTAAAATGAGAAATAATTATTTTAGCGTTTTCTAAAAAGGAATAAAGGGAAAAAAAATCAAATCGCACCAATCTCATTCATGTATTTTTACAGCATAGTCAATTATTTCTTAAATCACATAAAACATAATAATTACAATTCTTTTACGAGTGTTTCTCAATCATTTATTTCCTCGCCCCCCGAGATGTAAGAAAAATAAAATGAACAGTTCGCGAACCTCAGAGATGTGTTTATTATTAATGTGATGTATATTTGTAATATTTCTTGTTTACGAGTTGAGTTATATTTCGCAACCCCCGTCCCACCCTCCAGTTTGAGAACACTGCTATATATAATAGCCATAAAATGTATGTCTTATACCCTACCTATAGACAATGCACATGCTTCATAAAAATTTAGGAAAAAAGTATTTCTAAAATTGTTGATACACGGGCGTCAATAAATCATAATAAAAAAAGAAATATGTACGTTGTAAATCATAAAAAATATATGCAAAATATAGTAAACTTTTGTTTCGGAATTTCGATTGAATATGGATGTCGAACGTAATAAAAAAAAATGTGTAGAAATAATATGTAGATCACTGTATAACATTAGACGATTCGTCACTAAATACAACCTACCATCAACAAAAAGGTTAACCGTTTGCGCAACACTATTCATAAAAGCTTAACGTTAAAAGGAATTTTATTACATTCATAAATTTAGAAAGTTTATTAATAGTGTTTGCAAGGTGACAACAATTCGTCTTTGTTGTTTATCTGTTAATAGTATGGCTCAATAGAAATAATTTAAAAAAGCGGTAGAGAATTCTAACAAAGTTAGTTTTTTCGTAGAGATTTTGATACAAAAAAGAAATCTATTAGGTTATAGTACATAATGATCAACATAACTTATGTATACGAAAATACACAATTTCAAATACCAACCATGCAACAACTCTTCACCCAATCCAATATCAAGTTTCGTGAATCTTATTGTCTTTATAAATAAAAAAATAAACCAAATTTACAGTTTATACTAAATTCTATTATACTAAAATATAATACAATAAACTTTATAGCATAATGTGTATCTTAAATGACTTAAATTGTTTATTTTATATTTATTGAAATCTTCTAAAATAAAAATTTAAATTTTTGTCAAGATTTGGTGGTTAAAACATAGTTCAATTTATAGTTAATTTTAATTATAGATTACTATGTAGTAAGGCTTGACCACCCCCGTAATTATAGTTTCAACACGTTTATTGTTAATAGTAAATTAATTGATTATTTTAAAAACGGAGAAAATTCTTCAAAAAGCACACTAAACAAAAAGTTCATAAATATATTTTTTCTACAACCGTCAGAAAAGGGTCACACAAGGCTATCAGAATGCGAAATTTGCCATTTTTTAAACATGTCAAAAATCACCAAATTGCCAAGGCGACCATTTTTTTGCCAATGAAATTTTTTTTTCTTTTCACTGAAAATAACATTTGACTGAAAAATGTACCCAAATTTTCAATATTTAGGTATATTATTCGTATTTCAATTGACAGTTGTAGAAAACATATTGTTTGTATTGCAAAATAGGTGTTTGTTTGGTGCATTCGAATAACTTTTTGACATTCTCATGCGCAAAAAATCATCTATTTCGCGCACTTAACACAAACATGACTATTTTTATTTTTTATTATCTCATATATAATTTCTGTTTTTTGCGATTTTTTTCTAAATACAGTAAAGCAGAGTTTGCACATTTTTATTAAATCATCAAATAGAATCATTTTTAAGCAGCCTTGCAAAGTTTAAACTGGGTGGCAATTATTTTTATATTTTTTTTAATACATTCGGAAATTGCGCAATTTTACAATTACGCAATTTATTTATAAAGAATATATGTTTTCGAAATATCATTACTTTTTGAGTAAACTGATGGTATTTTTTTTGACTTAGGCATTCGCCATTCAGTCACGACCTTCCGTAAACTGATGGTAAATAGTTTTTAAAATATAATTAGTGATTTTCATCTTCCATAATTCTGACGTTTCAAACGTCAGTATCATCCGATTCTGCAAAACACTAATCTACAATTAAATCAGAGAAAGTAATATGATGGGCACCATTTTTAGATTTTTAGTAAAAATTTCGTTTCTAATGTTTGGAGAGTCATCATTTTGATTCCAGTTCAGGGTTATCAATTGTTTTGTGGTGTGATGAAAACCTACAGTTTCCAAATGGGTTTCCAAAGTTTCCAAAACAATTCCTCAAGTGACATTTTTTTTAGAATTTTAGTAACCGCGAGATGCAAATTTCATTTCTCTTAATTAATGTTTAAAGTGTCGCAATTTTTTTCTAGATCGGAGATATCAATTGTTTTGTAGTGTGTCGAAAATCTATCATTTCCAAGTGGGTTTAGAAAGTTTTCAAAGCAATTATGTATGTGATAATTTTTTTAGAATTATAGTAATTGCAATATGCAAATTTCGTTGCTGTTAATTCATGTTTAGAGTGTCCTCATTTTGTTTCCAATTCGGGGATGTCAATTGCTTGGTAGTGTGTCAAAAATCTATAATTTTCAAGTTGGTTAAGAAAGTTTTCAAAGCAATTCCGCAAGTGATAACTTTTTTAGAATTTTAGTAATCGCGAGATGCAAATTTCGTCTTTCTTAATTCATGTTTAGAGTGTCGCTATTTTGTTTCCAGTTTGGAGATATCAATTGTTTGGTGGTTTTTCAAAAATCTATAATTTCCAAGTTGGTTTAGAAAGTTTTTAAAGCAATTCCGCAGGTGATAATTTTTTTAGAATTTTAGTAATCGCGAGATGCAAATTTTGTCTTTCTTAATTCATGTTTAGTGTGTCGCCATTTTGTTTCCTGTTCGGGGATATCAATTGTTTGGTGGTATGTCAAAAATATATAATTTCCCAGTTGGTTTTGAAAATTTTTAAGGCAATTCCGCCAGTGATAACTTTTTAAAAATTCTAGGAATTGCGAGATGCAAATTTCGTGTCTCTCTTAATTCATGTTTAGAGTGTCGCAATTTTGTTTCCAGTTCGGGGATTTCAATTGTTTGACAGTATGTCAAAAATCTATAGTTTCCAAGTTGGTTTAGGAAGTTTTCAAAGCAATCCCGCAAGTGATATTTTCTTGAGAATTTTAGGAATCGCGAGATGCAAATTTTGTCTCTCTTAATTCATGTTTAGAGTGTCGCTATTTTATTTCTAGTTCGGGGATGTCAATTGTTTGGTGGTATGTCAAAAATATATAATTTCCAAGTTGGTTTAGAAAGTTTTCAAAGCAATTCCACAAGTGATAATTTTTTTAGAATTTTAGGAATCGCGAGATGAAAATTTCGTCTTTATTAATTCATGTTTAGAGTGTCGCTATTTTGTTTCCAGTTCAGGGATATCAATTGTTTGGTGGTATGTCAAAAATCTATAATTTGGAAGTTGGTTTAAAAAGTTTTTAAAGCAATTCCGCAAGTGATAATTTTTTTAGAATTTTATCAATCGCGAGATGAAAATTTCGTCTTTCTTAATTCATGTTTAGAGTGTCGCTATTCTATTTCCAGTTCAGGGATATCAATTGTTTGGTGGTTTGTGAAAAATCTATAATTTCCAAGTTGTTTTAGAAAGTTTTCAAAGCAATTCCGCAGGTGATAATTTTTTTAGAATTTTAGTAATCGCGAGATGAAAATTTCGTCTTTCTTAATTCATGTTTAGAGTGTCGCTATTCTGTTTCCAGTTCAGGGATATCAATTGTTTGGTGGTTTGTGAAAAATCTATAATTTCCAAGTTGTTTTAGAAAGTTTTCAAAGCAATTCCGCAGGTGATAATTTTTTTAGAATTTTAGTAATCGCGAGATGAAAATTTCGTCTTTCTTAATTCATGTTTAGAGTGTCGCTATTTTGTTTCCTGTTCAGGGATATCAATTGTTTTGTGGTATGTCAAAAATCTATAATCTATAATAATAAGTTGGTTTAGAAAGTTTTTAAAGCAATTCCGCAGGTGATAATTTTTTTAGAATTTTAGGAATCGTGAGATGAAAATTTCGTCTTTCTTAATTCATGTTTAGAGTGTCGCTATTTTCTTTCCAGTTTGGGGATATCAATTTTTTGGTGGTATTGTAAAAAATCTATAATTTCCAAGTTGGTTTGAAGAGTTTTCAAAGCAATTCCGCAAGTGATGGGTTTTTAGAATTTTAGTAATCACGAGATGCAAATTTCGTCTCTCTTAATTTATGTTTAGTATATCGCCATTTAGTTTCTAGTTTTAGGATATCGATTATTTTATAGTTTGTTAAAAATATATAATATTATATACAAGGCAATTCTGTAAGTGATAAATTTCATAGAATTTTATTCATCGTGAGATGCAAATTTCGTTTCACTTAATTCGTGTTTAGAATGTCAGTATTTTGTTTCCAGTTCGAGGATATCAATTGTTTTGTAGTATGTTAAAACTTTATTATTTCTACGTGGATATGAAATTTTTGGAAACAATTTCGTAAGTGATGATTTTTGTTAGAATTGTTGTAATCGAGAGATGCAAATTTCGTTTCCTTTAATTCAAGTTTAGTCGCCATTTTGTTTCCAGTTCGGGGATCTCAATTATTTTCCAGTATTTCAAATATATATTATTTCCAAGGAGATCTAAAAGTTTTTAAAGCAATTCGGCAAGTGATTATTTTTTTTAGAATCTTGGCAATCGCGAAATGCAAATTTCGTTTCTCTTAATTTATGTTTAGTGTATTGCCAATTAGTTCCCAGTTTTGGGATATCAACTATTTTGTGGTTTGTCAAAAAAATATTATTTCTAAGTGGATTTGGAGATTTTGAAGACTATTGCGTAAGTGATATTTTTTTTTCTTTCGAATTTTAGTCATTCGTTTTATTTGGGTCAAGTTTACGGAGTCACTACTGTATTTTCAGCTGGGGGAATAGCAATTATTTTATAGTATGTGGTAAATAAATAATTTCTACGTGAATTTCTAAAATTTTGAAAACAATTCCGCCAGTGTAATTTTTTCAAAAATTTTTTTTTCGCTTGATAACAATTTCGCCCCCTCCAATTTAAGTTTACAGTGTAGCCATTTTATTCCCTGCTCGGAGATATCAATTGTTTTGTATGTCAAAAATATATTATATGTAAGTGAATTTGGAAATTTTGAATACAATTCTACCAGTGTAAGTCAATGCAAAATAAAAAAAATAAAAAAATTCCACTAGTGATCATTTTTTTAGAACTTTAATAATCGTGAGATGTAAATTTCGCTTTAATGCAAGTTTAGGGTCTTATCATTTTGTTGCCAACTGGAGAATATGAATTGTTTTGTGGTATGCCAAACATACATTATTCCTATGTGTATTTGAAAATTTTGCGAGTGATAATTTTTTTAATTTTTTATAATCGCGAGATGCGAAAACGTTTTGTATGATGAATATAATTTCTTTTAAAGAATATAAAAACTGTTTTTATACCCTCTAATCGGAGAAAGTTACATGATGACCACAACAGTATTTTTACTTTCTCTACTACGAAGATCGGGAAATTTTTCTCAAACATTTCTTCAGCGGGAATATCCGTTTTGAGGTTCCTGTAGGTGAATTTAGAAATTTTGAACACAATTCCACTACTGTAAGTCAATGCCCAATAAAAAAAAAATACAAAAATTCCACTAGTGATCATTTTTTTTAAACTTTAATAATCACAAGATGTAAATTTCGCTTCCTTTAATTCAAGTTTAGGATCTTACCATTTTGTTGCCAACTGGAGAATATGAATTGTTTTGTGGTATATCAAACATGCATAATTCCTATGTGGATTTGAGTTCCGCGAGTGATTAATTTTTTAATTTTTTATAATCGCGAGATGCGAAAACGTTTTGTATGATGAATACATTTTCTTCTAAAGAATACAAAAGCTCCATTTATGCCCTCTAATCGGAGAAAGTTACATGATGACCACAACAATATTTTTACTTTCTCTATTACGAAGATCGGGAAATTTCTCTCAAAAATTTCTTTAGCGGGAATATCCGTTTTGAGATCCCTATAGGTGATTTCTGGAGGTTATCGAACCGAGACAAGTTGAAGCTAATTTGTTATTGTTTAAAATACTAATAAATATCTAAGTGAAGCTAAAATTCAGCATTGATAATATAAGTGATACTGAATGTGACTTTGATTCGGATGATTTGATCACCGACAAAAATTATGAGGTTACACTATCGTCAAGTTATTCATCTTCTGAATGGAAAATATTCCCAGAAAAAAATCAGAAAATGGATTATGACTTAAAAGAATCACATAATGAATTGAATTGTAGAAGAGGAAAAGTATTGTATTTCTCATTTTATTGTATTTTTCTACAAGAAGGAATTTTGATTTTATTTTATTTATGAAATATTATTTCCAATAACGACGTTTTGGATACAAGGCGAAACAATACTAAGCCTCGAATAGTTTAGATAATTGCACAGGTAAAAAAAACATTTTCATTTTCGTTAGTGGTTTATTTATAAAATTACTTTAGGAAATACTGGTAAATTTGGATTTGCGAGAGACTTTTCCGGTAACAGAGTTGGAGATAATCTATTGAACTTTTATAAATCATTTGTAACCGAAGATGTTTTATCTCTTATTGTCAAAGAAACTCAAAGGTACGCAGAACAAAAAAAATAATTTCGGAAATTAGCAATGAAACTCTATTTTAACAAACTGGAGGGAGACCATTCATATGCTCCAACTTTTTTTTCGATTTTTTTGCTTCAACTTTATTCACGTTTATGTTTCCATTTACAAAAAATAATAACTCAACTAAAAATCAGTCTGTTTTAAAAATAAATCTTAATTTTGATAAAATATAGTTTTCAGAACCGAATAAAATTTTAATCGAATTTTATGGCCGTGTTTAACATTTTTCGATTGTTTTGCTTCAACTTTATTCACGCTTACATTTCCATTTACAAAAATTAATAACTCGACTAAACATCAGTTTGCGTTTAAAATCCATCTTAATTTTTATGAAATATAGTTTTCAGAACGGAATGAAATTTTAATCGAGTTTTATAGCCGTGTTTAACATTTTTTCGACTTTTTTGCTTCAACTTCATTCACGCTTACATTTACATTTACAAAAATTAATAATTCGACTAAACATCAGTCTGAACTGAATGAAAGTTTATTCGCCGTGTTTAACATTATTTTAGTTTTTTTTGCTCCAACTTTATTCACGCTTACATTTTCATTTACAAAAAAATTCATTAATTTTATCGTCGTGTTTAACATTTCTTAGATTTTTTTTGCTCCAACTTTATTCAAGCTTACATTTTAATTTACAGAAGGAAAATTAATAACTCGACTAAACATTCATCTGTTTTAAAAATAAATCTTAATTTTGATGAAATATAGTTTTCAGAACTGAATTAAATTTTAATCTAATTTTATCGCAGTGTTTAACATTTTTTCGATTTTTTTGCTGCAACTTTATTCACGCTTACATTTTCATTTACAAAAATTAATAATTCGACTAAACATCAGTCTGTTCTTCAAATATATTGTAATTTTGATGTAATATAGTTTTCAGAACTAAATGAAATTTTATTCGCCGTGTTTAACATTTTTTTCGTTTTTTTGCTCCAACTTTATTCCCGCTTACATTTCCATTTACAAAAAGTAATAACTCGACTAAACATTAGTGTTTAAAATCAATCTTTTTTTTAAATTATAGTTCTCTGAATTAAATGTATTTTTTATAAAAATTTATCTCCGCCTTCCACAATATTTCGATTTTTCTTATCATGTGTCCGCCTTATTTATTAAAAATTATTAACTCCACTAAAAATCTATGTATTTAAATTCAAGCATAATTTTGAAGAAATGCAGTTTTCAGAACTAAATGTAATCTTCTTTCAAAAAATTTTCTTCGCGTTTTTTCTTTTAAATTTTCACTCCATTTTCAAAAATTAATAGCTCTAGTGAAAACTCGTCAATTTTTTTAAATCAAGGATCATTTTAACCAAATGAAGTCTACAGAATTGCATGTAATATTTATAGAATTTTATTTCAGCGTTTTATATTTTTTAATTCTTTTTTTCTACGACTACGTTTAGTACAAATTAAATATCAACGTTTTCAAAAAACCATAATTCGTTTGAAAATTGCCAGATTTTCTAAAATCCAGTAGATTTTGATATAATGTCAATTTGTGAATTGAATTTTTGTGTAATTATATCTTTGTCATTCATATTGTTTTCGATTTTTTTTCTACGACTTTATTTGTTCCAAATATTAACATAACTTAAAGTTTATTTGATAATTTGAAGAAATTAAAATCTTTAGGTAAAACTTCAAAAACTGGAACCTTAACCGTTTTCTCCATTTTTTTAAATATTGCAACAAATTTTATATAAATGCTAAAGTTAACAAAAAACTGCATATGTTTTGTTGATAAATTATTCCATAAACTCTTTGAATTTCGAGAAAAAAATAAAGTAGAAAATGTTTATGTTTTTATTCTATAGTTACATAAAATTTGTTGAAACAAAAATTGTATACAGTGCGTTCATAATTTTTCAGTTTTTCAATATTTAGAATTTTCCGACGAATCCAAATATGCGATAATATACGGAGTGTTCTTTTAAAAACGGTGACCTTGTTTCAGAATGTGTTTATGGGACACCCTGCATAAATTTACTTCAAAAATTGAGCAGCTGAAAATATTGATCGACGTGTCCGACCGTTTCTCCAGAAATTAATCACCTGAATTTTGAACGAATTCCTTTCATATCATATCGGAAAAAGTTACATGGTAGCCACATGAATATGTTTTTATTTGTAAGGATCTAATTTACGCAAAATTGATATCTTGAGCGTTATGATCAAATGTGTAAATAAAATGCCTTAAGTAAAACCGTTGATATCTCGAGCTCTAATTAAAAACTATCCATCAAATGAAAAATAGTTTCGCCATCATTGCCCATTACATCACGCTGCAATTTCTAGGTCAAAAACTTTGGTACGCACACGAAAACAGACAAAACAGACAGACAGACTGGCACACGCAGCACACTGCGTGGAGTTGCGTTATTCGTAATTAAAGGCCGAAAAGCGCATGATTTATTTATTAAGTTCACTTTCTAAAAAAAAAAAATCATAATAAGTACGCCTTTTTTGTGTTGGCACTCTTGCTCTCATCGGCGATTCGATTACGGCGTCTCTCGGCGCCGATCAATTGAATATTTATGAGGGCATCATCTCGACACGAGATAAACGGAAAGAAATGGAAGATATATATTTCCCGATTCATCAGGCTATTTATAAAAAAGCGGCGCGAGAGGATATATCACTTCGGCTATTTTTGATTTGTGTAATTATGTAAAGGCTGAAATGGGAGCGGCTTCTGATTTTCTTTTTTGAAACTCCACATGCCGACACTCATTTGTTGGTAAAGATTTCCTCTTCTTATTTCATTTTTACACTTTAATGCAGAATCACTAAATGGGTCTACACTTTCAGATTTTAGGATTTATGTCAAGTTGTTCTAAATTCATTACTTCTATTAGACAATTAATTTGAGACCACCTCACTTGTTGCAGATGCAGTAAATAAATGCAAGAAAGACGAAAAATTGCCTGAATATATGAATAGACATGTCATTAGGCATCTAAAAAAATAAGAGATCACTAGTGCAATCTTATAATTTGTATTTAAAAACTGAATTGAAAAATTCACTATTGTAACCACAAGCACAAACAGTGAATTTTTCAATTTAGTTTATTTATGGATTACCACGCAGTTACGGTTGCAACCGTCCTCTTCATGATTGTTTCCATTATTTTCTAGGGGATATAATTAAAATTGTGTAACGTAATTAATTAGTTATGAAACTACACTTGACAAAAAAATTAATTAATGTGCACTGGCAACCAGCACAGTACGCGCAGAGAGAGAGAAAGAAAACAGAAATAATTCATACGATTGGCTGTGGTTGATAACAAGGACAAGCCGTTTTAATTAGATGCAAATGTTATTTGGGACGGAATTTGTGGATATGTTGCCCCCTAATTATGATGATGATGGATGAATTTCGAAATGTAAATGTCCATCCGGAAAATTAATTACTGGTCCACTCCCGATAATTATTTGCGAAAAACTTGGCGAGTTTTCCAATTAAAAAGTTTACGGGCGCGCGTGGGAGTATGGAAATTTTCCACCCATTTTCATTACGGATAATCCCCGGCCTAACTCGAAAGAGTAATCGATTATTATCCATTAAAACTACGTCGAAACTTTTTGCAGGAAATTAAAAGAGCCCCGGGCCCGATCCGGCCGAAATGCCCAATATTTCAGCATCATAAATGCGTTTAAGAGCAACAATGATTTGACAAGAATCGGTGACAGTTTCCTAATAACGACGACAGCTCACAGCAGATCATTTAAACACTGTGTTTCATGTATCCCTTAAAATGAAGTAGCACATAGTAACGGCCGCCATTTTGGAAAATTTTGTGTCAATGGAAACTGTTTATTCTATCCAAGTAAAAGTATACGAAAATGCATCCCTATAATATTTATAGTTTTCACAAAATCATAATATGACATTATATTTAAATGAATTTTGAGATATTTTGGAATATTTTGATGGAAACTATTTATTCTGTCCAAAATTATATCAAAAACTATAGGGACGGATTATTTACAGTTTTCACAAAATTCATTTTAAGTAATTTTGGAAAATTTTGAAACGGTGGAAACTGTGTATTCTTTCCAACTAAGATTAAACGAAAATATAGGCACGGAAAATTTACAGTTTTCACAAAATCGTAATATGATATTATGCTTAAATTAATTTTGAGCAATTTTAAAAATGTTTGTGTCATTGGAAACTGTTTATTCAGTCCAACCAAAATTATATCAAAAACTATAGGGATGGAGTATTTACACTTTACACAAAATCGCAATTTTATCTATTTTTAGTATTTCAATAATTTAAATGTATTTTGTGATATTTTAGAAAGTTTCATGTAGATTGCAATTGTATTTTTTATTTCGGGTGGCCAAAATAAGTACTATTTTTTAGTTTTGGGCTCTGATCACATAAAATTTTCTCAAAATCCAGTGACAGTATTAAAAAAAAAACTGATACAGCAATTAACATGAAACTTAAAACATAATTCTCATTTGACAATCCGAAGAACTGAAAAATTTTTGGTAAAATTTCCTACAGCGAAAGGGGTATTTAAAACTCCATCGTTTTTTGTTTTTTCAACAATTTTGAAAATTAAAAAAAATTAAGTACATTGAAGTAAATGCTAACTCTTACAAAGAAATGAAAATATTTTGGTGAAAAATATTTTTGCAGGACCTTGTTTCAAGACTTTTTAGAATTTTTATCAGAACTTTTTCATTTCTTCATTTTCAGGACTGTTTTGTCTTTTGTCTTTTTTTAGGACTTTTTTGGGACTTCTTAAGGACTTTTTTTCAGGACTTTTTTGCAGGATTCTTTTGGGACACTTTTATAAACTTTATTTTCAGGATCTTTCTTCGGGACTTTATTGGGACTTTTTTAGGACTGTTCAAAGACTCTTTTTCAGGCCTTTTTTAACGACTATCAGGACACTATTTGAGACTTTTTCTGGACAATTTTTTGCAGGACCTTCTTTCGGGATTTTTTTCATATCTTCTTTTTTAAGAATTTTTTTTTAGGACTCTTTGTCTCATTTCCAGGACCTTTTTAGGATATTTTTTCAGGATTATTTTTCAGGACTATATTATTTTCAGGACTGCTTTGAGTTTATTTAAGGACGATTCTTCTGGATTGTTTTTGTCGGGATTTTTTTTAAGTTAATTTTCGAGATCTTTCTTTTCAAGACATTATTTTCAGGATTGATTTTTCTCAGGACCTTCTTTCGAGATTTTTTCATGTCTTCTTTAGGGTGTTTTTAAGAATTTTCTTCGAAATTTTCTGTTGGGACTTTCTTCAACACTTTTCCAGGACTGTATTTTTTTTCAGGACTTTTTTGGGTTTATTTAAGAACTATTCTGCCAGATTATTTTTTCAGGACTTTCTTTTGAACTTTTTTTACTTACATTTTTCGAGACTCCTTTTGAAGTTTTTTTCAGCACTTTCTTTTCAAGATTTTATTTTCGGGAATTTTTTTAGGGGGATTTTTAAGAATTCTTTTTTTAGGTTTTTTTTTAGAATTTGGATGTATTTTGTGTTATTTTAGAAAGTTTCATGTACATGGCAATTGAATTTAAATTTTTTTTGAGTCGCCAAAATTACTACTATTTTTTTGCAGTTTTACGCTCTGATCACATTAAATTATATCAAAATCTAGTGATAGGGATATATGCAGTTTTTCAGGGAATTATTTTGATGTAGTTTTTGTCATTGTAGAAAGTTTTATATAGATGGCAAATTTTTTTCTGGTCGTCAAAATTAGTACAATTTTTTTTACGGCGTTACGCTCTGATTACATAAAATTATCTCAAAATCTAGTGATAACATACACTTTTTCAGAGAATAATTTTGGTGTATTTTGTGTATTTTTAGAAAGTTTCATTTCGATTACAAATGTGTTTATAATTTTTTTCGGATCGTCAAAATTACTAAAAAAACAATTTTAAAGCGTTACGATCTGATTGCATCAAATTATCTCAAAATCTAGAAATAGGATATATGTAGCTTTTTAAGAAATAATTTTGATGTATTTTTTTCGGGTCGCCAAAATTGGAATTATTTTTTGCAGTTTTACGCTCGGATCACATTAAATTATCTCAAAATCTAGTGATGGGATATATATAAAGTTTTATGCAAATGGCAATTACATTTAAATTTTTTTCTAGTCGCCAAAATTGGAACTATTTTTTACGGTTTTATGCTCTGATAACATAAAATAATCTCAAAATCTAGTGATAGGAAATGTGTAGTTTTTCCAGAGAATAATTTTGATGAATTTTGTGTATTTTTAGTTTCATTTAGAAAGCAAAAATGTCTACATTTTTTTCGGGTCGTCAAAATTACTTCAATTTTCTCTACAGCGTTACGCTGTACATAAAATTATCTCAAAATCTAGTGATGAGATATATGTAGCTTTTTAGCGAATAATTTTGATTTATTTTGTGTCATTTAAGAAAGTTTCATTTAGATGGCAATTGTATTCACATTTTTTTCGGGTCTCCAAAATTAGTACCATTAGTACCTTACAGCATTACGCTCTGGTCGTGTGAAATCATCTCAAAATCTAGTAATAGGATGTACATATAGCTTTTCAGGGAATAATTTTGATGTATTTTGCATAATTTTAGAAAATTTCATGTAGCTGGAAATTGTATTTAGATATTTTTCGAGTCGCCAAAATGAAATTTGTTTTTTTACAGCATTTTTTCACATAGATGACACCTGTTTTGATATTTTTTCTCTGATCGTAAAAGTGGAAATCAAATTTAAGGGATGGGTATTCTTAAAATTTTGAAATTTTTGAGTCGATGGCAATTCTTCTTGTATTTGCTTCAAGCCACCAAAATAATTACAAGTTATCACATGAATGACAGGTCCATTTTGTAAATCTGGGCCTTATTTCGAGATAGTTGCTAATATAGGATAATGCGGGACAGGGTACCAAAATTTGAGACTGTCCTGGAAAATCCAGGACAAATGGTTTAGAGCTTGTTAAATAATTATTTCTAAGAATACTGAAGATCTCGTGGATTAATAAGGTGTCCAAAATAGAAAAAAGAATAAATTAAATAACCATATATAATGTTGACACATTTGATTGGTTATAATTAATATCCATTTTTCCTGTCGTTTTTACATACATTTTATATAATTGTAAATGTAAATAAATATATTATTATTATTATAAGAAAAGCGTGGATAAAGGTTGTATTACATTAAGTTAGTTTTTGAGACACACACACGGACATACAGACACATTTCTGTTATAATCGTCTCTAGGGACTTCAAAACGCATATTAATCGCATATTTACTAATAAAACTTTTCTTAAAAATATTCACGATCACAATACTTTCTCGTACTTGATAAAGTAAGAAAGTAAAAATTATATGAATGAGTTACATTATTACATCTGTACTTTCACTAATCACCTAAAACTCGGGTATAAAACTCGTTCAAACCTTCCATAATCTCCTCATTTGTTTACGACTCCTTCAAGTTCACGGTCACCTTCACGTAAGTGTATTTTATTCTTTAACATTCAATTTAAATGCGAAGCTGCACTGATGAGAGATAAATCTCGAAACTCGTCTGCAGATGGCTATTTAATTAATTAATTTTTAAATATTTTATGGTTCAGTTTTATAGTTTAAAGTTTTCAAATTCAATTTAGTTTAATTTTCAAGTTAGTCCTGTGGGTAGAAATAAACGATCTTAAACCAATGTTATTTATCTATTAGTACTGGTAATAACATGCAAATTTCTTTTGTATCATTTAATATCCGGCGTGGCACTAGCCAGGGAAGTAGTTGTTTGAATAAGTTATTTGTTTAGTCTTAGTAAGACTCAATTTTACTTTGCAGAGTTACGAACAGGTTGAATATTCATATATTCAGGCTATATAACGTTTTATTGAATTTATTTAATGCTTTCTGCAACAAGTACGGTTGTTTCTAATTTATTTACTATTTTCATTAATATTTATTTCATATAATCCCATCACACATTGAACATAACTAGCAAAAATTATTACGCAGTTATATTATGCGTAAATTATATCCAAATATTTGTTCACAAAATTTACGAAAACGTGAGGTAGAGAATCAACACACCTGTGAAATAAACGTAAAGGTAAATATTTTTGCCTTTCGCGTTTGTAAAATTTACGTAATTTTACGTAGCGTGGGTGTAAATATGTTCATTTCTAATATTTAGGCGTAGGAAATTTGATTATCTTATTGACCGTGAGCAATGTGTTCATGTAACATTAAATGTTTCATGAGTTTACTTTGATGTTTACTTTAGTAATAAAAGGCATTTTAGTTGCATTATTTTCATCCTTGTTTGTTATCACTTTCTCCGTTACAAAGTACTGGAAAGTATTGTGATCATGATCTTTTTCTATGATCTGGTTACTCCTTTAACTAACCTAACCTATCTTTCGAAATGGGTATATGCCCAAATAAACTATTAAAAAAGGAATATGCAGGCTCATACCTCAATATCCTCAATTTTCAAATACGTTATGCTACATTGGCTGTTTCCTTTTTTTCGAAAGGCATTCTATTATAAATAAATCTCAGTTTGGATTTATGGCTGGAAAATCTACAATAAAAGTTCTTTTTTCTAAGATGAAATACAGGCTATTCAAAATAAGGAATTTTGGGTGTCTTCTGTGACTTAAGTAAAGCCTTCGTTTTGGAAGTTGGAGTTCTATAGGGTAAGCTGGTGAGTTGTTTACTTCTTATCTCTCTAAAAGATTTACATTTGAAAATTACTGACCAAAATATTTTTTTGTGGGAGATACAGCTCGAAAATCCTTCTATTGACCCAATTATTTTAATGTGTAGTGATATGAATCATGTAACGTAAGTTACGATTAATGAGGTGAGGGACGCAATCAATGGCCTTAAGCCAAATATATTTATAGGGCTTAACAGCTAGCATGTTAAAGTAATTTACGATACAAGTAACGTTATGAAGGTTTTTACATTACGAGAGGAAAGTTTGAAAACACGAGCGACGTAGGAGCGAGTGAGGAGCGAGTGCTTTTAAATTCTCGAGTAATGTAAAAGCAAATAACGTTACGTGTGTTGTAACACGGTTTATTTTATCCTATTTCTATTTTCTTTAATTTGAAAAATGTTTAATGAAAACCGTCAAAAAGCGAAGTCATGTTTGTTTATCAATACTTCCATAGCAACGAGTTGCGTTAAGATAATATAACAACACTTGTGTTGTTAAGAATTTCTTAACACTAGTGTTGTTAAAGGTACCTTACGTTACTCGTTGCTAAGAGTTATTGACATGGTAAAAGTATAGGATAAAATAAAACACTATAAACTCCATCACTATCCCATTAACTGCACTGTTTAACTCTTGCATTAAAGAGAAACATTTTACAGAAAATCTAAAAATTGTAAAAATTATACCTCTAATGAAGTTGGCCCAAACTGTACAATTAGGCGCTTCAAGAAGAAAATTGAAAATTTCTGCAACCCTTTTGAGTGGAAAGCAACAGGCGATTGATCGGTTTTAGGGCAAGTGACTGTCAAAATGATGTTTACTGAAAGACTATTACATTATTTATTATTTCTGTTGGAAAATGTTTGCGGCAAGGCGATTACAATAAAAAAATTAAAAAATCAAGCAAACCGTTAATTTCGAGTGCAAACAACAGGTGATTGTTGCATTTTAAGGCAAGTAGCAGCTGTCAAAATACTGACAATTGAAGGATAGTTGAATTATCTATATTTTTCGCAACAAAGTGCAATTGACAGCTGTCAAAATAATGTGAACTGAACGACAATTCCATTATCTACAACTTCCTGCTTAAAGATGTTTGCGATAGAAGGCGCAGCTTTCGCTAGAAAATTAACCCCTCGCAAACCATCGACTTTTAATGGAAAATAAAAGGCGATTGCTGGATTTTTGAGGCAAGTGACACTTGTAAAAATAGTCTCAACTCAAAAAGAATAATTTTCTTTGATTTCCAATTGAAAATATTTGCGCTCCAGGGCGCAGTTTACGCTAGAATATTAAACATTTCTACAAACCGATTTAGAGTGGAAAACAACAGGCGACAACTAATTTACGTGGGTAAAGACTGTTTTATGTTCAACTGGTTGCATTGTAGGATAGGGCCCACCTATCCCTTAATTTTTATTTAACCAAGAAATACTGTTGTATTTCTTGTTGATATACAACTCTTATTACTTTAATACCTACAGAAAACTGGAAACGGCGATTGTTTGTTAAGTAAACGTAGAAATTAAGGGCGGCGGGTGGTCCCTATCCAACAATCCAACCAGTTAAACATAAACAAGGGTTTTACACAAGTACAGTAATCGACGAAGTAAGAAAATAAATATTGCTTTTGTTTGTATTTTGTAAATTAATTTATGTGAGTAAACGTTGTTTTATGCTTAAATGGTTAGATTGTAGGAGGGGGACCACCCACCACTTAAATTTTTATTTAACCTAGAAACACTGTTTATGTATTTCTTGTTGATATAAAACTCTTATTACAATTGAAAGAAAACTGGAAACAAGGATTGTTGGTTAAGTAAACGCAGAAATTAAGGGCGGTGGGTGGGCCCTACCTCACTATCTAGACAGTAGATTATAAAGACGGTTTTATAAACGACCAACAAAATAATGAAATGTCATTTTATGTTTTTATAAATTGGTTTACGTGAGAAAAATTTGTTTTATATTCAACTGTTTTGATTGTAGGATAGTCCCCATCCACCTCCCATTGTCTCGAATTTACTTAACCTACAAACATTGTTTATGTATTCGTTGTTGCTATATAACTTCTGTTATATAGTTATTTTAACAGAAAACCAAGCACTGGGTTTGTATGTTAGGTTAGGTAAACGTGGAAACGAAGGGTGGTGGGTGGCCCCTATCCACTCAACCAAGCGCTAGAACATATATAAGAGTTTATTAAATAAAACTAATATTTTATACATAAAATACATGTAAAAACGTCAGGAAAAATAGTATTAATTTATATCTATTAATTGAGTTTTAAAAACTTGAATAGTGAAAAAAGTCGTAGAGGAATTTTGCGCCAAAAGGTAAAAAAACTATTAGATTGTGGACATCAACCCCTACCCCCGGGGGTGGACTCCACCCCCAGAAGGCGCGGTTTAAGGTACGCTAGAATTTTTTTTTCTCAGTTTGTGTAAAATTATCGATCGAGTCGATCCCGTCCACTCCCACCCCTCTAGAACCAGCACAACCCCCGGGACGAATATCTGAAAATCGAAAAAAAACATCAAAACGCGCTGGATCAGAAGTCGGTCGGCGACCGAGCGGGAGGGTGGCGGCCGCATTTTTTAGAAATTAAAAACGATTTCAAAGCGAAGTTCGGTGCCCGATTTTTGAATTTTTGCCCCAATCGGGCCACGCCCCCTTTTTTACTTTTGGGCGTACTTTCGGGGACGTATTTTTTTCTATGGAAATCGAAAAGATTAAACTTTCAGGGTAGGCGGGGGGTGAGACGAGCCATGATCCGTAATTTTTTCAAAACCCTCCAAACACCCCCCGCCCCTCCAGAGCGCGTTATTTGGCCCACCCCGGACATTTTTTTCTTTCCTTTTTATTTCTTTCGAGGACGTATATTTTTCTATTTATATCAAAGAGTTGAAACTTTTAGGGAGGGTTCGGGGTAAGACGATCCTTCATCTGTATTTTTGTCAAATTTTTTAAAACACCCCCTACCCTTCCGGAGCGCGTCACCCAGTTTTTCGTTTTTCTTCTTTTAGTGATTTATTTTTTTCTTTTCAAATTGAAAAGCTGAAACTTTCAGGGATGCCAGAGGATATAACCGGCTTGCAATGGAAATTTTTTCAAAATTTTGGATACTACCCTTATACTTCATTTGCACTCCCGAGTTCGTTCGTTTCTTCTTTTAAGGACGTATTTTTTTTTATTTTCAATTCGAAAAGCTGAAACTTTCAGGGATGCCAGAGCCGGCTTGCATTGGGAATTTTTTCAAAATTTTTGAAACTACCCTTATACTTTATTTGCACCCCCGAGTTCGTTCGTTTCTTCTTTTAAGGACGTATTTTTTTTTATTTTCAATTCGAAAAGCTGAAACTTTCAGGGATGCCAGAGCCGGCTTGCATTGGGAATTTTTTCAAAATTTTTGAAACTACCCTCATACTTTATTTGCACCCCCGAGTTCGTTCGTTTCTTCAGTTAAGGACGTATTTTTTTTTCTTTTCAATTCGAAAAGCTGAAACTTTTAGGGATGCCAGAGGATATAACTGGCTTTAATTAGGATTTTTTCAAAAATTTACCCCTTACTACCCTTACGCTTTATTTACCCCCTCCCCCCGAGAGTTTTTTTTCTTTTGACGACGTATTTTTTTCTTTTCAAATTGAAAAGCTGAAATTCTTTTCAAATTGAAAAGCTGAAACTTTCAGGAATGCCAGAGGATATAAGCGGCTTTTATTGGGAATTTTTTCAAAATTGTTGAAACTACCCTTACGTTTAATTTGCACCCCCCGAGTTCGTTTTTCATTTTTTAAGGACGTATTTTTTTCTATGGAAACCTAAGAGTTGAAACTTTTAGAGTGGGTAGGGGATGGGACGAGCCATGATCCGTAATTTTTTCAAAATTTTTCAAACACCCCGCACCCCTCAAGAGCGCGTTATTTGGCCAACCCCAGAATTTGTTTTATTTCTTTCAAGGACGTATTTTTCTCTATTTAAATTGAAGAGTTGAAACTTTTACGGTAGGTTCGGGGTACAACTAGCCTTGCTCCGTAATTTTTTTAAAATTTTTGACACACCCGCTACCCTTCCAAAGCGCGTTATTTGGCCTGGCCTCTGAGTTCGTTCTACTTTTTTCAAGTACGAATTTTGCTTCTATGGCAGATGTATTTTTTTCTTTAAAAGCTGAAGAGTTAAAACTTTTAGAGTTGTTAGGGGGTAGAACGAGCCTTAATCTGTAATTAAAAAAAAAAATTAAAACACCCCCTATCCTTCCAGACTGTGTTTTTCGATGTGTGATTTTTGAAATTTGCAACAAATTATCCACCCCTTTAATTACGAATTAAACAAAAAAACATTGCATCGTATTTTGCAAAAAAAATATGCAGGACCGTTTTCTCTACGATTTACGGTGATCCGTAATTTTTTTATTCGACATTCTCGAAATACCTCAGCAGTGGTGTGGAAGGGAAAAAATTGAATTCGACTCAAATGTCAGATTTTTCAATAACTATTGAAACTAAATCGAAAACATATACAAAATTTTTACATAAAGTGCATACTTTTTAAAATATCGATTTTGCCAATTTCAAACTGCCCAAAACGATAAAAAATCATCTTTTATTTTTTTTATCCTCTTCGGAACTGCCGATGGAGATGACCTGTTTAGGTAACATGGCAGCTATTAAGAAGTATGTATTGAGCAAATTTGATTGTCTCAATAAACCTCCCTGAGGACTTCAGGGCCTTCTTTCAAAATTATAGATAAAAATTCGTAAAGCCTTCCCTACACATTTTGGATAATTTTAAACTACTTTGTCCCCTGAATTGAAGGCAGCTCTATAATATTTATTCTTTGAATTTTTTTGATTTTTCTAATCGTTTGCGAGTTATGATTTTTTTTATGTGTCAAGGCACCATATTTTTCATTTTTCATGAAAATTTGAGTGAAAATCGCATGACATGGATTTTAAAATTTTCACCAAAGATACCTCTCACCGAAAGGGTTGAAATGTGACAATTATTTTATCTCTGGGGGCCCCCGGTCGTTCGTCACCAATTAAAAAAAAATTAAAAATAAAAAAAAATTAATACAAATTAAAAATTTTAATAACGATCATACCATAAAATCGGAGAAAGTAACATGATGGCCACATCACCATTTTAATCTCCTCACATCGTAAATGAATTTATGTAATTCAAAAAATAATTCAACGTTTCATATCATCCAAATATCTGTACTCAATATTTTATAAACTAGAACTAACAACCCGTTTTAGTTATTGCGAAAATAAATAATCCAGTAATGATTATTAAGTTGTTTATTAAACTTTATTGCAATCGTTCTTCTTAGTTATTATCTGGAATATAAAACGGAAACTCCCAAGGGAGCTATTATTGTTACGAGCGCACGTGCAAGTGATTAACAATTATGAATGCTTGCGTTAGAGCTCGGGTTTTCCTTAATTTTCTTAATTAATATTCCCATAGTACATCTTCCGCGTAAATAAATTATAAAATAAAACGTGTTGTAAAAATAATTTCGGTGTTTCACCTTAACTTGCGATAATTGCAATTTATGGGTATAAGAATATTCCCCTCAAAAAAAAAAAAAACGGAAAACAAATAGGAGTATTATATTTTGTCACCTTATTTAAAGTACAATATTTTTTAACATCATTCATTGAAAAGTTATGCCAAATAAATATTTCATTTTATTTTTCGAAAAAAAAAGTAATTTTATGAAAAATATTTTCAGACAAAAGATGTTAATTTCTTTGTTGTCTTTGATATTTGTTTAAATATTTCTGTAATATTTTTCATATTTAAAATTTTTTTCCTGAAGAAACAAAAAACGGTTAAGGTAAACACGCACTTCCGGTGTACGATTTTTTTTTACAAGCAAACAAAAAATAAAATAGTAATAAAATAAATCAAAATCCGTAATTTCTTCCCAAATTAAATTGTCATTCTATTGCAAAAATGTAAACTTTTGCATTTTTCTCAATTTCCTTCCATAAAACCATCTGAAACATTGTCAATACAACTTTTTGGTGAAAATATTAGTGAGATTTACTAATCTTCCAGAGGAGTTGCTAATCCATTATCGAATATCTTTGAACGTATTGACTGCATTTCCAACAAAATACTGTTCGCAATGTTTTTTCGATACAGATATAATAACGAAACTCGTCTCTTCTCTTCGCGTCACCAACGTACGTAAAATGCATCGTGGCTGTATTTCAGGATGGTAACGACGAATAAAAAAAATGAAACCCATTCGAGCTTTCAATTCAATCAACAGCCAAATGGGTCAGAGAGTCGAAGTGAAAAATCACCCGTAGCTCCAAATTACTATTCAAATCGAACGGATCTATTAAGATATCGGTTTTAATTGACGTCCACGGCTTTCGTCGATTAATCAACGTTTCGGCGCGCGTCATCATCATCAACTCCAGGTGACGCGAGGTCAGGTCCGGAATGGAAAAAATCCCTCGGGGGTACATCCGTCATTAGATCTGGCGTAATTGATATTTGCATAAACTATAAAAATTGCGACGTTAAAAATGATTAATCGCGCAATTAACGCCGAATGGCTGTAATAAATTGGGTCTGTCAACATTATAATGGTAATCGTGTCCAATTCTACACCTTGTCCTACTTGCTTCGGCATATTTTTTTGAATACATCTTTCAATTTCGTCTTTTAACTTCTCCTGGATGGTGGAAATTAGTTGGTTTTGTAATTGCGATTTTTTTTATAAAGGGTGTTTGCGCGACAAGCTTACATATCCGAGGGCTACCGACCCGAAGCCCGATGGGTGTAAACATCTAGTATTGCCCATGGTGCATACAAAGTTGTATACCTTACTAGTTTTTCTATTTAATCACAGAAAGCTTATATGTCATTTTGACATTTCAAGCTTGCATCACAGTGGGGCAAAAAAAAACGTTACAAATTTTAAATATTCATATTTTTAATAATAATTAACGCATTGAATATTGCTTTGAAAAACAAAATATTTACACTTTGTAGTTGACAAAAATTATTAATTGCATTTTTGAAAAGTTTTCTTATAGGGGGTAATACCACAAGAGGTTTAATTTGGCCGGATAAATTTTATTTGTTTGCACGAGCCATTGAATCGACACAAATTTCGAGAATGAATTGAGATGGAAAAATCCATGAGCGCTTTAGCTTTAGAACTGTCTTCAAAACCGAAAGCATCTATCATAATGATAACTTTCATAAATTTTCTGCTGAAATTCTATTCAAACTATTTAAGACGTATTTTTGAATTATTGTCTAATTTCACATCTGTGTGTGCGTAGATCATCATTCTAAAATGTCATTCCTTAAAATAATTGGACTTAAAGCCAACTGTGGTAGATTTTTTCTATCAGAATGATAGGTTACTTTTTTTGAATTTAGTTGATATTCTGGGGACTATTCATGACTCTTTCTAATTACCTAGTTTTGCATCCTTGAATGTGTAGAAGATAATCCTGAAATTCCATCATAATCTATTGAGCGATTCTGGTGATGATCATTTTAAAAATTTTATTCATTTAATGTCTAGAACATCATCCTGTTGAAATGTCATCACAATTCATCGAGGGTTTCTCTTGATGATAATAACTTGTAAGTTCTTTAAATTTTATGTTGAAGTTCTAGGAAAACTATTTATGGCGTATTTTCAGATTATTGGCTAATTTCAAATCAGAGGGTAGCGCTCCTGCTTCTGGGCCTCGTGGTCGTGGGTTCGAATCCCATCCGGGCGGTCACTTTTTCGGAATGAAAAATGGCCGTACTGGTCCATGGATGTCTAGTGGTTGTCCTTTCATATCAATATATGAATTTATTACAAAGAATCGGTTGTGGCAGAATAGCCAAGTAGCTTACGCCAATTTCCCTAATATCATTCACTCTCCTTAACCCGAAATCCCATCAAAAATAAAAAAACATGAAAACCAAAAACATAATAATAATTTCCAAGTTTTCATAAAGTTTGAGTTAAAATGACGTATTTTTCGATTATTAGCAAATTTCGTGTCAATGTGAAGAATATCATCCATAACTTCATCAAAATCCATTGACGATTGATATTGAAATCGAAAACAGTTTTTGAGTTTTAGATTAAAGTCCTAAATTTATAGCAGTTTATGTTACTTTATACAAACGTTTTTTGTAGACTGTAAATTTTGCCACAATTTGGCTTCTTAGTAACCAGCAATGGTTTGAAAGTTATGTATCAGCGATGGGCAAATGCAACTCTTCGTTAAGTTAAGTGCTGCTTCTATTAAACAATAGCCCCTGGTTATTGCAAGGGAACTAAGTTTTAAATCAACAACAGAACATAAATATTTCTCTCTTATTTGTTGCTTCTCAGCTGCGGAACCCTAGTTGATGTTCAACTGTTTAAAAGAGACGATTTGACCCCTATTTTTCCACCTTAAACGTAACCTAGACAATCTGCTCAAATAGTCCTTGTTCTTGCCCAAGTTCTACTTTGTAATTTACAACATTTACAAAGAAGTTTCTTTGTTAAAATTGCGTTTTATATATCAAGTTAATGTAAAAACTAAGGGCGGGGGTAGGCTCTATTCCATAATTCAACCAGTTATCCACAGCCTAGTTTTATTGCAAATAAACTAATTTCTAAAACGAAAAGAGAAAAATAATATTTCTTTATTCAATTTGTTGCTTTAAATCTATGAAACCCTACTTTATATTCAACTCTTTGATTGGAAGGATAGAGCCCACCCACCATCCATCGTATTTTCTTTAATAACTCTGCTTAAATAAAGAAAGCTCTTCGTTAAATTCTAGTTTTAAAATTTGCAACTTTTTCATTGATTTACTAAGAAATTTCTTCAATCAAACTGTGTTTTCTATAGTAAGTTAATGAAGAAACTAAGGGCGATGGGTGGGCTCTATTCCACAATCCAACAAGTTAACCACAGCCTAGGGTTATTGTAAATGAACTTAAAGAAAGCTCTTCGTCATATTCAAGTTTTGAAATTTGCAACTTTTTCAGTGATTTAGAAAGAAGTTTCTTCAGTCAAACAGTGTTTTCTATATTAAGTTAAAGATATGGCATCGGATGGGCTCATCCTACAATCCAATCAGCTAACCACATTCGAGGGTTATTGCAAATGAACTAATTATTGAAACAAAGATAATGTTTCTGCGGAACCCTTTATGATTTTCAATTGTATAAAAGGTAGGATACGGCCGGTCCACCACCCTTATTTCTAACTTAAACTTATCGTAGAAAAATCCTGTTCAAATGAAGAAAGTTCTTGCTCAAGTTTTGAAACCTCCAACTTTTCCAGGGATTTACGAAGAAGTTTTTGTATTCAAACAACGTTGTCTATATTACGTTAAAGATAAAATAAAGGGCGGTAGGTAGGCACTATCCCCAATCCAAGTAGTCACAGGGCGGTGGGTGGGCTCTATCCGATAACCCAACCAGGTAACCACAGTCGAGGGTTATTGGAAATGAACTAATTTTTGAAACAAAAATAATAAGATAATATTTCTGCTTTACACCTGCGGAACCCTAGTTGATGTTCAACTATTTGAAAGATAGGATACAGTCCGCTGTCCACCCAGCTCTATAACCTAAAAAAAAAATTGGAATTTTTTCAGGGATTTACAAAGAAGTTTCTTCAATCAAACAGTATTTTCTATATTAAGGTAATGTAGAAACAAAGGGCAGTGGGCGGGCTCTATTCCACGATCCAAACAGTGAACCACAGCCTAAGGTCTAAGTTCCCAAATAATAACCGAAAGATAATATTTCTGTATTAAATTTGTTGCTTTACATCTAGAAAACCCTACTTTATGTTTAACTCTTTGATTCGGAGGAAAGAGACCACCCGCCACCCATCGTTTTTTTTATGTAAACTGGAAAACTCTGCTTAAATAAACTGCTTTTTCAAGTTCAAGTTTAGAAATCTGCAATATTTTCAGGGATTTACAAAGAAGTTTCTTCAGTCAAACAGTGTTTTCTATATTAAGTTAAAGATATGGCATCGGATGGGCTCTATCCTACAATCCAATCAGCTAACCACATTCGAGGGTTATTGCAAATGAACTAATTATTGAAACAAAGATAATATTTCTGCGGAACCCTTTATGATTTTTAATTGTATAAAAGGTAGGATACGGCCGGCCCATCACCCATATTTCTAACCTAAGCTTATCGTAGAAAAACCCTGTTCAAATGAAGAAAGTTTTTGCTCAAGTTTTGAAACCTCCAACTTTTCCAGGGATTTACGAAGAAGTTTTTGTATTCAAACAGTGTTATCTATATTACGTTAAAGATAAAATAAAGGGCGGTAGGTAGGCACTATCCCCAATCCAAGTAGTAGTAAGGCGGTGGGTGGGCCTATCCCATAACCCAACCAGGTAACCACAGTCGAGGGTTATTGGAAATGAACTAATTTTTGAAACAAAAATAATAAGATAATATTTCTGCTTTACACCTGCGGAACCCTAGTTGATGTTCAACTGTTTGAAAGATAGGTTACGGTCCGCTCACCATCCATCTTTATAACCTAAACTTAACGTAGAAAAACCCTGCTCAAATAAAGAAAGTTCTAGTTTTGAAATCTCCAACTTTTCCAGGGATTTACAAAGAAGTTTTTGCAATCAAACAGTGCTGTTCATATTAAGTTAAACAAAAAATGATGGGCGGTTGGTTTGCCCTATCCCCAATCCAATTAGTTAAAGGGCGGTGGGTGGGCTCTATCCCACAATCCAACCAGTTAACCACAGCCGAGGGTTATTACAAATGAACTAATTTTTGATAATGTCTTAAACCATCTCTCCAGAAAATGTTTTAGACAATTTACATTGACTTTAGCTTTCATAAATTATCATTAAATGTGTTACCTTTGCCATTGATCAAATAAAATAATCCGAACTTTGCAGTAACAAAAATGGCTGGGTCAGAAAGAAAATTTTGAACTTCTGCCAAAAATTACAATAGAAATTATACATTTATTTCAAAATTATGTTAAAACTATGATTGAGTATTCTTAAATAATATGCCTTCACAATTACCGAAAGTACACTATTGCAGTAGCAAATATGTAAACTTAGATGCCTCAAAAAGAACATTTACAAAAATTACACATTTATTTCGACAGATGGTTGAAACTTTGACAATTTAATCTTAAAAGTGTACTTTTGAAAATTATCCGAATTTTGTAATAATATGCATGGCCGAAAATTTTCCTAAAATTGCTTTAGAAATTCTATATTTATTTGGCCAGATGATTTCACAATTTAATCTTAAATAACATGCTTTGACAACTGCCTAAAGAAAGTTATCTTAATATCACATATGGTATATTTTGATAAGCCAAAAAAAACTTTACATTAGAGTTTCCACATTTATTGCGACTCTATAATTGTCCAAATAAATTATCCAAATATTGCTCAAGAAGGTAAATTTTGATGGCCAAAAATAAAGTGTTTTCAGAAATTGCTTTTGAAGTTTTTTTTAATAAATAGTTTAAACCTTAACGGATTAATCTTAAACAACATGACTTTACAATTCCTGTACTAGAAGGTACAGTTTTATGACGAAAAATTAAAATTGCTTTGGAATTTCCACAATAATTGCGAAGGTTGGTTAAAATTTGAACAGAATATTAATAAATAACATTTTGATAACCAAAATTTAACTTTCTCGAAAAATTGTTTTGAAAATTTGACATTTATTTCGAAAGATAGTTCCTAAACAACGTACCTAAACAACGACCCAAAGAAAATGATCAAAACTAGCTGTGCTAGAAATCTAACTCTCATGACCAAAAATAAACTTTTTACAGAAAGTGGTGTAAAAATTCCATATTTATTTTAACAGATGGTTGAAACTTTGACAGATTATTTTTGAATACTGGGTTGAATAATGTTCCTTCAGAATTGCTTAAAAAAATATCCCAAGACTGGCTGCGCTAGAATTTAAAGATTGAACATTACTACGAAATTATTTTATTTTATTATTTAAATTATTATCTTCTAAACGCATTGGAAAATTAATTGGCTTTAAAAAACCTAATATTTCTACAACTTGTTGAAATTCAACATTTTTGTATTGACTATTGTTTCGCTACACAGTGGCTTATCTGTATTTCTTCGCCTGAAGTATAAGGAAAAAATTGTAGCGGATGCAAAATAGTAAATTTATGTAATAGACGTTATTATTTAAAATAAATATGAACGTGATTAATAAAAAAAAGATGGCCATAGACTTTATTACTTGAATAAATACGGATTTTCAAGTCTGTATTAAACTTTACTGAAAATGTACAAGAATTTCCACTATTTGTTCTTTAACACAAGGGTGGAAAGAACGCGCGCGCGTGTGTGTGTAGAGATATAAATTTGCGTCTACCTGCTGCGCCCTTATCGATCCGGCGACCCTTTTGTGTCGCAACTCCGGCGGCTACGCCAAAGGCCCCTACACCGGTTTCGAAATATTTTGACCACCGGACATGACCGGAAATGCGACCACTTTACTATCTCATTTACAAAAGAAAAAAGGAACGACAGGTTTATTGGAGGTAGGATCGAATTCTCGGCGGATAAGGAAAGATCAAATCGATGTTAAGAGTTCCCGGGAAGAATTCAGGTATGACGGAAATGTTATCTAAAAAGCGATAACTTTCTATCGGGAATTTTAACATCGTAAAATGTATTTGTAGAAATTGTAAATTGGATCGCTCAGAATGTGGATTATGGAGTTTAGATGTTTCCCGAAAAGTTTTAGTGAATTGAATTTACTTATAAGCGACGGCTCGTTAAAGTTCACTAGAAGAAAGCAGAAAATAGTGCCCCAATACTTCTTTATAAAACTGAGTAGTGCATCCCGAGCTGTTCTTATCCTCGTCAATCAAAGTTCACGAACTTCCATTGCAAGCACTTTATATTTGTTTTACCAATTATACAGTTTTTCTTTTAATAACAATTGAAAATCGTTATATGGTACAGATCGCTTTGAACACGTCCATATTAAAAATTAAATTTAAAAAAATTTCACGCTATCAAAATCCGTTCAAATTTTGGATTCACTGTCCTTTTACTTGCCAACGTCTTTTGGCCTAAATCTGAAACGATTATACTCAGTGATATTTAATATGTAATACACTAGTAGTGCAAGTGGTTCTTTCAATGTTATTTGTTTATAGTTTTACAATTAGGAAGACTTAATTTTGAAGAGTTACGAAGTGGTTGTATATTCAAATATTCAGGCTACTTTTCGTCTTTGAATTTTAATATACTTACAGAGGATTTCACAAAGGTGATAATAAATATAACTCTGGATTAAATGACGTAACACTGGTATTATATTTTCGGCTGTGTAAACGATCTTTCAAATGGTAAACGGAATGCATAATTCGAGGTTAGGTTTTGCTATTACATTACACATATTTTAATTAATATTTACTTTTTTACAATGTTTTGTTTTCAATTTCGATGTATTTTTATCTTAAATCCTCTTCCGAGGCTCCGCTTCTAATTTAAACAAAACCGATACAAAAATGTATTCGCTCAGACAATGGCGTATAAAGAACGTTTACACATCTGAAAATATAATACCGGTTTACGAAAAACCTGGCTTAAGTAAATGTTTATGAAATCCACCGTAACACTAGTATACTGAAAGCTTGAAAGTCATTAATAAAAACTAAACAGTGAAATTTTAACTCAAAGTGTTGACAAATAAATAATAAAATTCTCTAGAAATCATAAGTTATTTATTGAAAGGTAAAAATGTAGACATTTTTTTATTCAAATGATGAAATTTTAATGTAAATAAAAAATTATCCGCATCGGTACTAACTCATAATCGACACGATTAAATTAATTGATCGGATTTTATTACCCCTTTCAAAACATAAATTCCGAAACGTCGAAAAATTCAGCATTAGCATAAAAAATGAATCCGATTTGCATACGGACATAACTCTTTCAATTCGGAAAAAAGTTAAGTAACTACGGATTCCCAAATCCGAATCCCACGGTAAATATTTTCCTAGATAATGCTCATGTCTAATTAATTCAGGGAGGTGTCTTCTGGCTCGAGGATCAAAACAGATTAGGTCTCTTTCTCTCTCTCGCTCTCTCTCTCTCTAGGTTATACACGTATTCATGCAAATACTCCTCTTATTTTCTCACATTGTATACATGCACGTCTTTATCGGTTAGATCTTCCTCTCTCATGTCTACAACCGTACCCGCAGCCACCCACTGTTCTTCAGTTTTATTTATATAAACAGTTAGGAACATGAGTGAGAATAATTTAATTTATAATAATAATAATCCTTTATTAGTGAAGAGAATGGTTGCGACTGAATTGAAAAATTCACTATGTTTAAACCACAACTAATTATCGTAATAGTATATTATTCAACAAGCACATAATGAAAGCTATTAATCATGAGAATGAGGTTTACAGAACGAGCCGCAGGCCTACAGGTCTACAACCAGAAAATGTGTAATTTTTCTTGCTTACTGCAAGTTAACATCATAAAAAATGGTGATGTGGCCATCATGTTACTTTCTCCGACTTTATATTTATGTTTTCATGGGTTTATTTTCAATTAAAATCATATTTTAAATGTACATCGAGCGTTGCGTAAACTCAGATGGAACTGACGTTTAAAACGTCAAAATCATGAAATATGGAAAAATTATACTTCAAATTCAAAAACTCGGTTTACTCAAAAACTAACGATATTTCGAAAAAAACTTATTCCTTAGAAGTTGTTCATTTTGGCATTCTCTACAATTATTATTCATATAAATTTGCTGTAACTATTATCGTTTCATAATTATAAACCAAAAATTAAAAAAAATTAATACATTTTTTTCTCGAATAGCAATGACTTTATGAAAAATATTTTCAAGCAAAAGATGTTCATTTCTTTGTTGTCTTTGATGTTTGTTTAAATTTTTTTGTGATATTTTTCATATTTAAGAAAATATTGGCAAGAAACAAAAAACAGTTAAGGTAAACGCCCACTTCCGGTGTACGAAATTTTACCAAAAGCTTTTCAGTTCTTCGGATTATCAAATAAGACGTATGTTCAAAGTTTAATATCAATTGCTCTATTAGTTTTTGAGATACAGCGCACACAGACAGACACACACACACACACACAGAAAAAATTCCAGAAATTGTTGAAATGGCATCTAGGGACCCCAAAACGGATATTTCCGTAAAAAAAATTTTTGAAAAAAAAATCACGATCCCAATACTTTCTCGTACTTCGTAACGGAGAAAGTAAAAATGACAATTCGCTAAAGCATTTGACAAAAAAATCACTATTTATTGGTAATGTTAACAGTTACATTTGAACAATTATTAAAAATGATAGAAGGCATAGAAGCTACATCTAAATTTACATTTTGATTTGAAGCATCTAAATTTACTGATTTAGTGAAACCGGCTGATGTAGCTGTTAGATTTTGAGTTGACGATTCTACTGAATGTAAAATTTTTCTGGCTGTTTCTTTTTTGTTTTCTAAGGAATCGTTTAAATAACCTTCTGCAACCACAAGTTGACTTCGACCCTCCATTTCGCTTAAGGGCTGTGATATCTCCACCAGCATCAACCATGATGGTAGCTGAAGTTCTCCGAAAGTTATGACCCGTATACTGCTCAGGATTTGGAATTTTCAAAAAACTGGCAATATCTCTTCCCATTTTTGTACACTTTCCATTTTGAAAATTTAGAAAAAAATAATCACTTTTCATCTGATTTCGGATGCAAAAATATTTTTTTCACATCTTATTAAATAATATAAACGTTGTTAAATCGTTTTTGATTGAGAAAGTTGTCCATTATTCGACCAAATCATTTTCTCCACAGGTGACGTCCAATAAAATGATAGCGGTTTCATTGCCCAACAGGTGACGTCCAATCAAATGATAGTGGTTTAATTGCCCAACAGTTTAGTTGTTACTATGGTTACGATTCGTTTTTTGTCAGCGAACTGCCGCAATTTCCAAATAGAAAAACTATTTGTTATAATTTAATATAAACAGAAAAATCAGGTAATTATATAATATGATGCGAAAAAGTATAGTATTAAACTCGTGAACAAGTTGGCCATTGCCACTCGGTTGAATTGCTTCACCCTCGTAGCAATGGCCAACTTTTTCACTCGTTTAATAATATACTATTTTACAACGTTGTAAAAATTATCAGTCGCAGTAAATTTTCTAACAATTTTAGTCTTTGTGGAGGGCACCTTCACCATATATCACGAATTAAGGTCTTCTAGGTCCTTAATTTTCATATTGTATAACTCATTTGAACGACAGGCACCCATTATTCCCATAATTAATGCAACCTATAGAAAGAAACCATTGTAATTTTTCACAAAATGTGTATGTAATTTAAAACTTACTTTTGTTGCAAGAAATTTTTCATCGGGAGCACTTCTAATAAAGTTGTTAACATTTTAGGAGAAACGGTATTGGCCTTTTTAGGCGTGAATTCTTAATTTTGTCGATTCAAATAAGCTTGCAGTTTACCAAAGGTCCCAATATTGATATTTTCATAGATTTTTACTGTACTTTTAAGCATAAAGTATTTCTGCCATAATGAAGAACAGTTGTATTTTTACTTTCTCCGTTACGAAGTACGAGAAAGTATTGTGATCGTGATATTTTTTTCAATTTTTTTTTTACGGAAATATCCGTTTTGGGGTTCCTAGATGCCATTTCAACAATTTCTGGAATTTTTTTTATGTCTGTGTGTGTGTGTGTGTGTCTGTGTGTAGACCAATTGATATGAAACTTTCAACATAAGTTTTATTTGATAATCCGAAGAACTGAAAAGCTTTTGGTAAAATTTCGTACACCGGAAGTGGGTGTTTACTTTAACTGTTTTTTTTTGCCAATATTTTCTTAAATATGAAAAATATCACAAAAACATTTAAACAAATATTGAAGAAAATAAAGAAATGCGATTATTTTGTTTGAAAACATTTTTCATAAAATCATTGTTATTTGAGAAAGAAATTTATTAATTTTGTTTTCATTTTTGGTATACAATTATGAAACGCTAATAGTATTTTTACTTTCTCCGTTACGAAGTACGAGAAAGTATTGTGATCGTGATTTTTTTCAAAAAATTTTTTTACGGAAATATCCGTTTTGGGATCCCTAGATGCCATTTCAACAATTTCTGGAAAAAAATTTTTTGTGTCTGTGTGTGTGTGTGTGTGTGTTTGACTGTGTGTGTGTGTGTGTCTGTGCGCGCTGTATCTCAAAAACTAATAGACCAATTGATATGAAACTTTGAACATAAGTTTTATTTGATAATCCGAAGAACTAAAAAGCTTTTGGTAAAATTTCGTACACCGGAAGTGGGTGTTTACCTCAACTGTTTTTTGTTTCTTGCCAATATTTTCTTAAATATGAAAAATATCACAAAAACATTTAAACAAATATTGAAGACAATAAATAAATGCGATTATTTTGTTTGAAAACATTTTTCATAAAATCATTGTTATTCGAGAAAAAAAATTATTAATTTTTTTTAAATTTTTTGTCTACAATTATGAAACGCTAATAGTTACAGCAAATTTATGTTAATAATAATTGTAGAAAATGCCAAAATGAACAAGTTATAAAGAATAAGTTTTTTTCGAAATCTCTTTAGTTTTTGAGTAAACTGAGTTTTTGAATTTGAAGTACATTTTTCCATCTTTCATAATTTTGACGTTTTAAACGTCAGTTTTATCCGAGTCTACGAAACGTTCGATGCACACTTAAAATATGATTTAAATTGAAAATAAACCATGGAAGCGTAAATATAAATGATACCATCAAGTCGGAGAAAGTAACATGATGGCCACATCACCATTTTTTTGGACAATTCTGTAAAATATACCAATACTATTGATTCCGACGTAGAATGTGCGTTTTTCTCTCTTTTCCACTCACGAAATGCCGTGTAAGTGTCTTGATACAGATTACGCGACTTTTCGGGCAACAAGTTCATTGAAGCAATTTCAGTGGCTTCCCTTAATTCCGGGGGTGTTAAATCCATATTCTTTCTTACACTCGAATCACAAGAGTAACACACAACTACGAATCAATTTCTAATGAAATGTAATGTTTGTTTACTAGACGTCAAATTTGTTTAACATGAGATATCCTGATTTTGTAGTGATTTATTATTATTGAATAGATGAGCAGTGATAAGTCAAAATATTATTCACAGGTTACATAACCTGTTAATAATGAATGTCATTAATATTGATCGTTTGCTTGTATAATTTATTTATTTATTTATTTATTTATTTATTTAACGGTTACACCTTTTTATACAAATTATAAACAAAAACAACTTTTCTTAAGTTCTATAACTTGCGCAATGAATAACAAACAAAAAATATAATACTAAACATATCAATAACTATAAATACAGTGTTACTGCCCATATAAAAACATTAAATTTATTCTTGATAAATTCGACTTAAATTTATGTAAATTGGATGAAAATAAATCAAAATTGGCGTTCTTATTTAAATCGTTCGCAAAACGCATCATTCTTAGGATAGGATTATTATATGAATAGTTATTCGTTGTCATCTTTAATCTAAATACCGGTTTAGATCTCATGGGTCGCGATGATACTGGAATATAAAATTGAAAATAATGTATAATATTACAGAACATAGTACCAGACATAATTTTGTATAATATAGATAAATCCAACTTAACTCTACGTATCACCAAAGAGTCTATGTTTAGATGACAACAAATCACATTATAATCATAAGTTCTAAAATTAAATTTATAGTTAAATTTGAAAAATATAAACGAAATAAATTTCCTCTGGACACGCTCTAATTGCTCTTTATATTTCTTATAATATGGAGACCAGATCGTAGACGCATATTCAACATTAGACCTTACCAAACCGAAATACAATATTTTTAGTGTTTCATAACTAAATTGAGCGCAATGACGAAACAGAAAACCTAGTAGTCGCAATGCTTTTTTAGTAATACTTTCAATATGGAAGGCAAATGACAATTTACAATCAAAATAAACACCAAGATCCTTCATAATAATTACTCTTTCTAACGCAATACCACTAATTACATAATCATGTTTCAAAGTACTAGGACGTCTGCTGTAGGTAATAACTTTACACTTATTAATATTTAAATCCAAACAATTAATACTACACCAAGAAGATAGGTTGTCTAAGTCAGACTGGACCTCAAAACAGTTAGCCACATTATCAATAGCACAATAAAACTTTAAATCATCCGCGAATAATAAACATTTTGAAAAATTAAAACAGTCAACTATATCATTAATAAAAATACTAAATAATAAGGGACCAATGTGAGAACCCTGCGGAACCCCTGAGTAAACATTAATAATATTTGACAAATGATTTTTAATTTTGACAACTTGGAATCTATTAGAAAGAAAACTGTTAACCCACCTAACAACTTTATCATTAAACCCATAGTTTCTAAGCTTCAGAATTAAAATACTATGCTGTACACGATCAAAAGCTTTAGAGAAGTCTGTATAGATAGTATCCACTTGCATATGATCAATAAAGGCATCAAGCAAAAAGTTTTCAAATTCAATCAAGTTAGTTACAGTTGACTTGCCTTCCATAAAACCATGTTGTTGAACAGTAATTAATTGTTTAGACATCCATGATAGTTGACAAGTAACCAATTTATCAAGAATTTTAGGTATGGCGGATTGAACTGCAACACCACGGTAATGATCAATTTTCTTGCGATCGCCGCATTTAAAAATCGGGTTTAAGTAACTTTTTTTCCAAATATCAGGAAAGTAAGAATTATGAATAGACGCCTGAAATAGATAGTGGATAGGTATTGATAGTGTACATACACAGTTCGCCAAAAAGTGCCCAGGAATTCCATCGGGCCCCACACTGAAGTTATTGGCAAGTAATAACAATTCGTTATAAACTTCCTCTAATGAAACAACCAATAATGAAGAATCAATATTATTTGACGGATTGGAATTTATAAGATGATTGCAATTAGAATCAGCATTAATGTAAGCTTTTGAGAAAAAGTCCCCGAAAGCATCCACAATTTCTTGTCCTGTGGATAAGACGTCATTTCCGTAGGTCATTGATGAAGGCACACTAGATTCATTCTTTTTCTCATTAATAAATTTCCAAACATGAGAAGGATTACTTCTAATGTTTCGTTGGACACGTTCACTATATAAATCATAAAGATCTTTACTTAGTGATGAACATTGCTCTCGAATATTACTAAATACCATGTAGTCAGAATAGTCGCCAGAACTTTTATATTTAGCGTGGGCAATTTTCTTTCTAGGTCAATCAAAGCCTTATTAAACCACTTGGGATAAAACGAGGACCTAATTTGCTTGAAAGGAACAAACATCCTTATTGCGTTATTTACTATATTATAGAATGAATCAACCATGACTTCAACATTATCACCAATAAATATGGTATTCCAAGCAATGTTGGATAAATAGTTATTAATATTTACATAATCACATTTAGAAAAATCGTAAACTATTTCGGTAAAGTTTAAGTTGGAATCCGCAACATTAACACAAAAAGAGAGCTCATAACCGTTGTGATGAATGGAATTATCACAAATATTGTCATGCGACAATTCCACACAGATATCTTGTATGGTAGAAAAGCACAGGTCTAAATAAGAGCCTCTACTATTAGGATAGGAGTTAATTTGAAGCATATTTAAGTAACAAAACGATTCTATAATAGTATTAGCAAATAAATTATTTCCTACAGAAGAGCAGTTTCCATTATTCCAAGTGACATTTGGTAAATTATAATCGCCGCATATAATAATTTCACTATCAGTATAGGAGAGCGCTAAATATTCAACAGATTGAAACATTATAAAGTGGTTGTGGATAAAAACATATAATATAACGTGAGAAGACTATTATTATTATTATATAAATCTAAACAAATATTCACGACTCGAGTATCGACGTGTTTCCGTCGTTATCAAGTGATTTACAAATTGATACAAATTTGTTAGTTTTTAATTTTAAATTAAATAATTTTCGAAATTGGTGAAAAAAAAAACACTTAAAATTCGTGAAATTTCGGCCATTTTCAAACTGCCATGACTCGGCCTATTTTCAATCGATTTTGATGAATCTTTGAGGGCGAAAAACTTTTGTTTTCTTTAAAGTCATGTATGCGAACTTAAGCGTAACCCCTTTCACCCCCTCTAGCACCCCAGGGCCGATCCTGTACCCTTGGCCGCCCGCGTGCAAATGATGAGTTGGCCACCTCCTCAAGTGCATATCTTGGGGGTTGCGTGTTTACTATTTTAGTAATAAGACACCAAATAGTAACTTATTATCAAGAATTTATATAATTTCAATTACATATAATACGTAACTTTTTGCTTCAAAACGAAATATTCGCGATTTTTGCATTTACGATTTTTTTAAATATTGTTTCAATTAATTTGTGCAACGTTACGACAATAGAAGTCGCCCTAATCTATCTATTACGAATACTTGGGATTACAACTCCATAGTGAAAAACCGTTTGTCTGTCAGCGTCTATATTGACCTGATGAGATCTAATAAGATTGAAACTGGTGGTCGGTTGTCGCACGGGGAAACAATATTTCAATGTTTATCAATGATATTGTTTTAATTGTCGCTAGTTTATGGTTTCTTATTGCCTGTGGATTTTTCCACTCAGTCAAGGAAATTGTCAAATGTTAAGATAATAGATGTTGCCCTGATGGTGTATCTAGCTATTACGGTTTTAAATTTTAATTATTTACATTCAAGTTGACACAGTGCCACCGGAACAATATACCCCCCCCCCCCTCATAATTTTTTTAAGAAAGAAAGAACGATTTATCTTCCTAGACCAAAATAACTGACGATAAGTGTTTTAAGAGTTAAGCTTGAAACTGCAGGTTCTCCTTGGCTCTATATAACGAGCCGCCTCTGTCCTCAACACCAAACTTATTGATAATTGATTAGTTTTCTGGCTGATAATTGTTGATAAATTCATTATATTTAAGGATGGGTGATTTTTCACTGATAGTAAAAAAACACAGGTCGTTATTGAATTTCACCGTGACTGTGATTGCGACTGTTAGCCAAACTATGACTGCTAATTAAACAGTGATTGCTACGTAAAATTGTAATTGATACCCAAACTGTGATTGTTAGCGAATATCCTAATTTTTTGACATTTTTCACCAATTTTATAGAAAATTTTAACCATTTTTCAAAGCCCGTAAATTTTGGCACATTTTCGTTTTTAAATAATCGAGATCACCTGACACGTTTGGGTATTATAAATCTTTAAAAAGTTACTTCATATACGTTTCTAAACTTCTGGACTCTTGGACATTTTTTTACACATTTTACAAACAAGTTTCTTAACATTTTTTTAGTTTTCAATCAATGGAGATCATCCAACGCGTTTGCAAGTTATAAACTTCGAAATCACCGGCAAAAACTATCTAATAACAAAAAAATAATATATAAATCATTTATATTTTTCTTGAATGATTTTTTTCACATTTTAAAGCTTGCATTATTAAAATTGTCAAACATATTTGGAAGTGCTATTTTCAAAAATCGACAAACATCTTTTGCAAAAATTTAACACACAAATGTCTCGATTTTGACGTTTCAATGATCAAAAAAAAATCTCTAAAACGAGAAAAAAGGGTTAAAAACAAGATTTGCAGTGTTTAACACGTTTGGTCGCTATACGTTTTAAAGAACCAAACATTGAGGATTACATTTTTAAAACGTATAACGACTAGACTAATCTTGTCATTGTAGAGAAATTATTTGAAAATCGCAAATTTTGCTATTTTGCTTATGAATGATCATAATAAAGATTTTATAGGTATTTTATTAACCTTTTCTCATTTTTTTTATTACGACTTCAAATCGAATGATCAAAATCAACATTTTATTATCTTTTGATTAATTTATTCATTGGTGAAAAACTAGGTGCGTGGGCAACAAGATATGGCCCACTCACCACGTAAAATAGCACCCACCCACCATTCACTTTATACCAACTTTATTCTAACCTAAAATTCTGTATGGTTGAAGAAATGTGAAGAAATGAAAGTTTAAAAATAATGCGAAACGTATTTTGTAAATCTAAAACGTCTTTGCTCTCATGTTCAAATTACTATTTTCATGAACTGAAAAAATAGAAACAAATGCTGAACTTCCAAACGTACTCAAAATTCATTTAACTTTAATATTCGGTGCGAACAACTTGACATTCCTTTATTATAATTTTTGAAATAATACCACGGAACCAGCACTATAACAATTTTCAAATTACAAATTTCACGAACTAGAAAGAAAAAAATATAAAAATTCTCTCAAATTTTAAAATATACTGGACGATTCGACGTTAATTATTTCATTTAAAAATAATCCCTAGAGAACAGAACAAATCATCATTCTCAATATGCGCTTTTTCAGAAGCAAAACGCAAATTAAAAAAAAAAAATATCAAGTATTAGAATTGAAACTTTACAAAATGACTAAAAATTCATTCCATTTTACGATTCTGCAAAAATCTTTAAATGCTTCTCATTTAGATTTTAAAACAACCCCCCGAGAACAGAGCAAATCGTTATTTTGAAGATGAGAGACATAGAAAAACATTTGCAACATACTTTACTCAAAATAGATTCCACTTTACGTTTCCGCAACAGTCCAGAAATGCTTCTTTACTAATTTTGAAATAATCACAATTTCAACGATGTTTACTAACTGTGATCACGGTTTAAAAACACTGATATTAAAAAGTAGCAATCACAGGTAGCAACGTGATTCAAAAGTAGCAGTTTTGCCTATCTCTAATTATATTAAAAGGGGTATCGTGTATTAATTTATTTCTGTACATAATCATTTGTGTAATTTCGATTATATTTCACCGTCGACAATAACTGAAGACCGATTTGGACCTATATTAGTCTCACATCAGCACACTACGATCGTCGTTGATGGAGAAACAGAATTCTACTGTGCCCTTATAAACCAATCAAGTAACCGTTACAATACAAAAACAATTAGGGCGACATCTATAGCCGAAAATGTTACAACGTTACGAAATTATAATATATCGGCGATAGATGTCGCCCTAATTGTTTTTCTATCCTGACGGTTACTTGATTGGTTTATAAGGGGCCAAAATTCAGAAAATTTGGTGTATTTTAAATTGATTAATGGTGTATTTCAAAAAAATATAAAGAAATATTTATATGCAGGTAGTGCCATGGCTCCTTGGCTCTATATAACGAGCCTCCCCTGCATACAGTTTTCTTTAGATTTTTCAATTTTATTTAAATGATCTGACAATAAGAGGTCAAATTTAGCTAGCATTTCTGCTGCCTTTAAAAAAATCGTTATTTCTCCTATAGAGATTGGAACTACTTCGTCTAAAAGCAAGACATTGACTTGTTAAAAAGTGCACAATAGCAATCATTCTTTCTACAATAGCCCTCCATCGTTTTTTCTCGAATTAAAATTGTTGTTGTTGCTCTTTGTCTATGATTTTTATTTATTTAAACGGATTTTTAACTCCCTCCATTTTTGGAGACACTTAATATACTTTGCACTGTTCTCGTGTTTTGCAAATAGGTCAGCATAATGGCGTAAGTCTTTAAAACCCGTAGTTATAATTTTATTATTTCCTTTTCTAAATAATTTACATACGAAACAAAATCCGCAGCTTTGTCTTTCGTTTCGCGGGCTTCGCCGGTTTCGCCGCCCCTCTAATCGCCGCCCGCATGCCATGTACGCCCTAGCTCTCCGGTAGGATCGGCCCTGTAGCACCCCCGTGAAAAAATAAAGTTTTTTCAGGAAACCATGTCCAACTTTGACATTGTCTGTGGTCTACACCCGTAACTTTGTGCCAAATCGTCGTAGGAACTTCGTTATTTGAGTCCTGCGCAGGCAATTGAACACATTTCAATGCCCTTTTGGTGGATCGAGTCGACACGTTTTTTCCAACTCGGTACACGTTGCCAAAGTTGGACGTTTTTTTTGCCCAAAAACGTGTTTTTTTTGTTTGGAGGTTAAAGGGTTCGAAAAGGGATAATTCTAATCTGAGTTTATCGCCTTAAAGTAGAGCCAAAATGGGATTTTTTCCCGAAAGAATCAACAAATTTGGTTGAAAAGTCACTGAGTTATGTGCGAAAAACCTCAAAATGCACATTTTCCAACTCCGTAGACATCGTCAAAGTTGGACATGGCTTCCTGAAAATATTTTTTTCACAGGGGCGCTAGAGGGGGCGGAAGGGGTTACGCTTAAGTTCACAAGCATGAATGAAGACACTTCAAAGTTTTTCGCTCTCAAAATCAAAATCGATTGAAAATACGCCGAATTATGGCGGTTTGAAAATGGTCGATATTTCACGAATTTCAAGTGTTTTTTTTTCTACCAGTGTATTAAAAATGTTTCATCACGTGATAAACGAGAACCAAATTCAACAAATTATATTTTGACTTACACAAGTTTGTTGATAGTAGTCATGGAAATCAATATTAATAATCTAAATAAGTTACATTGAAAGTTGCTTATAGATTTATTGAATTATCAAAAATGTCGACCTGTACGATGGAACGATTTGATTGGTTAATATATGTTAAGATAAACAAATTCTCAGTGAAATTATAAATTTAATGCGCACTTATTTGCTGTTATGAATGCAATAATGAATGAACATTTTATAACGAGCTCTCATTGACGTCACCACGGCCTCTAATTATATGCACAAATTAATGTTAGCGTGTAACACAATGTTTTCGTGAATAAATTAGCGCTAAATTAGCCGCATCTATTGTACAATTGTGGACGTGCTAATAAACAATAACATTAATGACGATGAATATGGCGCCATTTTACTACGAAATATTTGTATAACGTATTGGTCGTTTATTCATTATTGTGTGAAAATAAATTTCAACATAATTAATTGTTTTAGTATTTACGTATTGGTAGTTCATATTACTATCATTAATAAATGTAGACATTTTTATTGTGGGATTATTAGTTATATATGTATTAATAACAATAAATAATGTTATTTGTAAAATAACAAAATAACACACATGTGAGGACATTCATTTTATCAATAATACAAAAACATAAGCCGGGATTAATTTTTCAGATAATGTTTTTTCCATAAAGAAAAATACCATACAAACTATTGGAAAGACAACAAAGAATTACATAATTCGTACGAACATAGGTATAAATCCGAAAAACCATTAGTTATCTAAATAAGCGCAGTTTAAGTACTCATCTAAGGTTAATAAAAATACTCTTCACTCTTCTTCCGAATTGTTTGTAATTTAAGTCACGAATAACTTGGGGAAGCTTATTAAAGACTTAACACTAAGAAGATTCCATATCCTATTACTAAGTCCCAAAGAGACTTTACGTTCAAGCTTTACACTAAGAACATTCCAAAGGGTATTACTAAATTCCAGAGAGCCTTTACGTTCAATTAATAAACATGTCGGCCGTCCTTTGTAAGTATTAGTTGCTCTGTTATTTAAGTTCAAGTTTATTTAAGTATGCGTATTGTAGTCGCATTGACGATAAATGTAATAAAGACGAAAAATAGCCTGAATATATGAATATTCAACCTGTCCGCGACTATGCAAAATTAAATCCAAGACTATAAACAAATAACTTATTGAAACAACTACTTGTCTGGCTAGTGCCACGCCGGCTATTGAATAATGATGGTGATATTAGAATAGACAAATTTTTAAAATATTGGCGACATGACCGTCTTCGGCTGAGGTTTACCCATTCGTCTAATAACAAATTTTTGGGTAACAAACACTTTACTTTACCATTGCGAGCAACCCCAAAGAAGAGGTTAAGAGTATTTGTATTTTTTTATTATTATTTGAGAGACTCATCCTAAGAACTTTGGTCGGTTGGTGATATGGTAAAATTTTCAATTTTTTTTTTATAAATTTCTAACATTTCTCTAAATAATCTGAACCAGCAAACAAAACTATACAACATTACTCCTTCAAGCAGATAAAAAATAAGAAAGATATCCATACAGTCCTACTCTATTTGGGTCAATGTGCAATACTTTTTAGATACCCTGTATAAACAAAATAAAAGTATTCTAGTAGTAGTAAAACAATTTATTCAGATTACACACATGAAATCAAAACTATTCTATTATGTTACAAAAATATTTTCATCAGCAGAATCCAAAATGGGGAGAAAGATTTGATCACATAAGTAATGGATAAACAAGAAATCTATAAACAACAATTAATAGCTTCACCCACGCATACTTAACACAACACACAATATTTGAAAACCATAACTGCCACTATGTTTATGCAGAAAATTAGATTTACGGTGATGAATGTCAAATTTTTTAAAGGAATAATGACATTATTAAATAAGTTGCGCTATTTTCGTTCCTAGTTCTTTCGCTGCGTGCAATTTATGTAGTCTTTATGTTTTCGCTCGGAGTTAGTCCTTAATAAAGGATACTTTAGTTTTGTTTATGCGAGCAGAAAGTGCGCGAACAGTGTGCCATGTGGCAGCGAGCCAAACGTATCTTTCATGCTAAATCAAAATTACAAGGGAAGCCATCCAATGCATTTCGTATTTTTCCATCTGAAAATGAGAATGTTGCCCACTTTTATGCGAAACTGCCCGTTATAGATGAAAACAACTGCGAGATGCACAAAATCAAACTGTTTAAATAAGGAATTAAACCTCAGTCGCAACATTAAATATTGTCTTTCCAGCGTTATCTTCAAAAATGACATTTTCATTACTCAAATTACTTAAAATAGATGTTTGCATCACTTTGCGAGGAAAGTAAATCCATTAGTGGAGAAAAGGATTTAGTTTCCTCATATTTTTGCGTTTTACAAAAGCAATCAAAACGGCCGAAATAGCATTAATCAAATAACAAAATTCAGCAAAAAAATGGTGATGTGGCCATCATGTTTCTTTCTCCGATTTGATGGTTTAATAGTTATTTATATTTATAGATTCACTCGTTATTTTCAATTTAAATCATATTTTAAATCGAGCGTTTCACATGATCGAATGGTGATGACGTTTGAAACGTCAAAATTATGAAAGGTAAAAATGACAAATTATGTTACAAATTCTAATAATTTTTACCGTAAGTTTACTGAAAAACTAAAAAAAAGTCCTGAAAAAGATTTCTAAAAATGGTCCCGATTAAAAAGTCCTAAAAAAATCTCCTAAAAGTCCTGAAGAAGAAAGTCTCGAAAAGGATTTCTAAAAATAGTCCTGATTTAAAAGTCCTAAAAAACCTAATAAAAGCCCTGAACACGAAAATCCTGAAAAAGATTTCTTAAAATAGTCCTGATTTAAAAGCCCTAAAAAACCGAATAAAAGCCCTGAACAAGAAAGTCCTGTAAAAGATTTCCAAAAATAGATCTAATTAAAAAGTACTAAAAACCCAATAAAAGTCCTGAACAAGAAAGTCTTGAAAAAAGAGTCCCGACAAAAAATGTCTTGAAAAACAGGTCCTTCAAAAAGACCAGAAATAAAGTTCTGAAAGAATGTCCTAAAAAAGAGTTCTTACAAAAAAAAGTCCTGGAAAAACAGTTTTGGAAATAAAGTCTTGAAAAAAGATTCCTGTTAAAAAGTTGTGAAAAATATCTGTGAAAAAAGTCCTGAAAAATGTACTGCAAAAAAAATCCTGAAAAATTAAGTCTTCGTATAAAACACCAGAAATAAATGTCGTTTAAAAATCCTGAAAGACGTCCAAAAAGAGTCCTAAAAAGTCCCGAAGGATAGTCCTAAAATAAGTCATGCCAAAGTCCTGAAGAATGTCTTGAAAAAGTTCAAAAAATGAGTCATGATAAAATATCCAGAAAAAATGTCCTGTAATAACAGTTTTAAAATAGTAATTTACGTAACAAGTTCCGAAAGTGATAAAAAATTAAAATTAAAATCACTTTTGTACAAATTTTTTTCTGCAGCCATTTTTTTATGTTAAAAAAGCTGAAACACACACGAATGTAATATGACAAGCGCTTTCATAATCAAAAACGAAGTTCATGTTTTTGTCAAGGCCGCCTACATATACACGCAAAATCGTACTGAAAGTAACAAAAAGCGTCCCGAAAGTAAAGAAATCGTTCCGAAAGTAAAACAAAATTGTCCCAAAAATAACTACTTTCGGTACGATTTATGTAAAGTGGTACTTTCGATTTAATAAATCATACCGCAAGTTTTATTTTTGGGGACGGATTTATGGAGATAACATCATAAAAAAACATTTCTGAAAAAACCCTGTGAAAAGGTTATTAAAAAAGACCTAAAAAAGTTCTGAAGAAATCCCAAAAATAGCCTTAGAAAAAAACCGGAACAAGAACTCCTGAAAATTAATCCCATAAAAAATGTCCTGAATTATAGTACTGAAAAATGTCCTGTAGAGAAGGTTTGAAAAAAATTCCCGAAAAAATAATACTGAAAAAATGCAATGAAGAAAATTCTGAAAAGAATCCCAAAACGAAGTCCCGAACAAGAGGTTCTTAAGAAAGACCTGGAGGAATAGTCCTGGAAATAAAGTCTTGAAAAACAGTTCTTATAAAAGCCGTGACAAAAACTCCCGAAAAATAGTCTTCATACAAAATACCAGAAATAAATCTCGAAAAAAGACCTAAAAAGTCCTAAAATAAATCCTGAAGAAGTTTCAGAAAAAGAGCCCTGATGAAATATCATAAAAAAATTGTCATGTAAAAACACAAAAACAAAAAGTGTTCTAAAAAGTCCCGAAGGATAGTCCTAAAATAAGTCATGCCAAAGTCCTGAAGAATGTCTTGGAAAAGTTCAAAAAATGAGTCCTGATAAAATATCCAGAAAAAATGTCCTGTAATAACAGTTATGCAAAAGAATTATGGAGATAACATCGTAAAATAATCATAAAAAAAAACATTTCTGAAAAAAACCCTGTAAAAAGGTTATTAAAAAAGACATGAAAAAGTTCTGAAGAAATCCCAAAAATAGTTTTAAAAACAACCGAAAATTAATCCCATAAAAAATGTCCTGAATTATAGTACTGAAAAAAATCCTGTAAAGAAATAAAGTCTTGAAAAACAGTCCTGATAAAAGCCGTGAAAAAAACTCCCGAAAAATAAAAAGTCTTCATACAAAATACCAGAAATAAATGTCCCGAAAAAGAGACCTAAAAAGTCCTAAAATAAATCCTGAAGAAGTTTCAGAAAAAAAGCCCTGATGAAATATCATAAAAAAATTGTCCTGTAAAAACAGTCCCTGGAAAATTACCCCGAAAATAGCATCTTTAAAAAATAAACAAAAAGAAAATCTGAAAAAAAGCATCGTAAAAAGTCCTTAAAATGGTCCCTAAAAGGATGTGAAGAAATTGTCCTGAAAAAAATCCCAGAGTCCTGCAAAAAGGCCTTAAATAAGTCCTTAACAAAATTCCTGAAATAAAAAGTTTAGAAAGTAGTCTTAAAAAAAATTGCCAAAAATATCTGAAAAAATCCTTACAAAGGTCCAAAAATGGTTATGAGAAGAAAATTTCTGAAAAATGTTATGAAGAAAATTCAGAAATTTTTTTTCTAAAAAAAAATCCCGAAAATAAGTCCTCAACTTAGAATTTTTAAGAAAGTCCCAAAAACGTCCCGAGAAAAAATTCCAGAAAAAAAAAATCCTGTTAATAAAATTTTGAAAAGAAATTGAAAATAAAGGTCCTAAAAAAATTAACATATTCTGAATCGAGGATTCCCTCGAGTAAAGGCCTTTTAAAAATGTGCTTAAAAAAGTTCGGAAAACTTTGTCCTGAAGTCCCAAAAAGGCGAAAAGAACAAAAAACTGTTAAGGTAAATATTCGGAAATACGAAATTTTACCAAAAGCTTTACAGTTTTTCGGATTCTCAAATAACACTTATATTCAAGTTTCATGGTCATTTCTGTATTAGTTTTTGAGATACAGCGCTCAAAGCAGACTGTTATGTAGAGAAAAAAATGGTGATGTGGCCATCATGTTACTTTCTCCGACATGATGGTATCATTTACATTTACGATTTCATGGTTTATTTGAAATTTAAATTATATTTTAAATGTACATCGAGCGTTTTGTAGACTCGGATGAAACTGACGTTTAAAACGTCAATATTATGAAAGATGGAAAAATTATACTTCAAATTCAAAAACTCAGTTTACTCAAAAACTAAAGGGATTTCGAAAAAAAAACGTATTCTTCATAAATTATTTGTTTTCGTATTCTTTACAATTATTATTAACATAAATTTGCTGTAACTATTATCGTTTCATAATTATAAACCAAAAATGAAAAAAAAAATTTTTCTCGAATAACAATGATTTATGAAAAATGTTTTCAAACAAAATAAGCTCATTTCTTTGTTGTCTTCAATATTTGTTAAAATGTTTTTGTGGTATTTTTCATATTTAAGAAAATATTGACAAAAAACAAAAAAAAACAGGTAAACACCCACTTCCGGTGTACAAAATTTTACCAAAAGCTTTTCAGTTCTTCGGATTATCATATAAGACGTATGTTCAAAGTTTCATATTAATTGCTGTATTAGTTTTTGAGATACAGCGCGCACAGACAGACAAACACACAAACACACACACAAACACACACACAGACACAATTTGTTTTCCCAGAAATTGTTGAAATGGCATCTAGGGACCCCAAAACGGATATTTCCGTAAAAAAAAAATAAAAAAAAAAATCACGATCACAATACTTTCTCGTACTTCGTAATGGAGAAAGTAAAAACATGTCAGTTGAAAATTTTGATTAATGCGTAAATACAAAGTGGATATTCCCGCGTATCTGTTCGCTTTCAATTTGGCAACATCGCTTCAACTGTGGGGAGGTGTGATTCCAGAGACCATACCTCAAGTAAAGCTTTTCGATCATGGTTTACCATGGTTTACTTACCATAGATTATAATTTTACAGAGGATTTCATAAAGGTAGTAATAAATATATCTCCAGCTTAAATTAAAGTAAAGTAAAGCAATTTATTCGTGCTAAGACACATGTCATGTATCAAAAAATGACAAAGATATAATATTAACATAACACTGGTATTATATTTTGGGCTGTATAAAATATCTTTCAAATGGTGAACGGAATGCATTACTCATATTTTGAATAATATTTACTCTTTCATAATGTTTATTAACAAATTCTTTTCTATTTCGATGTATTTTTACCTTAAATCCTCTTCTGAGGATACATTTTTAATTTAAACATTACCAATTTGAAAATTTATTCGGTGACTGACAGTGACATATAATGACTCATAATAGCGAACGTATATAATACCAGCTTATAAAAACCTGGTTTAAATACATGTTTGTAAAATCCACCGTAGGTAAAGTTTTTAAATACCAACTTTATATGCTGCGACCTTTAATATTTTCTCATAATAATTAATTCGGTGTGAAGAGTAAGCAATTTCCTGGAATAAAACGAAATTGAAATTGCTCGTCGGTTCGGCGGAGGCAAATTGTTAATATTTAATGTGGGCTAATAAGGGACCGTTAATGAAAATTGCTGTTTGCAGCGAACGCAACGAAAAAGGCGGTAATTGAAAACAGAACTATATCGAGGGAGGATAATTAGTTCCTCTGGATAAACATCCGCTATTTGTGGAAGATACAATTTCACTAGCGTAATAAACTTCTCATTACATCGACACGTATGTTAAGCAGGTGAAATGTTTTTTATTGCCTTTTTAAAGAATCAGTCGCGTAGCTCATTGACTGATTAACCATCAATTATTAAGAGAAAAATATTACTGCGGGAACCAAAGACATGCTTTGAATATTCTGCACTGCCTTTGTGTGTTGCAGGTCCAAGTCAATTGCCTTTTTTGCCCATTCGATAATCTTCTTTAATCGTAGGTAGCTACCTTATAGCAACAATTAGCAAAGCTTACCCTGATTACTCAGTGAGATGGAATTTGCAACCCCAAGAAGGCACGAAACCCATTATCAAATGTAGTAGACCGGTTAATTTGGAAGGCATTGCAAGCATCCTTGCTTTTTATAAAATACCTTTTAATCACTCTGACTGATTGAACAGCCATTACTAGAGCCAGGATGTTCAGGCACTAAAATGTGTTAAAATAGGCAGGCAAAAAATATGAAAATAGGCACCCAAAGTATATAAATAGGCACTCAAAATCTGAAAATATGCATTACGAAGTTTGAAAGCTGGCAAAACTCATGGGCACAAAACAAAATAAGTATTATTGTTATTTAAATAGATTTATTGCATAATTATACATTTTATTACAATTGATCATAAAACAAAAGCAACAAGCAAGAGTGATCCAGACGCTAATAATTGCCTAGGTAAAATCAGTCACAACTTAGATTCTATAAGACAATTGTCCGAATTGCCGGTGACGACTAATGTGCTATGCCTGTCGGAACTTGCCGACAACAGAAATAGTTGAAATGCAGTTGGTTTATTAACGGTTTTACTAGACATACGGAAGTAGTTAAAAAAAGTTGTCTTTCAATAAATCTTTGAACAAATAAGTATATTCCTCAAATATATCACGTTTTCGACAGATATTATGTAGCCACATTTTTCGACGTTTCTTTTTCTTGAATTCATTCTCTAATTCTAACACCACAAACCGCTCTTTATCAGATGATTCCATAACTCAAACTGAAATATTCCGCATAGCCTTCATTTTCTGCTGACAATGTGCGATACCACCGGAAAAATCCGATGAGTGCCGCCCGTCCGCTTCCGACCAGTATGCGCTTAGCTTTAGCCTTCCAAAATGTCTCTTGGTTCATTCATGACTTTAATTGCTCCCATCATCTCAGTATATTTAAGATTATCTTTTATCTCCTTAAGTATTCTTCTTGGTGTCGTAAGTGCATGTGAAGTCGCACCCCTTGCAGTCTAATCTGTTTAGAAATTCAAAAACTTACTAGGTCAAATGGCATGCTTATCTGCATTGAAGGGTTTTATGTTTGGCTTATGAAATGGAATTTTCGAAAAAAACAGTCTTTGGTATAATTCAGATCTTATAAGAGATTGTAACGTTACGAAGCTAAACTGAAGAATGGGTGGACCAACACATTATTAATTTTAAAAAAATACACCGTTTGTTCTTTTTTCTACAAATGTTACTTTTCGATAGTTAATAGTTTCTAACAAATGAACAATGCATTGGTCCTCCCTTATTGTTTACGCACTCCCTAACCCTTCATGACTTTACTTTCCACAGGTGGCCCAGTTTTGGATCTGGATCTATATTATTCTGATGGGAGCCACGGGCAAACGTCAGGACTGCACCAAGAGAGACTCTTTGGATGTCTGATATTTGTAGACATCCCTCTCCCATTATGGATTGTCTTGTTGTGAAGATGGCCATACACTCCAGAAGTACGTGTTCGGCAGTCTCTTCTTCAGATTCACATCCTCTACAGAAGGCGTAATTATCTCAATTTGCATTTTATGAGCTAACCATTGCTCCTTTTCAAAATTAACATAAATCCATATTATTGAAATTTCTAAACGAGATAATTTTCGAAGAAGTACAGCTGCCAGTAAGATACAATGAAGGGATAAGCCTCCACCGCTGTGCACTTCCCATCGAGGACGTCGTTAGGATATTTTGCAGAACTATTAGTGGAAATATGCAGCTGCCAGTGCCAACACAATGGACTGTTGATCCGCCCCCAGCTGCCTGCGTACGTGATGAAATCGGCACGAACCTAAATTGTTCTTGGAAGAGTAATTTGCAGTTCGAACACGTGCGCCGACCTCGATGCTCCCGTCGCACCCTACCACCACCACTACCCGCAACCCGGAGGGAAGAGTAGGGCGTGGGCCCCGTAAAAGGCCACGGAGCGCTACCCAGACAATCTGTCATTTCTTAACAATCAGGGAGGATTACATCAATCACTCAGATACAAAGTTCTAAAAGAGAGCCGCCGAAGCCGCCGAGCCAACGACGCCGCAGCCGCCGACCCAACGTCGCCACGCTGCCATCGCGGTCGCCGCCGCTGCCGTAGCCGTCGTCGCCGCTGCCGTCGCCGCCGCTGTCTTTGCCGCTGCTGTCGTCGCCGCCGCTGCCTTCGCCGTCACTGCCGTCGCCAGTGATGTGTTGGTGACTATTGCTTTCGTGACTGTTTTTTTCTTTTCGTGACTTTTATTTTTGACTTTCCCGCGTGTATATATTTTATTCGTGTGTAAATAATAGCGATCGTTATCGTGCCTGTCAAATTTTTTCTACCTCTGTCCCATCCTTGTCTGTTCTTGTACTGTTCTAATAGCGAAACCGACTCCAAGAGCTAGCTGTAGGTCATCGAAAGCTGTTTTCACCCCCACGCTGCGCCCCCCGTTGAAAAGTGGCGCCCAACGTGGGGCAGAGTCTACACCCGACCCGAGGATGAAAAACGCAGATATGGACATCGACAAAGCGATCGCCTTCGAGGAACGGATGTACAAAGAGAAAATTCGTCACCTTCGAATCGAGAGGAAAATTGCGATGATCCGATGGGCGAAACGAGACGCGATTCAACGCCAGTCCGATCGCTACGACTTTCCCCAAAGGACCTCGTCACCGCAGACGCCAGTACCAAAATTACTGGTATGCACTGACCACCCCGTTGTTGCCTCTGCAACAGCCACCATTAGGCCAGAGCCAACTCCGCTGCCAGTCGCGAAGATGAGAATGCTGCTCGTCCAGGCATCCTACCCGTCATCACCGCAGTCGTCACCGTCGTAACCGTGCTACCACCATCTCCACAGCCTTTACCAAACAAGGAATTGCTGGGGCCGTGCCACCACGTGGCAGTAGTTAGGCTGAAATTGCTTGCCGAACGACGCCAGAGGAACAAGACGCCGCTGATCGTGCCACCGCCAATCACGACGCCGCCAATTACGATGCTGCACCTCTCTTTGGCCACAAAGAGGATCCGTCAGACTTAAAGATCGCTATCTACGTAGTCAGACGGAAACCCGCAGTAGAGGCCGACGTCGTTGCCAGCAGTCGACGCCTGAAGAAGCGCCGCCTACGAGTCATCCGCAGACGCCGTGATATCCATAGACATTAAAGACGCCGCACCAGCCGTCCCTGACGTTGCAACCCCCCGAGGAAGCGACGCCCTCGGGGCCACCTGCAACTTCCCGTCAAACAAAGACGCCACACCAGCTGTTTTAGACGCCTCAAGCAGCGACCTCCCCGCCTTCGGAAGGCGACTCGGCAAACCGCCACCAAAGTTGCCATCACGATTATGGACCCGCGAATCGTGATGCGAGTGGCCGCGACCATGACCTTTGACCATTTATACTTAGTGTTAGTTCCCCGCGAAAAGACGCAATAACATAATGTAAGTGCCCTCATGAATGCTTCAGTGTGCCATGAACGACAACCCGAACAATCCTCGTCCGCCTGACGACACGTAGGCACCAGCTGCGTGCACACATGGAAAACCGTTCCATGACGAAGGCGTCGGAACCAGTAACGCCCACAACACCAGCCCAGACAGACACCACCTACAACCACCCGCCTGCATACGGAAACACATGCAGTGGCGCCCATGACAACATCCAACCAAACCACCTCCAGCTCCAGCCGCCCCGGCGCACATACTGGTATTTGATGGTTTTAGGCGCCCAAAATTATGCTTTAGGATTTATTTATAATAAATGGGTTCTTCTATTGTTTCTTTATATTGGGAGTGATTTGGAATAGAAAAAAATAAAAATAGGTGCTACTATAACGTGCGGACTACCAACTTTTGAATGCATATAAAATAGAGTTAAAGAATACGACACTCTTTCAAAAAAACTTCGATTTGTTTCAATGTGGTGTACATACTTTGCACTTAATAGACAACATACTAAAATATACCGCAAAATACCTGTAGTCTGAAAACTATAGTTGCACCCAAAAATAAATTAACGATTGTCATTGAACTTTTTTAATGTCATAAATGTTGAAATAATACAATAACTAATAATATATACCACATAAAAAAAATTATGGAGATGAAGAGAGCCACGGTTGTTCGCCAGAGCTGATAGATTCTTCGACTGAAGAATCTTCAGAATCCGTTTCGCTGTTGATGGAAGTTGGATCAGCAGGTAGCAATAACTCCGAAGACTTTTTTAAAAATGGCTTGGTCTGTTTTCTTGGCGTTGGCTTCATACTCGTTAGAAGAGTATCAGACTACCTCAGATAACTGTCCAATAGGAAAAATTGCATTTTTTACAACATCTGCCCCGTGGATGAGAATTTTATGCATTGTTGGGGTCATCGGATGCCAGGCATAAAGTTCTGCTGTTACATTTCCATATTCTCCAAATTTCTCTATATTTATCTTGTGGCCACTGGATAGTACTTTAAATCTGTAGATTAGATTAAAATCGATTCCCGTAATGTCAGAACTTTTTTTCTTGAACTTTGAACATTATTGTACTGTACAATCCGTGTGTAAATGTTCTTGTGCTGTTCTAATAGCGACACCGACTCCAAGAGCTAGCTGGAGGTTATCGAGGGCGGTTTTCCACCCCGTCGGTGCGCCCCCCGTTAACAATAGCAGAGAGCCACTAATGTCTGCGGAGGGTTTTCCAAGTTCTAGTCGCCTCCCGTCATGTTTCTAATAGGGCAAAATGTACATCTAGGTGGCCAAGGCAAGAGGTAAATGTGAGCTTCTTCAAAGAATATAAGACAAGTCCTAGCAAACGTGACACAAGTTGTGGTCTATATCAGGAGTGGCCATCAAGTCGATCGCGATTGAAGGTAGTAAGATGATTGGGGATCCATTGACTCATTCACTCAGTGAGTCGAATCGTATTCCTGAAGTAGGGATGCGCTGTCCTAATCTATACTTCCGCTGACCTATCTGTAATCAATGGAACGCTGTCCCATTAAAAATCTTCCCAGCTCCATATCAATCTGACGAAAGGCAGTTTTTTGTATACGGAGACCTTACAGCAGAAACATACTCCAAATGAGGTTTCCAACAAGGTTTCCCAAAAGTAGGTGTCATTTGAGGATTAGGAAAGAAAAAAAAAGTGCTCATATTTTTATTTAAATTCAAAGTGCAAAAATGGATGTTAAGTGTGAAATACGTTATAATTTAAATGTCTGCCTTGGGCTTTTAAGAAAATAGTCATCCTTTTGGCGAAGTTTTTCATGACTTTTTTGCACATTTCTGACGCAACAGCACGAATTTTAAGTTTCAAATCCTGAATCGTCTTGGGGCCATTACCATAGACATTTATCTTCATGTATCTGCACAGGAAAAAGTCCAATAGCGTGAAATCACACGATCTAGGTAGCCAATTTATTCCCCATTTCGTAAATTTCGCACGCAATAGCTCAATTTTTTCACAATTTATGTCCCCATTTTGTAAATTGCGCACGCAATAGCTCAATTTTTTCACAAGATGTACGACACATAGCGCCGTCTTGCTCGACATAAAAAGTCCATAGCTTCCAATTCAGGCCACAAAAAGACTAGAAAAAGTCCTCACCTTCAAAAAACCGGGAAACTTGCTTATTCACAGAAAAAAGAAATGGTCATAACTATTTCAAAAGGGACATTTTCCCTTGAAAACAATTTGGCCTGCAAAAAAAAATGTGTCGACTGAAAACGACCCTGCGACTCACTTCGAGGAGTTACCTCTTTGAGTCGACTCGGTCATGAGTCAAATAAAGTCTCTAAAATCTAACAATTTAAAAAATCTCTAAAATCCAACAATTTTAAAAATCTCTAAAATCTAACAATTTAAAAAATCTCTAAAATCTTATAATTTAAAAAACCTCTAAAATCTTAAAATTTAAAAATCTCTAGAATCTTACAATAATTATTATAATAATATTTAATGCACACTATTGATCGAAACCGCTTTTTCTTGCTTACCTTCACTAGTCCAAAAACACACAAGACTTGAAGGGGGCGTGCAAGCTAGAGTAGGGCATGCGAGGCAAAGTAGGGCGCGATGTCTGACCGATGTTGACCACAACCCCACGTAGGCCTATCACAGTTTACTCGAGTGGGGTTACTTTATTCTGCCTGAGAGGAATCAACCAGGCCTTCTTTTTCGGTTCATGCTGCCGCCTCGTTGAACTATCACGAGTTGGGGATACATTTGTCGCTGCAGTATCATTCTTGGATGTTCTGAGCTCCAAATACGGAAGTTTTATACCTGTTTAGATGAAAAAAGGACTTCGTCGTTTATATTATGTTGCAAAAGCTATAGTCAGCTGCTTGCATTTTTACGACCCAATTTGAGAATGCACGACGTTGTGCACAATTATTCGGTCAGCTGCATTTTAGATCAAAATTAAAATTCTATGCAGAATGCTTCAATTGGTAAGAACGCCTTGGTATCTAAATTTTTTTCATCTGCATGCAAATTCCCGGTTGGTCGATCTTACAGTACGAGGACGCTCTGACTTCTTTAGGTTTGTAACAGAGTTAATTGCTCCGATTGTTTTCACACTCGCACCAAGTCCTTCATGGTCAAATTGAGTACTGTTATCGGCTCTTAGTTTATCTACGCGTCTTAATAAAAATGATCTTAATTTGCATTTTATGAGCTAACCATTGCTCCTTCTCAATATTAACATACATTCCGCATTATTGAAATTTCCAAACGAGATAATTTTCGAAGAAGTAACTACATAATGGAGATGAGCCTCTAACCCGCTGTGCGCCGATTTACCGAGGGCATCGTTAAGACTGTTTTCGCAGAACAATTAGTGAAAATATGCAGCTGCCAGTGCTAACACAATGTTGATCCGCCAAATTGTTCTTGGAAGAGCAATTTGCTGGTTCGAACACGTGCGCTGACCTCGATGTTCCCGTCACACCCTACCACTACCACCACCTGCAACCCGGACGGAAGAGTAGGGTGTGGGCTCCGTAGAAGGCCATGGAGAGCTCCACAGACAATCAGATGAAATTCAACAATCAGTCATTATTCATCACTCAGACTTCTACAACAATCAGTCAGCCAACACCACCGTCCGAACATCAACGATGCCACGCCGCTGCCACCGCCGCCATATTCTTTAGACATTCCAGTGCTTCGTGAACATTGAGTGTTGGTGACTATTGTTTTTGTGACTGTTTATTTTTCGTGACTTTATTTTATTGACATTTTCCGTGTACATATTTTATTTTTTTTTAACTTTGAATATTTTTTTCTGTAACTCCGTGTGTAAATAATAGCGATTGTTATCGCTCCAATCAGACTATTTCTGCCTCCACCCCATCCTTCGTGTTTTTTGTGCTGTGTCTCATAGCGACCAGACTCCAAAAGCTAGCTGGAGGTCAACGAGGGCGGTTATCAAACACCGCGCTGCGACCCCCCTCCCCCCCGTGATAGTACTAACTTTATGTTTACCATTTTCACTGCATTGCTTGGCTGTGTATCATTCCATTTTACGAACCTCCTCTCTGTCAAATGCAGATTTTTCAAATTTGACAGTTCAGGAATGACTTGATATTTTACTTTTGGGAAACCCGTTATAAATGACAAAATGAACATGTTCCTGTTAGGTTCCTGGATAACGTTCTATCTGATTCAGACAAAACTCTTATTGACCTCTAAAAAAGGTATCATGAGTGCTCGTTTCAGTTAAAATATTTCCAAGAGCGATTGTATTGATTAAATTTATTTAAATGATTTTTTTTCGGGAGGATGCGCCCGCACCGAAGGCAGTTGCTAAACCGATCCACCATGGAGCGCCCCTTAAAAAAAGCCTAGATTTAATTTTTTCCAGCAAACATTAAATCAAATAAAAAGATGGGAGGGAATAAATAATTTATACAAAGTTTTTACAAATTTTAAATAATAATTTCATAACATAAATTGAACTAAAACTATAATAATAAAAAAAAACAAAATAAATGATTTAATACTTATGAAATATTTTCTAAAATTAGATGTTTATTGCGTTCCGGAAATAGTCCAATGTTGACGCAATAGCCGTAACAATAGTGCTCGTTAAGTTCCACCTGTAATAACAACGGCTTTATGAACGTAATTATTGTTCAGAAGGAGTGCAGGCCATAAATAGGCTCGGACTATATCGCTCGTCCTGTCCGAAGAATGGTGTCTTTGATGACGATCCGGCTGCAGACGTACCGGCGTTTGGAAATCGACCTCGAGCTCGTAGGGTGGGTCTTGATTCACCATGAACCAAGCTATACGCGTCACATCGGCGACGTATCTATAAACGGCGGTCATTTATGAAATTTTCAACTCTGAAAGTGTGGAGGGGGTAATGAATGCAAATCGTCAACTAACAGTGAACGTCTGGGTAAGGAAATTGCTATCAAGTTAATTCAATATTCCATTAGGAAGGGAAACAATATTGGTCTGGTGCATAATGCATGAACGAGCTGAATCCCGCAAAGTCCCAACTCTAATCCCGCAATAAAGAAAAATCGATCTGACTAATTTTAAGTCGAAAGTTCCGTCTTCGCGTACCCAGACATACGCCAAACTTTCCGAATTATTTACATAACAGATTCCATGTCTACATTCTGCACTAGGAAATAAATGTTCTTGTTGGAATTAACATTTACCTCACGTTCGTACTTCTTGTTTCTGCAGCCAGTTTCCACCCTCCCGGGCCGGCGCGATAAATTAGCTCGCCCTCGAAGGCGGAACGTGCCCCGGAAATCGGGGTCCCCTTTAATTACGACCCTTCCTTAATTTACAAAAAATGTGAAAGTTTTTTTTTTTTCCTGGTCCTCGGGGGAGGAGCAGGTGCTCCGGAGACGGAATTAGGTGGAATTGAAAAAAGTGGATGAAATGGAAAATCCATACGTACCTACGGAGGGGAATGCACGTTTCCAGGCATTTGTATTCCTTGAGGGTGTCGCAGACCAAAGTCTTCACTTGGTGCTCAGCATCCGTGAGCGGGTAGGAGTCTGCATTGGCTGCGAGGCACTTCATGAGGTCGCCCCTCAAAGACATTCCTGCGGCTGTCCTCACGTCCACGTGCAAACTGCGGAAAGTGTCTCTCAGCTTGGATTCGCGGAGATTTTTGCACGTCCTGAACGCTAACTAAAATAGGAAATAATAATCTACTACACATCTTATACCAGAAGGGAAAACGGCAGGTATTTCGATCGGTAATAATAATAATAAAACAAGTATTCTTTAGGATTGTCATTAATTTTCTATATATTATTTCTAAATTATCGATATTTTCGACCGTTACTATGTGATGAATTCAAAAATTCATTGTTTTAACCGCAAATAAGACTTGGATCTGAAAAAGAACTAAATTCATTTGGCCGCTAAGGAGATTTCGAAGCTAGTTACTCCAGGGGCGGCTCGTTATATAGAGCCAAGGAGCCATGGCACTAGCAAGAATTTTTGCTAATGATCTTAGGTACTGCCATAGCAATGTGATTATGATAAAATATTTCAAAAATGACTGCTCCGCCCGAAAAAAAAATATCAAAGCCCTTGATAAGTGATTTTGAGTGACAGTTAGATTTTAACCGAAACTTCACGTTTTCCCAATATTTGTTACAATAAAACTGATATTTTTGAGTTTTTGTTGAATAACTCAAAATCAATCTGCAGAACGTTTTGATCTTCCGCAAAAATATTGAAGCCCTAATAACGGTAAATGATCAGATAATTGGGCTTTGTTTTGATTTAACCAACATTTCACTTTTCCTCAATATGTGTTACAAAAAACTGATATTTTCAAGTTTTTAGTTGAATAACTCTAAAACCAACTTCGGAATGTTTTGATCTTTTGTTTGAATATTATAGTCTTAGCCCTTTATTTATTTTAGCTTTTCCAAATATTCGTTCCAAAAAATTGACATATTCGAGTTTTCCGTTGAATAACTCAAAAACCACCTGCAGAATGCTTGAATATTTTGCATAAATATTGAAGCCTTGATATTGATAAGTGATTTTGAGTAACAGTTCATTGTGATTTGCTTTGATTTTAAACAAAATTATTATTTTTTTTCAAGATTTATTACAAAAAAATAACATTTTCTGGTTTCTCGTTGAATAACTCAAAATCAATCTGCAGAATATTTTGATCTTCTACATAAATTTTAAAGCCCTAATATTGATAAGTGATTTTAGGTAACAGTTTGTTGTGATTTGCTTTGATTTTAACCGAAATTTTTCCTAATATTTGTTACAAAAATTGATATTTACGCGTCTTTAGTGAAATAACTCAAAAACTATCTTCAGAATGTTTTGTATTTGCATAAATATTAAAGTTCTGATATTAGTAGGAAATGTTGAGTAACAGTCCGTTGTGATTTGTTTTGATTTTAAACGAATTTTCACTTTTTCTCAAGATTTAATATGAAAAATGAACATTTTTGAGTTTCTAGTTGAAAAAAATCAATCTGTAGAATGTTTTGATCTTCTGCATGGATATTAAAGTCCTGCTATTGATGAGTTATTTTGAGTAACAGTTAATTGCGATTTGCTTCGATTTTAAGCGAATTTTCTCAAAATTTATTACAAAAAATTGACATTTCTGATTTTTCTGTTGAATAACTCAAAAACCATCTGCATAATGTTTTAATATTTTAAATGGATATTATAGCTCTGATGTTGATAAATGATTCTGAGTAACAGTTAATTGCGATTTGCTTCGATTTTGAGCGAATTTTCTCTAAATATATTATAAGAAGTTGACATTTTCGCTTTTCCGTTGATTAACTAAAAAACCATCTGCAGAATGTTTTCATATTTTGAGTGAATATTATAGCCCTAATGTCGATGAGTAATTTTGAGTAACAGTTAATTGCAATTTGCATCGGTTTGAAGCGAATTTTCTCAAAGTTTATTACAAAAAATTGACATTTTTTACTTTTCCCGCTGAATAACTCAAAAACCATCTGCAGAATGTTTTGATATGTCAAATGGATATTATTACTCTGATGAGATAATTGATTTTGAGTAGCAATTAATTGCGATTTGCTTCGATTTTAAGCGAATTTTCTCTAAATGTATTACAAAAAGTTGACATTTTCGACTTTTCCGTTGATTAACCCAAAAACCATCCGCAGAATGTTTGATATTTTGAGTGAATATTATAGCCCTGATGCCGATGAGTGATTTTGAGTAACAGTTAATTGCGATTTGCTTCGATTTTAAGCGAATTTTCTCAAAATTGATTACAAAAAATTTACATTTCTGACTTTTCTGTTGAATAACTCAAAAACCATCTGCAGAATGTTTTAATATTTTAAATGGATATTATAGCTCAGATGAGATAAGTGATTTTGAGTAGCAATTAATTGCGATTTGCTTCGATTTTAAGCGGAATTTCTCTAAATGTATTACAAAAAGTTGACATTTTCGACTTTTCCGTTGATTAACTCAAAAACCATCTGCAGAATGTTTTGATATTTTCAGTGAATATTATAGCCCTGTTGCCGATGAGTGATTTTGAGTAACAGTTAATTGCGATTTGCTTCGATTTTAAGCGAATTTTCTCAAAATTTGTTACAAAAAATTGACATTTCTGACTTTTCTGTTGAATAACTCAAAAACCATCTGCAGAATGTTTTGATATTTTATATGGATATTATTACTCTGATGAGATAATTGATTTTGAGTAGCAATTAATTGCGATTTGCTTCGATTTTAAGCGAATTTTCTCTAAATGTATTACAAAAAGTTGACATTTTCGACTTTTCCGTTAATTAACTCAAAAACCATCTCCAGAATGTTTTGATATTTTGAGTGAATATTATAGCCCTGATGCCGATGAGTGATTTTGAGTAACAGTTAATTGCGATTTGCTTCGATTTTAAGCGAATTTTCTCTAAATGTATTACAAAAAGTTGACATTTTCGACTTTTCCATTGATTAACTCAAAAACCATCTGCAGAATGCTTTCATATTTTGAGTGAATATTATAGCCCTAATGTCGATGAGTAATTTTGAATAACAGTTAGTTGCAATTTGCTTCGATTTGAAGCGAATTTTCTCAAAATTTATTACAAAAAATTGACATTTCTGACTTTTCTGTTGAATAACTCAAAAACCATCTGCAGAATGTTTTGATATTTTAAATGAATATTATAACTCTGATGAGATAAGTGATTTTGAGTAGCAATTAATTGCGATTTGCTTCGATTTTAAACGAATTTTCTTTAAATGTATTACAAAAAGTTGACATTTTCGACTTTTCCGTTGATTAACTCAAAAACCATCTGCAGAATGTTTTGATATTTTGAGTGAATATTATAGCTCTGATGCCGATGAGTGATTTTGAGTAACAGTTAATTGCGATTTGCTTCGATTTGAAGCGAATTTTCTCAAAATTTGTTACAAAAAATTGACATTTTCGTAATGTTGAGTGACAGCCCGTTGTGATTTATTTTGATTTTAGCCGAAATTTCACTTTTTCCCAATATTTGTTCCAAAAAATAATATTTTTGAGTTTTTAGCTGATTAACTTAAAAGCCATCTTCAGAATATTTTGAAGTTTTGCTTGAATATTAAAGTTCTGATATTGATAAGTAATTTTAAATGACAATCCGTTATGATTTACTTTGATTTTAGCAGAATTTCATGTAGTCTCGAATTTTGTATTTTAAAGGTGAAATGGGGATGTTTCGAGTGAGGTATCATAAATGTTTTTAACTTTTATGTTAGATAAGGGCGGCTCGTTATATAGAGTCAAGCAGCCATGGCACTAGCAAGAATTTTAAATTAATTCTTAAAACAGTTTTTTGCCAATTACTTTGGTCTAGGAAGATAAATCGTTCTTTCTTTCATCAAAAATTATATTGTACATGTGGCTCTACCATCAATACGTTCCACGAGCCGCCACTGAGTTACTCTCACAGTTAGTAATTAAATCTTGAATTACTCTCAGTAAAAAGTTTGTGCCACTTTGATAATAAGTTCTACAGCCAGAGAAAATGTAAACGGAAAGACATGAAACTCAACAAGGGCTTTAATGTTTACAACTCTGAAAAAACAGTCCTATCAAAAGTGTATCGTAGGAAGTATTAATTTAATCATTTACATGTTACTTCTAAATGCAAAGAAAGGTGGAAATGTGCCTCGTCAATTATATTGTACATGTACCATCAATACGTTCCACGAGCCGCCACTGAGTTACTCTCACAGTTAGTAATTAAATCTTAAATTACTACCAGTAAAAAGTTTCTGCTACTTTGATAATAAGTTCTACAGCCAGAGAAAATGTAAAGGGAAAAACATGAAACTCAACAAGGGCTTTAATGTTTACAACTCTATGAAAAACCAGTCCTATCAGAAGTGTATCGTAGGAAGTATTCATTTAATCATTTACATGTTACTTCTAAATGCAAAGAAAGGTGGAAATGTGCCTCGTCACCTTGAAATAATGGTCAATAACAGTTTCCTCCGATATGGATTTTGTTTTTCTGATCTAACCCTTGAGTGTAGGGCCGATTTTACAGTTGCTTTTGCTGCCCAATAGGTTCTTAATTTTTAAACCCGGAATTGTGTAAATTAGACCGTACTTAATCACCTTTTCTACTAACAGATATTTAAAACATACTAGATGAAAGTACTATACATATTATGAAAGCATTAAGACACAAATTAAATATAGACAAAAAGTAGTCTGAATATACAGGATGGAGCAGAAAGAGTCCTCCGATTTAGGAATAGGAAGCTAATAAAAACAAAACTAATAAAGATGTAAAAATAAGCATACATAATACCATTTTAAATTGATTGGTTTTGAAAACTATATCACTTCAAGTTGTGGCCTCTATTATTGATACACTGAGTGAACCTCTCCCGATAGGCTTTCATCACCCTGTGGGTCACTTCAGGCAGAGTGGCATCAACTGCTTGGATTATCGCTTCCATAGTTTGGGGAGGATGTTGGTACACCTGTTGCTTAAGGTAGTCCCAAAGAAAATAATTACATGGGGTCATATGCAGCCACCTGATGTCACCATGCAAAGAAACAACATGCCCAGGCAACATTTCTCTCAGAATTGCCATTGTATGATGTGTGGGCTGATGCTTCATCTGGTTGAAACCACACATGTTCATCCACAAGAGCATCCACTCTGTGCCGTAGAAAGTTCTCGTATCGCACAATACCGATTAGTACCGTTTTCTTCAATAAAGTATGGACATCACACACCAAATCCAGAAGCTGTGGAGTGATTGCTCGTGAAGTTCCTGAGGTTTATTTTCAGAAGAGTATCTGCAGTTTTGTTGACCGCGCCGGAAAGGGAGAAATGTGCCTCGTCACTAAAGATCAAACCATCCGTGCGGGAAATGTTGCGAAGATAGTAACACAAAGAGGCACAGGTTTCATAGTCTCTTTCACGCAGTTCATGTACAGTCGCATTTTTATCCCGGTGAAGAATTCTCAGAATACTTCGATTTAATAGCCGCAAGACAGTCGCTTGTTTACGTGCAGAGCGGCTTCGAGATTGTTGAATTGATGCTCTCACAGAGGCTTCATTTCCCGGTCCTGTCGCGTTAGGAGATTCATCCTATTTGTGGAAAGTTTGACACCCACTTGCCAATTGTTTATACCCTGCGTTCAACATTGTTTAATAGGCATTTGAATTTGGCGCGTTGTTTTTCATATTACAATGTTGGTACCTTACGTGCGAGAGTGTCAAATCGATCAAATCGCAGAATTAATTGTCAGTGCGATCGTGTGTGCGTGTGCTTTATAGATATTTAGTTTTACATTTACGTTTTATACCATCTCATCTTACTGCAGATATTTTATTGGAAGTTAAAAAATAACCACATTAACATATGCAAATCTTAATTATGAAATGTGATTTTAGGTTAAGAATGCCGTTCGAAGATCACCACAACAGGTTTATCCTTGAAGCATATTTTCGAACAGGGACACGCAACGCAGAACGGATTTGGAATTATTCCTATCAAAATTGAGTGGAACAATTTCATGAGAAGTTTCCTGATGTTGAGTTTGGTCACAATTACTTTGTGCAACATGTTCGCCGTATTGTTACCAGATTCCATGAAATGAGCAGCGTTTCTAAAGAAAAATCTACAGGCCGACCTACTGTCCTTACGGAAGCAGTCGTTGCAGATATTCAACAAAGACTAGATGTGAGTCCGAAGAAATCGCTCCGATGTTTGTCTGCTCAGACAAATTTATCGCTCGGTACATGTCAGAAAGCTTGCAACAGAACTTTACATTTACATCCGTACAAGGTAACTGCAACTCAACAGTTGCTGCCGCCTGATTATCCTTGCCGAGTGCAGTATTGCAATTGGTTTAACGAGTTCCTGAATGATGACGATTTGTTAGATTTAACGTTCTACAGTGACGAAGGTCGGTTTCACCTTAGCGGCTATGTGAACTCGCAAAACCATAGAGTGTGGGCTGCAGAAAACCCCCATATATTTGTTGAGGTTCCGGTACATCCTCAGAAGGTTGGTGTATGGCAGCAATATCCCAAAGGAAAATCTATGGCCATATTTTTTTGAATGACAATATTAACGCAGCTCGCTATTGGGAAGTACTCTTGAATCCTTTTATCGAACAACTTCATGATGATGAATTGCAGCAAGGATACTTTCAGCAGGACGGAGCTACTACGCATACTGCAAATACAACGTTAAAACACCTGCGGCAGTTCGTCGGAGATAGGTTAATTACCAAAGATCTATGGCCACTTCGCTCACCAGATTTGACACCGCTGGACTATTTTATGTTCGGATATTTAAAAAATAAAGTGTTTACTGATCGACTGTACACTTTACAAGAACTGCGCAATAACAGAAGCGGTGCACAATGTTACACCTGAAATTCTACAAAATGTCTTTAACAACATGAAACGCCAGGTAAATTTGTGTTTGGATCAAAATGGGCAACACTTTGAACATCTGTTAGTTTAGTTCAAAATAAATTCCCTAGTAGTCCTGCCACTGGTAAGTACCAACATTATAAGTTTTTTTTAGAAGCGGGAAATTTAAACAGCTATCAAACAATAACGAACACAGTGTATTTTCATGCCGACCGAGTGCGAAAGACACTCATTATCGGCGCCATAACCGCCATTTCGAATGAACTCAATTTTCAATAACAAAAACGCGATGCTCTCGCGACAAAGTCATGGTTTATAACGAAAATGGCAAGAATACGCCCGTCGAATGATATAATCCCCACTACGCTACCAGCGCCATAGCCGCAGCTAGACGCTTTCCAAATCGGGGAACAAATTGCGCCCCACCCTGTATGAATATTCAACCTCTTCTTAACTTTGCAAAATTAACTCCTACAAAGACTAAAAACAAACAACTTATTGAAACAACTACTTCCAGGCTAATGCCACGCCGGATATTGAATGATGCAAAGGAAATAAAACATAAATATGATGATTATTAGTTCACACTCTGTTATCGGCGCTTAGTTTATCTACGCGTCGTAACATATGCGTAATTATCTTAATTTGAATTTTATTGCTCCTTTTTAATATTAACATAAATTCCGCATTATTGAAACACTTAGTCAGAATTCAACAATCAGTCAGATCAGATCATTCAACATCCCGTTCAATCTACAACAATCAGTTAGCCAACACCACCGTCCGAACATCAACGATGCCACGCCGCCGCCGCTGCTTCCGTCGCCGCCGCTTCCGCCACCGCCGCCGACGCTTCCGTCGCCACCGCTGCCACCGCTGCCGTCGCCGCCATCGCCACCAAGCCGCCGGTCACCCTTGCCTTTCGCGAACTTTAAGTGTTTTGCCAGTGACTATACTTTTTTCGTGACTGTTTCTTTTTGTGACATTATTTTCTTGACATTTTTTTGTTTCCATGTATATATTTTATTTTCTTGAACATTGAACATTTTTGTAAATAACCCGTGTGTAAATAATAGCGATTGTTATCGCGCCAATCAGACCAATCTGCTTCCACCCCATCCTTCGTGTTTCTTGTGCTGTGTCTCATAGCGACCCGACTCCAAGAGCTAGCTGGAGGTCAACGAGAGCGGTTTCACCCCTGCGCTGCGACCCCCTTTTTGACAAGTATCACCCAACTCGAGGCCGAGTTCAAGCCCACAACCCGGAGGATGACAGCTACAACGACCCAGCCATGCAGAGGAATACCAGGATCAACCCCGTGATGCCAGACCCCAACGGGGCCGCTCTGGCCACCGCACCTGGACGGGGCCGAGTGACGTGCTCACGATGAGCAGTCCTTGTACGATGGCTACGACGGCGTTTACCGGGCCAGAACAGAATTTCGTACTGACATCATCCCGGACTGCACAACTCCAGCCATACCTCCATCCAGGAAGCCCAGCCACACCACCCATACCAGTGACGACGGATGATATGGGCTGTACGTCGGCAGTACCAACATCCCGATGGCATCCAGGATCAGCACCAGGACTGCGCCCGATCTTAGTGCAGTCAGGATGGAGACGGCAACGGACGCTCAAATTGAGCAACAAGAGGAGAAGAAACAGGAACAGCGCGGACTACCGTTATCATATTAGCTTGTACGATGGCTACGACGCCGTCTACAGAAACACAGAAGCGTCCCGAGCTCAAACGTACACACCTCCATCCGGGAAGCCCAGTTACGCCACCCACACCAGCGATGATGGATGTAACGGGATGTACATCGGCAGCAATACCACCACGATGGTATCCAGCACCTGGACTGCGCCTGCTCTTTGTGCAGTCAGGATGGAGACAGTGACAGACGCTACTGGAGAAGGTAGCTGGGAACGCTTGATTCCTATGTCTATGGCAAAACCAGCGCATGTCTTTGCGACCGTGTCTACGTCAGCCCCACTGCAGCAATTACAAGCCGACACCAGCAGTGCGATCGCCTTTCAGTTATCCTCCATCACTACAGGGAAGGACAACTGGGAGCGCGTAGTGCCCATTGCAGTGGAACGCCCTATCGTTGCGGTAGCAACAGTAGCCATCGCTCCACCACCGACTTGGCTACAAATCTCGGCGAAAACCACACCGAGGATTCTCCGGTCTATCCAGGTCGCCCAGCTTCTACCACCGAGGGAAATACCGGAGCCGTGTGATTACGTGGCCACCCTAAAACCAGCTGCTACGCCAGTACTTGTACGTGCTCCGACGCCACTTCCTTGGACAACCGCAGCTGCCCAGATGTTTGCTTGCCAAAAGAGGAACATACCGGGGCCGTACAATCAGAGGCGTAGATTTGCACCTAACACCTCTGCCCGCAGACGACGCCATAGAAAGATTCGCCCTCCGGCTCACCTGCAAGCACCAATCATCTTAAGGCGCCGCAACAGACGCTCAAGACGCCACACCTGCTGCTTCAGACGCTGCAAGCAGCGACCACCCCGCCCTCGGAAGGCAAAACCAGTCAACCGCGATCACCACCTCGACTACGGGCCTCGAGTCGTGAGTCGCGTTACCGTGACTGCGTGAACTAAACAATTCCGGACTTAGTGCTCCACGAAAAAACGCATTAACAGAGTGTAAGTGTCCTGATGAACGCTTCAGTGCGCCATGAACGATAATCCGAACAATCCACGTCAGCCTGACGACATGCAGGCACCATCAAGGAACGTGTCGTGACGCCGCCCCGACCAGCTGTGTGTACACATGGAAAACCGTTCCAAAATATGAAGGAGTCGGAACCAGAGCCGCCCACAACACCAGCCCAAACACATCACCGGCAACCACCCGCCTGCATGCGGGAACTCATGCAGTGGCGTCCAGCAGACATGAATAGACGACAACATCTAACCGGAACATCTCCAGCTTCAGCCGCCCCGTGCTCCGCCCTCGCGTCCGATGCACCAGCTGCACAAAGGACTGGAGAGACAGACCGCTCGTCTTGGTTCCCGCTGTACCAGTGTGTTGCGTTCCCCCTTCTTGAGTTGGGACCTTAACGTCGGCGGACGGCTGCTCAGCTTATTAAAACGCGAGGTTAGAGCGGCTCGTGCGTTCTGAGTGATAGTGTGGGTGCCGTTTGGGTGGGTGACTGTAATATTTGGACGCCACTGTCGGTATAAAAAAAAAACTTGTGGGCCGTCAGTCTCCGACAGTAAACTGGCAGGCGTCTAGGTTAAATGATGGTTAAATTATCAATCCGCAATGTCTCCTTCAAAATAAATATATTGTTCTTTCAAAAAACTGGATAACAAAAACAGAAATTGTCTGCCGATAAGCGAAACGCTCGCGGTGCGCAAGGCGGTCGGAAAGCGGAACATGCGGGCGTACTGCGAATACGGGCGCGTTACCTGACACAGGTCGGGTCCGGGTCCGTACCGCTAAAACCGCCGACCTCTTCCTGCTCCTGGTAGCCGGTGTTCCCGTTGCCGCTCGCCTCCGTTTTGATCCTTACGGCGCCTGTCCGCAGCGGAACTAGTAGCCAGGGTGGGTCAAACTCTCCCCGTGTGGCACGTCGACCCGCTTGGACTCGGCTCAAGGGACTCAAGGACAGGATGTTTTCGCTCAAAATCTTTCTGAGACGTAATGGCTACTTGGATCTGTAAAAGCAAACCGGTCTAGAGCAGTCCGTCTCAGACCACGGCCAAAAGCCACAGGGGAAATAGCGCTCAAACTCACCCCAGCTACTGCTTGAGATCATGAACCTTATTTTCGAAAATTGGCTTTCCGCTCGCTGGCCGGTTACCGGACAGGAACTCGCGATGGCCACCGACTCGTTCTCAAAAACCGAACCCGGGACGCGTGCTCCGCAAGGCACAACTCCGCCGGTCACGCTGCGCGCTGCTTGACCCGAGGCCGGGAACGAGAGGTGGTGTCCCCTAATTAAATATTCGTACAATACCGCGGCGGTTCGCATCTCGCGCCTTTCCCAGGTGAATCTCACCGGGCGCGCTTTAGCCGGATACGCTTAAAATTAAGAAGGATCACTGCACACATTCGGCGTTGTCCGCCCCGGTTACCACTCCGCTGGTATAAGAACGTCTGTGGCGCGTCGAGATACTACAACTGCCGGACCAGACGTGATTGTTCCTAGGATACGGTTACCCCAGGCATCCAATGATGCCGAGATCCGGTGTGGGATGTCGGAATCTCCTCACCTCACCCTCGGAAGAATCACCAAGGACCAGTATCCCGGCCAGCATCCTAGGACCCAGGCATCCGGCGATGCCGAGAGCCGGTGTCGAAATGACCGAATCCCCTCGCACCACAACCGAGGAATAATCTCCCCAAGGACGAGTGTCCTGACCAGCGTCGAGAGTAGCCAGTGCTGCCTCTCCTAGATGGCCAACTGCAGCTCCCAGTGGAAGACCGAATTCCCTCACACCTCAACCTCGGATCCACCTTCGTGATGACATACCCACAACAACGACTCCAACTGGCAGCTATCATATGTACATACTTTTCTACGCACTTCAAAATTCTTCTCTCGTTTTCCGGGGCCGTTTATTATCGGCGCTTAGTTTATCTACGCGTCTTAACAAATACGTAATTATCTTATTTTACATTTTATGAGCTAACTATTGCTCCTTTTTAATATTAACATAAATTCCGCATTATTGAAATTTTCAAACGAGATAATTTTCGAAGAAGTACAGCTGCTAGTCACAACACAATGAAGATGAGCCTCTACCCGCTGTATGCCGATTTACCGAAGACGTTGTTAAGACATTTCGCAGAACTATTAGTGGAAATGTGCAGCTGCCAGTGCCAACACAATGGACTGTTGATCCGCCTCCTGCTGTCTGCGTACGTGACGAAATCGGTTTGAACCCAAATTGGTCTCGGAAGGGCAATTTGCCGGTTCGAACACGTGCGCTGACCTCGATGCTCCCGTCGCAACCTACCACACCACCACCCGCAACCCGGAGAAGAGTAGGGCGTGGACCCCATAAAAGGCCATGGAGCGCTCCCCAGACGATCAGATGAAACACAGTGAGTCAGAATTAAATATCCAATTTGACTCCATGAACTCCGAACAGTCAGATTCATCAGGTAGTTGGAACACAACAATCGACTCAAGTTTACCAGCCGAAATATCGTCGATCCACCGATGCCGCCGACGCCGCCGCTACTTCCGCCGCCGCCGCCGCCGCTTCCGCCGCCGCCGCCGCCGCCGCTTCCGCCGCCGCCGCTTCCGCCGCAGCCGCTTCCGCCGAAGCCGCTTTCACATCAGCCGCTTCCGCCATAGCCGCCGCATCAGCCGCCGCCGCCGCTTCAGCCGCCGCCGCCGCTTCAGCCGCCGCCGCTTCAGCCGCCGCCGCCGCTTCAGCCGCCGCCGCCGCTTCAGCCGCCGCCGCTTCCGCTTCCATCGCTGCCGATGCCGTCGCCACCGCTGTCACGAACACTGAGTGAAGTGTTGATGACTTTTATTTTGTTTCGTGACTTTATTTTATTGACTTCCATGTATATATTTTGTTTTCTTGAACGTAGAACATTTTTCTATAGATAATATCTGTGTGTAAATAACAGCGATTTTTATCGCACCAATAAGAATGTTTTCTACCTCGATCCATTCTTGTGTTTTGTGTGCTGTTCTCATAGCGACACCGACTCCATGAGCAAGCTGGATGTCATCGAGGACAGGGTTTCCCCCCGCGCTGCGACCCCCCGTGACAATTTGCCTAATAATGCGTAGAGCTACAATAACTTAGAAGTAAAGATAGCCAATACAAATAATGCATCGGCTAATATTATTGTGAACTCATTTAGTTTTGTAAACTTTTATAAAATAAATACCTAATCTAAGAGTTACAATTTTTTTTTTACCATCAATTTTGAAGTTTTAAAATTCATTACACATGAAGTTGATGCAATAAAAACATCAATTAACGAAATCACTGTTTTGAAAACCGAAATAACGGAGTTAAAACAGGAAAATAGTAGATTAAAATCTAGAGTGAGGGTAATTGAAAGACAGCAGAAACGTAAAAATATAATTTTATTTAATGTCACTGAAAGCGATAACGAACATCCACGCAAGACAGCAAAAACTATAATTAATGAAAAACTAGAACTCAACCTAAATGAAACAGATATCTGTGACGCCTTCAGAATTGGTAAAAATCCTAATAAACGCCCACTAGTTGTGGAATTTGCATCAGTTGGTATTAAAAAATCCATTTTCCAAAATTGCCATAAACTAAAAAATGATACTGACCTTGTAGCTGTTGACAATGATCTTTGTCATGAGGACTTATCTGACAAAAAAATATTATTAAAAGCGAAACATGATTTAAAAGGAAAGAATATTGAAGCAAGATTAAAGGGTCTTACTCTAATTGTTGACAACAAAATATATACGGCTGAAAACGTTACAAATGGTTCCTTAAAGAATTTACGCCCAAGAAGAAATATTTCATCAAAATAATTTTTAAGGAATATACACTCATATCAAATTCATTCATATTTTATTATCGAAAATGAGCCTTAAAGTTCTACATATCAACACTAGGTCGCTATTAAACAAATTTATAAATTTTAAGAGTTTTGTAATGAAAATTAATCACGATATAATAACTATATCGGAAACCTGGTTAAATCCAAATATCCCTGACTTATTATTACAACTAGATGGTTATAAATTGTATAGGCATGATAGACCTGACCAACGTGGAGGAGGCGTCGCCTGTTACATCCGTAACAGCATAAGACACATCCAAATAAAATTGATAACAAACCTAGAACTTCTATCATTTAAATTGAATATTAACTCAAAACCCATATATCTTGTATGTTGTTATCGAGCACCGTCTACCAGTTTTCCCAGTTTTACAGCCGACATTGAGAAGTATCTGGATGAGTTACTGCTATCCAGCGACAGTAATGTAATCCTGTTGGGCGACCTAAATGTGAATTTATTAGATGTCAACAGTACAAATGTTGATCTACTTTTGAATACATTTGAATCATATAATCTCAAACAGATTATCGATGTCCCTACTAGAATAACTAAAAATACATCTACCCTTATTGACGTCATCTTTACTGATCTTACTCCCATAGATTGTGGAACCCTCGATTCAGACATACAATTATCGGATCATGAATTTATTTATGGCAATTTCTGTATTCCTGGGCATAAAAAGATACCGAAATCACACTCGTACAGAGATTTCTGAAATTTCGATTATAATATATTTAATGAAGCTATTAATAAACTTCCATGGGCAAATATTTACATGACCAACGATATTAATAATAAATTAAGATTATTTAATAGCTATATTCTAGATGTCTTCAATATCTTGGCACCTATAAAAACAACTACCATGAAAAAGAAAAAAGAACCATGGCTTACAGAGAATGTGAAATTTTTAATTAAATTAAAAAATAATGCACATAAAAAGTTTAAATCTACTAAAAACCCGGTTCATCAAAAAGAATATGCAGAATTGCGGAACTTTACAACGCAAGCTATTCGCAATGAGAAGAAAGCCTATTACAAATATTGCTTGGAACATGAAAAAAATCCTTGGACCGCGTTGAAGAAGTGTGGCATACAGCTGAAACAAAACCTAGAACTACCAGAAAATCTAACAAATCCTAACTTTATTAACCAGCAATTCCATAATAGTCTACCGAAGGTTGCTGATGACGATAACTTAATAAATTACTACAATACTCATATTCTACTAACAAATGATGTCAAATTTAACCTGGAGCCAGTGCATGAGGAACAAGTTCTGAAGGTAATCTCTGAGATGGAATCTAACGCTGAAGGTGTGGATGGACTTAGAGGGAATTTTATAAAGTTAATCTGCCCAGCAGCTCTACCAGTCATCACTCATATAATAAACTGCACCATTACGGAAAAGAAAATTGTCAATGTCTTTGGAAAACTGCGATCATAGTTCCTGTACCAAAAATATCGACACCAATCTCAAGCAATGACCTTCGCCCGATAAGCATTCTCCCATCGCTCTCGAAAATCTTGGAAAAGCTAGTGTACTACCAGCTAATTGATTACGTTAATAAAAACAATATCATTCCTGAGAATCAATCAGGATTTCGTAAAGGCCATAGTTGTACAACAGCATTACTGGAACTATCTGATGATATTGTTTCTAATTCAGATAAAGGTCTTGTCACCTGCTTAGTATTACTAGACTTTTCCAAGGCGTTTGATACTATATCACATCGTCTATTACTCGCTATCTTGAGATATATTGGAGTATCAGAAAATAGTTTGGAGTTCTTTTCAAGTTACCTTCTGGATAGGAAAAAATTGGTTAAAATTAAAGGTCATTTTTCAGATTTCTTAACTGTTAACAGCGGCATCCCCCAAGGTTCAATTTTGGGGCCTCTGTTCTTTAATCTGTACACGGCATTTATGAAAAAATATATTGCAACCTGCAAGCTAATTCAATATGCAGACGATAGTCAGCTATATCACTCATTTAACCCCTCTAACCACGTTGTTGCGTGTAATAATATTAACACCGACCTTCAGAATTTCTGTAATGCTGCGAAGCGCCACAGCTTGGTTTTAAATCCTAATAAATGTAAAATTATGTTTTTCAATTATCACCTCATAAAAACAGTGAATAGTCCCATTAATATAGATATCGATGGTAAAAAAATCGAAGTAGTAAAATCAGCCAGAAATCTTGGTGTCATTATTGATGATAAATTACACTTTGGTGCACATGTGGCGAGAATGAAGCAGAAAACATACTGCAATCTAAAGCTTATTTACAATCTACGTAGTTTTATTGACATTTCAACTAGGACGATTTTATGTACCTCAATGGTACTCTCACAGTTTAATTTTGCCTGTGAGGTATTTTCTCCGTTTTTACGAAAAACTGATATCAACGGTATTCAAAAAATGCAAAACAATTGTATACGATATGTATTTGGCTTGAAAAAATACGATAGGGTCAGCCATAAACTAAAAGAATTAAATTGGTTGAACATGTCTAATCGTTTCAAACTCCTTACATTTGTGCTTTATAAGAAATTTCTTATTAATAAGATACCTGAAACACTTTATAAACGCATATATTTTAGAGACTCTTTGCACGACGTAAATATACGTTGGAAAAAAAATATTAATATACCCAAACACAGAACCGAATATTTTAAAAAAACATTCACATACAATATCACTGCGATGAATTCGTTGCCTTGTAGCAACGTAAACAATATCAGACTATTTAAGAAACAACTGTTTAGTTATCTACAAGATCATTAAAAAAAATATTATGTAAATTATTTACGGATACTAATTATTATAAGTTAATTTTTAGGGTTGAGTGGAAGAGCAGCAATGTTGTTTATAACATATATGCTGAACTCCGACTATTTTCCTCTTTATTATTTCTTTATGTATTATATTTATACCTATGTATTATCTTAAGTTATCACTGTAATGTACTGTATGTTCACTTTGTTATGTATTGATGAGGTAAATAAAGTCTTAATAAATAAATAAATAAAAAAATTCTGGATTTGAGCATTACCAAATAATATTTTAAGCAATAACTAAATTATTGATATGAACTAAAGGGTGTAAAGTAGGGACGAATTTGAATTTGGCGCCATTTTGTTATATGACGGTTGGTAGCCGTGTTTTTATAATTTTTGATAGCTGTTGTCGTTCCCATTAGTAGTTCTGGTTAGTCATGGAGCCGATGACGACTGAGCAACGGATAGAAGTGGTAAAAAGTTATTATAAAAACAATGAAAGTGCCACGGCAGCCGTTCGCAAATTGCGTGTGATACTCGGACGTAATGCTGCTCCAACGGAGTCATCAGTTCGGAAGTTGATGTGGAAGTTTGAGCACACGGGTTCTTTGTTAAACGTTAAGAAAACCGGGCGACCGCAGTCTGTTCGAACTGAAGAAAACATTGCTGTCGTATGTGGCAATTTGACCGTAAGCCCCGGAAATCGGTTCGCCGGCGAGCTCAACAGTTGAATTTATCACCAACTTCACTGCATGAAATCCTTTCAAAAGATCTGACAATGCATGCGTACAAAATTCAACTTCCTGCAGATCATGGAAAGAGACATCGATTTGCTCGTCTTGGCTAAACAAGCGAAGAACTAGAACTTCACAAAAAAAAAATTCTCGGACGAGGCGCACTTGCACCTCAGTGGGTACGTCAATAGGCAAAACTGCAGAATTTGGGGTAACGAAAATCCGCGAGTGACTATGGAAGATCAGATGCATCCACAACGCACAACTGTGTGGTTTTGAAGATGACGAGGGAGCTACTAAACGGCGACCGTTACAGAAACATGATTTCTGGGTGGTTTTTCCCAGTTTTGGAAGGTATGAAAAATTATGATCTTTGGTTACAAGAAGATGGTGCGACATGTCACACATCCCGCGAAACAATTGCACTGCTGAATGAAAAATTTCCTCAAAAAATTATCTCTTTGCGTGGCAACCATGAATGGCCTGCCAGATCATGAGATCTTTTTTTGTGGCGATTTGTTAGATCAAAAGTTTACGTGAACAAACCCCAAATAATAGCCCAACTGAAGGATGAAATTGCAAGGGTTATTAGCGGTATCCCACCAGATGTTTGTGAACGCGTCATCGCGAATTTCAATGAACGCATTACTCAATGCCGCGCAGCCTTGGGTGGTCATATGGCGGATATAATTTTTTATACATAAATTTAAGTAGTTTTTTAATGTGTTTGTAAAAAACAATTTAATTTTCAATAAATTTTATATGTTCTATAGCACTTTAAAATTCGTCCCTACTTTACGAACACCCTTTAGAATTTGTCTCACCTCCGCATACGCATGTAACATTAAAAATGGAAACTATTTGAAAATTAATAACAATCTCCTTGCAAGCATTACCATTAAATACGAATACTGATAAAATGATTGAACCGTTTAAGAGATTGAAATGTGTTCCAAAGATGCGAATCAAATCGCCTACATTCGCTAGTTGGTTCGACAAAACTCTAATTAGTATTAATTTTAACTTTAACTGTAAACACTGTTTTCTAGTGATTTGAATTCATTTTTATCGGTCAGCTCCCATACAACGCTCTCTATCGCATTTCTAACCCTGCAATGCTACTCGATTCCGCTTCGTCGTCTCTGTGTCACAATTTTGTCGCACTGGTGCTGAATTACCCTGTATAACGGCTAGTAATAGATGAATTACGACACCCGTTGAGAGGCTCGTGGAAGTAATTTTCATGCTCGTGTATTATAAATTACTAACTTGTTGATATTTGCAATTACACTGCATCCTAAAAATAGTTCCGCTATCAACATCAAATAAACGTTGTTTTTAATGATTCTGTATAAGTAAACAACTGGCTTCCCCCTTAAGAACAGCATGATACATTGTAAATGAGTTAGGGCGCAAAAGGGAAAAGCACTCCACTGGATGTATAATTAAGAATAGAGTGTTTCCGGGAGGAATAAAACGGCACGGGTCAATTATATCGATGCTAGTAGTTAGCAGTTAGTTCTGAAGGGATGGCATTCACCCTCGCAATCATCCTCCTTCATATCTCCAGTTTTTACATTTCACTTTAAATGAATCTATCACGTCATGAATGATTTTAAATTTTGAAGAAATATCATTTAAAAAAACAAATCATAACAGCAATTTTACTTTTATATTATTTCTCTTTAAACAGAAAAATTCGCAGCATCGATTCTTCGTAAATTCTAAAACTCCAATATTCGAAGTTCTTTTCATTTCTTCTGATTCTTCAAGGCCTAGAAATTGCGAAGCTTCGATTTATTAGGACCCCTAGCTGGTTCATAGTGCGAAATACAAACGAAAAACCTTTTATAAAAAATTGTACTAAACGAAACATCCTTTGAAGAAATATTATATAACTTTATTTAAAATGTGATGTTTCTTCTTTATTTTGACGTATATATCTTTGGTTATGAATAAATATTATTATTATTATTATTATCATTTCGCAAATATTGACAAATGAAAAAGTTAATCAAAAGCAAATTATTTCAAAACTAATAAAAACGATTAATTTTGCAAGATATGTTATTGCTTTCCACTTTGCCAATACATACGTTTGATATTAAATTATTATTACAGCAACTCAGCATGCGCATCTTTTTTGGGTTTTCGAGGTAAAATTTTTGAAATCATATAAAAGTTTAAATCTTTGACTGATTAGGGTTTTGGGATTGAAAAATTCGAAAACTTCGACACTTCGAACCTTCGCAACTTTGATTCTTCGAAACTTCGAAAAACACAATATTCAAATTTCATTTCTTCGGATTCTTCGAACCTTCGAAGTTGCGCAGCTTCGAATTATTAGGACCCATAATTCACAGTAAAACTACAAATGTAATTAATTTCGTTGTATGATTTTTTTAAATTCTATTTCATAATTTTGAATTACCTATGTATTTATTTTAATATATATCTTATTAACCCCTTACAATATTTTATCTACCATTTAAACTGACCTATGTACAAACTATTGTTCTTTAACGGAAAATAAACTGTTATTATTATCAGTGGCGGCTCGTGGAAAATTTTGATGGTAGAGCCACTTAGCATACACAATATATGTTACCGCCTCCTTTTTGAGGAAAGAAAAATCGACCATTAAAAACGTTTACTTGTTGCAGAAGCACTAAAAGAATTAAATAAAGAAGAAAAATAGCCCGCATTTAATCTGTAACATCGTTCTTCGTCCACGAAAATCAATTAAACGACGAATTGTATTTTGTAACATTACCCCTTTTTAAGTGCCAAACAAGACATTTTCAAGTGCCTGACAATGACATTTTCCAACTGCCAAAAATTATCATTTTCGAATGGTTCAAAATATTACCATTGTCAACTGCGAAAAAACGACAATTTTCAGGAGTCAAAAATGAAATATTTTAATTGCCAAATTTCGCAATTTTTAACTGTTAAAAAAGGTCTAAAATGAACATTTTTAAGTGCTAAAAAGCAACTACAAACTGACCATTTTCAAATGCCAAAAAAGACATTTTCAAGTACCAAAATTGACAATTTTCAAATGCAAAAAATGACATTTTCTAACTTCAAAAACGATCATGTCAACTGTCAAAAATGATCATGTTCGAGTGACATTAATGACAATTTTCAAGTTTTAAAAATGACCATTCTCAACTGCCAAAAACGACAATTTTCAAGTGCCAAAGATGACAATTTTTAACTGCCAAAAATGTCAAGTTTCAAATGTCAAAAAAACAGTTTTCAATTGTCAAAAATGACCATTTTCAACTGTGAAAAATAACCATTTTCACGTGCAAAAAAAGTCAAAATTCACAATTTTCAAGCCCCAATCATTTTCCAAGTGTCAAAAACGATAGTTGTCAACTGTCAAAAATTCTCATTTTTGAGTGCTATAAATGACTATTTTCAAGGTTCAAAAATGACTATTTTTCAGCTGTTAAGAAAGACAATTTTCAAGTGTCAAAAAACAATTTTCATCCATGCAAAGTACCAAAAAAGACATTTTCAAAAGACCAAACTTGACAATCATTAAGTGTCAAAAAAAGACATTTTAAAGTGCCAAAATTGACGACATTTTTCAACTGCCGAAAATTATCATTTTCGAATGCCATAAATGGTTCAAATATTACCATGTCAACTGCCAACTGTAAATCTTTCAAGAACATTAATGTCCTTATAAAGTTGTTTGATATCTTTGTGCTAAGCAAGTTGTGTTATTGTTCGGTGGTTTGGTCACCTCATTACTCTAAATATATTAATATGCTTGAGAATGTCCAAAAGAGATTCTTGAGATACATATATTTTGTTAAACATGGCACTTATCGTTTCGATGTTCCATATCAGGAACTACTAAGAGAGTTCAATTTTCTTTCTTTGCATTCAAGACGTATATTATATGATCTATGTTTCCTGTATAAGGTAATTCATAACAAAGTTGATAACCCTACTTTTTTATCTAAGCTTAATTTTAATGTTCCTAGGTCCGCGTCTCGTCATGCAAGGACTTTCTCTTATCGTACACTGAACACGAATCATTGCCTTAACTCTCCTGTCTATCGTCTCTCACGTCAATACAATCAGTATCAAAACTTCATTGATTTATATTCTCCATTTTTTATGCCCTTTAAGACATCTGTTATTGTTTGTCTAGAGAGTTTTTGTTAAACGTTTATTATCTGTAATTGTATTATTGTCTTATTTATATCATTTGTCATCTATTTGTACTTTTGTAATGTAATGTAATTTTATCTGTATCATTAGCTTAACTTTATATGCTTATATTACTCTGTAATTGGCCCTTGTGGCTGTTGGGTAAATAAATAAATAAATAAATAAATAAATAAATAAATAAACACGACAATTTTAAGGTGCCAAAAATGAAAATTTTTAAATACCAAATGTCACAATTTTTAACTGTTAAAAAGAGCAATTACCAACAGTCTAAAATTAAAGTTTTCAGGTATCAAAAAGGCAATTTTTAACTGTACAAACCGACCACTTTCAAGTGCCAAAAAATACATTTTCAAGTACCAAAATTGACAATTTTCAAGTGCAAATAATAACATTTTCTAACTGTCAAAAACGATCATTTCAATTTTCAAAAATTATCATTTTCGAGTGCCATAAATTCAATTTTTAAGTTTCAAAAACGACAATTTCTACTATGCAAAATAACCATTTTCATGTGCAAAAAAGTCAAAATTCACAATTTTCAAGGCCCAAAAATTACATTTTCCAAGCGTCAAGAACGATAGTTTTAAACTGTCAAAAATTATCATTTACGAGTGCTATAAATGAAAATTTTCAAGGTTCAAAAATGACCATTTTCAACTGTCATAAAAGATTTTCAAGTGTCAAGAATGACAAGTTGCAACTGTACAAAGTGCCAAAAAAGACATTTTCAACTGCCAAAATTGACAATCTTCAAGTGTCCAAAAATGACATTTTACAACTGTCAAAATTTATCATTTTCAAATGCCATAAATGGTTGAAAAATTACCATTGTCAACTGCAAAAAAACGACGATTTTCAGGTGCCAAAAATGAAAAATTTTATTGCCAAATGTCGCAATTTTCAACTGTTAAAAAAGGCAATTACCAAAAGTGTAAAATGGACATTTTTAAGTGTCCAAAAGGCAATTTTCAATTGTGAAAACTGTACATTTTCAAGTGCCGAAAAAGACATTTTCAAGTACCAAAATTGGCAATTTTAAGTGCAAAAAATAACATTTTCCAACTGTCAAAAACGATCATTTCAACTGACAATAAATTAAAATTTTCAAGTTTGAAAAATGACTATTCCCAACTGCCAAAAACGACAATTTTCAAGTGCCAAAAATGACAATTTTTAACTGCCAAAAAATGGTAATTTTCAGCTGCCAACAAATATAATTACCATCTGTTAAAAATGTCCATTTTTAAGTGTCAAAAAAACAGTTTCAAATGTCAAAAATTACCATTTACAACTGTGCAAAATAACCATTTTCATGTGCAGATAAATATATTTTCCAAGTATCAAAAACGAGTTTTTAACTATCAAAAAGTATCATTTTCGAGTGCCATAAATGACAATTCTCAATGTTCAAAAATAACCATTTTCAAGTGTCAAAAATGATAATTTTCAACTATGCAAAGTGCCGAAAAAGACATTTTCAAGTGCTAAAATTGACAATCTTCAAGTGCCCTCTATACTACATGAGCAAAAAGGCGTATTCGGTAATGAACTAATTTCATTCAAGTGCACGTCGTCGTCGTGCGCATGAGCGGAGCCAGAAATTATTTGGTTCCTAATGCAGTTCCAGAACGGAAAAATTTCTTGCCGACCTCGAAATTAGAGGTAGTGCTATGGCTCCTTGGCTCTACATGACGAGCCGCCCCTGATTATTATTATATTGAACCTTAAAAATGCGAAAACAAAATCGATCCAAACCCGAGTATTTTGATTGAAACCTTTCATGCGACTTTATCAAGAGAGAAACATTATTGGGACATATTAATATATTCCCAAAGGGCAATTTAGCCTTGACTTTATCGAATTTATCTGTTGGGAAACCGTCCATCCCTTGGAAATATTTTGATTCGTTTGACTCCGAGAATTCCGCAGTAGTTTTCCTCCCTACATCCACGATAACTCTAACAAGATAAATATTTATCCTGGACTGATTGCCGGCGAAAACCCAACAATCCCGGAATATCGGGGTCCTCCAGTACAAACAAGTGGCCAATTAGGTAAAATAATACGGCGCAGAGGTGAGACGAAGGCCTCGATATCCCGATTTTTCCCTGGCGGCTTTCCCCGCTTTTCCACAATAAATTGGGTTATCTCGGCAAAGGAGAAAATGGGGATCTTCGTTTGAGCAGATGAATTGTGGCAGTGTCTATTTTTTTTTTTTTTTCGTTCGGGATGAGAGAAATATTCGCTCGTTTTACTGCTTGTGGAGGATTAATTGTGCCGGGGTTTATAAAATGCTTTACGTTGAGTTCATGTAAACGACGAATCGATACGAATTTATTTCAGTTTTATCTCCCGGGTTTCTGCCTAATTAAACGTTCTTAAAACATTTTTAGGGCGAGATTTTCCAATCTTAATCACGGAATATTTGCTTTGTTCCGAATTGATGAGGGGATTACTTGTGCTACGTTACGTGGAAGTTTGTTGCATATGTATATTTTTTTTTTCGGCGTTATGCCTGGCCTTGGTGCAATGACCATTAGCCATCATCAATTTTTATATACCGAGTGTCTGGGATAAGGAGCGAACATAGGAATTTAACATGTAAAATTAAATATGGGTAATTATTAGCTCCCCGGTTCATTTTAGAGAAAAATCGTAAAGGAATATTTTTTAGAGCATTAAAAATTGTAAATGTATCATCCATTTAATTTACGTTTGCACTAGAATCCACCTCAGAAATAATAAAAATAAGTTTAACCATTTACCATTTAATAAAAACCTTGCCATGGTTTTGACAAAAGTCATGTTATGGAGAATAATCTTACTAATCAAATATCAATTCACGCATTGTAATTACTATGAACAATAATCTGAGTTATTCCAATGAAGAGAGCGTATTCATTATCAAAACATTTTGCAATGGCGTCAGTTTACTAAGAGTTGGTGTCATTTTCGGTTAAATTTTACAATCGACCAATTCCGTCTATCAGCAATTACCAAGTTTGTGAATAAGTTTGGAAATACAGCAAATGTAGCGGCAGCTGATTTAAAATGTATTTTAGTAGTCCAATTTCAACAAATATTATTTCAAAAACAGTAACATTACAGGCAAACGGAACAGAAGAAGCCAGTGGCGGCTCGTGGAACATGTTGATGGCAGATCCACTTATACAATACCCTCCTCTTTTCTTGAAGAAACAAAGAACCATTTATCTTCCTGGACCAATCGAATATTTTGGCCAAAAAACAAAAATTTAGAACAAAACAAACGAAGATCTAAAACATTAGCAAAAAAATAAAAAATCCTGCTTTAAAAATAAAAATGCAGATCAAAAAATTGAAAATACAAGCAAAAGAAAAATTATTTGCCATTTTCAGCCCCTCTTTTTAGCTTAAAATAAGTTCCAACGAGAAATTAGAAAATAATAGCAAAAATAAAAATAACAAAAAAAAAGGCAAGAAAATCTAAAATATGGGACAGAAAATAAAAAATTAAGACCAAAAATCTAAAATTCGTATCCAAAAATCAAAGCGGCAGACCAAAAAAATCAAAATTTTTAACAAACAAATCGAAAATTTAAGTCGAAATAAAGAATATTTCAACTGAAAAACCTAAAATTGAAACCAAAATAATCTAAAATACAAAATATAGCCAAAAAAAGTAAAAATCCACAAAACATCGAAAACTCGGGCGTACAGATAAAAAATGCGGACAAAAAATCCAAAATTTCTACAAACCAATCGAATTTTTTCGTCAAAATAAAGAATATTTGTACCTAAAAATAAAAATATTGGAAGGATGAGGCTGTTACTTGTTGAAACTCCATGATATCATTTAATAAAACACTAACACAGTGTATGGTTTCAAATTAACTTTATTGTTCTACGACAATTGTTTCACCACACAGTGGCTTCATCAGGTAGATGAAAAATAATCTAGAAATAAAAAATCTACAATATAGCCTAGAACGGTAAACATTTACAAAACATCGAAAACGAGCGTAAAGATAAAAACTGCAGACAAAAAAATAGAAAATTTCTATAAACCAATCGAATATTTTGGTGAAAATAAAGAAAAATAAAAAATTGGATCAAAAAAATTTAAAATACAGAAATCTAAAATATGGGCCAAAGAATCAAGAATCCTGATCTAAAAATAAAAAAACGCACACAAAAAATCGAAAACTTAGGTAGTAACAAAATAATTTGCCACTGTCAGCCGCCAAAAATAAGTTTCTGACCAGAAATTCGAAAATAATAGCAAAAAATAAAAAAAAGTCACGAAATAAAATCAATAAACCACTTAAAAAATGTAAAATGTAGGATAAAAAATATAACAAAAATCTAAAATATATGATGAACAATTGAGACCAAAAATCTAAAATTCTGGCCTAAAAATAAAAATAGTGGACCAAGGAAAGAAAAACAGACAATTAAAAAAAAAGTAAAATTTAGGGCAAAAGAAATAAAATCCACAATGTTAGTCAAAAAGTCGAAAATTTTGACAAAACATCCAAAACTCGGCCCTAAAGATAGTAAATGCAGACTAAACGAAAAATCAAAAAAGGGGGCCAAAAAATTTTCCCAATAAAATCGTTGGGTCAAAATAAAGAAAAATTTAGGTCAAAAAATTTAAAAAAAAAAATAAATATCTGTAATGTTGGCCAGAAAGTCGAAAATTTAGACAGTACAATGAAAACTAGGGCCTAAAGATAATAAATGCAGACTAAAAAATCGAAAATTTCAACAAACAAAACTCGAAAGAAAATACCGGAAAAAATAAAAATATATCACGCATAGAAACAGATAATTGAAGTTATAGATATTTTAATCCAAATAAAATAAAAAATTTGGATCTAGAATTATAAATTCGGCCCAAAAATCAAAAATGCAGACCAAAAATTCAAAAATTTAAACAATTAAATCATAGATGTATGTCACAATAAAGAATATTTAGGTCAACAGATCAAAAAATTATACCCAAAAGAATCGAAAATACAGGTCAAAAATCTAAAAATTAAAAATTCGGCGGGAAAATCAAAAACGCGGGCCAAAAGACGAAAAATTTAAACAATTAAATCGTAGAAGGTCAAAATAAAGGATATTTAGGCTAAAAGTTAAAATATTTTCACCAAAAATATCGAAAATTTAAAAACTAAAAATTCGTCGGGAGAAATAAAAAATGCGGACCAAATAGTCGAAAATTTTAACAATGAAATCGAAAATGTAGGTCAAAATAAAGAATATTTAGAATGATATAGAGTTTATCAAAAAAAAAAAATAGAAAATACAGGCTTATTAATAAAAAATGGTAATGTGGCCATCATGTTACTTTCTCCGACTTGATGGTATCATAGCCATTTATATTTACGTTCTCATGGTTTATTTTCAGTTGAAATCATATTTTAAATGTACATCGAGCGTTGTGTAAACTCGGATGAAACTGACGTTTAAAAAGTAAAAATTATAAAAGATGGAAAAATTATACTTCAAATTCAAATACTCGGTTTACTCAAAAACTAAAGGGATTTCGAAAAAAACTTATTCTTTATAACTTGTTCATTTTAGCATTCTCTACAATTATTATTAACATACATTTGCTGTAACTATTATCGTTTTATAATTATAAACCAAAAATTAAAAAAATAATAATTCTTTTCTCGAATAAAAATGATTTTATGAAAAATATTTTCAAGCAAAAGATGTTCATTTCTTTGTTGTCTTCAAAGTTTGTTTAAATGTTCTTGTGATATTTTTCATATTTAAGAAAATATTGGCAAAAAACAAAAAACAGTTAAGGTAAACGCCCACTTCCGGTGTTCGAAATTTTACCAAAAGCTTTTCAGTTCTTCAGATTATCAAATAAGACGGATGTACAAAGTTTCATATCAATTGCTTTATTAGTTTTTGAGATACAGCGCACACAGCCATACAGACAGACACACACACACACACAGACACAAATTTTTTTTTTCCAGAAATTGTTGAAATGGCATCTAGGAACCCCAAAACGGATATTTCCGTTAAAAAAAATTTTGAAAAAAAAAATCACGTCTCAATACTTTCTCGTACTTCGTAACGGAGAAAGTAAAAATGCAGAATATTCTAGTAAGAAAATGGTTTAAATCAGTCTAAAAATCACTTTATTGTTCAAAATAATTTTCCAATTTTTTTTTAATAGGAAAATATATTTTTTTTACTTTTCGCTTTAATTGTCCAAAAAAGTGAAACTAATTTGAAAAAGAATTCATATAAAACCATTAACTTTGTTGAGGTCACCTTATTTGTTTCACCTGTAGTGTCGGCCGTTTCGAGAACGTTAGATTTAGTAGATACATTTTGAATAATTCATATAAAACAATTCACTTCAACAATTCAACTCATATAATTTATATGAATTATTTTGAATAATTCATATAAAACAATTCACTTGGTTAGTATTACTCTCAGTAAAGTAAAGGTTCATAATTTTAAACAGCCGAATTCAAACAAGCTGAAAATATGATTTATGAGTACTTTCGATTTATCGTGCGTTTACATTTTGTCCCAGACATGCATTAAATCTGTAATACCATTATTCGACCACGCAACCTCACCATCAAACAATACACATAGAAAACAAAAATTATTTTAAGAATTAATTAAAAATTCTTGCTTAAAACTACAGGTAATGCCATGGCTCCTTGGCTCTATATAACGAGCCGCCCCTGGAAGAAGGAGTTTTGGGTTTGATAAATGCTGAACCAACAACTAGCATACGATACATTGCTCGTGAGTGCAACGTGTCTAAATTCTTTGCACAGAAAGAATCATGGTTATCTTTCCTACAAGCATCAATGCCACGACGAGATACTTCTAGTGGATGATGAAACTAGGCGCGTATTCTGTGAAATAATGCAGGATCGATTAAATACAGACCGAAACTTCTTGCAGATGAATGCTAGTTCACACTTAACACTAATTAATGATTTTAATGTTTCTTTGTCGCTCTAGACTGAACACTCGTACAATACGATATTTGTTAGCAACCCAATTTGCACATTACATTATTCTGCCTAGCCATCCATGCCGCTCCCGCTGAAGATACATTCAGATTCAATCATAAACACGTTTCATTTAATTAACGTTGACTAATGAAAAAGGTGAAATTCCAGTAAAATAGGGCTCAAATATTCTGTCTCGGATCTAATCGGTTGCGAGGATTTCAAAGGCATTTCACGGAATTAATAAGATAAGAGCACAACTCGAGCTTGGCATCAAATGACGCAATAATTCATCAGGCAGGTGAACAGCAAACGCAGAATTCGCGCGTAATTAATAAATTCCCTTTCCTCTAGGAGATGTTCCATCGCTGGAAATAAATAATGTTCGGGGGTAATTTAATGCTCGCTGATACTTTCAGATTTCCACGGGCGCTTAAACACCACCGGTTTAGTTTCCAAAGCGGATTATGCGATTACTCACTTGCATTATTCATGATCTAGAGGTGTAATGCCCACATTGTATTATTTTCGTCTCGACCGTTTTTGGAATATAGTTTGGTCATGATGAGTATGGAAATTGAAAAAAACATATTTGCAGGCGATTTAAATTTAATTTTGTATACCGTTTGATTTGAAAGAATTTCGAATGAAATATTTGTTTTAAGGAAGAATACAAGAGGGAATTCGGGCTGACGATAGGGAATTGATTTAGCCAGAAAGGGCATTCAGCCACGTCCGATTTGTGTTATAAATAATTCATGTTTATAATTATCAAAGGACTACAATCTTATTTTCTCCGCTTGTTAGCTTTTGTTGTAACGACTCCATCTCTAGAATTTCGGACAATATAAGCCTTTAGTAGTGGCGTAGCGTGAGTTAAAGGGCGGGGTAACAAAATTTTCTAGGGCGCCGGCCCTCACTTACAAGTATATTTCCAATCAAATTCCTAATCAAATTATAACTTCTGAGGGAATCCCCCTCTACGCTACGCTCAATATAAGGCGTGAGGAACTGAATTTCAGAGTTGGCCATGCCTCAGAGAGAAAATAGCAGTCATGTCTTAGATTAATTCTTTTTTTTAAATCTAATTCAATTGAACTAATCTAGTCTCATGACGTAATAATATGCGACATACCTCATTTATTTCACAGCCAGGGCCGATCCTACCGGAGGGCTAGAGCGTGCATGGCACGTGGGCGGCGATTAGAGGGGCGGCGAAACCGACGAAGCCCGCGAAACGTAAGACAAAGCTGCGGATTTTGTTTCCTATGTAAATTATTTCGAACAGGAAATATTAAAATTATAAAATTTAAAGATTGGCAACATTGTGCTGACCTATTTGTAAAACATTAGAACGGTGCAAAGCATATGAAGTGTCTCCAAAAATGGTGGAAGTTAAAAATCCGTTTAAATAAATAGAAATTATAGGCAAAGAGCAACAAAAACAATTTGAATTAGAAAAATGGTGATGTGGCCATCATGTTACTTTCTCCGACTTTATATTTACGTTTTCAAGGGTTTATTTTCAATTGAAATCATATTTTAAATGTACATCCAGCGTTGCGTAAACTCGGATGAAACTGACGTCTAAAACGTCAAAATCATGAAAGATGGAAAAATTATACTTCAAATCCAAAAACTCGGTTTACTCAAAAACTAACGAGATTTCGAAAAAAACTTATTCTTTAGAAGTTGTTCAATTTGGCATTCTCTACAATTATTATTGACTTAAATTTGCTGTAACTATTATCGTTTCATAATTATAAACCAAAAATTTAAAAAAATTAATAATTTTTTTTCTCGAATAGCAATGATTTTATGAAAAATATTTTCAAGCAAAAGATGTTCAATTTTTTGTTGTCTTCGATGTTTGTTTAAATATTTTTGTGATATTTTTTATATTTAAGAAAATATTGGCAAAAAACAAAAAAACAGTTCGGGTAAACACCCACTTCCAGTGAACGAAATTTTACCAAAAGCTTTTCAGTTCTTCAGATTATCAAATAAGACGTATGTTCAAAGTTTCATTTCAATTGCTCTATTAGTTTTTGAGATACAGCGCACACAGCCAGACACACACACACACACACAGCAGACAGACACACACACACACACACACACAGACACAAAACAAATTTTTCCAGAAATTGTTGAAATGGCATCAAGGGACCCCAAAACGGATATTTCCGTAAAAAAAAAATTTGAAAAAAAAATCACGATCACAATACTTTCTCGTACTTCGTAACGGAGAAAGTAAAAATTCCAGAAATTGTTGAAATGGCATCTAGGGACCCCAAAACGGATATTTCCGTAAAAAAAATTTTTGAAAAAAAAATCACGATCACAGTACTTTCTCGTACTTCGTAACGTAGAAAGTAAAAAGTGGTGATGTGGCCATCATGTTACTTTCTCCGACTTTATATTTACGTTTTCATGGGTTTATTTTCAATTGAAATCATATTTTAAATGTAAATCGAGCGTTGCGTAAACTCGGATGAAACTGACGTTTAAAACGTCAAAATCATAAAAGATGTAAAACTTATACTTCAAATTCAAAAACTCGGTTTACTCAAGAACTAACGAGATTTCGAAAAAAACTTATTCTTTAGAAGTTGTTCATTTTGGCATTCTGTACAATTATTATTCACATAATTTTTCTGTAACTATTATCGTTTTATAATTATAAACCAAAATTTAAAAAAATAATAATAAATTTTTTTCTCGAATAAAAATGATTTTATGAAAAATGTTTTCAAGCAAAAGCTGTTCATTTCTTTGTTGTCTTCAAAGTTTGTTTGTTTTTTTTTGTGATATTTTTCATATTTAAGAAAATATTGGCAAAAAACAAAAAACAGTTGTGGTAAACGCCCACTTCCGGTGTACGAAATTTTACCAAAAGCTTTTCAGTTCTTCAGATTATCAAATAAGATGGATGTTCAAAGTTTCATATCAATTGCTCTATTAGTTTTTGAGGTACAGCGCACACAGACAGACACACACACACACACAGACACACACACAGACACACACACAGAAACACACACACACACACAGACACAAAATTTTTTTTTCCAAAAATTGTTGAAATGGCATCTAGGAACCCCAAAACGGATATTTCCGTAAAAAAAAATTTGAAAAAAAAATCACGATCACAATACTTTCTCGTACTTCGTAACGTAGAAAGTAAAAAACGAAGGAGGGCTGTAGAAAGAATGATTGCCATTCTGCACTTTTTAACAAGTCAGTGCCTTGCTTTTAGAGAAAGTAGTTCCAATCTTTATAAGAGAAATAACGGAATTTTTCTAAAGGCAGTAGAAATGCTAGCTGTCAGATCATTTAAATAAAATTGAAAAATCTAAAAAGAAGTCGATTCGTATGCCATAATATGTGGGCCAATATTTTTAAAATTCGATAATTTTTTTGCTTGATTTCTAAAAAAAAGAAAATTGTAAATATTGTAAAGAAAATTGGAATACACCAAATTTTCTGAATTTTGGCCCATTATAAACCAATCAAGTAACCGTTAGGATATAAAAACAATTAGGGCGACATCTATCGCCGATATATTATAATTTCAGAACGTTGTAACATTTTAGGCGATAGATGTCGCCCTAATTGTTTTTATATCCTAACGGTTACTTGATTGGTTTATAAGGGCATAGTTCTCCATCAACGACGACCGTAGTGTCCTGATGTGAGACTAATGATTACGTATAGAAATACCTTTGATTGCTACTTTTTAATATTAGTGATTTTAAATAGTGATCACTGTTAGTAAACATCGTAACACCTTTTGAAATAGTGATTATTTCAAAATGAGTGAAGAAGCATTTCTAGACTGTTGCAGAAACGTAAAGTGGAATGTATTTTGAGTAAATTTGAAAATTTTATGGTGTTATTCTGAACAAAAATGTTAGCGTTAACAGCGATGTTATTTGCTAACATAGATAAATGTTATGAATATACTATTCTGTACACTGTCTGTCAACTAACATCGATGTAAATTAACATTTTCGATGTTAAACAACACTTGTCAAAACGGTCGACATTACGAGAAATTTTGAGGTTATTTCGTAGTTTGTGTGTTTCGTCAACAAAAAACTCAAATTTGGAATTTTATTCCAATATTTATGTGCGTGCTTTATGAAACACTCATTTTCTTTCTAAAAATATCCTCAAAAATTTATTAATATAATATATATGAAGTTGGTCGTTCTGTAGACGTTGCACTGTTGCCAATTTGTGGACATCGGGCTGTTCAGAATACAATTTTTAACAGCACTGTTCAATTTCACATAACATTGCAATATTAATAACAGCGATGTTAATAACATCGCTGTTAATAACAGTTGTTCAGAATAACACCATTAAAGTATGTTGCAAATGTTTTTCAGTCTCTGAAAAAGCTCATTTTCAAAATAACGATTTGCTGTTCTCGGGGAGTTGTTTTAAAATCTAGACGAGAAGCATTTAAAGATTTTTGCAGAATCGCAAGATGGAATGAATTTTTAGTTATTTGTAAAGTTTCAATTCAAGTACGTGATAATTGTTTTTTTTTTTTTTAATTTGTGTTGCTTCTGAAAAAACTCATATTTAGAATGATGATTTGCTCTGCTCTCGAGGGATTATTTTTAAATTAAATAATTAATGTCGAATCGTCCAGTATATTTTGAGTTTTGGGAGAATTGTTGTTATTTTTTTTTCAGTTCGTGAAATTTGTAATTTGAAAATTGTTATAGTGCTGGTTTCGTGGTATTATTTCAAAAATTATAATAAAGGAATGTTTAGTTGTTGGCACCGAATATTAAAGTTAAATGCATTTTAAGTACAATTGGGAAGTTCAGTATTTGTTTTTTTTTCAGTTCATGAAAATAGTAATTTGAACATAAGAGCAATTCTCGGCCGATTCTTTAAATTCTAAAGAAAAATGGGAGAAAAAAGTAATTAATGAAGTGTTTTAGATGTACAAAATACGTTTCGCATTATTTTTATACTTTCATTTCTTCAAATTATTTCCAAAGAACCTTCTTCAACCATATAGAATTTTAGGTTAGAATAAAGTTAGTAGAGTGGATGGTGGGTGGGTGCTATTTTACGTGGCCATATCTTGTTGCCCACGCACCTAGTTTTTCACCAATGCACCTTGATTTTGAAAAAAGGTTAATAAAATACATATAAAATCTTGATTATGATCGTTCATAAGCAGAATAGTGCCAAATTTTCGATTTTCAAAAAAAGTCTCTAAAAAGAAAAAAAGAAAATATTATAAAATGAAAATTTTCAAGGGTAGTACGTTTTAAAAATCGAATCCTCAATGTTTGATTTTTTTGTTAAACAGTGCAAATCTTGGTTTTTAACGTTTTTTTCTCGTTTTAGAGAATTTCTTTTGATCATTGAAACGTCAAAATCGAGACATTTGTGTGTTAAATTTTTGCAAATGGTGTGTATTTTTGAAAATAGCACTTCCAAATGTGTGAAAATTTTAATAATGCAAGCTTTAAAAGGTAAAAAAAATCATTCAAGAAAAATATGAATGATTTTTGCATTTTTGTTATTAGATAGTTTTTGCGGGTGACTTTTTCGAGGTTTATAACTTCCAAAACGCGTTGGGTGATCTCTATTGATTGAAAACTAAAATATCCTCAAAAAATTGTAAAGAAACTTGTTTGTAAAATGTGTAAAAAATGGTGATTTGGCCATCATGTTACTTTCTCCGATTTGACGATTAGACCAAAACCTTGAAAATACTGGCAAAATATTAAAAAATCGCTGCTTTAGGTTAAAAATTTAAAATATTTGCCAATCAAAAATTCGCTGATAGAAATCAATAATTAAACAATAAAACTAAAACATAGGCCCAAAAAATCCAAATATCGAAAACTATGGCCTAAACATAAAAAGAAAACGCAAACTAAATCATCGATCATTGAAAATCATTTCAACAAACACATCGAAAATGTTGTCTAAAATAAAGATTATTTAGGCAAAAAAATTAAAAATTTGGAATAAATTGAGGCGAAAACAGGTAAAGGTAAAGATTTAAAATATGGACCAAAGAAATGCAGACCAAAATATTGTAAATTCAAGTAAAAGAAAAAGCTAGCCCTGAAATAATTCTTTGACTAAAATAAGTTTCCGACCAGAAACTCGAAAATAATGCAAAAAAATAAAATAAAAAACAATACTTCAGGTTAAAAAGTAAAGGGCAAAAAATCAAAAACCGACCAAAAAACTCGAAAATACCGCCAAAAAAATCGCGCATAAAAATCAATAATTCAGATTAGAAAATTTAAAATTTAAAAACTTAAACCAACAATTAGGACCTAAATATCAAAAAGACGGACCAAAAAATCGAAACTTTTAACACGCAACCTAAATTTTCACGCCAAAATAAAGAATATTTAGGTTAAAAATCAAAAATTTGGAATAGAAAACGCAGTTACAGGGCAGAGATCCAAAAATGCAGATAAAAAATTCAAGTAAAGGAAAAATAGTTTGCCGTTTTCACCTTCAAAATAACCCTGTAGCTCAGAGTAAGTTTCTGAACAGAAACTCAAATTGAAAATAAAAAAAGCTAAAATATGGGCCAAGAAAACAAAAAAATGGTGATGTGGCCATCATGTTACTTTCTCCGACTTGATGGTATCATTTATATTTACGCTTTCGTGGTTTATTTTCTATTTAAATCATATTTTGAATGTACATCGAGCGTTGCGTAAACTCGGATGAAATTGTGAAACATGGAAAAATTATACTTCAAATTCAAAAACTCGGTTTACTCAAAAACTAACGGGATTTCGAAAAAAAACTTATTCTTTAGAAGTTGTTCATTTTGGTATTCTCTACAATACCAATGTGAATATTATTCACACAAATTTGCTGTAACTATTATCGTTTCATAATTATAAAGCAAAAATTGAAAAAAAAAAAAAAATTTTTTCTCGAATAGCAATGATTTTATGAAAAATATTTTCAAGCAAAAGATATTCATTTTTTTGTTGTCTTCAATATTTGTTTAAATGTTTTTATGATATTTTTCATATTTAAGAAAATATTGGCAAAAAACAAAAAACAGTTAAGGTAAACACCCACTTCCGGTATACGAAATTTTACCAAAAGCTTTTCAGTTCTTCAAATTATCAAATAAGACGTATGTTAAAAATTTCATATCAATTGCTTTATTAGTTTTTGAGATACAGCGCACACAGACAGACACACACACACACACAGCAGACAGACACACACACACACACACACAGACACAAAACAAATTTTTCCAGAAATTGTTGAAATGGCATCAAGGGACCCCAAAACGGATATTTCCGTAAAAAAAAAATTTGAAAAAAAAAATCACGATCACAATACTTTCTCGTACTTCGTAACGGAGAAAGTAAAAAATGTCCAAAAACAGGCTTCCCGAGTCCAGAAGTTTTGAAACGTATATTAAGTAATTTTTTAAAGGTTTATAATACCCAAATGTGTCAGGTGATCTCGATTATTTGAAAACCAAAATGTACGGGCTTCGAAAAATGATAGATAATAGATAATAAAAAAAAAAGGAAGGACGTGGATGGAACTGCGGGGTCAAGGAGAGTGAATGATTAGGGAATTTTGGCGTCGGCTACTAGGCCATCTGCCACCACCATTGTTTTTTTTAATAAATTCGAAATTAAATGAATAAATGAATAATGATACAAACACAACGACCATGGTCGCGAGCGAATATTCCGCGGCCCCGAAATCTTTCGCCCGAGCTGGGATTTGAACCCACACGGCACGCGGTGCAACCGACACAAGCGCTCGCCTGTACCCACTACACCAACGTGCCGCCCCTTCGAAAAATGGTTAAGAAAATTTTCTATAAAATTAGCGTGTCAAAAAATTAGGATTTTCGCTAACAATCACAGTTTGGGTATCAGTTACAATTTTACGTAGCAATCACGTTTGAAGTAGCAATCGCTGTTTAATGAGCAATCACAGTCGCAATCACAGTCGCAATCACAGTCGCAATCACAGTCGCAATCACAGTCGCAATCACAGTCACAGTCACGGTGAAATTTAGTAACGCCCTGGGATTTTTTACCATCATTCTTAAATATAATAAATTTATCAACAATTATCAGCCACAAAACTATTCTATTATCAATAAGTTTAGTTCCGAGGTCAGGGGCGGCTCGTTATATAGGGCTAAGATGAACCTGTAAGTTTCAAGCTCAGCTAGAATTTGTAATTAACTCTTTTTTTTTCGCCAGTTATTTTGGCCTAGGAAGATAAATCGTTCTTTCTTTCTTCAAAAAAGGATGGGGGGGGGGAAGTGTATTGTATAAGTGGCTCTACCATTAACATGTTGCGGTGGCATTGTGTCAACTTGAATGTAAATAATTAAAATTTAAAACCGTAATAGCTAGGTACACCATCAGGACAACATCTATTATCTTAACATTGGACAATTTCCTTGATTGAGTGGAGAAATCCACAGACAATAAGAAACAATAAAATAGCGACAATTATAATAATATAATTGATAAACATTGAAATATTGTTTTCCCGTGCGACAACCGAGCACCAGTTTCAATCTTATTAGATCTCATCAGGTTAATATAGACGCTGACAGGGAAACGGTTTTTCACTATAGAGTTATAACCCTCCAAGTATTCGTAATAGATAGATACACTATTTATTCTATTGTCGTAACGTTGCACAAATTATTTGATTGAAACAATATTTAAAAAAACCATAAATGCAAAAAAATTGCGAGACTAAATATTTCGTTTTGTAGCAAAAAGTTACGTATTATATGTAATTAAAATTATACATATTCTTAATAATAAGTTATTTTTGAGTGTCTTGTTACTAAAATAGTAAACACGCAACCCCCAAGAAATGCACTTGAGGGGGCGGCCAACTCTGAAATAAAATTTTGTGGCTCACACGATATATTTATCAACGAATCCTAAGGAAACTAAAGAATTAAATAGAATTAAACCGAAAACGCAATAAATGATTTCCGTACAATTAAATACTTACGACAACGACGGAGAAAAGTATCTTAGACTTCAACTGCGTGGCGTGGTGGAGGTCTGGCAATGAATCCAGGGCTTCCAAAGCTCTGGGCCTGCTCTGGTAGTACAGGCTCCCGTATCGACCAACGGCATCTATCCTGCGGGAACCAGAGAGAAAAAAAATTATACGGCTGTGCATAAATGTGCGGCGGGGAGGGACGCGAGATAATGAAATGGCGCAAGATAAGGATTCCGCTGGGGCTTGGGGGTGGTGATGAATAGGAGAGGGGGTTTGCGACACACTTTCTAGGCCCTTGTGTAATTTTTCATGTTTTCGATGGAGATGAAATATTTATGCCTGAGGAATTATCAATCAATCAATGGTCCCCTTGGGCGTCTGTTATTCGCAAAATCAGCATATAAAACGGCGGCGTGCCGCAGGCAGGCAGGGGCGATTTATTTTGTTAAATTAAATATTGATTTTCAGGTAAACCGTAAAGTCATCCATAACGAATTTTTAACAATACGTTTCAGTGTGTTGCTTTAAAATATGTAAAATTATATTAAAGAATAAATTCTCTTCATAAGATAACATCTAGATGCTAGCAGCCAGGGACGTCACTGGCGGGGGTACAAAAGGTACAATCCGCACTAGGGCAGCCCAACCCAGGGGCGGCCGATTGACATTTATTATATTATTATTAATCAAGGTAAATTAATCTAAACTCTCAAAACTAAAACTAGGAAAACAAAAATTGCATTCAATGATTTGAAAACTTGCAACAAAATAATCCAAGAATTTGTTTTGCTTCAAAAACTTAAGATCCATTAATAAACAACGCATTTATGATTTGACATCAAAGCAATTGCCATGCTTTAGGTGGAAACAACGGCAAAATTCAATTCAATTCAAAACTTGAATTTGGAAAATGATTAAAAAAATAATTCACGAAATTGCTTCAAGAGCTCGAGATCCATAAACAAACAATGCATGTTTAGTTTTCCATAAAAACAATTGCCATATCCCATGTGAAAGCAAAACGGTAACGCTCCATTGTCGACTTGGGAAACGAAAGTTGCATTAAACGTTTCTAAACATTGTAAAATATTAATCAACCAAAGAATTTGCTTCAAAAGCTTAAGATTCATAAAAAACAATGCATTTATTATTTTCTGTTAAAACAATTGTCATATCTTAGGTGGAAACAAAACGGCAACGCTCTAAACTTGAATTGGCAAAACGAAAATTGCATTTAATAATTCGAAAAAATGTAAAATATTAATTAACCAAAGAATTTGCTTCAAAAGCTTAATATTAATAAAAAAAGCAATGCATTTATTATTTTCTGTTAAAACAATTGTCATATCCTAGGTAGAAACCAAACGGCAACGCTTCAAACTTGAATTGGCAAAACGAAAATTGCATTTAATAATTCGAAAAAATGTAAAATAAAAATATTAATTAACCAAAGAATTTGCTTCAAAAGCTTAAGATTAATAAAAAATGGTGATGTGGCCATCATGTTACTTTCTCCGACTTAATGGTATCATTTATATTTACGCTTTCATGGTTTATTTTCTATTTAAATTATATTTTAAATGTCCGTAGAACGTTCCGTAGACTCCGGTGAAACTGACGTTTAAAACGTCAAAATTATTAAAGATAGAAAAATTATACTTCAAATCCAAACACTCACTTTACTCAAAAACTAATGGGATTTCGGAAAAAACTTATTCTTTATAAGTTGTTCATTTTAGCATTCGCTACAATTATTATTAACATAAATTTGCTATAACTATTATCGTTTTATAATTATAAACCAAAAATTAAAAAAAATAATAATACATTTTTTCCTCGAATAGCAATGATTTTATGAAAAATATTTTCAAGCAAATGACGTTCATTTCTTTGTTGTTTTCAAAGTTTGTTTAAATGTTTTTGTGATATTTTTCATATTTAAGAAAATATTGGCAAAAAACAAAAAAACAGTTAAGGTAAACGCCCACTTCCGGTGTACGAAATTTTACCAAAAGCTTTTCAGTTCTTCAGATTATCAAATAAGACGGATGTTGAAAGTTTCATATCAATTGCTTTATTAGTTTTTGAGATACAGCGCGCACAGACAGACAGACACACACGCACACACACACACACACACACACACACACACAGACACAAAATTTTTTTTTCCAAAAATTGTTAAAATGGCATCTAGGGACCCCAAAACGGATATTTCCGTAAAAAAAAATTTTGAAAAAAAAATCACGATCACAATACTTTCTCGTACTTCGTAACGGAGAAAGTAAAAAACAATGCATTTATTATTTTTTGTTAAAACAAATGTCATATTCTAGGTGGAAACGAAACAGCAACTTTCCAAACTTGAATTGACAAAACGAAAATTGCAATTAGCGATTTGTAAAATTGTAAATGACTAATAAACTGAAAAATTGATTTCAAACGCTCAAGATTCATAAACAAACCATGCATTGTTCAAACGGCATGTTCTAGGAGGAAACAAAACGACAACGCTTTAAATTTGAACTGCGAAATCGAAAAATGCACTCAACGATTTGAAAAATAGTAAAAAATTAATCAATCAAGGAGATTGCTTCACAAGCTTAAGATCCCTTAATAAATTAATAATATCTGATTTCCTGCGAAAACAATTGCCATATCCTAAGTGGCAACAAAACAAAAACGCTCAAAACTTGAACTGGGAAAACGAAACTGTTTGAAAAACTGTGAATAAAGCCGAGTAATTTTCTTCAGAAGCTCGAGATCCATAAATAATCGTGTTATAATTATTACATATTATTTTAATTTCGCTATTATTTAGGAATTCATTTTTGTTAATTAGCGTTATTAAAATAATTTTAATTATATTGTCCTGTAATTGGTTTTGTACTGTTGAGCAATAAATAAATATTATTATTATTATAAACAAATAATCAATTTTTAATTCACTATAAAAACAATTGCCATATCCTAGGTGAAAACAAAATTAAAATGCTTCAAACTTGAAAAATTTCAAAAATGAAAAAACGAAAGTTGCATTTAACGATTAAAAAAAATATAATATAATAATAAAAAAATTAATCAACGAAATTTCTTCGAGACCTCAAGATCAATAAATAAAGAATGCATTTTTGGTTTTCATAGAAACAATTGCCATATCCTACGTGGAAACAAAACGGCAATGCTCCAAACTCGACTTGGAAAACCAAAACTGCGTTTAACGATTCGTAAAATTATACAATGTAAATTAACCAAAGAATTCGATTCAAAAGCTCAAGATTCATAAAAAAAACAATGCATTTATTATTTTCTCTTAAAATAATTGTCATATCCTAGGTGGAAACAAAACACCAACGCTGCAAACTTAATCTGTGAAATCGAAAAATGCATTCAACAATTTGAAAAATTGCAAAAAATGAATTAATCAAGGAAATTGCTCTACAAGTTTAAGATCCATAAATAAATCATTCATTTTTGATTTCTCATAAAAACAATTACCATATCCTAAGTGCATGGGCGTCCGCAGGTGGGGGCAAGGGGGGCAGCTGCCCCCTCCTAAATTAAAGTAATAATTTATATACTAAACTTGTATGTAGTCGGTAATAGTCATTTACGATACAAGTAACGTTATGAAGGTTTTTAAAGCAAATAACGTTACGTGGGTCGTAACACGGTTTATTTTAACCTTTTTATTTATTTTTTTATTTTAATGAAAACCGTCAAAAGGCGAAGTCATGTTTGTATACCAATACCTCCATAGTAACGAGTTGCGTTAAGATAATGTAACAACACTAGTGTTGTTAAGATAATGTAACAACACTAGTGTTGTTAAGATAATGTAACAACACTAGTGTTGTTAAGAATTTCTTAACAACACTAGTGTTGTTAAAGTACCGTAACGTTACTCGTTGCTAAGGAGTTATTGACATGATAACAGTATAGGATAAAATAAATGTACAAAAAGTGCGGTCCACGTTATGTTCGATGAATCCAAAAAAAGTTGACGTGCAACGACGAGCGGGCACGGTTCCACCCGACGCGTATAATACAGTGCGATCGAATAAAAGTTAGTCAAAGTTGGCCATGAGCCAAAATTCCTTATTGGCAAGTGTCAAGCTGGCGGATATTGATATTTTAAAATTTAGGAACTATGCGAAATACATGTGATTTTTTGTTCATGACCTGCTTATTACTGTACATTTTAGTAGAAATTAACAATTTTTGATAGTTGTAAATTATTATTTTTGGCAGTTGAAAATTGAATTTTTACTACCAACGTGTCATTTGTGATGATAGAAGTGTGCGATTTTTGACAGTTGTCATGTTTAGCAGTTAAAATTTTCTTTTTTCTTTTTATATCAAAAAATGCCATTTTTGATTGTAAAAATCCACAATTTTTGGATGCTACCAATTTCTTTATTTACTGTTGAATCGCAGGGTTTTGGTGGCAGAAATGCAGAATTTTTTGCCGTTCGTAGTGGCAGAAATGCAGAAATTTTTAACAATTAATAAAAAATATATCTTTTTACTATTGAAAAATGTCGTTGCTGAAAGTAGAATTGAACAATTTTTTACAATTTGTACTTGCCGTTGGAAATTTCCCTTTTTTAATATTGAAAAATGCCGATAGTGAAAGTAGAAATGCTCAAATTTTGACAGTCTAACATTTTTGGCATTTTGAAATTTTCTTTTTATTGTTGAAACGTGTTGTTTTCAGTAATAAGCAATTTTTGACAGTATTGAATAGTTATTTTTAGCAATTGAAAATTTCCTTTTTACCTTAGTGCCATTTGTGATAGTAGTGCTGTTTTTGACAGTTCGAAATTGTCATTTTTAGCAATTGAGATTTACTTCTTGTTTTAATATAAAAAAATGCCGTTTTTGATAGTAAAAAACCATAATTTTTGGCAGCTGAAAATTTCTTTATTTACCGTTGAATCGTGCCGTTTGTCGTGGCAGAAATGCAGAATTTTTGTCAATTCGAAATTGCCATTTTTTTACGGTTAAAAATTTATCTTTTTACTATTGAAAAATGCCGTTTCTGCCAGTGGAATTGCACAATTTTTGACAATTTATAATTGTTACTTTTGGCCGTTGGAAATTTCCCTTTTTTAATACTGAAAAATGTGGATAGTAATAGTAGAAATGGTCAAATTTTGACAGTTTAACATTTTTGGCACTTTGAAATTTTCTTTTTATTGTGGAACGTGTCATTTTCAGTAATGAACAATTTTTGACAGTATTGAATAGTTATTTTTAGCAATTTAAAATTTCCTTTTTACTGCCAAGTGCCATTTGTGATAGTAGTGCTGTTTTTGACAGTTCGAAATTGTCATTTTTAGCAATTGAAATTTACTTCTTGTTTTTATATCAAAAAATGCCGTCTTTGATAGTAGAAAACTATAATTTTTGGCAGCTGAAAATTTTCTTATTTACCGTTGAATTATGCCGTTTGACGTGGCAGAAATGCAGAATTTTTGTCAAATCGAAATTGCCATTTTTTGACTGTTCAAAATTTATCTTTTTACTATTGAAAAATGCCGTTTCTGACAGTAGAATTGCACAATTTTTGACAATTTATAATTATTATTTTTGGCATTTCGAAATTTTCTATTTATTGTTGAAACTTGCCGGCTTCAGTAATGAGCAATTTTTGACAGTACTGAATAGTTATTTTCAGCAATTGATAATTTTCTTTTTACTGCTAACGTGTCATTTGTGATAGTAGTGCGATTTTTGACAGTTTTTTTTTTCAATATCAAAAAATGCCGTCATTGTAGTAAAAAACCATAATTTCTGTTAGCTGCAAATTTCTTTATTTACTATTGAATCGTACCGTTTGTGGTGACAAAATGCAGAATTTTTAACTATACAAAAATGCAATTTTTTTTAATGTCAAAAAATGCCGTTTTCGATTGTAAAAAACCACAAGTTTTAGCAGCTGCTAATTTCTTTGTTTACTGTGGAAGGTCGAATTTTTGATAATTCGAAATTGTTATTTTATTTTTTTTTATATAAAAAAAATGCCGTTTTTGATAGTAAAAAACCACAATTTCTGGCAGCTGCAAATTTCTTTATTTACCATTGTATCGTACCGTTTGTGGTGGCAAAAATGCACAGAATTTTTAACAATACAACAATGGCAATTTTCTTTTTTAATGTCAAAAATGCCGTTTTTGATAGTAAAAATCCACAATTTTTGGCAGCTGCAAATTTCTTTATTTACCATTAAATAGTACCGTTTGTGGTGGCAATAATTCAGAATTTTTAATTAACAATACAAAAATGTCAATTTTCTGTTTTAATGTCAAAAATGCCGTTTTTGATTATAAAAATCCACAATTTTTGGTAGCTGCTAATTTATTTATTTACCATTGAATCGTACCATTTGTGGTGGCAAAAATGCAGAATTTTTAACAATACACAAATGGCAATTTTATTTTTTAAAGTCAAAAAATGGCTTTTTTTATTGTAAAAATCCACAAGTTTTGGTAGCTGCTAATGTCTTTATTTACCGTGGAATCGTGCCGTTTGTGGTGGCAAAAATGCAGAATTTTTTACAATACAAAAATGGCAATCTTTTTATGTTAATAAAAGAAAATATTTATGGTGGCAGAAATGTAGAATTTTTGATAATTCGAAATTGTTATTTTCTGTTTTTTAATATCAAAAAATGCCGTTTTTGATTATTATTATTATTAATACAAAAATGGAAATTTTATTTATTTGCCATTGAATAGTACCGTTTGTGGTGGCAATAATGCAGAATTTTTTACAATACAAAAATGGCAATTTTCTTTTTTAATGTCAAAAAATGCCGTTTTTGATTGTAAAACTCCACAAGTTTTGGGAGCTGCTAATTTCTTTATTTACCGTGGAATCTTGCCGTTTATGGTGGCAGAAATACAGAATTTTTGATAATTAGAAAATCAACAATTTTTGGCAGCTGCAAATTTCTTTTACAATACAAAATACAATACAAAAATGGCAATTTTTTTTGTTTAATTTTAAAAAGAGAAAATATTTTTTCTAATATCAAAAAAATGCCATTTTTGATGTTAAAAATCCATAATTTTTGGCAGATGCAAATTTCTTTATGTACCGTTTGCGAAGGCAAAAATGCAGAATTTTTGACAATTCGAAATTATCATTTTTTATGGTTATTTATTCGAAATTTCTGTATGAAAGTTTTGCTCCCCCCTGGAAAAATTTAAAAATTTCTGCGGACGCCCATGCCTAAGTGGGAACAAAACAGAAACACTTAACACTAGAACTATAAAAACGAATAATGCACTCGACGCACAGTGTTTCCAAATCCGAAAATGAGGCCAAAATATGAAGGTGTTATCCGAATTGTATGAAAATTAGTTTATCTTTTTTTTGTTTTATTAAAATTATTTCAGATTCTTAACCAGCGACCTCAAAAAAAATATATCAATTTTCATACAATTCGGACAACGCCTTCATAATTTTTTGTTGAATTTGATTTAATATTTTTTTCGTTCAAATTTCCTGCAAATTGAAAATTACAAAAATCAAAAATACTTAAAATTTCGATTTTTTAAATCTAGTAATTTTTAAATGACGATGTTTTGTACATTCACGTGATTTTTTGTTGAAGAGTTGTAGTGACTTCGTTGAACTTTTATCTCAGCATTTAATACAGTGAATTTCGCTTAGTATTTTTTTTCGCTCAAATTTCCAACTCGAAAATAGTGAAAATTAAAAAAGGCATAACTTGGCTAAATATCGGCGAATTTTCAAAAACCGAAGTAATTTGAAATACCGATGTTTTGCAGATTGGTGCGAGGGTTTGTTGAATTTCATCTCAGCGTTTATTATTTCTTTCATTACAGTTTGTGAAAATGTGAAAATTCATTCATTCAAAAACCAACAAATTTTCAAAAACTAAAGTTGTTTTAGAATGATGTTTTATTAGTTTTTGTTGAATTTTATCTTGGCATTTATTATTTTTTTCGTTCAAATTTCCTACAACTTTAACCCGCCATTGGTGACGCAAATTTAATGGTGACGCCGGTCTCATGCACTGGGGTTTTCAACTGAAGATTTTTCGAAACGTGTTACTAATAGTTCATGTTTTTTTTTTAATTTATACTCTTTGACAATAAAACAAAGATATTTAATCAATTTGCAACTAAACACAATAACGGAGAATACAGTTATTCGACAAACCCGGTCTCACAGACCAGTGGGTCACCATTGGCGGGTTAAAATAACAAAAATCGAAAATATGTAACTGTAAAATTCGGTGAATTTTCAAAATCGAAAATAATTTTTAAATGACGATGTTTTCATGAATGTGAATTTTTGTTGAATTTTGTCTCTGTGCTTAATATTTTTTTCGTTTTAATTCGTAAAAATGTGAAATTCAATCATCATTCACTGAGCTGAAAAATGATAAATTTTCAAGTTGTTTTGAAATGACGACTTTTTGAGTCAAAAAATAAATGTTAATTTTGTGTTTTTTAATTTGTTTCAAGTGATCCATCTATATCTACAGATGTAAATACAAATTAATTTTCTTATTTGTACTTAAAAGGACGAATGGAGGTTATTATTATAATATAACGTAGGGGAACTAATTATGTTAAAAATAAGAAATGAAGCTGCATTATTGATAATATAAAGCAAATTTTAATTCACTTTGAAAGTATACTTCCCAGATCTAATAAAGCTCGGAAGCGGAGGATGCAATTCAGAAAATTCTATGTTACATTTTATTACAGCGCTGTTTTGATTTATTACACGATAAGCGGCGGGGGTAACGTTTTTTTTTTAATAAAGTTTTCAAAACCTCGACCGCCCGGCAGAGCATTTAATTTCACGAAAAATAAACCCGGAAAGGTTCAGCGTAAATATTGGACCTTCGGGATTATAGCCAAGTAAGTTATTATACGTTCCACAAAAACAAATTTATATTTATTATTATTAACGCGGCATACTGATGATGAGATACACGGGTGTGCTTTTCATTTACCTTAAAAGGGTGGGGTTGCTTTAATAATAGTTTTAATAATCGTAATAAAATCAAGCCGAACACAGTTATGCGTTATTGTTAATCGAATCGAATCAAAATGGAATACTGTTCGAATAAATGGGAGGAAATTAAATCCCGATTGAAAATTCAGCGTTTTCACTGGTCGCGATTTTCTATTAGATTTTCATGTTTAATGCGAGTTCGGCGCATTGAAATTGTGGGGAACAGTGAGAGTTCCATTTTTGTATCGATTTCCCACTCTCTCTCTCTCTCTCTGTCCCTTTCTCTCTCTCATCCCCCCTGTATTTTGGTATCAGATTAAATGTGGTTTCAGTGTCTGATGGGACTGAATTTGCCGAATGAATTAATGCTCCCCAATGGGGACGTGTTGCAGAGTGATAGATTGCTGGGAAATTATGAAGTAAATGCCGGATTTTGTGCTTTTGATGTCCAATTTTAAAAATACAAAATCACATGTGACATGCATTCATGTATATTTGATACGTGTCTCGTACTAGTTTATTAAGAATAGATTATTTTTTTAATTATATTTTGCAAAGCATATGTTTATATTAAAACATGCTTCTAATTGTAAAGCGATGAATTCATAGCCAAGGTGGCGTAAATGTTTTTCTTTTGTTTACTTGAAGAGAGATAGGACTTATTGCAATCAGATCATAGCCCTTTAAAGATTTAAAATTTTAAAATATGTTAACCTCAAGAAAAGATGAACTAGGCATGTTTTTTTTTAAGTAAGTACCGTTTTGAAATAAATTTAAAAAAAAACAGAGATTTTTTAACAATTTTATTTTTATATAAAGCCTGTACTTGAATTTCACTTTCTTGGGTGAAGTTGAATGCCGCCATCCCATAGATTGCTGTTTTGATTCAGGTGTCTGGTAGGCTATCCATGTTTCATCGCCTTTAACAATTTGGCTAAAAAAATCATCACCTTCGTCATGGTAACTGCCCATACGTTTGATTTTGTGCACCTCCGCCAACATATTCGGTACCCAGCGCGAGCACAGCTTTCAGTAATTTAATCGTTCTGACACTATTGCATAAAGAACACTTCGACAAACTTGGGGAAAGTCATCAGATAACGACTTAATCGTAAAGCGTCTGTTTTCTCTCACTTTTTGGTCAACTTTCTGCACCAAATCGTCTGTAATGACTGAAGGTCGCCCACTCCGTTCGTCATCATGCACATTTGGTCGGCCATCTTTAAATACTCTAACCATTCCATCGCTTATAATGTTTTCTCCGTAAACTGCACAGATCTTACGATGATTATCGATCGCTTTTAAGCCTTTTGCACTCAGAAAACGAATAACAGACCGAACTTCGCAGTCGGCGGGACTCTCAATCGGCGTTGCCATTTTAAATGCTTGCTAACACACGTAATCACGGACGATTGTTGCCGTAATGGCGTCTCAGCCTTGCCAACAGATGCAGGTACACATCGTGCATGCGCGGAATACTGACCGCGGTGCTGAATCGGCGGAATATCAAAACGGTACTTACTTAAAAAACATGCCTCGTATATGTAATGTCATATGAAATGAAATTGACAAAGGACATTTTTTACTTTCTTTAAAAGAAGTACGGAGAAGAGTATTTTTAAGTCATCTGAGACGAAACCGATTATTTCTGAAAAATACCAAATGTGTTGAAATCTCATGAAATGACATTTTATTTTTAAACATCCTTTAAATACAAAAAAAGTACAGTTAATAAATCTGTACCCAAAAGGTAAATATTAGGGCAGGAAGATGTCCTATTTCAAAGTTCGAAGCTTCAAAAATTCGAAGATTTGTAGAAAATCTTCGAAAATTGACATTTTGAAGTTTCGAAGATTCGAAGCTTCTCAGAATTGTAGCCTCGAGAGCACCGAGCATAGGAAAGATGGTTCTTGCATTTATCTCAAATGTGGATAGCCCGGAAAATTTGATACCAAATAAAAGATTAATGTTCTTAGAGTAGGTCTAAAAAATTTTGAATGTTTTTGTCCCGTGGTTGCGAAGATATATGTACAAAAACTATACCAATTTTACATGGTGATAATAGGAAAAAGAAGCACATTCACGGAATACGTTTATACCTCTCAACTAGATGAACCGACACCAAATGAAAGGTTAATGTTCTTAGAGTGTGTCTAAAAATTTTTGGATATCTTTGTCCCGTGGTTCCGAAGATATATGTACAAAAACTTTACCAATTTTACATGGCGATAATACGAAAAAGAAGTCATGGAATACGTTCATACCTCTCGACTAGATGAACTGAAACTGTTTACAAATTTTGAAAGTGCATGAAACTTTAAATCACTGACTGATTAGGGTTTTGGGATTGAAAAATTCGAAAATTTCGAAACTTCACGACTTCGATTCTTCGAATCTTCACAACTTCGATATATATATACGAAAACTTCGATAAAAATTCTCTACGTCTCTTCGGATTCTTTGAGGCTTCGAAGTTACGAAGCTTCGAATTATGGTCCGGCTTAATTGCGTACTAGCTTATGGCTATAGCCGGTAATTTTTAAGGTTTGAAGGTGTTGAGTAACCACTTACAAAAATGGGCTTAACCTTTGCAATAGTATTTTTACTTTCTCCGTTACGAAGTACGAGAAAGTATTGTGATCGTGATTTTTTTTTAATTTTTTTTTACGGAAATATTCGTTTTGAGGTCCCTAGATGTCATTTCAATAATTTCTGGAATTTTTTTTTGTGTCTGTGTTGTGTCTGTGTATGTGTGTGTGTGTGTGTGTGTGTGTGTGTGTGTGTGTGTGTGTGTGTGTGTGTGTGTGTGTGTGTGGCTGTGTGTGCCTGTGTGTGTGTGTGTGTCTGTCTGTGCGCGCTGTATCTCAAAAACTAATAAAGCAATTGATATGAAACTTTGAACATCCGTCTTATTTGATAATCTGAAGAACTGAAAAGTTTTAGGTAAAATTTCGTACACCGGAAGTGCGCGTTTACCTTAACTGTTTTTTGTTTTTTGCTAATATTTTCTTAAATATGAAAAATATCACAAAAACATTTAAACAAACTTTGAAGGAAACAAAGAACTGTACATCTATTGCTTAAAAACATTTTTCATAAAATCATTGTTATTCGAGAAAAACTTTTTTTCTTCATTTTTGGTTTATAATTATGAAACGATAACAGATTATGAAACAGCAAATTTATGTTAATAACAATTGTAGAGAATACCAAAATAAACAACTTATAAAGAATAAGTTTTTTTCGAAATCTCTTTAATTTTTGAGTAGACTGAGTTTTTGAATTTAAAGTATAATTTTTACTTTTTTTATAATTTTGACGTTTTTTAAACGTCCGTTTCATGCGAGTCTACAAACCCTCGATGTACATTTAAAATATGATTTAAATAGAAAATAAACCATGAAAGTGTAAATATAAATGACTATGATATCATCAAGTGGGAGAAAGTAACATGATGGTCACATCACTATTTTTTATTATAGAATTAATTTACGCACTGTTTTCATAGTAATCATTATACACCCGTTGAGAATTGCTACATTCAAGAAAGTATTTTTCATATGAAAAAAAAATGGATTCCATTTTAATTTTATTTCAATGCTTTAAACTTGGAGATTTTGTAGTTGAGCTTTTAAGCAAAATACATATACAGGGCTGGTCAAACACCTAAATAATTCTGCAACCGTGAAAAATTAAAAAAAAATGTTCAAACAAAATTTTCTTCTTAGATACAGGATTTCATTTTTGTGTAAACTGTTTCATTTATCAACATTACCTTGACCTGTGCAAAACTGTGTTATTAGCACTAATAAAATTATTATTATTATGCAAAGGAGAATGTTAAAAAATACAGTTTTTTTTACCTAACGCCACAACGGGTAAAACCTGTTTGATAAGTATCCGTAACGCCTATAGATGAAAGAAAAAAAAGAAAGGTAGGTTAGACCGCGGAAAAGTCTGGGGAAAACTTTTGAGGTTCTATCAAAGATCAAAAATTCAGGACGGATTATATCGATTTTCTCTGAAACTGTCAATGATACAAAAAAATGTTTCAGATAAAAGTTGAACGGTATAAGAAATAGAAGCTTCGAATCTTCGAATCTTAGAAACTTCAAAATGTCAATTTTAGAAGATTTTCTATAAATCTTTGAAACATCAAAATGTCAATGAAGCTTCGAACTTCAAAATAGGAAATCTTCGAAGAAAAATATTTTATTCACAATCACTATAATAATATGCATATTTTTAACCTCGAAAAAGTTGGGATATTAGCGATTCCCTCTTCGAGATGGGTAATATTCTATTACTAACGTCTATTTCGAGGTACAGAAACATTTTGCGAACCTCTATTTCGAAATACAGAAACAGTCAATTGTCAGTTTATATAAACGTCAAATTGACATCAATCATGCGCTCGGTTCTCCAACGAATCTACTCTGAAGTGAATTTTACAATTCTGTTTAATTATGGATTACCACGTCATAACGGTCGCAACCATCCTCTTCATTAAGTACTTCTTATTTATAAGTGGATATTAATGATTTGTGCTCTTACACGAAACGGATTTATGCATATCTCAGGTTGGCAACATCCCAACAACCCATCAAGTGTCAAAACCGTAACCTCATAATAAATGCGCCTTCACAACAACCCGCGGACAGTAACGAGGACGGGAACGGAGGCGAAAATATAGCAAGCTTCTCGTTCCCGTTACCCGAAATTAGTTATTAGTTATGTCAACATGCGAATCATTTAACTTTTGGTTCCCGGAAGTTGTTGCGTTTACTTTTGTCCGTTACGTGAAATGCACGTTTACCCCATTTTATGTCAATTGCCGTAAGTCGTATTGAATTACATCATTATCTGCTGGTGGCTCGGGTTCTCCACGTAATCTAGCTGTATTATGTAATACACTACTTACCACAATTATAAAAAGTGTGGTACTGAGGTTTAAGTGACACCCATACGTCAATTTTTTTACGAATTAAATATGTCCGACATTGAAATAAATATGTGTACCAAAATCAAACAATTTTACTTTTATCATTACATTTCGTGATTGTGAATAAAATAGTATACATACCTCGCGGGAACACAATTCCAGCCTCGCGCAATTGCAAACCTTGGCGCTTCGCGCCTCGGTTTGCAATCTATGCCCTCGGCTGTAATGATGTTTATCCCGACTCGGTACGTAATATACTATACCTTTTGGCTACAGATTTATTACCTGAACTTTTCATATTTTGTCAGATAATCGGAAGAAAACCAATCGAAGTTTTAATTTTAAACCTACGCAATTCCTCTTTTGCCTAAGAAATCGAAAAATAAATGCTATCGATTAAAAACTTTCCAATTTTTTTCTAAATATTTTTCTTGAATATATAAAAATCTGGAAACGCCCCTTGTCTGGATTTGAAGATAATCCCATTTAAATGGAGAAGAGTTCATTTATGAACTTACGTATTTCTCAGTTGCCTAGAAAACAATAGAAAAACAATTACCACCAATTCACAATTTTCCAAATTTATTTAGAACATTGTTAAGATACAAAAATCTGTGAAAACCCCTTGCCTCGATTTTAAGATAGTACTATTTAAAACGAGTTAAGTTAATTTTTGCTGCTACCAAAAAAAAATCGAAAAATAATGGCTACCGATTAAAACCATTCGAAATATATCAAAATTATATCCTATTTTAATATTGTAGAAATATTTCGATAAATCCCTTGCCTGGATTTTGAGATAATGCCATTTAAACGAAGCAAAGTCGATTTTTGAAACGACGCCTTTCTCTGTTGCCCAAAAATCGAAAAACAATGTCCACTGATTTAAAACTATCAAAATGTATTCAAAATATTTTTTTTCTTGAATATTATAGAAAACTTTCGATTAATCACTAGCCTGGATTTTGAGATAATCACATTCAAACTGAGTAAAGTTGATTTCTGAAACGACGTATTTCTCTGTTGCCTAAAAATCGAAAAACAATGCCCACTGATTTAAAACTATCAAAATATATTCTTTTTGAATATTGCAGAAAACTTTCGATTAATCACCAGCTTGGATTTTGAGATAATCCCATTTAAAATGAGCAAAGTCGATTTTTGAAACGACGCCTTTCTCTGTTGCCCAAAAATCGAAAAACACTGCCCACTGATTTAAAACTATCAAAATGTATTCAAAATATATATTTTTTTTAATATTATAGAAAACTTTCGATTAATCACTAGCCTGGATTTTGAGATAATCACATTCAAACTGAGTAAAGTTGATTTTTGAAACGACGTCTTTCTCTGTTGCCCAAAAATCGAAAAACAATGCCCACTGATTTAAAACTATCAAAATGTATTCAAAATATATTCTTTTTGAATATTATAGAAAACTTTCGATAAATCACTAGCCTGGATTTTGAGATAATCCCACTCAAACTGAGTAAAGTTGATTTTTGAAACGACGTATTTCTCTGTAGCCTAAAAATCGAAAAACAATGCCCACTGATTTAAAACAACAAAATGTATTCAAAATATATTCTTTTAGAATATTATAGAAAACTTTCGATTAATCACTAGCCTAGATTTTGAGATAATCCCATTCAAACTGAGTAAAGTTGATTTTTGAAACGACGTCTTTCTCTGTTACCTAAAAATCGAAAAACAATGCCCACTGATTTAAAACTATCAAAATGTATTCAAAATATATTATTTTTGAATATTACAGAAAACTTTCGGTTAATCACTAGCCAGGATTTTGAAAGAATCCCATTCAAACTGAGTAAAGTTGATTTTTGAAACGACGTCTTTCTCTGTTGCCCAAAAATCGAAAAACAATGCCCACTGATTTAAAACTATCAAAATGTATTCAAAATATATATTTTTTTGAATATTATAGAAAACTTTGGATTAATCACTAGCCTGGATTTTGAGATAATCCCATTCAAACTGAGTAAAGTTGATTTTTGAAACGACGTATTTCTCTGTAGCCTAAAAATCGAAAAACAATGCCCACTGATTTAAAACTACCAAAATGTATTCAAAATATATTCTTTTTGAAAATAATAGAAAACTTTAGATATATCACTCGCTTGTATTTAGAGATAATCTCATTTAAACCGAGTCGAGTTAATTTTTAAAGCTACGCATTTCACAGTTGCCTAAAAAATCGAAAAACAATTGCTAGCGATTTACAGGTTTTTTAATTTAACACATTTTCCTTCAATAATAAACAAAAATTGAAAATACGCATTGCCTAGGGTTAAAGATAATCGCATTAAAACCGAGTTATATTAATTTTTGAAGCTACGCTTTTTTCTGTTGCCTAAAAAATCGAAAAACAATTGCTACTGATTCACAAGTTTTCAAATTTATTTAGAACATATTCTCCTTTAATGATATACAAAACTTAAAAACATGAATTGCCTGGATTAATAATAATAATAATCTCATTAAAACCGAGTTATGATTCATTTTTGAAGCTACGCTTTTCTTTGTTGTCTAAAAAAATCAAAAAACAATTGCTACTGAATCAAAATGTTTTAAATATTTTTAAAACACATTTTTCTTCAATGCTATTCAAAAATTTAGGCAGGCCCCTTACCTAGATTTTGAGACAATCCCATATAAACTTAGTAAGGTTTATTGAAGCATCGTTTTTCTATCTTGAGTAAAAATCAAAAAAAACAATTGCTACTGAATCAAAACGTTTTTTTTTATATCTTCTAAACACATCTTTCTTCAATGTTTCACACAAATTTGGATAGGCCGTTTGCCTAGATTTTGAGATAATTCCATTTAAACCGAGTTAAGTTTATTTTTGAAGCTACATTTTTCTCTGTAGCCTAAAAAATCGAAAAATAATTAATACCAATGCGAAACTTTTTCAATATATTAAAAACATAAAAATTCCTTTTTAATGTTATACAAATATTTGTATAGACCTCTTGCCTAGATTTTGGGATAATCCCATTTAAATTGAATAGAATTTATTTTTAAAAGCTATCTGTAGCCTAAAAAAATCGAAAAACATTGAACAGTAGGGCAAAGTTTGCTTGACTTGAACTACTCGCAATAGTTGGTCCGCCACTGGCGTTCACGCAGATATACAGGAAACAAATTATATCCGAAATTTAATCAAATTCACATAAAACAGACCACATAATCCACCAACATAAATCTCTCCCATGTACAATCGAGACCATGGAACAATGAGGGTCAATCAAAAACGGAAAACAATAAATACCACCCTCGTCCACCCGATGTCATCCTCTGTCAGACCTCCCACCCCTGGTTTTAAGTCGGGCAATCCAACTCGCGCTCAGGACGCCACAAAGGAATTATAAATTAATGAAATTATTGTACCGTAAGTGTCGGAGCATTCAGGTGTAATTCCACTGTCGAAGGGAAGGAGCGGCTCGAAATAATCGACCCTCCCGCACAACCCTATTGTGTTCCATCATTACTGAACCGCCGGTGTCGCCTTTCGGAGTCGAACTCAAATTTCCACGAATAATGGCGAAAGCGAACCGTGTAAACGGAGACAATAGACAATAAGGTTTTCTCAAAGACTTAATACGTAGCATTTAGAAAAGGGAAAAACAAATCGAGAAACGTGTGAAAATATAGGATTTTTCGTCTGAGATAAGGGATTTATATATTCTCTCACCAATAAGGCAAATATTGCTGAGTGATGTTTGAATACGCAATAATTGTAGTGAGATAATTGTTATTTCAATCATGTGGTGCATGGATCTTACTTGCTTTTAAAAAATAAAGGGTTATAATTTAAATGGATACAAATTATATAATGATATTATTTTTCAGAGTTGGAAGACTAAGATAACTCAAATAAAACAATTAACAGCCTTTTTATTCCATAACTTATTCAAACTTAATTTTGAATTATCAATATGTATTCAATTACATAATGAAACTAATTAAAACTGATCATTCACATTTAATATTTAAATCGATTTTCTTCTAAGTTTTGTTATAATTATCTCTTAATATTTATTTTATGAAGGGGATGGTTACGATCATTGCTACGTGTTAATCCATAATTGAACTGGATTGAAAAATTCGCAACTAATTTGGATGTAATCATGGTGATGGTTGCGACCTAGCGACCGTTACTACGTGGTAATTCATTATAGAAACACTGAATAAAACACTTTATAAATAGTGGTAAAAAACATAGTAAATGTTTTATTCAGTGTTTCTAATTTGTATGTGTGAACTTTTAAATTAAACTTAGTATTTCATTGTAATATCGCAAGTCTTTCTTTAGAGAATCCATCTGAGGAGTTTCATTTGTTTGGAGACAATTAGTTTGTCACGGTGGATTGAAGTTTATATATGGGGAAGGTTTTAACGGCACTTCGAGAGGGAGAAGTTTTTAATGAGTTACCTCATTTAATTCCACGGTAGTTCGTCGCCGTTCATGTGCCTGAGGAGGAAATGTGTCAAGGTTTCCACATAAATTTCAAGACGCTGGAGCTTTTATGGTAAGTGGTTTTAAAATACGCATTCCTATTTTATTGTTAAATATTCAGTGCTGATATTAAGTGATCCTTGCTGATTATTAAAGATCTACTGCTGCGATTTCTGTTTAATAACTAGTCTGCGTTAATCTTTAGTTAACGAGTTAATTTATAAAAGTCGCAACCATCGCTTTACAGACAATTAACATCAGTTCGCTTATGAATTGACCTTGTGGTGGATGCGCCCGGTGCTTGAAATTTATTCGATCTTATGAAAGCATATCTAGTTTTAAAGGTAGCTACTATATGAAATAATGTATGTCCAAAAAAACCGCAACAATTTTTTTTTGTTCTGTCGTCTCACCAATGCTTTTATTATATACAAACTTCTTGGCTTATATATTAAAATGAAACAATTTAGGAGCCAAAAATTCATATACCTTGGGAATACCAAAATCATATCAACATATACTTAAAATTTTGACATATTAATCGTATGTAACTTGTCTAAGAATTGTTCCGAACTATTTAAATCGAGATAAATTAATTTTTGCATCGACGTTTTTCTCTGCTATGAGGTACCGTTTCGTTCTACTACCACCGTAGCGCTAGTGCCGCAGTTCCTCGCATGCTCACTCGTCTCTCTGGTTCATTGTCTTTCCACTGACGCCATTACAGCCGAATTGTGCTGTGTTTAGTTTTGTTAGTGAGCGTTCAAAATGTTTAAGACAATTTCTGAGCCCGCGGACTTTGAAGTGCGTTATGTAATACGGTTTTTGAGCGCAAAGAATGTTAAGCGAGCCGAAATTAATCGTCAACTTGTAGAGATTTATGGGGAAAATGCAATGCTGGACGGAATGGTGAGAAAGTGGTTTAGGCAGTTCATGATGGACGAACCAATGTTCATGACGAAGCACGGAGTGGGCGGCCCTCTGTTGTCAATGATGAGTTGGTTGAAAAAGTGAATGAGAAAATTCGTGAAAACAGATGGTTCACAATAAGAATGCTTTCCAATGAGTTTCTACAAATTTCAAAAACCGTTTTGCATGACATTGTCGCAAATCGCTTAAATTATCGCAAAACGTGTTCCCCTTGGGTTCCAAAAATGCTTACAGATGTCCACGAAACGAAGCGACTTGGCAGTGCTTTGACATTTCTTACCCGATACAGTGATGATGGAAATGACTTCTTAAACAGAATTGTGACCGGTGATGAAATGTGGGTGTGTCATGTCATTCCAGAATCCAAACAACAGTCGATGGCGTGGAGGCACTCAGGATCCCCCAAACAAAAAAATAATCAAAACAACGTTGTCAGCACAAAAAATCATATGCATTGTGTTTTGGGACAGGCAGGGCGTTCTGCTTGTTGAGTTCCTTCCCAGAGGTGAAATCATCAATGCGAAACGATACTGTGAAACATTGAGAAAACTTCGGCGCGCAATTCAAAACAAAAGGCGTGGAATGCTCAGTCAAGACATTGTGTTGCTTCATGATAACGCATGTCCCTATTCTGCTGATGCCACTCAAAACCTTATTGAAGCATTCGGTTGGGAGCAGTTCGATCACCCATCGTACAGCCCCGATCTCGCACCTTCTGACTACCACTTGTTGTTGAAGTTAAAGCGTGATTTTGGAGGAAGGCGCTTTGACAGCAATGACGACATACAAGCGGTGTTCAGCAGTGGCTGTCTTCACTGGCGGCATCTTTCTATGAAGAGGGCATAGAAAAGTTGGTTTTCCGCTACGACAAATCTGCGCAATGGTGGCAACTATGTTAAAAAATAGTTAAAGAAATGCTCTTTCATAAGTAAAAATAAATAAAAATAACTTTATCCAGAAATTGCTTTGAAAATTCCATATTTATTTTGACAGAATCTTGAAACTTTAACAGACCAATTTTAAATAACGAGTCTTTACGATTACCCCAAAAACCCTATCCGAAATTGGCAGCAACGAAAAAGGCTACGTTAGAAGGTACGCACTTTGATGACCAAAAATGAACTTTTTCCAGAAATATCTTTGGGACTTCCACATTTATTTCGATAGAGTAATCCTGGATAATGTGTCTTTAAAACTCCTTGAAGAAAATTGTTCTAACTTCACAGTAACGCTCTAAGAATATTTTGATGACTAAAGATGAACTTTTTCGTGAAATTGCCCTGAAAATACAACAATTATATCGACAGATGCTTAAAATGTTGACAGATTAATCTTAGATAACTTGTCCTTACAACTGTCCAAAGGAATTCATCTGAACTTTGCATCAAGAACAATGGTATGCGCTTCAAGGAAACTTTGACGACCAAAAATTAACTTTATCCAGAAATTGCTTTGAAAATTACATATTTATTTTGACAGAATCTTGAAAGTCTAACAGACCAATCTTAAATAACGTGTCTTTATAATTATCCCAAGAACTTTACCCAGAAATATCTTTGCGAATTCCACATTTATTTCAACAAGTACTTGAAACTTTGACAGAGTAATCTAGAATAATGTGCCTTTATAATTCTTTGAAGAAAATTATGCAAACTTAGCACTAACGCCTGGTTTGTCCAACGAATCTTAAATAGATAAAACCTATCTTAAAAATAAGATCTTTTGAAAATGTTACACCAACCATAAATCAGATCTTTGTCGTAAGAAGGACTTACATTATAAAACGCTAAAAATGGTATCTTAAGATTCGGATTCTAACCTATAAAATCAAAAAATTTCAACAACGTCTCTCTGTTATTGGAAGTATTTATTGAAATGGCTAATTATTTATTAGAAGTGATGGATGCATTTGCATTTGATGTAGATGCTGTAGAAATTGCAGATAATCCACATTACTGTCCAAAGGATTTGACAACCCAACCACCGATTTCTCATTCTCAGTCTTAGACAGTTCTCTTTTACTTTCTGCAACACTTTCTTATTCCATGCTTCATGTTTCTTTCTGCACGTGTCTAGTTCCTGGATTATGGAATCCCATGCTTCGTACTTCTGTTTGTTTGTGGCAGCATTTGTTCTTTTATTTTCCACAATTTTGTGGACCGATAACAACGACGCTAATAAATTTCGCTCTTCTTTCTTATCAAACTACTCTAAACTCGACAACAGGAGGGTTAAAAATGGTTAGAAATGAATTTGACATAGAACGGCTTGTCAAGTTTAAGTAAAAATACATCGTTGCCACATGTAATGAAATCTTACCTAAGATATGTATAAATTTGTTTGGCGCAACAGAACAAAAAGTTAAGAACTACTTAAAAATACGACATACTTAAGTGAGACGTATTTTAAAATTCGTTGGAGAAACCGGGCGTAACAAAAATAGCTACGCTCGAAGGATGTTTTGATGGCTTTTTCCTAAAATTGCCAAGGGAATATCAGAATTATCGACAGATCCTTAAAATGTTGATAAATAAATTTTAAATAACTTGTCTTTATAATTGTCCAATAAACATGGGCTGCGCATCAAGGAAACTTTGACGATCAAAAATTAACTTTATCCGCAAATTGCTTTGAAAATTCCATATTTATTTTGACAGATGTTTAAAACTTGAACAGACTAATCTTAAATAACGTGACCTTATAATTACTCCAAGAGAAGTTTGCAGCAACAAAAATGGCTACGCTAGAAGGCAAAGTAAATTGCTCACCCCGTAGTATTTCAATGTAAAATGGGTTTTATCGAAATTGTCCCATTTTTTTGAGGGAGCTAGCTTTTGACATCCTGAACAAAAATCCTAATGGGCGGAATAAAATCATATGTAAGGATTTTGAGTTATCCGCCAAAGAAGGTCTCATTTCACCGATACTCGAAAATCGTAAAAACGGAGGGAAGAACGCAAACAACGATGTTAATATCTTCATGTTTGGATGTACAATGCTCAGCAGTCATTACTGGGGACACTGGGCATGTATGCTCACCATTAGGCAACTCGTAGGGCAGCCATGAACATTTTCAGGAAAAAAAAACTAACCCTCAATATGATATTGGATAGAGTTTTGGATGTGAGGAATGTGCAAGAAATCGAGGCTTAATATCCTGAGCAATATTCTTGTAATATTCTAAAGTTTGTACCAATTATTGTAGAATAAAGAGAAAATTGTCCGGTGCAAAGTTTTGTAACTTTTTTGAGAGTGCCCATGATGAACCATAGAGAGAACAGATGGTCCATCGGTGATCAGACCTTTTCAGGGCCTTTCTGCCCGTGAAATTAATCTTCCGGTCCAAAATACGAGTTTCAGTTGAAGTTTTGCTACATTTTTTAAATTGCCCATAATGGACCATGCCCATCGTTGGGCAAGGGCTGTTCCGAGTTTGGGGCAACAATAAATAATTCTCTACAAAGAATGAATCTCAATTAAAGGTTCATTTTTTTTCCTGAAAATGTTCATAGCTGCCCTACAAGTTGCCTAATGATGGGCACACTTGCCCAGCGTCCCCAACAATGACTGCTGAGCATTGTATAAGAACTTCTTGGTTCAAAGCCGTCCAAACATGATGATATTAACATCGTTGTATGCGTTCTTCACCCCGTTTTTACGATTTTCGATTATCGGTGAAATGAGACCTTCTTCGGCGGATAACTCAAAATCCTTACATATGATTTTGTTCCGCCCTCAAGGACTTTTGTTCAGGATGTCAAAAGCTAGCTCCCTGCAAAAAATGGGACAATTTCGATGAAACCCATTTTACATTGAAATACTGCGGGGTCCTTTTGAGAGATTAATATTAAATACTTGTTAGTACAATTGTGTAAAGAAAATTATCCAAACTTTTCAGTAACAAAATATCTGCGCTTCTGTCAGAAATCGCTTAACATAAGCTCTTTTTTGAATTGATCTTGTGGTGGATACACCGGGTACCTAAAATTTACGTCATGTGAATATTCGAACTTATGAGAGCATTTATCGACAGCTATTTCATGAATTAGTCTACGCCCAAAAATACCGAGACAAAAGTGGTGCCATCGCGTAATTATTTTTTGTTCTGTCGCCTCAATAACCAATGCTATTATATACAAACTTCTTGGCTTATAACGGGTTTTTCAATAAGAACTTGACAACTTTTTTTTTTAAATACCTCGCAAACCATTTAGGATATATCAAAACTTTTAATTATTGGCTTAAAGTACAATCAATGCAATTATGAATGGAACTCGACTTCGGTTATATATCCACCAAGGGCATGATTGCAGCGGTCGATTCGTGGAAGCCAATTTTTGATGACTCGGCCACACAATTCGACGGAAATGGCCGCTATTTCTCGTTCGATATTGGTTCTTAGGTCCTCTAACGCCGCCGACTTGTCGGCATAGACCTTCGATTTAACGTAGCCCTACAGAAAAAGTCTAGAGGTGATCAATCACAAGATCTCGGCGGCCAATCGATAGGACCTCTTCTCGATATACACGTTCACCGAACTTGGACTTCAATAAGTCGATTGTTTCTCCAGCTGTGCGGGAGGTAGCACCGTCTTGCTGAAACCACATGTTGGATGTTGGCTCCTAGGTCCTCTAACGCCGCCGGCTTGTTGGCATAGACCTTCGATTTAACGTAGCCCCACAGAAAAAAGTCTAGAGGTGTTAAATCACACGATCTCGGCGGCCAATCGACAGGACCTCTTCTCGATATAACATGTTCACCGAACTTGGACTTCAATAAGTCGATTGTTTCTCCAGCTATGTGGGATGTAGCACCGTCCTGCTGAAACCACATATCACTGATGTTCATCCCATGCAATTGATTGAAGAAATAACGCTGCAACATGTCTCTGTAGCGTTCACCATTGACTGTAACGTGACGGTCATTTTCATCAACAAAGAAAAATGGCCCAATGACTCCACCGGCATGGAAACCGCACCATACAGTCACTTTTTGTGGATGAAGCGATGTTTCATGAAGCACATGAGGGGTTTCAGCACTCCAATAACGCATGTTTTGTTTGTTGACGAAGCCATTCAACCAAAAATGCGCTTCATTACTGAAGATGATTTTGCGATGAAAGTCGTCATTTTCGGCTAACATCTCTCGAGCCCATTCTGAGAACGTGCGTCGCTTCATATAGTCAAGTGGCTTTAGTTCTTAAGTTAACTTGATCTTGTAAGGGTGCAGGCCAAGATTCTTTCGCAAAATACGCCATAGTGTGGTGTGACTGATGCCCAATTCATGAGAACGCAGTGGAATCGACTGATTTGGATCGTTTGCGATGGACGTTTCAACGGCAACGACTGCGTTGTCTCACTGGCGCGGGAAAATTCAACAGTGAATATGTTGACTCAAATTTTCTCATCAAATTGTGAACTGCTAGTCTACTAGGGAGAGAATGACGACCCAAAATTGGCGTAAGCGATCTTAAAGTTGCAATCACTGACCCGGAATTAATTACTTGTAAACATTCTTCGTTCGTAAGTCTTTGCACGATGAAAATGTTTGAGTTACTGCGTATTTTGACAGTGAGAGCGCACTAATTTGTTTAAGGGTGCGTTCACAATAAGAAAACAAAAGTTTCAAGTTGCTATTGAAAAACCCTTTATATTACAATTGTTTAAAGAAAATTACTCAAACTTTTTAGTTTATAAATAGCTGTGCTTCTACCAGAAATAGCTTCAGAAATTCAAATTCTAATTTTTTCGACGCTTAAAATTTGGACAGACTAAGCTGCAACTGTGAAGTAACAAAAATGGCTGTATTAGAAGGGAAATTTTGTTGACCATAAATGAATTATTTCCAGAATTACCCACAGATATTACGATAGATGCTTTAAATTTTGATAAATTAATCTTTTGTATTACGTCTTCACAATTGCTTACAGATAAATATCGAATGTTTGCTGTTACAAAAATGGTTGAGCTGGCCAGAAAATTGATGACCGGAAATGAACTTCTTCCAGAATTTCCCCATTTTTTCGACAGATGCTTAAAATTTTATTAGTCTAATCTGAAATAGTATGTCTTTCGTATTTTCCAATAAAACTTATCTAAACTTTGCATTTACAAAAATGAGCAAATTTTAGTGACCAAAAATTAATCTTTTCAAGATTTACCTCTGGTAACGCTACAGAGATTACAATTTTTTTTTAAATTTTGACAGATTAATCTTTTGTAACATGCTTACAGAAAATTATTAAATGTTTGCAGATTACATATAAATGTAATAAAGTTTGATGACCGGAATGATGTAGCTTTGGAATTTCCATATTTTTTTCGCCTGAAATATTGAGAATACCATGTCTTCACAATTACTCTATAAAAATTATACGAATTTTGCAGTAACAAAAATGGTTGCACTGGAACATTGAAACAAAAAAGTGGCCAAAGCCTAACGAACAATAATAATAAAGGACCCCGCACGTTTTATATGGAAAATGGGTTTCGGTCAAATTTCACCAAAATTTGGGAAAACATTCCTCAGACCATCCCAAACAAAAATCTCAATTGGGCGCAAAGTCTGAACACCCCTAGTTTAGGAGCTAAGCAAGGTTGAAACAACGTTTGAAGTTGTGTTTATTTGGTAACTTCGAATTAAACAACTTTCGACGTTTTTTTGCCACTATTTATAACATTATTTAAAAAAAAACGTCGAAAGTTGTTTAATTCAAAGCTACCTGACAATGGACTACCACATAGTAACGGTCGCAACCATCATCTTCATTGCGTTTATTTATTATCCTATTTCATTCATTTAACAAACAACATTCCAATAACCTCAAAAACGTTGAATACCCTAATTTGTCAGTTTTGGTTTGACTTTATTTGAAAAAAGCGTAATCTTACAATGCGTTTATCGACAACACCAAGAATTCAAATTCTTATGATGGTTGGGTATGGTGATAGAGTGCGAACTCAACGTGAGGTGTGTGTTTAATTCAAAAGCAAATATCCGGACAGACCAATAAACCAGTCAGCTGTCAGCAAAATTGAGAGGAAGTTTCGAGATACTGGTTCTGTAGAAGATACGCCAGAGAAAGGATGCTCTGCGATCAACGAGGAGAATAAACTAAATGTTTTACTAGCTGTAGAAGAAAATCCACATATTAGCATTCGTCAAATTAGCCGTATCCATGTTACCCCTCCTTCCTCTGGACATAAGGTTTTACGATTAGAAAAGTGGCATCCTTATAAAATAATACTGTTATTTTATAAGGATAAAAAAGTTGGCCATTGTCACGAGAGTGAAGTTTGCAACACGAGCCGTAGGCGAATGTTGTAATTCACCAGAGTCGCAATGGCCAACTTGTTCATGAGTTGAATACTATACTTTTTTGCATCATATTAAATAATTACCTAAAGATTTTTCTGTTTGTAATTAATTATAACGAATAATTTTTCTATTTGGAAATTGCGCAGTTCGCTGACAAAAAACAAATCGTAACCATAGTAACAACTAAACTGTTGGGCAATTAAACTGCTATCATTTGATTGGACGTCACCTGTTGGGCAATGAAAGTGTTATCATTTGATTGGACGTCACCTGTGGAGAAAATGATTCGGCCGAATAATGGACAACTTTCTCAATCAAAAACGATGTAACAACGTTTATATTATTTAATAAGATACGAAAAATAATGTTTGGGCATAAATTGTCAAAAATCAAATCATTGGGCCTTCCTTTTTTGGAGAGACATTGAACGGTCCACGATATATCACTACAATATCTGATCCCCAATTTAAGAAATTTATTTTCCCGTGCTAATGACCTGATGTTACATGACGAAAATTTCTGGTTCATGCAAGATGGTGCACCACCACATTATGCAGTTCAGGTTAGGCAATATCTCGATGAAGTAACATTTCCCAACAGGTGGATTAGAAGGCGTGGGCCAATTGAATGACCACCAAGGTATTCCGATCTCAATACTTTGGATTATTTTTTGTGGGGTCATCTCAAAAATGTTGTATACAAAACTAAACCTGAATCGCTTGATGATTTAAAAACTAGAATTAGACGAGAATGTGCCAACAACAAGAAACAATAAATAGCGTCCAGCATGAATTTATCTATCGTTTGGGATACTGCCAGGCACAAGGGTTTCAGTTTCATTAAGTAAATAATGTTTTTTCCTTATTAATTCCAATGTTTCGATGAAAATATCAGAAATAAAATAGTAGTAGTAGTAGTACTTTTTTAAACGCCATTTCTTCGAAAACAGCTGAATATCGACATAGGGTATACTACATGAAAAGTACTCAGAATTTTACGTAGAATCCATAAACGCAACAAAAAATAGGGGTTCACATTTGAAAATTTTAACTTTGGGTTGTATCTCAATTTTGGGACACACTGAATTTTATCTCAAAAAATTGCGCGTCAACAAAAATAATACACGTGTCCGAGCATTTTTCTGAAAAACTTACTTTATGTACACAGTGTATAACTAAATTAACGCGTTGACATGTTAAAATTAAGCATGTACATGCTGTTAAGTACTAAACTGGTAAAATAGCAGACACTAATCATACAAGTACAGTTGGTTGAACATGAAATTATTAAATGTTAATGTTACTAGATAAAAACACGTCAATGTTAAAAAATGCTGGTGCTAACAGATATACTCTTAATTTGAGCTTGTATCGTATGTTCATTAAAAAACAACTTCAAGTGTGCCATGATTTTTATTTAAAAAAATTTAAGTTGGCACACATGTTAGGAATAGACATACAAAGCGTCAGATCGTTTTAAAAGTCACAATTATTCCGTGGTCAGGTTTACGCAACCAGCAAAAACGTTTCTAGTTGAAAGTTATTTCTGAAATGGGACTAAAGTGGTCGGAAATTGGGTGTATTCATTCGACGCACCTTTGGCAGAGTTTTCGGAAGAATTTCCTAACGTTCACATTTTCATAAGATGCTATTAATGCTATTAACACAGCCCAAGGAATTTTGGAAGGTGAACCAACGTCTTATCTGCGTCGTTTATCACAGAAAATTAATTTATCGGTAGGAACATGCCGCAAGTAACATAACCTCACCATGTCTTACCAACTTAAATTTTAAAAAATAAAAAATCATGGCACACTTGAAGTTTTTTTTTAATGAACATGGTAAATGATAAATTCTGCATGTTATCAGGTAATACATTAAATAGCAATGCTCCATAATAGTTAACTGTATTTTGTGATTTCGACAGGCGGAGGTGAGATGGACAAATTAGATTCATGTTTCTAGTATTATGTTCATGAATATCTAAGTGCCGTTTATAGGTGTGTAAGTTTTTGTGAATATAAAGCAGGCACACCACTCAGAATTTTATGTCTAACCCGCCAGTGGTGACGCATATTTGACTTTGATCGCCGGTCTCACGCACCGGGATTTTCAAATGAAGATTTTTCGAAACGTGTTACTAATAGTTCATGTTTTTTTTTTAATTTATGCTCTTTGACAATAAAACAAAGATATTTAATCAATTTAAGCGCTGCAATACGGCAGCTTCTCGAAATTGCAATAAGAAACAATAACGGAGAATAAAGTTATTCGAACCCAGTCTCACAGACCAGTAGATGACCATTGGCGGGTTAATAAAGAAGCACCGACGATCATTTTGGAAGTGAAGTAATTCAACTATCCGCGGTGCACCTATTTGCTGTCCAAATAATCTATACATAATGCAAAAATGGCCCCAAGTAGCTGCCATGAGGTCAATAGATAATGTAAATCAGCCAATGAGGAATGCTTGACGATGATTGTAACACATCTAAGAAAAAAATTGTAAGCTTGTTCCAAGAACATAAAGTACTCTCCAAGATATAACATGGCTGTACGGATCGACAATAACGGCTCTAGAACATTTCTAAAAAGCCGTGTTTGCTTTACTTCAAGTAAAGGAGAGTATCCAGTTATTTTTTCTTGATTTTGACTGCGCCAACATCGGCATTTTGTTGGGGGAAACCGAACAAATATGGCATTAGAAGTCGTTCATTTTTTTATTTTGATCAAACATTGGCCAATGAGGGCCATACAAACGCTAAAGTGTAAATTCACTTAAGGGGCTCAAAATTCTATCAGAAAAAGACAAGTCTTATAATTCTGGATGTTGAGTCTTGTTGATGAAACATTGTGGCTATTTGAAGCTAAACAACAACCGATTAGCGTAAGGTTTGTAAATCGTCCGACAGTGCTTTCATTGGAGTGGAGAATACATTATCAGTGGCGGTGCAAAATGTTAATATTTATTATTATTTATTTCAATCTACAAATGTTAATATATTTTATAGTCCCAAGGGCTGTAAACGCCACGCCATACCCGCTATCAAGGGCCAATAAACAAGCTATATAGTTTCAAAATTTAAATAAACAATATTAAGTGTAGATATGCATTATTTCAGCAATTAAAATGTAATTTATTTAATTACATTATTGTGATGTTGCGATGGGCTCGATTGAAAGGATGATCTCGGCCATGGCCTCCCACAGACCTATTCCTCGAAATAGCTTTTGTTCCGGCTGAACAATCTCACACAACGATTTTATTTAACATGCATGGAAATAAATTGAGAAAGAGCGGATCGAGGCGCATTTTTTTCGAAATCGCCACGATTGAACAGCCGTCATCGATTGGGCAATTTAAATGTCAATTCTCGCATAAAATGCGTCACATCGTAAAATGGGCAATCGAACCAACCGAACGAACCATCCATTTAATAACATTTAAATAAACCGAGATGTCGAATGTAAGGTCGCCAAGTGCGTCATTAAATCATCGAAGCAACACAACCCAGAAACACGCACATACACCAACATTAATAACATGTGCTTCCGAATGGTTGCCATCACATTTTTTTTTGTTTTTGCTATTGCTGGCGTTTCGTTATTTACGGTCCCTCTCCCCGGGCCGTGGCAATAAAGGCAATATTAAAACGCGAAAGTACTGGCGATAAAAGGTTTATTAATGTTGGATTTATCGTGCAGATATGAGAAAGAGTGACACATTCGAATGACATTGTTACGCGTTTCGAATGTGTAAATAGGTTATATTTTACTGGGTGTTGAGAGAAAAAAAGGGAAGCCTTTGGAGGATTATACAAAAAATAAGTAATACGTGTGTGGGTGTTTATTGTTATTAGGTTTCCTTTATTGAGAGGGGATATTATTATTATTGATAATTTCGAAGGGAAGCGTGGTCATTCTTACATTTCGGAATTTATTTTCTTTGAATTTTTTGTTCTTAAACCAGACATACAAGATTTATAATAAGTAGTGAAAAACAACAAAAGAAAAATTCAAATAAAACGAATAACTTTGTTGGTATCACTTTATTAACTTACTCCAGTAAGTATAGTTACTCCAAGTTAATAGTGATAGCAACAAAGGTATTCGTTTTATTTGAATTATTCAAAATGTATCACGAAGTGAAAGCCTCCACAATTACGTATTTAATAAAAGAAAAAATAATCGTTTTATAAAATATTTTCAAAATCTTAAATTGCAATTTATTTATTTATTTATACGGTACACCTTTTACAACAATAACATTCATAAAAACAAACACGGTGTGAAAAAGCAATTACTATAAAACTATTGAAGTAATAAACACAAACATAAACACATCTGACGTAGTAAAACTACGGGAAGTTTTCCCCTCGTCGTCGTGAACGAGGCAAAAAGTTTCCCGTAAAAGGGCCCCAGTTTCCGCAAAATATATTTGGTCAGGACTACGTGACATCGATTTCAGTTTAAACACCGAAGCCGAACTTTGCACCTACGCATTAGCGAACATCAAAGGGAATAAGGGAGGGTCCTTGAAAGTAACTTTATATAGAATCCGGAATTACGATGGGAAGTTTAAGCGGTATAAAAAGGGACTTGATTAAATCAGTTAAGTATTTATGGTGGAAGGTAAAGCTCATTGCGAATTTAGATTCAAATTTAGGTTTTTTAATCGAGTTTTAGAAATTAAACAAAAAGTTATTAAACAACTTTCCAACAGTATACTATATCCACTGACGTAACGATGAAATATGCCACCGCTGCACGAAAACAAAGTGTATACTCTGCAAGCCATTATCTGATAAGAATAATACACTCAGAATAAGCAATAACAATTCCCGAACAAATGCTTTCCTGGAAATTCTATCTGTTATTACGAACAATAAAATGCGCTGAAAATACCAGAAAATATATGCGCGGAGAAGCACCAGAAGCCTTTAATGATCAACAGCCTTTGGTTATTGGGTATTTTTGTCTGTTTCGTAAATCAGGCTAATTAAAAATTTCTTCAGACGCCTGTACTGATTATTTTCAAGAACTTCTATGACGTTGCAATAAGTGTGTTAATGTAAACATTAACACACAATGAATAAATACTCAAATTAACTTTAATTGTAGATAAGATATACAAATCTCTATTTGTACAATTAAAGTTGCACTCACAAAAATTAAGTTTTAAACAAAATTTCTTTAAGTAGACTTGGTGGTAATCTACATAAAAGTAAGCGCACGTTACACAGACTGTACTCTGGAAAGAGCAACCATAGGAGGGAGAAAAACGAACTGGGGATTTCCCAGACGAGCTGCGCGGCAAAAGAATGCGCAATTAAAAGGATTGAAAAACATTTGTTTGAAGAATAAAACGTTGTGAACTATCTTCAAATAGATGCTACCACATGCTTACATAAAAATTCTAAAATAATCCCTCTCTCAATTACTAGATAATTACTTAAACACCATAGTTTTCATTCCGAAGTTTTTAAATTCGGTTGAAAAAATGAAAAACAATGGCATTAAGCATGAATCTTTCTGAAATTACTTAGATAGAAGTTACTACGTGGTTTCATAAAAACCCGAAAGTATCTCTCCTTAATTACAAGATAATCTTACTAGAACACCCATGTGTTAATTTCAAAGTTGCATTTTTGACATTCCGTTGAAAAAATCGAGAAATACTTGCTACAAAAACAAGACTTTCTGAAGTTACTTCAAAAAGATGCTATTACTTGATTCCATAAAGATTCTAAAATATCTCCATTCTCAATTACTAGATAATCCTACCTAAACGCCATAGTTTTCATTTCGAAGTTCCTTTTTCTAAATTCGGTTAAAGACAAGAGGCAACAAGCAAAAAACTTTCTAAAGTTACTTAAAATAGATGCTACTATGTGGTTTTATAAAATCCCCAAAATATCGTTTCCTATAATTACAAGATAATCCCACTGGAACCTTAGTGTTAATTTCAAAGTTACATTTTTTGAAATTCGTCTAAAAAATTGAAAAACATTTGCTGCAAGAATTAAAAGTATCTAAAGTAACTTCAAATAGATGCTTATATGTGATTCCTTAAGAATTCTTAATTAAACCTTTTTTTATTTAGTATATAATCCTACTTAAATGCCATAGTGTTAATTTCGAAATTACTTTTTTTTTAATTCGGTTAAAGGCAATTGAAAAACAATGGAAACAAGCAAAAAGCTTCCTAAAATTACTTAGAATAGATGATACTACGTGCTTCATAAAATTTCTAAAATATCTCTTCTCTTAACTACAAAATCCTAATGGAGCACCCTTGTGTTCATTTGTTGAAATTCGGCTAAAAAAATTGATAAACATTTGCTGTAATGACAAAACTTTCTAAAATTAATCAAATAGATACTACTGCGTGATTCCATAATAGTATATTAAAAAAAAAACAAGTTCAATAAGCGCGATTTTTTCGCACGCGTCCAAGTTTAGAAAACGACGAGCGTAGCGAGGAGTTTTCTAATGGACAAGTGCGAAAAAAGGCCTTTTGAATGAGTTTTTTACAGTTTTTATTTTCTATTTTGCCCCTTTTATTCCATTTCTAAATTAAAAAATCGCCCATACATATTTAGAAAATTGTATGGTGGTTGGTAACTCTGATAATTGACATTTCAATTTGAAATTAGATTGCGTTTTCCATACATCACATAACCTCAAAACTATCTCGTTGAAAATTTAGCACAGGTTGACAGCTCTGAATTTCAACGGTGCCAACCTTGAAAAATTGAAGTATTAAAGCATTCGGCGAGCCATTAATGACTCCATTTCAGACGCCAAATAGAAAAAAAACTTAAAAGATCCCACTCCGAAATTACAAGATAATCTCACTTGAACGTCCTTTAGTTCAATCTAATGAAACGGTTTTTAAAATTCGTCTAATAAAATTGAAAAACATTTTTTTTTAAAGGAAAGATGGTCGATGGAAATTCGGGTTAGGGAATTAAGGATGATATAGGATATTAGCTTAGGCAACGTAGGCCATTCAGCCACAACCGATGTTGTAAGTATAATTCATTTTCATTTTCATTTTAGTGCACATTCACGCCCTCGCTGGGATTCGAACCCAGGACCCCCTGCATTGGTTCTGACGTACTAACGCACGCGGCTAGGAGGCCGGCGAAAAACATTTGATAGAAGAATAAAATTTCCTGAAGTTACTCGAAATAGTTGCTATTACGTGATTCCATAAAAATCCAAAACATCCCATCTCTAAGTTACAAGTATTCCCACTTGAACGTCCTTGCGTTAATTCTAAAGTTATAGTTTATAGTTAAAATAGATTAAAAAACAATAGCTACAGTCATAAAACTTTCTAAAATAACTAGGAACAGATGTTATCACGTGATTTTATGTAAACACCAAAGTATTTGTTGTCTTAATTACAAGATAATCTAAATTAATTTTTTTTTAATTCGTTTTCAGATTACAAAAAAATGCTTCAAGAATACTGCTACTTACAGTTACTTAAAATAGATGCTAATGCATGATTTAATAAAAATCCCCAAATATCCCCTCCGTCAATTACAAGATAATCCCACTTGAACGTCATAGTATTCATTAATTTGGGTTATTTTTTTCTGATTCTGCGTTCAATTCTAAGAAAAAATTCGGTGAATTTTATGAAAAATTAATTTTAATTGAAGATTTGCAACTGGTGGTAATATTTATTCGGATTTCACATGTTCATGTTCTAAATGATTTTGCTTTATCTTTCTTCTATGTTCCGTATAACCAGGGCCGCGCCAAGGTATGTTGCCGCCGGGGTGCGAGGCAAAAATTGGCGCCCCCTTTCAATGTGAAGAGGGCGGTAGCAGCGGCGGCGGCTCGTGGATGTTCGGTGGTTAGACAGCGGAAGGAAATTTAATTTTTTTTACGAGCCCCGACTTTAAATAAGAAGCAAGTTGTAAAAGTCAATAAGATTTGGTGGGCGCCAAGCTGAGAGTACTCTTAGAATTGATGCTTCGGGCTAATGACCGCCCCCCAAGACCTGCCGCCCGGGTGCTGGGCACCCCTAACACCCCCGCTTGGTGCGGCCCTGCGTATAACACCTTTCTAAAGTTTTGTTGTATTGTCTTTTGTACTTATAATATCCAACTACTAAATTCAAAATGCAATCATCTACATCTAGAGGAATTTCTGAATAATCATCATCAAGTACGGAACGACAAGAACGAACAAGAACGAAAGAAAATTTTCTCATGATGTTGCATTTGGTCCAGCGTGTGATTTAAATGAACTTACTTTGCCGACTTTACGTGACGTTTTAAAATATCATTTATTGTTGATTGATAAATCTAAAATTGACAACAAAATGTTTTCGTACAAAATTTATTGTAGGTAAAATAATTTATTTGTAGACATGATAATAAAGATTGTTTACAACTATAATAAATAACATATAATTCAAGTATTTCAAACGTTTGCATGAACTTTTTCCCTAAAAATGGTCAAAATAGGTTGAAAAAAAGTGTGTAGCATCCCTTTGCGGACGCCTAAGGCAAAAATATAAATACAAATTGAATTCTGCATACCCAAAAAAAAAAAAAATGAATACCTTAAATACGAGGTATTTCGAAACAGAACTGAAATCCAAATAAATATTGACATCAGCTGCAGTAATACCTTCAATCAAAATTAATTCATCGTAGACCTATGGCCCCATGGACTACTTTTCTTAGACTTGAACGTAGAATCAGGAAAAATAGACTCTCCCTTTGAAGAATTTTTTTTTCACAATTCAGCCCGCCCTTGTGTTCATTCCAAAATTACATTTTTTAAATTCGGCTGAAAAAATTAAAAACAATGGCTACAAGCCTAAAACTTTCTAACATTACTTATAATAGATGATGTTAAGCTAAACACTCCAAAATATCCCTTCCCTTAATTACAAGATAATCCTACTGGAGTTAATTTCAAAATTACAATTTTTTGAACTCGGCTAAAAAAAAGAAAAATATTTGCTACAAGAATGGAACTTTCTGAAGTTAGTTCAAATAGATTCTACTACGTGATTCCATAAATATCCTTAAATACCCTCTCTCTCAATTACAAAATAATTCCACTTAAACGCCATAGTGTTCATTCCGAAGTAACATCTTTTAATTTCGGTTAAACAAAAGAAAAACAATGACAACAAGCTTAAAACTTTTTATTATTTAGATGCTACTACGAGATTTAATAATAATCTCAAAATACCCCTTCCCTCAATACAAGATAATCCCACTTAAACGCTATAGTGTTAATTCTGTAGTTGCATTTTTAAATTCGTTTAAAAAATATTAGAAACAATGGTCATAAACGTGAAACTTTTTTAAATTACTTGGAATAGATGCTACTACGTGATTTCATAAAAATCTCAAAATATCCCTTCCTTAAATTATAAGAAAATCCTACTGGAACATCCTTGCATTAATCTCTAAGTTATATTTTTTGAAGTACATACAGGGTGTCTCGTTTCGAGTGTGCCAAACCAAAACAGGAGGTGGATAAGGTTACTCTAAACGAAAAGGATCAAATAAACGTATGTCCGATTTCTCACCGTTATAGACATAAATAATCTTAAAGATCTTGTCGATCGATTTAAAATCTTTAAAAATGTATTAATTTTTCTCGAATTTGAAAAAATAATAATAATAAACGTTTATTGTACTTACTAAATACATAATAAATAATAAATACAATGGCCATCGATCGAAGTCCTTCAGCCAAGAATTACACAGTATAATGGAATAATCAGTAATTATGTAAACGAACAGTGAGTTTGGAACAAAAAAAAAATACATATTTGGCATGTATGATGGCATTACTGATCTATACTTTCTCTCGAAGCTATGAGATGTTCAAATAATGTTGCTTCGGGAAATTTGTAGCGGTACGAAGGATTTTCGCGAATTAGCATCATTGCTTCTATACATTCTAGTGTGCAGTATTTGTTGGCAAATTTATTAGCAATTAGTTTGCAGCGTTCACTAAATTTAGGGATATTGGTGGTTTGAAACAATATTAGATGATTTTCCATTTGCACAACAGCTTAGGATGTGGTTTCAACACGATGAAGCACCAATTTCCTGATAGATGGATTGAACAAGCAGGGTTGTATTGTTCCTTTGTATTTATTGGAACGCTATAAACTTTTTTATTCATATCTCCCCAGGAGTAATAAATGGTCCATAGGTGTAAGATCTGAAGATCGAGGTGGCCAGGGAAAAGGCCTTGTTCGTTCAATCAGAAAATTGAATGCTGTCAATTTCTAATAGTTCTTGCATAATAGGGTAGTGCTCCATCGTGTTGGAACCACATCCTATGCCGTTGTGCAAGAGGCAAATCATCTAAAATTGCTTCAAATATATGGAAAACTAAAAAATTAAATTTTTTATATCGATCGAAAGAATATTTATCTCGATAACGGTAGAAATTACATCATGTTGGAACCACATCCTAAGCCGTTGTGCAAGAGGCAAATCATCTAAAATTGCTTCAAATACGTGGAAAACTAAAAAAAAAATTAAATTTGTTATATCGATCGAAAGAATATTTATCTCGATAACGGTAGAAATTGGATACTTGTTTATTTGAACTTTTCTATCCGGAATAACATTATCCACTTCCTGTTTACGTTTGGCACACTCGAAACGAGACACCCTGTATATTTGCTACAAGTATAAAACTTTTTGAAGTTACTCCAAATACATGATAATACGTGATTTAAAAAAAATCTCAATTACAAGATAATCTCACTTAAATGCAATAATGTTTATTCCAAAGTAACGATTTTTAAATTCCGGAAAAAAATTGGGAAACAGAGGCAGCAAGCATTTTTTGTATTATGACAAAGTAGATGCTACCATGTGATTTCATAAAATTCCACAATATTCCTTCCCTTAATTACAAGATGATAATTTTTTGAAATTTGGCTCAAAAAATTGAAAAATATTTGCTAGAAGAAAATACCAAGGTGTGGCAATATAGACTTGTAATAGATGCTATTACGAGATTTCTTTTATTTTCAGTTTCCGATGTAAACTATGAAGTGTTTGTGTTTAAAGTAGTCACAAAAAATTGCAAATTGCTAAGATAGGTAAGAACCGGTATTTTTCTTTTATACGACTTTCTAGCATGGACTTTATCCGGACAGTCTTGCTGAAAACTTCAACAGTAGTTGATACTGACCTTCCGTAGTTTTAATATCCTGATGGAATCTTCCCTCCTTTTCTTCATTAAAACCGATCCGAAGTGATTGTGGAGGCAATGAACTTTTATGCTTATGTTACAACCGAGAACATCAAAGTTGGAAGGCATATTTTCCACCAATTCTGAGTAATTGAATTCAATCTCGTTCGTGATAAACTATATAAGTATATAAATTGTAGATCTTAAATAAGCTGCCTTATCCGAGGACCTTCAAATATTGCCGCTTTAATTTTTTCAATGCTAATCCTAACCCTGATGTGTTCAGTAGAAATGGGATAAATGACTCTACTTCACTAGATCTGACTCAGTTAAAAGAGTCGACTCGATTTACTTGATTTACGTGACTCAATTACGAGCGAGTGATCCATCATTTTCAACAGCTCAATCAATTACATGGCAAGAATAATTCTTATTTGAAAATGGGAAAATTGAAAATTATTTCTTCAATATAGAATGTTCTTATCTTGAGGCAATAGAATATCTCAAAAACTACACATTGGATTAAAACACGGGAAAATACGTGTTCAATATTAAAAAAAAACTAAAACATTGACATTCTCCGGACGCTGATGTTCAACTTACAATCAGCGTAACCAGTGTGGGTTTTCCATATTCCAATAACATTACCGAAAAATGAAAAAAATGTTAGTACAAAAGTTACGAATCCGAATATGCAATAAAAAATGGGGGTTAATATTTAACCCCTATCTCTTATAGTTACCGAGATAGCAATGCTAATGCCTCGAATTTATAACCCTGTATACCCAAACAACTGCAGGTTATTTTGTACTTGAGTATATAATAATAATAATTTGTCGAATTCTGCAATATTGAAATATGGTGTTCCCCATTTCGGCTAAGAAACTTAGCTGTGGTATATTTCTTCTACATAGATTATCACTTTTCACAAATGTTAAGAAATGTCTTTATATTTTATATGCAATCACACTTGGCATACACTTTATGTTATGCTTACTCTTCAATGTTTATGAAAATCATTAAATAACTCCTATAGCAAATAATTTACTACTCAAATATAAAATAAAAAATCCAGGTGGGTGTTTAAGAAAATAAAGGTGGTGTGTATTACTAAATAACGAAACGACGAATTTGAACATTAACATTATTTTCTGGAAGAGTTTCTCAAGAAATTGCTCTTGAGTTCTCAAAATAATCAGTAATAAAGTCGTAAAAAATAAGAACCAAAATTTATTTTTGCGGTTCTCTGGAAGTAGTAGGAATATTTAAAATTTATTTTTAACAAATTACTCAGCTCAAAGCACAGTTTTGCCTGTATTTAATATCTCTGGAAGTAGCCGGAAAATTTAAAATTTATTTCTAACAAATTACTCAGCTCAAAGCACAGCTTTGCCTTCATTTAACCAACTTTCTATCTCTTATAGTTACCGAGGTAGTAATGCTAATGCATCGAATTTGTAACACCCTGTATATTCCATCATTCCTTCCTAGATCAATAAGTTTCGTTTCTGTAAAAGTTTGTTCAATTTCAGGACACTTTGCACTTTCTCTTTTCTTTGCCCTTACGTACGCCCTAAACATTTACGATGAGCTTACAGGATGAGACGATGCTCTCTTGTATATTGCATTTTGCGGGATTACGCCCACTCGACGCATTTTCCACGATAAGGGATATTGGTTCGAGTTTCCTTTTTTTTTGTCAGCTTTATGCGAGTCTCAGGTGCAGGAAATGCTTGATTCAACAAAAAAAAAAAAATGGCATCTAAAACGAAACGTGCCGGCGCGGTTATAAGATCAGGAGACAATTGCCGTTAAGAAAGAAAAAATAACGACATGTCTAGAATGTCGAGAAAAAAATGCGTCAATATTTGCAACGTGTTTTAGTGCACTAAAAATCTTAATAAACATAAAAGTGTATAAAAGATGAAATTTCAATGTTTATGAATGTGTAACCTCAATTGACACGACTTGCATTCACTAATTGTCTAAGTCAGAGGTTCCCAATCTTTTAAAAATGTTGTACCGGTTTGTAGTATACGGGCGACCATGTAATTGTGTAATATTTGATCCGACAAATGCGTTCATTATAGTAAAATCGTTAAATTCTGTCGAGTTGCGAATAAAAAAACCCAATATTTGCCGTTGATGTGAAACTTAAAAGTTAATATTAAGGGCCCAAGATTGGACCTTTTGCGGTATACCAATTGTTGCAATAAATTCGGGAGATTTTGTACCATTGTATTCCACATATTGAGTTCTCTTACTGAGATTTCTCCAAAATAAATTTATGGTTTATATAAGTAAAAAGGATATCATTTCGATTTTAAATTGTTAATGTTATTAATAATTTAACAGCTTGAAATATTCAGTAATCTTAATTAGAATACAAATTTCTTTAGAATATTTTAAAACCAACGTTATTGCATGTATAATCTCCTATTGAATTAACAATTATTTTCCTTACATATAAAAATAAAACGTATTCTAATATCGTCACCATCTTATTGACGTAAAGCAAACCGCAAATTCGGACATCCGGCGCTTATAAAATCAACAAAAACCTCGAAAACACGCCAGTCGCGCAAAGAATCCCACTTTATTATTAAACTTTGCGATAACGTTAAATGCATTCATATTTGTGCAGGCAAATTCCAAACCACAGAATGAGCATAATTGCGTCTGTACTAAAGGAAAACAAAAACATATAATACGTGGTTGCATGAGTAATTAACTTAGAAATACGTTACATCTATCTTAGCATGGCGAAATCTAATTGCTTATTTTTTTCAAAAAATATATAGGATGAAGAAAAAATATACGATATAAGACTAAAAAAATGTAGGGAGAAACCATATGGTGCCAATACAAATTATCAGAAACTACCCTTGTTCTTCCATTGGAACCATAAAATAACACTGTCAAATGAATTTATAATTAAAGATATAATAAATAATAATAATAATTAAAGATGTGCCTATATTAAATCTACGATTAAATGAGCAATGAGCAGTGTGAAAATATAAAATTAAACTTTACGCTCAGATAGAATTTCATGATGTATTTCTTAACTAATTTACTTTTCTCACAAGGGATGCAAACGTCTACTTTCCTTTTGAAATTGAGCAATGAAAATGTCAGTTTCGAAAGTGAAAGGGATTTTTCACAAACGAAAAAGAAATTCAAGTTCTCAGCTGTTGAAATGGCGAGACAAATAAGGGAGAGAAATGATTACTTCTCTACGTAGCACAGTGGGTCACAGCCCAAAAAAACCTGGCCATCGTATGAAAATATAATAATTGCACAAAGTGTTTCGTTAATTTAGGTTTTTCAAAAAAATTCAAAATGGCGGATTTAATATGGCGGACCAAATGTGTCAAAATGCATCAAACTCGGGCAAAATTGCTTTTAAGGATGCTTTTGAGGTCGCCGATTATCAATTCGATGTCAAAATTTTGAAATTCTAAATGGCGAATCCAACATGGCGAACCAAACATGAAATCAAATTCACGAAAATTTCATGAAAGAGTATTTATGAAATCGCTGATTATGAATTTTATATAAATATTTCACAATTCAAAATGGTGGATTCAATATGGCAGACCAAATATGTCAAAATATATCAAATTCACGCAAGATTGCATTTAAGAGTGTTTTTAAGGTCGCTGGTTGAATTTATTATACAAGTTTTAACAATAAAAATGGCAGATTCAATTAATGTTAAAAGTTAACATAGCCCGTTGGTGTAGTGGGTACAGGCGAGCGTTTGTGCCGGTTGCACCGCGTGCCGTTTGGGTTCAAATCCCAGCCCAGCCGAAAGATTTTTTAGGGATCGAGAAGTATTCGGTCGGGTCCATGGTTGTTGTGTACACGTCTGACATTATTCATTTATTCATTTGTTCATTTATTCATCCCAAAAATTAAAAATACAAAATTAAATGTTCGATGTGACTGAATGGCTCAAGTCAAAAAAAAAGTTAACATTTCAATATTGCAAAATTATCAAACACGCAGTCAAATGTGGCGGAACACCTAATTTCTGGCTAAACGTCTGTTTTTTATTACCTTTAACAGAAATGTTTATAGTTTTGTTTATTCTATTCAGTGAGTTACTTTGATTTTCAAAAGCTACTCTAATTTTCAAGATATGATATCATCAGCAGTTTTTTTAAATAAATTACTCTGTATATTTTAAATTTTCAAATAGACACCTTTGCAACAATTACAATGATGTAGGGTTTGGTGAGTGTACGATTTGTGGTTTTGTAAATATCAAATAAAATAATTCTATATTTTGTTATGCAATTCGTTATATTTATTTATATCATTTGTTTATTATATTTTCATTATTCATTGTTTATATATTTATTTATTAAGTTATATATCCGGGCATGTCAAAAATAACTAAAACGTGACTTAGTGCTTGTAACGAATTTTCACGAAAAGTCGCGATAAAATAAATTCGGGCAATTTTGCGTAGGGAGGTTCCATTATTTATTTTAAGTGTCATGGCTGACAACCTTTTTTAGGCTATGTTTTAAAAACGAACGTTTCACTCTTAAAATATCCCGTTTGTGAAAAAATAGCATATATATCTCAGGAGAGAATGCTATTTTTCCCTCGGTGCGTCGCACTCATTCATAAAAATGTAGCAAAATAAACGTACAAAATAATTTCACCGAAAGAGAAATGGTTCTACTATTAGACACAAAAGAAAGTAATTTAACAATATTGGAAAACAAGAAAAACTGATGCCGTCAGTAGTAAGGAGAAGGTAGCTACCAGAAGCGTAAAATCTTAAAGAAATGAATACTTGATTGTTGACTGTAACCGCTTTATTTCTTCAGGTAGGTTTATCTAATTGCCGATCAATCATTTCTATTATTTCGTGTACAGTCGCCTTATCAAAACGATATCGGATTTTAAAATTGAAATAATCTAAAAATTCAAATGGATTTTGTCGATTTCCTATAAGCCTTGGCCTCGACATAGCGTCCAATATTTCCTCCACAAACTCTATATCCTCTTCACTGGATGATATGTCACTATTATATCAAATATGCACATTACACACTACCTACCTAAATAATTAGGAAATGTTTTATATAAATTTTAATTCGAAAATTTTTCTTGTAACAAATCAGCCCCCTTCTCGATTTTCCCTAAAGTACATCGTTACCTCTTATCGGCTTGCTTTACCGTGAAACATAACCTGTAGATATGATTATTTGACGGCTCGTTATAGTTTATTATGCAACGACCACATAATGACACTTATTAATGCATGAGTACGAAGTTTACAACTCGAGCGAGCTCACGAGCGAGTGTTGTAATTCGTACGAACGCATTAATAAGTCATAATATGGGAGTTGCATACATTACTTTTTCTACGGCCATATAGATTTTTATTTATTTTTTCTGTTCTTTTACGGGTAAATCGTAAAAAAATGGAAGAGAATATATTTTTATGAAAATGTATAAACTAGTTTATTAAATAGATAAGAAATTAACAAGGATTGGCAATAGTAACATAAATAGACAATTAAATAGAATTTTTCTTTTCACTATTAACAAAATTAATAATAGTAATTCCTGTACAATTGTAGAAATTGTTTTATATTGCCAATTCGTCAATAATTTATATGCTTTTCCATAGTACTTCCTGGATTTTGTGAAGTAAATTATCGCAGGCTTCTTTTGCCTTTTCCAGTATATCAGATGGTGTTAACTGAATCTCACTATCGCTGTGACTAACTCATTTTATAATTATACAGGAAATTATTTTGACTGGTTACGAGTATTATGTCAAAGTGACAATTGACCGACCAATGCTGACACGACGCTATTTAATTTTCGCAATTATTTGTAGCTCGTTGCATTATGAAATTTTGAATCATTATGATGGTCATAATGATTCAAATTTCTGAATCATTATGAATGAATTATAACATGGCAGTAGAAAAAATTTTAATCACTCGAAAACGGTCCGTCAAATTTACGGACGATTTAACCATAGATTTAACATTACAATCGTTTGTGAATACCAAATTGATACTTTTAACGGTCCGTTACGTGTAATCAGTCGTTAAATAGTTTGACGGACGTTTATGAATACGGGCCTAAGAGTGTAGGTTAGGGTGGTCCAAAAATGATTTTTCAAAATTTTGTAGCTTTGACATGTGGAACCGAACCATATTTAGGGACCGCAACCGCCTTCCAATTTTACATTAGTACGTTTTAGTCAAATAATAATTATAATATTACCTTCTTTATGCCTGCCTGCAGGTGATGTTAGTCTGAAAGCATGTTTCTACAATGATGAAATGCACAGTTACGTCACAGTTTCGCCAGTATCTGGCTCATTGGAAAGTCTACTTGGGATTTATGTAGCTCACGGCTTCCATCAAAAGGACATGTGTTATTCAAGTTCACGTTTTACCCATGGAGGAGAATCTACACATCGGTGAAAGCCTGAACTTTCCTGGCTCAGCAGTTATCGAGTTTTGGAACAAGGCGCGAATCCCAACACAGCTTGTTGTGGAATTGAAGAAAGGCAGGGCAATTTAGAAAGACAGCTATCTATTGAAGGGGGTTATGTTCAAAGATGACATAACAGAACTTTCGTCTGCACTCATTCATAAAAATGGAGCAAAAGACGCCATAAACTCCATGTAGACGATGACATCAGAAAAAAAAACAGAGTCGTTCTAGTTATGTAAAAAGAGGATTTATCCAGCGCCAGCATTGGCAGTAAAGACAAGAATCTAGCTGAACAAGAGATAAAAAGAGGAAACTATTTTTGGCAGACGATATTGGAAAGAATAAAGCAGAAGTAGAAAATCAACAATGATATAAAGTTGCCTCAACGTACATTTTCGATTCTTCAAATTCCTCTTTGTCGACATCAGAAAATAAGATAAGTTTACGAAAGGGTTTATCAAAGATTTGAAACCTACCGCCAATAAAATAATATTCGAACTTTTTCGGAGAATGTTTAAGTGGCATATTTTTCAAATTTATCTGAACAGATGAAATATTCTTCTTTATCGTCTCATTATGATATATCAAATGTTATATCAAAATATATGAAACCGCAGGCATTTAAAAAGTAAACATAACGTTTATTTAGTCAAAAAATCCAGGGTCCTATCTCAGCAAAATTTTCATAAATTTCCTAATGATGCGCCAAATGCCAAGTATTTAATATGTAAGGTATGTTTCTAGGTAATAATTAATTTCCAGATTTCAACATACAGTTATTATTTTATAACAGGCTGCATCCATATTCGGAACTACGGGTGCTGTCGGCCTGAGGAATTGACTCACATGACGGTGGATGACATAGAAAATTTAGGCTCTGCATAAAATTGATAAAAATTCCAAACAACAAAACTAATAAACCCCGATCATTCACTGTAACAGAAATATACATAGATGACAATTATTTTTACGATACCAAAATGAAACGGTTGTTGGCATACATGCAGGGTGTTTCAGAGCTCTGGGACGGTCAATCACGTCCTTATTTGTCAAAATTTTGAAAAATGTTTTATATAAAAGTTGTGCAGAATAGTGATCTGCATGCCCTAAAAATATTTAAATTTATACAGGGTGTCTTATAACAAAGTTACAGACCAAACTTATGTTTTTTTAAATAGAACACCCTGTATATTTTAGCATTTTTGGATTCCTCGTTACTTGGAGATTAAAATGACTTAGGTTTCGGTGATTGAAACCGAGCCGTTTTTTGTGTTATTCAGTTGTTTATACAAAAATTTGAACAAAATTGTTAAAGTACTGCCCTGAAACTAATAAAGATAATTCATTCTAATTTAGTGGTAAAGTTTAGTTAAACTTTAGTCTTCAAAATTACCATTTCATCCAAAACATAACTCAGCGTATTATACAGGGTGATAGTTATTCGCAAACTGCACAATTTCTTAATTTTTTCAAATGGAAGTTTTGGATGATATAGTAATTTTGAAGACTAAAGTTCAACTAAACTTTACCACTAAATTAGAATGAATTATCTTTATTAGTTTTAGGGAAGCACTTTAACAATTTTGTTCAAATTTTTGTATAAACAACTGAATAACACAAAAACGGCCCAGTTTCAATCCCCACAACCTAGGTCATGTTAATCTCCAAGTAACGAGGAATGCAAAAATGTTAAAATATACAGGGTGTTCCATTTAAAAAAACATAAGTTTGGTCTGTAACTTTGTTATGAGACACCCTGTATAAATTTAAATATTTTTAGGGCGTGCAGCTCACTATTCTGCACAACTTTTATATAAAACATTTTTCAAAATTTTGACAAATAAGCAGGTGATTGACCGATCCCAGAGCTCTGAAACACCCTGTATATTTGGATTTACACCACAAGAAATTGCAACATATTTAAATCTTCCCAATCCCAAGGAACTCAGAGGGACGTTCGAACATTATTGGCGGATGCTGGGGGGTGATTTAACTTCCTTGAAACGTCATGGAGGATGGCGGTCATCTACTGTCGCTGAGGGATACACAGATGATTCTCTGAATAATAAAACTAGATATTGCTCGTAAAATTCCCGATTCTGGAAAAACAGCACAAGAGACACAACCCTGTTTAACAAAAGCATCGAATATTACTAATACAGTAATAGACTTAAATAGTTCAAATCAGTTTCCACAATGAAGTTCACTGAGGGCGGCATGTGGCAGGAGTATTAGAGGAACAGAGAATATTAACAATTCTGCGATGGGGGTGAATAGTTTAAATCACCCCATTATATTCCAAAATTGTACTAATTGTACGTTTAATATTAACAGCAAGTAATTCGTTTATTGCTAAATTAATCTTCAATGAAAAATTAATAAAAATCAATCAACAACTTTTTTTTAATTCTTGAATCTTGGAGGCGTTCACTTCGTGGTACATTTTCAATTTCGATATAAAGAAAACACTTAACTTTTTTATACCACTTTTATTTTATAAATAATAAAAGTGGTATAAAAAAGTTAAGTGTTTTCTTTATATCGAAACTTTTTTTTATTTTTGCGGCCGAAAATATTTTTCGGCTTGGGAGGAAAAAACATGGTCTTTAAGAAATTGATCTATTCTTTTGATCTAATCCCATAAAACAATATTTACGGTTTAGCTCCATAATTATCAGGAAAGCAAATTTCTCAATATTAAAATACATCATTCCGTTAGAAAAAGTTAAATTTTCAACTGAACTCATCAGTGGCGGCTTGTCGATGTTCGGCGGTGGGACAACAGAAGAAAATTTGACCGAAACACAACGGAATATTTACTTCCTCTATTAGAGTAAGTAGTACAGCACGAGCGTCATCTTTGTCGTTGCTCTCCCTACGGAAATCCACGAGCCGCCGTTGGAACTCATATTTGGAATCAATTCTTTCAAACAAGTTAGAAACAACTTTACTTGTTGCAGAAAGCATTAGATAAATACAAGAAAACGAAATGTAGCCTGAATATATGAATATTCAACCTGTTCGTTACTCTGCAAGCAAAAAAAAAAAAAAAAAAAAAAAAATCAAGTCTTACTAAGACTATAAACAAATAACTTATTGAAACAACTACTTCCCTGGCTAGTGCCACGCCGGATATTGAATGATACAAAAGAAATTTGCATGTTATTACTAGTACTACTAGATAATAACATTGGTTTTAAGATCGTTTATTTCTACATACAAGACTAACTTAGAAAATTATTCTGAAATGAAATGTGAAACTTTACAGTTTAAAGTTTCACATTTCATTTCAGAATAATTTTCTAAGTTAGTCTTGTATGTAGAAATAAACGATCTTAAAACCAATGTTATTATCTAGTAGTACTAGTAATAACATGCAAATTTCTTTTGTATCATTCAATATCCGGCGTGGCACTAGCCAGGGAAGTAGTTGTTTCAATAAGTTATTTGTTTATAGTCTTAGTAAGACTTGATTTTTTTTTTTTTTTGCTTGCAGAGTAACGAACAGGTTGAATATTCATATATTCAGGCTACATTTCGTTTTCTTGTATTTATCAATTCTTTCAAGTGGTCATATCACCACCGATGACTTCCTTCACGCCTTCATTTGTATTTTTAACGATGTATACTTTGTACAAATAATTCATAACCGGTTCGGGAGTAATTACAAAATTTAATCAAATTACAACGTAAAAATTCGTAAATGAATTTGCATGCTCGCATCACTCACACAAATTAACTCCAGCACACAATCCAATTACCCATTTGATCGATTTTAATCATTCGAGCGACGAGCCTGTGGCGGTGTTAAATTTCACTTAAACAAAATTCATAAGCGTCCCCCTTAATTGGATTACCAGCGATTTTAATAGCGATCACAACTTTTGCCCGCTCCCCCGCGGTCGGTCCTTCCGTTCGTGCTCCGGGGCTTGGAAACTTTAAGAAAATTTACAAGTATTGTTGAATTTATGATGTATTGGGCTTCCCTTTTGTCGGTTATTGTTGAATGCGGGGGCAAAGTTTGCTCGGAGAGATAAAGTTTTAATATTCGTTTTCGAATTGAATATTTAGTGGCGGAATGGGCGAATGGATGTTTATTATCTTATTTTCCCCAAGTTGTTTAAACGCTCGTTCCGAGTTTGTTGTTTGTTTGCTGTAGTATTTGATGTTTACAAACAAGCCGATTGAATTAATAATTTAGGAATTTTATTCTCGGACGAAGGGAGTTTCAAAATTTATTAATAATTCGTACAAAATCTGCAACTGCAATTACGCGCATAATATTGTTACCTTGGTATAAAGTATGGTGTGTTTCAAAATAGAAATTTATTGCAGTTGCCTATGAAAGCGCTCGTCTCTAATTAAACATTCGTAGTTGTCTATCAGACAGTTAAAATCTGAAATGTTAACTTTAAACATTCGTGTCATTCAGACACTAAAAAATGTTGACCAGTGTGTAAAAAAGCGACATGCGTATTTCAATTCAATGTATTTTAGAAATACAGTATAACTGCACGAAACACGCACAAATAATCCATAGCAGTGATGACGACTTGATTCAAAAATTTGGGTCGGCCAGAGTTATCCCAAGATGCACAATCAGTTCTGACTGGAGCTATGGGTACTCCTCTGCTCATTTCTGGTCGACCCCAAAATGAAATAATTTGGTAAATTTTTGGTAAAAACTCTATTAATATCAGGCGTCACACTAGGTGTGGTCAGTGTAAAGGTGTGAGCAGTTCTGAGATAGTACACTTGATTTTCTCGCAGGAATTGAACATTTCTCGCACGTCCCTTCAAAGAATTTTGATGAAAGACCTCGGTTTGAAGCCGTACAAAATTCAATTGGTGCAAGAGCTGAAGCCGCACGCCCACCCGATGCGATTTCGGTTCGCCTAAATGGGACGAAGAACGCTTCATGGAAGATGAGCATTTTTATCGAAAAATCATCTATTCAGATGAAGCTCATTTCCACCTCAGTGGTTATGTTAATAAGGAAAACTGCCGCATTTGGGGCTCAGAAAATCCACACGTCATGGAAAAGTCACTGCACCCACAACGAGTGACTGGTTGGTGCGGTATGTGGTCCGGCGGCATCATTGGTCCGTTTTTCTTCGAAAACGAAGCAGCAGCCGCCGTAACCGTCAATGGTGAGCGCTATCGCGGCATGTTGGATTTTTTTTACTTTCCCCGAATAGAAGAGAAAGACATCGGCGGCATTTGGTTCCAGCAGGACGGCGCCACGTGCCACACAGCCAACGTTATAGTCGAACTTTTGCGCGGTACGTTCGAAAATCGCAAAATTCGCCAAAACGGCGATGTCAACTGGCCGCCCCACAGCTGCGATTTGACCCCGTTGGACTATTTTTTTGAGGGGAGCCGTCAAGGCTAAGTGCTACGCCAACCATCCAGAGACAATTGACGATCTAAAGCACGAGATTGAAGTCGCCATTGCAGCCATTGAGGGCCACACCATCGAAAATGTTATGAAAAATTGGGTCGACAGAATGGGCTATTACAAAGCCAGCCGGGGCAGCCATATGAATGAAGTGGTCTTCCACTATTAAACCGCAATGTTGAGGCTATTCGATAAAAAAAAAATGAAAAATATCCACCCGTCTTTTTTTATATCAATTTTAAAATGCAACTTTTTCGTGGGACACCCTATACAATTATGCCCATTTTATGTCACAAATGTACTGATGTTATTCCACCAAACGGGATATCGACTGCACTTAAATGCGCAAACTGCAAGAGCTGGCTTCACGGAAAATGTCCAGGAATGCATGAGAACCTTTTCAAGTTGCCTTTTTTTCATTCCACATTATTATCAGATTTAGAGATGAACATGTAGATCTGAAAATAGAACTGACGCCTATTTGTAATGCCCTAGGTACAATTCAAACAAATTCTGTACCTTCCATTGATTGCAATGGTATTATAGAAGAAATTAATGAACGCAATAGGAGAGTAAGAAACATAATTATCTTTAATGTACTGGATTCTACTGATGAGGATACGGATACGGTAGTTCTAGCCAGAAATAACTGGAACACACCGGATTGGTAGAGTTAATGGTAACCGTTCCAGACCCATAAAAATAATCCTAAACAACAACCGTACTCCAGATAGATAGCATTTGAAGATAATATAAGATTAGTATTTGTGAAAAAGAAAGAAGCAAGTGTCATGAATATTGCGTTAAAATATACACTGGTGGAAACAAAATAAAATACTTGAAATTCGTGAAATTTTGACCGTTTTCAAACCGCCATAACTAGGCGTATTTTCAATCGATTTTGATGAATCTTTGAGGGAGAAGGACTTTGAAGTGTTTTCTTTATTCATGCATGCGAACTTATGCATAATCCCTTCCGAACCCCTCTAGCACCCCTGTAAAAAAAAAATGTTTTTTCAGGAAACCTTGTCTAACTTTGACGATGTCTATGGAGTTTTGACATTTTGTCAGCTCGATCCACCCTAAAGGAATTAAAATTTGATCGATTCCCTATACAGGACTTGAAGAACAAAGTTTCTACGACTATTTGGCACCAAGTTATGGGTGTTTGAAAAAAAGTGCATTTTGAGGTTTTTCGCACACAACTCAGCGACTTTTCAACCAAATTTAATGATACTTTCGGGAAAAAATCTCATTTTGGGCCTACTTTAAGGAGGTAAACTCAGATTGGAATGATACCTTTTCGAACCCTTTAACCCCCAAACAAAACAAAAAAACACATCCAACTTTGGCAACGTGTACCGAGTTGGAAAAATGACTTGATCCACCAAAAGGGCATTGAAATGTGTTCAATTACCTGTGCAGGACTCAAAAACGAAGTTCCTACGGCGATTTAGCACAAAGTTATGGGTGTGCATTTTGCGGTCTTTTTATTTTTTCGTTTGGATGAGCGTAGAGCCCTCTCTTTGAGTGGGGGATAAACCCTCTCAAAGAGGATACATTTTGCTTTCGATTTCTCAAAAGATCGTCGAAATCGGTCGGATAGAAGTCGAGTTATGGCCATTTGAAAATTACCTAAATTTTTATAAATCTCAAGCGTTTTATTTTTTTCCATCAGTGTAATTTGTTTGTTTTTATTGGACGAATGGAAAAATAGACAAAATAGTGGTGAGTTAGTCTCACATTTTTTTTCAACCGTACAGAGATCGTTAGAGTGAGCCTTTTTTGACCTAAAAAATAAAGTTTTTATTTTAATGTACAAAATGCGATCTTTATGATTTCGCGCAAACAATGAATTTTCGTGCATACCTCAAAGAAGATGCAAAGAAAATTTCATCCGTGAAAACGAAAACAATTTCGTCGAGAAACTTCGGACTTATAAGTCAAACCACAAAATTCGCTTTTTTTTCAAACACCCATAACTTTGTGCCAAATCGCCGTAGGAACTTCGTTATTTGAGCAGGTAATTGAACATATTTGAATGCCCTTTTGGTGGATCAAGTCGACACATTTTTTCCAACTCGGTACACGTTGCCAAAGTTGGACGTTTTTTTTTCCAAAAACGTGTTTTTCTTTTGTTCGGGGGGTGAAGGGTTCGTAAAGGGATCATTCCAATCTGAGTTTACTCTCTTAAAGTAGAGCCAAAATTAGATTTTTTCCCGAAATAATCATCAAATTTGGTTGAAAAGTCACTGAGTTATGTGCAAAAAACCTCAAAATGCACTTTTTTTTTCAAACACCCATACCTTGATGCCAAATCGTCGAAGGAACTTCGTTCTGTAAGTCCTGCATAGGGAATTGATCAAATTTTAATGCCTATGGGGGATCAAGTCGACAAAATTTTTACAACTCCGTAGACATCGTCAAAGTTGGAATGGTTTCAAGAAAACACTTTTTTTTTCTCAGGGGCGCTAGAGGGAGGCGGGAGGGGTTACGCTTAAGTTCGCATGCATTATTTTAAAGAAGATACTTCAAAGTTTTTCGTCCTCAAAAATTCATCAAAATCGATTGAAAATACGCCGAATTATAGAGGTTTGAATTATAGAGGTTTGAAAATGAAAATGGTCGAAATTTCACGAATTTCAATTAATTCAAGTGTTTTTTTACAAAATTCAAGGCCAAAATTCCGAAAAAATTAAATTCAGTTTACAAAACGTCGGTCTTTTGAAATTAATTTGGTTTTTGAAAATACAATAGTTTCCTCGCGAATTGTGAATTTTCGAAAATTTCGTTTTTTAATTGCTGAGGACTCCAGCGTAAAAATTGAAAATAAATACAAAATTCAAGGCCAAAATTCCACAAAAATCAAATTCAACTCATAAAACGTCGTTCTTTTGAAATAAATATGGTTTTTGAAAATCCAATGATTTCCTCGTGAATTTTGAATGTTTGAAAATTTCGTTTTTAAATTGCGGGAGACTCGGGAGTAAAAATTGATAATAAATATAAATCGCGAGATTAAAATTTCACAAAAATTAAATTCAAGTCACAAAACGTCGATCTTTTGAAATTAATTTGGTTTTTGAAAATACAATAGTTTCCTCGTGAATTGTGAATTTTTTAAAATTTCGTTTTTTAATTGCTGGGGACTCGAGCGTAAAAATTGGAAATAAATACAAAATTCAACGCCAAAATTCCACAAAAATTAAATTCAACTCATAAAACGTCGTTCTTTTGAAATAAATTTGGTTTTTGAAAATCTAATGATTTCCTCGTGAATTCTGAATTTTTGAAAATTCCGTTTTTAAATTGCGGGAGACTCGGGAGTAAAAATTGATAATAAATATAAATCGCGAGATTAAAATTTCACAAAAATTAAATTCAACTCACAAAACGTCGTTCTTTCGAAATTAATTTGGTTTTTGAAAATACAATACTTTCCTGGCGAATTGTGAATTTTTGAAAATTCGATTTTTAATTGCTGGGGAGCGTAAAAATTGGAAATAAATACACAATTCAACGCCAAAATTCCACAAAAATTCAATTCAACTCACTAAACGTCGTTCTTTTGAAATAAATTTCATTTTTTAAATCGAATGATTTTTTCGTGAATTTTGAATTTTTGAAAATTTCGTTTTTATTTTTGTTTGTTATTAATAAAAATAATACATATTTATTTATTTATTTATTTCCCTTTGTTACAAATGGTTGAACAATATTTCTAAATAAGATATAAAATTGTATAATCTTACAAGAATTTAACTTTGCATTGTAACGGGCCGAGTTCATTACCAAGATGATCTTCCACTCTGGCCCAGGTTGCTGCTCTTTCAAGTGGACTGTCCATCTTGGTCAGCATATTTTTTGGCTAACGGGCAATTTTTGCTGTATTTGTCCCTAATAGGAATACTTGTAAATTATTTGATTAATAAAATTAATACATAGAAAACAACAACAAAAAAACATGTTAACGATGTACCTAGCGTGTTGAAAAACGTTCAAAAGGCACAAAAAAACACCAACGCGAGAACTCGCTCCGTGAGAGAAATGCTCACGCGGTCCTCAAGTGATGGACAAGTTATCTCGAGAAAATGCTGGAGACGGCTAATTGTTGCTCAAGTTGCATTCATCAGTAGAAGTGATACATAAACCCAGCTAGAGGGCGCCCTGTCCATAAATCTCAACCCTGTCTAAAAGTATGACTATTTTAGCATAAGTGTGAGACAAATGCTCATAGCGCGAGTGCTTCAGGGTTAACTACAACGGATTCAATGTGCAGTACGGTCATTTTAGTGAGGTATTCAGGCTAACTGAAACTTGATTGAATGAAAATTTCTCTGTGGCTTCATTATTTGTTCTTACATAGTTCTCGTTACCACCTTAATCATTTCCCTGCGTACGCCCCTATTTTACAAGGTCTTCCAAATACCTTCCCTTTTTCGATCTAGCGATCGCTTTCTCTAGGTCAATAAAGCAAGTGTGTAGAGTTGTACCAAGCACTCGAGGCGTGTTGTGCAGTGGCCATCTTAAATTTAATTGGCTCCGGAGATTTGTTGTCGAGTTCTCTCGCATTCTCCGAATACTTTACCTATTACGTCTCGAGTGCTCGGTAATACTGTATGTCTTTACTTAGAGCTTTTTCGCTAGCCTGTTGAATTATGAATATAAGGTCTTGCGTGCTTCTGCCAGTTCTAAAGCCGCATTATGTTTCTCTATGTACTCTCTATGATTGGTCTTAGTCTTCTTTCCATGATTCTGGCTAATATATTTCCTGGTATGCTTAGTAATTTTTCGTTTTTGAAAACTGTGCCCTTTCCACATCCCCCGTAATTTCTATTACCCGTCGATTCAATCTTCCTTTACATTTCGGTACCACCATTTAAGCGAATTAATACGTTTTAAACATATTGCCATCGGCACCCTTAGAGATTAAAGCAGTATATTATCACCCAACCCTAATCTCTACAAAAAACCTCTATAATTTACCCCAGGAATCAATCGTAGCTTCTCAATAGGATTACTACTACTTTAAGAGGGCAATCGGCTTTCCTTATTCGCACTGAAAGGGTGTTCACGGTGCAAAAAAGGGCTCAGATAATTGGCTCCTTAAGCCGAACGATTGGCACGTTTCCTTTCGAATTAAGGTCGAAATGGAAATTAATTAACACGACCGAACCGATTCAATTATAAATTCCCTTTGGTGATTCAATTGCTTCCTTTTTATACGACAACCGTCTAGCAATTGAGACACGAACGTCCGGCTCTTAATTTAATTAAAACAGTTTTTCTTATAATTTTATATCTCTTAAAAGATGAATTTTACATAAGTGGCTAAATGAATAAAAATATTGCTGTGGCCAACATGTAACTTTTTCCTTTATACTATCAAAAGGAAATGTGTATGATATATTGCATATTTTTTCAAAAACCAGAGGAATTTCGACTTACTCTCTATGAGTTGTTATTTTTTTTCATTTTAGCATTTTCTGTTATTATTCTTTATATAAGTTTGATGTAACTCTCATCATTTCACAAAAAAAAAAAAATTATTTGTATCTTTTTTTTTCTCAATAAAGAGTTTATGAAAAACTTTTATTAACAAAAAATGTGCAGTTGCTAGCTTCAATATTTAAATAAACATTGTTGTAATATTTTTCATATTTAAATATTTTTGGAAAAGCAAAAAGTGTTTTTTTCTGTTTTTGTATGTAACTGAGATTGTTATAATAGCTATTTATGTTCGACTGTACGAAAATATTAACTTTGTGGGTTTCTTTTCAAAATGGCGTATATTTCGTACTAGTCCCATAAAGTAAATTGGATTCATGTCGGTGTCAAAAACGACAGATTTTAATTTTGGTTAGAACAAACACCTAATAAATACAATGCAAATTACTAAAGAAAAAAAAAGATCAACTATGATAGTGGTTTATAGCGATAGTACTTACTATTATTTATTATATTTACTCCTGAAGAAGTTTGCAAGGTTTGGACGTTTATTGTGCGAGTTAGATTGTTTAACCTAATCATCCATTTTCTATTAAATTTACAATGAATGACATTAGTGTGGCAGCAATTGCACGCTATGATTAAAAAGTATATAAATAAATTGCTTTAGTTTGTATTTAAAAAGTATTCCAAAAATAGTAAAAGCAGTCGAAAAGCTTTGTATGTAACTCGTCGGCAATAGCACTTCATGGACTTACCTCCATTATTAGCCTCTCTCGCTTCGCTCGCTCGCCCATAAAATGTCTCGTCCAAGAAAGTGCTGTATTGTGTACTTGTTACATAAATAGCTATTATTTAAAAAAAATATTAATAAAACTGCTATATTCCTGGATAATGCATGGCGAATATTAAATTATACATTATTAACTTATTCTAATGAAATTCAATGATTTGTACTAACTGTTCAGAATATGCACCAATAAAATAAAAATTATTGCTTTATATGCAAATACATGTTTACAAAATTTTAGGCTAAAATCTTATAAATAAATGACATAAAGACTATAATTTTACATTTACATAATAATCACAATTTCACTTTAATCGCAGGCAATTTATTTTTCATGGCATGTGCAGTTTATATCTATGTAATACTGTACTAAAATTGATGGAAAATTAATTACTTACTTGCTCGAAAACATGTCACTTTAAAATTGAACCGAGCGAGGAGACAACTTTGTCGACGCGACGGAGTTCAAAATTTGTTATGAGTTCATTAAATTCACGTCGTCGGGTTATTGCATCTTATCGATTCCGTATCCCACATTCGTGTCAGTTATTCATAGAGCAAATAGAAAAGTTTATCTAGACATAACATAACCATTACTAATAAAAAAAAAACTGAATTGTAGTGTAATATGGGATAATAATGCATACTTGGCATATATATATATATATATATATATATATATATTTACTAACATCGATTGTAATAGAAAATAATTCTAGTTTTTTAAGTGCTTGGTATGTAAAGGTTGGCCTACACGCTCATGCAATTTTTGCCAAGTAAATGGCATTTATTTATTTATTTATAATTTAGTTTTCTTTTTTTTTCTTTGGTACGTGCTCATGGTCTGTCATGTTTTTTCTTTTGCTGTCGCGAAGCTGCCAGTGCAGCCAATTAGTTTTTTTTTTAATTTGGCCAGTGCCAATTTTTTCGTTAACAGTTCATCTTGTTCCTCAACAAGAACAAATCGTGTTTTTCTTTTATTGTCGCGAAGCTGCTAGTGCAGCCAGTTAGTTTTTTTGCTTTGGCCAAATTTTTTCATTATTAGTTTCGTTATTGTTTTGTTATTCAGTTTGTGTTATTTTAGTCTTATATTTCTAATTTTGTCATAGTGTTTTTACATTGTCCTTTTTTTGTTTGGCTTAGTGTTAATTTTTTTTTATTAATATAATAATTAAATTTCACATGATAGTTTTTTTTTTCTTAAATTCTTTCTTTTCGTTGCTTTTTTTTTCATTCCGGTAATTGTGAGTGCGGAACGAGAACCGACAGTGACAAGGAAAGTGGATCTTTTTTTTTATTTATAATTTAGTTTTCTTTTCATACAGAAATTTCCAATAAATAACTATCAAAAATCATATATGGATTTGTCAAAAATTCTGCATTTTTGCCACCGCAAACGGTACATAAAGAAAATTGCTGTCAAAAATTCTGGATTTTCACTATCAAAAAACGGCATTTTTTGATTTTAATAAAAGAAAATGACAATTTCGAATTATTAAAAATTCTGCATTTCTGCCACCATAAATGGCACGATTCAACGGTAAATAAAGAAATTAGCAACTGACAAAAATTGTGGACTTTTACAATCAAAAACGGCATTTTTTTATATTAAAAAAGAAAATAGGCATTTTTGTACTGTTAAAATTCTGCATTTTTTTCCACCGCAAAGGGTAAAATTTAATGGTAAATAAAGAAATTTGCAGCTGCCTGAAATTGTGGTTTTTTACTACCAAAGACGGCATTTTTTGATAGTCAAAAAAAAGTAAAAAATTTCAACTGCTAAAATGACAATTTCTAACTGTCAAAAATCGCACTACTATCACAAATGGCATGTTAGCAGTAAAAAGGAAATTTTTAATTGCTGAAAATAACTATTTAGTACTATCAAAAATTGCTTATTACTGGAACCGGCAAGTTTCAACAATAAATAGAAAATTTACAAATGCCAAAAATGTTTAACTGTCAAAATTTGAGCATTTCTATTATCACTATCAGCATTTTTCAGTATTGAAAAAGGCATTTTCCAACGGCTAAAAGTAACAATTATGAATTGCCAAAAATTGTGCAATTCTTCTGTCAGAAACTGCATTTTCAATAGTAAAAAGAAACATTTTTAACCGTCAAAAATGACAATTTCGAATTGTCAAAAATTCTGCATTTCTGTCACCACAAACGACAAATAAAGAAATTTGTAGCGGTCAAAAATTGTGGATTTGTAATATCAAAAACGGCATTTTTTTAACATAAAAAATGCTAAAAATAGCAATTTAGAATAGTCAAAAATTCTGCATTTTTGCGAACACAAGCGGCATGATTTAACCGTAAATAAAGAAATTTGCAGCTGCTAAAAATGATGGTTTTTTACCATCAAAGACGGCATTTTTTGATATTAAAAAAAGAAGTAAATTTCAACTGCTAAAAATGACAATTTCGAACTGTCCAAAATAGCACTACTATCACAAATGGCACTTAGCAGTAAAAAGGAAATTTTCAATTGCTGAAAATATCTGTCAAAAATTGCTCATTGCTGAAAACGGCACGTTTTAACAATAAAAGAAAATTTCCTAATGCCAAAAATGTTTAACTGTCAAAATTAGAGCATTTCTACTATCACTATCAGCATTTTTCAATATTAAAAAAGGAAAATTTCCAACGGCCAAAAGTAACAATTACAAATTGTCAAAAATTGTGTAATTCTACTGTCAGAAACGGCATTTTTCAATGGTAAAAAAATGTAAATGACTATTTCAAACTGTCAAAAATCGCACATATCTACCATCACAAATGGCATGTTGGCAGTAAAAAAGGAATCAATTGCCAAAAATAACTATTTACGACTGTCAAAAATTGTTCATTGCTGAAAACGGTTTCATTTCAACAATAAAAACAAAAAAAATTCCGAATGCCAAAATTTGAGCATGGAGGCCGCGGTGGCCTAGTGGGTAGCGCTCCTGCTTCTGGGCCTCGTGGTCGTGGGTTCGAATCCCATCCGGGCAGTCACTTTTTCTGAATGAAAAATGGCCGCACGGGTCCATAGATGTCTAGTGGTTATCCTTCATATCAATATATGAATTTATTACAAAGAATCAGTTGTGGCAGAATAGCCAAGTAGCTTACGCCAATTTCCCTAATATCATTCACTCTCCTTAACCCGAAATCCCATCAACCATCCTTCCTTTTATAAAAAAAAAAAAATTGAGCACTATCGGCATATTTCAATATTAAGAAAGGGAAATTTCCAATGGTCAAAAGTAACAATTACAAATTGTCAAAATTTCTGCATTTTTGCCACGACAAATGGTACGATTCAACTGTAAATAAAGAAATTAGTAGCATCGAAAAATTGTGGATTTTTACAATCAAAAATGGCATTTTTTGATATTAAAAGAAGAAAGAAAATTTCAACTACTAAAAATGATAACGGTCAAAAATCGCACATTTTTATCATCACAAATGGCACGTTGGCAGTAAAAAGGAAATTTTCAAAAATAACAATTTACAACTGTCAAAAATTGTTAATTTCTACTAAAATGTACAGTAATAATACCGAATAGAAAATTAGTCAAAGCAGGTCATGAACAAAAAACCGCATGTATTTTCTTAGTTCCTAAATTGAAAATATCAATATACGCCAGCTAGCTTAACACTTGCCAATAAGCTAAGGACTTTTGGCTCATGGCCAACTTTGACTAACTTTTATTCGATCGCACTGTATTATACGCGTCGGGCGGAACTTTTTTGGATTCATTGAACATAACGTGGAATGCACTTTTTGTGATAATTTTTAATTTTGATGTGATTGTTAAAGTATATATTTACCGACTACATACAAGTTTAATAATAATAATAATAATAATAATTCTTTATTTCCTTAACAGGCAAAATGCCTAATTACAAAGGAAAATATGCATAGGTATAAATAAATGAGGAAGTATTCAATATTTAACGAATTAATACAAATGTCATACTACTAATACAACTTAAAAATCATATAACCAAAAAAAAACATAGAAAGTTTTGACAGCTTACAGTACACAGGATTTTAAATTATTTATAAATTCAGTCACTACAAAAACATCAACTCCATATTGCACTTCATGATACCTTTTTAACATCATAAGCAATGGCGAGAATAGATGGTGGGTGGTACGCGGTGTATTATATGAAAATGCTAGTTTTAGTACATAAAATATTACTTTAATTTAATAAATTCATTTTCCAGGAGGGGGCAGCTGCCCCCACCTGGGGACGCCCATGCCTACCACCATTAAAAGTTTGTTGGTTTATTTATTGAACACCCTGTATACTTTGCAGGTGTGAGGAAGAAACCGTATTTTTTTGTTTTTTTGTGTTTTGTTTCGAGGTGAGGTGAAAAAGTAAAGTCAATTTTGTTTTTGAAATAAATTTAGAATAGATTGAAATATGAGAAAAATTCTTGGAATTCTTCTCGGAAATATCCGTTTTGGGATCCCTAGATGCCATTTTCAACAATTTCTAGAAAAAAAAAATTGTTCGTGTGTGTCTTAGTATGTGTCTTTGTACTGCGTGTCTGTGTGTCTGTGCGCGCTGTATCTCAAAAAGTAATCAAGCAATTGATATGAAACTTTGAACATATAACCTATTTTACAATCCGATGAACTAAAACGCTTTTAGTAAAATTTCGTACATCGGAAGTTTTTGGTTTTCTTCCAATATTGTTTTAAATATGAACAATATCACAAATACATTAAAATAAATATTGAAGGCAACAAAGAAATTAACATCTTTTGTTTGAAAATATTTTTCATAAAATTATTGGTTTTCGAGAAAAAAAATTATTAATTTATTTTTCATTTTTAGGTTGTAATTGGTCACTTTATCTCAAAAACTAATAGAGGAATTATCATGAAACTTTGAACATAAGTCCTATTTGATAATCCCAAGACAGAAAAGCTTTTGGTAAAATTTCGTAAACCGGAAATGGATATTTACCTTAACTGTTTTTTGTTTCTTCACGATGATTTTTTTAATTAAAAAATATTACAAAAATATCTTAAAAAATATTAGAGACAACAAAGAAATGTCTTCTTTTCATTGAAAATATATTTTTCATAAAATTACATTTTTAAAATTTCGAAAAAAAATAATTTTATGAAAAATATTTTTAAACAAAAAATGTTAATTTCTTTGTAATTTTTAATATTTGTTAAAATATTTTTGTAATATTTCATATTTAAAAAAATATCGATAAGAAACAAAAAACGGTTAAGGTAAACACCCACTTCCGGTGTACGAAATTTTACCAAAAGCTTTTCTTTTCTTGGGATTATCAAATAAGACTTATGTTCAAAGTTTCATTTAATTCTTGGATTAGTTTTTGAGATACAGCGCGCACTTTGAATTTCACCTGACCTTACGTAGATGTCAAAAGGTCAAATCAAGGTCACTATGTAACTACATTATGGTCCCCTCCAAACATTTTTTTTTGTATCATCGATAATTTCAGAGAAAATCGATATAAACTATCCTGAATTTTTGATCTTTGATGAAACCTCAAAAGTTATCCCCAGACTTTTCCGCGGTATAACTTATATTTTCATCATTCATGGGCGTCATGGATACATATTAAATGGGTTTTTCCCGTTGCAGCGTTACCGTAAAAAACGGTTTTTTTTAACATTCCCCTTTAAATGAATAATAATTGTGGAGAATGCTAAAATGAACAACTCATAAACAATAAGATTTTTCGAAATCTCTTTAGTTTTTGAGTAAACTGATCATTAGTATTTAAAGTAAAATTTATCGTTTTCATATTTCATAATTTTGACGTTTTAAACGTCAGTTTCATCCGATTCTACAAAACGCTCGATGTACATTTAAAATATGATCTAAATTGAAAATAAACCATAAAATGTAAATATAAACTATGACACCATCAAATCGGAGAAAGTAACACGATAGCCACATCACCATTTTTTTAGTTTTTTTTTGTTTCTGTCTTCGACAACTTTAAATATTAATTTTCAAAATTTCATAATTCACATAAAAATTGAGCACATTCAAATTTTTAAGGAATTCAATCATATCTCTATTTATTTATCTTCCGATTTTTTTTTTCTATGTTCAACCTAATATTCAGTCCTAATTCGTATGCAAAATGTTACTTTTAATGGCCAAACGTTAAAAGAATAAATACCTTGTAGTAATTTTCAATTAGTAAAATAAGGATCACGAATAAAATATTTTAAAAATAATTATAGAAAATATATTAAAAACTGTAAAAATGATGTATCAGTAACGGCAAATTATTTTTCAAAAATGAATATAATAAAAAAAAAATCCGTAACAGAATTACCCTTCCATACTTAGTACGAAGAAAATTAGCAATGGTCTGAAGTATAAAATCAATACTTGACTATATTTCATACAGAGAAAATATAAATTAATAAAAAAACAATGCAAGTGAACAGTGACGGCTCGCGGAGTGACTCATTGTACGGCCGAGGTAGCAGAGGTGGCAATACAGATAGGTAGGGTCGGTTGCAGAGACGGCTAAGGGCGTGACCGCACCTACCTGTATTACTACCTCGCTACCTCGGCCGTACCATGAGTCATCCCCCGAGCCATCACTGCAGGTGAATATTGTTATCTATCTACCAAAACTCAAAATTGCGCCCCTCCAATAGGTGCACTCAGATCAGTCGCAGTATCCACAACTTCCGTACGGCAGATGACCATTTGAGAAACATTACTATTACAAAATTGTAGTTCAAGATTATTCCTTTATTTATTTTGTAACAAAAATATTTAACTGTAAAAGATTTCATCTAACAGGAAAATATAAAAGAAAACCATTTAAAACACAGAATTTGTTTTCTCTTCATCAACCCAACGTTTGTTGATCCTTGGAAAATTTCATCACGTAAAACCGCCCCCTTCGGGACCGTGCAATAACCGTCATTTTGTTACAATGGAAAGAACACGGAAAACGTCTGCATAAAACATGTCCGGTTTCCCACTTTCCACTTTGCTCCTCCGACGGCCGCCGCCCCCTTTCACAATAATACACGGTTTCCCTTTTACCACCCTCCATTTATAACTATAAAACGTCCGGGATTCGCAATTTAATAAACGCCGGGGCTCGAACTGATAACTAATAAATCACCGGGACCGTTATTGATCAATTAGAAAACGCTGCAGGAACCGGGTGGCAATTTTAATACAAATATCCCGTTAAATTTTGGACTTAAAACAGGCAGTGGGTTATAATCCCCGAATGAAAGCTTCTAATTAGCGTAACTTTTGCCCGGAGCCCCCATAAAATGTAATTAGAACTTGAGGTTTTCTTTTTGTTAATTACGGCGCAGGGTAGCAGAATGTGTAAATAAATAGAGCGCATTACGATAATTACTTATGTTAATAAACCACAGAGTTCTATTTCCGGTAGAGCTATCTGTTATATAAATTATACTATTAAATAGGATTTATTGAGAGAGTAGCTCCAATCTTCCTAATAATCTTTTTTTTTAATTGAATAATTTGCAAGAACTTTTGGAATAGAGATACTCGCTTGTGAGTCTCAAGAGGAACTTGGTGTGTGGCCCGACCAGCGTGCGCTTTCTCTACTACGCTCAAGGTTATGATGGGCTCTCCTCGCCATTTTTCGTCCAAATTTTAAGCAAAGACTCAGTTAAACTCATATTGGGCTTATAACAAACACATATATTGAAATACTTACTCCCTAAAAAACTTTGTCTTTTCCCGCCCTCAGCTACGCCACTGATCACAAGATCCTTTAACCATGTAATTATGTATTCTGTTGTAAACTATTTTGTTTGTAGAAATCTTATGTTCAACTGATTGGTTTGTAGGATAGACTATCTCCTTGAATACTTAAGCTAACAATCACTGTTTAATGTTTTTGTTGGGTTTTCTTCCGTTTGCTTAAGCCTAATTTTTAGTAATGGCGTTAAATTGAAAAAAAAGTACAATTCGTCATTTTCATTTGTCATAATTTTGGCGTTTCAAACTTCAATATCTTCCGATCCTGCAAAATACTTGATGTATATTTAAAAAAAGGTACAATTCGTCATTTTCTTTTGTCATAATTTTGACGTTTCAAACGTCAATATCTTCCGATCTTGCAAAATAATTTGAAAATAAACTAGGCGAGTAAATATTTTAGTTGTGACAGAAATTTTTTTGTATGAGATACGTGGTAAAAGTTACTTTATCTTGTTTAGGGGGTTACAGAACTCCTTCTATTCTTATTCACAAAATAAAGTTATATAAATAGTATTAAGCATAAAATGGTGAATATAATGCAAAAATGTCGTGACTGAATGGTCAAAAGTAAAAAAAAAAAGTAACCCTATTAATCATATCACTTGAATCATAAATAACTATAACACTTCAAATCGAAGAAAGTTACATATTAGCCACATTACCAGTTTTTAATATTTATTCTTAGACGTACTATTCCAAAAAAATGAAAAAAAAAATCTTTTTCTCCAGCCTAATAATATATCAAGCAATTTTATCACATTTTGCACTTAAATTCTAAAATCTCATCTAAAAAAATGCACGAACATATAACTATATTAGGGTGACATTTCTCAGACTTTATTTGCCTTTCTCGGAAAAATTCCTTCGTCGGAAATTTTTACTTGTTGCTCCCTTCGTCTGCGGATATTCCCTTATCGACCACACTTCTTAAGAAAACCTCTCCGATACAGCATTTCACCTAGGAAATTTTTCCCTGTCCTCGTCGACAAGTGAGCAATCAATTTATTTCGACCATCCGGAAAAAGAAGTCGATTTTCCAGCCATCTGAACGTGACAAATCCTGACTTTTCATAACCGTGTGCATTATCTGCACCAGTGAATACACAACATGTGTATAGCTTGAAATAAAACTAATAATAATAATGCATTTATACAACGAAATTTGTGCCAGAATTATAAAATCTGGTAAAAAATCTATAACGTATTATTATAAATGTTAGAAATAACATCTTATAGTGGAAGTGAAGCTGTGGAAAAATGAAGAAAATGTAGCTCAGAAGTTGGCACGGGTCTCAAGTTGGATGTGTGGCCGGTACCATTCGCCTTTGGGATACAACTATTGGCGCTGCAGAGTGATGGAGCCATCATCTGAAGTAACAAGCGCACTTACACACACACATGGAGGTGTATCTTGGGCCTACATCGGAGTGGGCAAGATTTTTTTCTGTTTACGATGATATATCACACATTATGTTTTAATTTTACATTTGAGCCAAAATTTTAAATTTATTATTTTTGTAAAGAGTGCCATGCAAACATCACACTTTTCTACAATAATGAGTATTACAATTGAAATTTTTTATTTTTTCGCGATTTTTTTAAAACGAAAAAAGGTAACTCAAATTTCTCAACAGATTATTAATCAACGTTATAATACACAACTTTGCCCTAATTTAACCAACCTCGTATCTCTTAAGATAACTGAAAACCCCATGGTGCCGCTCGAAAAACGGGCACCCTGTATATAATCTAAGGACTCAGTTGGCCGCAGTTATCCTTCTGGAATGGGACAGGATCAGGACCAGGGTCCCGATTTGTTAAGTTTTCTGGACAATATCTATAGTTTAAATGCTGAGAGTAATGCATGAATCACAGCCTGGATTCATCTGATATTTCAAATAACATGACGGACAAAATTCTTGAAAAAACTCTTTAAAATAGCACTCTAAAAAAAACGTTACGTACAAAAAAATTAAATTTTCTTGGTAGCATACGATCCCGCAATAAAAAATAGGGGGTTCCATTAAAAAAAATCAAAGTTCACCTCCATTTGACCTTGAAAATTAACGCCAAGGTCATTTTCAAGGTCACCAGCATATGTCCCCTCCAAACCCTATAACTTTAATCTGAAACATTTTTTGCCATGTTGCTCAGGTTTCGAGATATTCGGGGTGGAAATTTAAAATGGGACACCCTGTATAAACAGTGATTTTTAGCTTAAGCTTTCAATAAACGGAAGAGTGATGGGTGGGCCCTATCTAACAAACCAATCAGTTGAACATAAGCCAAGGTTTCGATAAAGAAAACAGTTTACAACAAAAATACAAAATATTAATTTTCTAATTGTTTCATTTGTTTATTTACATTTGCGGAATCCTTGCTTTTTGTATGTATGTATGTATGTATGTATTTATTAACGGTAGGCCATGTGCAATTAAACAAGTAGAGTAAAATACTACTTACAAACTAAAAGTGAACGTCAGAATAAATAAAATACTGGGACAATTATACTTACATTAAAATATCGACTTGGCAGTTGTTACTGTTCCGAAGTAACCGAGGAACACCGTAGTTTCTTGCGTAGTCCGTCTTTTTTGTATTAATAAAAATGTTTGACTAGATCTTAAGTGTCTGGATGGTACATATAGGTCAACAGATTTAAGTAATGCCGGACAATTTATGCAGCCGTGCAGGAGTTTGTGAACAAACAAGACGTCATCACTGCAAAAACGTCTACGAGAGAGCAAATAAAGACTAAAATCAGCCGGAATGTCCTGGTAATTACCTTCCAGGGCAAATCTAAATTTCAAAAAATTCACAAATTTCCTCTGGACTCGCTCTTTTCGTATTTGATTCTGTAGAGGTATATGGACACCAAATAATTGAGCAGTATTCCAAATCAGTAAGAACTAACGCAACAAGTAACTTTATAAGTGTCTGTATGTTCTGGAATTTGAGAGTATTTCTACTAATAAACCTACGCATTTGAAAAGCTTTAGACGTTTTATTATTTATGTGCTTAGAAAAACTCCAGTTACTTGTCAGATTCAGGTCCTTTTGTGAATCGACACGGTCAAGGGATATATTATTGATGGAGTAATTAAACAAAATCGGCGATTTGATTTTAGTAAAGGTTATTACATTGCATTTTTCTATATTAAGCTGAATTTTAATTAAGTTACACCAATCGTGAAAGCTGACAATATCTTGTTGAAGAAGTTGCGGAGTGGTATTACTGGAAAAAGCACTGAAGATTTGTATGTCTTCGGCAAACAGAAGACAGCAAGAATTCTTAAAAAAGGCAACAACATCATTAATGAATATATTGAAAAGAAGAGGACCCAGATGTGAACCCTGCGGAACATCGGAGGATACAGGAATTAAGCGAGAGTAACAGTTTCCAATACGTACACTTTGCGTTCTGTCCCTCAAATAAGAACGAATCCAAGCATTGTATCAGTGACGGCTCGTGGAACATGTTTATGGTAGAACCACCTATACAACATAAACATGCATCTTTGTTAAATCATTCAAGTGTGCGGCGCGATTCTTATGATACACGTTTCGGAGAAGTACAAACGTGTGACGCAATCTGTTTTCGCGTAATCCATTCTCAACGATTAAAAATTCTTGCTGAGCTTGAAATTAAAAGTAGAGCCACGGCTCTAAGGGTCTATATTACGAGCCGCCCCTGCACTGTATACCTATTTAATTTTTTTTAAGAGTGTGCCATGGTCGACCGTATCAAAAGCCTTGGCGAAGTCGGTATAAATGGAATCAACCTGTTGGCCCTTCTCCAAAGCTTTTGTTATAAAATCGGTATATATTAACAAATTGGTGGAGGTTGAACAACCGTTTCTGAAGCCGTGTTGTTGCTCCGCTATTGGTATATTAACCTTCCCAGAAATATACGAAGTTGTAAACTTTTCAAATATCTTTGGAATGTGTGTTAGGAATACGATTTCTAGAGCCCTTTTTATGAATGGTTGTAATAACAGCTTTTTTCCAATGATTTGGAAATTCTCCACATCTCAATGAATTGTTAAAAATAATCCAGAGAGGACGACAAAGAGAAAATGCACATTCTTTGCGGAATATACCAGGCAAACCATCAGAACCTTTGTCTTTGTAGGCTAGGATTTTTTTTTGTTAACTACAAAATTTGAGAAAACATGAAAACTAGTTTTCTCAACAAAAATTTAATTGTGATATATTTTTATAATCAGAACAGATAGATCTATAACATTCCAATAAAAATATAAGCCGATTGCGTTTTAAAAATCTACGATGATTACTGACGCCAACTAGGTTCTAAAATCTAAAGTTCGAGGTTTTTTCTCAATAAAAATCTCTATTTTAAGCAATAGTTAATTTACTTTACACTTTTGTAAGAAATCGTAAATAAAAAAGAAATATATTTTTTACCAGCAGCGTATCAGGCGCGCTACATTCTGACCCATAGATTGGCAAATAATTTTTGTTAAAAATAAAAAATACAAGAAAGAATGTATTTTTGACATAATAAAAAACAATAGACGTACTTTAATTGGACACAATTAAACAAATTCTTAAGGAATTTGCTTTAAATTCATAACCCTTACACAAAATTAATGTGGCTGCAACGATTATAATTTAAATTAAAAATCCTTGCAGAAGCATTAAATAAATAAAATAAAGACATTGGGCGTTGGTGGAGTGGGTAGAGTTAGTTCGATTCTCAGCCCGATTGGAACATTTATCGGATCGAGAAATATCCGCTCGGGACCTTGGTCATTGTATTTGTCTTTCATTATTTATTTATTTATTTAATTTCTAAGATACAGGGTGTCCTACGAGGTAATAGACAGCCGAAAACGGTTAGTAGTACGAAATTAAATTTGGTGGCTTTAAATGGTTTGAAATGCGCCTTTTCGGTTGGAAAGCGAAAAGGCCAGTTCTAAGCGAGAGAGCAATGATTTGGTGGCAACAGGATGGTGCAGCCTCTCAGGATTCTCGACGAGTTATTGAGTATATTGATTTCCAAGGACGCTGCATGGGATACAATAGTACGATAAATTATCCAGCGCGATAAAATAATAGAATATAAATGTATAGATAAATTTTACATCTTATAGCCTGAGTCCCTGTCACTTTATTAACTGGTTTATCTTTGTTCGTTGTTTTTATATACATTGTTTTTTTGTTTGTTTTTATAACAGTAATATAAAAATGATATGGTATCGCTGTATTTGTATTTCAATCACCTTTCCAAAAATCCATAAATATATAGGGTGTCCCATTTGAAATTCCGAAGTTGATGTCATTTTTATGAAAACGGAGAAACGGAAAATAAATCTATGTATTCAGAAAGGACCATCATTTCAAACCATTTAAAGCCACCAAATTTCATTTTCGTACTACTAACCGTTTTCGATATATCGGCTGTCTACTACCTCGTGGGACACCCAGTATATTTACAAAACAACGGTGGTGGCAGATGACCTCATAGCCGACGCCAGTAAAAAAAAAATCAAGGCATTCGTGGTAACATTTAAAATATTAATTGTAGCAAGCGACGTTCGCATATCACGATTTGAAAAATTCTCAAAAAATTATCAGGTTTGGAATTGGCTTCTGGTTAAAAACTCCTTTCGATATTATAATAAAATTTTGATACATTGAGAAAGATATGCCTTGTTTAAAAACAAAATGGCAACACTTTAAACGTAAGTTGTAGTAGTAGCGAAGTTCACATTTCACGATATAAAAAAAATTCTCAAAAGTTACCAAAAATAATGTTTTTGATAAATTATAAACCGGCTTCCAATGAAGTTGAATTTTTTAAAGCACTAAGGTCCTTCGACTCGTTCGAAACATGAAGGGTTTTGGCACTCCGTACGTAACTGATCGATAAAAATTATGTACTAATATTTTACACAGGGTTACATAAAGGACGAATGTTGGTTAGGGTGGAGTGAAAAAATTGATTATTTTTTTTCATGCGCTTGTAATAGTGCACAACAGCATCACTTTTAGTCAAACGGAGAAACGTAAAAAAGTGCAATTTTCAACAGACGTTCGAAATCTCCAAAGGGACCGGTCATTGAACGTATCAAACACCCAAATCAACCCCCCCGCGAAAATGAGAAAACACCCTTTTTGACCGATGCGGCTAGAGTTTATAAAATTTCGGAAATTTTTTTATGCAAAACTGTGCCTCTATAATTTACGCAACTATCCATCTTCATCAGGTCTTCTCACCTTACCCCCAACAGCCAGGGAAACCTATTTAACACTTTTTTCCCGTCAAATTCTATCTTCTTTTAGGGTTTTCGAGTTAGAGGATTGGTTTCAAAATACTCAAAAACTATCCCTCCACGGATTTTAGTTCCAGATTTTTGATTTTTTGCCCTGTTCTCGATATACCACCCCCCTGGGTGCAAGCAAAATTTATTGTAACGAAACAATTCAGGCCGCCATAGCGCGTTCAGTTTTAAAGACATCGCAAAATTATATTCATGTTTATTGTAGGAAATTCTTCCCTCTAAGATTATCTATTACCGCTGTTTTCATAAATATTACCTTTGCGGAGTTATTAGGGAGAGAACACCCCATTTCTTACATTTTAACCTCTACAACGTCATCCGTTATCTCTAGGAGAAATTATTGCTATGAAAAATTGTAAAAAAAACATATTGTGAATAAATTTGGTAACCTGTATTTTATACGTACGGCAAACCGTTTATAATACATGACTGTTTTTCCTTGGCCTTGCAGATTTTTTCATTTCACAACCCCTAAATCACTGAAAAAGGTCAAACGTCAAACGTGACATGTACTGCCAAATTCGGGATTTCAGGTTATGAATGTTTGCCACCATCACTCATTCATAAATGTCAGTATTAAGGATTCTCGGTTAGAAGTGCATGTAACGTGGATCAATCTTGACTTTTCCCGTCATCTTTCGATGACATCTTTACGAAATATTTCGCATTGGCTTTCTGACAAGTTTTGAAATCGGGTGGGTACTTTCAGAGTAATGCTTTATTAATAATGAGTCAATTTAGAATCAATTTTCATTGACTGCATTTAAATTTTCATTTAATTCAACTGTGATCTCGATAAATAATTATGCGTTTGGAAAATGTTTATATGTTTTCTCATAGAAGAGTAATAATCCACTTATTACTCTTCTGTTCTCCGCTATGAGAAAACATGTAAACATTTTCCAAACGCATAATTATTTATCGAGATGTGCTTTATTAAAGTTTAGGTGTAAATGAAAACTTGCCCCTAAAAGTCAATGTTTGGCGAGTACTAGAGCCCCCAAGCTATTGCTTGAATTTGTACAACCTCTTTAAAACGCTTTTTCTACCTCGGAGATAAATTTTTAAAGACAAAAATTCCGTTTTACTTGGTCTCAAGCGAGTCTGTTATCTTTGGTTTAATTCCAAAATAGTCTGCAAATCATTCCAAACGTTTATAAACGACCAAAATCAACGAAAGAGAAAGCGTCTCTTTCCGTTAACATTCGTATTTTTCCAAATAAGTCTTAAAGGACCAGAATTAATTAAAGAAAGTAAGCTTCTTCCTGTTAACTTCCGAGTGCTTTTCAAACAGCAAAATAAGAAATGCATTGATATTGTATTGTCATCTTTGACAGATTATGTCAGATTCAGAAACTAGGGTTACCAGTTTACATTCCCGAAGTTGAGCACAACGATTCAAAATAATGCTTTACTTTTTTCACCCCTTTCTGGACTGATGAGAGAAGTGACGCTTTTGGCTAATGTTTGTCTATGAAATGACATCGATTAAACAAATTCGATCGTCTCAATGATCTTCCCTGTGGCCGTTAGGGTTTTCTCAAGAAATAATAGAAGAAAATTCGCCCAGCCTTCCGGGTACATCCTGGACAATTTAAAACTATTCTATCCTCTTCAAAAAGATCCCTCTATAACATTTATTCATGATTTTTCATATCTTTTTAATCGTTTGCAAATTATGAACTTTTTTCATGTGTCAAGGCATTATATTCCTAATTTTTCATAATTTGAATGAAAATCGCATGAAATACATAGATTCGGCTGAAATTTTAAGCAAAGATACCTCTTACCATATTTTTTTCAAAATTTTTGGAATGCCCCCTGCGGTTCTAATGCGCGTTACTTGGCAACGGTTGTAAGACATTGCGGTTTCACCTCCTATTTCTGATTTAAATTAACGTAAAAGACATCTAATCTGTTCCTAAAGAACATCTCGGCAAGGTTTGTAGGTGCATATTTCTTGATTTGGTGGCGCGTTTTCGAGGAATGATTTTTCAAATTTGTCACAAATTATCCACCCCTTTAAGAACGAATTAAAGACAAAAAACACTTCTTCGTCGTATTTTTCGTAAAATTCTTTGGTGGGTCAGCCAGATACAGGATCGTCTTTTCCACGCTTATTGGTGATCCGTTATTTTTTAACTCGACATTTCCATAGCTCCTAACCGGGGGTGCAAAATCGAAACAAATGTAACTCAGATAGCTAATTTTTGAATAACAAAGAATCAATTCGAAAACAAATACAAAATGTTTACATAAAATTCGGTAACATTTTGGTAACCCCCACAGCCGCAACGGAGTGCCTAAGACCAAAACAACCCCTTTCTGATGGGCCCAAAATTTTAATAAAATCTAAGAAATTTTCCACTTTAAAACTGTAAACACCAGCTACCTTGCTTCATATTGATGAGCTATACACCAATTACTTTCTTTTCATTTTAATGGCCTACGCACAGACGACGGCGCAGCGCAGCGGAACACAATTTCACATACATCAACTTAAGCGTGAAAAACTAGTTGCTCATAACTAACCAACAGTACATAATAGAACTATAGTACCTTATACTATTTTAATCAGCTTCTCAAGAGGGTTAAATATAAAGTATAAAATATGGGGTCTTTCATTTAAAAAACATAACTTTGTTCTGTTATTTACACCCATACATATTTTTAAAATTTGCAGAACAAGTGTGGGTACCAGTTCAAGAAAACTAGAAGTCAATATCTCAAATAGCAAATAAGTTATGGGGCTTTTACAGATCCCTGGATCACCCGGTATAAAGCTATTTCTCGCCGCCTGCTTGATTATGGTATTATACTCCTCAATCTATGTAGCAACCCTGCCCTTCATATTATCCAAGTCGCTGAACGTGCCTTACTAAATTAAGAAACCCCAATAATCCTTTTCACAACCCCTTAAATTACCTACTTTACCAAAAAACTGGTATGATCCTAATAGTATGTTATTCAATTTTCGAAACTCCAGTCGTCCCAAGTACAAATTCCCACCACTAACACTACACCAAATCATAACATACCACAACGAATAATCATCATTCATTAACTTCACCCCAGAAAGCACATTTGTTAACCATCTCACTTTATTATTTCTGATTCTTTATGTAAATTCTTTAAGTAAATCGGGCCAACGCATGCCAGAAAGACCTATGGTCTACAGTCCATTCACAGAAATGTTTTCTCTGTCTTCCATGTACTGTCATTAATATGTTGAAATGTAATTTGTAAAACAAATTCTGTAAATAAATTTTTTTTTATAAATCTAGAATGGTCCACTATAGAGACGCAGATTAATTATTTAGTAATAAAATGCATTAAGCCAAATTAGTTTTACCTGAAACATAAGGACGCATCTACGTATAAGTTAGAACTTTTCGCGAGATATTTTAGTTGGCGTAAAGAAGCGCCATCTGTAGAAAATAGCTATTTTTCTGCGAGAACAGCGTCGCAATAGGATTTTTTAGAAAAAAATAGAAACTATTCGTTGCAGGATGAACAACCTTAAGTGTTTTAATATTTACGTATTTGTTATTCATATTATTAAGTAGGGCTGGAATTTTTCTTCGCAAATTTCCCATTTCGAAGGTTCCAAGATTCATAGAAAATCTTCGAAGACTGAAATTTCGAAATTCCGAAGATTCAAACTTTCGAAGTTTCGAAGATTTAAACTTTAGAAGATTCGAAGTTTCGAAGAGTCGAAAATTCGAAGTTTCGAAGAGTCGAAGATTTGAAGTTTCTAAAATTTGCAGCTACGAGATTCGAAGTTTCAAAGTTTTAAAGATTCGAAGTTTCGAAGTGTCGAAGATTTGAGGTTTCAAAGTTTCAAAGTTTCGTAGTTTCGAAGATTCGAATTACTAGGATCCTCATTATCAAGGAAAGTTATATATTATCAATTCAAACCCGTATTTTTTCATCCTTGTAGAAGCAACAAATCATTTGATTACACTTTTCTATTAAATTGATTCTATTATAATTTAAATGCAGTGAAATTGAATTTGATTAGAAAAATAATTTAATAATACTTAGATTAAACGGCTAATATATTATTAAGGATAGTAACATGAAATAGATATTAATTCTACAAAACAGAAAAACAGGTAAGACGTTGAATGATAAAATTCCGGACTATGAGGGCGTTTTCAAGTCAGTAATTTTAAACATTAAAAGTCTAAACTATCTATTCATTTATTAGAATTAATATTTATTTCATGTTACTATCCTTAATAATACGTTAGCTGTTTACTTTAAATTATTTTAATACAGTTTCAGTTTTAATTTCTTTTTTAAATCCAATTCCATTGCATTTAAATTATCAAAGAAGCGTTTTAATGGAAAAGTGTAATTAAAATATTTGTTATTTCTACGGCGACGAAAAAAAAATGGGGACGTGCTTTAAAGTTCGTCGACGGGGGAAGCTTTAAGTCTCGCGACGTCGTAATGAATATTTTATAGGGCATTAGCCGATTTTTGTCGAAATCATATTTCCATTAAGGGTGCGCAACATGGGAGAGATAAATGAGTAGAGGGTCCTGAAAAGCAAAAGCTCCCTTTTGCTCGGGATGCTAATGATTTTACAATTATTCCCCACCAGCGCCTGCCTTCTTTTAGATGTTTTAAATTTGAGCGTCAATCGGAAGAAAATTTCCTACTTATATTTATGCAGTGTGCGAAGTGGAAAATGGATCAATCGACTTTTTGGTGACAAATCTCAAGCTTTATAAAGTTGATTAAAGCTGTAAATGCTTTTTTAAATCTCGTGTTGAATTGATGAAGCCGTTACTTCGTAAAACTCCATTATAAACTTTATAATAAAACACGAATGTTAGCAATTCGCTTGTATTTTTACAGACGCTTTTTTGACTTTATCAGTCATATGATCATTATTCATCTGCCTAATGCATAATAATAATAATAATAATAGTAATAATACATTTATTTATAATATTTTCGTACACATCATCATACAAACTGACGTCACAGGTTTGATTACCCCATCTCCCTGCACGCCACTGAACCAAAATTATTTTGATTTACAAAGGCAACAATTAAAATACAGTGGGTTTCAAAAAAAAATGAACCACCCTGAAGGAGTGCAGAACTCTAAAATTTCTTATAAATAGTTAATGTATGTTGATATACAATTGATTAAATTTTCACAGAAAAATAATAATATTTATTAGGAAAAAAATTAATAATGCGTTACATCTCCACGTACTCTTATGCATTCACCAACTCTTCTGGGCATGCTAGAAATCAGATGGTCTAATGCATCTTGAGGCAGCTCGTCCCAGGCTATCTGAAGCTGGTGACGCAGTTCATCTAAACTGTTTTGAGGATGCTGTAAACGACGCAACGTTCTGTGCATCATATCCCAGACATGTTCTAGGGCAGCGTTTCCCAAAGCGTGTGTCGCGACCCAGCACCGGGTCGCAGAAGAATTTTACTGGGTCGCGAAAAAATATTGTAAAAACACAAAAAAATATTTTTTTTACATATTATTTTTTTTTATAACAGTTAGTCACTAGGAATAGTGGCAAAGTGTGTGTTTGTAGTTTTTCGTATAGCAGACTTTTTACCGAAGTATGTAAGGAAATGGGGAGTGATCATAAACACCTCCTTTTGTATTGTAATTCACGATGGCTATCAAAAGGAGACGTTTTAAAACGTCTGAGCTAAAAGACGAAGCTTTGGTATTTCCGAATGAACACCCACCATATAAAAAAGATACTTTTTTTCATTTAGGGATAGATTCCTCGATTTTGAGTGGTTAATTAAAGTAGCTTATTTGTGCGACATATTGCTGCATTCAATTAATTGAATTTCAATTTGCAAGGCTTTGGTTTAAATATTTTCAAAGTATCGGAAAAAGTCGCTGCAATAATAAAAAAAAATACTCTGTGGAAACAACGACTTTCAATAGAAGTTTTAAATCTTTTGAAACATTATAAATTTATTGAAACCCGTGAAAACTATGATGAAGAAGATTTACATCTAGAAACACTATCAGTTTTAATTTAAGAATATCTTTCGGAGCTAATAAATAGTTTTAAAGACTACTTTCCGGATTCAAATACCCCCTCTGGTTCAATTCTGAAGGCGAGCATTTACCAAACCGCCAAAAAAATATAAAAAACAATTAAAACAAACTTTAAAATCACTTAAAATATATTCTATTTTATTCTCTAGTTCTATAAAAATCAGAAAACATTCCTACCTTAGATTTTAAAATAATCACACTTGAACAACTCCCGGTTCAATTCTGATGAACTTTTTACAAACCGCAAAAAATAAATAAAAACAATTGGAACAAAACTTGAACTTTTGACATTCCTCCAAAATAGATTGCACTTTAAGTATCTACTAAATTTTAGAAACATTTCTACGTTAGGTTTCAAAATAATCACATTTCAACATCGCCGCTTCAATTCTGAGGTCGAACATTTTCCAAATCGCCAAAAATTATAAAACCAATTGAAATTTTTAAATTCAGTCAAAATGCATTGCACTTCATTTTTCCATAAAAAAATTGCAAACATTCCTACCCTAATTTTCGAAATAATCACCACACTCCTGTTTAATTCTGAGGTCGAACATTTTACAAGCCCCCCCAAAAATCACAAAAACAGTTGCAGCATTCTCGAACCTTTTCCAATTTAATCAAAATAGATTGCGTTTCGTGATTTTATTAAAATCTACCAACGCTCTTGGCCTCAATTTTGAAATATTTACCCTTAAACATTAATCTCGAGGCTGGACATTTTCTAAGTTGCTTTGACAATAAATACCAATTGAAAAAAAAATCCAGACTTTCAAATGTACTCAAAACGGATTAATTTTCATTTCTATAATAAAATAGGCAAACATCCAAATCCGTGAGTATTTAAAAATGTTAATTTCAATAAATTATATTAATTTTATTTTTAGGAGAAGGATTGTTAAACAAATTAAACTGGAGATTGAAAAATAAATATTTTTATTTCCAGTATTTTGTTCTAAATTAATTATCCCAATTCATGCAGTCCTTCATCACCCGAAAATAATATCGAACAAGGATTTATAAAAAAATAGTCTGGAAATACAATTATTGATTTTTCAATCTCCTGTTTAATTCATTTAAGAATCCTTTTACCCCTAAAAATAATAATAAAAAAAGTGAATGAATCCATCTTCAACAATGGGGTTCGATCCTCCGACCTGTCGAGTACGAATCGGAGGTTTTACCGATGTGCCAAAAACTCGGTGAATTTTCCTTAACACAAAAGGTATATAAACAGACGTATAAATAACAAATTCAAAAAACATTTTTTTCTCGAAAACGGCTGAATAGTATGCCCTATTACTTGCACCTGTTACACTCAGTCATGATGTAACGTGTGCCAAAGATGAATCAAATCGGTGAGTCACACATCTGATCCTCCCCTTGTTAGTGGATTATCTTCAAATTGTAAAAGCACACTCTGAAGACTTCTAGTAATAAAGCAAGTAAATAATCCCAAAATAGTTTAAGCTAATTTTTTCGAAATTTCAACTCAAACATTTTTTAAAGTGACAAATATGCATTTGGCTAGATTTTCTTAGTATTTTAGAGAACACCTTAGTGGAATATCTTTAAATCTTACAAGTGCATTTCATAGATTCGTAGTAATAAAAAAAGTAAATAATTAAAAAGTTATTTGAGCTAGTTCTTCCGAAATTTCAACTCAAACATTTTTGAAAGTGCAAAATTATGCATTCACCTAGATTTTCTTAAATTCCAAGAAAGTCCCTTAGTGGAGTATCTTCAAACTTTAAGGGTACACTCTGTAGACTTCCAGTAATGAAACAAGTAAATAATCAAAAAAATCATTTGGGCTAGTTATGTGTTGACAAACAACATAATCCTTCGCGCTAAGGACAAAATATGTAAAACAAAGTTTACTTCATTTACTAAAGTTTTAAATGAATATAATTGTAATTTTTTTAATTAATGATATTTTTCTTATATAATAATTATTCAAATTTTGTGTATGAAATAAACAAACAAAAAACTTGATTTTTATTAAAAAATAAAACTTGTTTTGTAAATAAATGTTTTTTTTTCATACGGTGGGTCGCGAAAAATGTTAAAACCTCGTGCCGGGCCACGGTCAAAAAAGTTTGGGAAACGCTGTTCTAGGGGGTTCAAGTGGGGTGATCTCGATGGCCAAGGCAAACGATTAATGTTGTTTAGTTATAGGAAGTCTGTAGTAACGTTAGTTGTATGAGGTCGCGCATTATCTTGCTGGAAAATTGGGATTGGATGGTCTTGGATGAATGGAAGTAGAATGGGTTCCAAGACTGTATCAATGTAATGGCGCGCGTTTAATATGCCCGGAATGAATATTAAAGGGACCCTTCCTCCGTGGCATATTGCCCCCAAACCATTACACCAGGAGTTAATGCAGTGTGACGATGTTGAACAAATTGTAAATTTTGTCTTTGATCTCTAGGTCGTCTAACCCTTAAACGTCCGTCAGAGTGCCGTAAACAAAATCTGGATTCATCACTGAAGACAATTTCTACCCATTGATGATCCCAGTCTTATAGGTCCAGGCTCCACTGCAGCCTGTTGGCCTTATGCTGAATTGTTAAAGGGAGACACAAATAAGGACGATAAGACCCCAAACCAAAAGAGCATATTCGCCTATAAATGGTGCTCATGGAGACTTTATGACCAATTGCTCTTAACCAATTTATTGCAATCGATCGTGTTGGTTCTGCAGGATCTCGAATTGCACTTCTCCTTAAGAGTCGATCTTCACGTTCTTGTGTCACTCTGGGACGTCTACTGCTTCTACAGCGAGCTTCTAGGCTTTCTTCCTGCCAATCTCTCTAAATTGTGTGGTGGACCAACACGTCTGCCTATTTCACGGAATCCTAAACCAGCCTCATTCATTCCGATAATTCGTCCTCTTTCAAATGGTGTAATTTGATGAAAATTTTCACGTCTTCGCACTCGCGGCATTTTTAAAGCACTAACGATTAGATCAAACAATAAAAGGCTGCAAACAAATGCGATAAATAAGGTGAACTAAAATAAACTCTCGGATGATATGAAAGAGATAATTAGAGATAATTTCTTTTAGAAGTGACACTTGGCCTTCAAAATTTAATCAATTGTATATCAACATATATGAACGATTGCCAAGAAATTTCAGAGTTCTACATCAACTCCTTCAGGGTGATTCATTTTTTTTGAAACGCAGAATATTATCGGGAAAACCGTTTTACTTAAAATTTCAGCCAATAAAACCTTATTAGGGTTTCTTATGAGCAAATTAGTGATGTCACATTTTTTTAAAAGACCCCATATCCTGTCATAATTTTGTTGACTCCCTTCTACTAAACCAGTGTTGGGGAAACAACGGCCCGCGGGCCAAGTCCGGCCCGCGGAAAGGTTTAATCCGGCTCGTTTAAGAGTGCCGTCGTGAGAATGTTTGAACGCGTTCTTACTTCGTAATGTGACGGCCCGCATAAAAACTACCTGCGGCGATATTCAAAACACAATAGTATTCTGGACAAATCCATCCGACCTAAACAGATGACTCATCTTCGCTCGAAACTTCCAGACACTCTCGCAGGTAGGTATAAATACAAGCGAGGCCGCCCGAAAATCAGTTAGTTAGCGACTTAGTCAGTCATCTGCAACGACCCGCTGTGACTCGAGTAATTGTTTGTGTAATCCCCCAAACTCCCAGTGCCTCAACAAACTCCCGCGTAAGAGCATTAGTTAGCAGTAACCTTTCGTCAATTGCGTTTCTGTGTGTTGTTCTCCGTAGTAGGTAACGTCTAAAATGGATGTTAAAAAAAGAAAAGTGGATTCAGAATGTCGAGTTTTTAAAGAAGAATGGACGTGGAAATATTTCTTTACTTTATTTAAAGAAAAACCTGTGTGCTTACTTTGCAATACAACTGTTGCAGTTTTAAAAGAATATAACATTCAACGCCATTTCAAGAGCAAACATGAAAACCACTCCTACTCATCGTTAAGTGAAGAGGTGAAAAAAATTAAATCGAAAGATTTAATAAAAAATTTATCAAGTCAACAACAATTATTTCAGAGAGCTAATCATTCTCAAAGATGCGCTACGAAAGCCAGTTATGTGTTGGCTTATAATATTGCTAAATCTAATAAAGCATTTTCAGATGGTGAATTTATAAAGCAGTGCATGATAAATGTGTGCGATATTATGTGCCCTGATAAGAAAAAGGATTTTCAGTCACTGTCTTTCTCAAGAAGAACAATCACCGAGAGAATTAAAAATATTGATAAAAATCTAATTTCACAACTGACTACAAAAACTCAAAAATTTATTTTTTATTCAATTACCTTGGATGAAAGTACAGATATCAGCGCTACTGCGCAGTTACTCATATTTGTAGGAGGAATCAACGCCCACTTTGAAATTACAGAAGAACTTGCAGGGCTGCAGTCAATGAAAGGAACAACGACTGGTGCCGATATATTTTGTGAATTTGAAAATTGCATCGATAAACTTCGTTTACCTATTGACAAGCTATGTAATGTAACTACAGATGGTGCTCCTAATATGGTTGGAATCAATCAAGGATTTGTTGGGAAATTTAATTCTAAGTATCCGGAAAATTATGTTGTTTTTTTTCATTGCCTTATACATCAGGATGCTCTCTGTAAATCGGCTTTAGATATTGACCATATACTTAATATTGTTGTAAAACTAGTAAATCTGATTCGTTCCAGAGGATTATTACATCGCCAGTTTCAACAGTTTTTGGAGTCCGTACATGCTGAGCATTCCGATATCCTGTATTATTCAAAAGTTCGTTGGTTAAGTGCTGGAAAAGTATTTGAAAGAATTTGGGATTTAAAAGACGATATTGTGAATTTTCTTCTTGATAAAGACATTTATAATCAATTTGACGTCTTAGAAATCGAAACGTGGCTTTCTGATTTCGCTTTCTTCACAGACCTCCTCGTACACATGAATAAACTTAATCTCAAATTGCAAGGAAAAAATCAGTTTCTTCACGATATTTGGCAATACCTGAAAAGTTTCAAATTACAGTTATTATTATTTGCTAATCAGATCTCTAAATCTGATTTTTCTCATTTTCCAAGAATACAATCTTTAAAATTCACTATATCAAACAATAAGATTAAAAAATACGAAATTAATTTGAGAAAACTATCTACAGAATTTGAAAGGAGATTTCAGGACAATTGCAAATAGAAAAATGGAACCACAGTTTAGTATTTTTGCGACCCCATTCAATGATAATTACGAAGAAGTTGATGCAAAATTTCAACTTGAGTTAATAGAACTGAACTGTAATACTCTCCTGAAACAAACTTTTCATACAGTACCATTACTAGAATTTTATAAAAATTTAAGTCCAGATAATTTCCCAAATCTAATTACTCATGCAATGAAGATAATGACAATGTTCGGCTCATCTTATATATGCGAACAAATATTTTCAACAATGAAGCTTAGGAAAACTTCTTTAAGAAACAGAATTATAGATGAGCACCTTTCATCAGTTTTAAGAATTTCTGCTTCGCAAATGGAACCGGACTATGATGAAATTTTGATGAAACAGTCTCAATTTCATTTTTCTCATGCACCATCAACCAGTAATGACACCAGAAAATAAAGTGATAATACTTCACATCAAGAACTACACTAAATTCATTTTATATTTTGTGCTTATAGTTTTGTTACCTTTTGCTTTTTTACTATTAAAATAATAAGTGTATGGAATAATATATGTATATGTTTATAGAAGACATAAATTAGTTAACGATTAAGCATTATTCTTTGACCCGCAACGATTGTCTAGTTATTACAAATGGCCCGTCTTAAAAAAAGTTTCCCCACCACTGTACTAAACCAATGACATCATTTACGAAAGCCGCCTAAAGCCAAGCAGTGTGTATTTTGTAATAAAACTTAGAATCCTGTTATACTGAGCTTAGTCTAGAGATTAGTTTCTTTCTATGAAACTTCGAGTATTATTCTGTACGTCATCTACTTTACAGATTTGCAAGATTTTTCTAGATCATCAAAAGTGCAATAGAATAATTGATCTCTTCGAATTATTGAAACACATATGTGCAGTTGAGTAATATGAAACGCAGCTTTATTTAGAAATTTACCCTGGATAAAATAATAATCCCTCCTATATCCTGTATCCATCCCATACACACTTCCGGAAAATCAGAAAAATCGACCAGGAACAGGGACACGTCCCCTCCCGCCCACGACGAGCACAATGCCGAGATCACGTATGAAGGAGAAGAGAGTGAGTTTCTATCGGCCCCAATTACAATTTCCGTCCCATGGCTTGTCTGACATATTTCATAACGCTGAAGGTCGGCCCATTATCCTCGCCGCCTCCCCCACATATCACCCGTTTCTCCCTTCCGTCCGTCCGGAATATAAAACAAAAACGGTATTTATCAGAACGGTGGCGTTCCTGCCTCTCGTCCGACACGAAAATAAAATGAACGATATTCAAATTGAGGTACAGGAGACGGACGTAAAATATGCACATCAATTTCATCCGAACAGATGCTGTATTATGTTGCTTGTTTCATCCGTGGTTGCGGTGACTCATGCGGAAACGGGGAATTTTCGTGTATATCGGGAAATCTTATTCAAGCTATCGGTATTTTTTTTTCATACGGATGAATGCTAGACGTAAACGGATAATTTCAAGCAATCAAGTGAACTTTTCAGTCGCCGGATCCAACAGCACCATATAATTATCTCTGGGGATATCTAGAGGAGAGGGTTTATGTTCGAATCCAAAGTTAAAAGACGATATTCGAGGTGAAATTGAGGCGATAAGCCTCGATGTTAAAATCATAAAAAAAGCTTCCAAAATGACAACTTTGTGAGGAAGAAAATGATAGCTATTTAAGTGAAGTAGTGTCAATCTCCAACAATTCCTCATCAAAATAAATTAAGAATGTAAAAATATACTTGATGTAAATGTTCCTTTGGGCTACTCTATACACATTCGATTTTTTTTTCAAATAGCCTGCATTAATCATTTGCGATTTTTAATTTACACAAAAATATGAACAAAAACTGCAGGTATCAGAATTTTTGGTCTCAATATTACTAAATATACAGGTCGTTGCTTTGATAATTTCTTAGGAAATATATCAATAAAGGTAGAAACGCCAAAGTGGCGGAATCTATTGCCATCTATTGGTTCAATAGCATTCAGACAATAGATTCCGCTACTTTGGCGTTTCTACCGTTAACGGTGTTTGGAATACTTATATTCCAATAGTAATCTCCGTTTCCCCATCAGCAAATAACTACACTGATGAGACCTGAAAGGTCGAAACCGGTCTCTAGGTGTTCTGATGGCGAACAATATTTAAATATATCAATGTTTAAAAACATTGAGGTATGCCATTCTATTGCGGGGGATTCTAAGAAAAATGAAATTAAAAAGAAAATGCCGTGGAAGAACAAAATAAACAATGTCGCGCTACTAAAACTGTCAACTAGTAACGGTGTGGATTCTGCATTCACACATAGTCAAGTTTCTTAGCAGGAACGTAGTCAAGTCTTCCAGGGTGAACATATGGTGAAGTCTTTCGGGAGAGAGACTTTTAGGAGGAACACATAGTAGAGTCTTCCAGCAGAAATTCATAGTCAAATCTTGCAGAAGTAACATGTGGGATACAAATTCAAATTTTAAGGATCAAGTATTTTTAGATTAGATTCCTTTAATAACAAGGATGTCAAAAGATTAATAAAAAAAAAAACGTTCAATTAATTTACTCTAGTTATTTGGTATAATTACGAAATACTACAAATTTGTGACGCTGTTATCAGTGAATCCATTGTGGATGCGACCCCAGCATTTCCTTTTGACCTACCTACGGATCCTATTGAATCCAACACTTCAGAGATGGCCAATCTCGAAATACGACTTCAAGAATTTTGGGTAATAGATCTGGAAGTATAGTTTATAGCAGTGTACGCAATTTTTCTAACTAGTCAAGTCAATACCAAAAGTATTTGTACCTCATCTCGGCTTTACCGACGGAAGTCGGACGTAGCTATTTCTGTGAGGGATATTTTAATTAATCCTCGAGATATTGCTCCTTGCGATACTCTAAAAAAAGAACTTATCCGACATCATGCGATCAAACAATATACAATATGTTTGATAATGTCCGAATAGGACGAAACTAGTCACAATAAAGTGAAAAATTAGTGATACCAGCAAAGTGTTCTAATTCAACCTCCTTCGTAAAATAGACAAAGTCAAGCGACTCAAACTATCTACAAGTAACGGTACAGATACTGAATTATCTTCACCTGAACCACATCATGTAATCTTTCAGGGGAACGGAACACATGGTCAAGTCTTTCGGGAGGGACGTATAGTAAAGCCTTGTAGGAGGAACACATAGTCAAGTTTTTCAGCAGGAATTCATAATCAAATCTTCAAAGAGAAACACATAGTCAAGTCCCAATTGTTATCGGCGCTTAGTTTATCTACGCGTCTTAACAAATGCGTAATTATCTTAATTTGCATTTTATGAGCTAACTATTGCTCCTTTTCAATATTTACACAAATTCCGCATTATTGAAATTTCCAAACGAGATAATTTTCGAAGAAGTACAGCTGCAAATAACAATATAATGAAGGGATAAGCCTCCACTGCTGTGCATCTTCCCATCGAGGACGTCGTTAGGATATTTCGCACAACTATTAGTGGAAATGTGCAGCTGCCAGTGCCAACACAATGTTGATCCGCCCCCCCCCCCCCCCCCCAGCTGCCTGTGTACGTGAAGAAATCGGCTCGAACCCAAATTGTTCTTAGAAGAGCAATTTGCCGGTTCGAACACGTGCACCGACCGTCGCACCCTACCACCATCACCACCCGCAACCCGGAGGGACGAGTGGGCCCCGTAAAAGACCATGGAGCCCTCCCCAGAGGATCAGATGAAACACAAACATTCAGTTCATCATTCGTCACAACACCAAGTCGCCGCCACGCTGAGCCGAGGCGCCGTCGATCCACCGACGCCGTTGCCGCCGCTTCCGTCGCCTCCGTCGCTGCCACTGCCGCCAACGCCGCCGCTTCCAACGCCGCCGCTGCCATCACCGCCGCAGCCATCGCCGCCGCTTCCATTGCCGCCAAACCGCCTGCAATCCATCCGCGAACTCGTCGGATATATGCCGTACTTCACAAACGTTTTAGTGAAGTGTTGGTGACTATACTTTTCCGTGTGTAAATAATAGCGATTGTTATAGCGCCAATAAGCCTTTTTCTACCTGCACCCCATCCTTATATGTTTCTTGTGCTATTTCATAGCGACACCGACTCCAAGAGCTAGCTGGAGGTCATCGCGACACAATGTTATAGAGATCACTGGTTTTATCGGTGCTCTGTTACTTTCTTACTTTCTTAACTGATTCAGAAGCAAATTTATCAAATCTCAAACGACATGGAGGTTGGTTCTACTTTTATTGCGCAAGGATCTTTAGAGATCCTAACACCAGTGTTTCAATAATTTTTAAAGTAGGAGATACTTCTTGCCCTGTGTGGTAGTATCAGGGCAGAGGCATTAGATGCTTTGCGCTGTCAGGTATTCTCCAAATGCACACAGGATGCAGCAATGTACCATGTCTTCCGCACATATCACCAAGTTCTGACATGAATGGAAACTAGAAAAACCATCTGCACTGGGGATGGAGGAAGGACAGTAAAGAATATGTTCCTATCAAAACTACCAGAGATAGCTGGATGTCATCGAAGGAAGGGTTTTTCAACTCCGCGCGGCGGCCTCCCCCCGACCCCGTGACACAATGTTATAGAGATCACTGGTTTTATCGGTGCTCTGTTACTTTCTTAACTGATTCAGAAGCAAATTTATCCAAGCTCAAAAGACATGGAGGTTGGTTCTACTTTTGTTGCAAAAAGATCTATAGATAATTCTGTTGATTATTTTTTGACGATTCTAAAACCAATAGAAACTCTGAATTTTAGTCACGTGTGTGAGTTTCAGATAATCACAGCATTATTGTACTAAGAAGAATCAGTTGTGATTCTTTCCGGAAAGAATCTCATGTAGAAATTATCTAACAATTGATTGACATTGACAACTATTGTTCAGCCACGGAACGGCTAGGTCTAGGTATTTCTATTCGAAAAATCGAGACGCCGAGCAAAAACAACGAGCGCGCAGAGTAATGAGAAAAATGAACAACGCCGTTTGTACCACCCGTCATATTCTCACTATTCTGTTTGCTCGTTGATCCCAACCCCCTCACTTCCTGGAATGTTCTCCTGAGCGATACAAGTTAGCTGCCATCAGTAGATTCACGATCATAGACATTAACATCGCCACCAGTGCTTCAAGGACAATTTAAGCTAAGTGTTTACTTCCGTTTGACGGGTGTAGCTTACACAACAGCATGTGAAAATAAATAGATTCAGTACGGTTACGATCACAGAAATTGATATAAACATTGATGCAGTAAAATCTAAACACACTTTAAGATGCAGAATCTGTTTAGAAATAATCAACCTATTTCCTTTCATATACAGGGTGGTTCAAAAGTCTGGAAACGGCGAATTTATTTCGCGCACGGGTATAAAATCGAAATTCTGATACTGGGATCAAATGGGCCCATCAGTTTTTGGAACCGATAGGACCTAATAAGAGATATGAGGTCCGACTTTGAAATTTCAAATGCAAACCTATATTTTTGATTGCGGATTCGGATTTAGCGGACAATTTTACATCGAAATTGACTAAAACCCAAAAATTTTTGGTCCATTTTTGGGCTCTATAGTGCGTTTTTTGTTCAAAGGTCTGGTTCATTCAACCCAGTCGAGAAAAATCGAAAAATTGATCTTGGAGTCTCTAGGATACGGGTAAACCATTTAAGTCTCATAGGGCCATATGACAGGTACAGGGCTCAGCCCGGAAACTTTAAATGACATTCACATTTTATTGCGGATTTGTCATTAGGAAGCAGGGAATGTTTTCTCTCGCACAAACATGAAAATACAAAATAATTTGCGCGGACAAAAGTCGTAACTATTGTGGAACATTGTATTGAGCCTATTGATTTCACTATTGGATTTGATAACATAAATCTAATAACACACAGGAAAATATTTCCCGTGTTATGTATGGGTACGTGAGCGTCCAGTCTTATTGTATTTATCTTGCTTAGTGAGTGCGAGAAAAAACATCGCTTTGAGGCTTCCTAAGCCCAAACAACACAATCAGTCAGAAGTAGTAATTGGCGGGAAATTTAAATATTAGTCTTCAAGGCATTCTGGCATGGAACTCCCATAAGACCTGATAGAACCCAAAATCTGATGGGCCCATTTCATTCCTCAAGCAAAGTCCTAAAGACGTCTCCAGACTTTTGAGCAAAAAACGCACAATAGGGCCCAAAAAAGGGGCAAGTGGAAGGTTGGACTGTCTGAGAGTTGGCACCATCTCTTAAAATGTAAGAATACGAGACAGTCTTTTCACCACCACTTCCATCTCATACTCGTTTACGTTCCACTCCGTGACTCACAACAGAACTCCTTATGTACACATTTTGTTTGCTATAGTCTTCCAACTTCCAAAATGATTCAAATATGCGCTTCCTCTCCTCCTCTGTGATTTTTTTGATATAATTCGTTTTACCATGACAGAGTGCGTTTTTAAAGTATTTTTTTATTTCTTTGCTATTTGCTGAATGGTAGGTAAGTTCACTATTTCTAAAACGCTACCTCTTCCTATTCTTCTAAGTGTCTTCACATTTCTTTCTTTTTCTATCCCTATTTTTATTTGCCTGATCGACTTCTTTGATAGGCCTAATTGGCACAAGAAGTGACGAAGAAGAAGCTGCTATAGGTTCCACCTGGCTTGAATCGGATTTGTCCGGAGAGAAAAAGATGCACGGTGATCTATGTTCACAATAGGTATTAATAAATAGTATTATTTTAAATAAAGGAGGGCGTGAAGGTGTAAGGAGAGACGCAGGGGCTGAGGGAGATCGGGGCGGCTGAGGTCTGTAACAAGGAGAAGAAGGATATGTCCCAAACGGGTAAAGGTGATCCAACAGCAATGAAACTGGTGGAAGAGCTTAGATTAGAGGTGATGGGGCTGTCAGCGAGGGTGAAGCGGATTGAGAACCGGATGCCAAGAGGAGCGACAATGACTGGAAATGAGAGCGGCAGATTAAATAGCCCAGGGCATGGTGTGTGCTCCAAGCGATAACCGGGCTGAGGAAACGAAGGTGACAGTGAGTGCATGAGAGTTCGGGTTGGGGCGGGATCGTACAGTCATGCGCTGAAGTCCGTTAAGGAGAGCGTGAAACAAGGGGGACTTTGGGACCAGGTGGAGCGGGCTGGAAAGACTCGGGAGGGGAATATTAAGCCGAGACTGAAGAGAGGAGAAAGGGGGTCGGATCTGAGAAAAGTCATTGATAGCGTGATGGGCGAGGGGAGCGCCCAGGTGATTGCGAGGAACAGGACGGCTGTGGAGATTAAGGTCTTGGGGGAAGACATAACAGAGGACGAGGTCATTGGCTCAAGATCCGATAAGATTGAGGTGGTCCGGGTTACAAGATATGGCCCGGATCTTAGAATCGCCCTGGTGATTGGGACGGAAGATGTCATCGAACAGTTTCTAAGAATGAGGTTCGTAAATATTGGGTGGGCTCGCTGCACTGTCCAGCCGCAGACATGTTATCAGATGGTCATACGGCGGACATTTGCAAGGGGAAAGATCGAAAAAACAGTTGCAGACGTTGTGACACGGAAGGCCACATGGAAGCGGGGTGCCGGGCCGAGCCCAGATGCGGTCCTTGTGTGGACGAAGGCTGAGAAGGGGCACACTTTAATGGGAGCGACGTATAAGGTACCGGTCAAATGGTTTTTGCAAGAATACATAGCTCATTCAGTGGTGTCGAGATCCGCGTCCGTAAGATGCTCGCTTCTACCCAGCTGGCACGTATTCCTTAAGCGCGCGGCTCTGATTATATACACATACGTACATACGACCTTACAAAAGTCAAACTCAAAAGAAAGATAAACGTATATACACTGGTGGAAAAAACCCATAACTTTGTACAAAATCGCCGTAGGAACTTCGTTTTTTTGAGTCCACACAGGTAACTGAACACATTTCAATGTCCTTTCTCGATCCACCGAGTCGGCACATTTTTTCCAACTCGGTACACGTTGCCAAAGTAGGATGTTTTTTTCCCAAAAACGTGTTTTTTATTCGGGAGTTGAACGGTTCGAAAAGGGATAATTCCAATCTAAGTTTACCCCCTTAAAGTAGAGCCAAAATCGATTTTTTTCGAATGAATCATCAAGTTTAGTTGAAAAGTCACTGAGTTATGTTCGAAAAACCTCAAAATGCACTTTTTTAAACACCCATAACTTGGTGCCAAATCGTCGAAGGAACTTAGTTCTTTAAGTCCTGCATAGGGAATTGATCAAATTTGAATGCCTTTATGGTGAATCGAGTCGACAAAAAAATTCCAACTCTGTACACATCGTCAAAGTTGGACATGGTTTCCTGAATTTTTTTTTTGTTAGAGGGGGGCGGAAGAGATTACGGTTAAGTTCGCATGCATGACTTTAAAAAAGACACTTTAAAGTTTTTTGCCTTCAAAGATTCATCAAAACCGATTGAAAATACGTCGAGTTATGGCGACGAATTTCAAGTGTTTCATTTTTTTTCCTTCAGTATTGATCTTTTAAAATTTTGTTAAATATTCTAAAGATATCGTATCATGAACAATCTTTACACACCATTATTTCTTAACATACTCACAACCCTGCTGTATCTTAAAAATAAAATTACTATTAAACAAAATATCAGTACTATTATTACTAGATTATACTAAAGCCTGAAAAAACAGAGAAGAAATTAATTATGTTGTAGTGAATCATGTATATGTCGCAACATCAAAATTTTATGGTGCGGAAGCGTGTAGCGATTTGATGCCAATGTAGCCATAAAGGGGAATGTAGAGTACATCGAGTGGACCGACCCTTATTGAGTAATTTTAATTGGAGGGAGTTAATTAAATCGGGTTAATTAAGTCATGAATTTATTATCGGCGGCACTATCCACTTATTTCTGCTGTAATTGCCTATAGGAGCTCTTCATAATTTCAGCAGAAGGACTCATGAATATTCCGGTCCTGCACTGCCCACGGCCCAATTTTAACATCAATATTTGAAGGACTAAATTGTAATTGGTAAGAGAATAGTCATGTTCAAATGTAGCTAATAATAAGTAAATAACCCTTGCGTTTTACGGTATGAATTCATTTTCAGGTTAGTTTCGACATTACGACCAAACGGCGAAAGGCTAGCTTAAAGAAAATCACTGTAAGAGCAGCGGCGGCTCGTGGATTTCCGTAGGGAGGACAAAGACAAAGATGTTGCTCGTATTCTTATAGAGGAAGCAAATATTTCGTTGCTGTTTCGCTCAAATTTTCTTCCGTTGCCCCGCCGCCGAACATCCACGAGCCGCCACTGTTTAAGAATTATTACACAGGTCAAGCTCAAAAGACTGACTTTCTTAAAGTGTGGTCCTGTCAGGATGATAATAAATATGCTGTTCTCTACTTCATATGTAGGCTCAATCTTTAAATGTGAGTTATGAAAGGAGCTAGTGGGCCTAATAATAATAATAATAAGCGGGCAGCGATCAGAAAAAGGTGAGCAAGACAGGTGTAAAATGTATTTAATTTAAACGTCGAGCCACTTAGAGAACACGAACCATGGTAAACACAAGTGCGTCTTCTAACAAATGTATTTCCAATTTCATACTATAACCAATAGCCACTTCAAGTCAATACTTAATTGGTCGGTGGAACATTTTTGTAATGCGTACGTTTTTTTTTATTTTATAAAAGTGTAAATACGTTATTTCATCGCTTGCATTAATGGAGCTTCCTAATAAGGTCAACGATGGCAGTGGCGGCTCGTGAAACATGTTGATGGTAGAGCCACTTATACAATATAAACGTGTATCTTTGTTAAATGATCTAAGTGTGAGGCTCGATTCTCATGATTCACGTTTCGGGGAAGTACAAACGTGTGCCGCAATCTGTTTTCGCGTTATCCGTTCTCTACTGTTAAACATTCTTGCTTAGCTTGAAACTACAGGCCTATATAGCGAGCCGCCCCTGGTCAGGACAATGTATCTCTCCAGCATCAATGGCGGCTTGTGGAACATGTTGATGGTAGAGCCACTTATACAATATAGCCCCCCCCCCCCCCTTGAAGAAACAAAGAACTATATATCTTCCTAGACCTATCGAATATTTTGGCAAAAAAAAATCAAAAATTTGGAACAAAACAACCGAAGATCTAAAATATTGGCCAAATCAAAAATCCTGGTTTAAAAATAAAAATGCAGACCAAAAAATGGAAAATACAAGCAAAAGAAAAATAATTTACCATTTTCAGCCCCAAAAATAACTCTTTTAAGCTTAAAATAAGTTCAACGAGAAATTCGAAAATAATAGCAAATATAAAAATTTTAAAAAATTCGCGCAATAAAATCAATAAGTCAAGCTGAGAAAATCTAAAATATTTGACAAAAATAAAAAATTAAGTACAAAATCTAAAATTTGTACCCAAAAATCAAAATTTTGAAGAAACGAATCGAAAATTTATGTCGAAATAAATAAAATTTTGGCCAAAAGACCAAAAATTGAAACCAAAATAATCGAAAATACAAAATATAGGCCTGAAATGGTGAAAATTTAGAGGAAACATCGAAAACGAGCGTAAAGTTAAAAATTGCAGACAAAGAAAATCGAAAATTTCTTCAAACCAATCTAATATTTTGGCCAAAATAAAAAAAAAATGAAGAAAAAAATGGAACTAAAAATATAAAATACAGAAATCTAAAATATGGACAAAAGAATTAAGAATCCTGATCTAAAAATGAAAAACGCAGACAAAAAATCTAAAACTTAGGTAGAAGCAAAATAATTTGACACTTTCAGCCGCCAAAAATTAGTTTCTGACCAGAAATTCGAAAATGATAGCAAAAAATTTAAAAAAATCACGAAATAAAATCAATAATTCAAGTTAAACAATCTAAAATATAGGATAAAAAATATACGATAAAAAATTAAGACCAACAATCTAAAATTCTGACCTTAAGATAAAAATAGTGGACCAAGGAAAGAAACATTTTAACAGACAAATAAAACAAAATAAAGAAAAATGTACGGCAAAAGATTTAAACAAAATCCACAATGTTGGTCAAAAAGTCAAAAATTTGGACAAAACATCGAAAACACGGCCCTAAAGATAATAAATGCAGACTAAACGAAAAATCAAAAATTGGGGCGAAAAAATTTTAACAATAAAATCGAAAACTTAGGTCAAAATAAAGAAAAAATTAGGCCTAAAGATTAAAAAAAAAATAAACAAAAATCTGTAATGTTGGCCATAAAGTCGAAAATTTAGACAGAACAACGAAAACTCGGGCCTAAAGATAATAAATGAAGACTAAAAAATCAAAAATTTCAACAAACAAAACTCGAAAATACCGGAAAAAATCTCGCATATAAATCAATTATTCAGTTTATAGATATTTTAAAATCATATCAAAAATTTGGAACTGGAATTAAAAATTTGGCCTGAAAAATAAAAAATGCCGACCAAAAAAATCATAATTTTTAACAATTAAATCGGAAATTTATGTCAAAATAAAGAATATCTAGTGCAAAAGATCAAAAATTTAGACAAAAAAAATCTAAAATACAGGTCAAAAATCTGATAAATACAAATTCTGCTCAAAAAATCCAAAATACGGACCAAAAAAAAAAGAAAATTTTAATAAGTAAATAGAAAATTTGTCATAATAAAGAATTTTTAGATCAACAGATCAAAAATTTAGACGCAAAAGAATTTAAAATACATGTCAAAAATCTAAAAATCAAAAATTCGGCGGGAAAATTAAAAATGTGGGCCAAAAAGTCGAAAATGTAAACAATGAAATCGCAAATTTAGGTCAAAATAAAGGATATTTAGGCCAAAAGTTAAAATATTTTGTCCAAAAATATCGAAAATACAGGTCAAAAACAATTTAAAAACCAAAAATTCGTCGGGAAAAATAAAAAATGCGGACCAAATAGTCGAAAATTTAATCAATGAAATCGAAAATTTAGGTCAAAATAAAAAAAATTCAGACAAAAAAAAATCGAAAATACCGTCTTAATAATGAAAAGTGCAGAATATTCCAGTAAGAAAATGGTTTAAATTAGTCTCAAAAATCACTCTATTGTTCAAAATAATTATCCAATTTTTTTTTTAATAGGAAAATATTTTTTTTTTATTTTCCCTTTAATCGTCCAAAAAAGTGAAACTCTTTTGAAAAAGAATTCAAATAAAACCATTAATAAAAAAATCGAAAATACCGTCTTAATAATGAAAAGTGCAGAAAATTCTAGTAAGAGAATGGTTTAAATTAGTCTCCAAAATCACTCTATTGTTCAAAATAATTTTCCATTTTTTTTTTTAATAGGAAAATATTTTTTTTTATTTTCCCTTTAATCGTCCAAAAAAAGTGAAACTAATTTGAAAAAGAATTCAAATAAAACCATTAACTCTGTTGTTTCAGCTTTTGTGCCGGCAGTTTTGACAACTTTAGATTTAGTAGATACATTTTAAATAATTCAAATCAAACAATTCACTTGGTTGGTATGACTCTCAGTAGCGGCTCATGCTGATGGTACTTTTACAATATATAATATAATTTTTTGAAAGAAAGAAAGAACGATTCATCTTCATAGTCCAAGATTAGTTTGAGTTGTAAAGTAAAGGTTCATAATTTCAAACAAGCTGAAAATATGATTTATGTGTACTTTCGATTTATCGTGCGTTTACATTTTATCCCAGACATGCACTAAATCTGTAACACGTAACGTCATCAACATTCAAAAAGAATTTTAAGAATGAATTAAAAATTCTTGCTGAGCTCAAAACTAGAGGTAGTGCCATGGCTCCTTTGCTCTATATGACGAGCCGCCCCTGAACGATGGTAAGTTCTGGTTTCAAAAGGACGGTGCAACAGCACATACACATTTCTAAGCAAATTTTCCAAACCAGAAATCTTTTTCTTTTTGGAGCATTTGAAGACAAAAAACGTAGGCTGCAGACCGTAAAAATGTTTGGAGTCTATAGGAACCCTTTATTGATCAAGTGAGTTAAGTTGGCACAAATTTACTGTAGCCCATTATGGCTATCGCCACTTAAATGATAAAGTTCACCATCTCTCCTAAATTTACGGTTTGCCTTTTTTGAAAAGGTCTCGCTCTTATGTCTGCTAGAAAATTTTTAGTTTCGAATTATTTTTATTTCGAGCCGCGTCAATTTTCCGTTTTCTATAATTTTACGTAATAGTTCAGAAGCGAATGCAGAAGTCGTTAAAACTCACAATATTTTCCTTTCAATATGTATTCCAATAGTTACAAAACATTAAAAACTATTGATGTAGCCATTCGATTTGATAGTATAAAGGAAATGTTTGTGGTATTTCTCGTATTTTTATCTCTTCTTTATTCTTCGGCTATCGACCGAAGGTCTTTCAGACATAGTATTATTTACACGCAATTAAACCCTTTCGCTGCGGCATAAGATTTTTAAAAGCTTAACTAGTATACTGCAGAACTTACTTACAGATGCGTACACATACTATCAAAAATAAATTTCACCCCGGGAAGGTAAACGCAAGTAAACTTACAGTTAAAAGTCAGTCATGTAAGATAAGGCAACGCGATATCCATTATTATTCTGTATAACGTTTGTAATATTTAAAATTTAACCCTTCCGCTGCGGGAACCGGATAATTACGCAAACAATAATGGCCCGTTCACACGGCACCGAATCGGTCGTTTTACCGATTCGGTTATTTTGCCGTCTTCTATAGTGGCGCATTTATTTTAATGTGCGTGTTCACACGATACCGTATACGGTCGACAGCAGTATCGTGTGAACACGCATATTGAAATATATGCGCCACTGTAGAAGACGGCAAAATAACCGAATCGGTAAAACGACCGATTCGGTGCAGTGTTAACGGGCCATTATTGTTTGCGTAATTATCCGGTTCCCGCAATGGAAGGGTTAAATTTTGTATATTACAAACGTTATACAGAAAAATAATGGATATCGCGTTGCCTTATCGGGATAAGAACATGAAACTGACTTTTAACTGTAAGTTTACTTGCGTTTACGTGCCCGGGGTGAAATTTATTTTTGATAGTATTCAAGCCAATGTCATCTACCCGTGGAATAAAATCTTACATCCATAAATATTTATGAGCGTATTTCGTGAAGAGGAAAAGAATGGAAAAATCGCGGAGGATCCTTTGTCGCGGGATGTGCGGTAATTCGACAATTACTCCGGATCCAGCTTCGGAGACTTCATGCATACATGTATTCACCAGCACGAAAATGGGGAAGGAAGAACGCGAGGCGTGACTCGAGTGGAAATTGTAAATGTTTTACAGCCTCGGCAACGGATTTGTCCTCAACGACGGAATATTTATCCCATCATGCTAAGATTTTCAGTGTTCAGTGAACTAGATTTAAAGGCTGAAGAATACGAACTCTTTAAATCGTGAGAGTATCACCACCACTACGTATTAATTCAAGGTAAATAATTTGATTGATTGATTTAATTATTTAAACCCAAGAGGCTGCAAGTCCACTTACATGTTCAATATGTTATAACTCTACCGAGCACTCAAGGAGTGTGGGGGTAAAATTTGCGCAGAGTGAGTAAGTATTCGGAGGACGCAAGGGAACCCGATAACAAATCTCAGGAGCCAATTGATTGTCATGGCGCCACACGCCTCGAGTGCTTGGTAAAGTTGTATGTATGTTATCGCAACGTTTTTTTTTGTAAAAAATAAACAGTCCTCAAGTTCATTGATGCTTAAAGAGTACTCATATATTTCCTACGCGCTTGTTGTAATTAAATTTAATAATTAATTGCGGGCTTTTTGTTACAGTTATAAACAAAATAATTGCGAATATTGTTTCAAAATAATATAATCTCTTCGTGGTTACGAGCCTGTTTGTTATTTCAAATACACCCTGTATACAATATACAGGGTGTCCTGATGACGTTGGCCACCTGCGATATCTCGGAACCGATTAGGCCTACAGTTTCGGAAAACAAATCCGTATAGTAAAAATGACCAAAAAATATCGATGGAAATAATTTTCAACTTCCCAGATTGGCCAGAAATCAAATCAATTTATTACACTTTTTTACCCAGATTGTAAGATATATGTTTACAATAATATGCATGAAACTGCGGATGTGTTCTTCAATTTAAAGCTAATTATTGAAATTAAAATATATAAATAAGTAAATTCACATAAGAACATATTAAAATTTACTTAAACCTAAAATAAAAAAATAGATATCTTGTAAAGTCATCATATTAAAATTACATATACAGGATGTCACAAATTCGATGCAATAGCATTATTATCTCGGTATCAATAAGAGATAGAGAGTTGTTCAAATAAAAACAAAGTTGCGCATTTCAATGCTGAATAATTCGTTGAAAAAAAATTAAAACGAAACTCCGAAAAAATCATTTTTTTTATATTTTTTTAGGATTTCACAAAATCGCTTTCTTAAGATACATTTGTAAACACTTTTATTTAGATACTAACCTCAGCGTCAAAAAAAGCGCCACTTGAAAAATCGCCAAAAAAACTCGATTTTTCAAACCGTCGTAACTTGGTTTAATTTGGCCGAAAATCGATTAATCTTTCAGTTTGGGAAAGATTCAAGTTTAATCTTTACGAATGTGTAGTTGATTTTGATCCCAAGTCCAACCCCCCCCCCCCCCCGTAACAACGCGATGGAAAAAAAATGTTTTTTATGTAAAAAATGGTCCAACTTTGACAAGCTGTACCGTGCGCAACAATCGGCGAGAAATTTCACCACAATGGCAGAAAAATTTAATCAATGTCCTTCAAATGCCTTAAAAATTCGAGTCGTTTCGATGATTTGGAGCAAAGTTATTAATTTTTGAAAAAAATGACATTTTTCACTTTTTTGGCCATAACTTGAGTAATTTTGCACCAAAATCGATGAACTTTTGCAGCCTGAACAGTTTCAAATTTTCTCTTCAACGTCTGTGAATTGTTTTGTTGCTAAAACGATTCCACCCCTTGCCACCCCCTAAAAGAAAAACAATGTTTTTGAAGTTTAAATGTGCAAATTTGGTTTCTTGAACCGCGTGAAAAAAAAAATCGTTAACTCAATCGGTTAGCATGACAATAAAGTTCAATCATTTTCCACCAATTTCCTCCAAAATTTAAGTCGATGCGATGATTTGACGCGAAGTTATGCAGTTTCGAAAAAAAAGTTACATTTTGCGCCTTTTTGGCCATAACTAGGCGAATTTTGCACGAAACTCGATGGAATTTTGGGTCTTAGAAGTTTTCGACTTTCGTGACCCCCTGAAAACCCCTGCAAAAAGTGTTTTGGATTGACAAAACATGTTAAATTTTTACAATTTGTAAAAATTCCATTTCGGTCATAACTCGATCAATTTTGCTCAGAAGCCGATGATTCTTTGCGATCTGAAAAGCATAAGTTTCATTCCACCCTCTGTCACCCCTAGTGCAAAAAAAGGTTTTCGACAGGGAGATAATATTTTGCTCTTAATTTGTATTTGCATTATATTTTATTTATTTTTAAATTTTGACATATCCCATGCTATATTTTAGTCTAACGGAAATAAAATCAACTACACATTCTTGAAGATAAAACTTGAATATTTCCCGAACTGAAAAATTCATCAATTTTCGACCAAATTGAACCAAGTTACGACGGTTTGAAAAATCGAGTTATTTAGCGGTTTTTCGAGTGGCGCTTCTTTTTTGACGCCGAGTGTACTTTTATTTAGATACTCACTTCAACATTTTTTTTTGAATATGAACATGAATTTTTTATTTAATTTTTGAGTAGTTTTTCACCTCCCAAAACTAATGATGTGTCACACTTGCTCATTTTTTTCCTTCAGGGGGTGGAATCGTTTTAGCAACAAAACAATTCACATGACGTTGAAGAGAAAATTTGAAATTGTTCAGACTGCAAAAGTTCATCGATTTTGGTGCAAAATTACTCAAGTTATGGCCAAAAAAGATAATAATGTCATTTTTTTTTTCAAAAATTCATAACTTTGCTCCAAATCATCCAAACGACTCGAATTTTTAATGCATTTGAAGTAAATTGATTACATTTTTCTGCCGTTGTAGTGAAATTTCTCGCCGATTTTTTTGCGCACGGTACAGCTTGTCAAAGTTGGACAATTTTTTACATAGAAAACTTTTTTTTCCATCGCGTTGTTACGGGGGGTGGGACTTGGGGTCAAAATCAACTACACATTCTTGAAGATAAAACTTGAATCTTTCCCGAACTGAAAAATTCATCAATTTTCGACCAAATTGAACCAAGTTACGACGGTTTCAAAAATCGAGTTTTTTGGCGATTTTTCGAGTGTCTTTTATTTATATACTCACTTCAACACAATTTTTTGAATACGGACATGAATTTTGTATTAAATTTTTGAATAGCTTTCCGCCTCCCAAAATTAATTTGCTATAGGAGTTATTTTAATTTTTTTAAATTGAAGAGTAGCCATTGGCTTTGAATAACGAAGTACGCCACGATTATTTTTTTTTAATTAATGCTAACGTTACAATATTTTTAACCAAGGCTTTAAAAATCCAAAATTTGATTTCTGCAGGATATTTAAAAAGTTGAAATGTTTTGACTGTTATTTATAAAATCGTGGACATTTTCTGTAATTTATTATTCCTGTTAACAATTTTTTTCATAGTTAACGCATTCGTCCATACAGATAAATATGCTTACAAGGGTAAGATTTCAGAATTTTATGTACAATAATAATTTTGTGTTGGCTAGAATAACTAAAATTTGATTTTAAGAAAAAAAAAAAAATTGTTTTGGATTTTAAACATTATCCATGCTTTTTGGTTACTCATATTTAGCACTTTCTGTCGAAAAATAGTTGCGAATTTTTGTATATTTCTGTTCTTGATGTTGAACACATGAGCTAATAAAATAACTAAATAACTAATATTTCCCATAGAAATAAAATTATGTAAAATTTAAAAACATTCATACAAGAGTTATTTTAACATTCGTTCAGTTTTTTTGGTAATTAAAATTTAAATTTTTTATTTCATTTATTCATACAAATACAGTAATTTCAAAAATAACAGCCGTGTGTGACTGAATGGGTCAGCCTAAGTAAAAAAAAAAAAAAAATAAATAATAAAATTGAAATTTCTCTTCTTGTAGAGATGTGAAACACTTGAATGAAAATAAATTTTAAATAAATTTTTCAACCTTCACATTGTTGTCCATTTAGTTTTGGATTATGTTACAGTGTTGCCAATTTACAATTTTTTTCTCTAAATATCATGCATAAGCAAACCCAACTTTAAAAAATCGTAGAGACAATTTAAAATCAAAGAGAGGAAACTGAATAGTGGTAGAAGATATGAAGGAAAATTACTGTACTATTTGGAGGCTATAAAAATTCATCATGTCTTGTAATTGCTTAAATTCAGACAATTTAAAACCGAAGAGAGGAAACTGTATAGTGACAAAAAGAAAATGCGTGTTTGCAATTGAAGAAGAACCATCCAGAAGTTTAATAAAATTACCTAACCAGTTTTAATTCAGCAGAAGCAGTTATAAAGCTCGAAATAAAAGTTTAAGAGCTACAAATTACGTAATCCGCAAGCTTAGCTAGAAAAAGATTGGGCGCGTTCATCAAAACAAAACAGTTGGGAGTTTACAGCCAACTGTTGGTGTATTTTCTGATGAACGCACTGTTGATCGTGAACAAGTTTGTCTAGCGGTCGCCATTTCCCCAAGCGTACAAATTACATAATTTTCATTATAAAAACTGTTGAAAGTTGTAAAGAATGGTGTAAACTTAAAGTGTGGCAAAAATAATGCTGAAATTAGCGGGCATGTAAATCCCTTTGATGCATTAATAAAAAAAGCACTGTATGTAAAGTGGTATGAATCGAAGGTTATTATTCATATTATTATTAGTTAAAAAGAATAGTAGAATAACAGTCGTTAATTATCCTTATAAATATATGCACTCTAAAAAACTCCTGGAAACTTTTACATCTCGTTAAAATGCACCGCGGAAAGCTAGTTATAAAGGAAAAACGACGCCTAGAAATTATTACTGGCTTCCCGGAATGAAGTTACTGTTTTTCCTATTTCCACAGTCTGGACAAACATAAAGCTAATAACAAAAAAAAAATGCTGGAACACAGGAATACTTCCCGACTCCATTCCGCAGCGACGCGCCCGCCTGTCAAGTACAAAGAATACCTCTTTTTCATACCTGAGGCATAGCTGAAAATTCAGGGTTAGCTGAACTGAATTTTTATCCACCATAATACTTTTTACGACTGAAACCTGAAAAAAATATATTCATATTTTAATTTTCTTAATTTACTAATTTGTCGAACTTACGGCCAGTATTATCAGGAAAAATTTCTTTGTTGATGTATAAAATAAAAATTAAGATTTATAGGAATAAAATCCGGGCATGACTTAAAAGTTTAAATTTATTATGGTTACATTATTTTGGTAAATAAAATTTAAGTCATTATTATTTGAAAACCTCCACAAAAAAAATTTTAAATTTTTAGGTGTATTCTCCCAAATGTAGCCTTTAGATGGGCGCAAATTAAAAAGTAGAATAGGATGACCAAATTTTTGGAATTTCTTCAAATTTTCAGAACTTATAGCGGGAAATCTGAAAAACATTTGCGGCTTTAATTCGCTATTTTTGCTTTAACTACAAGAGCCTGAAGAGTAAAGTAAGATAGTAACACATTTTCAAAATTTCTTCTGTTTTCGAAACTTATAGCAGAACAACTAGAAAAAATTGTGACTCGAATTCGTTTTTTTTCTAATGAGTTAAAAGAGCTTGAAGAGTAGAATAAAATGATAACGAAGTTTTAAAATTTCTTAAATTATTCAGAACTTATAGTGGAGACACTTTTTGAAAGAGATTATATGGGAAAACCTGAATAACATTTGCAGCTCGAATTCGTTATTTTTGCTGTAATGCAGTTGCCAAGAGTAGACTAAGATGGCGAACGACTTTTTGAACTTTCTTCAATTACTCGGAATTTATAATAGAAATACTAAAAACATTTGCGGCTCGAATTCGTTATTTTTGCTGTAATTTCACGAGCTTGAGCAAGATAATGAAATTTTTTTCGAAATTTATTCAATCGTACGAAACTTAGAACTGAATAACTGAAAAACAGTTACGACGCAAATTCATTAGTTTCGCTGTAAGTAAAATAGTAAATTAATTTCGGAAATTTTCGTCTTCATTTATTTGGAACTAATAGCTGATAAACTAGAATACAATTGCGATTCGAATTCATTATTATTTCAGTAATTAAAAGAGTTGAAGAATAGAGTAAGATTCTCAACGAATTTTTAAAATACCTTTTACTTTTTAGAATTTATAGCGCAGAAACTGAAAAATATTTGCGGTTCAAATTCGTTGTTTTTGTTGTAATTACAAGACTTCGAAACAAAGTTTCGACATTTCTTCAATTGTTCAAAATTTAAAGCTAAAATACTGAAAAAACGGCTACGACTCGAATTTATAATGTTCAGTGTAATTAAAACAGCTTGAAGAGTAGATTGAAATTTTTAATTTCTTGAATTTTTCAGAAGTTATAGCGGGAAATCTGAAAAAAACGTTTACGTTATTTTTGCTGTAATTACAAGAGCTTTAAGAGTAAAGTAAGCTAGTAAACAAATTTTCGAAATTTCTTCAGTTTTAGAAATTTATAGCATAGAAACGAACGCAAAATTGCGAGAATTCGTTTTTTTTTTGTATTAATTAAAAGAGCTTGAAGAGTAGAGTGAAATGGTGAACGACTTTTTAAAATTACTTCTATTATTCAGAACTTATAGCGGAGGAAATAAAAAAAATCGGCTTGTTATTTTTGCTGTAATTATAAGAGCTTGAACAGTAAAGTTTGTAAAAAAATGGTGATGTGGCCATCATGTTACTTTCTCCGACTTGATGGTATTATAGCTATTTATATTTACGTTTTCATGGTTTATTTTCAATTGAAATCATATTTTAAATGTACATCGAGCGTTGCGTAAACTCGTTTGCGAAACACGTTTAAAACGTCAAAACTATAAAAGATTATACTTCAAATTCAAAAACTCGGTTTACTCAAAAACTAAAGAGATTTCGAAAAAAACTTATTCTTTATAAGTCGTTCGTTTTAGCATTCTCTACAATTACTATTAAGATAAATTTGCTGTAACTATTATCGTTTCATAATAATAATGATTTTATGAAAAATATTATTGTTCATTTTTTTGTTGTCTTCAATGTTTGTTTATATTTTACATATTTAAGAAAATATTGGCAAAAAACAAAAAACAGTTAAGGTAAACACCCACTTCCGGTGTACGAAATTTTATCAAAAGCTTTTCAGTTCTTCAGATCATCAAATAAGACGGATGTTCAAAGTTTCATATCAATTGCTCTATTAGTTTTTGAGATACAGCGCACATAGGCACACACACACACCATAGACACACACACACACACACACACACACACAGACAGACACACACACACAGACACATTTTTTTTTTCCAGAAATTGTTGAAATAGCATCTAGGGACCCCAAAACGGATATTTCCGTAAAAAAAATCACGATCACAATACTTTCTCGTACTTCGTAACGAAGAAAGTAAAAAATGTTTAAAATTTCTTCAATTTGAAAGTGAAAACATCAGAAACGTTGAAAAAAAACTGAAATGGTGAGCGAATTTTCGAAAATTCTTCAATTATTCGAAACTACCACAAAAACTACAAAACATTTGCGGCTTTAATCCGTTATTTTTGCTGTAATTACTTGTAAGCTCTTGAGCTTGAAGAGTAAAGTAAGGCAGTGTACAAATTTTAGAAATGTCTTTATTTGTTCGAAACTGAAAAACTGGAAAATATTTGCGGTGTAATTAAAAGGGCTTGAAGAGTAGAACAAGAATTTTCAATGCATATTTAAAAAAATCAGGGATCAAATTTTTTTCTTATTTATTCCATTTTGAACAGAAATGTTTATTCAAATATTTGAAATTATTTAAAAATAGTTCAGGGCTGAAAGGGTTACGTTTTCTCAACAAAGAGAAAATCTATAGGAGTTATGAACACATTAACTTATACAGAAGATTGTCGTGAATTCTTCATTAAATTAAATATACAGGGTGTTTCAGAGCTCTGGGAACGGTCAATCACGTGCTTATTTGTCAAAATTTCGAAAAATGTTTTATACAAAAGTTGTGTATAATAGTGAGCTGCACGCCCTAAAAATATTTAAATGTATACAGGGTGTCTCATAACAAAGTTACAGACCCAACTTATGTTCTTTTAAATAGAACACCCTGTATTTTTTGTCATTTTTGAATTATATGGAGCAAATAAAGGTGAGTTACTTCAATACTCCCTATACCTATTGTTTGCCGTTTTCGAAATATTTGAAGATTTGTTGAAATGCATGGTCTGGGTGAAATTTCATTTTTGCCCCAGTGATTGACGTTGAATGATTAAAATTATTTCTATTATTTGGTTGAAGGTTCGAATTATAGAGCCAACCATGATTTCATGCAAAAAATTATACAGGGTGATAAAAAAATGCGGTAGAAAAACCCAACTTATAAAGTTGAATAACTTCGTTTTTCTCAAATGGCACACCCTGTATTTAGTAACGTATTCTCAAGTAGAATCCAATTATCTTTCAGATTATAATAATTATTCCTGATATGATAATCGCCGAATACAAGAAAACTATTGAGATTAGGAACAGGAAAACCTTATACAATCTGAAAAATAATTGGATTCTAATTAAAAATACGTTACTAAATACAGGGTAGGCCATAAAAAACGAAGTTATTCAACTTTATAAGTTGGGTTTTTCTACCGCATTTTTTTATCACCCTGTATAATGTTTTGCATGAAATCATGGTTGGCTCTATAGTTCGAACCTTCAACCAAATAATAGAAATGATTTTAATCGTTCAACGTCAATCACTGGGGCAAAAATTAAATTTCACTCAGACCATGCATTTCAACAAATCTTCAAATATTTCGAAAACGGCAAACAATAGGTATAGGGAGTATTGAAGTAACTCACCTTTATTTGCTCCATATAATTCAAAAATGACAAAAAATACAGGGTGTTCTATTAGAAAAAACATAAGTTTGGTCTGTAACTTTGTTACGAGACACCCTGTATAAATTTAAATATTTTTAGGGCGTGCAGCTCACTATTATACACAACTTTTGTATAAAACATTTTTCGAAATTTTGAAAAATAAGCACGTGATTGACCCTTTCCAGAGCTCTCAAATACCCTGTGCACATAATGGAATGTCCATCATATATTCATACAAATATTGATCGCTGTGGGAAAAATTGTGATATTAATACATTTATTACCAGAAGTGCAAATCTTATCAAACTATTTTATAACTGCCTCAAACGAACACAAAGTAACACTCCTTATTTTTCTGAAATTATATAATGCACTACCTGAAAACTTCAAAGGATTACCCTTAAATATGTTTAAGAAAGGGTTGACAAGTTTCTTAGTATCGAAGGGTAGAAGAATACTTGAATTTGAATTTCTTATTGTAAAGCATTTATTTTTGTATTGTTTATTCGACTTAAGTGCATGAGGTCATTAATAAATATTATTATTATTATTATTAAGTAATTGTAGAGAATAACTAAAACATCCAATATCTAGTTGATAAGTATGTTTTACCAAGCCATATAAGATTCAGAACGTCTCTATAGAAAAAAAAAACACAATTACCGCTTCACTAAAGGAAAAGTTCTAAATATACTTTTTTATATTTGAAATTCTCATCGCCAACATCCACCCTTTTCGTGTCATCCTCCGGGCAAGTGAAATTAGGTTAATCTTTTCCGGAGCGACCCCACCGCCCGCCCTCATCCCATTCCGGTCACGAATTCACGCAATTTGGTGTCGTTTCCGACGCACACAATTTTTTTTTCGACGCACACGCTATTTCCACCGAAAACGTAAAAAAAAAACGATAATTTAGTTAATCATGCCGGTTGTAAACGAAACCGCAGATTATTTTTATAACGGGCTGTTGCGTTTTTTCCCGCGACGGGGAAAATGGCCTCGGCTTAATTAATCCTTTCCGGATTAATTTCCCGAAAGGGAATTGTTATGCGAGACGCGAGTGTCGGCCGGATAATACGCGCACCAGTGTAACGATATGTAAATTTGCTTTCGGAAATGTGGGAAAAAATAATTGGGAATTTCTATGGTGGAGGATTTTCCTGCATTTTAATTTGCACAACACGGATGCATATAAATAACAATTGCATAATTGAATATGTAATAATCTACGAAGCAGAACGTAATCAATAAAAAAAGGTTCAACTATGAAAAATTTTATTAAGAATAATATCATCAAGAAAATTCGCAAACTAAACTTATAGACCTATTCATGAGTAAGGGCGGTTTACGAACTAAGTTCGGAACATTCAAATAATATTGGTATCCTTTTCTACTACCTGATGACCGAGCGGATATTCCGAAGACGTACGATTTCGTCGGCTGTATCTAAAAAACACACACGCGGCCTGCGTAGCTCGGTCTTAGACCGAGCGGTAGAAGGAGAAAGAAATAGTTTACGGCGTCTCTTACTTACCGGTTATTTCATAGGCGCGCGCGATTTAGCCTATGGTGGAAAATTGCAACGGACATTACTTGATTCGGACGGACAAGACACCCCGATCGCCATCTCTACTGAATAGCTCTATAGTTTTATTATTTGATTCGCTATTCGAATTCCTTGTTTTTTTTTGTGTTGAACAAAATAATCGTAGTGTGGGGATAGAACCCACAGTACCTCGCACCGTAGGGCCAAATGAAGGGCCCCTGTTAAGATACAAAATATTTTTTAAAAACGTGTAGCGACAACAAAAATACTAAAGAGCAAGGACCTACTTGCCTCATAAATTATATTCTTTATACTTCCGAGTATAACGCCAATAACTCTTTATTTACTAACTCGCCCCTTGCATTTTTCATATTTACATTTATCCGTCTGGCTTCAAGTAACCTTCCTTTTAGTCTTTTCTGTACACGAAAACTTTCCCCATTGGAAACTTTCCCTTTCGCAGTAAAAATGGAATCTCCTCCACCATCAGCAACGACAGCAGCAGCAGTTTCCAATAGAGCGGCGATAGCATTGACTTTGAAAGTGTTTATCGTCTAGGGAGGAACTATAAATTGTTACTGCGGGCGAGTACGTAATCGTTTGCATGGAAATCTGGTTGCGGGATCTCATCCGATGGGGCGGGCGGAAGAGGAGAATGAGATGAAGGGAACGACCGGCCCCAATCGATACTGGATGGTGGATGCACACTTACCCCTTATCCGTTTCCTGTTCCGGCTCGGAGTGGTAGCCGTCGCTGTGGCAGGGGCTCTCCGGTATCTGCATCAGATCCAAGATGGCAGCACATCCCTTCGAGAAGCTCATCAGCAGGCTGGCGACAGGGATCTCCTCGTTCACCGGATGCACCCTGAATTGTGAAAAATTTACTTTATAATACATTATGCGAACTTAATTTTTTAGTTTGGAATAGTTTCCTTTTTTGATGGGATCGCTAAAATTTAAAGAAAACTAGACTTGAATTTGATAACTAAGAACTAAGGATCCTTCTTTTGTGTATACAGGTATCTTTATGATTCTGTAGAAAATTTAATGAAAGGATACATTTCCAGAAATAGTTCCATAAATTTTATTTCGGTATTTTGAGTTTTTTGGAGGTTTATTAAGATCAATGTATTTTGAGTAAATAAGTAATTGTGGAGGCTTTCACTTCGTGATACATTTTGAATAATTCAAATAAAACGAATAACTTTGTTAGTATCAAGATAGACAACACAGACAAGCTGAAATTGTCGAAACTATAGTAACTACTCCAAGTTAATAAAGTGATACTAACAAAGTTATTCGTTTTATTTGAATTATTTTGAGTAAATTGAAAAGTGTGTTATAGTTGTTTTTGTATTTATTTTTTTCACTCCGACAAGAAGTGAAACTTAAAAAATCTTAAGGGCTGTTCTCGGTCGGTTATCTTGAAAACTTGTGATGGGGTATTATGGGTTTTTTAGGGGCTTATTATGGTTAATGTATTTTGAGTAAATTTGGAGAGTTTCAAGTGTGTTGCACTTGTTTTTGTATATTTTTTTTATTCGGAAGAAGTGAAACTTAAAATCTTGAAAACCAGCGATAGGGATTTTTGAGTTTTTTGGAGGATTCTTAATATTAGTGTATTTTGAGTAAATTTGGACAATTTCAAGTGTGTTGCAGTTATTTTTATAAATTTTTTTTCAGTCGCGCAAATTAAAAAAAAAATCTGAAGCGCTGTTCTCGGTCAGTTATCTTGAAAACCTGTGATGGAGCTTTTTAAGTTTTTAGAGTGGTATTAAGATTATAGTATTTTAAGTAAATTTAGAAAGTTTCAAGTATTTTACAGCTGTTTTTATATTTTTTTCGCGTCAACAAAAAATGATTATAATTTTTCATAAATTTACCTAATTTTTACGCAATTTTGTAGAATCACATGTATTGTCAGTTGTTTTGGAAAGTTTCAAGTCGATGGCAATTGTTTTTATATTTTTTTCGCGTTGACGAATTTGTTGCATTTTTTTAAATTTTAATCTCCGTTCACATTGAAATATTCCAAAATTTAAAAACAACGCATTCCTAATTTTTACGGAAATGTAGAATCACATGTATTGTCAGTTATTTTGGAACGTTTCAAGTCGATGGCAATTGTTTTTATATTTCTTTCGCGTTGACGAATTTGTTGCAATTTTTTTTTGAATTTCATCACAGTTCACCTTAAAATATTTTAAAATTTAGAAACAATGCATTCCTAATTTTTACAGAAATGTAGAATCACATGTAATGTCAGTTGTTTTGGAAAGTTTTAAGTCGATGGCAATAGTTTTTATATTTTTTTCGCGTTGACGAATTTGTTGCATTTTTTTTTAAATTTTATCTCCGTTCATATAGAATTATTCTAAAATTTAAAAACAATGCATTTCTAATTTTTACGGAAATGTAGAATCACATGTGTTGTCAGTTGTTTTGGAAAGTTTCAAGTCGATGGCAATTGTTTTTATATTTTTTTCGCGTTGACGAATTAGTTGCATTTTTTTTTTAATTTCATCTCCGTTCACATTGAAATATTCTAAAATTTAAAAACAATGCATTCCTAATTTTTACGGAAATGTAGAATCACATGTGTTGTCAGTTTTTTTGGAAAGTTTCAAGTCGATGGCAATTGTTTTTATATTTTTCTCGCGTTAACGAATTCGTTGCATTTTTTTTAAATTTCATCTCCGTTCACATTGAAATATTCCAAAATTTAAAAACAACGCATTCCTAATTTTTACGGAAATGTAGAACCACATGTATTGTCAGTTGTTTTGGAAAGTTTCAAGTCGATGGCAATTGTTTTTATATTTTTTTCGCGTTGACGAATTTGTTGCATTTTTTTTTAAATTTCATCTCCGTTCACATTGAAATATTCTAAAATTTAAAAACAATGCATTCCTAATTTTTACGGAAATGTAAAACCACATGTGTTGTCAGTTGTTTTGGAAAGTTTCAAGTCGATGGCAATTGTTTTTATATTTTTTTCGCGTTGACGAATTTGTTGCATTTTTTTTTAATTTTATCTCCGTTCATATAGAATTATTCTAAAATTTAAAAACAATGCATTTCTAATTTTTACGGAAATGTAGAATCACATATGTTGTCAGTTGTTTTGAAAAGTTTCAAGTCGATGGCAATTGTTTTTATATTTTTTTCGCGTTGACGAATTTGTTGCATTTTTTTTAATTTCATCTCCGTTCACATTGAAATATTCTAAAATTTAAAAACAATGCATTCCTAATTTTACGGAAATGTAGAATCACATGTGTTGTCAGTTGTTTTGGAAAGTTTCAAGTCGATGGCAATTGTTTTTATATTTTTTTCGCGTTGACGAATTTGTTGCATTTTTTTTTTAATTTCATCTCCGTTCACATTGAAATATTCTAAAATTTAAAAACAATGCATTTCTAATTTTTACGGAAATGTAGAATCACATGTGTTGTTAGTTGTTTTGGAAAGTTTCAAGTCGATGGCAATTGTTTTTATATTTTTTTCGCGCCAAAAAAAATGAATTTAAATTTACACGGAAAATCGCCAAAGCAATCGACGGAATGTATTGGAATTTTCTACCAAATCATTCTTGAATTAATACTGAGTGAAGTTTCAAGTGGATAGCAATTGTTTTTATATTTTTTCGAGTCAATAAAGTACTCATCGGATAAATCTAAATATGACCAAAAAATTAATTCGTCTTTAATAGCTTTTTTGTTGTTTAAGGATAACTCTTGGCAAATTCTTCCATCGAATAGATGCAGATAAGACCCAACACATGTAATTTATAGTTCAATTCATGAACGCGAGGAGAGATTTCGAAAATTCTTTTAGCAAAGTGTTGTGCTCATTGGACAGATACGATCAGAAAATATTTTATTATTATTGAGGATAACTCTTAAACGAAGAGTGTTAGCAAAGTATTGTTCTTATATAATAGACGTAGGTTAAAAAAATAAAATTGTTCAATCATTTTGAACTTATAATCGGATTTCTAAGACTCTTTCAGCAAAGTCTTTCATTCATCCGAAAGATATACAGAGGACCAAAGAATTTAATTCGTTGTTCAATTGTTTTTGGTTTACAGAAGATAACGGGCGACCAAAGTCAAAGTCTTCCAGAAAAGTCCATCAAATAGATACAGATAAGACTAAACATTTTTTTTTCTAGTGACTTGTTTCAATAAGTTATTTGTTTGTTAGCTTTTGTAAGACTTAATTTTTGTAGAATTACGAACTGCTTGAATATTTATATATGACGGCTACGTTTCTCTTTATATTTAATTTACTGAATAATTTTGCAACAATAATCGTTTTTTTTTTCTCAAAAAGTATATTATATGCTAAGTGGCTCTACGATCAAAATGTTCCACGAGCCGCCACTGTTGTGTTTAAATAGTTTTTGGTTCAAAAATATATTTGATTCATTGTAGTAGGTGTTAACATAGACAACCAAATATACATTCATTATGTCTAATTATATAACGCCCTCATAAATTTATAACGCAAACATATATTTTTCACTCAATTTTATCTCCATGCAATTAATCTACATGTCTGGTTGTAATGAATTATCATTTTAGGTCGTAATTCGTTCCAAAGTTTATTTATATCCGCGTGATAAATATATCACTGCATATATGTTTTCAACTGAACCACACATATAATCCATAAATGCATTGTTTTATTAATATAATAAATAATATATAACATGAAATAATAATTCTGGCATTACTGTTTTTGTATCGTTTTGTATTTGTATGTACAAATCATATTTCTGGTAACACAGTTCGTTGCAAACTTTTCCATTTTAACTCACAAGTTAATCGAAAGAAAAACACTGAGAAACTACAGTCCTGCAAGTCGAGTATTTTTTTTTACATTGACACTTTGGCACTTTATCATTGTCACTTTGTACGCTCTACAACGTGGTGATATAATAATAAAAAATCGACGTTTCGATTTTCGGGAAACATCATCAACATTGTTTTTTCTTATGGGCGCCATCTTGTATTTTTACATTTTCAAATTCAGATTTTTTTTCTGATTACGGTGATGTGTTGGGGTTTGGTCGAGCAGTTTAATGGATATGCCAAAAATCCTGTTTTTGCAAAGAGTGCCTTGGAAATGACAGCTACACTTTGAAATCTTTTATAAGTTCTGTAATATCTTTTGAAGAATTTATTATTGTATGATAAATTTGTTATAAATTTTTGTTTTTTTGTAGGTAGATACTTATGTCTAAAATAATGTCTACAGAATTTAATAAAATCCATCACCGGATTTTCGAGAAAATTAAAGAAATTTACCCGAAAGTTCGTATTTTGCAAATCAATGATTTTGTTGGAAAACTAGTGATCGGATTATTTTTCTAGCCATTAATATCTGAAATATTTTCTACAGAATTCATCATTGATGGCCTTTCGAGAAAATTAAGAAATACTTGTATTTTGCGAAACATTTTAATTTGATGAAAAACCGATGATCAATCCTTATTTTTTATAGTTACATCGTTCTGGAATGTGATTTGAAGAATTTATTAAAATACATCGACGGCTTCTCAAGAAAATTAGGGAATTCTAGTCTAGAGTTCATATTTTCTAACTATTATAATTTTGGATTTTTTTGGTATATTTTGCACATTTATCTTCAAAAAGTACTAAACTGTTTCGAAAATAACATATTCTTTATTAATCATTTATGTTGGGATTCACAGGAATTTTTGTTTATAAATCATTTTTGTTTATAAATAATTTTTGTTTATAAATAATTTTGTTTATAATATAAACAGTAATCAACATTTTTCTATGTTTATTCTTTTTTCAAAAATCAAAGAGTTCATAAAATACATTTATAAACAAAATACGTGCAGTTCTTTGTTATCTTGCACATTTATCAAAGGATTTAAAAAACATTTTTCATATTTTACGACTATGCCGGGCGTTTACGCCCTCTGCCTACCGAGGGAGCGTAGCGGAGTTAAAAAAAATAATTTTTTCGTCGACTGGTGAAAAATATAAAAACAATTGCAATTGGCTTAAAATTTGGTCCAAATTTACAAAAAATTAATTGTAGATTGTGATTTTATTAAAAATTACAAACACCCCTCTTTAATTTTTGTAATAATCTCAATTGAATATAAACCAAAAGTGTAAATTTTTTTAAAAATCTCGGCGATTAAAGAATATAAATAAAAATAATTGCCATCGGCTTGAAACTCTGTAAATTTACTCAAAAGTCATTCTAGATTATAATTGTGTAAAACGTTGTTAATACGCTTCCCTAATTTTTAAGATAATCCCACTTAAACAGAGAGCTAAATTTTAAAATAATATAATGATTTTGGCGATTCGAGAAAAATATAAAAACAAATGCCATCCTCATAAAACTTTCAAAATTTACTCAAAATTCATTCTAGAACATAATTGTGCGAAAACTTGCAAACAGTACTTAAACAGAGCGCAAATTTTAAAAAGACGTAATTATTTCGGCGACTGAAGGAAAATTAAAAAAAATATTTACCATCGTCTTGAAACTTTCCAAATTCACTCAACATTCATTTTAGGCTATAATTTTGTAAAAATTTGCAAACGCCCAGTCTAATTTTTTTAAATTTTTAACAGAGCGCAAAAATGTTTAAAATTGCAATCTTTTCGTCGACTGTAGAAAATTAAAAAAGAAAAAACAATTGCCATCGGCTTCAAATTTTCCAAATTTAAAACTTTTCAAAACGTTGCAAATGCTCAGTCCCAACTAATCAACATAATCTTATTTGAATAGAGCGCAAAGTTCTAAAAAATTGTAATATTTTCGTCCACTTGAGAAATATACAAAAACAATTGCAATCGACTTGAACCTTTCCAAATTCACTAAAAAATATTCACCAAAATTAGATGCCATTTTCTCTAAATCTTGTATTATTAATATTATTTGACGCTTACATCCACTGTTTTTGTTCATTGTAATGAGCGATGTTATGTGGTAAATAAAGAGATTTGATTTAATTAAAAAAGTTTTGTACAGTGGTTGATATAATTTTCAAAAAAATGTTTCAAATTGATTGAGATTATTCTTAAAATTCATAATTTTTTTTTTGAAAATTTGCCTTCAAAATGTTCCTTTAGAAATATTTTTTATACGCTTCTTGACGTCAGTTTTTACAATATTAATTGTCTACAATTCTAAAAGATCCTTTTCAATTAAATTTAATAAAATGTAAATATGTAAATATTCAACCTGTAAGAGTTAGTAACACTTAATTTTGCAGAGTTACGAACAGGTTACATATTCAGGCTATATTTCGTTTTATTAAATGTATTTATTGCTTCTGCAACAAGTGAGGTTGCCTCAAATTTATTTATCCTTTTAAATTGTTTATTTCTACAAAGCTGGCGCTGGCCGTCCCTTGTATCGGGTGCCCTAGTGCGGATGCACCTCTTACACCCCCACCAAGAATGGCCCTGTATACCAATATATTTTGTTGAAAGAGAACAAACAATAAATTTTATTTAATGTGGATGGTTTTCGTGCTTACTCGAAGCAAGAAAACTTTTCCCACTAAAAAATGCCTGGGTGCACCTGCTAAGTAGAACTTTCCAGCAATTGTGTCTTGGATTGATCCTTAGGATGATTGTTATTGTTATTAAATAGTAGCGAGTGTGTTAACGTTTTCACATGTTCGACAAGTTTTCTGTGATATTTGCTTTTTGCTCACAGCATCACAATTTAATTGAGAAGAGGAAGCTCAAAAGCAAGGAAGTATATAATTATATGTAGTACTCGGACCAAAGATCCTTTTGAAATTGTGTTTTTGGAACATAGCCTGTTGACTCACAATAGCAATATTTCAGAAGAATTTACACCGCTCGAAGTACTGGATTATAATAAGCTTTTCACGGATAAGATAAACCATCAAATCAATTCCTGGAATTTCCAACTGTCGATCCGGTGTGTTTTCTGGTAATTACAAATCAAAAATGATAGACACAATGCATTGAGATTACACCACCTTTGCATTATATAAAACAGGACACAAAAGACTTCTTGTTCAAATTCTGGCAAACAAAACTTACATGACATTTCTGAAAATTAAGCCGGAAAATTGCAAAACATAAGTTTTTTTGTCTCGTACGCAGAAAAACAAGAAAATAGAGGGTTTTATTAAAGTGCTGGTTGAAGACAGAATCAATAAGAAGATGCAAAAGAATACGAATAAAGTTAGTTAATCGTTTTTGAAAATAAGACTTTTTGGTGGTAAATCACGTTTTACTTTTGATTTAAGAAAAATTGTTTCTTTATGCTGTTTTGCTAAATATAATATCTTTTCATTTATTTTAATTAATTCACCGACAATAATCTATCCAATTTTGCTACGGCAATGCTGCAGCAGCTGTGCTCAACAACTTTAAGTATCAACATCTAAGGTATTGCGTAGATCAATAGTGTTTGACGTGTGACGTCATCGGCATTTTTTTATTAGGCAGCTTTTGTGGAGCTCTTAATTCTTTTTACGTTACATATTTTATAATCAATTAATCAATCATTTAATTATATTATTAATCGACTAATCGATCATTTGATTATTTGATTAATCGATCATTTGATTATTTTATTAATCGATCATTTGATTAATCGATCAATCGATTGTTTGATTAATCGATGAATCGATTGTTTGATTAATCGACCAATAGGTCATTCGATTAATAGTTTTTTGTTAATCAATATAATCGATTATTAAGAATAATCAATAATCACATTTTCATTTCATAATCAACACCCCTACTGCACAGCATTTATGGCTTATTTTCATTGACGTTTAGTTTCCGCTAGATAGGTAAATCATGAGTGAATCGATTAAAAGAGTCAACTCTTAGAAGTAAGTCGAGGAGGCAAACGACTCCTACTTAAATTTTCTAACTCATTTCTACCAGACATACTTTTTACAGTCATGCATGTAGAGTCGACTCTGTCAAGTCCACTCTTTACAATGAGTTAACTCACAAATAGAGTCATTTTGCCCATTTCTAGTTGCCACTGCTCTTTCGTTGCATTGTCGTTGTGGCCCTCTGATGGCAAAAACTTTCCAGACGCAAGGCCAGATTCTACACTTTCACCTTAAATTTTTGATCAAGTTATGTAAAAGGAATTGTGCAATTATTTCGTAACACAAAAAAATGTGCTGGTGTGCATCTTGCCTCTGGAATTTATTTTGATTTAAAAAATATCAGGTTCAATAATTTTGTGTAAAATTGATTCCACAGCCACGCAGGACTATAATAATGGTTGGACAATCATTATAGTGAATATGTAACAGAATTTGTTGACAATCAAATATAAGTATAACAACCAAATAATTATTATAAATGTTAGTGAGTTTTTTTACTTCATATAAAAATTTCTGCCGTTTTTATTCAAAACTGTAAGTAATCGTAGATAGGCCGACTGGCGTGCCCAATTGTATGCGCACAAATTCATCCTTTTTCATGGCACAACTGAAAACGTAAAATATGGACTTTAAAAAATTCTGTTTCGCAAGAAAATGCATTCATTGTGCAGCACTACTAACGCATGCGCTGCGCCAGGAGTTGAGCTCGTACTCGATTTGACTGGCCCAAGCGGCTCGCCACGAGTTGAGCTCGTGCTCGATGTGATTGGCGCAAGCGGCGCGCCACGAGATATGCTCGTGGTCGTTGTGTTTGGCCCGAACATTTAAACACGAGGAGAACTCGTGGTTGTAGGTCAAAGGGTTAAAACAGATCTTGAATTTTCCATCCATCAGTTTTCTTATTCAAAATAATGAAAAATTTAAGATCATCTTCTTTATCAACATACATTGCTTCCGTAACCTCTAACTATGATAGAGCCGTCCCAAAATCTGGCATCACCTGGGGGCTGTGGTGTATTGGAGGGGAAACGTGGAGGAACGACGTTCCGGCACCTTTTTTTTGAAACGGAACGCGTTTGTGTTTGTTAATATTATGTATAGTAAGAATAAAAATAAATAAAAAAGCTTACAAGGAAAACAATAGTGTGCTTAAATAAGATGATCTCCGAAAAACTTTCAGCAAGCTGCTTGTGGAAAGTCGCGGACTATTTTTTGGATGTCACCATGCGTTCCCTTACTTCTTTGCTCTCACCATGCGTTCCCTTAGTTCTTATTTTACCAATATACCACTGCCTGGGGGTAAAGTTTGCGCAGAGTGAGAAAGTATTCGGAGCGAACCAGCGGCGGCTCGTGGATTTCCGTAGGTGAGGCAAAGACAAAGATGTCGCTCTTAGTGCACTACTTACTCGAATAGAGGAAGCAAATATTCCGTTGCTCTTTCGGTCAAATTTTCTTCCGTTGCCTCACCGCCGAATATCCACGAACCGCCGCTGGAGAGAACGCGATGACCGCATCACCGACTTGAAGATGAATCATCACTTCGCAACCGATTCTGTCTCTATATTTACATTGAGTTCACACAGCGTCCCCTCTCTTGAAATATAAGATGTTCACTGCACAATGTGACACCAGATTTTGGGACGGCTCTACACCAATATCTGTTGAACCAACATGGCTACAAAAATTTCAATTTAATTATTTTTAGACTTCTCTTTAGATTTGCACAATAATTTAATCAATTCCAGTTTATGCATTCTTTTTTTCACGATGAAGACTAGTGATGAGAGATATGTTCACTAACTGCTATAACGTTACTATGAAGTAATATCAGTGACCGTTATTAAAAATCCCACTAACTATGATTTTCCTCAAGGTGAATTTTGTAAAAGGAGAATGATTTAATATCTAATCACTTCTTAGTAATAGTAACTCTTATAACCGATTCTACAACGAATCTAAGCTTTTTAGTAACTGCAACTCTTCTAACCGAGTCAATAGCGAATCACTTCTTAGAAGCAGCAACCGAATAAAAGACGAATCACTTTTTAGTAACTGTAACTCTGATGATGGATTCAATACCGAATTACTTTTTACTAACAGCAACCAATTCAATAACGAATCACTTTTTAGTAATTTTAACTCTTAAAACCGATTTAATCACGATTCACTTCTTAGTAACAGCAACCGATTTAATAACGAATCACTTTTTAGTAACTGTAATTCTTTTAACCGATTTAATCACGAATCACTTCTTACTAACACTGACCTTTTTAATCCCGAATCACTTCTTACTAACAGTAACTGATTTAATACTGAATCACTTTTTAATAACTGCAACTTTTATAACCGATTCAATAACGAATCACTTTTTACTAACTGAAACTCTTATAACCGATTAAATAACAAATCACTTCAATTTTAATTTCAAAACTTTACCATGCGGCATCTTCAATAGGAAGCATTTAAAGATACATGTTTAACTTTTTTTTCTTTTAGTACACTGTTTAAGTTTCCCAAAAACAATTTGAACCACCCTGTATACAAAAATAGCATATCTCCGTTTTTAGACTTCGTATCTAGTTTATCACGGGAAGCTCTTTCAAAACTTATGGATGTAGCCAAACCTAGATAATTACAATTTTTCCCTAGTGTTTGCATTGTTTTGTTTTCATTTATACCTACATGTATTATAGTTATTTAATGCTTATTTGTTATCTCAAAGTTGACGCCATTTTATATTTTAATTAATTTTTCAAATGTACAACTTGAATTCCGCTAATAAAAATATTATTATTATTAACTGAATATCCCTCGTATATTATTACAATAATTTGCTATTTACATTCATACACCAAACATAATTGCTTACAAATGTTTTCCTTTTTAATACCAATCTAGGTCATACAGTAATTTAAAAGCAATCACCAGATTTAAAAAAAATTGCACATTTATGCAATAGTAACGATGCGTGTAAGTGGTGAACGGTTATTACTATTGGAATAACGCTATTCTCATCTCCGCTTCATTTCAGTTTGTATTTGAAATTGCAAGGCTGGCGTTTTCTTTTTACAGCTAGAAATCGTAAACAGTTAATGAGCACATTGTTAAAACCGCCATTCATTGTAATTTCGATGTTTTTGCTTAACCAGAAATGAATTGTATCCAATTACATTGTTAGTTGTAAACAGTACTCAATGTAATCATCTTAATAATGAATTTGAAATTAGGATCATTCGAGTGTGTGTTAATGGGGTATAAACATTTAATCTTGTAATAACAGTTATAGTAACTACTTTTTGTAGACTTAATTTCTTTTGAGTAATGTGTTATTTATAATAGTCCTGATTTTATTGCAAACCAATTACCTCATAATGGGTAATTGGCTTGAAATGAAATATTTTAAATAGACTAACTTTATTCATTATTTTGAAATACTTCTTGTTTCCAATCTCTACATAAATATATTAAATATATAAAATAAGTCAATTTTGGAATTAAAAAAAAGTGTTTTTCCCAATTAATAATATTTTTTAAGTGGTGTAGCGTATAGAGGCCAGAGGGGCAACAAGAGCTCCCTTCCAGTTATGCGCCCCCTCGGCTATTATGATTTGATTAAAAGTTTTATTGCACAAATAACAAACACCTATATTAAATTACACTTTTCAATGAGAGCCTACGCCCTAGAAAGTGTTGCTCCCCAACGCTACGCCACTGTATTTATGGTATCATGTCTTACCTTTTTAATTGTGATACACAAAATAACGCCTCCTTGTCGTTCTGGACTCGTGTGGATAAAGTGTCGATTAACGGCCGTAGTTGTTGTAGTGCCGGTTTATCTATGAGGGTAAGCAGTGTTTTGTTTTCTATTAGCCTCTTTTGGACGTCTTCGTGGTGTACCGAAAGGAGTCTTTGATGGGAAGCGTCCACCGGCCTTTTTGAGTCTGTTGCGCTTAAGCCTAGTTCGTCGAGTCGGTGCAGGGCGCATTTGTAAGCGTCTATGTGCCTTTGGAGTTCTGATTTTAGGGCCACGTGGAGGTGTGTCAGGCCGCTGGCATCTGGAGTTAATCCATGACATCCAAGTCCTAATAAAAAAAAAGATTCAATAAAATCCTGTGACAACGATTTTTGGGAACATCATCGGTCAAAATTCCAAAGTAATTAAAATTTATGTCAGTTCCAGTAATTAAAGTAATACACTATAATATAATTAATTGTTTTAATATTTACGTTTTTAAATTCCTACCCTCGCCTCCCTAGACAAAACTTTTTTAGTATTATTTTCTGTTTATTCCGTAGTTTTCATCATGTCTAATGTCCTATAATCCATATATGTATTAACTTACTGTTATAAATGTACTATTCTGATTTGTGTACACTACTAGTACTGACATAAATAAATTATTATTATCGTCAAACAGACAGTCTGCGCGAAATTGCCAAAAAAGACTTTTTAAATTCGAAAATTACGCGACTTTGAAATAGTACAACCGCCAAACGCATTGTCCAATTTTGATGATTTGAACGTCAGCATATGGCGAATGTAGTGCAATTTAAAAACTGGTTAATATATTTTTTCATGAAACGCAAAACGACAAAATTGCATGTTTTCAAAGACCGAAGATTTTAAATTGAGATTTTATTTTTTTAAATTGCACAACTGCCGAACATTGATGATTCAAACGTCAAAATATGGAAAATTTAATGCAGTTTTAAAATGGATAACAAAATTTTCTTATAAAATGATAAAAAATTGCAAAAATTATACCTTTTGCAATTTTAAAGATTTCAAATTCACTACCGACCGCCTTAAGATGATTAAGATGATTTTAACGCCTACAGTGTCAAATTTAATTTGGTTCTCAAAGATTACAAATTCGCAATTTTGATTCTTGAAATTGCACAACTGCACGCGTTCGAATTTGTTGATTCAAACGCCAAAATATGACGTATTTACTGTAATTTTAAAAGAGATTACAAATGTTTTCGTGAAATTAACACAAAATGCAAAAATCCCATTTTTTAAATCGAAATTTTGATTTTGAAATTGCACAAGTGTCAAACGATTTGGATGATTTAACCGTCAAAATATGCCGAATTTAGTGCACTTTAAAAACTGGTCCATAATCTTTATCGCGATTTCGCTGAAAGTCAAAATTGCACGTTTTCAAAGTCGTAATATTACACATAGCGATTTTGATTTAGATTTTAAAACATTTTCTCGTGAAATTATCACAAAATGCAAAAATCTCACTTTTTAGCACGTTCTCTGCCCACATAAGAAAATATCATCTCCCATGTGCCTAGGTAGAAATAAATATAAGGAAATTGCATTTTTATTATTCTTTAGGCTTACGAGGAACGAAATCAAATATTATTTTTGCAAAAACAATTGAGATTACTTTAATAAAAGAGAGGACCGACCGTGACATACGGGTGATGCTCACAGCACCAAAGTGAACCTGAGCGTGCATCACCGGTGATTCTCACGGCAGCCAACGTGTTAATACTCGAAGATTTTAAATTCGTAAATTGCGATTTTAATTTCTTTTTAAATTGCACAACGGCCAATCACGTTGTCTGATTTTGATCATTCCAACGTCAGAAAATGTGGCAAACATAGTACAATTTAAAAATTGGGTAACTGTTTCGTGAAGTTGGCGTAAAACCTCAAAATTGCACATTTATAAAGTTTTTTTTATTGCACGACTGCTAAACACTAAGCCGACTTGTTAAAGTTCGAAGATTTTAAATTCGTAAATTGCGATTTTAATTTTTTTAAATTGCACAACTGCCAATCACGTTGTCTGATTTTGATCATTCCAACGTCAGAAAATGTGGCAAACATAGTACAATTTAAAAATTGGTTAACTGTTTCGTGAAATTGGCGCAAAACCTCAAAATTCCACATTTAGAAAGTTCTTTTTATTGCACGACTGCTAAACACTAAGCCGACTTGGTAAAATTCAAAAATTTTAAATTCGTAAATTGCGATTTAAATTTTTTTAAATTGCGCAACTGCCAATCACGTTGTCTGATTTTGATCATTCCAGCGTCAGAAAATGTGGCAAACTTAGTACAATTTAAAACTTGGTTAACTGTTTCGTGAAATTGACGCAAAATTTCAAAATTGTACATTTAAAGTCCAAAAACGATTGCACGACTGTTAAACGCGTTGTCAGATTTTGATGAGTCTCACGTCATAATATGGAAAATTTAATGCAATTTGAAAAGTGATTAATAAATTAATTGTACTCATCCAATCACTTTTTATGCACATTTTACTTTGCTCATAATTTAATTGAAATTTCTTTCGGAGCTCCGACAATGCTACCGGCCCCACGTGCCTTATTTACACCCGGTCCACCGGGCAAATGCCCGGTTGCCCGCCACTGCCTATTGGTAGTTCATATTAAGAATAATAATATGAAATTTATATTAATTCTACCAAATAAAAACTCAGTTTGGATTCTGAATGTTTAAAATTCACGATTATTTTAAATACACACTATCCATGACCATCTGGCATTTTAGTTGGCAAAAATATAATTTTTACAGGTTATAATTGATGGCATTTGAACTTTACGCTATTGCCAGATTAAAACTTTCTTAATAAGCCAAAATAAAAATTGTATTGAAATCAAACTAAAAGGGAGGTTTTAGTTGGTCAGAACTTTGCCTTGAAGTATCGATTATTAAACATCTACTGACCTACAATAAAATTATAATTTTCCAGTATCGCTACTTAACATTCTTTTGAGCCTTTCGAAGATGCCATCATTAGTGAAGTCCGAACTGTCCCTTTGAAATTCTTGAAAGAATGTTTAAAGGCGAAATTTCTTCTCGCTGGCAGAAATTATTTTCGGTCTTCTGAGCTGACAGACTTGTTAAAAAAGTCAAGAATGATTGATAACACAGCAAACATTTTTAAAACTGATGTCCATTTTTGCATTCGTCCAATAAAAACAAACAAATTACACTGACGGAAAAAAATAAAACACTTGAGATTTAAAAAATTTATGTAATTTTCAAATGGCCATAACTCGGCTTCTATCCAACCGATTTCGCCGATCTTTTGAGAAATCAAAGCAAAATGTGTCCTCTTTGAGAGGGTTTATCCCCTACTCAAAGAGAGGGTTCAACCCCTCTCCCCCCCCCCCAAACAAAACAAAAAACACAAAATGCACTTCAAACACCTATAACTTTGTGCCAAATCGTTGTAGGAACTTATTTGAGTCCTGCGCAGGTAATTGAACACATTTCAATGCCCTTTTAGTGGATAGAGTCGACACATGTTTTCTAACTCGTTATAGGTTGCCAAAGTTGGACGTTTTTTTTTGCCCAAAAACGTGTTTTTCTTGTTCGCGGGTTGAAGGGTTCGAAAAGGGATCATTCCAATCTGAGTTTACCCCCTTAAAGTAGAGACAGAATGAGATTTTCTCCCGAAAGAATCATCAAATTTGGTTGAAAAGTCACTGAATTATGTGCGAAAAACCTCAAAATGCACTTTTTCCAAACACCCATAACTTGGTGCCAAATCGTCGTAGAAACTCCGTTCTTTGAGTCTTGTATAGGGAATTGATTTAAATTTAAATGCCTTTATGGTGGATTGGGTCGAAAAAAAATTTCCAACTCCGTAGATATCGTCAAAGTTGGACATGGTTTCCTGAAAAAAATATATTTTTTTACAGGGGCGCTAGAGGGGGCGGGAACGTGTTACGCTTAAGTTCTGCATGACTTTAAAGAAGACACTTCAAAGTTTTTCGCCCTCAAAGATTAATCACAATCGATTGAAAATACGCCGAGATATGGCGGTTTAAAAATGGTCGAAATTTCACGAATTTCAAGTGTTTAATTTTTTTCCACCAGTGTATATGAACCAGTACATACATATTAAAACCATTAATTATAATCACCTTATTTTTATTGTTAATTATGATTATTATTATGATGAGGTTATTTCGTAATATATAAATTAATCTAATATATTGAATAACATTGGAGGCAGCAGAAAAATAATTATAAAGTACAGAAATATACGATTCTGAATATTCTCATGACCGTTGAGTTGCCTATAGCAATACGAATGTGAATATATTTCTGTATGTTGGCTTGCCTACAGCACACTGCTACAAATGTAGTTGCGCTCTCTTTCGACGACCCATGAATGAAAATAAATCTTTAATTTGATTTTAGATAAATGAATACTTATCAGAAAAAAATGTGACATTTATGAAATGGGTTTTTCAAAGGCAAATAAATATCTGGAAGCAACTGCTTTTTCAGTTAATGCCACGTAGAATATTTATAATTATAGTGAGGCAGGTTAAACCCTTCTTCGGTCGTTTTTTCCAGTCCGATAATAGGTATTTGTTTAACAAGGCAACAAAGTGACAAATTTACAGACGCGGCTGGATTTTTCAATGCGCGTATAAATGAGCGAGTTGATAAATATGTATGTGTCCAAAAAAAGTACATTTGCTTTTTATACTTTGTAATGTTGGAATTGTTGGTTCAAAGTGCGAAATACAAACTGATGTATTTTTATAGAAAAATTGTACTAAACGATAGTTTTTTTTTTTTAATTACTGTTTAACTTTATTTAAAATATAATGTATCATTTCGCGAAAATTGTCAAATGAAAAAGGTAATTTATCTCAAAATATTTCAAAACTAATAATTCCAATATACAGGGTTAATTTTGCAATATACAGGGTTGGGCAAATGTGTCGGAACGCCTGATTTCTGGCTAAGCTCCGTTGTTTTCTTATTACTTTAAAAAGAAATTTGTATAGTTTTATTTATTCTATTCAGTGACGTAATTTAATTTTCTACAGCTACCCTACTTTTCGAAATATGACGTCATCGGTAGTTTTATATATTTTTACATTTACACATTTCTTTTGAAAGTAATAAGAAACGTTTAGCCAGAAATCAGGTGTTGCCCAACCCCGTATGTTATTGTTTATTTCCTTGCCAAAAAATTAGTTTGAAGGTAATTGATTATTACAAGTTTCTTAAATTTGAAAACTTCAAAAGTGTACAACTTTGATTCCTCGAATCGAAAAATTTGGAAACGTCGATATTAGAAGTACTCTTGGTTTCTTCGGATTTCAGGTGAGGTATTAAAATGTTTTTAGCTATATCGACAGGTGCAGCCTTCAGCAATGCTGCCTTGATAAAATATTTCAAAAATGTCTGCGCGTTTGTCCAAATAATAAAATTTTGTTCAAGTAGTCTTCTATATTTTTCGTGAAATGGGGATGTTTCAGGTGAGGTATTAAAAATGTTTTAACTGTATCGATAGGTACAGTCTTTAGCAATGCTACCATGATAAAATATTTCAAAAATGTCTGCTCCATATGTCCAAAAAATAAAATTTTGTTCATGTAGTCTTCTATATTTTCCGTGAAATGGGGTGTTTCGGGTGAGGTATTAAAAATGTTTTAAGCAGTATCGATGGGTACGGCCTTTAGCAATGCTGCCTTGATAAAATATTTCAAAAATGTCAGAGCGTTCGTCCAAAAAATAAAATTTTGTTCATGTAGTCTTCTATATTTTTCATGAAATAGAGATGTTTCAGGTTAGGTATTAAAAGTGTTTTTAACTGTATCGCTGGGTACGGCCTTTAGCAATGCTACCATGATAAAATATTTCAAAAATGTTTGCTCCGTATGTCCAAAAAATAAAATTTTGTTCACCTAGTCTTTTATATTTTTTATGAAATGGAGATGTTTCAGGTTAGGTATTAAAAATGTTTTTAATAGTCTCGATAGGTGCGGCCTTTAGTAATGCTACCATGATCAAATATTTCAAAAATGTCAGCGCGTTTGTCCAAAAAATAAAATTTTGTTCAAGTAGTCTTCTATATTTTTTGTGAAATGGGGATGTTTCAGGTGAGGTATTAAAAATGTTAACTGTTCCGATAGGTACGGCCTTTAGCAATGCTACCATGATAAAATATTTCAACAATGTCTGCTCCGTATGTTTATAAATAAAGGTAAAAAATGCAACCAAGAGTTATTTTTCTTAAATTGATTTATTTTTAATTTTTACTTTATTAACAAAAAATATAACTCTTGTATGCCCTTGGTATAATAATTTTAGAAATAACTGTAAAACAGATTTACATTTTATAAATTTTTAAGTGAAAAATCGGAGTTTTAGATATATGCATGGTATCCAGGACTCTTAAATTTTGATCACAAATAAAACTATATGCATATTTTAGAAATTCGAGTACAGATGTAATTTTAGATCACACGTGGACCAGCCATATAAAACCATGTGCATATTTTCGAAATGAAATTCGAGCACAAATGAAATTATTAAAGATATCGCAATCATTCCAATTTGATCGATAATGTATGCGCGTTCCTGTCATAGCTGCAGGTGCAATAAATCAACGAATTTCTCTTCGGCTGGGCGAACCCAGAAGAATTCTCGACTCTCCAAGAAAGAATACCCGGGAGAAAGTAGTTTAACTGCCGTCGTCTACCACGGTATTATTATACATCTCGCACCGATACAAGGAGACAGCACATCGGATCGAAGATGCTTTACGGGCCGAAATCGACACACTTATGGTGATGTTTTATTCGGGTCAAACCAGGGCCCGAAATTGGCCAACTAATAAGAGTGAAAGGTCCCAAAGGTGATTGATGCTTTAAGAAACGATACATTTCGATGACCAGGATGTTCCTAGTCTAGTTTTAAAAAATTGTTCAAGTCATCAAAAATACAGTGGGCTATATAAGGAAGATGTTACTTGTCATTAGTGATCATTCTTCCACCACTTATCCATAAAAGTGTATGAATAAATGAGTGATTGTAAACGTGTGGAAGGTAACTTAACATACCGCTCGATTAATCGCATTTAATGATCTAGAGGCACAATTAATATAAGTTAGTTCTCTAGTCATATTTAAAAGACTGCTGAAACAGGTGATTAGATTAAGGTGATATTTGTATATATCTCTACTTGGTAAGGCATTGTAATAGGTTTATGATTTTTACATGTAAAGAATAAATTTATTTTCATATGTATTTATACAACTAATAAATTTATATTCTATTCTTCAGGGGCAGAAGTATTCAGAACAATATTTTTGCGTGTTTTGGGTATTAAGAAACATCTAGTTCAAAGAGTGATAAATAAATTTAAATCACAGGAAAAATGCCGTTTGAACGAAGAAGAGGTGACACCAGAACAGAGGCGTATTCTCAAAAACTTCAAGCAGTCAAGAACTTTATAAGTAAATTTAGAGCTACCGAAACCCTCTATTGCAGAAGCAAATCTGCAGTAAGAATATATTCAAATATTGAATTAAATATAAAGAAAATGTGGCGAATGTATGGGATGTATAGATAACCAAGGGAAATGTATTCATATTTCCCGTGTTATAATCAAAAGTTTTTTTCTGATTGAAAGAATATTGTTCTGTAAATGTAAATATTGGATTGAAAATTTTTGAATTCATCGGATTGGTAACGTTGCTAAGGGCCTTGTTTGTAAATATCATAATTGACTGGTTTGATTTTTGCGTTGTTTCACAAATTGGTGAAATGTCAAACTATGTGTTAACGCAAGCGGCGAAAGACTGTGAATGTTTGGTTCCGGTAAAATCCAAAGCTGCTTACACCAAAGTGTACAAAGATTTTGAAGACTGGAGGGAACAAAAATTTGGTGAACGGTGTCGGCGTCGTATTTTGAAGATTTGGTATGTATTTTTTGACGTATAACTAGTTTATTATATGCGTAGACGCAGAAATATTCACCAAATACGTTGTGGCCAAAAGTATCGATGCTATTGGTCAATGTTGCATCGAAAGGAAAAAAAATATGTTAAAATGTTCGATGAAGTGGAGGCATTTGTAAAAAATAAAAATAAAAGATTCCTTCCTAAGAAATCGGAGGTGTCCCGAGAGCAATTAAAACAATTCTTGCGAGAAGCTCCTAACGACATTTTTCTGATGTTTATATTTTATATTTTCCTAGAGAAATATGAGCGCTTCATATTTCCCTAGGGAAATATAAGTGTGTTATGACATATCGTAACTAAGGCAATATTACTCAATATTGTTTCAATCAGAAAAAAAAGATCTTATTGTATAAAAAAGAAGTAATAAGCTAGAGCTAAGGTTTTTTACAAGTTATTGAAAGAAAATCATTATAATTTAATGATTATATCTTTCGATTGTGAAAAAAAATAAAGTACTGCCCAAAGTAGACAACTAAATAAATACAATTTTACGATTGCAGTGGGACACTCAAAATCACCTTTGATAAATGAAAATGTTTTGATATAAAATATTTATATCAATGGAATGAAAGTGAATTTTATAAAGGTTCTTGAAATTGCGCCTGCCCTCTACCAACACAAATTTTAAAAACATTGACGTTCTTAGACTAGTGGCCGATGGATGTGGGGAGGGGGGATTTGTCAAAATATTGTTTTTTATTATGATGGCAATGCTCTCAGACTGAATGCTTACAAAAGCCCCGAACAGTCTAAAAGAGATTAAAGTTGTATTTTCTGTAGTGGGCCATACGTGTTTAGCTACCGAGCGAGTGTTCGTCCGAATAGAGAAAGTTATTCGACCCATTGATGGTATTAGCAATCCAAAAATGTATGAAGAAATCTTTTCAAATCAAGGAACTGTGTTTTGTTTTAATACAGATGCTAGAGTATTAGACTTGAAATCAATTTCTCAACAGGTTCTTAAACCCACCGGCCAATGACATTTTAAATTGCCTTAACCAAATGATTTTTTTTTAAGAAAAATCAGCTAATAAATTCTATATTATTTAGGGGAGCACAAAATTATAAAGTTCTTTCTGGAAGTTACAAAGATGTTACAAAAACGGACAAAACAGAATTGAAAGCTGCAATTCTAGAGGTCATTAAAGAAAGCGTTAAGATTAATCTTCTAAAATTAAAAGATGTTGATAAGCTTATAACAAAATATTTTGGCAAAATTTTGGAATGTAATAGAGGATCCTAACTACTTCGAAAATTTTTTTACTGCAGTTAGCAAATATTGCGGAACAAAATAAAAATATTCCCAAGACGCCCCTAGAATGGAAGAGATCACCAGCATCCATGTATGATAATTAGAGAGAGGATTTTATGCAAAATGCATATTTTTACATATATTGCATATTTACCCAAGTAATGCATATTTCGTCTTTTAACGCATATTTTAACATACAATGGTGATATTTAACATTTTGTCGCACGACACATTGTAATTTTCGATTTTGGGCATGGAAATACAGGCCAAATGTTTTCAAATTAATTGCCAATTCGTGGCATTGGATTAAGAAGTAGAACGAGAAAGATATAGTAGGGCATCCTGGGGATTCTTACATGTATCGGATCTCCCCATAAAAAGAAATTTGAAGAATATTCGCAAAATATTATTTGCGATTTTTGTATAATTCAATATTCATCGTAACATATGTCAAACTTTCAAAATTACTCAAAATTCATTCATCTTAATGAATTTAAGGAAATTTGCAAACAACCCTTGCTAAGATTTCAAAATAATCACTCCTAAACACACTGTGGTTCAATTTTAAAGTTGCGAATTTTCAAAATCCTCTGAAAAAAATTGCCACAAATGTCAAACTTTCAAAATTTACTTATAATCAATTCTTCTCTATGTATTTAGAAAAAAAAAACCATAAAAACCCTTGCTTGGATTTCGAAATATTTACACCCAAATATAATGTTATAACTTTAAAGTTACGCACTTTCCGAAATCTTCGGAAAAAAATAAATAACAATCGCCGTAAATGTCATACTTTAAAAATTTACTCAAAATTGATTCTTCTTCATGAATTTGAAACAATCTAGAAGCAACCCTTATTGAGATTTTGAAATAATCACATCCAAACACCCTGTGATTCAATTTTCGAGTTTCGCATTTTCAAAATCCTTCGAAAAGAAAATTGCTATAAATGTTAAACTTGCCAAATGAATTCAAAATCAATTCTTCTGCAAGAATGTAAAAAAACCTTTGCTAAGATTTCGAAATATTTACACCAAAACATACTGTGTTGTAATTTTTAAGTTGCGCATTTCCGAAGTTTTCCGAAAAAAATACAAAAACTTTCAAAATTTACTCAAAATTGATTCTTCTCAATGAATTAAAAAATAAATCTGCAAACAACCTTTGCTAAGATTTCAAAATAATCACACCTAAACACACTGTGGTTCAATTTTAAAGTTGCGCATTTTCAAAATCCTCTGAAAAAAATTGGAAAAACAATTGCCACAAATGTCAAACTTTCAAAATTTACTTATAATCAATTCTTCTCTATGTATTTAGAAAAAAAAAACATAAAAACCCTTGCTTGGATTTCGAAATATTTACACCCAAATATAATGTTATAACTTTAAAGTTACGCACTTCCGAAATCCGAAAAATAAATAACAATCGCCGTAAATGTCATACTTTAAAAATTTACTCAAAATTAATTATTCTTCATGAATTTGAAACAATCTAGAAGCAACCCTTATTGAGATTTTGAAATAATCACATCCAAACACCCTGTGATTCAATTTTCGAGTTTCGCATTTTCAAAATCCTTCCAAAAGAAAATTGCTATAAATGTTAAACTTGCCAAATGTATTCAAAATCAATTCTTCTGCAAGAATGTAAAAAAACCTTTGCTAAGATTTCGAAATATTTACACCAAAACATACTGTGTTGTAATTTTTAAGTTGCGCATTTCCGAAGTTTTCCGAAAAAAATACAAAAACTTTCAAAATTTACTCAAAATTGATTCTTCTCAATGAATTAAAAAATAAATCTGCAAACAACCCTTGCTTAGATTTCAAAATAATCACATTTAAACACACTCGGATTAAATTTTCAAGTTGCACATTTTAGAAACTCTCCGAAAAAAATGGAAAAACAATTGCAACAAATGTCAAACTTGCAAATGTATTCAACATCAATTCCTCTTCAAAAACGTAGAAACATGTATAAAAATCCTTTGCTAAGATTTCAAAATATTTTCACCCAAACAAACTATGATTTCATTTTAAAATTCGGAAAAAATCGCGTGTCAAACTTTCAAAATTTTCTCAGAACTAATTTTTCTCAATGAATTTGTAAAATCCTACAAAAACTCTTGCTTAGATTTCAAAATAATCATACCAAAACAAGCTGCGATTCAATTTTCAAGTTGCGCGTTTCCGAAATCCTCCAAAAAAAAAGTGAAAAACAATTGCCACTTATGTCAAACTTTAAAAATTTACTCAAAATTGATTCTTCTTAATGAAATTTAAAAAAAAACAAGCCTTGCTTAAATTTCAAAATAATCACACCTAAGGACACTGTGATGCAAATTTTAAGTTGCGCATTTTCGAAATCCGCCGAAAAAAATTGAGAAACAATTGCCATAAGTGTTAAACTTTTAAAATTTACTTAAAAATTATTCTTTTTTAAGAATTTTAAAAAATCTGGAAGCTGCCATTTCTTAGATTTTAAAAATAATCACATTATGTTTAATTTAAAAATTGCGTTGTTTCAAAAAGGAATTTCTTAATTGTAGTCTTCTTAATAAGACTGATTATTCACAACAAGAATGGCATTTTTCATTTCTTATTATTAACACTAATTCATTCATTTTTTTTTTATTAAAAATTTATATGAATCAACTTGTCATATTTCAACATTTCCGTAACCGGCCATATTCAATGGTTAATTCCAAAACCAGTCTCAGCAAAATTGTTTCCTCTAAAAACCAAAATATAATGAGTTTTGATTTTAAACAGTCCTGGCCATCATTTTTCTATGCAATATGCCTACTGGATGTATTAAACGCTAACCTAGTTTCTTTCTAAGTAATAATCTGTAAAAAAGTTTTTCCATTTTCTGAAAAAATATTTATCTAGGAGATGGCCGGGTTTAGAACTATACGATTCAAATGTTGAAGACAACTGAAAACAAAATACCTTTTGTTAATACATGTTGATCATGAACTCCTTGTGTGGTTTGTGAAGATTTAATTACTAATAAAACACGGTTGTATTAATTTCTTCACAATTTATTTTTATAGCTAGATGTACATTTCGGGTACTAAGACCCGAAGCAATTGATAGTGGGTACCCGAAATGTATATCTAGCCAGGAATGTAACTGTGTTTTATTAGTTCATAAACTCATTGATTAAAAAAAAAATCATATAAGTTTGATATGAAATAATCGATATATCTTTATACACTGGAAGAAAAAATTCGTAAAATTTCGACCATTTTCAAACCGCCATAACTCGGCGTATTTTCAATCGATTTTGATGAATCTTTGAGGGCGAAAAACTTTGAAGTGTCTTCTTCAAAGTCATGTATGGGAACTTAAGCGTAGCCCTTTCAGCCTCCCTCTAGCATCCCTGTGAAAAAAAATGTTTTTTCAGGAAACCATGTCCAACTTTGACGATGTCTATGGAGTTGGAAGAATTTTTTCGACTCGATCCACCATAAAAGCATTAAAATTTGATCAATTCCCTATGCAGGACTCGAAGAACGAAGTTCCTACGACGATTTGGCACCAAGTTATGTGTGTATGAAAAAAGTGCATTTTGAGGTTTTTTCGCACATAAAGGGCATTGAAATGTGTTGAATTACCTATGCAGAACTCGTTCCTACGGCAATTTGGCACAAAGTTATGGGTGTTTAAAAAAGTGCATTTTATGGTCTTTTTATTTTTTTGTTTGGAGGGGCGTAGAGCCCTTTTTTGAGTGGGGGATAAAGCCTCTCAAAGAGGACATATTTTGCTTTTTATTTCTCAAAAGATCGTCGAAATCGGTTGAATAGAAGCTGAGTTATGGCCATTTGAAAATTACCTAAATTTTTACAAATCTCAAGTGTTTCATTTTTTCCGTCAGTGCAATTTGTTTGAATGGTGGTGAGTTAGGCCCACATTTTTTCCAACCCTACAGGGATTGTTAAAGTGAGCCTTTTTTGACCTAAAATAATTTTTTTGTTAATGGAGTTCTAAGGTACAAAATGTGATATTCATGATTTCGCGCAAACAATTAATTTTCGTGCATACCTTAAAGAACATGCAAAGAAAATTTCATTCGTGAAAACGAAAACAATTTCGTCGAAAAACTTCGCACTTATGAATCAAAAAACCATGATATTCGCTTTTTTTCAAACACCCATAACTTTCTGCTAAATCGTCGTAGGAACTTCGTTATTTGACTTCTGCGCAGGTAATTAAATACATTTCAATGCCCTTTTGTTGGATCGAGTCGACATTTTTTTCCAACTCGGTTCAAGTTGCCAAAGTTAGGCGTTTTTTTCCAAAAAATGAGTTTTTTTTTGTTCGGGCGTTGAAGGGTTCGAAAAGGGATCATTGTAATCCGAGTTTACTCCCTTAAAGTAGAGCCAAAATGGGATTTTTTCCTGAAAGAATCATCAAATTTGGTTGAAGAGTCGCTGAGTTATGTGCGAAAAACCTCAAAATGCACTTTTTTTCAAATACCCATAACTTGGTGCCAAATCGTCCTAGGAACTTCGTTCTTTGAGTCCTGGAAAGGGAATTGATCAGATTTTAATGTGTTTATGGTGAATCGAGTCGACAAAATTTTTCCAACTCCGTAGACATTGTCAAAGTTGGACATGGTTTCCAGAAAAAAACTTTTTTTTTCACAGGGGCGCTAGAGGGGCACGGAAGGGGTTACGCTTCATTTAGCGTACATGACTTTAAAGAAGACACTTCAAAGTTTTTCGCCCTTAAGGATTTATTAAAATCGATTGAAAATACGCCGAGTTATGGCGATTTTAAAATGGTCGAAATTTTACGAATTTCAAGTGTTTCATTTTTTTTCTTTCAGTGTATACACGAATTATTGGTTACTTGGATGAATATAAACTATCGGATGCACATCACGCTTTAGAACAGATTTCCAATATATTAGAAAAATGAATAGTTCCAGTTGGTATATTTTTGACTTAGGTCAAGCATTTGACTTATTGTTAGTCAATCATAAAATATTGTTGGAAAATTTGGAAAGATACGGTATTAGGACTCCGGTAAATAGATTAATTAAACATACCTACAACCTAGAAAACAGTACGTGGAATTAAGAAAGGAAATATCACAAGAAATAAATACTGGGATCCAGTCTGAGTGTGAATCTATCAAAACAGGACTGGTGGAATTGTGTCGCTATTATTATTTTGAATCTGACAATGACAATGTATGAACAGAATTGTCAAGAATTTAAAATGCCTCAATATGCTAACGACGCAATTTTAAACCGAAGCGACTAGAGAATACTGCAAAAATTCACAAATCGCAATTAATAGAATGGAAAATTGGTGTAAACTAGAAATGAGCGAAATTACACTTTTTTTGTAAGTCGACTCGTGGAAACGACAAAAGACATTTCCTACAAGAGGTCCTCACCTATAGACATTCATATTTTAACAAGCTACCAAAACCTCTTACAATCATTCATGACTCATTTCAACATGAGTTACTTCATTAGTCGATGCATTTTCATGAGTCGACTCTTAGAATCGACACACTCGTGGGTTACCCTTCTCTAGTGTAAACATCAACAACTTATTGGCACAACTGCACGGTTTGATAGACTTTTCTGAAGCAAATAGAATTTTCTAAGTTTAAGTGGAAACTAAGGGCTGTAAGCGGGCGCTAGCCAACCCTCCAAGCCTCAAAGATAAACGGGGATTTCAGGAGTGTAAATCAATTGATAAAACATTATCGAACAGTTTCTTGTTGCTCTAATAAAGGAATTTAATTATAGAAACCCAGCAGCGTGTTTGATTGCTTAAAGCGGCAGTCTTCAAACTTTTTGATCAAGACAAAACTTTATTGATCGCGCAACCCTACCAATAATTTGAGGTTTTCGCGTGTAAGTATGAGTATATGAACTATATTTTAGACCAGTGTTACTCTCCCGCAATTTAACAAGGATTTTTTTTTAAGTTTTATTTACTTTTCGTGAAAACGAAAGGCCGTAGATAGTAGATAGGCTATATTTCACCATTCAATTCTATAAATATAAATGAAACTTTCACCAACTAAAGAAATTAGGCAGGTCATACCATCCTATAACCCTTCCTAAGCCGCACGTTATAACCTCTAAATTCCATTTGAAGTCGGCGACATCAATGTTGTTCATTATGATAAAATTAATCTGTGACGTATCACGCACATCATTACACGTCAACCGGTTAATTTCAAGCAATTCATTCTGTAATTACACTGTTTCATTTATAACTCATGATTAAAGTAAATTTGATCATTTAAATGCCCAGTTAACGCATTTCAGCACAAGCTTCCATCTCCCGTTATCATTAACTGCGCCAGCTTAGATTTCTCTCTGCAGGTGCTATCAGTGGGTAATTGCGCATTATTCCGAACATAATTTACGCTGAGCTTTAAACAAGTGTGCGTTACATCTGATAGCAATCTGTTATTTATACACTGATCAACATGGGTCTGAAACATGCACGGCAGTTCTTCGGCATACATTTGCATCTTAATGACCAATTTCGAATTCCCATTTGATCGCATTGCTTAATCGCTAATTAATAACACGGGTAATACCGTACGAAGACAAATGTATAGTGGCAGTTTATAATCAGCTATCGTTCGAGTAATTTTGATATTTTCATCTTGCTCATTTCGTAACAAAAAAAAATAGTGAGCGAGATCAATTAATTAAATATACTTCTTATCAGGGGCGGCTCGTTATGTAGAGCCGAAGAGCCATGGCACTACCACTAATTTCAAGCTCAGCAAGGATTTTTAAATTATTCTAAATCTGAAGACTTTCATTCGCTGAATTTCAAAATAGTTGTACAAGAACACAAATTGTTCGCATTATGAAGTTGTTCAATTGCCAAGAGCTTAAAAATTTTTAACATTTGCAACAAACGAGAAATTTTCCGGATTTACTCAAATTTAATTCTACTGTAAAATTGCTCAAAAATCCGTATACTTTCCTCCACTGATTATCAAAATAATTGCATGAGAAAACAAATTGTTTAATTGTCTAGAACAAAAGAAATATAAAAACATTTGCAACAAACGTGAAAATTTCCAAATTTACTCCAAATTAATTCTACTGCAATATTCCTCAAAATTCTTCGGCTGTATTTCAAAATATTTGCACTAGAATACAAATTGTTTAAATTTTGAAATAGTTCAATTGCCTAGAGCTTAAAAAATATGAAAACAATTGCCACAAATATTAAACTTTACAGATTTGGCTAAGATCAATTCTGCTTCAAGATCCCATCAAAATCCAAACACTCCTTCATGAGATTTCGATTTATTTTCGTGAGAACACAACTGGCTGAAATTCTGAAGTTGTGCTTTTTATCAGAACTCAAAAATATATTTTAAAATTGCAACAAACTTGAAATTGTCTACATTTGCTTAAGATCAATTCTACTTCAAGATTCTATGAAAGTCAAAAGACTGTCCTTCGTGAGATTTTAAAATATTCAAAAATGTAAAAAATAAAAAATATAAAAACAATTTCCACAAACGTGAAACTTTCCAGATTTGCTTAGGATCAATCCTGCTTTATGAACCCATAAAAAAACAAAGACTTTCTTTCACGAGCTTTCAATTTCTTTCCGTAAGAAAACAAGTGGCTGAAATTCTGAAATTGTGCGTTTTATCGGGGCTCAAAAAATATAAAAAAATTGCAATAAACTTGAAATTTTCTGGATTTGCCAAAGATAAATTATACTTTAAAATCCCCTAAAAATAAAGAGACTATCCTTTACAAGATTTTAAAATATTTGCGCGAGAACACAAATTGTTGAAATTTTGGAGATGTTTAATTGTCTAGAGCATAAAAAAGTATAAAAATATTTGCCACAAACGTAAAGTTTTCCTGATTTACTCAAAAACAATTCTACTATAAGATTCCTCAAAAATCCGTATACTTTCCTCCATATTGAAGTAGTCTAGTGCTAAAAAAATATATAAGAACGATTGCCACAAACGTGAAAATTTCCAAATTTACTCAAAATCAATTCTACTACAATATTTCTTAAAAATCTGGACTTTCCTGCACTGGATTTCAGAATAATTGCACTAGAACACAAATTATTGTTCAATAGCCCAGAGCTCAAAGAAAATATAAAAACATTTGCCACAAACGTGAAAATTTCCAGAATTGCTGAAAATCCATTCTTCTACAAGATTCCTCAAAAATACGAAGACTTGCTTTCACCGGATTGCACGAGAACACAAATTGTTGAAATTCTGAAGTTGTTCATTTGCCTACAGATCAAAACATATAAAAACAATTGCCACAAACGTGAAACTTTCCAGATTTGCTTAATATCAATTCTGCGTCAAGATTCCAGAAAGATTAAAAAGACCTTCCTTCACGAGATTTCGATTTATTTCCGCGAAAACACAACCGGCTAAAATTCTGAATTTGTGGGTTTTACCAAAGCTCAAAAAATATTTACAAAATTGCAACAAACTTGAAGTTTTCTGGATTTGCTTAAGATCAATTCTAATCAAGATTCCATAAGAAACAAAATACTGTCCTTTGCGAGATTTCGAAATATTTGCGTGAGAACACAAATTCTTGAAATTCTAAAGTTGTTAATTTGTCTAGAGCTCAAAAAATATAAACAAAGTTGCCACAAACGTAAACATTTCCAGATTTGCTCAAAATTTATTCTACTACAATATTCCTTAAAATCTAAACACTTTCATTAGCTAAATTTTAAAATAATTGCACGAGTACATAAACTATTGAAATTCTGAAGTTCTTCAATTGTCTAAAGCTCAAAAAACTATAAAAACAATTGCCACAAACGAGATACTTTTCAGATTTGCTTAAGATCAGTTCTGCTTCAAGATTCCATAAAAATCGAAAGACTTTCCTTCACGAGATTTCGATTGATTTCGCGAGAACACGACTGGCTGAAATTCTGAAGTTTTGCATTTTATCAGAGCTTAAAATATATTTAAAAAATTACAACAAACTTGAAATTTTCTGGATTTGCTTAAAATAAATTTTACTTCAAGATTCCATAAAAATCAAAAGACTGTCGTTTGCTAGATTTCGAAATATTTGCGCGAGAACATAAGTTGTTCAATTGCCTAGAGCATAGGAAAACATAAAAACAATTGCTGCAAGCGTGAAAATTTCTAGATTTACTCAAAAATAATTCTACTACATGATTCCTCAAAACTTTCCTTGGCTGAATTTCAAAATAATTGCACGAGAAAATAAATTGTTGAAATTCTGAAGTTGTTCAAATTGCCTAGAGCTTTTCGTTTTCATTTGATTTATTTAATGCTTCTGTAAAGGTTTTCTTTTTCAATTACAGTTAGTTTTTTTTTCCTTAAAAAGTGAGCGCTTTAAGTATGGAATATATTCAGTAAAACGGAAATTAAATATTTTTGGAAAAAAATCCTCGAACAGGTCGATTTTCTTTCATAAAAATACATATTTTTGTATTTTCAGTCGTCATTTGTTTTTGAGTAATGACCTCATCCATTTTGTTTTTAAATGGCAACCCCCTATTTCTGTTTTTGATTTTGAGAGATCTTTTTATTATCGAACTGGCAGTATAAAAATGTTTCCATCTTACATAAGAAATTTTTCGAGTAAATGACAATTGAAAGTGAGAACTTGATATTCAGAGTTCCGGCGCTTTTTTCCAAACAAAAATATCTTGACCTTACATATAATACAATATGGTTTCAACAAGACGGCGCACTATGACAAAAGTAATTTTGTAAAAACTCGGGATCTCACCTTCAATCAATTGTCATTTACTCGAAAAATTTCTGATGTAAGATGGCAACATTTTTATACTGCCGGTTCGACAACAAAATAAGAGGTTGTCATTTAAAAACAAAATGGCTGACGTCATTACTGGAAAACAAATGACGACTAAAAATCGACTCTTTTTCCAAAAATATTTTATTTTGGTTTTACTGAATATATTCCATACTTTAGACGCACGCAGCATAGTCATCTAAGAAAGACAGAGATAAATAGACGATGAAGATGGCAACATATTGGGATGTCGACATAATTTTCAATTCTTTTGGGATTATTTTAATATAATAAGTTATCGACTTGCCAGCAATCGTAACAGTATTGCTTAAATATTACTTAAAATTTGTTTTTTTTTAATAAAAATTAGACAAAGGATTTTACAATTTCAACACTTTAATCCCCACCAGCTACAAAATTATTTTCCACAAACATTATAAATAAAATTGCGAAACGGTACAATTATTCGGTGAATTTTATTAATTGGTCGCATTTTTTGTTTCTAAATTGAATCCATGGAATTACACTCGAGAATACTCGAGGCTAGTGTGTGTTGTTAATAATCACCTTGTACTGCTTGTTCTAACGCTTTCCTCCTGCTGGATAATAATCGGTGAAAATCTGGTTGAAACTCCACCAAGGCCCGTGCCAGTCGTCCGACCTTGGTCTTCAGAGTCGGATCCTCGTGGCTCGCGAAGAGTTTCACCAGCTGCCAGAGCACGGGTTCCGCATTTAAGTTTGGCCTCTGACCCGAAGACACCAACCTAAAAATGGAAACAATGTCAATGTCAATGTGAACCAGCAAAATCACGGCAATGACAGATTGTGAGAGAAAAAAATAATACACATACGCGCGAACACAATGCTTCTTCGACAATAAAGTTTACTGTTATCCGACATACACAAATAATAATTGTTACAAAGTGCAATTGCTGGGGCTAACCCAATTAGCTAATATTTAATTGGATCCTTGTGGAACTGGTATTGTTCATTCAGAAAATCATTGCCTGTGTAAAGTGGAAATTCAAGCAAATTTATTTATTATGGGTTCATCGTCGTTCAATTTCAGTTTTGTTTTCATATTAATAAATTATATTATCCAGTGATATACACAGTGAGCCAAAAAAATGACACAACTAGTTTCGTACTCTCATATTTCTTCATGAGTTATTAATATTTTTAATATAATAGATCGTGTCATATGTAACTTTTTGTTTTTTTTTTATTTTGCTCTGATTAAATGCTAAAATTATATTCATTTATTATGTATTCACCACTATTATGTATAAACTTCTCCCATCTTCCTGGCAGTTTTTCAAGTTCCTTCCTTGTAAAATGTGATTGGTTTGGACTGGAAGAAGTTCAGCCTGACTGACTTGCTCTTCAAAATTAAAGGTTTTTCCATTCAAAAAGTTTTGTAAGGAACAGAAAAAAGTGATAGTCTGTCGGGGCAACATCCGGGGAGTAAGGTGGGAGTGGTAAAACAGACCATACAAGCTCAAGAATGTTTTGTTGAGTCACCCTTGATGTATGAGCCTTCATTAATGTGTAATATCCTCGACAACAAAACTTAAAAAAATGCAATTAACCATTTTTTCAACTTACAAAGTCATGAGCGTCCGCAGAAATTTTTCCAGAGAGGGGCAAAACTTTCATACAGAAATTTCGAATAAATAACAGTCAATAATGACAATTTCGAATTGTCAAAAATTCTGCATTTTTGCCACCGCAAACGCCACATGAAGAAATTTGCAGTTGTCAAAAATTGTGGATTTTTACTATCAAAAACGGCATTTTTTGTTATTCAAAAAAAAAGATAATTTCGAATTATCAAACATTCTGCATTTCTGCCACAATAAACGACACGATTCAATGGTAAATAAACAAATTAGCAGTTGCCAAAAATTGTGGATTTTTACAATCAAAAACGGTATTTTTTGATATTAAAAAAAAATGCTATTTTTGTATTGTTAAAAATTCTGCATTTTTGCCACCACAAACGATACGATTCAAAGATGAATAAAGAAATTTGCAGCTGCCAGAAATTGTGTTTTTTTACTATCAAAGACGGCATTTTTTAATACATAAAAAAAGAAAATTTCAACTGCTAAAAATGACAATTTAGAACTGTCAAAAATCGCATTACTATCACAAATGGCACGTAAGCAGTAAAAAGGAAATTTTCAATTGCGAAAAATAACAATTTACAACTGTCAAAAATTGCTCATTACTGAAACCGGCACGTTTCAACAATAAAAAGAAAATGTCCAAATGCCAAAAATATTAGACTGTCAAAATTTGAGCATTTCTACTATCACTGTCGGCATTTTTCAATATTAAAAAAAAATCCAACGGCCAAAAGTAACAATTATAAATTGTCAAAAATTGTGCAATTCCACGGTCAGAAACGGCATTTTTCAATGGTAAAAAGATAAATTTTTAAACGTCAAAAATGACAATTTCGAATTGTTAAAAATTCTGCATTTCTGCCACCACAAACGGTACATAAAGAAATTTGCAGCGGTCAAAAATTGTGGATTTTTACTATCAAAAACGGCATTTTTTAAAATTAAAAAAAGAAAATTTCAACCGCTAAAAATGACAATTTCGAACTGTCAAAAATCGCATTACTATCATAAACGGCACTTGGCAATAAAAATGAAAATTTTCAATTGCTGAAAATACAATAAAAATAAAATTTCCAAACATCAAAAATGTTAAATTTTCAAAAACTGTCAAATACTGTCAGAAACGGAATTTTTCAATAGTAAAAAGATACCTTTTTAACCGTCAAAAATGGCAATTTCGAATTGTCAAAAATTCTGCATTTCTGCCACCACAAACGGTACATAAAGAAATTTGCAGCGGTCAAAAATTGTGGATTTTTACTATCAAAAACGGTATTTTTTAATATTAAAAAAAGAAAATTTCAACTGCTAAAAATGACAATTTCGAACTGTCAAAAATCGCATTACTAACACAAACGGCACTTAGCAGTAAAAATGAAAATTTTCAATTGCTGAAAATACAATAAAAATAAAATTTCCAAACACCTAAAATGTAAAATTTTCAAAAATTGACAAATACTGTCAGAAACAGAATTTTTCAATAGTAAAAAGATACCTTTTTAACCGTCAAAAATGGCAATTTCGAACTGTCAAAAATTCTGCATTTCTGCCACCACAAACGGTACAAAAAGAAATTTGCAGCGGTCAAAAATTGTGGATTTTTACTATCAAAAACGGCATTTTAATATTAAAAAAATTAAATTTCAACTGTTAAAAATGACAATTTCGAACGGTCAAAAATCGCATTACTATCACAAACGGCACTTAGCAGTAAAAACAAAAATTTTCAATTGTTGAAAACAACAAAAATGTTAAATTTTTAAAAATTGTCAAATACTGTCAGAAACGGAATTTTTCAATAGTAAAAAGATACCTTTTTAACCGTCAAAAATGGCAATTTCGAATTGTCAAAAATTCTGCATTTCTGCCACCACAAACGGTACATAAAGAAATTTGCAGCGGTCAAAAATTGTGGATTTTTACTATCAAAAACGGCATTTTTTTAATATTAAAAAAATAAAATTTCAACTGCTAAAAATGACAATTTCGAACTGTCAAAAATCGCATTACTATCACAAACGGCACTTAGCAGTAAAAACGAAAATTTTCAATTGCTGAAAATACAATAAAAATAAAATTTCCAAATACCAAAAATGTTAAATTTTCAAAAATTGTCAAATATTGTCAGAAACGGAATTTTTCAATAGTAAAAAGATACCTTATCAACCGTCAAACATGTCAATTTCGAATTGTCAAAAATTCTGCATTTCTGCTACCACAAACGGCACGATTCAACAGTAAATAAATAAATTTGCAGCTGCCAAAAATGATGGATGTTTACTATCAAAAACGGCATTTTTGATATTTAAAAAATAAGTAAATTTCAACTACTAAAACTGACAATTTCGAACTATCGAAAACCGCACATATCTACCATCACAAATGGCACATTGGCAGTAAAAAGGAAATTTCAATTGCTAAAAATAACTATTCAGGACTGTCAAAATTGCTAAAAAGAAAAATTTCAAATGCCAAAATTTTTTAACTGTCAAAATTTAAGCATTTTTACTATCACTATCGGCATTTTTCAATATTAAAAAAAGGGAAATTTCCAATGGTCAAAAGTAACAATTACAAATTGTCAAAAATTTTGCATTTCTGCCATCACAAACGGTACGATTCAACAGTAAATAAAGAAATTAGTAGCATCCAAAAATTGTGGATTTTTACAATCAAAAATCGCATTCTTTGATATTAAAAGAAAAAAGAAAATTTCAACTGCTAAAAATGACAACTGTCAAAAATCGCACATTTCTTTCATCACAAATGGCACGTTGGCAGTAAAAAGGAAATTAGAAAAAATAAAGAAGAAAATTTCAACTGCTAAAAATGACAACTGTCAAAAATCACACATTTCTATCATCACAAATGGCACGTTGGCAGAAACAGGAAATTTTCAACTGCCAAAAATAACAATTTACAATTGTCAAAAATTGTTAATGTCTACTAAAATGTACAGTAATAATACAGCGAGATCGGATAAAAAATAAGTTCATGAACAAAAAACCTCATGTATTTTTTTAGTTCCTACATTTGAAAATATCAATATACGCCAGCTTGACACTTGTCAATAAATTTAGGAATTTTGGCTCATGGCCAACTTTGACCAACTTTGATTCGATAACACAGTAGTATACGCGTCGGATGGAACCGCGCCTGCTCGTCGTTACTGCCCGTTCACACGGCACCGAATCGGTCGTTTTACCGATTCGGTTATTTTGCCGTCTATAGTGGCACATATACATATTTTAATGCGTGCGTGTTCACACGATGCCATATACGGTCGACGGCAGTATCATGTGAACACCCATATTGAAATATATGCGCCGTTTTTTTCGGATTAATCGAACATAACGTGGAAAGCACGTTTTGTTTTGATTTTTAATTTTGATTGTTAAAGTATACATTTACCGACCACATACAAGTTTAGTATATAAAATATTACTTTAATTTACTAAATTCATTTTCCAGGAGGGAGCACCTCCATAGAAAAGATATATACAAGACCCACTCACCACTTACACATGCTGGTGGAGATTACTTCAATGCATTTTCTAGAATTATTTCCCGTTGAACGAATTATCTCTGGTGAAATAAGTCTCAACATTATTTGGTCTATTCACGTAAACTTTAGATTTCAATAACCCCATAAGAAAAAATCGAGTGGGGTAATATCTGCTGATCTCGGAGGTCACTCAATAGAACCTTTTCGTCCAATCCATTTATTTGGAAAAGTTACATCCAGAAATTCTGCCATTGGAAAATGAGGAGGTGCCCCATCTTGTTGGAACAAAATGTCATTCTGAGGTATATCTGCATTCTGTGCATTAGAAAAACAACTAAATCAGGCATTAATTTAAACTTAAGAAAGTCCAAGTATCGTTTCCCATTTAAAAATCCTTAAAAAAAATATGGTCTTATCAGAAAAAATCCGTCTGATGAAATTTAAATTTTGATTTTTAACCGCAAGCATCTACTGACAAAATTGCACTCTTCGGACCAAAGCGTCTTCTAATAATTCGTACTTCAGCGTTGAACCTTATAAGGATGATACCTAGCTACTCGAGTTATTTTTGAAACTGATCCTGATGATAAATTTCAGTTTTTGGATATTTTCCTAACGGCTACATAAGGGTTATCGTGAGATTCTAACATAACGTCCAATTATATAGTTTTATATTTTCGCTCACAAACATTTACTCATCCAATACTAATACCGGTAGGCGGTGCAAAAGGAGCAGTTTGCTTAATAATTGATTTATTAATTATAGATTTTAACCGAGTGTAACACAAATGGGCATTATTGGCAATTTAAAAAAAATGGAAAAACCTTTTCAACCTCAATTAAGGAAGCAATCAAGCATTCGAAACACTCGAATCCTTTAATTATCACTTTCCACCGGACACCATTTGCGTTCCCAATGTTTAGCATTTCGGAAATACGTGTAATTATTTCGCACGTGAAAAGCTAATTGCCCGTTCTTCCGATCGATTTCTTTGGACGTCCATTATTAAGTTGAAGAGCACAGTTAAACACCTTTGTGGCTGATGTGAGAAATATCCCACGACGGAAACGAGTTTCACATAATTAAAATTATGAGTGCGCGCAGGAAGAGAGGTACTTTCGACTGGTAATTGTTCTATAATGTTCATTAAGAGGAAGCAGAGGTCGTGAACTTTAGAATGTATAGTAATAAATTAAAAATGGATTTCATTATTTCAGCGATTCATATTTAATTTTTATTTTATAGACTTGGGGTAATTGCGGTTAGTCACTTCGATTCAGATATGTTATTGTTTTACGTATTTTTTTTTAGTACTAATAATAAATTATGCCTTTATTTAAATTTTCCAATACAAGATATACTTTGAATTAGTTTTTTTATATACTTGGGAATGGGCTCTCGATGAATGGTCTTTCGGGCCAGCCTATTATGTTTATCGATTAATTAATTAAGTGTCCATTATTGGGGGAATATTACTGATGAGTTCGTACAGGGTTTTCTTTGGGAATTTATATTTGGTGCGAATGCTAGGATTGCGTATGATGCAATATAAATCTACAATTTCTCAATCGGCACGGCGGCAAATAAATTGTCCATGCGAACATCAATAGGGTCGTAAAGTAGGGCTTCAACGCTAAGGGTTTAATAGTGAATTGGAAGGATTCCGGTGTTTGGTTATCGAACGAATGCCTGAACGCTCCGCAATAAGTATATTATTTATTGTAAAATTTCTGGAATGCAGAAAAAGCATACTGCCGTCATCGAGTAAGGGCCCACATACAGACTTTTTTTGTAGGTCGTTTTAATAGATACACCCTAATTTTTGTAGGTCAGAGACCTAAAATGTCTGGCCTTTGCAACGATTCTGGCATTAGTGAATTTATTTGGTATGGGCAGTGCCGGCGGAACATACAGGCAAGACAGGAAGCCGCCTGTAGCGGCCAAATTTAGGGGCAGCGGTGGCATGCTCGTCAAATACAACAAATGATGTCCCTATGGAAGATTCAACACAAAAGTTTAAAGTTGACGTTTATATTAATTTACCAGATATTGCGATGCGATCAACGGAGGAACGTTATCAACAATTATCAACTTACAATAACACGTTTGGATTTTTAAACAATCTTTCAAAATTACCAAATTGGAAAAAGAGGATATATTAAAACATTGCATGGATCTCAAAGATGCACTCGCCCATAATAATAAAAAAAAGGTTGATGGAATTCAGCTTTCAGAAGAGATACAGTTTATTTCTAAAACTCTACAACGAACGGATACTGCTAATGGCATTTTGAAATATATTTTAAACAATTAATTGATGCTAATATATCCAAATGTTTACATTGCTTTGAAAATTCTCCTGACAATGCCTGTTAGTGTAGCTAGTGGAAAAATAAATTTTTCTCGCCTAAAGTTGATTAAAACTTACCTTCGGTCCACAATGACTCAAAATCAATTATCAGACTATCAATTATATCTATTGAAAATTATATTGCAAAATCCATAGTTAGTAAGTAAGAACACTTACTTAACCCTTGGCTGCACCTTGGGATCCCACAGGACCCCACCACTTTTTTCGCGGGCGTTTTGGTGACGTTTAAATATCGAAAGGCCCACAGGTGTCGTTATACGGTGTTAGTAAAACTATCGAACTATACGACTGCATACAGTTAGAACATACGGCGTGTGTCAGCCGGCTTCTGGCGATCATCCAGTTAGACCTCCTATTTTTACAGGTGAAACTATTGTTTAATGATAGTAAATGCTACAATTCCCGTTTTACGTATAAATTTAATTATGTTTAATATTAACAATATACAAGGTGCTGTAAAAATGGCGGATTAACTCAATGGTACGTTGTCGGGGATTACTTCGAGAGTATGGAAAAAATAATTAAAAAAATCGGTATTGTATTTTTTCAAAGATGTGAAGACTTTAGTGTAAATTATTTCATTGCTTAAAATCTGCATAACATTAATAACTTACATTTGGGCACATCAAATAAGTTGTACAAAGATACATACCTTCATATTTGTTAATATTGTATACAATTGGTATTTTCAAATGCGAAGATTTTAATGTTAAATAATTGATTTTCGCATTCAAATAAACCTACTGATGCCAGGTTTATTTGAATGTGGAAATCAATTATTTAACATTCAAATTATTGCATTTGAAAATACCAATTGTACATAATATTAACTGGCATGAAAGTATGCATCTCTGCAAAATTTATTTGATGAGCTGAAGTGTAAATAATTAATGTTATGCAGATTTTTAGCAATGAAATAATTTACACTAAAGTCTTCACATCTTTGAAAAAATACAATGCCGATTTTTTTCATTATTTTTTCCATACTCTCGAAGTCATCCTTGACAACGTACCATTCAGTTAATTCGCCATTTTTACAGCACCCAGTATATTATGAAATAAATTTGGAATACAGTTCTATAGGTCAATTTCTTATGGTCCTTTTATTCCGAAAAAGCTTAAAGAGTCATTTCGTCAAAATATAGTGCGTATAAGAAATCGAAAATTGGAAAGAAGAAATCAAGGAAAGGGAAGAAAACTTGAAAAAGTTAGATCAAAGTAAAGGTAACAATGCAAGCACCTTATCTATTTATGAGATACCGTTAAACAAATTGACATATCACAGCTAAAAACAAAATAGCAACTCTTAAAAATTGAAAATTGCAAAAAAAATAGTATCCGCTGGAATTAGCTTCAAAATTTCAAAATCTATCCAGAATATACCAATTTTTGACATGCTTTTAAAAATGGATATATCACAACTGGAAACAAAATAGCAACACTCAAAACTTGTGGAAATGAAAATTGCTTTCAGTGATAAGAAAAAGTGCAAAAAATTCATCTCGACGGGAATTTGTTTCAAAATTTAAAAATCCTTCTAAAATATACCTATTTTTGATATACTGCTAAAACAATTGACATATCACAACTGAAAACAAAATTGAAACACTCAAAACTTGAACAGAGGAAATGAAAATTGCATTCGGCGATAAGAAAATTATAAAAAAAAATCATCTTTGTTGGAATTAGCTTCAAAGTTTCAAAATCCATCAGAACATTTTTTTTTTAATTTGCTCATTTTGGAATTCCCTATAATTAGTGTTCATGTAAATTTAATTGTCATTATAAATTAGATACCAAAACCCATATTTTTTCCAATTTTTTTTTTTTTTTCGAAAAGGGATTTATGAAAAATATTTATTAACAAAATGTGTTTAGTTCTTCATTAACTTCGTCAATTGTAAAAGAGTTTTTGTAAAATGAATTGCATTAAAAAAAATACAGAAAAAAATATCAATGGAAGTATCCATTTTGAGCATAATAATTTTCTTTTTCGCAAAATTTTATTTAGATTAGGGCGAAAAAATATATTTCGCTTGTAGCGGAACTGGGAATGGGGTTTAAAGGAAATTTTGGTATCTATTACGATTGCAAGGTATGTACAGGACTTACAAAGATTTACGAAGACTTTAGTATCGTTTGGAGAAGATCGATGAAATGGGAAAAGAAATTGTGTTTTAGATTCGTTTATTAGGATTCTTCATTTTGAACACCTTCCATTTCATGGATAAGGATTTGAACAGAAGAAACGGTAGATGATAATTGTGTGAATAATTGGGTAATATCATCAGCAAACTGAAGGATTGAGATGGGTTTAAATATATGAAGGATAAACTTTGTACAGATCGAAGCAAAATGTCGTTTAAAGCAAGGGAGATAATGGAGAACCTTGGTCGGGATCAATTGTGTGAGAGAGGGCGAGGCAGGTTTTAATTTGTAGGGTAAGTAAAAATGAAAGTATTTTAAGTTGGTTGCACATTGTGCCAAACTGAAATAAATGCTTGTTTTATATCTAAAAATACAATAGCTGACAATGAGCGGAGATTTTGATTTTGATTTTGATTTGGTGTGCTGTTTGGCAGTTTAAGGTTAGGATGGTGAGATGGTACAAAACTGATACTTCGGAATATTGGGGGTTGAAAGATTACACTGGGAAACAAAATTTTTGTTGCATTGATAAAAGAACATGTTCTTACATAATCTGGGTGTGTTGAATCCATATATGGCGTTATTTTTTCTTCCTAAGCTACCGTTTTTATGCAATTCAACAATTAACATTTTTCGAAATTTGCATATTTATTATACATATTATATGCATAACAAGTCATAAAATACATATGAGCGTAGACGTATAGTCATATTATGAGCCCAGAATGAAGGTTGATATCTTACAGTTCAGCTATGTTCTTTTCCGGCAAAAATTTGCGCTTTGTTCACTTACTCAGGGCAATCTCGTTTTATAATCCAGCAGTAGTCTGCCATTATAGAGTTTTTTTTGTATGATCTTCAGGTCCTGGTGGAAGAGTTCACTTCGTTCGTCACTTACGGCCCCAAAGTTTTCTGCTAATTTTTCAAGGCTACTGTTCAAGAAATGCACCATGATACTCATGTTGCACCCCAGTTCGCGAAAACACAACAATGTTCCGGTAAACAAAAGCTCTTAGTTTACACACAAGTCACACGTCTAATGATTGTTTTCCTTTCAACGCGTTCGAGAAGAAATTTGTGTTTTCGGGGCGAAGAAGGGGACTAATTTCAGGATATTTACGCGGCAACTAATGATGCGCCCGTACGCGCTAGCTCGGCACCTATTCAAATTATCAACAGAAGGAAAACACCACTTTATTCATGAGGTTTCTTGCTACAAAAGTATGCTGAACTAAATTTAAATAAAGCTAAAAAATGAGGCGAAAATTTTAGCTGTCGAAATTGGCCGAACTCGCGTGATTGGACAGCTATTCCTCGGCACTTGGGTAAAATATTGAAAAACAGAAGTTGTTTGTGAAGTTTCTGGCTACAAAAGTATAGTGAACTTAATTTGAAGAAAACAGAAAAATAAGGCAAAAATTTTAGATGTCCAAATTGGCCGAACTCGCGTGATTGGGCAGCTATTCCTTGGCATCTGTGCAAAATATAAAAAAGCGAAAAACGGGAGGTCATTTGTGAAACATTTGGCTACAAAAGTAGGCCAATCCATCGCTCTGACGTTTTTTTATTGGCGTGCAATTAAATAAATTCAACACCAAACTACAGAAATAATGAATTGCATGATAACTGTAGCTTTCAGAAGAAAACTAATTTCAGATTTGAAATCAGCATTGTCAAAATGCTCAGAATCAGTTTAAACATCTCATGCAACAAAAAAAATATTTTTTTTGTTGTCCAGTGTTATACATTGTGTTTTAAATAAGGGATTCGAATATTTTCCGAGCACAGGAAGTCATATAATAATATAATATAAGAAATATAAGATAATTGTTACGGGTTAGCGGGTTTGTGTCGGGTTTTTGGATAGTTGTAATCTTTTTAGTTTTATTCAAGAAATCCTAATAATAACTATCGAAGAGAAAATCTTAAATGTAATTTTGGGAGCAAAAAATAATTTCCAATTTCTCCATCTTAATTTACAAATAGATAGATAGACAGTATTGAAAGCGAGCAGGGTGACTAAAAAGTATCGTATAATGGCAATATTTGTTTAATTATAAACTCATTTAGTAATAATATTGAATATTTTCTAGCCTTTTCGTTGCTATAACAAACTATTTTTTTTAAATACCAATTCCCTTTTTTGACGTTTTTAATAGAGAGTTTTCTTTTCTACGAGTTTTATTTTTTGTTAGGTTTAAATAGAAACAAAAAAATATGGCCAGTGAATATTGAACATCAACATCAAAATGTATTTAACAATTTCTGGTGGAATGCCATTCTAACTTCCAAAAAACATTAAAACGTAAATTCCTGTCAAGAATGTTGAAAACTGCTTACGGAAAAAAATATCTAAAAAAAAATATTTCCCCATTCAGTACTAGTGTTTTAGTACTCTATACCTCTTCAGTATAAATTGATTCAACAATTTTTGGTGAAATAGAGCCATTCTAACTTTCAAGAAACATTAAAACGTAAATTTGTGTCAAAAATGTTGAAAACTGCGTTATTACATGGTAAATCACTTTTATTTAAATCATTTTTAATCTTCCGATACCCGCGTGCGGTTTATTACTCTAGTAATCGTGTGGCGTCTAAAAATGGAAGTTCTCAAAGTGGTAATCGCGAAACAGCAAGTGTTGTATATCGTTGGATAGGTCTCCCAGAGTAGACTTCACATGTAAAAGATTTCGCTTGAATGGCCTCAAGGATGGGAGAGGTGATATAAGCCAAAACAAGTATTACGGTCTACACCCAGGAATATTAAATAAAACATTAACTTATATAAAGGCTATGTATACAATTAGTGAAAAAGCTACCACAATAAAGAGGGAATATCATTCTGAACATACGAAGCTGCCTATTAGAACTTTATAATTTGACAATATAATTACATCGATTATTTTGTTGAACAAGCTAATATCGATGGCTATAAGAGTAACAGGCACATTATAAATAAATAGGTTGGCAAAACTTACTTATATAGGGTGTAGAATTGGTTTACGCACGATAGGGATTTTCAAAATTCAAAATTCAAAATTCAAAATTCAAAATTCAAAATTCAAAATTCAAAATTCAAAATTCAAAATTCAAAATTCAAAATTCAAAATTCAAAATTCAAAATTCAAAATTCAAAATTCAAAATTCAAAATTCAAAATTCAAAATTCAAAATTCAAAATTCAAAATTCAAAATTCAAAATTCAAAATTCAAAATATCTTTAATTTTCGAAAAATATGTGAACATAACAGAAATGTAAGTAATACATATTATTGAAAACATGTTAAATTCTTAATGTTCCAATATTGGCTCCCCAAATGATTTTAGAGAAAAAGGGTAAATATGTTTTTTGTAGAAAAAAAAAATACTCTACACAACCGTCTCCTTACTTATTTTTTTACTTTTCATACACAGGGGAAAACATGGAAATTAAAACTACTATTTTAGCAAAAATAGGTGGTGCGCTGAAACAATACTCCGTTGAACGTTAGCTGTCTCTTTAATGTTTTAATCACAAATTTAGGCGTATTTTAAGTAATTCTGAGTGAATATTATGGTCTTTTTGAATGAAAAGATCCTAATGGTAAAATCGAACTATTCTGCCAATAGCGCACGTGCACTACCACACTACCGTTAACAGAATGCAAATTTCCCTAGGGAAATATGAAGTGCTCATATTTCCTAGGAAAATATAAACATCAAAAAAATGTCATTAGGAGCTTCTCGCAAGAATTGTTTTAATTGCTCTCGGGACAACACCTCCGATTTCTTAAGAAGGTATCCTTTATGGATTTTGCAGCTTTGGATTTTACCGGAACCAAACATTCACGGTCTTTCGTCGCTTGCGTTAACACATAGTTTGACATTTCACCAATTTATGAAACAAAGCAAAAATCAAAACAAGTAAACTATGATATTTACAAACAAGGCCCTTAGCAACGTTACCAATCCGATAAATTAAAAATTTACAATTCAATATTTTCCCATTTACAGAACAATATTCTTTCAATCAGAAAAAAAACTATTGATTACAACATGAGAAATATGAATACATTTCCCTTGGTTGTCTATACATCCCTCGGGCTCCGCCCTCGAGATGTAACTAGCCAACCTCGGGAAATATACTATTCATATTTCCCTAGTTGTAATAATAGCTATTTCTATGCATACGGCGTAGTAGTGAGTTTGGCTTCCACCGCCGTCCCTGGCCTGTAGAGGGCCCCTTCAAGAGAAATATTTTTCATGTGAAGTCTAGAGTCTGCAAAACCTGCCTAACGATATATAACGCCTTGCCGTTTCACGATTACCACTTTGGCAACTTCCCTTGTAAAGCTACGCGCACACTTGTCGGAATCGGATAGACGGCACGCATCGGCAAAAATTGCTTAACACAGTTGTAAACGAGTCAACGCACATTTATCCGTTCCGTGCCGTGCCGATAAATGTACGTTGACTCGTTTACAACTGTGTTAATCAATTTTATCCGTTGCGTGTCGTCCGTCCGATTCCGACAAGTGTGCGCGTAGCTTAAGAGCCTCATTACATCATTCAAATGATAAATCACGAAAATTTCAAAATATGACAAATAAGTTCATAATATTATTTATTATTTATTTATAGTTAATCTTCATTACAATTTATTTTGAAGTTATTGCTAACATAATTGTTATGTTCTAAACATATATAATTTTCACATCTTATAGGGTAGATTTAGCGTCCACTGCTCTTGCTGTTCCACCCGGTAAATATCTTACTATATTATGTGAATTACTTTTGACATTTTGAACAGTTTTCGCCAAATTCCATTTCGTTTCTTAATTTTTTCCAAAAACACACTGTCAACCTTATTGTTTTCATCTGATGAAATTTCGTGTTCCTAAGTCTACTTGTTGATCTAGAATGATCTATTTCCTCACATAGTTCTCTCCGTCTCCATTGACACCATCGTTTATTTCAGATGGTTCTGAATCTGAAAGGTGGGCTAGTTCTCTCAAATATTCGGCAACTTGTTCCAGCATAGAATCAACAATAACAATAAATTCAGTAAAAAAATTGTTTATATAATTAATTAGATTTTTAAAGTTTGCACTTTCTGACAAACTCGTTGAACAAATACCAACTTTTAACACTTCCCGACAGAAGAAATCAACTTTATAAATACACTCGTGGACAAATAATTTTGTTTTGTTTTTTTTTCTCAAGCCATAAAGACCACCTAATACATTTTGTACTCAAAACTACCCTCGTGGACAAAACATTCCGGACACCGAAGTTAATGTTATCATAAGAAAAACTTTTTTTGTTCCTTTTCCACAAGACATAACATATTACCTGCTAAAATTGAACTCAAAACTATGCAGTTTTGAGTCCAAATTTAGTCCCAAAATATTGGTAGAGGAACATACAAAATAGTAGATAATGTTTTATGTCTTGTGAAAAAAACAAAAAAAAATTCTTATGATAACATTAACTTAGGAGTCCGAAATTTTTTGTCCACGATTGTAGTTTCCAGTCCAAATTTAGTCCTAAAAAATTGGTACAAAATTTTATTGGATGATGTTTTATGTCTTGTGGAAAAAACAAAAGAAAAGTTTTTCTTATAACAAAAACTACGGTGTCCGGAATTTTTTGTCCACAGCATTTTTTTATGGAATACATAAAAGAAATCCTCTATAGGCATACGTATACCAGAGATGCAAACCGAAGAAAAAAAGAGTTTAAAATAATTGTAAAGCAAAAATGAAAATAACTATCTGGGGTGAAATAAGACTGATTGTTAGTGTAAACATCTCTGCGGTTGAATAAAAATTCCTAAAGAACTTCATAAATTTCTGTCTAAGGATTTCATGGTTGATACTTTCTGCGTCTATTCAGATTTTTTTAATAATCTCATTTCAGCTAAAAGTATTTAAACAAAATAAAAATCAAAGCATCTTAAAAATTAATTTAAGAAAAGGGTCCTTCTCTTGGTTATAAATGCGTAGTGTTTAATTATCCTAAGGTATATACAGGGTATTAAAAAAAAATCAAAAGCAGCCCACTCTACTTTATAGATAGAGCATTTTTCTCTTATTTTTTTAGCAGGGGAAGGTGTTTAAAAACACAACGGAGTCTGATAGACGCCTCGCGGCCATTGGAAGTTTGACTGCTTTTGATTTTTTTTTAATACCCTGTATATACCTTAGGACAATTAAACACTGCGCATTTATAACCAAGAGAAGGAACCTTTTCTTAAATGAATTTTTAAGATGCTTTGATTTTCATTTTGCTTCGATACTTTTAGCTGAAATGAGATTATTTAAAAAAATCCGAATAGACGCAGAAAGTATCAACCATGAAATCCCCAGACAGAAATTTACGAAGTTCTTTAGGAATTTTTATTCAACCGCAGAGATGTGTACACTAACAATCAGTCTTATTTCACCCCAGATAGTTATTTTCATTTTTGCTTTACAATTATTTTAAACTCTTTTTTTATTACAATTGCAATTGAGAAACATTTTTTTTTCATTTTTGCTTGGTAAAAGAGATTTTTTTTAGAGATGTTGCTCATTCCCACAAAATTCTTCCTCCTTCACTTACTTTGTAAGTAAAATATTGTTCGGCATATTTTTTTCACGAGTGTTCTAGAAATTTAAAAATTTCTAGTCAGACTTTTTTAATTTTCACCCCAGACAGATAATTTCATTTTTCCTTTACATTTTTTAAACTCTTATTTTATTACAATTGCAATTGATAAACATTTTTTTTTTCATTTTTGCTTGGTAATACAAAATTTAGAGATGTTCTTTCCCACAAAATTCTTCCTCCTTCACTTACTTTGTAAACAGAGTTTCCAACAACTGTGCAGAATGTGGTAATCCATCAACGAGCAAATCTAGGGGTAGTTCGCTGGCAACCTGGGCCAGACCGGAACTGCCCAATTTGGCCAGCACGGCGGCAGCCTCTCGGTACTGCCTGCCCTCAGACAACACAAGCACTCTACGAAGAACGAGCCGCGGGCTCATCGCCCTTTCGCGTCTTATCCGGTCGCCGCACTCTCGCATCCTTCACGGGCGCACACCGGCAGTCATCTGGTGATACCTTCTTTCTGGTGGTACCCTCGAACATACGCCATCCTCGCCGCGCCCGACATACTGACACACTTCATATAAGAAAGACGAAGATGCGTCGACGAAGAGGCGAGATGGTAGGTGGTGCTCGCAGACGCACCGTCTACCGTGGACCATTGCTTTTTGGGCACCCGGTGAACAACAAGGGGGGCTCGTTTGTTGTTAATTAAGTACACCTTTACCATGGATGAATTCAGGATTTTAGCGCCTACTTGGGCAAGAAAAGCGGCACATGGCATGGTCCAATTTTTTTTTAAAGGTTTTATCGGATATTGTATCTGCAACACCCGAGGAATTGTGTTGATTGAGTGCTGTTAATTTTTAATTAATGACTCGGCACGAAAATTGTATTAATTAAATTTTAGCGTTTAACTCCTTATAAATTTTAACCGAAATTATAGGTGATGAGGTGCAAATTTTAAATTTAAACGACACTAAAATAACACACAAACAATTATCGTGGGTAATACCTTAAGAGGTTAGAATTTGGCCGGATAAATTTTATTTTTTTGTACGAGCCATTGAATCGACACAAATTTCGAGAATGAATTGAGATGGAAAAATTTTGCCTAATCTCAATACATTCAAGAAATTTGCGATGAAATGACGAGTGCGTAAAATAAAATTTATTCAACAGTAATCTAACGAGTGCCTATGATTTTGCCGGCAAATTGTCGTACTATATAATAATAATAATAATAATAATATTTTTTTATTTGTTAACTCAAACTCAAATACAATGCAGCAAAATAATAAACGTTAAATTAAAAAGAATTAACAAAAACGAATCTAGATCAGCTTAGATATCAGAAAAAAAAATCTATTATATCTGTTACTTACCCTAGATCGTAATAACCCAAAGGTATAGTGCGGTATGCACTCAAGTTACTTAAATAATAATAACATATCTAAATAAGGTATACAAGTAATACAGTTTGTTTTCATCAAGCGGGCTTGTTCGCATCATTTGGCTACGCTGCTAAGATAATTAAGAGCTTTACAAAATATGCCAAATAAAAAAAAATGGTGATGTGGCCATCATGTTACTTTCTCCGACTTTATATTTACGCTTTCATGGTTTATTTTTAATTGAAATCATATTTTAAATGTACATCGAGCGTTGTGTAAACTCCGATGAAACTGACGTTTAAAGCGTCAAAATTATGAAAGATAGAAAAATTATACTTCAAATTCAAACCCCAAAACAAATAGTTCCGTAAAAAAAAATTTTGAAAAAAAATCACGATCACAATACTTTCTCGTACTTCGTAACGGAAAAAGTAAAAATATTTAAAAAAAATGCCGATGACGTCACACGTCACACGTCACACGTCACACGTCACACGTCACACGTCACACGTCACACGTCACACGTCACACGTCACACGTCACACGTCACACGTCACACGTCACACGTCACACGTCACACGTCACACGTCACACGTCACACGTCACACGTCACACGTCACACGTCACACGTCACACACTGGTGACGTTACAATATTTTTGAGAGCGCCAAAAGTGTAATAAACAAAAATAGTAAAACTGTATATATTCTAATAATAAATTATCCCACAGTTATGTGTTCCAAAATTTGAAATTTTATTTAATGACAAACATAGTTATTTGTTTAACAAGGCAATAATGTGACAGATTTACGGACGCGGCTGGAGAATCCAGCCAAGTCAGGAAATCTGCTTTATTGCCGAGTTAAACACATTTTTCGCGGATTGTTCAGGAAAATTAGTTTTTATTAATTGGCTTTTTTGGTACGGGCAGCTCTCAATTAAGCGAAAAATATATTGTAATGTCAAACAAATTTCTGGGCGGCTTCTATTGGTCGACGCGGTGTCGTATCTGATTGGCGAAATAGCATGACGTAGTCTCACCTGATTGGCTCATTACTTCTACAGCCTAGGCATACATAAGCATTTTTAAAGCCTAGTCCGCAAAAGTTATATTTCACGGCCTAAAACCAGTCCGAAAAATCTTACATTTCATATCGATCCGCGAAAAAATTCTTTTGCCAATTTATCTCTAGATTTAGATCCACAAAAATTGCAATCGAAACTTTCCGAGCAACACGCATACATTTTGACGTTGTTACAGATTTGTTGACATTTTTTAGATTAATTTCGAATGCATTTATGATTTTACTGTTGAAAACCCAAGAATGAAAATGAAAGAAATTAGCAGATAATTATTGAAGACCTTCAAGAACGGGTACGGTGGTGTTTATTGATAGATATGCTTCTACAAACTGCAATCAGGATCACTTGTCAGAAGGATCACATGGTAATTACTAGTGATCAGTGACGGCTCGCGGGGTGACTCGTGGTACGGCCGAGGTAGCAGAGGTGGCAATACAGATAGATAGAGTCGGTTGCAGAGACGGCAGGAAGCGTGATCGAACCTATCTATATTACCATCTCAGCTACTTCGGCCGTACCATGAGTCACCCTGCGAGCCGTCACTGCTAGAGATCTACCGATACCGATATATGTATCGGTGTATCGGCCGTATCGGCCACTGAGCCGATAATCGGTATCAGCCAGTCATATCGGCTTTATATCCAGTTTTTAAAAATGGAAGCAGAGAAGACATCAAGAACTATAGAGGAATTGCAATCCAATCGGTCATCCCTAAACTTCTGGATAAATTAATTTCTATTCAGTTAATGTTTCATTGCAAAAATATTATTTGCAACGAACAACATGGTTTTTGTTACGGTAAGTCAGCTGTATCTAATTTACTAATTTACCAATCTTATATCTTAAAAGCCTTCGAAAGTAATTCCCAGGTGGATGCAGTGTATACAGACTTTTCCAAGGCCTTTGACCGTGTCTCTCAGTCTATCTTGGTAAATAAATTACAGCGGATGGGTTTTGGGGATAATATAACTAAATGGATTTATAGTTTTCTGACCGATAGGCTGCAATTCGTGAAAATTAATCACTTCGTATCCAAGGCAATTAATGTAACCTCAGGTGTCCCTCAAGGTTCTCATTGTGGGCCAATTTTATTTTCGTTATTTATAAACGATCTGAAACTATACATTAAACATTCGAAGTTCCTACTTTTTGCTGATGATCTCAAGGTATTTCGTATAATTACAGACTTAAATGACGCCGTGTACTTACAAGACGACTTAAATAACATCTATAGATGGTGCTGTGATAATAAATTGTATTTTAACCAGAGAAAATGTTTGTCCATATCTTTCGGTAGAGGGCAAATTATCAACAACGACTACAACATCAATGGAATAAGACTCTCTTCAGTTGATTACATTAAAGATCTTGGTGTTATAATGGATAGTAGACTCACATTTTCTAAGCATATAGATAGTATATGTTGTAAATCATTACAGACGCTGGGATTTATTAATCGTTTCGCGAAGAATTTTTCTATTGAGACTCAGAAACTTTTATTCATTTCTCTGGTGCGATCGCAATTGGAATACGCCTGCTGTATTTGGTCACCAATATATTCTAAACATATTTTACAGCTTGAACGAGTACAAAACAAATTTCTGTTGTCTATGTCTTATAGAAATGGTATCAACAGGATTGATTATAGTCGTAGCAACATGCTGTTGTCACTGAAATTAACCTCTCTTCGCGAGAGACGTAACTTTTCTGATCTATGTGTACTGTTCAAAATCGTAAACGGATTAATAAATTCCAGTGAACTACTTGCTAGTATAAATTTCAACATACCATCTACAACGAGATCAAACTTACTTTTCCGAGAAACGTTTCATCGCACTAATTATGCCCGTAACAATGCGGTCTGTCGGATGATGAGAATAGGCAACTTGGTCTGTTCTTCGCCTAATTTTATTTTATTCGGAACATCGTACAATAGATTTAAGCGCCATTTAAAATACATTGACTTATCACAGTGTGTCTCATAATATCCTTGCAATCTTATTTATTTCTTTTGTATTTATTTTTATTTTTGTATTTTATGTAATATGTATGTTATTTTTTTTTTTATAATAATTTTGTGTTTTACTGTTAATTTAATTATCATCATAATTGATTAATTGTAATTTATTTTTGTAAAATGGTTATTCCGTAAATAAATAAATAAATAAATAAATATCGGCTAAGGATATTAAAAAGTTTTTCGCCTGCCTCTACCGAAACAATATATTTCGGCCATAAAAATCTGGCCAAAAGTACGATTTAGGGCCGCTTTTACAATCGTCGGATAAATGATGGTTAACTTATACCCTCTTTAACTAATCCCATCGTTTATCTCTCAGTTAACGCACGCTGCCTTTTACAAACGCTTAGATAGATTTTCTCCCGAAACGCCAACGTTGGCAGCATTGAGGATACATGCGGTTGCGCAGTTTCTAGAATTGGCATTTTTCGTTTTGCTTGCGGAAAGGTTAGAAAGTTGTGTTTGTAATCATTGATGCGACCCTTGACCCCCTCGAGCTTCTTTTCAATATTCCACCTAGAAATATGCCAGAATGCATGTTTTTTAGAAACTAGTTTATCGCCCTCTAACGGCCCCTGTATGTAATACCGATTGCAGATCGCTATAATGCCGGTATGGTGCGTGTGCTTGCTGTGCGCATTGCCTGAGATTTATCTGTTGCTCCAAGCACCGGATAAGATAACTGCGAATTATCTGGTTCTTAACCCTAACCCTGCTTTAACTAGGCATTGTAAAAGCGTATTTTCGCATTTAATCCGGAGATAGTGTTAACCTTAATTTAACCGACTATCGTAAAAGCGGCCCTTAGGGTATCTAGGGCCGAAAAAATAATATGCATAATCTAGACAACCTTCGGCGGAATATGAGTAGGCTATGCAAAAATCTGACAGTGACAGTTCAATGGTGCGCGATATAAAATTTCCTGAAACACTATTTTTACTGAAGGCAGGCGAAAAAATATCGAGTGTAACTCATGCCGAAATGCTTTAACAACCCTTCACTTTTAGCAACCCGCTCGTGTTGCTAAAACCGGCGGGTTGCTAAAGCCTATTTTCGGCCCTTGATACAGTATATACTATATACAGGGTGGGGCACCGCATACGACACGGTCGTTTTATGGAAAATCATGCAACTTCGTGTTATTCTTTTCAAATGGATAGATGTGGGATCGTTGTATGCACAATTTAAAATTATTACGAGTTATACAGGATGTCCCATTAAAAAGATACACATCACAGTTATGTTTTTTCAAATAGAACACCCTGTATTTTTTGTCATTTTTGAATTCTAGGGAATAAATTAAGGTAAGTTACTTCAATATTCCCTATACCTATCGTTTACCGTTTTCGAAATATTTAAAGATTTGTTGAAATGCATGGTACGGGGGAAATTTTATATTTGCCTCAGTGATTGACATTGAATCATTACAATCATTTTTATTGTTTGGTTGAAGGTTCGAACTACAGCGCCAACCATGATTTAGTATAAAAAAATATACAGGGTGATAAAAAAATGTGGTAGAAAATCTTAACTTATAAAGTTGAATAACTTCGTTTTTTCAAATGGCATACTCTGTATTTGGTAACGTATTCTTACTTAGAATCCAATTCTCTCTCAGATTGTATTAGGGTTCTCTGTTCCTAATCTCAATAGTTTTCTTGTTTTTGGCGATTTTCGTATCAATAATAATTATTATAATCTGACAGATAATTGGATTCTACGTGATAATACGTTACTAAATACAGGGTGTGCGATTTGAAAAACGAAGTTATTCAACTTTATAAGTTAAGATTTTCTACTACGTTTCTTTTATCACCCTGTATAATTTTTTATACTAAATTATAGTTGGCGGTGTAGTTCGAACCTTCAATCAAACAATAGAAGTGTTTGTAATGATTCAACGTCAATCACTGAGGCAAATACAAAATTTCACCCGTACCATGCATTTCAACAAATCTTTAAATATTTCGAAAACGGTAAACGATAGGTATAGGGAATTTTGAAGTAACTTACCTTTATTTGTTCCCTAGAATTCAAAAATGATAAAAAATACAGGGTGTTCCATTTAAAAAAACATAACTTTGATGTGTATCTTTTTTAATGGGACACCCTGTATATCTGGTAATAATTTTAAATTGTGCATCCAACTATCCTACATCTATCCATTTGAAAAAAATAACACGAAGTTGCATGGTTTTCCTTAAAATGACCGCGTCGTACGCGGTGCCCCACCCTGTATATCAAGAAAATAGCAAAATCAAACTGAAAATATTTTTTTAGTTTGTAAAAGCAAAAAGGAACATAGCATTCGGTCTTCTTAAAATGAAGACAAAAACAAAGAAAGAATTCGGCTTCTACTTTTAGTCAATTATTTCACAGAACGTTCTTTGAAAGCGATGATGAACGGAGTTTTGAAAATCCGTTGGGAAGATGAGTCGAGGAAAGAATAAAAATTTCAATTTAATTTACAAAAGTTATCACGAGTTGCCGATGAGTTTTGACACCCATTTCCTTCAAAATTTCTAAATCTACTTACAGATAATGCATTTTTGACATGCTATTACAAAAAACAAATGACATTTTTGAGCTAAAATCAAAATTGCGTAATTCGAAAGATTAATTCAAATTAGCGTAATTCGAATTTTGCATTTTTTGTTTTGTTTTCGGCGTTATGCCTGGCTTTGATGCTATGACCATTAGCCATCATCAATTATATAGATGTTTTTAAGTTATAAATTAAATGAATAAATTAACAACTTAATAATGAAAGACGTACACAAACAACCACGGACCCGAACGAATACTTCTGGAAACCGAAAAATCTTTCGTCCGGGCTGGGAATCGAACCCACACGACCGCGGTGCAACCGGCACAAGCGCTCGCCTCTGCCCTCTACACCAAACATTTTGGAATTAGAAATATTCTCGTGGAATTGTCTTGAACATTTTCAAAACTGTTTATAATTAATGTACGTTTGGCATTCTGGAAAACAATTAATATTTTAAGGCCAGAAACAAAATAGTGAGCTGCTAGTCTTGAATTCGGGGAAGTGAAATTTGTATCTTTGGATTAAAAATATTAAAAAAATATATCACTCGTGGAATTGCCTCCAAAATTACTAAAACTACTTAGAAATAATGCATTTTTGATATACTAGAAATGAATTTATATTTTCAAGCTTTTAAACAAAATGGCGACATTCGTAACTTGAATTCAAGGAGGCAAAATTTTCATCTTGGTATTAGAAAAATTCTAAAAGCTTTATTACTCGAGGGATTATCTAAAACAGCTTAGAAATTATGCATTTTTTCATACACTAAAAAACAATTGATATTTCTAAGTTAGAAACAAAATGGCGACATTCGAAACTTGCGAAATTTGTATATTGTTGGAATTATAAATATTCTAAAAAAGGTATCACTCGTGGAATTGTCTTTAAAATCTCTAAAACTACTTACAATTAATGCAAGTTTGATATCTGGAAAACAATTGATATTTTAAGGCTCGAAACAAAATGGCGACCTGCGAGACTAAAATTCGGGGAAGTGAAATTTGCTTCGGACTGGAAATATTTAAAAAAATGTATCACTCGTGGAATTGCTTTCGAAATGACTAAAACTACTTAGAAATAATGCATTTTTGACATAATAGAAAACAATTGATATTTTTAAGGTAGAAACAAAATGGCTACATTCAGAACTTGAATTCGAATAAGCAAAATTTGCATATTAGAATTAGAAATATTATACAGGGTCCTACATCTCACCTCCCGTCTTCTATAGCTCAGTTAATAATTAAGTCAGGATTTCGATATTTTGTAGAATAAATTTGTATCCTATGATGCATTTCAGAAAAATATTTTTGATTATACAGGGTGTCCCAAAAAAGCGTGACGTCATGATGATATATTTTTTTAAATTACATGCTATATATTTTATTGCTAATTTGGGTCCCTTTTATGGTTGCGTACATACTCCTATAATTTTATTGGAATCGATTCAGGGATATCAGCAAAAAATAAATAAAACTAAAAAAAATCAGATTTGCACTATTGGTTAAAAAAATGAATAAAAAATAAAAATAGTGCCTTGTTAAGATTATCAAGAATAATATTTTGTCAGGGAAAAAATAATTCTTGAGTACAAAGAGCTTAAGTTAACAATACTTTAAACTTTTACATTACTAAAGTCAAAACAGTCTCTTGTCACCTAGTTAAATTTTAATGTCAATAAATTGTTTTTCAAAGCCACCATCGATTTTTATTTAGTAAAATGGCTATGGAAATGGTTGATAAAACGAGTTTTCTCCAAATAATTTTTAATGCGTTAGGAATTGGGACAGGGTTGTTATTAGGAAAAATGTTTGTTTTTTTTTATTCTGCATGGAATGACATAAAAATATAGAGGGGCTCCAATGTAAAATAAGAAAAATAAAGTGCTTTATAGAAACTTCATATCGATCAAACTTGATTAACGGGACCTTATTTAATAAGTACCTTGTATGATTTTATTAACAAGGCACTATTTTTATTTTTTATTCATTTTTTAAACCAATAGTGCAAAACTGATTTTTTTTAGTTTTCATTTTTTTGCTGATATCCCTGAATCAATTCTAATAAAATTATAGGAGTATGTAGGTAACCATAAAAGGTACCCAAATAAGCAATAAAATACATAGCATGTAATTTAAAAAAATACATCATCATGACGTCACGCTTTTTTGGCACACCCTGTATAATCAAAAATATTTTCCTGAAATGCGTTCTAGGATGCATATTTATTCTGCAAAATATCAAAATTCCAACTTAATTAGTAAATGAGCTATAGAAGACGGAAGGTGAAAAGGAAAAAAATATCATTCATGGAATTGTCTTAAAAATTTCCAAAACTATTTATAATTAATGCACGTTTGACATATTGGAAAACAGTTGATATTTTAAGACTAGAAACAATGGTAACATGCGAGACTTGAATTCGAGGGAGCGATATTTGCATCTAAAAATGATCACTCGTAGAATTGCCTTAAAAATTACTAAAACTACGTTTGCTCTAAAAAATAGTACCTAAGCTTGTACCCAGAGCACCTTCTTGACTTGAAATAATGCATAAACTTTTATCCTTTCAGGATATTTTAGTCCCAAAAACTAAAATGACTAATAGAAATGACAGTTAATGTTTACGATTAATTAGAAAAACAAAACAAAATATGGCTCATTAATTTTGATACTTACAAATGCGATGCGACGGTGCATTATAAACTCCCACCTTTGCAGAGCCTTCATTAATGTGAAATATCTTCGATAAAAAAAACTTTTCAAAAATGCAATTAATCATTTTTGTAAGACTGAAAGACCTCTGGTCAATTGCCTGTTGAGGTCATTTGTAAAAGTGTCTTAATAAATGTATTCTCTCTCTCTCTCATTTTTGTAAACTCAGAGTGTAAAATTTTTTTTAATATATTCGATGATTTTCCCTATTACGAAGTTATAAATATAATGGTATTTACATTATTTGTAAATAAATAATGTAAATTTTGGTTCAGCTATATACGAAGAATCTTCGTCTTCATTATTTATTTACAAATAATGTAAATACCATTATAAGTAAACATTTTCTTCTTCAAAGCAATATTTAGTGCGTTAATTATTGAAACTATGAATATTTCCAATTTGTACCGTTTTTTTTGCCCACTGTGTAAATAATACATTTTTGACATACTTTTAAGCTAGAAACAAAATGAGAACATTCGAAATTTGAATTCGTGGAAGCGAAATGTGCATCTAGGGATAAGAAACATTCTCGCACTCGTGGAATTGTCATAAAAAAATCCTAAACTGCTTACAAATAATGCATTCCTGTGGTATTGGAAAACAATTGAATGTGAGGAATTGCATCTCGGGATTAGAAGAAATTTGAAAGCAGTCTTCAAAATTTTTAAAACCACTTAGGCATAATACATCTTTACGTACCAGAAAACAATTGACATTTCTAAGCTAGAAACAAAATGGTGACATTCTAAACTACAACTGAGGCGTTGATTTCAAAACAGCATATGTCCAAAATTGTAGAAATCGACATTTTTGCGGCATCTCGTAGAGTATTTTGCAAGCTATCCGACGGTGGATGTAATTCATTTATGTATATACATGTACTAAGTTACAACGCTATAAATTCTATTTATTTTTAGTTTCTCCGTTACGAAGTACGCGAAAGTATTGTGATCATCTTTTTTTTTTCAAAATTTTTTTTACGGAAATATCCGTTTTGGGGTCCCTAGATGGCATTTCAACAATTTCTGGAAAAAAAAGTTTTGTGTCTGTCTGTCTGTATCTGTCTGTGCGGGCTGTATCTCAAAAGCTAATAGAGCAATTGATATAAAACTTTGAACATACGTCTTATTTGATAATCTGAAGAACTGAAAAGCTTTTGGTAAAATTTCGTATACCAGAAGTGGGTGTTTATCTTAACTGTTTTTGTATTTTGCCAATATTTTCTTAAATATAAAAAATATCACAAAAACATTTAAACAAGCATTGAAGATAACAAAGAAATGAACATCATTTGCTTGAAAACATTTTTCATAAAATCATTTTTATTCGAGAAAAAAATTTATTATTATTTTTTTAATTTTTGGTTTATAATTATAAAACGATAATAGTTACAGCAAATATTAATAATAATTGTAGAAAATACAAAATGAACAACTTATAAGAATAAGTTTTTTTCGAAATCCCTGTAGTTTTTGAGTAAACTGAGTTTTTGAATTTGAAGTATAATTTTTCCATCTTCAATAATTTTGACGTTTTAAACGTCAGTTTCATCCGAGTTTACACAACGCTCGATGTACATTTAAAATATTATTTCAATTGAAAGTAAACCATAAAAACGTAAATATAAATGGCTATGATACCATCAAGTCGGAGAAATTAACATGATGGCCACATCACCATTTTTTCATTGCAACATTGTTCTTGTTTCTGTTAAACATAACACATACAACTGTTTTTATTTGTGTAAATTGACTAAATGATAAGTCACTTAATACTATCAGATATCTATGATAACTGATAAAAATAATTATGAAAATAAAAGTTGTAACGGGTACCAAGATAAACAGATTTTTTTTTTATTTTCTCAAATTTTTTCATCATTTTTGGACAAATGCTGTTTATGAAATCAAGGCCGCAATTTAAGGAAGCCCAATTTGCATCTTCGAATTCTAAATAGAAATATTTAAAAAAGTTATCACTCGTGGAAATTGTCTTTAAAATTAAACTTTAAAATTACTTAGAAATAAAGCATTTTTAACAATTGATATTTTTAAGCTAGAAACAAAATAACGATATTCGTAACTTGAATTCAATAAAGCAAAATTACCATCCTGGGATTAGAAAAACTCTAAAAGCTTTATTACTCATGGAATTGTCTTAAAAATTTCTAAAACTCCTTGGAAATAATGCATTTTTGACTAGAAAATAATTGACATTTTTTAGCTGATATGGCGACAATCGAAACTTTAGTTCGAGTAAGCGAAATTTATATCTTGGTATTAGAAATGATTTTAAAAAATTATCACGCACTTTTAACATACTAGGAAACAATTGATATTTAGAAGCAAAAAACAAAGCGGCGACATTCGAAATTTGAATATGCGGAAGCAAAATTTACATCTAAGGATTAGAAAAATTCTAAAAACATTATAATTCGTGGAATTAAATTTATAATTCATAAATTCGAAATTTTGAAAAGTACTTAGAAATAATGCATACTTCTATTTAAATCGAAACGTGCAACTAAAGTTTTTGGATGACCAGTAGACCTGTTTTGTGTTACGCCCGGTATATAATTAAAAATATTTTTATAAATTCTAAATTGTATCAATTGATTCACACCATTTTAGTAACGATGGTGGTATGAATCATTTAAAAGCATTTAAATGTATTCATTTTATGTGTTTCGCCGATCACCGGTGACTTCCAGAGCGCTACGAACAATCTCGGTGTCACAAGTGACCCCCATGACATTCAAAGTGTTAATTGACATATTTTACAAATTTTTACTATAGTACAATCGCGCAGAGGTGACAGTGACTCATGTTTTTTCGATCTAATCATCGCGTCTGGATAAATATCTACACTCGTTCGCATGCTCAAGAAAAACGAAATGAAATACGAAACGTATGTCGATATGTAAATTCAAGGGCTAAGTGCAACGTATGTTTTTTCTCATTCTATCTATTCTAACCTCAAAATTCACGTGCTTGTATCTGGTTTTGACCGTCTCCGATTTCGATTTAGTTAAGAGCAGAATTGATTGTATCCATTTCATTAATAAAAAGGTTAAATTTAATGACCAATTTCCAGTTGTCTTTACCGATTGCCGAAAAATACACTCTCAAAGTTTCGTCGGGAAAATATTTACACGCTCGAGAATTTTTAAATTTCCCGCCTAGACTGAATCGAATTATTTTATGGACATACGTTTACTAGAAACTTAATTCAGGCAACATGGAGCGATGAGTCACTGTCACCTCTGCGCGATTGTACTATACATACGATGGTCTGCCGTTTGGTCGATGCATATCGGTATTGGCCACTGAAATATCAGCCGAATTAATATCGATCCATCTCTAGTCATTACCCTATTAGATTACCTTATTAAGGACGACATTTTGCGTGATAGAAAAAATGCGACAAACTAACTTATTTCAACGAAAACAGGATATTATAAAAAATATCCATTGGTATATTTCATATCATCGTTATAGCTGTATGATTACACCAGTTTTTGGAAGTATATTTTAAGGATATATGATATTTGCAGCTGTTACCAGTTGGTCACACACGTGCTTAATAAGTTAACCGAATTCACTATTACTAAGAATTAAAGCATAAAAGAAAATTGGTACATCAAGATTTATTTTTTTTTATTTCCAATTATGATCCATTTTTTTTCATCAACTTTTAAATTGTTTGGAATTTTAGAAACCAAAATTACTATTAGACAGGTGAAAGTGCAACTGTTGACTGATTGCAGTCATTTCCAGGACACGTTCCTCACGATTCAACAACAGGTCGAAAACGAGTTTTTTTTTATTACCATTAGTTGCATCTGCTGAGCCGATTCATGAATCCGGATAATTTTTGGGTCAGACCAACTTGAAAATTGTTAACCCATTTTGTTATCGATTGAAAAGCTAGAAATATTTTTCTATTGCTATTGACGCCGATTGAAAATTGAGGAAATCCGCGTTTACCCATTTTGGTATGAAATAGAAACTATTCACATAAATTTTTTGCTTCTTGTGTCGGACGTCGATCCAACTTTTACTATTCTCTTGGGAAGATCGGGTTCAATAAACGCTGGCCGTGAAATCTTCTTCTGGTCGCTAATCGTGTTTGTTTACTAATTTCAGCCGGCGATCATTTGCCATGCAAATTTCTGTCTGTTGCAAAAAAATAAGTGCCGTTAATTTGGAAAGTGATTTTTAGAAATCGCGTGCGGAATTATGGATTTTAAGAATTTCTCCATTTCATTTTCTAAATCTAAAGATGACACCTGTCTTCAATGAATGCATCTTGGTTTAAGGCACATCGATAACCAAGGTCAACGCGGTTTCTTTGATAAAAATTTAGAATAACTATATGTTCCACACAAAAAAAATCTGATGAAAGGAAGACGCCGCTTAATTAATTACAATTATAAACCCTAACTTTTTGCAGATGGATTAAATAAATTAAATAAACTTGATTAAATTCTTGAAAAAAAATCAGGATAACCATATCTTCTGCACAAAAAAATCTGGAGAACCGAAGACTTTGCTTAATTATTTACAATTACAAACCCTAACTTTTTGCAGATGCATGAATTAAACTGAATAAATTTGAATAAATTCTTGAAAAAAAATCAGGATAACCATATCTTCTGTACAAAGAAATCTGGAGAAAGGAAGACTAAAGACTTCGCTTAATTATTTACAATTACAAACCCTAACTTTTTGCAGATGCATGAAATAAACTAAATAAATTTGATACAATTCTTGAACGACCCGTTTTCTTTTTAGTTGTTAAGAGTAAAAGAAGAAAGGTTTATTAATCAAAAGTAAATCACTGGAAGAAATGAAATTATTTCCACTGCGAGTAAAATTACAAGAAAGCCACACCAACCGATAACAACCAAAAATATTTTTTTTAACTTTCGGGAACAACAGTGGAGTGTAAATTAAACACCAACGTGATTGCGCCGACAATTGCCCTCATTTACTTATTAACCAATGAAATCGAATAACGTTGATGATTTGAACCAATAAAATTCTAATTACGGTGCGTAACAGACCACGCTGCATATTATGCATGGCAATTCACCCTGGGTGGTATCTAATCAGATAATCTCTCATGTTGGTATTGCCTAGCAACGCGTTGGTTCATTTTCTATAACGTATAAAACGTCAGTTATTGCCGGACTTTTAAGCAGTTTGCTCCCGAATTCGATCTGTTTATATTTTCGGGTGAAGTGTTAGTGCTTTCATCAGTAATAGTATTCATAGGCATTTCTCAAAATCTTGGTAAGCTCATTTTTACTACAATTATTGTGGCGCAGATTAATACACGTCTGACACTTGGTATCACTAAATTTATCTTTTCAAATTATGAAATGTGATTTTTCTGTTCGGCCAATTGTCTTCTCGAATCTAACTCCTGACTGATTTTCCCTAGGCAATTATTAGCGTCTGGATCACTCTTGCTTGTTGCTTCTAGAAAATCGTGAAAATGTTTTATTTTTTAAATTTCGTTACTTTATTATTAAATATTTTTTATAAATCAACAGGTTCCACTTCAAATTGATTGAAGTTAAGTTGTTCTTAAGATGTCACATAAGTTGTACTTGTTTTGCTGCGCACAAGTCTAATTAATTAATTAACATTAATGAATAGTACTCATTAGCTACTGTCATGACCTTTTGCTTTAATATAAAGGCCGCATTTCTCTTTTCCCGCGTAAAGAGAAAGAGCTTTCTCGAAAAGGTACATCAATTGGTGCGGTCTTTGCCTCCAGCATGCGCGTTCTCTCTTCGGATACTTATTCATATTTCTAAACCGCCGGCTCTGTTTTTTTATACGTAATTTGTATTAGAAAATATATTGATTGTAAGTTTATAATTCTAATATATACAGAGTGAGTCCTGCATGACCACATCATTGATACCTTCATGACAAAATTAAATTCACCTAAACATTAATTATGAAACTAAAAGATAAATGCATCCATTCATATAACATCGATACATATGCCTCTATTTCTGGTAATACGGGGTTATTGTTATGTTCGACCTCTCCCATTCCGTAATCGCGCCTCCTGTTGTCTTAGTTAGTGGTGTAAAAATTTCCCATTCTACTGTTGGAAATTGGTAATGTTCGATTTTTGTACTCCACTATAAATGAGTTAAACTTCAAATCATATCTTGTAAACCATTATATAAGTTAGAATAAGATTATAATTGCCCTCTTTGTTGAAACTAAATCCACTTCCCCATCAATTAATAAGAATAACTGGCATTCCCTACCACGGTGGGCTTGAACATGATTTAAATGCGAAGTTTTAGCACCACCGATTTTCTTTCGGCATTCGATTGCTGGAGTCATAAGAAGGCTAGAAAAAGAAATTCACCGTTAGGCTTGGAGCCGTTTTCGAAAAAAAAACCCTTTTTTCACGAGGAAAGATTCAGTGTTAGAGATATCGCGATTTTCGTACCTTTTGCTCACTTCTAGTTCCCAAACATCCCCAAGTTGGCATAAATGATGTTTTCCTATCAGTTTTACACTAGCGCACAAACATTTAATTTACAAAGCATAATTTTGAAATTGTTCCTTTTACTAAGACCGGAGATACTCATTGGCGATTCTCAGAAACAGGTTAAAATAGCAAAAATTTGAAAGAATGATTTTTCATTCGAATGAGTTTTGCGCTAGTATGTCAACAAGCAAGAATCATATCTTTTATTTCCATCCTTGTCTGATTTGCGGGGTCATCAAACTATCGCCAACCCCCACACACGATTCTTTGTTTACGTTTAGTGATACTGTAGATCGAATGAACAATGTTATTCGTGCAATTAGTTACAACTTCAGATACTTCGACATTTTGAGGTTAATTTGTAATTGTTCTCTTCGGAATTTCAATTTCTTGGGAAAGTATGGACAAAAGATCAAAGGACCATGCAGGGACCCATCAAGAAAATCGGGCGCGTATATATTTTCTCTGTTTGCAGAAAAAGAAACAAATGGTCAAAATCAGTGGTGCTTTATGTGTGAATCAAAAAAAAAAATGTGTGAATTATGCTGAACATGATGAACGTTTTCCTAATGTCTTATGTAAAGCTTGCAAAATTATCGTATATCGGTCAGTGAAGTGTGAAACTATCGAGAAAATAACTCTGCCAGACTATACAAAGTTCAAAATTTTGGAGAAGAATACTCGAGCAAAAACTCAAACGTTGTGCAGTTACACATTGTGTGAATTGGTACGAGATCCAGGGCCATATAACTTCACTACAAAAACGACAAGAACAAAAAATAGAGGACCAACAAGTGCAAAAAATGTGGTGAAATTTATTCTGTACGGAAAAAACATTTCTCCACGACCACCATAGAATTTAAGCATTCTGAAATCAATTTTGATTATAGAACGTACACATTCTCACTCTTGTTATGGAACAAAACACTATGCGCTTATGCGTTTTGCATATAATTCATTCCATAACAAGGGACAGAATGAATATTCTCACATCGTTTCGAATAAAACAATTAGCCTTGGATATCACAATTGTCAAAATACCATAAACATAACCACAAACGTGATAAAACGTAAGTTCTTTGTGTTCATTATTTGATTAGTCTATTTTATCTGGTCGAGGAGAAAGTATAGTCTGATACTCGGTAAGAATGGAAATTCAGATGCGATTCCACTCGCATCGAATTTCCATTCTAACCTTGTTACAGAATATACTATTTTGTACCCCAGGGAAACACTTCCCGAGTTTCAAAGAACATGTAAGTAACTCGCTTCCTCTGAAACTGAGAGAACACTTGGCGTGTTCTTTAATAAGGAACATAGTTTTAAATGAAGATACAAATTCTCGCAGCTCGAGCAATAGAACCGCTACATTTTCTCAAATCTATGGAAAGCCACTCAACGTTGAAATCACCCCGAAACTAAAAAAATCAAACTACAGGCCCGCAACAGATTTCCGCGGAAGATTTTTGTAAAATAGCCACAAATTACAGTGTCTCCAAAAATGTAGTTCAGGGCACAGCAAGAAACTTACGCGTTGGCTCCCAAAAAAGAAACCTGTTTGAACCACATCTGAAGACGAAACTATCTACACACCGCCACAGACTAGATGATTTTTTTTTATTTCAAAAGTTGCCCCATAATAACATCCAAAGCTGGAGAGAAAACGACCTCTACAGAAATATTAGCAAATGCCAATACACATGTTCCGGCTTTAATCGATTGTATAAAAGCAACTCGAAACAATGATAATTCCCATCTGAAGTTTGGCATTGATGGTGGGGGAGGTTTTCTCAAGATTTGCCTTTCAGTGCAAGAACCTGATTCCGCTATAATAGACGGTCGACAAAGATATTTAGAGAGCGTAGAGGCAAAAAGGTTCAAGGATTCGGGAGTCAAAAAATTATTTGTTCTGGCAATAATTGCAGGTACACAATTTGAAACTCGCCAACATATTGGTAGGAATCATGTCCCATGCCAGTAGCTTTCCATGTACTTGGTGCTTCGCCTCAAAAGAAAGTTTCGACACTTTTGGCGAGAGGAGGACTATACAAAACTGCCAAGAAAATTATTTAGAATGGGAAAAAGCCAACTTCAAAAGGTCCCTTGGAAAAAATTACAAAAATTTCTCGAATTTGCCTGTTCTTTCTAAAGGCACAGATGACTCCAGACAGATTATTGACATCATTGCATCTCCTGAATTGCATTTAATTCTCGAAGTAGTGAACACGCTGTATAATCGGATGAAAATGGAGTTCGAATTCGAAGCTTTTGTCAGCCACGAATTTGTGCATGGGGCCCCTGCATTCGCGGGTAATTTATGCAAATTGCTTTTGGATAAAACTGATGTTTTGCAAAATTTATGCAGGCCTGGTTGTCTGAATTATGTTAAATGTTTCCGGGAATTTCGAGCAGTGGTGGAATCTTGTTTTTCAATAATATAACTCTGGAACCTGATTACAGAGAAGCAATAGACAGATTCAAAAGAAGTTATCTAGATCTACAGATCAGTGTTACTCCAAAGGTCCATGCTGTGTTTTTCTATGTACCAGAGTTTTGCGCTAAAACAAAACAAGGGTTGGGGTTTCTTAGCGAGCAGGCCATGGAATCTGTTCACCATGACTTTAGGATAACGTGGGAGAAATATAAAATTAAAAAATGTCATCCATATTATGGAAGTAAATTACTGACCGCACTTCGAGAATATAACAGTGTTCATTTATAACTTGTGGCTCAATAGTAGATTTGTTTAGACATTAATTCACAATCATCAAACTATTCATTCTTGTAAAATAATTATTTAAACATTCTTTTTCATTAAAATTATCAGTTTAATGATCAAAATTTCAATGTTCCATCATTCCTTTTCCCGTCAGAAACTAGCGTGCAGAGTTTTTATTTTGGTGTGGATCCAGGAAAAGGTTTGTCTTTCTCTGATCTTCCATTATGGAATTTTCGGATTTCACATTTTTACCAAATTGAGTGTGTTCCAAGTCCAAGAGGAGTCCTCCTAGAGGTGACGCGTGGAAAATGCCTATTTTTCTATCTTTGAATTATCCATAGAAAAAAGTCGATTTTCTCAAAATTTGCTCTGAGGCTAACGGTGAAATTTCTTTTCTAGCCTTCTTATGACTGCAGGAATCGAATGCCGAAAGAAAATCGGTGGTGCTAAAACTTCGCATTTAAATCATGTTCAAGCCCACCGTGCTACCACTCCCATCATCTATCCTTAACCATAACCAATGTAGAGGGTCCATAGTCACAACCCATCCATCTCGTCAAACGCGTCGGGCATCCCGGTGCGAACTAAGTGAAGTGTTGGTTACTATTGCTTTCATGACTGTTTTTTTTGTGATTTTATTTTTGACTTTCCCGCGTGTATATATTTTATCGTTATCGCGCCTATCAGAATTTTTCTGCCTCTGCCCACATCCTTTGTGTTTCTTGTGCTGTTTCTTGTCGCATGCCGGACGATCCATGGCATCCCGGCCATCCACGACGCCACGATGTCTGCAGACGTCGACCTCCGGACGATCCACGGCAAACCGTCGTATATAGACGACGCAGATGTCCGAGGAAGCGACGCCCTCTGGCCCATCTGTAACTTCCTGTCAATCAAAGACGCCTCACTAGCTACTTTAGACGCCGCAAGCAGCGATCGCCCCGCCTACGAAAGGTGACCCGCCACAACCGCGATCGCCACGGAAGTTGCCATCACGATTACAGACCCGCGAATCGTGATGCGAGTAACTGCGACCGCGTCCTTTGACAAATTTTAGACTTGTTGATTAGTGCCCCGCGATATAGACGCAATAGTTTATTACGTGATCTCATGAACGCTCCTGTGCGCCATGAACAATACCACCTGAATAATCCATCGTCCGCACAGAATAGGCAACAACATCCGACCAGAACACCTCCAGTTCCAGCCGCTCCGTGCTCTGCTCCAGCGTCCAATGCACCAGCTGCCCCAAGTACAAGAGAGACAGACCGTACGTCTTGTTTGCCGCCGTGTCAGTGCACTCCAGGATGACAGCTCATCTCGGCCAGGACCAGACGTGACTGCTCCTAGTATGCGGCCAGCATCCTAGGACCCAAGCATCCAGAGATGCAGAGATCCGGTGTCGAGATGCCCGAATCCCCTGGCACCACAACCGCGCAAGAATCCCCAAGGACCAGCGTAGAGAGCAGCCAGTGCTGCCTTCCCAAGATGCCCAACGGCAGTTCCCAGTGGAACTTGGATCCGGTGTGGGAAGACCGAATCCCATCACACCTCAACCTCGAAAGGATCCACCCTCGTAAGGATATACCCACCATGACGACTTCAACTGGCAGCTATCACATGTACATACTTTCTACGCTCTACAAAATTCTCTCGTTTTCCGGGGCCGTTTGTTATCAGCGCTTAGTTTATCTACGCGTCTTAATAAATGCGTAATCATCTTAATTTGCATTTTATGATCTAACCATTGCTTCTTTTCAAAATTATTATAAATCCGCATTATTGAAATTTCCAAACGAGATAAGTACAGCTGCCAGTAACAACACAATGAAGATGATCCTCCACCCGCTGTATAAGTAGTGAAATGTGCAGCTGCGAGGACAACAGAATGGACTGCTGATCCGCCCCCCAGCTGGGGCGCTCGAATTTCTAGTTACTGACGAGGCACATTCTTTCATCACCAATTTCAACGATCAAGGTAAGCCGCAATTTGAAAATTTAATTTAATGTGTTTTTCAACCACTGGTTCTGTCACCCAGATGGCAGCAAATAGAATAGGAGAAGAACATACCAGAAAGAATTCCTTAATTATGATTTTACACAAATAGAAGACAAATGTACAATGAAACTACAGTGTGTTGTATGTTTGAAAGTACTGACTTCAGAATCTTTCAAAAAAAGTCAATTGAAGAAACGTTTGCATAATTTGCATTCACATCTGTCTTACAAACCGCATGAATACTTTATAAATTTATAAATGTCTGTTAAAGGACAAAGATTGGACAGCAACTTGTTAGGTACCTGTGATCAGCGCTCAGCATCAAAGGCTAGCTTTGAAGTACCCTGGTTGCCTGCCTGAAACAAAAAACCATATACTATTGATGAAAATTTGGTTAAACCAGCAGCTGTGAAAATGGCAGAGATCATGTATGGTGAGAAAGAGGCGAAGAAACTGAATTCAGTGCCCTTGTCTGCAAGAATTGTAAAAGAAAGAATTTCTATCTTGGCAGAAAATGTGAAGGAAAAGGTTATTTTTTCACTAAAACAGGCTTAATATTTTGCTATTCAGCTTGATGAGACTACAGATGTCAGTAGCAATTCACAGCTAATGGTGTATGTTCGCTACAAAAGTACACATGCAATTGAAGAGGAATTGTTGTTTTGTTCTCCTCTCGAGTTGAGATCTCGAGGAATTAATGTGTATAATAAGGTAAGGAATACTTTGATACTCAAAGCATTAATTTAAAGTGGGAAAACTGTATTGCTGTGTCTGTGTCTGTGTCTGTTGATGGGTCATATTAATGGTTTTTCCGCTTTCGTGAAAAAAAATCCAAATATTGAAGTTACTCACTGGAAGCCGTCATGCATGATGTCATCAAGATTGTTCACGCTATCAAAGGACATGCACTAAACACGCGGCTATTTCGTGAATTATGTCAGGACGGTGAAGCTGAATAGCGGACCTACTTTATTATACAGAAAAAAATGTTTTTTGTTTTTTTCTGTTTTGATAATTGCAATCCATTACAAAAAATCCTACCACATCGCTACTTTAACCGACTCTAGCTCAAGGAATAAAAAAGTTAGCAAAGGTGCTCACTAAATCCTGAACACCCTCTGTATGTAAATATTATTTTCCTCGTATTTTGCTACCGGTAGCATACGATAATATATTGTATAGACCGTAACCAAATTGTTTTATTATTAAACCTACGTTATTTTTCTAAAATAATGCAAGAATATAAATTTTACCACTCAAAAAACCTGCAAAATTAGTTCTTTCATTCAAAATACAAGAAATCACCAACGTAATTGAACAGTCATGGCTATTAAACATGCGTATCTCTTTCATCAGCATCGCAAATGCATCCTGTTTTCACATTCATGAAGAGCAAGGACGTCAAATTTGCATCGATAATTGCGGATTATCGCAATCTGTATGATTGCAATGACAAAATACGAGCGAACACCGTAATCACGGTAACTTGTTCTAAATCGAATTGAATTGGTTTATCCCATTATAATTATCAACAACTTAATCTACGTACCTTTAACTAATTACCATTTTGAATTAAATACACCCAAACGAGCATTGATGGATATTAGTGAAAGTTAAGAGATTAGCACTGCTCTCGATTTTAGCATACGCCGAAGCGGCACAAAAACGCGACTGGTTTCGACCTATTTTACGGCTCATCGGTGTCATCCGTGATTTACATCTGGAGAAGCGTTCGCACGTTCTGCCATCGCAAAAACCGAAAGTCGGTTCCCAATAAACTTGATCTTGTGGGAAAGTGTTGTCGGAGATTTTCATTCAGACCGAGATGATTAATTGGCTTGTAGATTAATTAAATTGTACGATTCTGCATGGAGAAATGGGAGAGGTTTAAGTCGCACGGACTTATAATTGTATGTTTGTTGGATCATAAAAAAAAAACTACAAATAGCAAATATTTTAGTAGACCAGTTTTATCGGGGACGGCTTGTTATCGCAGGCTTTCATGTTTAGAAAACGAATCACTTGAGGCGAGTTTGCTAAAGAACTTGCCCAACAAAACCGGTATGAGATGTATTTTTTTTACAACTACATCAAAATACACGTGCAGTCGATTTAGAAATTTTTGCACGTGGAGTTGTTAATATTGACATCTCAAAGTTGGTCATCATTTTCGAATACCGATTTTTAAATAGGATGTTAATTTATTTATTTACGGAATCTAGTATTCAATGTGAAAAATACAAAAAGTTGTACAGGTATCCAATAATTACTAGGCTATACAGTGGGCCAAAAAAAAACAGTACAAATTAGAAATATTAATATTTTCAATAATAATTAACGCATTAAATATTGCTTTGAAAAACACTTTATAGTTTACAAAAATTATTAATTGCATTTTTGAATAGTTTTTTTATCGAGGATAATTCACATTAATGAAGGCTCTGCAAAGGCGGGAGTTTATAATGCACTTTTGTGTGGCATTTATAGGTACTAAAATTAGTGGGCTATGATTTGTTTTGATTTTCTAACGAATCTCAGACATTATCTGTTACTTCTATCAGTCATTTTAGTTTTTGGGTCAAAAATATCCTGAAAGGATAGAAATTCATGCATTCATTTGTAGTCGTGAAGGTACTCCGGGCAAAAGTTTAAGTACTATTTCTTAAAGCACAAGTACTTCATCTTATCTATAAAATTGGACTATTGACTGCTATATCAACTATTTATAAATATGAATAATTCACAAAGATATGACGGTATAAAACTACTTGTACCGTTTTTTTGGCCCACTGTGTATATTAAAGCTAATTAATTAAAAGACAAATTACATACTAAATCGGCCACTAATTTATTGTTAGAGCATCAGAAAAGAACAATATAAATATAAATCTATAACAGAAAGCAAAACAAATACTTGCGATAATAAAATATTAAAAATTTCATTGACAAAATACGTAACATAACTGTTATGAAGTAACTAAATTGAAGGTAGAAACGCCAAAGTGGCGGAATCTATTGCCTGAATGCTGTACTGAACCAAATCCGGGTGGCTTTAAGTTTAATGTTCACATTTATACTATTATATTTGCCGCCGCCGGCAATGTCCATATCTTGTCGGTGTTAAAGCCACCCGGATTTGGTTCAGTATAGCATTCAGGCAATAGATTCCGCCACTTTGGTGTTTCTACCTTTAACGGTGTTTGGAATACTTATATTCCAATAGTAATCTCCATTTCCCTATCAGCAACTTACTACACTGATGAGACCTGGAAGGTCGAAACCGGTCTGAAGGTGTTCTGATGGGGGAACAATATGTAATGTTTAACTAAATTGAATTAAATCAAATATAATAAAATTGTATATTAGAAAAAAGTACTAATAAAACTGAACATACTAAATTGTTTGATAATATGCCCACATGCGAGAATCCATAAATTTATCAATTATTAGTGCAGCTGTGCGTAACCCGACAATACCTATAAAGATTCGCCGCCAAATTAATCAGAATGTAATTTAAATCGTGCATGACAAAAGGTCACATTAGAGGAAACCATTACAAGGAATTATTGTTTTAGAATTATTGAGTCTAGACATGAGGTGAGACTTAAATCGCTGTATCGATTCCCAACCAATAAATTTTACATGTTAGGCGAGAATGAATGCCCCTTCTTTATATTTTTATAAGAAATATATTGGATGATCAATGCAAGACTCGTAATTTTAAGGCGGGATCAAAAATGTAGTTCTTTAGAAATTATTATTATTTCGACAATCAATCATTATCTGCAATCATAGGAAACGATAAAGTAGTAATCTTTAATGAGCTAAACTATTACGTGCCACCAATCTTTATAAAATTTATTAAAAACCTGATTTAAGCTCACTCGACTTTAAAACTCCCGCCGCGTCAGCAAATCCGCCACTTTATTGCCTAGCTACGCAAATTATAGCCATTTTACCATAAAATCGATGAAAGTTATATGATAGTCACATCGCGATATTTTGATCATGCCACTTATCCTAGACTATAGGTCCGCATAGTGGAGGATTTATCACTTTTTAGCCCCAGGAGCAATTCAATTTGAGGACCCCCTTCAAATATTGTTATCATCCCTACACCCTACAGTATGCATTCTAAGTACACGTTTTTTTTTTATTCAGGCACTATACCGGTGGGCCAAAAAATAAGATATGGCATTGAAAATGAACCAATACAAAATTACAACTGCCTAAATGTATTTAAAAAAAAACCGAAAGACGCAGGTCGCTAAACAAATTGGCGGAGCAGAGTAGGTTGTGGGCCCTATAAAGCCCTTGGAGCGCTCCGCAGACATCAAATGACACACAATCATTCGACTTAGAATATTCGAACTCAGAAGTCAGATTTCAAACTCGACTCATTACTCGACTTCGACATTCGATCACAACAGTCGACGCAGACCGGCTTCGCCGATGCCGCCGCAGCCGCCGATTCGCCACGCCGCCGCCGACTCTGATTCCGCTGCGGAATCAGCCGCCGACGCTTCCGCCACCGCCGCTTCCTTCGCCGCTGCTTCCGCCGCCGCCGCTTTCGTCACCGCCGCATCCATCGCCGCCGCTGCCGTTCCGCCGCTGCCATTGCCGCCGGTCTTCCATCCACGTACTCTCCCGAACATTAAATGTTGATGACTATTTACTCTGGTATGACTCCTATTTTGTGCCGTGACATTATTTTATTTCTTGATTTTCCCGCGTGTAGATATTTTATTTTTTGAACATTTCTGTAAATATCCGTGTGCAAATAATAGCGATTATTATCGGGCCAATTAGACTATTTCTACCTCTGCCCCATCCAGGCATGTTCTTGTGCTGTATTCATAATGACTCGACTCCATGAGCTAGCTGGAGGTCAACGAAGGTGGTTTTCACTCCGCTTTACGAGACTCCCCCCCCCCTGTGACAAGTTTCGCCCAACTCTAGGCCGAGTCCAATCCCGCGATCCGAGGATGCCAGCTACAAGGACCTACGGAGATACAGGTATGGACATCGACGAAGCGATCCCCTTCGAGAATCGGAGATTCGAAGAGCAGATTCACTACCTTCTAGTCAAGAGGGAAATTCTGATCATCCAGGCAGAAATTCACCACGCATGTGAGCAGCTTTGCCTGGAACGAATTCGCTATGGCTTTCCGGAGCAGACTACTGGGGACGTTGGCACCACCATTTCTGGTATGCACCACCTCCACTGGGGTACTTGATGGAACGAAATTCCAGGGAGCGACGCCCCTTACTGCGTACCATCCCGTTGCTGTCGCTGCAACAAACACCATCGTGCCGGAACCGACGCTGGTGCCAATCGCTGAACAAACGACGTCGTTTGTTCAGCTACCAACCATCGTAACAAAGACCGTCACCACCACAGCCGTCACAATCGTGACGCCACCGACACCGTCTCTAGCAGCCCAGCCAGGGCCGTGCAGCCACTTAGCCACACCGCCAAAACGACGTCTACCAGCGGTTATGCCAAAATTGTCCTCTAAACGACGCCATCTGACCAAGCAGCCGCCAGCTAAGATATCGCTAAACATGCCACTGCCAAAGAGAAAGCTTCAAACGACGTATGGGAGCCCACAACTTCGCCCGATGCCCTTGCCAGCAGACGATGCCCGCCCACTGGTCCAACCCAACGGCCACAGGCGCCGCGTTTGAAGACGCCGAACCGTCACCCGACACTACCCGCCGGACGTTCCATGGCAGTCCGTCCACCCACGATGCTACGCCATCCACAGACGCCGCCCTCCTGACGCAATCCGCAAACGCCATCACATCAATCAGCGACCACCTCGCCTTCGGAACGCGGCCAACATTAACTGCGACAACTACCACGATTATGGACCTGCGAGCCGTGACCTGAACGACAACCCGAACAATCCATGTCTGCCTGACCACATGGAAGGCACCACCCAGGAACGTATCGTGACGCTGCCTCCGACTAGCTGGCAAATACTCTTGGAAAACGGTTCCAATAGACACAGGGGTCGGAACCAGAATCGCCCACACCAGCCTAGAACACACCACTTACAACCACCCGTCTGCATGCGGGGACACATACAGTGTCGCCAAGATTGACAACACCATCCATGACCAGACCACCTCTAGCTCCAGCCGCTCCGTGCTCTGCCCAGGCGTTCGATGCACCAGCCGCCCAAGGACTGGAGAGACAACCGCACGTGTTGGTTCGTCATTTCTGGCCTAAAAATATTTTTACCCCTCTGCGGGGCAAGGAAAGTGAGTTTCGGGCGGACATACCCGACGAGTATGGGCTTCTTCTTCCACCATTTATAGGTGTCTCGAGGTTTAGATGATGTACGAACGTCGTGGCGAGCTCGTCAGTGATTGTCAGAAGATAACCGGAGTTGCCGTCGAGTCGTCAGGAGAATTTTTTTAATTTCTAAGATTATAATGTTTTCAAGTAATGTGTTTCAGATATTTATATTTTTTTCTACAATAAAGCTTGATATAGCTTTACTCATTTTGCAATAAAAAAAACATGATTAACTGGGAGTAATTCATATTTACAGTGAATTTGAAAATAGAACATGTTTTAACCACAAGTAATTATTGCAAAACTATACAGTGCTTATGCTTAGGTTAGGGTAAGTTTAAGTCCCTCCCCCCCCCTGGACCGCCCAGTAGTTTTAACCACAAGTAATTATTGCAAAAATATAAAGTGCTTATGCTTAGGTTAGGCTTAGTTTAAGTCCCCCCCCCCACCCCCTTGGACTACCCAGTAGTTTTACCCGCAGTAGATTAGCCATCGATCGTCATTACTTTCCGGTTAATGGTCATGTTTAATTAAATTTATCTAAAGAGAAAACAAAAATACAACCTCAAAATAATGCTAGTAGGTAAAGGAATAATTCTAATTTTATTCTGACCATTTCAATTCAATAATAAAGATACAAGCTGAAATTGAAAATTTTACATGGCAATTCCCTTGGATGCGATGGACACACGGTATACAAAAAAAACAATTCAATTTTTTATGGTATTAATTAAAAAAAAACTGTTGTGGCGTAACAGCTGGATCATCTGGATCTTCATTTGTTAAAACAGTAGAATTTAATACGCTACAATAGTTGAGAATTATGACTCAATTAGATTTAGGAGATTACAAATGTTGCGAACATAAATCCGTCATTATTTTAGACCCGCTTGGCGAGATTTGCCCACACTGCAGCGTGCCGCGCTGGTCTCCTACTGAAACATCGCCTTTTCATGGATAGGTATGGTAGGGATGGACAAAATTTGCGGGAATTTTAAATTTTCGGCCAGGATGGGTCGTCCCGTTCCCGCCGTGCCTGTGCGCACCAAGATGACTGTTCATCCCCGGTAGGACAAGGCGTGACTACTCCTAGGATGCCGAGACCCGGTGTGGGATGTCCGAATCTCCTCACACCTCACCCACGGAAGAATCTCCAAGGACCAGTGTCCCGGCCAGCATCCTAGGACCCTGATATGCAGCGATGCTGAGATCCGGTGTCGAGATGACCGAATCCCCTCGCACTACAACCGCGGAAGGATCTCCAAGGACCAGTGTCCTTACCAGCGTAGAGAGCAGCCTGTGTAGCCTCCCCAAGACGCCGAACACAAACAAGGGTTTCGCAAGTATAAATGAATCGATAAAAGAATAATCTAAGCGTTTTTTGGACCTTTGACAAACGTTTTCATATAGAGAAACTCTGAGGAGTTTCAAAGAGCTGGAGGGTAGAATTGGGCCTACCCAGAACCCTATGTTTCATTTAAATGTGTCCCACAAATGTTGTTTCTTTGTAGGTTTAAAAATTAAAATTCACTTGGTTTGTTTCACGATTTAATCGTGAAACAAACCAAGTGAATTTTAATTTTTAAACATATATTAACATAATGTTTCACCAAGTGATCAATGAGAAACAAGTATATGACATATTGTTTCTTTAAGCTTTTGAAACTGTTTGATCTCTCGTGATCTGACTAACAAATTGGTTTAATCTAACAATGTTTTGTAGGTTAGCTTAAAGTAGAAATAAAGGGCGCTGAGGTAGGGCTCCCTCATCCTCCAATCCTTAGAACACAAACAAGCGTTTTGCAGATGTAAATTAAATAATTAAAAAACATTTTTTGTGTATTTTGACAAATGTTTTCATTTATAGAAACTCTAGTGTTCAAAAGGTTGGGGGGTGGGATAGAGACCACCCGCCACCCTTTATTTAATTTAAATTATTACCACAAATGCTCTTTAAATTATTTTGAAATTATCACATCTCTAGTGATCTGACTAAAACATGATTTTAATCAAACAATATTTTCTAGGTTAGATTTAAGTAGAAATGAAGGGCGACGGTTGGAATCTATCCCACCCTAAAATCCTTGGAATAGAAACGACGGTTTCGCAAGTGTAAATTCATTGATAAGAAAATAATCTAACAGTTTTTAGGACCTTTGACAAACGTATTAATATATAGAAGCTCTGGGCGAGTTGAAGGGTAAGATAGAGGCCACCCCCTGTTTTATTTTAATTTTACCCACAAACGCTTTGTGGTTTTGAAACTATTACTATACATATCTCGTGATCCGACTCAGAAATTAGTTTTATCAGTGTTTTCTATGTTAGGCTTGTATGCAAATGAAAAGCGGTGGGTGGGCCGTATACCACACTTACGATTTAAAGAATATCTGGGGCGTGTTTAAAGGGTTGGATATATTTATATAGATATGACTATTATCATTTCATAATTTTAGACCATAAGAGAAAATATTTTTATTTTGTATTTTTTTCTCTAAAATCAAAAAATTCATGATATAAATTTCTGGATAAAAGATCCCCAGATCTTTGTTGTATTTAACATTTAAACAAAGATTTTTATACAAGGTGTCTGGTTTGGAGTGGGCCAAACGAAAACAGCAAGTAGCTAATGTTATTCTGAACAGAATAAAAATAAAAATAAAAAGCAACCTGTCAGTTGTTGACAGATGCATCAAGTAAAATTACTGCAGTGACTAGCAACATTTTTAATAATATTGATGCAATAATCAATTTTATTTTATTAGATCTTGAATAAATGTTACTCTAAGAGATAGAAAAATACAGAATTAAAGTAAATGTACAAATTGCGCCCCATGTGCACTAATGCAACAGTTTATTTTTTGCTTTTCCATTCTCATATGGTGTATGGAATATTAATTTGGGGCCATTCGTCTATTCGACTTCGATTATTTGCATTGCAGAGACGAGCCATCAGGATTCTGTCGAACGTTGGATATAGGGAAAATTGCAGGCAAAAATTTATCGAACATAAAATATTAACTCTTCTGTGCGCATATATTCTTGAATGTCTCCTTCACGTTAAAAAAACATCTCAATGATTACTTGACTGCTCAAAATGGATACAAACATGAACATAGCACCAGGGATAAGTTCAACTTGTGCCCTAAATTTTAAAGATTAAATCGTTCACAAACCGGACTTAACTACTATGGGATTCAGTTTTACAATAAATTGCCTCTAGAATTTAAGAACAAAGAAATATAAAATATATAATATATAAAAATATACAGGGTGTCCGAAAAGTATGGAATATCCCGTATATCAAGTTTTATGCCGTTGAAAAAAAAACTGAGTATAATAAAGATCATTCAAAAAAATGTAAGTGTTATTCGTTGCTCTTTTGTTTATAGCAAAAAATAAAATTGATATATCCAAGGTGGTAGATAACTAAGTGTTAAATAACTTCTATTTAAAACTTTTTTCTGGATGAGCTATACGGGATATTTCATACTTTTCGGACACCCTGTATAAAATTAAAATAAAGCCATTCCTAATTAAGTTAGTTTTTTTATTCATGGGAGGAACATTTACCAAATAATTTTACCTGAACTAACGATTATGCTCCAGTACTTATTTACATTTAGTAATATTTTATAAATTACTATCTCTATATATGACCTGTGTAAACATGTGTTAGCAGCAATAAATACTATTACTATTACTATAACAATTACATCGCCGGCTAAAGGAACTATACGTTCTTGCTATTATGTCAGAATAATTTATAATTTCCTCTGCAGCGTTTATTGTCCACTCTTATAATTGTTCCTTTGTATTTATTGCCCTGGTCATCCAATCCATCTATCGGAAAATGTTTAGCCAATTTGTGATATTTATTGCATAATGGGGTATTGCTCCATCGTGTTGAAACCACATCCTAAGCCGTTGCGCAAGTTATATATCATCTGAAATTCCTACAAGTTTGTATAAACAACTGTTAAATAAACATTAATTTGCTGAAATCTTGGAATAATCTTCTTAGTAGCACAATATGTGTCGGAAATATTTTCTAAGTATTTATTTTACATTTTTATGTTTCAGATACATTAAAAAAAGTAAATATTTATATAAGTCCATGGAGATTTTTGTAGCCAATGAATTAATTTACAGAAACAAATAAAAAAATAACGATGCTACGTTTTCGTTATTGTTCTACACGTGTGCAAACCTCGTTGATATTCAACTATTTGGATTGTAGGATAGTGCCCACCCACCCCCCGTAATATTGACCTTAACTTAAGCTACAAAACCATGTTCGAGTAATGTTTGTTTGTTTGTAAATTCATTGGCGATGTGGGTTTAACAGTAGCCGAAACATGGTTTTTAATTTAAGTAAAAGTTACATTTTAGGGTGGTGGGTGGTCCCTATCCTACAATCCAATCAGTTGTTCCCCGCCAAAGTTTCCTCCAATAAATAAGTTTATTAAGAAAACTTAAATCCTTTAGTGTTTCTATTACACTTTATTGATTTCCACTTGTTAATTAATAATAATCTCCTGTTTATGATCCATGAATTGGACAAGGCCCACCCACCATCCCTTGCATCACCCCTGTTTTCGCTAGAAAATCGCATTTCGTATTAGTTTTAAAGTTTCAACTTCTCCAACGAGTTGCCAAAGAAAATTCTTAACTGGACAGAGTTTTGCTTGTTGGAATAAAGTTGATGCGAAGGGTGGTGGGTGGGCCCTATCCTACAATGCAATCAGTTGAACACAGCACAGTGTTGCTGCAAATGAAATAATTTACAGAAATAAATTAATATTATTATTTTTTTACAAATATTGCAAAAGTATATATGGTAATATTTCCTTAACATTTTATACAAAAATTGCTAAAATATATAAAAACCTGTAATAATCAATATCACAGAAATATGTGTTTTTCAATATTTAAGAAATATTTCGTGCTACTAGGGCTTTAAGATCATTTATCTCAATAACGGTAAGAAATCGGTTAATTTGAACTTTTCTGTTCGGAATAACATTATCTACTTCCTGTTTTCGTTTGGCACACTCGAAATAAAACACCATGTATATCAAACTATAACGGGTAGCAACAAAATATCGCTTAGGTTATTAATTTCCTATTGATCGGAATTGTTTCGGTGGACCTTAAAATTGATATATCCGTTGAAATTTCGAATTTGAAAAATCAACAATACAATTGAAATTCAAATTTCTTTTCGATTCTATCTGAATTTACCTATTGTCATTATCGTACGAATTTTAAAAATCTCGCCATGCCTTGCTATCATAAAACACACGAAAACAATTGAAGTTCAAATTTCAGATTTTTTACCTCCACATAAATTCAATGATGGCAATCCATTGATGGAAGAATTTTCAAAATGGGTTAGATTTGCCCATAGTAAACGTAATGTAAATTATAAAATACCTAAATGTTTGCCAATTTTTTCATAATTTATAGGCCAAAAAGTATGTTTTATTATTTTTTCTACGTCCATTAAAAAATGTACATTTTTTTTTCATTAATTTGCGTTCATAAAATATGTGTTTTCTGAAGCCTTCTGGAAGCGTGAAAAAAAGTGCCGTAGCGGTTCATTTTTTAACGCAACTAAAAAATCGTTTGCGCAAAGTGTGTCATGAACGCTTCGCAACAAGCCGCGAGTTCTGCCGATAAATGTCAAACATTCGTTTCCGATCAAGTAAACTTGACGATTATTATTATTTTCTTCACTTAAAAGTATTATTACTTATAAAAATTGATTAAGGCTTTATCGAATTTATTTAAAGTTACGGACGTAGAAAAAATTTTGTATGAAACTCGAGAGTAAAGCAACTTTACTCACTTGTTGCATAAATAACTATTATCTTATTTTTATTATGAACAAAAATAAAATTAATAATCTTTTATTTTTCATTTCAGAGCCAAGTTTTGTACCTCCCTGAATTTATGTGGGACCAGAAGCGCGCGCCTCGTACCCCTATTCGTAAATCCGCTACTGGGCCCATAGAGTAGAAAATTCGTTTTCTCGCAAAACACACACGTCAGTAAAAACTGATTATGTTCAATTTTCTATTAAAAGTATGTTCGAAAAAGAAACTTATTTGATGTCACGTGCAGTTTACTTCTTATAGCCTGAATCCTTTAAATTCCAGGTGTAGGATGATCATGAAAAAATTTAAAGATCGTGATTTAAACACCTAGCAATAAATACCATTGCGTGTTTGTATCATTTATAATACAGTACTAAATACATGTATTTGTGTAATTGAGCGAAACGCAATTCAAATTAGAATTGGACCATTTTGCAATAAAAAAATGTATAATTTCTCCATTGCTGCAAGATATGTAACCGTATCGGATATCATCTGAAAACAAGTGCATGCGTGATTGTCTGTATTACCTTTGCAGAAGAAATTCGCGCATGCGCAATATGTGCTTTCATGATAAGTTAATTAATGAATTTGTTAATTTGAGAATAAACTACACACTATTCTTCTGCTGTGTTTTACTTTTTATTGTAAAATTGATAAATGCATTTCGATAATGTTCTAGGAAAAATAAGGTCTTAAAATCGTTGTAATCGCTTATATTTGAATGTTTTTTTTTATTTTATTTAACTTTGACTAACTCCTCCTGGGCGAGGGGTCCGTTAAACACGCCAGTGGTGAATATATAGGGGTGGTCCCGATATTTCAAGGATAGTTTTTAAAAGTATTTTATAAAAATTTTATATTATTAGCTGGTAACAAAGGTCAAAATCATAACCCCCCGAAACTAATTTCGATCTAAGCACCTGCCTATGACATAGGGCCCATGGAATTCACGTAAAAAGAAATTTTGCTTGTCTCGGTTCCTGTAAGTCTCGCAAATAATTTTTATGAACAAATATTGTTCAGAATAGTCTCCTGGACTTGAAAAAAAAACAAAAATTAATTTATAAAATTAAATTAAATTTAATCGTTTTCGGCATTTCCAGTCGATGTGAGAACGATCCACGTAAAAAAAATTGCTTGTCTCGGTTCCTGAAGTCTCACAATTAATTTGTGTTTATTTAATTTTAAACATCCTACTTTTGCTTTATGCAACCGAAGTTACTTCAAAGTAATGAAATTGTTAATCGATTGCCTGTCGTGCATTGTAACACAATATCAATTTTACATGTAATAAAATATTAGCCCGTTATTGAGTTCAATACGTAGGCATGTTTATAAATACGTAACAGCAAATTTATTTAACAAAGCGCAAAAACATAATAGGTTTAACCGTTCAGGCGTTTCTGTGACAGGAAAACAACACGCAACGGTCGTTTTTATGTTAATCGCGAAAGTATGTCTATTATTTTTATTAGTTTCATTATACATTTTTTGTCGAGTAATTACAAAATGCTTAGCTTTTTGCGAGGAGATTAAGTAAGCGAGAATTTAATCTCTTTACTTGATATTTTTACAAATGGAAACATTTTCATAAGTTATACAAAACAAAGTTAAAAGTGTTTTATTATAATTTTTGAAATGTATAACGAAGTAGAAGCCTCCAGCATAAACAATATTATTTTCAATATGTACAAAATTTTTGAAAGTTCTGTCACTAACATTTTATTTGCTAGCAATACAATCATCAAAGTACCCCTCGGAAACTGTTTATGTGCACCAACCATGATACCTCTTCAATTCAACATGATGATATCTGCACCGTAGTTCACCAATTTCAGCAAAAACAATGTCCAAATGCCGTATTTGTTGATACTTGGCTAGTGTGTATTCTCAAGTAGAATCCAATTATCTTTCAGATTATAATAATTATTCCTGATATTATAATCGCCGAATACAAGAAAACTATTGAGATTAGGAACAGGGAACCCTAATACAATCAGAAAGATAATTGGATTCTACTTAAGAATACGTTACTAAATACAGGGTGTGCCATTTGAAAAAAACGAAGTTATTTAACTTTATGAGTTCGGTTTTTATACCCCATTTTTTTATCACCCTGTATAATTTTTTGTATGAAATGATGGTTGGCTCTATAGTTCGAACCTTCAACCAAATAATAGAAATGATTTGAATCGTTCAACGTCAATCACTGGGGCAAAAATAAAATTTCACCCAGACCATGCATTTCAACAAATCTTTAAATATTTCGAAAACGGCAAACAATAGGTATAGGGAGTATTAAAGTAACTCATCTTTATTTGCTCCATATAATTTAAAAATGACAAAAAATACAGGGTGTTCCGTTAAAGAAAACATAAGTCTGTAACTTTGTTATGAGACACCCTGTATAAATTTAGGGCGTGCAGCTCACTATTATACACAACTTTTGTATAAAACATTTTTCGAAATTTTGAAAAATAAGCACGTGATTGACCGTTCCCAGAGCTCTGAAACACCCTGTATATTAGTTAATCATTAATTAAAGGGCTTGAAGAAAGAGCAGCTTCGATATTTGGCAGTAAAAAGCAAAATAACGAAACTGATTCTAGTCCATTTGACCCCATTTTTGTAATATTTAAATGTAATGTATTGTCAATATTATTTATTTTTATTATAATTATGATTTAACATATTGAAATATATTTTTTAATGAGGGCCGGCGCCCTATAAAATGTTACATCCCTCGTCGGTTAACAGACACTACGCCAATGGTTTTAGGGTCCACCCATTGCCCTTAAAATCAACTTTTATATAAGCCGAACTTTTTTGCTTGGGTTAAATCCCATTGTCCGTTGAGTAGAAAATTTCGACTGACGATGGGTGGGCTCTATTGTACTCTTAAATCAGTAGGTGATGGGTGAACCCTATTGCACTCTTAAATCAATAGGTGGAAGTACTCTTAAATCACCTGAAACATCCCCATTTTACGAAAATCATAGACGACTACATGAACCAAATTTTATGTTTTTAACATTTTGCGCAGACTTTTTTGAAATATTTTATCATAGTAGCATTGCCAAAGGCCGTACCTATCAGTAAAATTAAAAACATTTTGGATACCTCACCTAAAACATCCCCATTTCTCGAAATACATAGACGACAACATGAACAAAATTTTATTTTTTGGACATTTCCTGCAGACTTTTTTGAAATATTTTATCATGGTAGCATTGCCAAAGGCCGTACCTATCGGTGCAGTTAAAAATATTTAGGATACCTCGCCTGAAACATCTCCACTTCACGAAAATCATAGACAAGATGAATTTTTTTTTATTTTTTGGACATTTCGCGCAGACTTTTTATAATATTTTATTTTTTGGACATTTCGCGCAGAATTTTTGAAATATTTGATCATGGTAGCATTGGCAACGGCCGTACCTATCAGTACAATTAAAAACATTTTGGATACCTCACCTGAAACATCCCCATTTCAAGAAAAACATAGACGACAACATGAACAAAATTTTATTTTTTGGACATTTCGTGCAGACTTTTTTGAAATATTTTATCATGGAAGCATTGCCAAAGGCCGTACCTATCAGTACAATTAAAAACATTTTGGATACCTCACCTGAAACATCCCCATTTCTCTAAATACATAGACGACAACATGAACAAAATTTTATTTTTTGGACATTTCCTGCAGACTTTTTTGAAATATTTTATCATGGAAGCATTGCCAAAGGCCGTACCTATCAGTACAATTAAAAACATTTTGGATACCTCACCTAAAACATCCCCATTTCTCGAAATACATAGACGACAACATGAACAAAATTTTATTTTTTGGACATTTCCTGCAGACTTTTTTGAAATATTTTATCATGGTAGCATTGCCAAAGGCCGTACCTATCGGTACAATTAAAAATATTTAGGATACCTCGCCTGAAACATCTCCACTTCACGAAAATCATTGACGACGACATGAACAAAATTTTATTTTTTGGACATTTATTGTCATCGACTTGAAACTTCACAAAACTATTAAAAAAACATTGCCTGTCCCAAAATTTCGAGATAATCTCATTCGAAGGGAGCGTGAAATTGTCGGAACATACAAACATTTTCGAGTCTTAAAAAAAATATATAAAAACAGTTGCAATTGACTTGAAATTTTATAAATTTATTCAAAATACATTCGGGATTATAATTCTATTAAAATGTGTAAACACCACATTCCTAAATTCTGTATTTTGATAAAAAAAAATCTGTCTGAGGAATATTTTAAGTAAGAAATTGTTAATTGTTTGATTAATTTATTGCGTACTCTATACAATATTTTAATTAATAGAATTCTTAGTATATGTTATTGTAAGACATAACAGTCTGTACCATTTGTAAAACGGCCACCGAACTGATGGTTATTCGTTATTTGTGTTGTGAGATATTAAACTGAATTGAAAAATGCATTCAATAAAATTAAACCAATTTCATCACTTACCAATAATCCGTCTTCATAACTGATAATTAAAATCCATTTTCGTTAATACAATTGTCTTCTATCTGCACACTAACACACCTTAACACTCACTCGCCGGAAGATAAACTGCCCGACTTTCAATGATTAAAAATAGGTGTACGTTTTTGCATCTTTGTCTATCTTGTGTTCAGATTGAAATAAATTTAATTCGAATCGGAGCTGCATTGATAAACACTGATAACAGGTGAAGAAAGAATGCGGTTTTGCGATATCAATACCGGACGTGAATTTACCTCCGGGGCAAAGGTGAGGTGAGATGATAAGACTGTTATCACCTGACGAAATTTTCCAGTTCCGTGCGCGAGTTCGGTGTTAAAATTGTTTAATAATGTGGTGGAGTGTTGTTTTTGGATTATCATTTTTGAGTCAAAGGATGGATTGTCGTCTTATGGACATTATTTGATGAAGGTAAGTGCACAGAGCTGAGTAATTGCAAATGTTCTCAAATAATTAATAATCTAACAATAGTCAGTTTACTTAAAAACCAAAAAGATTTCGAAAAAATGGTGTTGTGGCCATCATGTTACTTTCTCCAACTTGATGGTATCATTTATATTTATGTTTTCATGGTTTATTTTCAATTTAAATCATATTTTAAATGTACATCGAGCGGATGAAACTGACGTTTAAAACTTATGAAAATTATGAAACGTGGAAAAATTATACTTCAAATTCAAAAACTCAGTTTACTCAAAAACTAAGGCGATTTCGAACAAAACTTATTCTTTATTAGTTGTTTATTTTGGCATTCTCTACAATTATTGAAATATATTTGCTGTAGCTATTATTGTTTCATAATTATAAACCAAAAATAAAAAATAAATACATTTTTTTTTTCTCGAAAACCAATGATTTTATGAAAAATACTTTCCAACCAAAGATGTTCATTTCTTTGTAGACTTCAATATTTATATAAATGCTTTTGTGATATTTTTCATATTTAAAAAAATATTGGAAAAAATCAAAAACAGTTAAAAAAAGCTTTTCATTCTTCGGATCAGTGGCGGCTCGTGGAACATGTTGATGGTAGAGCCACTTATACAATACCCCCTCCTTTTTTGAAGAAACAAAGAACCGTTTATCCTCCTAGACCAATCGAATATGTTGGCCAAAAAATCCAATATTTGGAAGAAATCAACCGAAGATCTAAAATATCGGCCAAAAAATCAAAAATCCTGGTTTAAAAATAAAAATGCAGACCAAATAATTGAAAATATAAGCAAAAGAAAAATAATTTGCCATTTTCAGACCCAAAAATAACTCTTTCTAGCTTAAAATAACTTCCAACGAGAAATTCGCAAAATAGCAAAAATAAAAATGACAAACAAATTCGCAAGAAAATCTAAAAAATGAAAAATTAAGACCAAAAATCTAGAATTCGTACCCAAAAATCAAAGCGGTAGACCAAAAAAATCAATGTTTCTTATAAACGAATCGAAAATTTAAGTCGAAATAAAGAACATTTCGGCCGAAACACCTAAAACTGAAACCAAAATAATCGAAAATACAAAATATAGGCCAAAAAAGTAAAAATCCACAATAGGGCCTAAAAAAGTGAAAATGTAGACAAAACATCGAAAACGAGCGTAAAGATAAAAATTGCAGACAAAAAAATCGAAAATTTCTACAAACCAATCGAATATTTTAGTCAAAATAAAGAAAAATAAAATCGAAAAGGGCAGAAAGACCTAAGGTCGATAGCCCAGACAGAGACATACTAACAAACTTGTATATAAATAAAACGTTACTGTGTATACTATATATGTAAGTGTCTGAATAAAGATGTTGATGATGTAAAATCGAAAATACAGAAATCTGAAATATGGGCCAAAGAATTAAGAATCCTGATCTAAAAATAAAAGCGCAGACAAAAAATTGAAGCAAAATAATTTGCCACTTTCAGCCGCCAAAAATAAGATTCTGACCAAATTCGAAAATATTAGCAAAAAATAAAACAAATTCACGAAATAGAATCAATAATCCAAGTTAAAAATGTAAAATATAGGATAAAAAATATACCTAAAATTTTAAAGTATACGAAAAAAAATTGAGACCAAAAATCTAAAATTCTGCCCTAAAAATAAAAATAGTGGACCAAGGAAATAAATTTAAAAAAATAAAGAAAAATCTAGGGCAAAAGATTAAAAAAAAATGTTGGTCAAAAAGTCGAAAATTTAGACAACAAATCCAAAACTAGGCCCTAAAGATAATAAATGCAGACTAAACGAAAAACCAAAAAATAGAACATTTTAAGAATAAAATCAAAAAGTTAGGTCAAAATAAAGAAAAATTTAGATCAAAATCCCACAAGCACACTTCATCAATTCATTAGATCGCATCATCCGGATAGTTCCACAAACTAACATCAAACAAAATTAAATTTTCCTTTTCTTTTCTTAAAACAGGGCAGAAAGACCGATGGTCGATAGCCCAGACAGTGACTTACTAACCAAATACAAATAACTCAAAAACTTAAAAATGTAAAAGTTACTGAAATAAAGATGTTGTATATAGATTTAGATCAAAAGATTAAAAAAACTAATGAATATCTGTAATGTTGGCTAGAAAGTCGAAAATTTTGAGAGTACATCGAAAACTCGGGCCTAAAGATAATAAATGCAGACTAAAAAATCGAAAATTTCAACAAACAAAACTCGAAAATACCGGAAAAAATAAAAATATATCTCGCATAGAAATCAACAATTTAAGTTATAGGTATTTTAACCGAATTCAAATCAAAAATTTGGAACTAGAATTAAAAATTCGGCCCGAAAAATCCAAAATTTGGACAAAAAGTCGAAAATTTAAACAATTAAATCGTAAAAGGTCAAAATAAAGGATATTTAGGCTAAAAGTTAAAATATTTTGACCAAAAATATCGAAGATTTAAAAACTAAAAAGTCGTCGGGAGAAATAAAAAATAGTCGAAAATTTTAACAATGAAATCGAAAATATAGGTCAAAATAAAGAATATTTAGGCCAAATGATCAAAAATATCGAAAATACAGACTTAGTAATAAAATATGCAGAATATTCTAATAAGAAAATTATTTAAATTAGTCTAAAAATCACTCTATTGTTCAAAATAATTTTTAATAGGAAAATTTAAATTTTCGCTTTAATTGTCCAAAAAAGTGAAACTAAATTGAAAAAGAATTCAAATAAAACCATTAACTTTGTTGGGATCACCATATTGTTTTAGTGCCGACAGTTTTAACAACTTAAGATTTAGAAGATACATTTTGAATAACTCAAATAAAACAATTCACTTGGTTAGTATGACTCTCAGTAGCGGCTCATGGAACAAGTTGATGATACCTTTACAATATGGGGAGGCCCTCCTTTTTTGAAGAAAGAAATAACTAATAATCTTCAGAGTCTAAGATTATTTTGAGCTGTAAAGCTTCATAATTTCAACAAGCTGAAAATATGATTTACGCGTACTTTCGATTTATCGTGCGTTTACATTTACGTAACTTCACCATCAAACAAAACACATGGAAAACAAAAACAATTTTAAGAATGAATTTAAAATTCTTGCTGAGCTTAAAACTGCAGGTAGTGCCATGGCTCATTGGCTCTATATAACGAGCCGCCCCTGCTTCGGATTGTCAAATAAGACTTATGTTCAAAGTTTCATATCAATTGCTCTATTCATTTTTTTGATACAGCGCGCACAGACGCACAGACACACACCCCGACACAAACATGTTTTTACTTTCTCCGTTACGAAGTACGGGAAAGTATTGTGATCGTGAAAAATTTTTTTTTACGAAAATATCCGTTTTGGGGTCCCTAGATGCTATTTCAACAATTTCGAGAAAAAAAATTATTTTTTATTTTTTTATTTTGTATTCATAATTATGAAACAATAATAGTTACGGCAAATTTATGAATGAACAACTTATAAAGAATAAGTTTTTTTTCGAAATCGCTTTAGTTTTTGAGTAAACTGAGTTTTTGAATTTGAAGTATAATTTCATAATTTTGACATTTTAAACGTCAGTTTCATCCGAGTCTACAAAACGCTCGATGTACATTTAAAATATGATTAAAATTGAAAATAAACCATAAAAGCGTAAATATAAATGATTCCATCAAGTCGGAGAAAGTAACATGATGGCCACATCACCATTTTTTTTATCATTAAATGATATTTACAAATAAAAAAGGTGCTAATTGTATATTGATGTGCATTAAAGCATTAAAAGGATTACTCCGGTACTAGAAAAGTTGCATCAGTTTGATTTCTGCAGAATTTCGTCATTGTTGCACTGCAGGAATCACGCGACGTTACAATCCTGCGCGTGAAATTCCTAAGGTAATTATAGAGAAATACGAAAACGCGAAGAGAATTTCCAGAATTACAAGTTTGCACGTGCCCCTGAAACGATTACCCGAACCATTGCCTGATCGGAATTGTGTTAACTTTCAACTATCAAGCAAACATATCTGTTTTAGTAAGTGATTCATAGAGAATGCTTCCTTATATAATAAAACCAATAAAGATGCCAGTTTTTGAATATATCAACATATGATTAAGATGTTCACGAGACCGAAAAGTTATAGAGTAATATTAAAGTATCTAAATTTTGATATTTTCATTGTTATGTTATGTTGTCAGCTTTGTGCTCTACAAGTACTAAAAAAAATCTTAGCACTGTGTTGAAATGTGGAAGAAAGTGGAGAGATGGGGAAATGTTAATTCTAATTTAAATTTTCATATTATGTCATAGGTTTATGCTTTGAGGGTACTGAACAAATTCTTAGCATAGTATGTTCTTAATAACATATTTTGTTCACGATAATCGTATAATATGCACATTATTCAATTTTATGGGCTGCATAAATGGGGTACATTTATCACTCAATTTCATTAAACACGCATTTGCGTGTTTAATATGCTTATTAAACACGCACACGCAATTGCGTGTTTAGTATGGTTATTAAACACGCTAGTTCACGCTTTGGTTCACAGAACGCGATTGATGATAATATTTTATTTTAATACTGATTTCAACTTTGATGTTATTTTTACTTTCTCCGTTACGAAGTACGAGAAAGTATTGTGATCGTGATTTTTTGTCAAACATTTTTTTTACGGAAATATCCGTTTTGGGGTCCCTAGATACCATTTAAACAATTTCTGGAAAAAAAAAATTGTGTCTGTGTGTGTGTGTGTGTCTGTATCTCAAAAACTAATAAAGCAATTGATATGAAACTTTGAACATATGTCTTATTTGATAATCCGAAGAACTAAAAAGCTTTTGGTAAAATTTAGTACACCGGAAGTGGACGTTTACCTAAACTGTTTTTTGTTTTTTGCCAATATTTTCTTAAAAATATCACAAAAATATTTAAACAAATATTGAAGGCAACAAATAAATGAACAACTTTTGCTTGAAAACAAAACATTTTTCATAAAATTATTTTTAATCGAGAAAAAAATTTATTATTATTTTTTTAATTTTTAGTTTATAATTATAAAACGATAACAGTTACAGAAAATTTATGTGTATAATAATTGTAGAGAATGCTAAGAATGAGTTTTTTTTTTAAATCCCTTTAGTTTTTGAGTAAACTGAGTTTTTGAATTGGAAGTATAATTTTTCCATTTTTCATAATTCTGATGTTTTAAACGTCAGTTTCATCCGAGTTTACACAACGCTCGATGTACGTAAATATAAATGGCTATGATACCTTTCAGTTCGGAGAAAGTAACATGATGGCCATATCATCATTTTTTTTTCTCGAACGACTTGCTCCACTCGCCTGCGCTGTGGACGAGCCGCTGTTCCGCAAACGTCGTTCTCGTGATTAATACCTATCATTATATGCTCGTTGTACAATATACTATTAAAGGTAGATATATCGTGAATATTTTAGGCATTTTGAGCAATTTAATCATATAAGATTTTTTTATTGAAGTGTTCGACAAATGAAAACGTTAATTTCCAAAAATTTATAACTAACGAAAAAATTAACAAATTTTCAAAAATTTTATCGGTCTTAAAGGTTTACACGATTCAAAAATTTTCCATGCATTTTCGTCAAAAAAAAAAAAAATTCGCGCCAAAATACAATTTTAATTTCCTATGTTCTTGATACACGATTTATAAATTTTCCGTGCATTTTCGTCAAAAATATTTGTTCGCGCCAAAATACAATTTTACTTTCCTGTTCTTGATACACGATTTAAAAATTTTCCGTGCATTTTCGTCAAAAAAAATGTATAACAGGTTTTCAAAAAATTTAATCAACGTTATTTTGTAAATATATGAAACATTTTGAGCAATTTAATCACGTAAGATTTTGTCGTTCTTTTTTTGTTGAAGTATTCGACAAATGAAAACATTAATTTTCAAAAATTCCCAACTCGCGGTAAAATGGACACATTTTCAAAAATTGTAAGTAATTTTAAAGGTAGATATCTTGTGAACATATTAAACAATTTGAGCAATTAAATCATATGAGAATTATTTTTTTTTTCAATTTTTTTTTAATTGTTCGACAAATTAAAACGTTAATTTGCAAAAATTCATAACAGGTTTTCAAAAATTTTACTTAACGTTATCTTGTGAATGTATTAAACATTTTGAGCTATTTAATCATGTAAGATTTTTCGTTCTTTTTTTGTTGAAGTGTTCGACAAATTAAAACGTTAATTTTCAAAAATTCACAACTCACGGAAAATAGATACATTTAATTCATTTTAAAGGTTTACACGATTTACAATTTTTTTATGCATTTTCGCGCCAAATTCCATTTTAGGTTCCTATGCTCCTGATACACGATTTAAATTTTTTTCACAAAAATGCAAAAAATTTACATCGTGTATTGAGAACATAGAAACGTAAAACGGTATTTTGTAATTTGAAAGCGTGTATTTATTTATTATTTTTAGATTTTTTTATTGAAGTGTACGACCAATTAAAACGTTAATTTTCAAAAATTCATCTCACGGAAAAATCGATTTTTTTTTTAATCTTGTGAATTCATTAAATATTTTGAGCAATTTTATCATATAAGTATTTTTATTTTTTAGATTTTGTTTGTTCATGTCTTCAACAACTGAAAATATTAATTTTCAAAAATTCAAAACTCGCCCAAAAATTGACTAATTTTAAATCAAAAATCAAAGTTAATTTTAAAGGTAAAAGTCGTAAAAAGTATTATGATTTTATCAGAGTTTTTAAGGAATTCAATCATATGGATATTATTTTTTATTTCAATTTTTCCTTGTTCTAATATTCGGCCACTCGAAAAAAATAATTTTTAAAATTTATAACTCTCGCAGAAATTGACACATTTTTGGGATTTTATGGGAACGTATAATGGTATCTTGGCGCAAAAATATTTCTTTTACAAAAATGCATCCAAAAATTTAAAGCGTGTATATATTTATTATTATTATTTTTAGATTTTTTTGTGTTCGACAAATTAAAACGTTATTTTTTAAAAATGAATGACACGGAAATCGGTACACGATTTCACAAATTTTAAAGGTAGATAGATATCTTGTGAACACATTAAATATTTTGAGCAATTGTATCATTTAAGTATTTTTATTATTTAGATTTTGTTTGTTCATCTCTTCAACAACTGAAAATATTAATTTTCAAAACTCGCCAAAAAATTTACTAATTTTAAATCAAAAATCAAAGTTAATTTTGAAGGTAAAAGTAGTAAAATGTATTATGATTTCATCAGGTTTTTTAAGGAATTAAATCATATGGATATTATTTTTTATTTCAGTTTTCCTTTTTCAAATATTCGACCACTTGAAAAAAATTAAAACTCGCGCAGAAATTGATACATTTTCAAGACTCAATCAAAGTTTATGTTGTGAATATATTAAACATTTTGAGCAAATTCTTCATATAAGTATTTATTTTCTTTAGATTTGTTCAATTGTTCGACAATTTAAAACATTAATTTTCAAAAATTCATAACTCTTGGAAGAATTGACACATTTTCAAAAGTTTCAATTCATTTTGTTCACGAAAATGTTATAACATGCGCATTATTTAATTGTATGGGCAGCATAAACGGGGTATATTTAATATTCAAACGCGTGTAATTCGCTTATTGTGATCGTGATTTTTTTTTCAAACATTTTTTTTACGGAAATATCCGTTTTGGGGTCCCTAGATGCCATTTCAACAATTTCTGGAATTTTTTTTTTGTGTCTGTGTGTGTGTGTGTCCGTCTGTGTGTGTGTGTGTCTGTGTGTGTGTGTGTGTGTGTGTGTGTGTGTGTGTGTGTGTGTGTGTGTGTGTGTGTCTGTCTGTCTGTCTGTGTGCGCTGTATATCAGAAACTAATAGAGCAATTGATATGAAACTTTGAACATCAGTCTTATTTGATAATCTGAAGAACTGAAAAGCTTTTGGTAAAATTTCCTACACCGGAAGTGGGTGTTCACCTTAACTGATTTTTGTTTTTTGCCAATATTTTCTTAAATATGAAAAATATCACAAAAACATTTAAACAAACATTGAAGAAAACAAAGAAATTAATATCTTTTGCTTGAAAATATTTTTCATAAAATCATTTTTATCCGAAAATTTTTTTTTTTTTAATTTTTGGTTTATAATTATAAAACAATAATAGTTACAGCAAATTTAAGTCAATATTAATTGTAGAGAATGTTAAAATGAACAACTTATAAAGAATAAGTTTTTTCGAAATCCCTTTAGTTTTTGAGTAAACTGAGTTTTTTTTTCCATCTTTCATAATTTTGACGTTTTAAACGTCAGTTTCATCCGAGTTTACGCAACGCTCGATGTACATTTAAAACATGATTTCAATTCAAAATAAACCATGAAAACGTATATATAAATATATAAAATGATATCATCTAGTCGGAGAAAGTAACATGATAATAGAAATAGCCCTGTAAATTCCACACTTTCATCGACAGATGCTCGACATTTTGACACACACATCCTTAATAACATATCTTTAGATCTGCTTAAAGAAAATTATCCGGACAAAACTGAAAGACAAATTTTGAAGACAAAATTGCACCTTTTCCAGAAATCGTCGTGTAAATTCCACAATTTTGTCGACAGATGCTTGAAATTTTGACAAATACATCTTAAATAATATATTTTTAGATATTTTTAAAAAATTATCCAAACTTTCTTCTAACAAAAATGGCAGCACCAGAAGACAAATTTTGAAGACCGAAAATGCATTTTTTTCAAAAATCGTCCTGTAAATTCCAGATTTTTGTTGACAGTTCTTTCAAATTTTGACAGATACATCCTAAATAACATGTGTTTAAAACTGTTCAAGGAAAATTATCCGAGTTTTGCTCTAACAAATCTGGAAGACAAATTCTGAAGACAAAACTTGCACTTTTTCCAGAAATGGCCCTTTAAGTTCCACAATTTTGCCGACAGATGCTTAAAATTTTGACAGAGACATCCTAAATAACATACCTTTAGATCTGCTTAAAAAATGTATCCGAACTTTGCTCTAACAAAACTGGAAGACTAATTTCGAATACAATAATTGCACTTTTTCCAGAAATCGCCCTGTAAATTCCACAATTTTGTAGACAGATGTTTGAAATTTTGACAGATACATTCCAAATAAAACATCTTTAGAATTATTGAAATAAAATTATCCAAAGTTTTCGGTGATAAAAATGGCAGCGCTTGAAGACAAATTTTGAAGACCGAAAATGAACTTTTTCCAGAAATTGTCCTGTAAATTCCAGACTTTTGTTGACAGACGCTTGAAATTGTGACAGATACATCTTAAATAATATATCTTTAGATATGTTTTAAAAAAATCATCCGAACTTTCTTCTGACAAAAATGGCAGCACTAGAAGACACATTTTGAAGACCGAAAATGCCTTTTTTCCAGAAATCATCCTGTAAATTCCAGATTTTTATTGACAGATGTTTGAAATTTTAACAGATACATCCTAAATAACATAAGTTTAAAACTGTTCAAAGAAGATTATTCGAATTTTGCTCTAACAAATCTGGAAGACAAATTTTGAAGACAAAAATTGCATTTTTTCCAGAAATCGCCCTTTAAATTCCACAATTTTGTCGGCAAATGCTTGAAATTTTAATAGATACATCCTAAGTAACATACCTTTAGAATCATCTAAAGAAAATTATCCGAACTTTTCTCTGACAAAAGTGGCAGCGCTTAAAGACAAATTTTTAAGACTGAAAATGCACTTTTTCCAGAAAACGTCCTGTAAGTTCCACAAACAGATGCTTAAAATTTTGACAGATACATCCTAAATAAAATATCTTTAGGATCGTCGAAATAAAATTATCCAAATTTTGCGGTGACAAAATAGGCAGCGTTTAAGGACAAATTTTGAAAACCGAAAATGCACTTTTTCCAGAAATATGGTTTAAATTGAAAATAAACCATGATAGCATAAATACAAATATTACTATCAAGTCGGAGAAAGTAACATGATGGCCACATCACCATTTTTTTCAATTGTAATTGTATTTACAACTTTAATTTTGATTTCCTTTAGATTTTGCTTTTAATTTTGGTTTTGATATTGATTTTAATATTGTTTTTGATTTTGATTACAATTGAAATTTTATTTTTATTTTTGATTTTGATTTAATTTTAATTTAATTTTGATTTTAATTTTCGTGAACAAAGTATAGTGTACAACTCGCATATAATGGCTATTCATCACTCGAACAATTTGCTCCACTCACCTACGGCTCGTTCCGCAAACGTCGTTCTCGTGATTAATAGCTATCATTATATGCTCGTTGTACAATACACTATTCACGTTTACGAATTTTATTTATAACCTTCTAAAGATCTAACAACGATCTAAAATGAAAGTTGTATACTTTTCCTTGTCTGCACTTTAATAAATAAACAAATTATTTTTAAAACATAATTACTTCTTTTTATTTAGTATCTTTGTACAGTATCATATACAGGGTGTCTATGCTAAACCTTTCGTTAAAAGGTTATAGGGTTGCCGTTACTACTTTTGAAAAAAAAACTCGTCATACGGTTGAACAGTTCTTCTCATGTGAAATATTTTCAACTTTCTATCACTTTCCACCGGAAGTAGCAACCCCGTAAACTTTTAACGAAATATTTAGCGTAGACACCCTGTATACATTGTGTAATTTTTATAGCTTTCCTATTTGTTGTTTATTGTTGTTCCATAAACCAGAAAATTAGTCCTAAATTCAATATATAATTTGTTTATTTAATGAAGTCCTTGTAACACTGATATTGTAGATTAAGAGAAGTATCGTACTTTTCCATTATTACTTATTATAATGTGTCATAAAACGTGTGATAGCCATCTCGATTTATTTAACGTTTTTAAATGATACGACAATATAATTTGTAAAAAAATTCCACGAAATGCAGTCCCATTCTTCAATTTAATTAATAAAGGAAATTTCCAGCCGATCAAGGGAACAACAATCGACAATTGTAATGTAAATGAGAATTAGATGGGCCAAGAATGGGACCTTTAAGTGAGGACTTCCTCGGCCATTATTAAATCGGCTCGGCTCATTTGTGTGAAAGAAATTAATTCGAAAAGGTTGTCTGGACGACCGAGTCACCAAATGCACTCTCTCATGCACGAACAAAACCAGATTCTTATTTATTAGAATGTCCTCAAGGTGACATTTTTTACTAGAAAAAGGTGCACATATGATATTTGGAATCAAATTAGCTGTAAAAAATACTCATAAATTATATATGTTTTAATACCCTACAGTGCCCAAAGTTGTATTCAATAAAAAGAAACCCATTTTAATCATAATTTACTACATCTATTTAAAAATATAAACGGAAAAATCATTTGTTTTCAATTATACCTTCGAAATATTTATTTATGCAACAAGTGAGTGAAAAAAGTTACTTTTATCTCGAGTTTCATACAAATGTCCGTAGACTTTAAATAAATTCGATAAAACCTTGTTTAATTATCATACATCGTTGATTCGATATTTTTAAATTTAACTTTTGTTCAATTTGAGGTTAGAAAATTGAATAAATTTTAACTGCAGAAAAACCGATGATTAACTTATACAGGGTTCCCCATTAGACTACCCATTTTATTTTATTTATTAATTCCCTACGAGATAACTAAATAAGTTTATCTCTGTGGGATTATGTTCTGTAGTCTTTGGGATTCAAGTTAATTATTGATCAAGTAGGTACCTGTCACAAATAAGTTTTATATTAATAATTTTGATTTGATTACTCAATCCAACAACGTGTGTTTTGTGTACAAACTTACATAAGAAGCAATTCAATAGAAGAAGTTAGGCGTGCATTCCGGCGTCAGTTTAATAACAACAATAGAGGTCACGCACCAAATCGTAAAACTGTTAAGTTATGGGTTCGTCATTGGCGTGAAAATGGTTCTGTACAAAATTTGAAGAAGCCTGGACGTCCAAGAACAGTTCGTACACCAGAAAATATTGAACGAGTTAGAATTGCGTTTACGAGAAGTCCTAAAAGGTCTGCTAATGGACAAACCCTTATCCTAGGAATATCAAAGGGAAGCTTAGGTCGAATTCTTCAAAGAGATTTAAAATTTCATTCCTATAAATACCAAATGGCACAGCAACTTATAAATCAAGATAAAGAAGCAAGGTTAGCATTTTGTCAAGAATTTTTGAATTTACATCAAAGCGCAATTCACAGTCTCTTAATAAGCGACGAAGCAAATTTTTATTTGAACGGCATGGTTAATAAACAGAATTTTAGATACTGGTCAAATGGAAATCCTCGTGAAATCTTTACACAGAACCTCCATAATCCAAAAGTTGTTGTGTGGTGTGGAGTAGAATCTTTTGGTATTATTGGTCCGTATTTTTTTGAGGATGAAAATAACCGCGCTGTAACAGTAACTAGCTACGTAAACATGCTAGAGACATTCCTCATTCCAGAATTAAATAGACGAGGATTACTAAACGATGCCTTACTATTCCAACAAGACGGGGCAACAGCTCATACCGCCAGAAACTCAATGCGGGTTCTGCGAGAAACGTTTAATGGCCGACTCATTTCTCGACTTGGAAATTTGCCTTGGCCTTCGAGGTCCCCCGACTTAACGGCACCCGATTTTTTCCTGTGGGGATATTTAAAAGCCAAAGTGTTTGCGAGTCGTCCAGGTACAATCGAGGAACTCAAAGTCAAAATTCGTGAAGAAGTTGAAGAAATAGACAAAGGTTTGCTGCGCCGTGTAATGAACCACTTTTTATCTAATATTGAAAAATGTGTTGAAGTTGCTGGAGGTCATTTAGAAGACGTGATTTTTAAAAGTTAGAATTAAATTAGCCAAATATTGATGTTATCATAAATCCCAAAGAGTTAGCTGTAATTTAGTATAATAAAAAGTTTGTTTTGTTAACTGAAAAAAAAATTAATTCAATTATTAAAATGGGTAGCCTATTATGGGAAACCCAGTATAATAAATAGCGTTGTTTGACGTTGGTGAAACCAAAATTGTCAATTTTATTCGGTGAATAAATTGATTCATTAAATAACGTTTTAACGTTGACGTTGGTGAAACCTGCCCTAACATGAGCGAACACGGTAGGCTTGTACATGATTTAAATGCGAAGTTTTAGCACCACCGATTTTCTTTCGGCATTCGATTCCTGGAGTCATAAGAAGGCTAGAAAAAAAGTATCTCCAATTGAGATGAAAAACTATAATAGTTTACTTCAACAAATATAACAAGACTTTTAAGTAACGTTGAGCACTAAAGGGTTAAAAATAGAAAATTATCAATATTGTCGAGTAAATCCACTTAAGTCAGATTTACCCGCTGTCTAATTCATTTACCATCGGTTTACGCCGGTTAAAAAATGGACAAATGTGCAAAGAAAAGAAATAATATAAATCGGTTATACTTTATTATTATAGTAATAAATCAATGAGCCTTGCCATATTTACATTACTTAATTCATTTAATAATTTTTCGTATGATTATGTTTTATAAATTAGCATCAATTACTCTCGATGATAATTTTCTTCAATCTATTTATGGTCTGACCATAAATCAAACATGACATTTCTGTTGCAATATCATTGAAATAAATTAAATGCTAATCCCTTACTCGATTGTGGATAAGTGGCATTATAATTTATAGAAAAACTACGAAACAATTTATAAACTCTAACTGTAACGAAATGTAGCCTGAATCCAGTGTTGCCAGACTGGGGGGTTTTTCCCCAAAATGGGGGTAAATTATTTTTTTGGGGTATATTTTGGGGAACTTTAATCAATGGGATATTTTTTGGGGTGAGAATTTTATAAGAGGGGTATTTTTGGGAAAATTACATGTTATTACATTTGCTAAAATTTTATAGAATTTAGTCGACGCGTTTTATATATTTTTTAATTTTTTGCTCGAGTATTACACAATTCGAAAACTAAAATTTTCAAAAATTCACAACTCGCGAAATAATCGGTGGATTTTTAAATACTCCATTTATTTTTGATAAAACTATGATTTAAAAATCCAATTTAATTTTTATAGAATTTAGTCGACGCGTTTTATATTTTTTTTATTTTTTGCTCGAGTATTACAGAATTCGAAAATTTAAATTTTCCAAAATTCACAACTCGCGAAGCAATTGGTGGATTTTCAAAAACTGCACTTAATTTGATAAAACAATGATTTGCAAATCTAGTTTAATTTCTGTAGAATTTAGTCGGCACGTTTTATATTTTTTTATTTATTTTTTTCGAATATTGCACAATTGGAAATCTAAAATTTGCAAAAATTTGCAACTCGCGAAATAATCTGTGGATTTTCAAAAACTCCATTTTGTTTGATAAAACTATGATTTGCAAATCCAATTTATTTTTTTAAGAATTCAGTTGAAACGTTTTATATATGTTTTTAATTTGTTTGCTCGAGTAAAAATTTCGTACACCGGAAGTGGGTGTTTACCTTAACCGTTTTTTGTTTTAAATATGAAAAATACCGCAAAAACATTAAAATAAACATTGAAGACAACAAAGAAATGAACATTTTTTGTTTGAAAATATTTTTGATAAAATTATTGGTTTTCGAGAAAAAAATTAATTAATTTATTTTTTGTTTAGGTTATAATTATGAAACGATAATAATTACATCTTTAAATAAATAATAATTGTAGAGAATGCCAAAATGAACAACTCATAAAGAATAAGTTTTTTCGAAATCTCTTTAGTTTTTGCGTAAACTGACCATTGTATTTGAACTGAAATTTGTCATTTTCATCTTTCATAATTTTGACGTTTTAAACGTCAATTTCATCCGATTCTACAAAACGCTCGATGTACATTTAGAATATGATCTAAATTGAAAATAAAACATAAAATGTAAATATAAACTATGATACGATCAAATCGGAAAAAGTAACATGATGGCCACATCACCATTTTTACTCTACATAACCAGATGTCTATATGCTTATAGGACTTTTTCTCGGGCCTTTTCCCAGGATATTTTTTCAGAACATTTTTCAGGTCTTTTTAAAGGACATTTTGAAGAGAACTTTAAAAGAGGATTTTCTCAAGAACTTTTTTTAGGACTCTTTTTAGGTCCACTGGTATTTTTAATGAAGACTATTTTTCCGGTCTTTTATGTAGGACTTTTTCAGGACATTTTTTTATGACTAAATCGTTGTTTAGTGCGACTCTTAATGTTTACAGAATTATTCGCAAAACACTGGGCTTTCATTTTTAAAAAATCTGTGCTCATTCATAGTGTAGTTTTCCAAATAATCACTGTCAAATTCAAAAATGACCGTTTTCTGCGCTTAAAAATAGAAAAATCGTTGTTTTTTTATAAATTTGAAACTAGTACCTACTCTTAACTTCCATAGAATCAATGATAAAACACTGAGCTATCATATTTGAGAAAAATCCAGACTCATTAATCGCGCAGTTTTCTAAATAATCACTGTCAAGCTAAAAAAATACCATTTTCTGCGCTCAAAAATCGAAAAGCCGTTTTTTTTTAATTTGAAACAAGTACTTACTCTTAACTTTTACAGAATTATTCGTAAAACACTGGGCTTTCATATTTTAGAAAAATCTGGGAATATTAATAGCGTAGTTTTCCAAATAATCACTGTCAAACTCAAACATGGCTAATTTCTTCGCTCGAAACTCGAAAAATCGTTGTTTTTCTTCAAATTTGAAACAAGTACTTACTCTAGACTTTTACAGAATTCTTCGTAAAACACTGGGCTTTCATATTTTAGAAAAATTCAGGAATATTAATAGCGTAGTTTTCCAAATAATGGCTGTCAAACTCAAACATGACCATTTTCTGCGCTCGAAAATCGAAAAATCGTTGTTTTTTTTTAATTTGAAACAAGTACTTACTCTAAACTTTTACAGAATTATTCGTAAAACACTGGGCTTTCATATTTTAGAAAAATCTGGGAATATCAATAGCGTAGTTTTCCAAATAATCATTGTCAAACTCAAAAATGACCAATTTCTGCAATCTGCGAAAAATTGTTGATTTTTCAAAATTCAAAACAAGTGCGGACTCTTAACCTTTACAAAATCATTCATAAATAAATTATCAGGACTCTTGTTTCAAGATTTTATTTCCACCACTGTTTCTCCAGGACTATTTTTAATTGTATTAAGAGGACTTCTTTTTCAGGAATTTCTTAAGTACTTCTTGTTCAAGTATTTTTGCCCGAATAACTTTTTCAGAATGAAATGACATTCTTTTCAGAATATCTTTTTCAGGAATTTTTTTTCACGATCGTTTTTGAATTTTTTTAAGGGCTGTTTTATCAGGACATTTTCAGAATTTTCCTAACACTTCCTTTTCAACTTGATTTGAAAAACATTTAATTTCAGGATTTTTTGGCACGTTTTCAGGCCCATTTGCAGGATTTTTTCAGGACATTTTTTATAAGGCTCTTTTCAGGACTTCTTGCTTAGGACTTTTTTCAAGACTCTTTTTGGGATATTTTTCTTCAGGATAATTTCTTCAGAACTATTTCAAGACTTATTTTCAGTACTCTTTTTTACATATTTAGGACATATTATCAGGACTGTATTTCGGAACTTTGTTCAGTACTTGTTTTAGGACTATTTTTCTGACTTTTTTTTCAATGCATTTATTTCAGTTGTTTTGCATGAAGGCAATTTTTCAACATTTTTGAGCAGGACTTCTTTTCACGACTTTTTATCAGGACTCACTTTATTTCCAGCATAGTTTCTCCAGAACTTTTTTCGGGACTTTCTCAAGAACCCTTTTTAAGGACTTCTTTTTTTATTTATTTAATTTCCAAGAACATTCATGGATTAGTCAGGTTATGTTTAATGATGGTATTAGTTGATGCTTAAATATTCAAATGAATATGCAATTTACAAAATGTATACAAATATTTAGGATAAAAAGAGAAACAGAAAAAACAAAAATTAAGATATGGTGTATGTGTACATGCAGATTTTTTTTCAGAATCATATTTTCAGGAATTGTTTTCACGGCCTTTTTTTGCACTTTTTATCAAGACTTTTTCTGAATTTTTTTAATACTTTTTTTTCAAGACTATTGTTATAACTTTTTATTTTAGGACATTTCTTCGGGACTTTCTTTCAGGTTTTCTTCACAAGACTTTTTCAGGACTGTATGTTAGGACATTTTTATAGGACTCTTTTTCAAGACTTCTTCTTCAGGACTTTTTCAAGACTCTTTTTGGGATCTTTGTTCAGAAAATTTCTTCAGGTCTTTTTAAGCAATTTTTTATGACATTTCACAGGACTTCTTTCTCAGAATTTTTTTTTAGGATTTCTTTAAGAAGTTTTCAGGATTCTTTTAAAGACTGTTTGTACAGGGCATTTTTTTAGGATATTTTATCAGGACTCTTTTTCGAGATTTTTTTCAGGACTTATAACCTTCTCTTTCAAAAATTTATTTTTGGAAATAAATCTCCATATGGAGCCCTTGGGAAAATGGTACAAAAAAATAATACACAGACTGCGTGTTAATAGTTATGACATCATATGGCATCTGAAAGAAAGAAAGGGTTAAGGACTTTCTTTCAGAACTTTTTTAGAACCTTTTTTCGGACCTTTGTTCAGTACAGCTATTTCTGGTATTTTGCATAGTCTTTATTTTTCAGGACGTTTTTGTCAAGACTTTTTTCATAACTTTTTCATCAGGACTTTATTTCTGGTCTTTTTGAAGGATCTGTTGTTCAAGACATTTTTTTGTCGGTACACTTTTCAGAACTCTTTTTTTCAGGACTTCGTTGTTCAAGACTTTTACTAGTTTTTTTAGGACTTTTGAATTAGGACTTTTTTAGAAATACTTTTCAGGATTTTCTCATTCAGGACTTTTATTAAGTTTGTTAAGGACCGTTTAATCAGCACTATTTTAGAAATCGTTTTCAGTAATTTTTGTTTGTTTTTCGAGTAAACTTACGGTAAAGATTATTAGAATTTGAAGTATAATTTGTCATTTTCAACTTTTATAATTTTGACGTTTCAAACGTCATTACTATTCGATCTTGCGAAACGCTCGATGTACATTTCAAATATGATTATAATTAAAAGTAAACCATGAATGTGTAAATATAAATAATTATGGTACCATTAAATCGGAGAAAGTAACATAATGGCCACATCACCATTTTTTAATGTAGGTATTGAGTCAATAAAAGAATCATTAATAATATTTGCATATCCAAGGGATGATGGAATTTTTGAAATTTAGAAATTAGATTTGTTAGTTACGATATTTAGTGATTTTAATTCTCGCCATAAAAATGTTGAATTTGCTAAAAGTAATTTGTGAAGTATGTATGCTTTATTTTCATTTTTTTATTGAAATATTTATAATAGTTCCAAGTAGATAGGTTTCAGGTTTTGTTAAACTTTGCTCTGGCTTTATTTTTTTAATGATGTTAAAAGCTCAACATTATCAGTCATGGTGGTTCAGGTCTATTTATCTTAATGGTTTTGTATGGCGCTAATTTAAGGCTTCCAAGAGACAGTTATTTAAAGTTTCAACTTAATCACTGACGTCGGTTAAATAAAAGATATTGTCTAAAAGAGAAGACTCTAGTTCTAAGGTTAAATCATTAGGGTTAATGTTTAAAATTACGACATGTGATAACTGTTGGTTTAAAAGGGATTATTTCAGTTTTGGTTTCAACAATTGTTAAATCGTAATCTGAAAAGTCCACGTTTTTTACTCCGCAAGCTTGAAAGAAACAGTTATCTGATACGAGTATAAGGTCAATTGTTGATACTGAGGTAGCGTTACTCTGGTAACTTGTTTCATACCTAATGCATTCATGATTAGTTTAAAATTGGTTGTTTTGTGATCATTAAGTTTTTGCATATCAATGTTGAAATCACCGACAGAACTGACTTCATCATTTTGAGATTTACAAGTCATTAATCTCTATTCTCTCATTCAGGATTAATTTTTGGTTCCCACAATTTCATCTCGCAAAGCAATACCTACCATATCCCATTTTTTAAATTAAATACTTTGTACAAGTCTTCTTTTTTGCATTTTAACATTTTAATAAGAGGTGCTAAACAGAGACATAAATTTACACGATAAAGATTCTCACTGTCAACAGCCAGTTAGTGAAAGTTCCCAACGAATACCATCACTATCAGTACAACTAAGAGGTGCTCCTGATTCAATTTTATTTCCTTCATTTTAACACTATAAAATTTAATGAACTATTGAAGCAATTACGGGCGAGAATATATATTTTAAATTTGGACTGAATACATAATTCTAGGAACCTAAATAGGAGACGTTAACCTAGGTCACTTCCGCCCTTTTCCGCCCCAAGTGGAAAAATCGATACTACACCAGGAAACAGTGTATACGTTCACTACAAGGTGTGGAAACCACGTGGGCCCGCGTACAACAGCCTCTTTCAGGAAAAATGGAAGGAGCAAGAATGGACCACTCTATCGATCAGGAAGCTGAAGCCCACCCCACCACCACGAATCCATTGTCCTGGCGCAGGAATAGTAGCGCGGCGATCGATGCTTCCACGCGAAACGCACTCAACCCAACACCGAGAGCGCTTATTGCGCAAAAGCATCGCACGGCGTGCGCTTATATTGCGTGCAACCCTCCATGGTAGCGAATCGATTGGTCATTCTTCTTTCAGCTAGATAACGCGCAGTGACTGTGCGAGTGTGTGTGTGCCGCTGCTCGTGTTGTTTATGACAGACACGCGGTCTGTTACTCGTGCACAGGACACAGGATCGCGCACTGCTTCTACGGTACCATCCTGACATAAAATCATGGACGAAGAGAAGAAGAAGGACGAGGAGATCACCCTCAAGCCGAAGATGAGCCTGCTGAACGGGATCACCGTCATCGTAGGCAGCATCATCGGTTCAGGGATCTTCGTCTCCCCCGCTGGGGTTCTTATGTACACCGGAAGTGTGAACGCTTCATTGTTGGTTTGGACTATTTCCGGGGTGTTTTCGATGGTGAGTACCAATATATCTTTCGTTGAGTGTGCGTAAGAGGTTTGAGTGACAGCGTGCGGATACGCCGGGAGGGTTAGAACACGTGGAGTGATAACAAAAATTTCGGGTAGGCAGATTTAATATTTAGTTTTTACATAATATTTTCGCGCCGATTCAAATTTTACAAAACCATTCATTTTAATCTTTTCTCCTGCTTCTTTTTCGAAATTGTGTTTCTCAACCTTTTGGGGCCTAACTCTCACTTTGCCAGGTCCGCTTCTTAATTCGCTCCCTTAAAATTGTATAGATTGAAATAAAGTTATAAGTTTCTTGATTATAATGACTTGTGGGTTAAAATTTAGAGAATTTAGTAAGGTTTAAACAGATATTAAGAAACATATGTCGAAATCTGAAATTTTTGATTTTATAGAATTCCTAAGATATTGAAAGTATTTTGGATGATTATGATGAATTGTTTGTTAAAATGTGAAGAATATATTTTATTCTAAAAAGTATTATGAAATATTAATAATGGATTAACGAAAACTGTCAAAATCCTACAAGTTCAAAGGCAAGAAATTCGCGATTTCGATTTTAAAAAATTGATGAGGTGTTAATAGAATTTCTAGATAATGATAATTTATATGCTAAAAGTATAAGTTAACGAAAATTGACAAATTCTGAAATTTTTCAAAATCAATGTCAACAAAATTGTGTTCTTGATTTTAAAAAATTAATTAAATTACGAACACCTTAATCGATTTTGATGATTTAAATTCCAAAATGTAGCAAATTTAGTGTATTTTCAAAAAATGTAAACAAAGTTGCCAAATTCTGTTGTTTTCCGAGCTCAAAGTCAACAAAATCGCGTTTTTGATTTTGAAAAATTGCTCAACTTCCGAACGCCTTACTTGATATTGATGATTTAAATTCCAAAATGTAGCAAATTAGTGTGTTTTTAAAAAATATAAGGAAATATACATATCGTTTGAAGAGAGTTGCCAAATTCGGTTGTTTTCCGAGTTCAAAGTCAACAAAATCGCGTTTTTGATTTTGAAAACTTGTTTATCTTCCGAACGCCTTACTTGATTTTGATGATTTAAATTCCAAAATGTAGCGAATTTAGTGTGTTTTTAAAAAATATAAGGAAATATACATATCCTTTGAAGAGAGTTGCCAAATTCGGTTGTTTTCCGAGTTCAAAGTCAACAAAATCGCGTTTTTGATTTTGAAAAATTGCTCAACTTCCGAAAGCCTTACTTGATTTTGATGATTTAAATTCCAAAATGTAGCGAATTTAGTATCTTTCAAAAAATATTAAGAAATATACGTTCAAAGATAGTTGACAAGATCTGTTTTCCAAGTTTAAAGTCAAGAAAATCGCGTTTTTGATTTTGAAAAAATTGAATAGTGCCGCGCCGGATATTGAATGATATTGCAAAATTATATATTTTGTACTAGTTACGAACAGGTTGAATATTTAAATATTCAGGCTACATTTCGATTTATTACATATAAAAAAAAATAATTTAAATTACTTAACTTCGGTAAGCCTTACTTCACTTGGATGATTCAAATTTGAAAATGTAGCGAATTTAGTGGTTTTCAAAAAATATAAAGAAATATACATATCGTTAAAGAAAGTTGCCAAATTTTGCTGTTTTCCGAGTTCAAAGTCAGCAAAATCGAGTTTTTATTTTGAAAAATTATTTAACTCCTGAACGCCTTACTCGATTTTGATCATTTCAATTCCAAAATCCAGCGAATTTAGTGTATTTTCAAAAAATATAAAGCAATATTCATATCGTTTAAGGAAAGTTGACAAGATCTGTTGTTTTCCGAGTTCAAAGTCAACAAAAGCTAGTTTTTATTTTGAAAAATTGCTTAACTTAACAAACGCTTCGTTACTTGATTTTGATGATTGAAATTCCAAAATGTAGAAAATTTAGTGTATGTGTGTGTGTTTAGTGAGTCTGTGCAAATTGCCAAAATCTGAAATTTTTAAAGTTAACAAATCCTCGTTTTCAGATTTTAAAAATTGCTAAGGGGTTAAACGCATTTTTTGATTATGATATTTTATATGCTAAAAAGTAGAGATACAGTGTGTTCTAAATTGTCTTAAAAATATCCATGCCGAGACAATGGAAATTGCGAAATTCGAAATTTTCCAAGTTAAAAATCAACAAAATCCAGTTTTTGATTTTGATAAATTGTTTAACTTCCGAACGCCTTACTTGATTTTGATGATTTAAATTCCAAAATGTTGCTAATTTAGTGTGTTTTCAAAAAATATAAAGAAATATACATATCGTTCAAAGAAAATTACCAAATTCGCGTATTTGATTTTGAAAAATTGCTTAACTTCCGAACGCCTTACTTGATTTTGATGATTTAAATTCCAAAATGTAGCGAATTTAATGTGTGTTTAAAAAATATAAAGAAATATATATTGATTTTGATGATTTAAATGCCAACTTCTGTTGTTTTCCGAGATAAAAGTCGACAAAATCGCGTTTTTGATTTTGAAAACTTATTTATCTTCCGAACGCCTTACTTGATTTTGATGATTTAAAATCCAAAATGTAACGAATTTAATGTGTTTTTAGAAATTACAGAGAAATATACATATCGTTCAAAGAAAATTGCCAAATTCTGTTGTTTTCCGAGTTGAAAGTCAACAAAATCGCGTTTTTGATTTTGAAAAATTAATAAATTTGAGGCAACCTCACTTGTTGCAGAAACATTCAATAAATTTAATAAAATGAAATATAGCCTGAATATTTGAATATTCAACCTGTTCGTAACGCTGCAAAGCAAAATTGAGTCTTACTAAGACTACAAACAAATAACTTATTGAAACAACTACTTCCCTGGCTAGTGCCACGCCGGATAATGAATGATATAAAATGATACATTATGTATCAGTTACGAACAGGTTGAATATTTAAATATTCAGGCTATATTTCGTTTTATTAAAGAAAAAAAAAGAGAGAAGTCCTTAGCTTCCGAAATTTTCAAAGTTAGCAAACTCTCGTTTTCAGATTTTAAAAATTGCCAAGGGGCTAAACGCATTTTTTGATTATGACATTTTATATGTTACAAACTAGAGAATGAAGCGTGTTTTAAATTGTCTTAAAAATATCCATGCCGAGACAATGGAAATTGCCAAAATTCGAAATTTTCCAAGTTCAAAATCAACAAAATCCAGTTTTTGATTTTAATAAATTGTTTAACATGCGAGCTTTCTATTTTGATGGTTTCATTTTTAAAATGTGGGGAATTTTTTGTTTTTTCAAATGTAAAAAAAGGTTAATTTCGCAAATTTATAACTTTTCTTAATCTTAGTAAGGTTTAATAACATTTGGTTCTAATCTAATAATAATCTTAAGTCACATTATTTTTTAGGCGATTTGTGTCATCTCTGATGACATGCATTTAAAATGCATTCGCCCTCATAACATGACCATCGCCCCCTAAATCCGCATTCTTAGAAAACGCCCACCAGGGGGCGATATCGCCCACGTTGAGAAACATTGTTATGCGCGATCAGTCATTTGAAAAATTTTCTCCTGCTCGAGAAATTTTGTGTAAAATAAAATTCAAAAAAAAAACATTGTTGAGAATTTGGTCCACAAAGTAATTTTTAACGTGTAAATGGATTTTTCCCATCTTATTAAATAATATAAATGTTGTTAAATCGTTTTTGATTGAGAAAGTTGTCCATTATTCGACCGAATTATTTTCTCCACAGGTGACGTCCAATCAAACGATAGCAGTTTCATTGCCCAACAGGTTTCAGCCAATGACATGACGACGATTTTACTTTCTCAACAGTTTAGTAGTTACTATGGTAATGATTTGTTTTTTGTCAGCGAACTGCCAGAATTTCTAAATAGAAAAATTATTCGTTAAAATTTAATATAAACAGAAAAATCTTTAGGTAATTATTTAATATGATGCGAAAAATTATAGTATTAAACTCTTGAGCAAGTTGGCCTTTGCCACTTTGGTGAATTCTTCTTCACCCTCGTGGCAATGGCCAACTTTCTCACTCGTTTAATAATATACTATAAATCCATGCTTCAATATCAATAAAATTTAATAGCAATTTGTAATACTATTTATTACAATAGTAACTCCACTCTATTTAATTTTGAAAAAGTCATGTTTTATTACCTCAAAATTTTGAAAGTATATATTTTTTACTATGATTGAAAGCAATATAAAACATTTAAACTATTTTTTACAGTATCTGCATATTTCACAGAATAAATGATAAAAATTTGGCATCAAAATATTCATAACTTACTGAGTTATGGATTTTTTTTCTTACTAGTTGCAAGACTACCGGGGAGCCACAAGAACGGCAAAACACCTTTTTCCATAAACTGTCAACTTGAATGTCTTGTAAAGTACTTGACTAAGGCTAACAATATTTTACAATTTGGTCAAACGAACTTGTAAACAAAAATCGTCAAAATCTGAAGTGATGGGTGAACTGATGTGGACCCGTAGTCCAATAAGCGCCAAATTTCTTATATATACAAACATCTTTATTTAAGAATTGATACAATTATGTATAACATACATATAAAAATTTATGTTTTCCGCAATTCTCAATTGATTATCGACCGCAGGCCTTTCAGCCATCTAAATTTCTTATTTACCTTGTTCTCTGGAAAATGTTTCAGTTTGAGTTAAAATATAAGTTTTGGTATTTTGTCAGCTAAAGATACGCGTTCAACAGTCCAAAAGCGTAGTTTTTTCGGTTGAAAGATTTGTTATACCAAAGGCTAGTTACAGTAGCATGCGAATTAATGTGAATAGACGTGAAATATTCAAAAGACGATTTTATTAAATAATAATAATAATCGTTTATTGCCCTCCTTAGAGGAATACAATGGGCCAGCGACCTAAGTCTTTCAGCCAGATTTTATTATTTATAAAAGGTTACAAATAAGTAATTACATATTGTTTAATCGGTAGTAGAAAATATGTCTCCCTTTGGCGGAAATTACTTATTTGGTATTATTTGGCATAGAATCGACCAGTTTCTTTCAGTTTTCCAATAATTTATCATCCCAGAACCAAACCCCAATTACAGCTTCTATCATTTTCTACTTCGTTGTACAATCCATTTTTTTCGAAGCCTAGCTTTACAATCAGCCCACAAATTCTCTATTGGATTTAAATCTGGTGAATTTCCAGGCAAGTAATATTAAGTACTCTCTTTAAAATATTTAATCATTTTATTTGATCTGTGGCACGGAGCTGAATCTTGCTGGAAAATTGCTTCACCATTACGAACAACTTTTTCCATATCATTAACTAATGTTCGACCCAGTAACTCTTTGTATTTTGATTCATTGTTCATCATTCCTTCAATTGGTATACGAGATCCGGGCCCCATCTAGCAAAAATAACCCCAAAACATCTTCTTCGGGATATTTTTTACTGTCTGATCAAAAAGATTTTCGTTCTGTGATTTCCTGTCGTATCGTGACCGCTGGCCCGGTACTAAAAAGTGTGTCTCATCTGAGAACAACACAAATAATCTTCAGTCCAGCACGCATATTTCTTAGCCAATCATTGGAGCAGTTAACAATTGCTTTTTCTGCGGTCGGATTGCCTTTATTTCCGATTCCAGAAGTGCTCCACCAGTGACGGTTCGCGGGGTTTTTTCTGGTACGGCCGAGGTAACAAGGGTGGAAATACAGATAGGTAGGGTCAGTTGCAGAGACGGCTGTCTGCGTGACCGTACCTATCTGTATTACCACCTCTTGTTCCTCGGCCGCACCAGAAAAAACCCCACGAACCGTCACTGTGCTCCACGTACTGCCAAATCATGAATTGCGGCTACTGAAGCAGCCAGGTCTAGTTGCAACTCGAAACTAGTTTTCGTAGGATTAATTTTACTGGGCCTTGTACGGAGAAAGTGAAAAAATCAAACCCGAACAATACTACTTGTAGAAATATCAGAATTTACAACGTTTAAATAGAAAAAAAAACATCTAATCCAACCTAAATTAATGCAAAAACCGATTAAAACATAACTTTCAATATTTTACAACTCAATTGTGTAACTTCTTCACACCGTGCTGATTTTTCCTTGAAAATTGGAAAGTCCGCGCACGAACTGTAAAATAAACCCATTGATCACGTACGTTGGATTCAGAAAAAAAATTAATTGTTGCAGAAAAACCAACAAAGCACGAGGAGGTAATACCCAAAAAAAAAATGTATATCGCATTTCTCGATATACCTGTTACGGTCCATAATCGATTGTATTCTTGCACGTTTGTTCGCTTTGGTAACCTTGCGAAGAGACAGAACAATCGAACCAGAAAATAACCACTCGGTACTTTTTTTCTACCTGTACGACCCACTTTCTACGATCCTTCAATATTTTTGAAATTTTGGAAGCAGGTAGTCGGAGATATTTAGCGAATTCCCAGAAAAAATGTAATTTACGCTTCCTGGAAATCATGGGTCGAGTGGTTTACGTAATTTTTTTAAATTATGATAATTATTGTATGCGCGTTGATAATCTCTTTCGAGGTTACTTCAGAATTCATCAGCTGATTTAAGCAATCATTCATACTACCTATTGTAACAATTAAAAGCCAATCATAGTAATTTAGTTTAGTTAATTTACGAAAAAGTTATGTTGCAATATATCAATTCTTCATTTATTATGTTAAAGAAAGTTAATTGCCACTCAGATTTTCAATAATTTGTTTTATCCAAAATCGGGTGTAATAAGTGAATTACAGCGGTCATTTGAGGGAAGTAATGTTGTTACTTACCCACTAGTGAGAGAATTACTTTTTGAAATAATTCAAATTGACACCATGTACGTCAAAATTTCTTGTCAAAAAACATTTTTATATTTAATGCAATTACAAACGATTTTGGGTAAAATGTTATATTATACTCATGTAGAATTGCTCATTAATCCCTTAAGAGGGTCACGTCCTCAAAAACGAACAAAATAATCTTTTTCTTTATCGTCGATTCTGGTTCGACGCTCAATTCTGCGTATAAAATAATTATTTATGCAACAGTGAGTAAAGTATTACTCTTTTTTCACGAGCAGGAAAAATGCAATTCCTACAAGTGAAAAAAAAGTTGCGTTACTCTCGAGTTTCATACAATTTTTTTTCTACAACCGTAACTTTACATAAATTCAATGAAACCTTAATCAATTTTTATAAGTAATAATACTACTTTTAAATGAAGAAATAATAATAGAATAATAATCATCAAGTTTACTTCGAATTTTTGACGTTTATCGGCAGAATTTGCGGCTAGTTGCGAAGCGTTCATGACCGCTACGGCACTTTTTTTCACGCAAAAGCGTGGTCGAAGTATCGCTTATTCAAAATCAATTTGGTTTTTGTAAATTCAACAATTTTCAATAGAGATATGGATTTTTGAAGATTTTCGTTTTAATTTTGTGAGCACTTGAAAAAAAAACGTTACAGAAAAAATATAAAACGCGTAGAAAAAATTCTTTAAGACAATATCCTCAATTGCCGAAGAATCGCTTATTCAAAATTAATTTGGTTATTGTAAATTCAACAATTTTTAATGGAGATATGGATTTTCGAAAATTTTAATTTAATTTTTTTGAGCACTTTAATAAAAACCGCAGAAAAAATATAAAACGCGCAGACAAAATTCCATAAAAAATCATCCTCAGTGGCCGAAGTATAGCTAATTCAAAATCAATTTGGTTTTTGTAAATTCAACAATTTTTAATGGAGATATGGATTTTTTGAAAATTTTAATTTTATCCTTAGTAAGTAAGTAAGTAAGTAAGTAATTTATTATTGTTAATACCCAATGGTTTACAAACGTCATGTAGATAGTGAAAGAAAATATACAAGAAATGAAGCAAAATTGGTAATAAATACAGCATGCAAACATGAACAATTTAAATATTCATAAATAAAAAATAACATATAAATAAACATAATTAACACATGTGTAAAATAATAAATAGGACTAATTAGAATAATAAAATATATGTATAAATAAAATATAATATATAAAATAAACGAAATCAATTAAAATAAACATGGACGCGGACAACTGTCCAAAAATTAAAAACTTATAAAATCAGTATCAACCTTGATACAAACAAATTGCACCAAATTGTAAAGAACATATTAAAAACCGTTGAATAAATAAGTAAAATATAATGGACATATTACAGACAAATTAAAATTAATATACATGGGCACAAAAATCGATTGCTCCTTCTGAGCACTTGAATGAAAACATCGCAGAAAAAAATATAAAACGCATAGAAACAATTCCTCAAAATAATATCCTAAATGGTCAAAGAATCGCTTATTCAAAATTAATTTGGTTTTTGTAAATTCAACAATTTTTAATGGAGATATGTATTTTTTGAAAATTTTAATTTTATCCTTCTGAGCACTTGAATGAAAACATCGCAGAAAAAATATAAAACGCGGAGACAAAATTCCATAAAAAAATATCGAAGTATCGCTTATCACAATCAATTTGGATTTTGTAAATGCCACCGTTTTTAATGGAAATATGGATTTTTGAATTATTAAAAAAAAAATATTGTGACTCATCACTTTTGATCACAGCGAGTTTGTGGTTAAATTTCATGCGGGCAAGCTAATTTTTTCGTTTTTATAAAATCTCAATTAATTAATTAATAATTGTTAGTACATAAGTTGTAATTTATTTCATTTTATATGATATACCATGAAATTTTATAAATATCTGTCTTTTTTATTAAATATTTATTCAAAATTTAAATACAATATCCTGCAAAAATTGGAGCATAAAGTAGTGAATATTGAATAACATTTAGAAATGCCACCTTGTATTACAATTATGTTTTAAGTAACAGTCACAGTTTAAGTAGCAATCACAGTTTGTCAGTGATTTAAAGTAGCAGTGATTTTAAGTAATAGTGATTTTAAGTAGCAGTGATATTAAGTAGCAGTGATTTTAAGTAGCAGTGATTTCAAGTAGCAGTTATTTTAAGTAGCAGTGATTTTAAGTAGCAGTGAAATTCGCCTATTAGTAACAGTAACGACCTGTGATTTTTCAATACCTATGAAAAATCACAAATACGTGAAATATCTCCCATCCCTACTTCAAAACGTCGACAATTCCAACGCCCAATCGGTTGGGAAAATAGCGACCGCTAGATGAACTTGTTCACAATCAACAGTGCGTTCGTCAGAAAATTTCCCAACGATTGGCAAAAAACTCCCAACTGTTTTGTCTGACGAACACGCCAAATATATGGCTTATCATCGTTTAACATTTCAGTGCTGCTGACTTGAAAATAAATTGCCCCTACGTTATTTTATTTGACGGGTTCTGTAATAAATGAGCATTACGATACGGTTCTAGGTGCTAAAACAGTTATATGATTGACACAAAAAACTTTACCCTCGCCAATAATTTAATCGAAAATAACCGCCTTTAACATTTTACATACTGTTGAAGAAGACAACAAATTTGACCTTCTCGAATCCTTAGAAATTTATTAAGCCAAACGTAATCTCTAAAACCCATACTGATCACCTACTTTTTAATTACGTAATCCGTTTGTGTACCTTAATAATTCTCCATTTTCTATAGAAACCAAAATTTAAATCGTAATTTAACGTTAGTTTGATAATGGGATAATATAAATATTTAAACATCGCCAAATAAATAATGCATGTGATATCAACAAAGTATTTTCTTTTAACCCGCCATTGGTGACGCACGTTTAATGGTGACGCCGGTCTCACGCACCGGGGTTTTCAACTGAAGATTTTTCGAAACGTGTTACTAAAAGTTCATGTTTTTTTTTTTAATTTATGTTCTTTGACCATAAAACAAAGATATTTAATCATATTAAGCTCTGCAATACGACAGCTATTCTTATATGAATTATATTATTCGACAAACCTGGTCTCACAGCCCAGTAGGTCATCATTGGCGGGTTAAAGTAATAAGACTGATTTTTGTTGACTTTGCCAGTCGGAAAAATCTTGAAAACGCGTCTATAGATGGCGGTGCCTTTTTATTGTCAGACGAACACAACGACCACGGACCCGAGAGGATATTTCTCGGTCGGAAAAATGTTCTGCCCGGCGGAGAATCGAACCCACTCGACTCGTGATGCAGCAAGCAGATGCTCGCGCTCTACACTATACCACAGAGCCGTCTGGCACAGTCTTAATTTACATTTTTCGGTTGATTAAAACAAAGTTTTATCATTTTAATTGTTGCATTTAGTTATTTTATAATTAATTTAATCTAGAAGCACTAAACAAGTTTAGCATGGTGTATCGTTAAGGTTATTAGTTGTTAGTTTTTCACTTTAATAATAACCTTAGTGGTTTCCATTTGACAAATTAAATTTTAATTATTTTCTTCAAGTTAGTCCTTGTACATAGAAACAAAATCAGTATCGTTTCAATCGCAATACTATTTATAGCTTTCTTCTGTATAAATCAATATGTGGCATAAGCAAGGGAAGAAGTTCCAATTTCGATAAGTAATTGTTAAATATCCATATATTCAGCCTCTATTTAGTTTTTATTCAATTTATTTAATGTATCTAACGGCGCAGAAGAAAATATGTATGATACTTTGATGTACAACTGGCTGATGTATTATGGGGTAATTTATAAATCGAAATGGTAAAAGATATGTCCCACTATTATGTTATGGTAACATAATTCAGAATTGCGTCAGCTCTGGAATAGGGTGGCCCTGAGGATATTCATGACCTCGTAAGACTGGAATTGCAAGCCCTTCCGTTATTTTCATCATCTACGTGGGCCAAGGGACTCAGTGGTGAAACGGCGACTGGGGTTGCATCAGACTTTGGAAGGGGTTGAATAGCTAATTAGATTAAGTAATCGAATTCTAGAAAAATACAGGTGGATTATGTACGATATATATTACAGAAGGCAGCCAATATTAATTCATTCCATCTATTTATTGTTCTTTATTTATTGGTTTAATTAATTTGACCTATTTGTTATTTATTATTTTAATCAATCTTGTATTTTGTTATTTGTTTGTGTATTAGTACGTCTTTTGTACTATTAGTTTTATACTGCTGTCCTGGAACAAATTTTTAAGTGCAATTTTATTGCTCATCATGGTACAATTTTTTAATTTACGAGGGAAATTTAAATGATTTTAGAAATTTTGTACCCAGTCAAGCTCAGCAAATGCAATCATTACCAATACTACTATACATTGCACGTTTTCTCGTATTAAGTCGTAATAGTGGTTTTGTTAATTCATTATACCGAAATGTTTGTAGTTGCATAATAAAATAAGTATCGGCTGCATCTTTGGTAAACATTACAAACGAATTCTATATAATTAGATGTGAGTCATAGGTCATAATCGAATCTCTGGGAATTGTTTACTGGGATTTTAGTACGTTTCTAACAAAATATAATAATACTGTAGACACATGGAAAAAATATGTCATCATCGTATATAGTTTGGTTATACATTTGATAATATTAATAAAAAACATTCTTGTTCCAAACGTTTTTGTCGGCTTTATATTTGGTTAGGGAGTTTCCCAAGTTAATAATATATCTGCAGTCAAATGCCAGCAGCGTAAATTGGTGAAAGAGATCAACATTATCAGTAAATATATATTTAATTAATGTCTTAAAAATGCAATTAAAGATAAAATTATGAAACTTAGTACCCCTACATAAATTTAATTAAATTGTTATTTGTTTATACGCGTCTAATGGAAACGTTTCTCGTATTATGGTAACGATCAATAATATCGTTTTCAATCAAGAGTCTGCAAAAAATGTAACGTGATCGAAAATATATTAGCCACGCCCCTTTTTGCGAACGTATTACGGCTTTTATTTACATATTGGCCTGGAGCATCTTAAGCCTCAATTATATTTGGTTACGTTAACATGTCTTTAGTTTGATTTTAGTAGAAAATAATGCATAATTATTGTTCATTTTTGCTTTACTCGGATATATTTATGCAATGTTTGTTATGTGATACGTCAACTATTCTATAAATAATAATTGCATCCGTAGCAATATATTATCATTGGTGTGATGTTTTAGTTTATAGCTTTTAATTGGAATGTTTTCTTAATGCTTTGAATTGAGTTATAATTTTATTGTAGTTATTTTAGGTTACTAGAAAAATTCACAAAGGAAAAATAAATATATGAATAAAACCGATTTTCAAGTGACTTAGAAGAAAATTTAACTTTTCTGCTACGATTACTTGTTCGTAATTTATACCCATTTTAAATATTTAAATCTTCCATGAAGGATTCCATGGTAAATATAAAATTTCGCTCCATTTACTTCCCCTTTAATTCCGACGAGATTAAAAGATTTTCAAGTTCTGCAATTTCCTTAGCGATGTTAGAGTTCATTTTGAGTTATCCGTAAAATCCTTTTGGATGCCAAAATACCTACAGTGCTTCCCGAATGTAACGGATGCATTGTACAAAAGTATTGAAAACAATATTTAAAAAAAATATATTCTAGGACAGATCTATTTTTATTAGAGATATAATTTTTAACCCCCCACTCCTCAACTCCTAAGCGCAATTTGCAAGTTACTGTCGCTTACTTTTAAATGTCCATTTTTTCCTTTACTTGCAACGATGTGCTCCATAAAAAGGAAAGGATGAAAATTACTTGTTCGTTCACAGTCTCCACATTATTCTTTTGACGCCATTTACGGACTTATGTTTTATTCGACTTGATCTAACGACCTTGTCTCGCAATTTTTTTGGCTGCGGCTATAAAGGCTACCCCAGCGGACTTCTACTATAAATACTACAACAAATATTTACCCTAAATCAAGTTAAAATTAATATTTAATATCATTTAAATATTCTCATTAACAAATTTTTACATCATAAATCAGAACAGAGGAACAGAACAGACAAAATAGTTGCACACATGTTGCCAACAACTGACATATTTTCTGATGAACAGTAAACGCGATCGCTCAGCGTTCGCCATTTGTGTGTTGTGTGTACATAAATTTAAAATGGAGTCAACGAAGTCATACATTTTAAATGATATTTATAATGTTATGGAGAGTGAACTAGTCCATAATATGTTAAATTGTAAAATTGACTTATTTTATCCTTTACATAAATTTTTATAGATGAAAAGTATTTCGATAATTATATTTTTAATCAGCCAAGAAAAATTTCTTAATTGCAATATTCTAATTTTATAAACCACAGAAAAAAAATTAATTATAATGTGAGGTGCACGTTCTTACAAACTGTTTACTGAAATAACGATTACAAAATAACTGTTTAAATAACTAGTTATTTTGTAACCGCTACTGGAAAATAACTGTTTATCTCATCTCTAGTTATTACCGTTACTGGAAAATAACCGTTTATCTTATCACTACAAGACACGCTTAATCTAAAACAATGGTCACATTTGTAATACTACCTCCATTATCTCCCAATAACAACACATTCAACAGTGCATCATCCATATTTTTACTTTAAATCAAACTTTAAATTCACTGAGAACGTTAAGGAAAAACTGATGAAATCAATCTGGTTCACCAGATACCAACTGTCAACGCAAATTAATCGCACGCACATCACAAGCAGTTTATTTTTAAATATTAGTATCTAAACGAATTCTCAGAAAGATACAATTATTACAAATCAATTATATTATATGACCTTATTTCTAAACTATTGTAGTTTATAAAATTGGGACAATTGTGCATTTTGTTAGGTTTGTTTTGGAAGACTCTAGAGCAGAGGTCGCCAAAGTGGTCTATATAGACCCCCAGGGGTCTATTTAACAAAAGTTGGGGTCGATCTGAGTCAGGGGGTTCAATGGGGGTCGATCCGAATCGGGGGGGTCGGTTGGGGGTCGAAGGAAAAACAAGTGTAAAAAAATAGAAAAAAAATATAAGAAGTTATAAACCTTAATTTTCATATTTTCCGCCAGTGAACACGAATTTTTTTTTAGTGAAAAGGTTTTATTTAGAGGAAATGTATGAATATTTATTTGGATTCCGCGTTTGGAAAAAATCATTAAACATATTTTTAAGCCGAAACAAAAATATACGTATCGAACATTTTGATCCCCTCTACAAATCCTCCAAATTCCATTAAAATGGGAGAGGAACAGTTCCTCGGATTAGTTCCCTTGTAAGTACAGAAATAAAATAAATGTGGAGTTTCGAGGGGAATTAAAATTAAAATTGACCAATTTCACACACAGTACCTAACCTAAGAGATAGTTTTTAGGGATGGACGATATTTCACTTACCTGTGATTTTTCATTAGTATTAAAAAATCACAGGTCGTTACTGTTACAAATAGGCTTATTTCACTGCTACTTAAAATCACTGCTACTTAAAATCACTCCTACTTAAAATCACTGCTACTTTAAATCACAGCTACTTAAAATCACTGATATTTAAACTGTGACTTAAACTGTGATTGCTCCTTAAAATCACAACTGTTACCTAAAAACGTGATTGTAAGAAGACAATGGAGAATAGCATTTCTACATATTATTTTATATTCAATACTGTTTACTCCCATTTACTCGTATGCTCATGTTCAAATTACGATTTTCATCAACTGAAAAACAAATATATAAAAATAATTTCTACAAATGCTAAACCCAAACTGACTCAAAATTCATTTTAATTTAAGATTCAGTGCGAATATCTAAACATACATTTTGAAATAATACCACGAAACCAATTTTTAAATTGCAAACTTCATTAACTGAAAATTAAAAATAAAAACAAGTCACCAAACTGCGGAAATCTCCAAATGCTCCTCCTTGTTCAGGTGCTCAAAGCAATTAAAACAAAAATCTTCAAAAATCCATATCTCTATTGAAAATCGTTGAATTTACAAAAAAAACAAATTGATTTTGAATAAGCGGTACTTCGACCATTGAGGATGACTTTTTTATGGAATTTTCCTGCATTTTTATATTTTTTTCTGCGATGTTTTTTTCAGGTGCTGAAAAAATTAAAACAAAAATTTTGAAAAATCCATATCTCTTTTCAAAATTATTGAATTTACAAAAACCAAATTGATATTGATTAAGCGATACTTCGGCCATTGAGGATGATTTTGTATGGAATTTTTCCTGCGTTTTTTATATTTTTTTCTGCGATGTTTTTGTTCAGGTGCTCAAAAAATTTAAACAAAAATTTAAAAAAATCCATATCTCTATTGAAACTTATTGAATTTACAAAATACAAATTGATTTTGAATAAGCGGTACTTCGGCCATTGAGGATGATTTTTCATGGAATTTTTCCTGCGTTTATTATATTTTTTTGCGATGTTTTTGTTCAGGTGCTCACAAAATTAAAACAAAATTTTTCAAAAATCCATATCTCTATTGAAAGTTATTGAATTTACAAAATACAAATTGATTTTGAGTAAGCGATACTTCGGCCATTGAGGATGATTTTTTATGGAATTTTTCCTGCGTTTTTTATATTTTTTTCTGCGATGTTTTTGTTCAGGTGCTCAGAAAATTAAAACAAAAAGTTTCAAAAATCCGTACCTCTATTGAAAATTGTTAAATTTACAAAAACCAAATTGATTTTGAATAAGCGATACTTCGGCCATTGAGTATGATTTTTTATGGAATTTTTCCTGCTTTTTTTAAATTTTTTTCTGCGATGTTTTTGTTCAGCTGCTCTGAAAATTAAAACAAAAATTTTCAAAAATCCATATCTCTATTGAAAATTATTGAATTAACAAAATACAAATTGATTTTGAGTAAGCGATACTTCGGCCACTGGGGATGATTTTTTATGGAATTTTTCCTGCGTTTTTTCTATTTTTTTCTGCGATGTTTGTGGTTAAGTGCTCAAAAAATTTAAACGAAATTTTTCAAAAATCCATATCTCCATTGAAAATTGTTAAATTTACAAAAACCAAATTGATTTAGAATAAGCGATACTTCGGCCATTGAGGATGATTTTTAAGGAATTTTTCCTGCGTTTTTTATACTTTTTTCTGCGATATTTTTGTTCAGGTGCTCAGAAAATTGAAACAAAAATTTTGAAAAATCCACATCTTATTTAAAAGTAGTAGTTTTGCCCATCTCTAATAATTTAATTTTTTTATTTTTTATTAACTGAAAATTACTTTTATGGGGGTTGATGGAGATTTCGAAAAATTATATAGGGGTCGATGATCAAAAAAATTTGGCGACCCCTGCTCTAGAGAAAACAAATCATACAAATATTTTGCTAACAGATACAATTATATATGCTTTTAAACAAATTTTAATCCTGTAAAAATAAAAATACACAGATTTTCAAGCGAGGTGCGATTTTTTTAAATATTTTAGTTATCAGGTCAACGAAACAATTACTTCAAGTTTCGAGCACTTCCCAAAGAAATAAGCCACAATATGTGTTTGAAGCATGCAATTAAGCTTCAGAAACTCAATGTCACACTTTCGATCACGAGATTCTTATGCCTTTGAGAAGAGTATTAAGTTGGCACCCCAAGGAAGAGTTCTAATAATATCTGATTATAGTTCTCAATTCATTTTAATGTTTCAGAAACTCAAGTCACACTTTCGTTCATGAGATTCTTATGCCTTCTGTGTGTGCGTCAAGTGCGCACCCCAATAAAGAGTTCTAATAATTTTCAAAACTATTATAACTCTTCATTGTATAGAGTTCTCAATTCTAGAAGCACTATTAACTTTTAAAAAAAGATTTATTTATTTTATAAAAGAGTTCTATAAAATTGAGCTGTCAGGATTTTTTTTTATGGAGTTCCAACATGACTCCGCAATTCAACATTGTAATCGAATAGTTCTGAAGTTGTGTTTGGGTTAGTAATACAGTTTCTGTTACGTGTGTGAAAGAGTTGTGTTCGATTTCCAGAGATAAAAATTTGGAAATTTGAAATAGTCAAATACAAATTACTCACTTAATATTGGTTTAAAGGGTAGAGAGATAGCCCGGACAGACTAACCCCTATAACTTCAAATTGTATATGATGTAAAGATATGTTAGTATCTAAATAAAGATGTTTTCTCTCTCTCTCTCTCCCTCTCTCTCTCTCTCTATTGGTTTAATTAAAAGATTTCATAACAATTTTGGATATAACTCATAAAGAACTATCAAAAATATTTCTTGGGGCCGCGGTGGCCTAGTGAGTAGCGTTCCTGCTTCTGGGCCTCGTGGTCGTGGGTTCGAATCCCATCCGTGCGGTCACTTTTTCAGAACGAAGAAGTGGCCGTGCGGGTCCAAGGATGTGTAGTGTATGTCCCATTCATTATTAAAATGAAATCTTCCCTTATAGTCATTCACTCTCCTTGATCCGCAATTCCATCAAACATCCTTCCTTTAAAATAAAAAAAAATAAAAAAAATATATTTCTTGAAAAAAATTGCAGAAACAAAAAAGAGAGTTCAATGAGTTCTGAGTAGTTGCCTGGATCTACTTGATGAGTTCAGCAATGCTTTATCATAAACAAATTCGATGCAGTCACGATTTGAAGCATTTTCTAAATAAAGTTATAAATTCAAAATAATCAATTTTATTTCGAAAATACCGATTGCCCGTTATTTACTCGCAATTTGTTGTAAGAGTTTTATTTAGAACCCCTTAAGTATAATCTTTGAGTCAAATCAGAACTCCTGGAACTATTAAAAATAAAATAATTTGAAATAATATTTGTCCGAAAGGGAAAAAAAGTTCCATAAGTTCTTAATATATTTTCTGTATTCTAATTAGTAGGCACAGTAATTCTTTTAAATTAACAAATTCGATAAAATCACAATTTATAGCTTTCAAATAAAGGACTAAATTCAAAATATAGACGGAATTTTCATTCAGAACTCCTGGAACTATTAAGAAGAAAATCTTTGGAAAGAATATTTGTCCGAAAGGAAATAAAAGGAGTTCCATGAGTTCTGATCATTTTTTTTTTGTTTTTAATAGATACGTATAGTATTTTCTTTTAAATAAACAATTCGATAAAAAAATTGTAAATTCAAAATAGACAATTTTATTTCGAAAATACCGATTTCCTGTCATTTGATCGCCGTTCTAGTCAACACAACAACCAACATAATTAATCATGAGATTATTGAAAAAGCAGGACAGCCGTAAATGCTATGTTGCCAAATGTACATTTCTTTTAATTGGCTCCTGATGGCCCATGAGGCATGATACAACATTTTTGCATCGGCATTTTCGATTCAGAATTTTAGGAACTATATCGCCACGTGTAGATTATCCGCCAATTTATACATACCCGATATAAAACTATTCGTACTAATTTCCAATCAGCCTATATAATGAATGAACACGTTTTGCTGCAGAGATTATTTAACTTAAAATTGCTACACTCACGTAGTAATGATATTCCACTTGTTGCTATGTGTAAGTGAAAAATTAAATTAACAAAAATGTGATAAGCATAAGCGATATGTTTGTAATGTCGAATTATATGTAAAATGTATCGGAGATTAGATTTAAATACAAAGTTAATTAGCTTTCCGACGGCTTATTAAAATTTCGGGTGCCTCGGAAAATAGTATATTGTACAACGAGCATGTAATGATGTTTGCGGAACGAGCCGTAGGCGAGTGGAGCAAATCGTTTGAGTGATTAATAGCCATTATATGCGAGTTGTACACTATACTTTGTTCACGAAAATTAAAATCAAAATCAAAATTAAAAAAAGAAACATAAACAAAATCAAATGCAAAATTAAAGTTGTAATTACAATTAAAATTGAATTTTTATTTGATATTTATTGTAATGGTTTTGTTCGTTTCAAACAATATTGTACAAACCTCATGCGTGAAAAATTATCTCGCATTCGCGCAAATGAAGACTCTCGCTCCTTCAAATATGCGCTCACGCGGGAACATTGTCTTCCCGCACTTGGCTCGTAAATAACTATTACATTTGAAATATTTCTTGGCCTGAAATTAAAATTTAAAATGTGCCCGTGCAGCGTTTAGTATTTAAACTATCATTCTTTTTAATAATAGCTACATAAGATCAATTGATTTATGAATATGTGTAATATAAAATGATATTGGTTGCAGAAATAGAACGTTTATTTACAAAGGTCTCATTGTTACGTGATCCTGGGGGTAATCTGATACCATTTCAAAGTCACGCGGAGGCACCACGTTCATTGGGTCATTTGCATATTGCATATTGCTAAATAAGGTTAACGTGATACGTTTTCCTCTTGGTTGGGTTTTGTACAGTGTAAAAAATAATGTACTTAGAAAAGATATTTCTGAAAGGTATTTGGTTTGCCTTCCTAGATCTGCCTATGTATTAAATTACATAACAGATAATTCAATTTTCATTAATTTCAAACTGTTTGAAATGCAATTGCACCACTTGTAGGCGTAAAATGAGGCTACAAGAATACGTTTTTCTTTTGCTCGTATTTAGTAAAAGAATTCATGAAAATTAGTCTGGAAACCAGACAATGTATTTAAAAATAATATTTCTGAAAGGTACCCTTACCCTACTGCATCTGCCACTGTATTAAACTACATAGCAGAGGATTCAATTTTCATTAATTTCACACTGTGAAATGCAATTTCACCCCTTGTAGGCGTAAACAAGTTTTATGGGGTATTGCGTGGAAAAATGCCATTCTCCATTTTAATCAAATCTCCAAGCAAGGTCGCACTAAAGGCCGTCAATAATACGTCCACTTGAGATCCATCCGACACCACAGAAAAGTGGAAAATGGGGAAAGGGGAAAACGTCAAATGCACCGAGCCCAACATATAATTACTTCCACCAACAAGAAATTCCGCACAATGGTCGTTAATTAAAGCTGCCAGTGAAAATATCAATATACTCTAGCGAAGAAAATAAACAAGGAACATTTGTGGTAATTTATTAAACTTAAAATCTGAATAAACCTTTTTTTAATGATTTTAACATTACCATAGCCCAGATTAATTTAGATCTTTAAGAAAGTTTTTCATCATTTTGATTGATTATTGACATCTTGTGAATTTAACGTTTGGTTCCGTAGGATTGATTTATTACCAACGTTAAAGCTATACCTTGTCTTGCCATTTTCTCTACCTTAGAGGAGATTTTTATCATCTTTAAATAATTGCTCAACCTTTCGTTTGATTAATTATCTTCAATAATTTTTAATCGATATTTCCACTTTCTTTTACTTTAAATTACTTCAAAATATATTGTGGTGCTAAGAAACATCATCACATACGATGCCCTGATATGGGGAGAAAACCACCACCAAGAGCACTGCTGTCTGAGCAAGTTGCAAATACTAGCACGCCTGCTGCAGGAGCGTTAAGAAAAACACCTACTGCACCCTTGCAGGTATAATGGCCGCCACTACCATTACACCTCGTTGCTATGATGGTAGAAAAATAAGCTGCATATGGGATGCTGACAAATTAACACCGTTTAAACCGTGGGACTATAATGCTCTGCTTATAGAAACGAAAGATCGAATATCATAAAATCTTATCCCACCTTACAGAGATTTGTTGTAATGACCAACAAAAAATAGACGAGGGCAATCAAAGGAACCGTTTGGTATAGAGATGAGGCCAAAAACTGCGAAAATACTGGTGCTGGAATTTACGGAAATTAGAACCAGAAATAGTAAAAATCGTTGACACTGAGTAAATGCACCTCTGGCCATTAAATGGTGCACCAGACACATGATCCAGTCCGGATATAAAAATATACCGGTTGCTATTTACTATTGATAAAATCCAAACGTGCTTGCTTTACCAGTCCAGATGTACCATCTCAAAATACCGCAAGTTTGGGTCCAAAGAAACGAGATATTAAAGGAAACTTGAAGGTAGATTCGCTATCCAAAAAGGGACAAAATCTTTCTGGATCTTACATGAGATCGTAACAGAAATAACCCCGAGAACATCGTAAAACATAGAATAAGCACACGAATCTCTTCCTTATAAGGCCTTTACCAAGTACTCTGCCTGTGATATTAGTCTTGAGTAGAACTAAGCTACAAAGACTCACATAATAAATAACTGGACACTGTGGTCTAAATAAACATATGCATAGATTTCGACTACAGGCAGAGACTCTATGCCGAAGATGCTTGGGGGGGCGAGTTATAAACAATGCAATGTTTAGCACCATTCTAACAGATATAGACCTGAACACATTCAATTGAAATTGCTTCTGGGCTCCTGGATGAAGGTCTGTCATAGGAGTATATCTTTAGAGGCGCACAAAAGGGCTAAAAGAATACTTAAGACAAAGTAAAGTAAAATAAACTCCGCAAAAAAATTATCGCATCACCTCCTGTTAGGACATTTGTTTATTGTGATAACATATCTCTTTCTATGAATTATAAACATAACAATACAACACAAAGAATATTCCTTCGATTCTCTTGAATTAGTGGTAAGAGTAATTTTATATTTTTTTTTAACATTTAAATGGTTATTTATATGAAATTTTTAGTATTTTTGATTTCAAAATGAACGTTGAAGCTACTGCTCGCAATTCTTGAAATTTAACAAGAGACGAAATCGTTCGTGTCGTGTCCTTAGTTGACGATGGTCGAGATCAAAGATATGTTGCTGCAGCATGGGGGATTCAGCAGTCCACAGTTTCAAAAATAATAAGAAAATTCAGAGAATACACACGAAGAGCAGGACAAGGTCGTAAGAGGGCAACAACAGCAAGAGATGACTGATTTGTACGTTTAAATGTATTGCGTATCAGACATTGTACCTCAAGGCAGTTACAAGCTGAACTTTACAATAATATTAGAGATGCGATAATTTTTTTGCGGAGTGTATTTAAATAATGCTTTGCTTTGATTGTTTGAATTTTGTGAGGTTACCAGTTTTACTTAGAGTTATGTAGGATGGGTTAATTATCAACGTTAATGTTATGCTTTACCTTAACATCTTTTTTATGTTAGAGAAGATGTTTACCGTCATTAAATATTTGTTTAACCTTTCAACTTTAAGATTTTTTTGTAATCGATGTTTGCGCTTCAATCGAAAAGATTAATCTTCAAACAAAGCGTACTACTGAAGGGTCGTGGTATTATGTGTGGGAAAATGGGCGATGTAAGGGATGAAAACCGCACGGGACACTACGGATCCTTGTGGTACCTCGGCTCTGGGATTGAATGAACTAGAGGATCCTGGCTTTTGTTGATTACGCAAGAGGTGTATGCGCGGGTCTTGGATGAATCTCTCTTGAATCTGTACTTTATATTATGCCGTTCATAGTTACTCGGATAAGGGACGGTTGTAACTGTCTGATTTTTCGTATCTTAGATAACTTCAGCTAATAAACGTCAAACAATTATCATAATTAATCAAATTAAAGGTAAAAATATTTTTTACTTCAGAACGTATTAGATTCGTATCTTAGATAACTTCAGCTAATAAACATCAAACAATTGTCACAGTTAAACAAATTCAAGGTAAAAATGTTTTTTACTTCAGAACATAAAAGATTCATTATTGAATCTTACTTTCCTAATGGTGTTTCCAATAACGTAGAGTAGACTGTTGCCTGTTTGGCCCAGTTTCGGCAAAAAAATCCAAAATTTCCTTTTTTTCTATATGCTTGAATTCCAGAGCACTCGAGCGTTTAAAACTCTAGCAGACATACTTAAAAAATCTCGGTCTTCTTTTATCTAAAAAATTATTGATCGCATAGTCTATAGTATTTGTTTTCTACTTAAAAGTTTATCTTATTGCCCTCGGAGGTTAGATTGATAACAATTTTGAAGTACTTCAAAAATACACTGATTTTAATTTTAAGTTATGATTTTTTTTAAATTTTTCCTTCCTTTAGAGGAGATTTTCATCATCAATAAATATTTGCTTGATATTCCATCTCCTTCCAGCATAGTTAATGGCCTTCGTTTCTACACTGGTGGAAAAAAATGAAACACTTGAAATTTATGAAATTTCGACCATTTTCAAGCCGCCATAACTCGGCGTATTTTTAATTGATTTTGATGAATCTTTGAGGGCGAAAAACTTTGAAGTGTCTTCTTTAAAGTTATGCATGCGACCTTAAGCGCAACCTCTTCCGACCCCCTCTAGCGCACCTGAGAAAACAAAAGTTTTTTCTGGAAACCATGTTCAACTTTGACGATGTCTACGGAGTTAGAAAAATTTGATCGACTCGATCTATCATAAAGGCATTAAAATTGGATCAATTCCCTATGCAGGACTGAAAGAACGAAGTTCCTATGACACTTTTGCACCAACTTATGGGTGTTTGAAAAACAAGTGCATTTTAAGGTTTTTTGCACATAACTCAGTGACTTTTTAACCAAATTTGATGATTATTTCGGAAAAAAATCACATTTTGGCTATTCTTTAAGTGGATAAAGTCAGATTGGAATGATCCCTTTTCGAACCTTTCACCCCCCGAACAAAAAAAAAAGATTTTCGGCAAAAAATCTTTGGCAACGTGTACCGAGTTGGAAAAAATGTGTCGACTCGATCCACCAAAAGGGCATCGAAATGTGTTCAATTGCCTGCTCAGGACCCAAAGAACGAGGTTCCTACGACGATTTGTCACAAAGTTATGGGTGTTTGAAAAAAGCGAATTTTGTGGTTTTTTGACTCATAAGTCCGAAGTTTTTCGACGAAATTGGTTTTGTTTTCACGAATGAAATTTTCTTTGCATGTTCTTTGAGATTTGCACAAAAATTCATTGTTTGCGCGAACTCATGAATATCGCATTTTGTACCTTATTAACAAAAAACTTTATTTTGGGTCAAAAAGGGCTCACTTTAACGACCTCTGTAGGGTCGGAAAAATGTGGGCCCAACTTACCACCATTCGTCCATTTTTCCATTCGTCCAATAAAAACAAACAAATTACACTCACGGAAAAAATGAAACACTTGAGATTTGTAAAAATGTAGGTAATTTTCAAATAACTCGGCTTCTATCCAACCTATTTCCACGATCTTTTAAGATCCATCATTCATCCCACACTCAAAGAAAGAGGTCTACGCCCCTCCAAACAAAAAATAAAAAGACCACAAAATGCACTTTTTTTCAAACACTCATAACTTTGTGCCAAATCGCCGTAGGAACTTCGTTTTTGATTCCTGCACAGGTAATTGAACACATTTGAATTCCCTTTTGGTGGATCGAGTCGACATATTTTTTCCAACTCGGTACACGTTGCCAAAGTTGGACTTTTTTGCGAATAACGTGTTTTTTGTTCGGGGGTTGAAGGGTTCGAAAAGGGCTCATTCCAATCTGAGTTTATCTCCTTAAAGTAGAGCAAAAAATGGGTTTTTTTCCCGAAATAAAAAAAGTCACCGAGTTATGTGCGAAAAACCTGAAAATGCACTTTTTTCAAACATCCATAACTTGGTGCCAAATCGTCGTAGGAACTTCGTTCTTTGAGTCCTGCATAGGGAATTGATCAAATTTTAATGCCTTTATGGTGGATCGAGTCGACAAATTTTTTCTAACTCCGTAAACATCGTCAAAGTTGGACATGGTTTCTAGAAAAAAAAAATTTCACAGCTGAGCTAGAGGGGGGCGGAAGGGGTTACGCTTAAGTTCGCATGAATGGCTTTAAAGAAGACACTTCAAAGTTTTTCGCCCTGAAAGATTCATCAAAATCGATTTAAAATACGCCGAGTTATGGCAATTTGAAAATGGTCGAAATTTTACGAATTTGTGTTTCATTTTTTTTCCTTCAGCGAGACAAAGGTGAGCGACGCGGAAAAGCGAGAAATCATTCAAGAAAGAGAAGAGCAGGTGACCCATCGTGGAGTTCATCTTCATCAGGAAGGCTAACTGTATGGACCTGGCATTGCAGATTAATCGAAAGTCCCGTCATGTACACGTTGTAATGTTCTAAAACTTCAAACGGGTTTTCCCAAAAGTTGCATTTTTCAAACTGGTGTACACAATTTCGGGAGAACAACTGAACATATCGCGATAATTTTTTTTATAATCTACAGTCAACACTTGGCAAGGTTCCGATCGTTCATTTTTGAAAAATTGAATTCTGCTGATTTTTGGCAGCTTCATGAAGGACAAAAAATGTCCGCCATTTTGCGAAAAATCGGAATTTTGAAAAAGTGAACGATTCGGACCTTGCTGACATAACAACAATTAAAAGTCTTGTTGAAAATTATATTTCAGATAACTAGGGTTCACCCAATCCTGTACACCGATTGAACCTTCACTTCTGACAAGGGCGCTGTCAATGCCATCTCCAGGTCTTCGAAGTCAACATTTACATGTAAAAAAATCATGTGTGAAATTTAATTGATCTACAATAACATAAAAAAATGTTTCGTATCGAAATCTTCTCCAGTTTTTTTTTTTTACAATAAATTCTTGAAAATTAGCTCCGAAATTGTCCTACAAGGTGTAAGTGCCCCTTAAACCGTAATAGCAAGCAACTAATACACTTTTGGAGATTTGGTTCGATGATTTAATGGAACATTCATCAAACAAAATATTATAAAATAATGACGAAAAGTAGCGTGATTAAATGAATATTCAACCTGTTGGTTACTCTGAATATAATTTTTGCAGACTTGAATACTTTTCGTCTTTATTTAATTTATTGAATAGTTCTGTAACAAGTAAGAGACTTAAACAAAATTATTTTCTCGATCATGGCGAAATTCACGAATATATATATTTTTTTGGGAAATTATTTGGTCGAATTTATACAAAGTACAAATTTGAAAAAGATTATTTCAAGATTAAATCAATTATTTAATAATCAAATTCTGTTTCATAAATGAAAGCCACTCGTTAGCGAACAACGTGCTCGTAAACTAATGAACCAATAGTAAAGTTTCCCAGGAGCAAAATAGTAAAACCCACCGTCACAAAAAAAGCCTTCATCCGAAAAAAGAAAGTGAACACTCGAAGAAAAATACTTCCAGCCAATAACAAAAGAAACGCCAATCCTGGCCCGTGCGCGAGGGTACCTTTAACGGCATCTCGGCCGGCGATAGCGATAACTCCATATCAGAGAGGATCGCGCCAATACGACTGGATTCTACGGTAAATCACACCTACTAGATATGGGCAAAATGACTCTTTTTTGTGAGTTGACTCGTCGTGAAGAGTAAACGAAACATTACATTTCACATTGTCATGTTTCAACGCATGTGAAACAATTAAACTTTATTTGCAATAATATCTTCGACCATTGTGTACTTATGGCAGTGACGGTTCGCGGGTTTTTTTCTGGTACGGCCGAGGAACAAGAGGTGGTAATACAGATAAGTGCGGTCAGGCAGCCAGCCGTCTCTGCAACTGACCCTACCTATCTGTATTACCACCTCTTGTTCCTCGAACGTACCAGAAAAAACCCCGCGAACCATCACTGAATTATAGGCAGGGGCGGCTCGTTATATAGAGCCAAGGAGCCATGGCACTACCTTTAATTTCAAGCTCAGTCAGAATTTTTAATTAACTCTTAAAACCATTTTTCGCCAGTTACTTTGATCTAGGAAGATAAATCGTTCTTACTTTCTTCAAAAAAGGAGGGGGGGGGGCATATTGTATAAGTATATCAATATGTTCCACGAGCCTCCACTGAGGACTGGTGGAATTGTGCATTTTCCTACTCTAAAAAATAGAAAAACAATTGCCATTAACGCCAAATTTTACAAATTTATTCAGAATCCATTCCTCTTTAAGATTGCACCAACACGTGGAAACACCTCATCCTTAAATTTGGATTTAATCCCATTTGTACGGACCGGAGTTAATTTTTGGAGTTGTGCATTTTCCCACTCGTTTAAAAAATAGAAAAACAATTGCCACCAACGTCAAATTTTACAAATTTATTCAGAATCCATTCCTCTTTAAGATTTCATCAACAAGTGGAAACACGTTATCCTTAAATTTTGATATAATCCCATTTGTACGGACCGGAGTTAGTTTTAGGAGTTGTGCATTTTGCCACTTGTTTTAAAATAGAAAACCAATTGCCACCAACGCCAAACTTTACAAATTTATTCAGAATTTATTCCTCTTTAAGATTTCACCAACACAAGAAACACCACATCCTTAAATTTTAATATAATCCCATTTGTACGGAGCGGAGTTAATTTTTGGAGTTGTGCATTTTCCCACTCGTTTAAAAAATAGAAAAACAATTGCCACCAACGCCAAATTTTACAAATTTATTCAGAATAGATTCCTCTTTAAGATTTTATCAACACGTGGAAACACCTCATCCTTAAATTTGGATTTAATCACATTTGTACGGACCGGAGTTAATTTTTGAAGTTGTGCATTTTTCCACTCGTTTAAAAAATAGAAAAACAATTGCCACCAACGCCAAACTTTAAAAATTTATTCAAAATCCATTCCTCTTTAAGATTTCATCAACACGTGGAAACACCTCATCCTTAAGTTTTGATATGAATCCCTTCCTCAGCGCTGGATAGGTCGCAGGAGAAATGAAGACCTGGCTCTACACTTCTGGCCACCAAGATCTTCTGATCTCACCCTATATGACTATTTCTTATGGTCTCTACCAACAACAAATTTGAACGCTCTGCTGAACCGTATCACTGCTGCAGTGCACTCAGTAACAACAGATATGCTTTGTCGTGTGTAGTACGAGTTTAGCTACCGCGTAGATGTTTGCTGTACAGCTAACGGTGGCCACATTGAACACTTATAATGTATGGAAAATAACTTTAAAACTTCCTCTTTTCATTGGTATAAACATTGTTAATTTTTTTATTTGTACTTTAACCCCTTAACGTACACGCTCGAGTGACTTCAAGCACGCTAAACGGTAATGCTAAAAAAGTGTGCGTAAAGGGGTTAATAAATACGAATTTTTAAAAATGGGTCCATCATTTAGAATAATCCTGTAAATAAAATTTAAAAAAATCAGCCGATTTCCTTCATTTCCCAATCCAACTTTGTTAAAATAAATACCCCTTTAACTTTGATTATATCAGATATCCAAAGTACTACTCCTGACATCCTTATATGCACTTCTAACTTTAAACCTCTGATCTATTCCCTTTTACTTATTCCTGACCTCTCACCTCGCTATCCAGTTTGACCTAAACATTTCTTTAAATAATATCCCCCCCCCCCCCCCCCCCGCGGAGACTTTCTGAAGAACTTTAAAAATATGTCCTACTGACTCGTTGAATTTCTAATCGACACAATTTCGTTATCAAATAATTCGACAGAAGTATTCACCTACTCGTGGCATTACTACTGAATAAACCACTGCAAGCTAAGTTTGTCCACCTATAAAAAATAGCATGAATCCTATTTTACTGTTTGATGTGTGTCAAATTTAAGTACTGCCAATCGCGATAACGAAAATTTCACCAAAAATAGTTGAGCAAAAATAGTTGAGCAAAAACAGTAAAATAATAAATGTCATTGTTTTTTTACTCTTTTTGATATAACAGTAAGTCAATTACTAATACAAAGTAGAAAAACAATTATATTAGTGAAAGAGTTATGAATAATCAATTAAATATTCAGGATTATTAAAATACGACAATCAATTAAATGTATTCATTTTATTACGACCAATAAATCCAATCACCACTACAAAATGTATATAATCTGTTCATGTTCCTATCTCAGGTAAATTTATGCAGGTAGATTTGCAAATAGTAATTCCACTCACTTCTCGGGAAAATTACACCTGCAAGAGCAAACACGACCAGCCTTTATTATACCCGCTCCAGCCGTCGAAATGTCCACAGGACTTTTCCACCTGCTAATTACACACAAAACCGTGCTCGCCTCGTACCAGTAATCTTGGAAATTATACAGTCGGCGACAATAATTACAAGTACGAAAGATACGTGCGCTACAAAAACGTAGCTCAAAATTATACAAGGTGTGCGACATTTCAAAATGTGCGTACCTGCGTGCACGTAAACGTGGACTGTCCAGGAAATGTTGTGTTGTTGTCGCCCGAAGAATCAATTACGTATTAATTATGAATTATGAATGTCCGGTTGGGGCGTTTGTGTTGCGTTAATTTTAAAATTTAAATTTTCAACGACGACCATGAGAGTAATTTCTGGTATATATCAAGATTTGACGCAGGGAATAATTAACAAAACCTTCAACTGAAAAAAAAAACATGATATCTCAATAAGATTATGTTTACTTCAGCCACGTGGTGTGACTAACTTAATAAGCTCACACACTCCTCGTAAAAATCTAATTTCTTAATTAAGGATAGTAATTCGAAGTAGATATTAATTCTACCAAATAAAAACTCTGTTTAAAATGTTCGACCAATTTCGCCTTCTTATGACATTTTCAAGAGAATTGACCCATCTTTGGCTAATTATTGAAATAATTGGTATTTGTTTTTTTTTGTGAAACTAGCCAAAAGGGTTTAATAAAATTTTTAAAAGTTTCTTCAAACATTTTCAATGTGTACACGGTGCATAAGGGTATAGAAATTTGAATGTGATACTGGTCAAAACCTTTTGAGTTCAGATTCACATTACATTTTTTTACATAAAGAAATGTTATTTTATTGCACACTTTATACCTTAGCCGCTTCCTGGTTTCATGCAGGACTATCATGTGTTCAAAATTATCTTTTCGCACTTATGATGGTACTCATCCTCTTACTACTGTTCAGTTTTCTACTGCTAAGAGTCTACCGACAATATACAATTTGAAATCTACTGCTAATTACCAGAAGATCCAACTTTTAACTGTTTGTTAGAAACATCTGTTGATGGCATTACTCAACAGTAATTTCTTGCCGTTAAAGTTGGTGCGGTAATTCGCCACAGTATTGTCAAGAACATTCACCAATGAATTAATTGTATTTTCTAATCACTTTCGTCTTTTCTGTTGTCTGTAAATGTAAATGTTCAACTCCTTTGTTGTTGTTGCCAAGTGTCACCATGGAATTGATATTACATCTCGTGATGGTGATCCCCGTCGTTTTATCTTGTGCGCAGTTATAACTTCGTTGAAGTTCTTTAGCTATCACTTTTACTGGTAGTACCGTGCATTATGCAATGCAATGCAATCGTATCATCTTTGCGATAGTTGCGTAAAGAAATTATCATAAAATTTAACGACTATCCCTCCTATGCCGAATGACTTTTTTCCATAGGGAATGAATTGAAATGGGTACAGTGCAGCAATTATCTGGCGGGAGTTGGCGGCAAAGTTTGTGCAGAGTGAGTAAGTATACGGAGAGAATGCTATAACACATCTCCGCGTGGCCACACCACCGAATTGAATATAAATCATCACTTCGTACGATTCTGTATCCATATTGAAATTATGTTTACGCAATGCTCGCTGAATAATTAGCCTCCAGACAGTACCACCACTGTAACCATCGGATGAACACAGGCACCAAAATTTAAAACCGTAACGGTCTTGTTTATGCACATGTACATACGGAACAATTTGCTCTGCTTAGTAAGATTATTCAAAAACAATCCCAACTGCATAAATCTTTTTTTTTATAGCATCGAAAAATGGTCAATGTATATCTGATTTATTTAGAAAATCATTGTCAGACAAATTTGTTCCTGCTCGTTAATTTTTTAACAATGTTCACTCCTTTCTCATCATCTATGAGGCAATGTAATTGCATAATTTTAAGACAGTAGTAGCCGGTCTATGCAAGAATACTAATGAATTTCTTAAAATCTTCAATTGTTAGATGGCTATCTTAGCGATTATATTGTCCACGACATAATTTTTAAAGTTATTACATTAATTAACTGTCATTTCGGTTCCAAAAATCCGTAATTGGTTGAAAGTGCGTAAATGTGATAATTGTTCAAATACCTAAGCAGGTATACCTCTTTTTGGCCAATGGTGCGTATACGAATCATAACGGGATTGGGTTATTATTTCAATCATGGAAACCTTTAAGCTCTTGAAATGTTTACATGGATTTGCGATATTGACAATATCCAAATATATTGTCCACAAATAAAAATTATATTTAAAGAACTTCATATCTAAAATAGGACAAATTAATACAATGTTTGCAAAAGTAACATAAGAAGAATGAATTAAGTAAGAAAATAAATACATGATGAATCTTTAGTAACTTCTAAAATGATGCATGTAAGAACCTTTGGCCAAAAATGGGTTAATGTTTAGTTGATTTGCAAATTGAAAAGTTAAATTATTTCTCTGGGCTCCCCCGGTATATGTAGTCAAATAAGTAGCGAATGCACTCAATGGCTAATTAAATTCCCAAATATCACATGCCGAGTGTATGTAAATAAATAATAATTCATTCAAAACTAGAATCCCATTAAAACTGAATACGTAAATGTACATTTAAATGGATCCAACTCAAAGTTTTACATTATTAACGAAGTGGTGCCCCAAGGTTCTGCACTGGGACCTTTAATAATTTGTATTTTTATAAATGCTCTGTTTATGCCCAGTTGTTTAGAAAACATCACACTCTACGCTGATGACTCGACTATTTTGGTCAAGGCAATAAACTATATGATATTTTTCTCAAAATGGAAGATTTCCGTAAAGGGTGCCATAGGCTCGTATTTAATCTAACAAAAATCGTAGTCATTCTTATAAAGTTGAATAACATCGTTTTTTTCAAATGGCACACCCTGTATTTAGTAACGTATTCTCCAGTAGAATCCAATTATCTTTCAGATTATAATAACTATTCCTGATATGATAATCGCCGAATACAAGAAAACTATTGAGATTAGGAACAGGGAATCCTTATACCATCTGAAAGATAATTGGATTCTACTTAAGAATACGTTACTAAATACAGGGTGTGACGAAAAAAAAACGAAAAAACGAAGTTATTTAACTTAATAAGTTCGGTTTTTCTACCGCATTTTTTTTATCACCCTGTATAATTTTTTGCATGAAATCATGGTTGGCTCTATAGTTCGAACCTTCAACCAAATAATAGAAATGATTTTAATCGTTCAACGTCAATCACTGGGGCAAAAATAAAATTTCACCCAGACCATGCATTTCAACAAATCTTCAAATATTTAGAAAACGGCAAACAACAGGTATAGGGAGTATTAAAGTAACTCACCTTTATTTGCTCCATATAATTCAAAAATGACAAAAAATACAGGGTGTTCTATTTAAAAAAAAACATAAGCTTGATCTGTAACTTTGTTATGAGACACCCTGTATAAATTTAAATATTTTAAGGGCGTGCAGCTCACTATTATACACTACTTTTGTATAAAACATTTTTCGAAATTTTGACAAATAAGCACGTGATTGACCGTTCCCAGAGCTCTGAAACACCCTGTATATTTGTCTATACAAGATATCAGTATAAAACTTTGCAACAATGTGATAAACATACTAGGAGTGAGGGAAAAATATATTAATAGATCATCTATTTAAGACAAATGAAAAAATTATATTTTGCAATTATTCATTTAAAATTTTCGCATTAAACTGACTGCATGAATTTACCAAAATTGGAATAATTGGAGTCTCACACCAGACAGAGAGTTGAAATTTGCTTTTAATTTTTAAAACGTATTTATTTACAACACAAAAAAGAAAGAAAATGTATTTATTCTTCCAATTAATCCAACAATTGTCCGTTTATTACATTTAAAGAAATCAAAGGTAAATTGAAACACATTTTTTTAGATTCCTCAGCCATCTGTACATTTTTATGTAGTGATTGATTTTAGAAATAGTTCTTCCAATTAATCCAACAATTATCAGTACTTTTATAGTTTTCCCTGAAGATGGTTTAAAACCGAAACCGATAGCAATATATATAACAAACAAATTAAGGAAGCACTTATTTTAACTTTCACAATTTTCAGTAGTTTCCGCTTTTTTTTAATAATACGCTCTTCCTGTGCTACTCGTTTGAGGTACACCTACAATACAGAGGATGTGCTGTAATGGCACAAGACAACAGTCCTCCCTATGAGGCCACAGAGAAGACGGACGTTGCTGGATCAGACAGGTGAAAGAAAAGCAGTTCAACATCACCTTCTTCAATAAATACTTTTTTTTACAAGGGCAAAATACTAATTTCTATCATAAAAAGCTGTGACATAGTCATTCACTGATGGGTAATACGTAGGCCCACTCAGAAGTTTTGTCAAAAGAAAATATACGTACAGGGCTTTGGCTGTTGTTCTTCTTATCTCTTGGTGATTGGTGGATAGCGCCTTAACGTGGTGGTAACTTCTGGTTCTGGATATTGTCCATGTTTCAGAAAATCTTTCTTTAAACTGTGAATGTAACACATCAGTATCTTATTTGTCAATGTAATGGAAGTGGATGTTTTCTATGTTTTTTTTTTTGGCAAAAAATATATGCAACAGGAGCAGACACAATTTGATATTTATTAGATTGCTGGAGGCTTGCTTATCGCAATTTTTTTACGGTTCCTCCCTGGCCATCACAAATTGACTTCCCATGACTTACCAACGAAATAATGTTCAGCATTTATTTCAAAATCATTAAAATGTTCGCAAATGTTGTTAAAACTGTTTCGGTTATGAGTAAAATAGTGAACAGTTTTTATTTGTAGGTAATTTTTGCAATCCATTTTGTGACCTGATTTTGGACATAATTTACGAAACTTGTTTCATGTTCAAGGGCATTACTAAAAAAACAGTGGCTTGATGTGATGTTTTTTTTTTCGTTTATAAAAATATTCAAACTGGATGAACAGTTCATATTTTTCTTGTCCAATAATAACTTTGAATTTCATTCACTGAAATCCATCACTATGCTAGCGGAAGATACATTTTCCTTCATTTTTTTGAACTTTGATGATTGCGATTTTGAAATAAAAGAATAGGGTACCAGTTCTTCCAGTTTTTTAGCCAACAAGGTTATATAATTTTCTACACTGATAGACTGTTTAAACATTTCTGCTCTATCCGTATTAATCCATTGACTTAGTTCAAACTCGTATTCTAAGTCATAAACTTCAGTTCATTTTTCATATAAAAATGTGGCATTAATTGGGCATTCATTACACTTAGCGAAGCATACATTTTGAACTTTCTATATTATATACAAGTATCTTCATAAGGTCTTTGTAAGTTTCTTCAAGTTTTAGAGTATCCAATAAAAGTTTAACATTTCGATGCATACTGCATACCAGATTGTACAGGAAGATCAGAAAGTAGAAAATAGTTGGCAGCACATGAAAATAGGGATAATAATTCACGTAATATTATGTTGGCTGCCTATATCAGTGCAGTACATAAGAATTTGGTCTATTTTGACGTCTTGTGTTTTTTTGAGGTTGCGTGCTTTAAAGATGGTTTTTAAATTTAAAACAAGTAACGTCAAAAATTATTATAGGCATTGGTAGAAACGCCAAAGTGGCGGAATCTATAGCCTGAATGCTGTACTGAACCAAATCCGGGTGGCTATTTAATGTTCACATTAATATTGTTATATTTGCCGCCGCTAGCAATGTCCATATCTTGTCGGTGTTAAAGCCACCCGGATTTGGTTCAGTACAGCATTCAGGCAATAGATTCCGCCACTTTGGCGTTTCTACCTTTAAGGGTGTTTGGAATACTTATATTCCAATAGTAATCTCCGTTTCCCCATCAGCAACTAACTACACTGATGAGACCTGAAAGGTCGAAACCGGTCTGTAGATGTTCTGATGGGGGAACAATTTTTAATGTTCACATTATTACATGCATTTTCAGAAAATGCAACATTTTCGACTTTCTGATCTCACTGTATGTGTGTCTGCAGAACCTGCCAGAATACACCATTTAGGTTTTGAACGACAGTATGTAGAAAACCCTATTTTGGCGTCTGGATATTGCCACTTAAAATCATAATAAAGTTCTCTTAAATTACTGAGGATAAGTATTTTTTTATGTTTACTTGGTCTTTCACTCCCGGTAATATTCGTGAATATTTGTCACTGGGTATTTATTTTCGCAACTCATTAACTAATCTAAAATTAGATCTAAAAATAGATACTTCTGTAATTACCTCACAGGAATACACGAAATTCTTGGGTTTAGTAGTCGATAATAATTTAAAGTGGCATTCTCATATTGATTATGTTGCTGGCAAACTGAATTCGGAATATTTTGCTATATTCAGACTTAAAGAGCCTCTGGAGCTAGATGGTCTCTTAAGCATTACGCTCTTATATACAGCCACATTGGATATAATATTACCCTATGGGAAATGTCAGCCAACGTCTCAAGAATCCTCATATTCTTAAAAAGAGTTACTCGTCGTCTGTTTAATGTGAAACCTAAAGATTCTTGTAAATCATATATTTTTTAGTATGGAATATTGATCCTACCATGTGTGTCATTAGTTTTTTATTAGCCAAAAACTGATTTTCGCAAATATAATACTCGCAATGCTGTAGATAGAGCGCCGCCCATATTAAAAAAAATAAATCATTAAGTCATTAAGCTAAATATACAACAGGCTACCATTATATTACAACAAAAAAAAACGTCAACTTATTTAAATCAATGATAAAAAGATGCTTTTGCAGAAGTGTTATAACAGTATCGAAGAATATCTAAGGGACTCCCTTATTTTTAAATATTGGACTAACTAAAATTATTTATTTCATGTGCATATATATATCATATATCATGTGCATATATATTTTTATATCTTAATTATGTAATGTGTAACTTACTTTTTAACTCAAGTGAATTCTTTGTATTAATATTTTTGTAGACGTGACTTTTAAATCCATTTTTGTAATGGCACAATATCAATACAATTATTATTACACAATAAGATGTTACTGTGGATGAATATCTTGAATAAGGATAATTGTAACCAAGGGACAACACCTTGGGAATATTTATCCAATAACCTCTTCAGGGACAGAATAACATTTGTGTACGTTTCAAAAAATGCCTTCTAAATTCTAAACGAATAGAATTTAGCGTATTAACCCAATTTCGGCTCAGGGGCAGAAAACTGCCGCATTTCCATGCACTGCATGACTGGCGAGTTATTAATTGTTTTCAAGACATTCAACATTAATTGATTTTTGGTGACATAAGATTTATTTCTTTGCAGGTCGGTGCATATTGTTACGCAGAACTGGGATGCATGATCAGGAAGAGCGGTGCGGATTATGCGTACATCATGGAGACTTTTGGGCCGTTTTGGGCGTTCGTCAGACTGTGGATTGAGTGCATGATTGTAAGGCCTTGTTCACAAGCGATTGTTGCACTAACTTTCAGTGTATACGTGATGAAGCCTTTCTTCCCAGAATGCCAGCCTCCCGATGAAGCTGCAAGGCTTTTGGCAGTTTGCTGTATATGTAAGTACTTATTATTATTATTAAGGCTCTTTCACTTTGTACAACACTCAAATGTATTCGTAGGCGCTTTAGTTTCGGCTTATCAAAACTAAAGTGATAATTCGTAGTTGAGTTGCAGATGTGAAAATGAGTTTATTGTGGTTTGCAAAAAACATTAATATCAATTTTCGAAGTGATTTCTCGTGGGAACAATAATGCAGAAAACTACAAATAATAATCTGGTCATTGAGTTCTTCTAATGGCAGATGCAAAGTTTTTCAGAGAATAAAATCATTCAAGTACCCTCGCAATCTGCATTTTTGTAAGCTACTGCATCATGAATTTTGCGGTGCTTATTTTTAGTATAAGAAACTATATTATAGAAGAAAATATTTATGTATCCAAAAATGGAATGTGACACTTAATTTTTGATGGTTGAATGGTATAAAGTTATTGCATCTCTTTTCGAAATGTTGGGTATATACACGCTTTTCTTCTTTAGTATATCCTATTATAAATATTTCCCATTCGTTTGTAGAATTGAAAATCATGTGAATCTTTAGTAGTATTTTTTTTATTTATAATCTTTTTTATAAATTCTACCAAAACATATTCCCTGCTTCAAATGTTGCTGTTCGATAGCGCTTTGATATAAGAAATAAATCGAAATTAAAACGAAATGAAATTTGTAAGTTTAACAAAAAATAGTGGACAATAGTGAGCCAAGACCAATATACCACGGCCGTAGTCCGATTACGAAACCTAGATCGTGTAACCCGAAATGGAAATAACTAGGACTAGAAAGGACTCGCCTGTTATCAGCGGATGCGAATCTGGAAGTCGTCGTATGCCACTATCGGCAGTTTGTTCTCGCCCCTCATGGACGACTAATATTCGGGTAATTAATATAGAAGAACTAATTATCTCTTAATTGGTTCTCCTGACGTCCCCGAGCATACTTTGCCAAAACCGAGAAATACCCTGATCTAAAATGGATCCAACAGTTGCCTTTTCAAAATTCATTTCTTCTTGACTTCCAGAAATTTATACGTTTGTTATGTCTTAAAAGCCTGTGCCATTATCTTTAACTTCTGAAAATAAATCGATATTTTCATTCTCAGATTCACCCCTTAGAAACCCGGCCACTGGTTTTGCATTTTTCTTTTGTTTTGTTTTCGATTTATTTTTCAGTGGTATCTGTAGCTATTTTTTATCTACCTGGTTTTCTTCCGAGCTGCAGCCTTTGTTTAGGATTGAATCTGTTCCGAAGTACTCAAACTATAATACTTTGACCAGCATTCTCATTTTGAACACAACTCACTGTTGAAGGTTCTGCGGTTATTGTTGATAGCCCTGCAAGATTTTTTCCAAAACTTCTTGCCTTCATTCTTTTTCGAAGGTGAACTGTTATCTTTCCCACTGTCACGTGTAGTCTCAGCCGAATTCGAACCTGGGCGATCCGGTAGATAGGACTGCAAATTGTCATTATCACTAAATACTCGGGTAAATTTCTGCTATCTTGAAGCACTGTTATGTTACTCGAGAACAAGCTTGTCCAAATTTTTTTGCAACACTATAAATATCGACTGTTTTCCCAAGGTTGTTGGTGATGCAAGATTCGACTCCTCGGTTCTAGACTTAAAAAAATACAAAAATAAATTTTTGAAGAAAAATTAAATTTAATCGTTTTTCGGAGTTTCCAGCAGTTGTACGAACGATTTACGTCAAAAGAAATTTTGCTTGTCTCAGTTTCTGTGCCTTGAATAAAAAATAAAGAGCAATGTCAAGCAGTTGCGAACCGTGGGAGGTATGTAGTAGCAGTTAACATCACCACCCTAGATGATAAATCCAATGATTCCACTGAAAGCTGCGACTCCTGATTATCAATGAAAGCAACACACGTTCTTCTTTATAATGTTTTGTGTGTTTTATAAAATGTAACTTAAAATACAGGGTTATTCAAAACGATAGACTCAATTTAATTAATTTGTATTTCACGAAAAATAGATTGGATATGAACAGTCTACATATCGAAGGAATGAGTAAGTTTTGTTTACCATCGCTTCGGCGGTGATAGTTGTGGCCGGTGAGAAAAGAAAGACACAATGTTTGCATAAAACCCCGTGCAACATTGCAATATGAGAGAGACTCGACGAAGCTAAATGTGTGCTGTGTCTCATGGACAAATTTGTGGACCATTTTTTGTGCGGAAAGCACTGTAAGTGGAATAACATACCTGGACATGAAACAATGGCTCTTTCCTCAACTTACCGAACATTTACAAGACTTCATTTTCCAACAGAATTGAGCTGCGCCCCTTTGGTCATGTCCGAAGATTTTTAAATCAATCCCTTTCTCGGCGATAGAAAAGTTGCATGGGAAATCAATACTTGGCACTAGACTTCTGGCCACCGAGATCTCCTAATCTTACTCGATGTGACTTTTTCTGGTAGGGCTATGTTAAGGAGTCCTCCTCTACCAACAACATTGGCCGACCGGCGGAACCGTGTCTGCTGCGGTGAACTCTAATACACAAATCATGTTTTTCCGCGTGTAAGACGAGTTTAACCACCTCTTAGATGTTTGTTGTGCAGAAAAGGGGCGATTCATTGAACATTTATAACCTTCGTTAAAAAAAAAAACTTTGAAACTTAGTATTAATTAATTAAATTTGGTTCATTTTTTTGAATATCCCTGATTTAACCAACCCAAATGGTTAGCTTCACCGAGTATCCCTGGTGGTGCTCTCTCCAACATTAAATATTTGAAATTTATTATTTCAATTTTTATGTCGCACTAATGCAGATGGACACCAACTGATTTTGTCAAAGATTTTTAACCGTTGTTACCCCAGTCTCATCTTGGTTCCAAATCCTTTCAGGGGGTAATGAAGAAGCACTTGCGGACAAATTATAAAAAAAAAAATGGTTTTATTAAAACTAGTTTTGTGGCGGGCTCAGTAAAGATTTATATTTAACAAGATATGTACAATCTATGGTTCAGAGGTAATTCCTCAGGTCGTGGGGGCGGCTGGAGTAGTTGAAAAGCGGCGGCAAGGGGCTGTCCACGACGGGGAGCGGCTTCCTTGAATTCGGTAATCTTCGTATACGATGCGGCGCGAGGAACTATCCACACAAGCGGAGAGGGTAGTACGGAGCGTTTTGGTACTAACAGCGGGCGCTTCGTACGTACCCCGTTACAGTTTTCTGTTTTCTGATCGCCAGTCCATCTGCATCAGAATATCGTTTTAAAAACAACCTCATCCACTCTTCACCTGCAAGTTTATGTTTATCCCAAGTAGAAGCGCAGTTCTTTTTGTTTACAACACCAAATTTATAAGCTAATTCACGAACCCCTTTGTTGTCCGTCCAGAGTTCATTTTAGCTAGTGTGTTTATATAAATTACTAATTTACACTAGAAACTTTGAAAGCATGAAAATGTCGGACAGGCAGTGACTGTTCGCGGGGTTTTTTCTGGTACGGCCGAGGAACAAGAGGTGGTAATACAGATAGGTGCGGTCACGCAGCCAGCCGTCTCTGCAACTGATCCTACCTATCTGTATTGCCACCCTTGTTACCTCGGCCGTACCAGAAAAAACGCCGCGAACCGTCACTGCGGACAGGTGTAGCAAATTTGAATATTGAAAACCTTGAGAGCTTCTCTTATCAAAATACGTGTTTCACGGGGTATAGTTACAGCTTCAACTGCTTTGCATTGACTCCGAGCCAACAGGGGTTTTTTTCTGCTCACATTTACTTCGTGACATACTGACCCAAAACAAATAGATAAAACTGTAACATTATGTACCTATGATGAGTGATTCAATTTTACACGGTGTTGTTTTGATCGAAGGTGCGCCATGATTTTTTTTCATAAATAAAACCACAAGAGGTTTATTTTTTCCGGAAAAACTTCGAAATTTTTCACGATAACTTTGTTGTTTATTAATTTCACGAGAGCAAAATCACGTCTTAAATCGCGAGACCGCAGGTCGAGCGATTTGGTGATTTTGCTCGAGTTAAATTTTAGAAAACAACAAAGTTTGAGTGAAAAATTTTGAAGTTTTTCCTGGATAAAAATAAAACTTGAGTGGTTTTTGGCATGATTATTTCATGAAAAGCAATTTCCTTACACATTTCTTACAAATAAATAGGACATATTTCTTAAACGGTTTTATTAATTGGTTTTATTAGTATTTGAAAAATTTGATAGATGGAACAGTTTCCAATGTTAAACACTATTTGTTCATCAATCATTTTTGAAGATTATGTGTTTTTGAAGTTTTTTTAGGTACGGTACCTGCTATTATATCGAAGATTTCACTATTCCTTTTTGTATCGAAACCCGAAATCTTGAATTACCTTAATTAATTTCACTGATCCACAAGATAATAAATTGAAAAGTCGGTGGGTTAATTTGGCGTTTATATGTTTGTATTCCTAGTTTGCGTTACCAACGAGACACAGGAAAAACTTTTACTGGGCCTGTTCGGACTTGCCCAATCTGTCAGAAAATTGTCTCATTTGGCAGTCGATCAGAGAGAATTTCCGCCGTTGGGATCGAAGCATAATTTCCACGTTAATGATTGTGCAATTATTATCACTGTATTATATTACTATATGCTTTCAGTTATCAAACATTTTTAATACCAGAAAGGTGACAAAGTCCAACTCTGACTAGCATGGTGAAGTTTTTCCGGAAAAACTTCGTGGTACGATGCGGTTTTTCCGTTTATTAAAACAAGTCACCTGGTACAATTTTGGGGTTCTGATTGGTTCTAAATGATTTGAATGAAATAATCAGCCTTAAACTCCTGCACATTCCAGGTTATGTTCAAAAGTTTAATGTGGCATATCTAATTACTAATAATATCTAAAAAAATGGTGATGTGGCCATCATGTTACTTTCTCCGACTTGATGGTATCAATCATATTTACGCTTTTATGGTTAATTTTCAATTGAAATTATATTTTAAATGTACATCGAGCGTTTTGTAGACTCGCATGAAACTCACGTTTAAAATGTCAAAATTATGAAAGAGAAAAATTATACTTCAAATTCAAAAACTCAGTTTACTCAAAAAATAAAGAGATTTCGAAAAAAACTTATTCTTTATAAGTTGTTCATTTTAGCATTCTCTACAATTACTATTCACATAAATTTGCTGTAACTATTATAGTTTTAAAATTATAAGCCAAAAATTAAAAAAAAATAAATAATTTTTTTTCTCGAATAAAAATGATTTTATGAAAAATGTTTTCAAGCAAAAGAACTGCATTTCTTTATTGTCTTCAAAGTTTGTTTAAATGTTTTTGTGATATTTTTCATATTTAAGAAAATATTGGCAAAAAACAAAAAACAGTTAAGGTAAACGCCCACTTCGGGTGTACGAAATTTTACCAAAAGCTTTTCAGTTCTTCAGATTATCAAATAAGACCGATGTTCAAAGTTTCATATCAATTGCTTTATTAGTTTTTGAGATACAGCGCGCACAGACAGACACAGACACACACACACACACACACACACACAGACACAAATTTTTTTTTTCCAAAAATTGTTGAAATGGCCCAAAACGGATATTTCCGTAAAAAAAATTTTTGAAAAAAAAATCACGATCACAATACTTTCTCGTACTTCGTAACGGAGAAAGTAAAAACAGTAGATCAAATGGAATATTACTTAACTTATACACTTAATTAAATTAATTAAATACTTAACACAATCTTAAAAAAAAACATTTCTTTTTCCAAACGGTAAATAGTGAGTTTTGATGGCGCATTATTTCTGCCAAAAATTTAACGTAATTTTCAAGTTGTCAGAATAATTGATGATTTATTTGGATAAAATGTTTTTACGATAAAAAAAAAATAACATTTGTTTGTTTTTCGAAACTTATTTTCCGTTGCCATACCAACACAATCACGTTTTAAACTCATTTTAGGTTTTTTCTAAACTCTGGTGGGTAGACTTTGAACTAGTATAATTTTTGATACGTAGAAAGCAGCACCTGTCAGCAAACAGTACCTAAATATAGTTCAGACGATTTGTAAATATTGAAATAATATTAATAAGAATTTATGCCTAAATTATATTTATTTGTTTAATCCTGGCATTAAAACTTTTACTTTCTCACGTGGAGACGCGCAAAGAAAGCTTTACTTTTATCCACTCAATCAGTTGCTAAGGAAACGAGTGAGTGAAAGTACTTTACACTCACTCTTATGTCACTTTCACTCACCCTAATGTCAGTGGAAATATTACAAAGTGTTCTTATCGTGTAATTTGCATATTTTATGGACATAATTAAATCAACTATCAGTTAGTTAAGCAATTAAATTAATTTAATTAATTATTATTTAAGAAATGAGACAAATTCCACCAGAAATATTTCAAAATGTAAGGGTTGGGTTTTATCACCGATTGGCTTCTTGCCAAGAGAGTAACGGTGCGTATTTTGATACATTAAATAAGTTAAAAAAATAAAAAACAAAAAAAAACAAAATATTTTTACACAGTCGTAAAGAGAATGAAAAGTACCACAAATTTAGTGAAATAAATGGTTTCCATTTAAAAAAAATGACGATGACGTCATTACGCAAAGAAGTGGCGGTATGGAAAATTGACAACTATCAGAAAAGATGCGCGTTCAAAAAATAAGGTTGACATTTCGGAGGATTTTGTCCGTATATGATCGGGGAATTTTTTATTTGGAGCGTTCCACAGTCAACATTCGCACTGTATACTATTTCCTCACTAGTGGTAAAATGGATTTACTCACGTGTGAGAAAAGGGTATTTATTATCCTCACTTGTGAGGAAAGTAAATCCATGTCGCCACTAATGAATTTATTCTCCTCACAAGGGATGCAAAAGTCTACTTTCCCCTTAAAATTAAGTGATGAAAACGTCATTTTGGTGCAAATTAAAACTAAATTCCCGTCTACCATGAGAAAAATTCCATGGCCACATTATTATTCCGGCTTATTGCATTTTTCTGCATTATTATTCTCAACAGGAAAATGATATTTACATTAATGTTAAGATTTTAATTGCGGGACTTTTTTTTTCAAACCACAATAAACGCATTCATATATTCACTCTCGCTTGCATCTGTCGCCGTTGCAAATGTGCAAATAAACTGAATCGCAGTCACACATTTTCGAACACGTAAATATATTATCCAAACATTCTGTATTGATTCCGAAGACGGGCAGAGGAAGTAAAAATTGTGTGTGTGTTATCGAGGCGTGGGTTAAATACAATGGAAGACGAATTGCGGCATCGAATTATGCACTTAAATAACAATAATGCAATAAAGTGGACACCATTATCCTATTTATTAGTTAATTTCTACACGCTTTCATTAAACCCACGTAGACGCTCTGCTGTCGCCTTCTTAATGGTCAAGGCCAACAACACCATGAATAATGGAGGTGTATTTAAAAGGCTTCTTCAACATCGTGATTTATGATCAAAATTTTATGGGTTTCCTTGGTCTTGGATTGTTGGTTTTCTTGGATCATATAAACTTCCTTTTAACTTTTGTTTATATAAATAAACCTTTATTACCCAGTGGAGTTAACAAGTAACAGGAAAAATAATAATGCTTACATGGTAATGCTGTATGTATGATTTCAATACAAATAATAATATTTATTATTACACAAACTTATTGAAATGAATCCGTATAATAATCCTCAGCATGTAGATGGGGTAGCGACTGAGAAAATTTGTGCGTGTCCTTGACTGATGTAAGGTGTTACCGTATCTGACGCAAATTTTAAAGTGCTAACACTTTTGAAAAAAGAAAAATTCTCAGCAAGGATCAGGGTATAACATATATTATTTATAGGAAAATGAAAATATGAGTAATTGATTATTTTTTGAGTTTATATTTTATTTATCAAAAACAAACTATCTAAATAAAGTTTTTTGTTTCGGAAAAAAAATTATTACAAACTTTAAACATTTAAGCATAAAAAAGTATAGAATAACTTTCTTCGTATCCGTAACGGTTTACGACATTTTTGAGTTCAAAATAAAAGTGTACTAAAAGTTTATATTGTTATAACTTTTGACACAATGATTTTTTGAACCTCTACTAGAGACCAAAAGTCATGTCTTGATAGCCTTTATAATATATGTGAAATTCGCTAAAATCCCTGATGTACCCCCAAAAAGTGTGCATTCATTTATGGAATGGCCGATATATTTAACAATATTCATAATATTGCATTTTTATCTTAGAAAAAAGATCACACTATGAATTTTTAGATATCGTTATTATTAATTAACAAAAGTTACCAATTCCAGTGAGTCCATGAATCAAAGTGAATCCGTTTCCCCAACAGCAACTTTAATGCACTAATGAGGACTAAGAGTCTGAAACCGGTCTGTAGTTTGTCTTCTCGTGGGAAACCAATAATTGATTCTTGCAAAAGAGTGAACACTGACCTAAATCAAAATAATATCTTGATAGTCTCAGATGCATCTCGGTCTTCTACAAAGCCCGCGAGCCCTCGCTGGTCGTTACAGAATCATTCTTTGATTTAGCTGCTATTGCATGCGCTAACATTTTATTATTTATTAATATTTCATATCACTGTGAGTGTTTGATTACCCCATCGTTATTTAAGGCTGAAATATTTTTCTTGTTTAATATCCTTATTAGGGGAAAATCAGTAATGTCTCTTAGACTCCCCCAGAGGACCAATCAAGTGGAATATCTTGGACTTTCAGCGTCTTTGTGAAGTTTCCAATTGATTTACTCGAGCCGTAATAAAGACTAATTCCTTTTTAAAGGGCTCTCCTGGGAAATCGGGAAAGTATTGGGACACCTATTATTTTTGTATTATTCTGCAGAGATAATGAAAACTGTTGGTATTATACATATTTACAGTTTCACGCAATTTTCACTAATTGTAAGTAATTCAAATAGAATGGATCGTGAGTGTATTATAGATACAGAAACAACATTATTTTTTATTGCTTATTTAACTTCAGTAGTTTTTATTTAAACAGAAGAGCGGATATATACCGTGTGATTGATTTATCACGCAACAGAGGAAGATGGGAAAAGGTTTTTTTTTTTAAGCCGACGAGAAGTTAGCCACGACTTTCCAGCCACCGATTTTGTTGCCTCCACCATCACCCGAATTATGACCAATCTCAATGAAATTTTAATTACAGCCGTTTGGACCCCAGTCCAAATGTTTACACAAACGTATTAAGGGATATCCTACGAACAACTAAAAATAATTCCTTTGAAATTTTCGTCAAAACTCGGGATGGAATAGTTTTTTTTTAAATTAACCTTTATTTTCAACAATTATACAATTATTTTAAATTGCTTATTACATGTTGTTTAATACATTTATGGTAAAAATTCTAACGGATCTAACGCCAAACGGCACTCTAAAAAATTTTGAAATTTTAAAACTCGCGTATCCGTGCACATGGATCGATTAAAAAATGCATAATTTCTCTATGTCCAAAGGGCACTATAAACAAATTATTTTAAATTGCTTATTACATGTTGCTTCACACATTTATGGTAAAAACTCGAATGTATCTAGCGCCAAACGGCACTTTAAAAAGTTTTGAAATTTTAAAACTCGCGTATCTGTGGACAAGGATCGATTAAAACATTAATTACTTAGTTATTTCTAAAGTTATCCACAACTAAATTGTTTAAAGTTACCTAATTCATGTTGCTTATCGTATTTATGTTTAAAAATCGAATGTGTGTAGCGCCAAATGGCACTTATAATGTTTTAAGATTTTCTTTTTCTCGATTTCTTGGTCGATTAAAAAAAAAATCATTACTTGTTTTTAAAGGGCACTATAAATAAATTAGTGTAAATTGTTCGGTCGTTGTTGCTTGTGATATTTATGTGAAATTTGTTTATGCAAGTAGCGCCAAACGGAATATATTTTTTTTACTGTGGTGTGTAGTTGTTGAAAATAAAGGTTAATTTAAAAAAATCATTCCATGCCGAGTTTTGACGAAAATTTCAAACGAATTATTTTTAATTGTTAGTAGGATATCCCTTAATACGTTTATGCTAACATTTGGACTGGGGTCACACCCTAATGGCTGTAATTAATATTTCATTAAAATTGGTCATAATTCGGGTGATGGTGGAGGCGCCAAGTCGTGGATAACTTCTCGTCGGTTTTTTTTAAATTACTGGTACCCTGTTTAACCTAAAATTAATCTTGTACCACCATTGGATTGATTACTTTATTGCGCTTCCTATGGTACCATACAATTATTATTTAACGCTGTTTTACCATCTGTATAAAGCTTTAATGGGGTTAGTACTGCGGCCGTTTTACATTGAAAATCAAGCATTTTCATGTTCCTTTTTCTCTGAAACTGTTCATCAGATTGACTTACAATTTTGTAGGGTTATTTAGATAGCTAATCTAAAGAACTGGTGCTGATTTTATAATTATTACTTTTTTTAAACTGATTTTTAAAGCAGTTTTAAAAATCGAGCCTATCCTGACGTGCTTTGTAAGACCAAAACTTGATTTATGTTATAGTTTGAAATTCTCACTTATAACAGGATGATATTAAGGTCGCCACGAACAAAATAAAAAAAATAATTTGATATCTCTCATAGGACCAGAGAAAAAGGAACATCAATGAAAGTACTTTTGAAGAGAGCGAAAATCGAGAGCGGGTCGCAGTAGTTCCACCCGGCCATAGCTCACTTTGGGCAAGATTCTCGACCCCTTATAGTGTGAATAAAATGTTTGTTCATAAATAAGTGTAGTTTCAAAAAATGAAATTAAAAAAAAAACATAATTGACAAGGAGGTCAATTCCTCAAAAATTAACAAAACTATCGTTTTTTTTTTATCGTCGATTCTTATTTGACACTCAAATCTGCTTATAAAAAAAAATATTTTACGTTTTTCCGATTAATAGAAGTGATCGAAATTTGTAAGCAAAGTGGGGGACTATTTTTAAGTCTTTTTGACTCTCCTGAAAAATTTACTTTTTTAAGTTTGAGTACATTTTTTTTCAAAATTATAAAAGCCATCAACACGTTTTTTGTTTTGTTTTAAAGGTGGTAGCGATACCTACCAGTATGGCTGAGATTATTTCCATAAGTTAAATGGTGGATTTTGTTTAATGAAAAGAACTCAAAAATGTTCATTTTTTTAATGTCATAATTCTGAATTCAATTAATATTATTTTAATCCCTCGGCCATAAATGCTTATTTTGGAGGTAAAAACGTGTGTGCAAAATTTCAGAGAAATCGGTCCAGTAGTTTTCTCGAAAAATGTACATAAAAACCACGTTTTTTTAATGCAAAACGATCGAGGAAGTGACCCCTTAATAGTAATTTACAATACAAGTAATGTTATGAAGGTTTTTACATTACGAGAGAAAAGTTTGAAAGCAAGAGCGACGTAGGAGCGAGTGCTTTTAAATTCTCGACTACCAAAAAATTAATATTTGAGCAGACAAAATTATTGAACCTTTGGAAATTGTTTAAATTTAAACATTATTAGGGAAACATATTTAAAACTTTTGATTGATGTGGTTGCTTCAGTACTAGCAGAGGTGTCTGGGGAAAATTAAGAAATCTGGTTTCAGCAAGATGGCGTATTTTTAACGTATGTTAACGTATGTATGTTAAGTGTAAGTGTAAATGAGTACTCAATTAATACATTTCTGAACCGTTGGATTAGTCGCGGCGAACTTATTCACTGGCCACCCAGATCTCCTCCACCCAGATCTCCTTGCGATGTTTTTTTGTGGAGGCACCTTACAATTAAAATTTATAAAAGACTCCACCCAAGCATTAATACTTTGAAAGTTTTTTATACTAGACTCAGATATTGAGCTTATTTAAATATTTATTGTAAAAGACTATGCTTTATATTATATCGAATCAAATTCCATTCGAACCAATTAACAGACTTTAAAATAACTCTTCATTATAATTTATAACGTTTTTTTTTTGTAAGTAAGTCAAATAACGAATTGTTTCATATCATAAAAATAGCAAATGAAGAATCTATCCTACGATGCTATTAGTTTGTGTGCAAATTAAACATGTTGCGCGATCAAAAATCGCACGGTATATTTTTAAGGAAGAGTCATTATGAATGTTTTGAAAAAAAAAACAGCGCCATTTAACTGTAACCAATTTGTATTTATATCATTAATATTTTAGCACGCTGACTGCTATGGGGGTCACCGGTGACCGGCGAAGCTAAGATTACTAGAAACACATATATCGAGTGCCACACAAAATGATTATTAATAATTGCTCTAATAAATGTTTAAAAAAATCACTCGGACAGGTCGATTTTGTCCATTATTATTCATTTTCAGCCTGCTCAAAAATGCTGTGACGTCATTAGTGTTTGACGTGCGACGTCATCGGCAATTTTTTTTTAAATAATTCGATTTTTTTTATTTGCCTTCTTTATTATTATTAATTCTCTTTACAGTCACACAATCGTTTTGCAAAAATACTTATCCTCAGCCTTTTCAAAATCCGATATTAAATAAGAGCTATTCACCAGAGATGGCGGTCGGGGTGTCTTGTCCGTCCGAATCAAGTAGTGCCCGTTGCAATTTTTCACCATAGCCTATGAAATAATCCGTAAGTAAGAGACGCCGTAAACTATTACTTTCTCCATCTATCGCTCGGTCTGAGACCGAGCTACGCAGGCCGCGTGTGTGTTTTCTAGATACGGCCGACGAAATGAACTTTTTGAAATGAAGCGTAAGCGTAGTTTGAAAAATTTTGATAAAAATCCTAATTAAAGCCAGTCATATCCTCTGGCATCTCTGAAAGTTTCAGCTTTTCGAATTGAAAAGAAAAAATCATTAAAAAGAAGAAAAACGAAAAACTGGGTGACATGCTCCGAAAGGGTAGCGGGTGTTCTAAAAAATTTGATAAAAATACAGATGAAGGCTCGTCTTACTCCGAACTCCCCTAAAAGTTTCAACTCTTTGATATAAATAGAAAAAAAATACGTCTTCGAAAGAAATAAAAAGGAAAGAATAAAACGTCCGGGGTGGGCCAAATAACGCGCTCTGGAGGGGCGGGAGTGTTTGGAGGGTTATTAAAAAATTACGGATCATGGCTCGTCTCACCCCCCGCCTACCCTGAAAGTTTCATCTCTTCGATTTCCATAGAAAAAAATACGTCCCCGGAAGTACGCCCGAAAGTAAAAAAGGGGGCGTGGCCCGATTGGGGCAAAAATTCAAAAATCGGGCACCGAACGTCGCTTTAAAATCGTTTTTAATTTCTAAAAAATACGGCCGTCACCCTCCCGCTCGGTCGCCGACCGATCCGGCGCGTTTTGATGTTTTTTTTCGATTTTCAAAAATTCGCCCCGGGGGTTGTGCTGGTTCTAGAGGGATGGGAGTGGTTGGGATCGACTCGATCGATAATTTTACACAAACTGAGAAAAAAATTTCGAGCGTACTTTAAACCGCGCCCTCTGGGGGTGGGAATTGATGTCCAAAATCTAATAGTTTTTTACCTTTTGGCGCCCTCTATACGTCTGCTAAATTTCAACTCTCTACGACTTTTACTTTTTTCACTATTCAAGTTTTGAAAACTCAATTAGTAGATATAAAAATTATTTCTTAATACAAGTATTCTAATTTAATTGGAATTTCACGTGACATAATATTCCCTGATGTATTTCCCACACTCCCCCATACCACTTATCTTCGGATGAATCCCGTCCTGGAAAGGGTTAGCACATCACCAAGATCGAAATCTACGGCGGCGCATGACTAAAATTCAAGTTCCCGGCGCATCCACCAAAATATTAGTTCCCAAATGAGCTCATTTTGGCATAAAGTGATTTTTGCTACTTTTATAAACTAGCTCAACAGCGAAGGGTTAATACATACTTTATACATTTCCTGATTTGTATTTATAGTTTAAACTATACATGTTTTATTATTATCTATGCCAGAGGCTTCCACCTCGATATACATGTTGAATAAAATAATTCACTTTAATTAATTGTTTTAACATTTGCATATTGGCAAGAATAGTAATATGAAATAGATATTAATTATACCCTAATAAAAACATTCTCGACCAGTTTCACCTTATTGTAGAATTTTAAAAATTAATTTACAAATTCTCCTGAAAATGAAACGGTCGCTTTTTTCAGGTTTTCGGGGAATGTTTTAATTTTTGCGACTGCAGACTAATTTTTGGTGTAGAATCAGAATCGGCAATACAAAATAGGGGTTCCTCTTTAAGGTTTCAAAGTTGCCGCCCTCCTCCATCCCCTGGGGGATGGTGGTGAAGAACATTTTATAGGATCGGATGCTCCCCTCAAAACCATGAAACTTTTGCTCAAAACTTTTTTTTGTACGAAGCATATTTGTTGAGATATTCCTTTGATTGAATTAAAATAGGTCACCCGGTATAAATATTCAACTTGTCCATAACTCTGCAAAATAAGAGTTATTTGCTTATATTATTTCCAAAATTATAAACAAATCACTTATTGAAACAACTACTTCCCTGGCGCAAGTAAGTGTTTTCAATATTAATCGCCAATTTGACACCCAGAAAATTTTTGATGGTCTATTGATCATCCTTTTGATGAATTTAATTTATAATTCGAATATTGTTTTATTGTTACAGGTGTTCTGACCTTCGTTAATTGTTATGACGTGAAATGGGCCACCAGGGTACAAGATGTATTTACATATGCAAAACTGCTTGCACTATTCATCATAATTGGAGCTGGAATATATCAACTAATAAATGGTAATGTCTACGAAACACAAAATGATTGGATTGACGGTTCGCGGTGTTTTTTCTAGTACGGCCGAGGTAACAAGGGTGGCAATACAGATAGGCAGGGTCAGTTGCAGAGACGGCTGGCTGCGTGACCGCACCTATCTCTATTACCACCTCTTGTTCCTCGGCCGTACCACAAAAAAACCCGCGAACCGTCACTGTTGGATTGAGAAAGTATACATGTGATCTGGCGGGACCGAAACTTGGCTTCTGTGGCACAACTGGCAGCACCCCAGCCTAGCAAACTGGATGTTGCAGGTTTGATCCCTCTCGGAAACATGTTCACACTTTTGATCTAATTATATACGAATAAATTGCCTGCAAATAGAATATGTTTAATTAAATGGTAATAAATTTAACAACTCAAAATATTTATGTATAACAGCGCTGGCTCGTGGATCTCCGTAGAGATCAAATATTCCGCTGCTGTTTTGATCCAAATTTTCTTCCATCGCCTCCTCGCCACGATCCGCCGCTGATGTTCAACCATTATTAGCTTCATTAAATACAACAATGTACGATTTTAATCCTAATTTGTTTTTTTTTTTAGGACACACGGAACATTTTACATTCCTCAACACAAAAACCGAAGTAACATCGTTAGCGCTGTCTTTCTATTCAGGGCTTTTCGCCTACAACGGCTGGTGAGTGGACTGTGGAATTACCAACACCCCCGCATGTCAGAGTACATTTATCACCCACATCACCCGACACCACCCGCCCCCCATTCACCCCACACAAAATGCACTTCCAGAGCTAAAGTTGAATCTCTTGTCACCGCACGCTTTTAACCCCCTCAAAAAGCCACACCGACCTTTTCTAAGCCCCCTAACTCTCGACCGAAATGTAGATAACTCGTCTTTTTCAGGAATTATCTAAACTTCATCATTGAAGAGTTGAAAGACCCAGTTAGGTACTGTATTCACTATTGATATTTACTTTTATATATACATACATGTTTTTATATAGAGAAATCAATATTTCATTGATAAATTTATGTAAACAGTCGCGAAAATCACAATGATGTATTTTGTTAAAATTACTGATATTTAATGAAAATCCTTGCACAATTTAAGTCATAATAAAGGTAGAAATGCCAAAGTGGCGGAATCTATTGCCTGAATGCTGTACTGAACCAAATCCGGGCGGCTTTAACACCGACAGTACAGCATTCAGGCAATAGATTCCGCCACTTTGTTGTTTCTACCTTTAACGGTGTTTGGAATACTTATATTCCAATAGGAATCTCCGTTTCCCCATCAGCAACTAACTACACTTAAGAGTCCTGAAAGGTCGAAACCGGTCTGTAGGTGTTCTGATGGGGAAACAATATTTAAGTCATAATAGTTAAGAATTTCACTATGAATCAGCGGCGGCTCGTAAAAGTTAGGAAGGAAATCCTTACTTTGTTTGTACGAGTAATGATGGGCTTATAAGACTTTTAACGTTTAAGGTTTAGTGATTAATATTTTAAGGAACGATCATTAGGGATACCCTATGAGAAAATATGTTTCAGTTGTTAGTCATTGTTGTATTCTATACTCTATTCAGTAGTTATTGTCCGCAAAATTGACCTTGAAATTTTGATTTTTGGTTGGGCAATATTAAAGATTCCTAAAATGTATTGACTATGTATATCAAAAGTCAGGTGTAGTTTGCGACACTGTCAAATAAAAAAAACAATTTAGAGACTGCATGTTGAATTATATGACTTTTTTCGGCATATTCGAACAAAATACATTTGAAAATGTCATGATAAGGTGAGCTGGTCACTTCCACCTGTGGTATTAGCATCCATGTCATAATGCTGTCTTAATACGAATTACCATTAAAAAAATTATTTTATAATAGTAGAATGGTTTGCTACGCCATCTTTCTGCAGATGTACTTGATGTTTCTGCCCAATTAATTTTATACATTTTTTTGTCCCTTTAAATCTGAAATGATCAATTTTGAGTATAATTGTCAGTAGAGAGTTAACGGGCAGTTCAGATTATCTAAAAGAAATGTACATTATCCATTCACTAACTTTATAAACAGAGTTGGCTTATTTGACATTGACATCTGGGTCATCTGTCACAATCGGTTTAAAGTTGATCTTTAATTTTTTAAGTAGCATTTTGATAAGCGTTTATATGAAACTACTACGATCTGACTTTTATAATACCTATAAAATTAATTCATTTGGCGTCAAAAATGAACGAATCAATTACCTATTACATCAAAAAGCCGCGTTGGAATTACTCAAAGTGTCTTTTCAATTCCTGTCTCATAAATCGCCATAGTTATTATAGAAGTAAAGAGCGGAACAAAAATTATAACCGCAAATTGTAAGCAACATAACCTGTTTCTACCATACATGCCAACAAAAATGTCACTCTAACGTAGCCGCCTTAGTTAAATAAAACGTCGTGAATGGATTATAATGAATTATAACGTAACTTGTTAGTAAACAGTTGAATGCGAAATAAAATAATTGCACTAAACTTTATAATCATGTAAATTAGAAAGACGATCAGACCAAATCATATAAATATGAAAATACCAGTCGCATACTAGAGTAACTTAAAAAGCATGTAGTAGAACTTCAATGCTAATTAATTATCATTTTCCTTAATGTTTGTAAACCGTTTTCAGAAATCTCCCATTGGCGATTGCAATCTCTTGTACTTTGGTCACAGTGGTCTACGTTTTGACCAACGTAGCTTTCTACACGACATTATCGCCAGCTGAGGTTTTGGGTTCTGAAGCTGTTGCCGTGTCCTTCGCCAATCATCTGTTCGGCCCGCTGGCTTGGACGATACCGGTGTTTGTGGCGTTGTCCACTTTCGGAGCTGTTAACGGGATCCTTCTGACTTCTTCAAGACTGTTTTACGCTGGGGCCTGCCACGGACAGATGCCAGAGTTGCTCACGATGATTCAAGCTCAAAGACTAACTCCAACACCCGCTGTCCTAGCAATGGTAAGTTTATTTAATTGAAATAAATACGTCTCAGCGGCAACATATATTGTCTAATCAGTGGTGGTTAGTAGAGGTGGCGTTAAAGATGGTTGAGCGTCGATTCATTAACAAGGCAACGGTCGGGGGGTTCCCTCACCGATTGCGACGCATTATGTATATGTTGTAGATTAACAAAAAGTGAAAGACCCGTATGCTTATCTCGAGGTGTAGGGGGTGACACCACCTCTTGAAGAAAAAAGCCTTTTTCATTTGTAACATATATCTTCTAAAATACGAGGTATATGAAAGTTTTACAGAATTTTATGCTCTTTGCAATGATATACTAAGTTTGTAAAAAAATAAAAAACATTTCTAATTTAGGCCGGTTTCTTCAATGGGTGGTTTCACCCCCTAAACCTCGAGATAAGCACATAAAAAAATACGGGTGTCTTACTTTTTGATACTCTACAACATACACACATAGTGCGTCACAATCCGTGACAGACCTTTCCCTTGTAAGTGAATGTCTATTATGCCGCGTTTACACGATGCCAATCGAAGAGACAATTGTCGGGGCCAGTTGTCTTGTGCCAGTTGCGTGAATGTCTGAGGCTAGTCCAATTGAATGAGAACTTGTTCACACGGCGAAACTATTGCCACGGCAGTTGGTGACGAAAAATGGTGGAGTGCTCATCGTCTGTTGTGTAGCAATCTCGACTGACTAAGGCAAACTGGCCCAAAACGAGAGATCTACTGCCCTACAACGTTCACACGGCGCCAATTGTCTAGACAACTGTCTTGATAGAGTGGTAGGGGCGTCACTGCGCCCAGCCAATTGTCCTCTGTCTACTCCCGGAGACAATCGAATTTCAGGACAACTGGCAGGGCAGTTGGCACGCCAATTGGCAATAGGTGTTTACACGTAGCCAATAATTTTATGCCAGTAAATTGTCCTCTGACAATTGTCTCCCCAAATGGCATCGTGTAAACGCGTAGAGATGCGTCGTCCTGACCAATCTCTACTTCGCTAGCCCCAACATGAGTCACGCCGCCAGCTGCTTTGTCTTAAACTTACATTTTCCCAATTAAATGGAATTATCCATGAGCAATTAAAGACAAATGACAATTATAGAAATAATAATGTAAACATTAATTATTGTTTCCTCTTCAAGTACTGCGGACTGGGTTTGATCTACTTTGATTTCGTTTTTCGGTCCGCAGTAGTCGTTGAAGGGAAAATAATTATTAGTTTAATGAATAGTTATTTATTATACGAGTGTGGAATGTACGATATTAGTCAAGAAAAAATGTATACGTAAGCTCAAAGAACAAACGGCTCATTTTTTTAAGTGAGTATAATATAACAGTTTATCCAAATTCGCCTGTAATTGAAATAAATATTAAAATAATATTTATAAAATTTTGACAAGAATATATTCCATGGGAGCTATAGGATGGTTGTTGTGGTGACATTTTGTTTTATCGTTTAATAACAAAAGTGTGAAAAACAAATGTATGTGGTTTCGATTTGAATAATTTTAAAAATCTTGAGAAGGGCCTAATTACTCCGTGAGTCCGAGTTATTCTCTCACTAGTGGGTAATGAACAACATTATTTCCCTCAAACGTCCACAGTAATATCGCGATTTTGGATAAACATCATTGGTGACAAAAGTTGATTCAAATTATTTTTACGCTCGTTTCACCAGTTTCAGCTGCTTCAGTAGATTTAGACGAGGAAAACAATCAATTTTATTTTTTTAAGCCTATTTAACCTTCTGCTGTTGCTTTACCAGCCCCCTAAATATTCCAACGATGTTGACGATCGAAACATTCCAGTATCTTATATCAATATGTTGCTTTATTGTTTTTTAAATTTATTTCTTTTACTGTTACACCTTTTTTTACAAATAATTCACAAAAATAATATTACTCCAAAAAGCTAAGTTTACATCAAATAAAAAATAATAATATTTAAAGAGGTCTATCTAAAAACTGAAGAAAATACTTAGTGTTCTATTAAAAAAATTACTTTGGTGTATATTTAAAAAATCGGATACTCTGTATCAGTGGCGGCTCGTGGAATATGTTGATGGTAGAGCCACTTATACAATATACCCTCGTCCCGATTGTTTTTAAGAAAGAAAGAACGATTTATCTTTCTAGACCAAAATAACTGGCGAAAATGTGTTTTTTGAAATTGTCTAAAACCACTGAAACAATACTTTATTTCACTTTCGCTGAAAGCAAGAAATACAAGAAAATCAAAACTTACGAAAGAGGAAAATCCTTTCGAGGTGTTTTGGGGGCTAAGATGTAACCTAGATGATGATTCTTTGCTTCCCTCACTGATTGTTGGAGCGGAATGGAGCGGAAAACACAAACACCAACACACACAAATCCTAGACGTATCAAAACACAGCGGGCACTAAAGCTTTCGAAAAATCAAAATTCCGAACCAGAACAGAAGTCTTCTTAAAATATAGTGATTTTGGAGTTGTGTAGAATTATTTCACAATTTTTAAATAAGTTATACTATTTTCTATTTGTTTTCAAAATACTCGATTTTGAAGCAATTAAAAAATGCATGTTTAACAACGAACAGTTATTATCCATTAAAAAATTGTTGGAATTTAAGAAGTTGATTATATTCTTAAAATATAATAATGTGGGACTTGAGTAGAATTATTTTAGAATTTTTAAACAATTTCTACCATTTTTAATTAATTTTAGAAAATGCTCAATTTTTAACCCAATTAAAAAATTCATGTTTAACTTCGAACAGTTATAACCCATTAAAAAATTGTTTGAGTTTAAAAAGTTGACTGTATTCTCAAAATATAATAATGAGGGAGCTGTGCAGAATTATTTCAGAATTTTTAAACAATATCTACTATTTTTTTTATTTATTTTAGAAAATGCTCAATTTTAAACGCAATTAAAAAATGCATGTTTAATTACGAACAGTTATAACCCAGTAAAAACTGATTGGAATTTGAGATGTTGATTATATTCTCAAAATATGATAATTAAGGAGTTTTATAGAATTATTTCCGAATTTTTCAACAATTTTTAATATTTTTTATTTATTTTAGAAAATGCTGAATTTTGAACGCAATTAAAAAATTCATGTTTAACTACGAACAGTTATAACCCATTCAAAAATTGTTGGAGTTTAAAAAGTTGATTGTATTCTCAAAATATAATAATGTGGGAGCCGTGTAGAATTATTTCTGAATTTTTAAACAATTTCTACATTTTTTTATTTATTTTAGAAAATGCTCAATTTTTAACGCAATTAAAAAATGCATGTTTAACTACGAACAGTTATAACCAGTGGCGTTTCGTGGAACTTGTTGATGGTAGAGTCCCCACCCCCCTCCTTTTTTGAAGAAAGAGCGATTTATCTTCTTAGACCAAAGTAACTGGCGTAAAAGTAATAATTAATTAAAAATTCTTACTGAGCTTGAAACTACAGGTAGTGCCATGGCTCCTTGGCTCTATATAACGAGCCGCGCCTGCTCTGTATACATGAAAATATTTTTAGAACATCCACTCGGACACGATCTGTGATAATTCATCTAAAAATTTTTCTTAAAGCTTTTATTGCGGGCACAATCTTCTGCGCACAGACGGTTGGGACACCCTGTACATATTTGTAATTATATTTATTGTATCTATAATTTTATAAAAAAATATTTATAAATAACAGATGGTAATCTTTCCTATATCTTTAGCATTTGTTAAGAGGAATAATAATAAATACAGTTTATTGAAACTCATAAGAGCTACAAATGGCCATCGACCGAAGTCTTTCAGCCTTTGTTAAGAGGTTCTTCTTTTTTTATGTAAAATTTAGAAAAATACCGAAAAAAAGGTAAACACTTACGGTTTTTAAAATTATACCAATAGCTCGTTAGTGTTTTGGATTGCCAAACGCAGCTTAAGTTTAAAGTTTCATTCACATTCCCATTGTACAACAAACATCATGGGCTTTAGTGACACCTAGTGGCAATGTGATTTACTTTAGATAACTAATCTATGATACAAACTCTTCTTTAATCATAATGGAACAATATTTAGCATTGTTTCTATTCAGTTTTTCCAAATTGTTTTTAACAGATATCTGAGAATTTGGAATGGGTTGAAAAAATGGTCGGAATAGTCTCAAAATGGATATTTCCATAGACAGTTTTCAAGCTTATCTCGGTTGGTATATCTATCCAACGAGGAAAAAACATTATCGTAAGAATTTCCAAAATCTGACTACATCTTAAAGAGTTTACGCAAACATTCTCCAAATCTGGTCATCTGATCAAAAAACGAAAACAATTGAAAATCGAATTTTGTCATTTTTATTTTAATGCTTTTGTTGGATGAACACGAAATCCCTCTTATTTTTTTTTAAATCTGGTAATTGAGTCACTAGTTATCCTCAATAAATTCATTAATTGAGGAAAACATTTAAAAAATGGGCGGTCCGTTGGTGTAGTGGGTACAGGCAAGCGCTTGTGCCGGTTGTTCCGCGTCCGTGTGGGTTCTATTCCCAGCCTGGACGAAAGATTTTCGGTTTTGAGAAGTATTCGTTCGGGTCCGTGGTAACGTATACGTCTTTCATTATTCATTTGTTCATTTATTCATTTAATTTATATAAATTGACGATGGCTAATGGTCATAGCACCAAGGCCAGGCATAAAGCCGAAACAAAAAAAAAAACAAAAAAAAATTAAAAAGTGTGGTCTCTCGTTTAAAAGTTATCTTAAAAAAAAACGGACATTATTAAGCCATAATTAACTGAACATATTTTTTTGCGACCTAATTCAGTTATTCTTTTTCCTTTTGTGAAATTATCTTTTCTTCTTTTTATTAAATTCTGTCCTTTTTGGAATATACTTTTTTTAATTCTAGACCTACAGTTTTCATCAATATGATTTAAGAAAGAGACCTTGGTCAATATCGTTATCCAGAAAGTTCCTTAAGGACTATTCCTCGAGCAAAATTTCTCAAAAAATAATATTGCATTTCTTTCAAGAGATTGTTATTTTACAAATTTTAGGTAATGCGTTAGACGTGTTGTTTGCCTTAGCCCCATCCTCATCTTTGTACTATCACGGTGAGGTGAAAAAGAAGTAAACGAACCTAGAGGTAAACTGGCACTGCTGGCTACTACCCAATATTCTTGGATTTAAAAAAAAATAGTAAATAACCGGTTTGCAAATAAGAAAAATGATTATTATTTGAATAACGCTTGGCCTTGCACACGATTTCATGATTATTTCTTAAAAAGTTATTTTGCAAAGAACGGTAACATCATCATTATCATTTAATTCAAATTTAATGTGAAGAAGTTATCTCTACAAGAAATGTTAGTTCAAGAATTACATAGTATTACCACGAGGAACAAGACTTTCTTTGAAAAAATATTATTTGGTTAATTTTGAAGTAAAATAGTTATTTATTACACCAGTGCGGAATATACGTAATTAGTTCCGCAAGAAAAAGTTTTAATTTTCTTAAGGGATTAATGAGTAATTCTACATCAGGATAATATAACATTTCATCCAAAATCGTCTGTAATTGCATTAAATATTGAAATAATGTTTATAAAATGTTGATAAGAAATTTATATTTCTCTCACTAGGGGGTAATGAACAACATTACTTGCCTCAAATTACCATAGTAATTTGCTTATTACACACGATTTTGGATAAAATTATTTATTGACATAAAAATGTAGTGAAAAGTATGCCTTTTAAGTTATGTTTGGAAAAAAAATCTGCGAGATATTGACCGCCTTTATGTACTCTTCAACTCTGCTTTTAAAGTTCTTTGAGTTCCTCTAATATACAGGGTTTGTCCTCCTAAATGCGAGATTTTAAGTAACTCCAGAGGAAGACATCGCATCTGCTGAGGTATGGAGAACGCGGAGGTCAATGCACCAAACAGGGAAATAAGACGACTGGGGAAGGTACGACGAGGCCATGGATATTCCGGCACTATAGCCTGTTGCACCGTCTTGTTGGAACCAAATTTCTTTCGTATTTAGTCTCCTCCCACGCAACTTAGCAAAACATTTCTGGCCATTTCAGTATAGCGTTCAATATTGAAATGGCGCCGGAAAAGACGTTGAGTTCATGTTCCGGCTATTTTCATCCGCTACCTGCTCTCGGATCGAAATCATGGGCAAGCGCATCCGCGTCAAGTCGGACGGCTCCCACTATATCAAGGTTCACCTTGACAAAATCAACAAACAACAATTGAACATAAGGGGGATACATTCATGTTTGTTTATAAAAAATAGTTGAACACTTTTGTAATTCACGACCGGTTACTATAAATTTGTGTATTTATAAGTGTAATTATTTCATTACGGTGAATATATTTTGGCAAAGTGCACCATTATTTTATTATCATCCGCATCAGAATCAGTGAACGAGATCTAAACCAGTGCAGATCAAAATCATCGTTCACAGCGTCAACAGTTGCAGTCACTCACGCACCGGTGGTCACAAAACTATCGTACGCAAACACGCGGTGTTGTAACATCCACTGCTCCATTGTGACTGAAAGGCAGTGTTGCCAGATTGGGGTTTTTCCCCAAAATAGGGGTAAATTATTGCTTTGGGGTGTATTTTGGGGAACTTCAATCAATGGGGTATTTTTTGGAGTGAGAATTTTATCCGAGGGGTATTTTTGGGGAAATATGTATAAATGAACATATTATTACATTTGCTAGAAATCATCATTATCAATAGTGCACTACCATAAAGAAGTGAATAATTTACCTCAGCGACGAGGAAAAACATGTGACTTACTTAAGGTAATTGTCCTAGTGATTCTTTTATTGCTGTTTTCGTAATTTTGTGACCCCCAATGAGATGCTGAACTTTCATTTAAAAAATATGTATGTGCCGAAAAGAAGATGAAAATATTGCGGATGAAGTTAAATAATAAATTTTATTAAGTTTTTTTAAGTTTCTAATAAATCCCCACTGTTTTTACGTTTTATTTTCTAATTTTATTATTTTTGAGAGGGATAGCTGCGTAATTTTGGGGGATTTTTATTAAACATTTGGGGAAAATTAAAAATTACTACTGGCAATACTCGTTGCCCGTAAATAAATTATTATTATTATATTAAATATTCAATCTTTTTGTTTGCATTTTTAATCGTTAGGCCTGGATTTTGTTTTTTTTTACTTATATTTTAGATTTTTGACCTGCACTTTCGTTTTTTTTCTTTTCTTAATTTTGGTCTAAATTTTCGATTTGTTTGTTAAAATTTTCGATTTTTTGGTCGGCATTTTTTATTTTTAGGCCCGAATTTGTTCATTTTTGCCCTATATTTCAACCTGAATTATTCATTTTTATGCGCGGTATTTTCTAGTTTTTGATTTTTTGTCCTTTACCTTTTATTTTAAACATTTTCGCGTTTCTGGTTGGCAATTTATTTTGAGCTAGAGTTATTTTTGGGACTGAAAATGGCAAATTATTTTTCTTTTACTTGATGTTTCAATTTTTTTAGACCAGGAATTTAATTTTTTTTTCTTATATTTTAGATGTTTGGTCTGTATTTTTGATTTCTTTGTTCTAATTTTTAGAGTTTTTGGCCAAAATATTTTGATTTTGACCAATTTTTTTTTAATGGAAAGTTGACATTTTTGGTTTTTTGTTTACATTTTCCATTTTTCGATTTCTTTAGTTTTTTTTATTTTAATCATTAATTTGAACGAGCGAATTTTTAATTGGTCTACACTCTACATTTTTAACATGAATTGTTGATTTTAATGTGCGATTTTTTTTTTGTTTGAGGGTATTTTCAAGTTTTTTATTGTTTGCCCTTCATTTTCGATTTTTTTTTAACCTGAATTATTGTTTCTATGGGCGAATTTTTTTAATTACTTTCAAGTTTAGAGTTCCGACTATTTATTTTGGGACAAAGATTATTTTTGGGGCTGAAAATGGCAAATTATTTTTCTTTTGCTTGAATTTTCAATTTTTAGTCTGCATTTTAAGTTTTTAGACTAGGGTTTTTGATTTTTTTGGCTTAAATTTTAGACGTTCTTGGCATCTAAACCAAAATTTTCGAATATTTAGTTGAAATGTTCTCTTTTTTCAATTTTTTTACCAATGTATTTAGTTCTGTTATCTAAATAATTAATTTTTATGAGCGAATTTTTGGCAGATTTTTCAAGTTTTTGCTTTTTTTACCCTATGATTTAGATTTTGCAGACTGAATTTTTGATATTTTTAGCTTGTACTTGGTTTTTGTATTAATTTTTGGTTATATTTGTTTTTTTTGTTTTAATGTTTTTAATTTAATTATAGTGATTGTTTTAAAATAAAACTAATGCACTTTGATATTTAGCTACAAAATACAGCCTGCGCGATTTGTGTTTGAGGAATTACTAAATTTTTAAATTCAATTTTTGATTTTTTTTTTCGAAAATTTTTAAAATCAAAAGATTATTTTGGAGCCAATTTAGTTTTTTTTTTGTAATTGTTAAATATAATACTTTGGCCCGGGATGAAACTGATCACCCGGTATAACTGGAACTGTTTGGAAATTATGAAAAAAAATGCGAACAATTTTAAGTAGTTAATTAGGGAGGCTTTCCGAACAAATAAAGAATTATTTTAATTAATTGGAGGATACCACAGCACGATTAAGTATTTTTTAAATGGCCTTTTTGTACTACCAACATATTTTCGGAAAACGGAGTTATAAAACTTTTTTTGTGCAAATTCCGAAAACTTATCAGCGCGCCTTCTCTAATCCCAATGTTGCCAGATTGGGGAGTTTTCCCTAAAATGGGGGTAAAAAAAATTCAATCGATGGGTTATTTTTTTGGGTGGGTATTTTATGCGAGGGGTAATTTTGGGGGGTTTTTATAAAATATTTGGGGAAAATTAAAAATTACTCCTGGCAACACTGCTGAAAGGACATAACTTGACGAGCTCACAGCCGTTAACTCTGCCCCCCTCTCACCTACCATTGCCTAGTACAGTCCCAACCAAAAACTCCTTGTACCTCGTGGTAACCCTGTACACTCAAAGTAAATATTGCTTACAAACAATTGTTCTCGAAGACTTTTCGAAAACTTATAAAAACCAATGCACCTATTATTTATCTAACTGCCTTTAAACAGAAGCTGGTGGTATTTTAAACATCAAACGAGGAATTTGCCATGTTCATCGTTCCAAGTGCATTGACGGGTTATGGGACTCTGCTTCTCTTAAAAGAACCAAATCGTCATCACTTGTGAACAAGCTGTAAATAGCTCCCCAAACTTAAACGTCAAAAGTTACATCAACGATTTCGAGTGACAGTTCCCGATGGTTATCGATCTTTCACGAATAAATGAAAACGTCGCTAAAATTACGTTCGCTAAACGCATGCGTGAACTTTTATCCAATCGGCCCATGCGGAAATGTCGTTCAATGTTATTTGCAACCCAAAATATTTGTAATATTACTTAGTACGGTAAATACTTTGTTCACTGCACTCTCAAGCCCGATAGTCACCTTCCCTGGGTACGCGCCTGGCCTCATCAACAATCATCAACCGACCAGAATGAGGCCTCGAATATTTATATTTAGCCTGTGGTACCCTTCCCCCAGCCCCGTATTGCGGGGTTTGTTGATTATCAAGGGGGTCTTAAGAAAAAATATGCGGGGTCCCAACATTTAAAATTGTAAACCTATACAACGTTTTTAATGCACTTTTATGTCTAACTAGAAGAACACCGACCCTTTAATAATCAAACTGTTATTACCTATTAATACCCGCTATATTTGTCTTACTACCCAACATCTTATTTAACAATACGATTTCTTTGTTTTGAAGCAACCTTTATCACCCAATAACTTCCAATAGCTGTATTATTGCCTTTATTTGTAACAATTGTCTGAGTAAATCGTATTAGGGAATGAATTTACTGCCATCAATATTTCCTACACGATTGCACTGACGGGAAAATCCAGTGCTTTTATGGGCTTGATTTAAAGAAGTGATCTTGCTCACGATGTTTGTTTTTATGGTCCTCGTTTATATCACGATTGCATTTTTTTCTTTTTATAGGCAGTCCTGTCGATGCTGTATCTGACCTCGTCGAATATCTTCGCCTTGATTAATTACGTCGGGTTTGCTACATGGGTAAGAAATAATTTAAACCATTTAAACAAATTATTTTTATAGGAAATAAGAATTCTAATTGTAGATTTGTTGATCTGGAAATTACCATTTGTGATTTACTGAGACTGCTTTGATGAGTGCACCTGCGTATCATGCAGCATTCTGCTGTGATATATACCGGGTGGTGCACTAGTATTATGACAAACTTTGACGTAAGAAAATGGATGAAATTTTAAGACAAAAATGTCATGCCTGATTTTTTTCCGTTTCGGAATTGACGAGTATATATTATTTCATCTTGCACTCTCTGCACCAAGTATGTCCTTTTGGAAGAATATAGGAGACACTTCGAGCATTAACTATCATTCCTGTAATTTTTTCAAATATATTCTACGAGGGTCGTTTTTTTTTTTCAACCTCCGATGGGCCATTATAAGAAGACAAGTGTATGTTGTAAAACAATGATTTTTATACCAAAAGTTATGTACACTTATGGTTATTCATCGACATAATCACATTGGAGATTAAGGCATTTGTCGTACCTGTGAACGAGCTTTCCAATACCCTCTTCATAAAATGTTGCTGCCTATGAATTTAAACGTGTCTTGACGTTGACTTGCAGCTCCTCGCTATTTTGGCCCATTGGAAGTTGAAAAAAAAAACGACCCTCGTATTATATAATCAGAGCTATTTTGATATTTGTGCAAAAGCGGAAAACGAACATGTGTTTATAAGACATTTTTGTCTTAAAATTTCATCTATTTCTTATTTCAGTTTGTCATAAAGCTTGAGGAACATCCTGTATAATCTAAAGTGGCATTCGTGCATGATTTCGAAACATAAAACTGTATTCACATGTAAATTCAAATCTGCTTAAAAAATACGAAACTTTTTGTCTTCTACTATTTAAGTCTTACAAAGACAAATAACAGTCGAAAACGCACATGTGCGAAATTTGCGATTCCAGTGGCACACAACCAGTTTCGTTTTTTCCACTCACACATACACACATTATCACGCGCTCGCTGAAACTACTAATCGGCCCAAAAAGGTTGGTCAAAAAGGGAGGAACCTTAACCTCACCCTAACCTAAACATAATCACCAAACGTCAAAATCCTGGGTGTGGTCGAATGCCGCTGAAATCGCGAGATTCGCGCCTGCGCGTTTGCGATCTGGGATCTACCCATAAATAAATATGTGGTAAGACTTAAACTGTATAAGACGAAATGTATCGTATTTTTTTCATTGTAATTGTAAAGTATGTTCATTAAAAAAAAAACCTCAAGTGTGCCATGATTTTTTATTTTTACAAATTTAAGTTGGTAGCACATATTGAGGTTATGTTATTTGAGGCGTGTTCCAATCGATAAATTAATTTGCTGATATAAACGACGGAGAGAAGACGTAGATTCACCTTTTAAAATTCCTTGGGCTGTGTTAATAGCATCCTGAGTACGTTTGTCTGGTCTACCACTTCCTGGTTCACGGAAAATACTACCCGTTTCATGAATTAATACAACAGATCGTGATAAGGTATTTTTATGTCAATTCCTTACATGTGTGCCAACTTAAATTTCACGTAAAAAATCATGGCACACTTGAGGTTTTTTTTTAATGAACATACGATACGAGTATTTACATGAGTTTCTTCTGAAATTCACAAAATACACATTTTCATGTCACTTCTGTAAATCAATGTTTGGTTATAAACATTACTATTATTACTATAATACTTCATACTTGTTTCTCTCTTTAGTTGAGTATCGGAGCATCGGTACTGTGCCTTCCCTGGCTCCGCTGGAAGCAACCCAACCTCGAACGACCAATCAAAGTCAACCTAATCTGGCCAATCCTCTATCTCCTAGCAACCGTCTTCGTCACAGCCGTTCCCATGGTGGCCAGCCCCGTGGAGACCGGCATCGGCATCCTCATGATCCTCACCTCGGTGCCAGTGTACATGTTCTTCATCATGTGGAAAAACAAGCCGAAATGGTTCGCCGCGGCGACCAACAGCATCACGGCGACGCTCCAGCAGGTCCTGGTCGTCGTCGGCAAGTCGAAGTAACCACCGACATATCGCCACCTTCATCGAGCTTCTTGAGGCTCCCACATCAGAGGTACACACACATTCCGAAACGCAGCTATTTGATCAGTATTAATATGATTGTTGAACAGTTTGAAGATTTTAATTGTGACGAGACTGTCGAGGAGACGAGGACACTCTGTATATATTTATAGTTCCTTTTCGTGTTGATTATTTTTTAAAGACGTAATTGGTGATATGGATGATGTTTTATTAAAGTCATTTTGGCGAAAGTAAAAATATAATACGCGATCGTCACCATCATAGATCTTAAGAAGTTTTTGTATTAAAAAACAGCAAGGCTAGCATCTATAATCGTAGTTACAAAGGCGCAAAAAGTTTAAGTAACTATAGTGCGATCTAGCGGCGGTTCGTGAAAATTCGGAGAACTACGAGAATAAAAATAATTCTTGAATACTTAAAATAAAACACTATACACCGGCTGCCGACTACGTGGAGTGATCACGTGAACATCAGGCAATAACAAAGTGACCATGAAGGCATGACATGACAAAGCGCGTGCCTGATTTCACGGTACGCAAATAAAATACTTGTTACGATTTAAATGTTTTTATGACGGCTTATTTTTCTATAACCGTAAAATCAGGAGACCAACATTTTTTAGGCGGCGATAAAACTGCACAGGCTACTTAAGCCATTCTTTAAGACAAAGTATAAATGTGTAAACTTATCACAAACCAAAACTATGTGTTCACAAGACGATGGCCTATGTAAAACTGGCTATTGAATAGCAGCCGTCAGATTAATATCAGCTGATGCGCACGCGCACAACTCTTCCTAGTCGGTGGCCTGAGTATAATTAGAATTGACTTTCTTCACAATTTATTTAGTATTTTTAAATCTACATTTCTAACATGTGCTCATTATCAGTGGCTAATGGCTTTGATACTTGTTGAGGGTTGCAATCATTACTAGGTGGTGATATATAATTTAACAAAATTGAAAAATTCACTGTTTTAACCCCAAGTCAATTATGGCTAAAACGTGGTCAATTTTTCAATATATTTTTCTTGTGCTCTATATAAGTGTAAGTAGTGCATCATGAGCGGCCGTCATGGAAACGCGTCTCATATCTCTAAAGGTAAGCGCCCACTGATCCTCGCCGAACGAGCCGCACGCGTCGCACGAATCGCAATTTTTTTCATAGATGCGCTCGTTCACCGGTATCGTAGTACACGAATTTTACTATCAGGTTCATCAGTGCGATCTGGGCGTCTGTCAGGAGCAGTTTACTCTTTTAACTTTTAAAGTTTTCCTAATCAATTTTGAGGTTTTCTGAAAGATTTTCCAGTTTTGGGCAAAATGAGTGACAGTAAGGAAGAATTATTATTTGTCAGTTGCTTGTTAGCAGAAGAGGAGGAAACTACAAAAAAAAAACGAAAGTGTGGGTACACAATATATACAAAAAACGACCAGGGTTTGGTGAATTTAACGCATTATTTCCTGAATTTCGTCGTATATCATCAGTCCGCATCGCACGCGCCGAAGAAAATATTCTTTACAAGAATGCTGGCCGCATTTGCGACTCGCGGCAGTGAGCGCACTGTCGTTAAAACAATGCGAAGGACATTTTCTTGCGATTCGTGCGACGCGTGCGGCTCGTTCGGCGCCGATCAGTGGGCGCTTACCTTAACAACGCATCACCTAAGGAGTTTCAAGAGCCGCCGCTAGTGCGATCACCCCCATTTCATGCCATAACTACAAGATAATGTAATTGTTTGTGGCTTTGAATATATTTTATAGTAGAAGACACAGTAATCAGCACTATCTAACAATTATGATGAATACTAAAAATCGCATTAAGGGTCTTCTAGGCGTTTACAATCATCCAAAGTAATGATTAGAAAATATTTATTTGTTAATTGCACTAGCGACTCGTAAGAAAATTAAAGCGACTCTACCACTAACAAAAACTGTACTACACCACTTAATTCCTCAAATAGGGATTATCATGGAGACGCTTCAACATCTCTCTTCTCCTTTGCTATGAAAGTTTACGTGCCGCCGCTGTTGATCATCAGAAAAACATTATTTTATAAACAGCATATCGATCATAATTGCAACTCCCTATGACAGGGTTTTCCGAACTTTTTAACTTTTGAACCATATAATTAAGAATTTATTACCAGTACCTTGAGGGATAGAGTTTGATAAGATCTTAGTTCGATTTTGATGAGATGAGTGAGGGAACCTTACAAATAAGATTGTCTAGTAGTGAAGACAGAAACTCTTGCAAATCGTACAATTTATAAAAAAAAAATCCTTTTTTGGTCAACTGATTAAACAGCGTCCTTATCCATCTATTCAATGAAACAAACAACCAAACTGTAAACAAGGATTTCAAGGGTAAAGACAGAAGAAAAAGAAAATAATTTTTTATTTTGCGTGTGTGTAAATTAGATAATAGGTAAAATCTGCTTTGTCCTCAACTTGTTGGAGGGAGGGATAGAACCCACTCACTACCCTTCGTGTCAGCTTTAGTCTAAACTACAGAATTAGATAGGCGAAATTACACTTTTTGTGAGTTGGCTCATTGAAAAGATTTTGTTAAAAAAGTAAAAAGTCTGTCTGGAAAAAAGTGTTGAGCAAAAAAAAGTCCTCACTTTTCCATGACTCGAATTGAGCGGCAAATTTACAACTTGTTGGATGGGGGGGATAGAAACCCACCCACCGCCCTTCGTGTCAGCTTTAGTCTAAACTACAAACTAGAGATAGGCGAATTTACACTTTTTTGTGAGTTGACTCATTGAAAAGATTCTGTTAAAAAAGTGAAAAGTGTGTCTGGAAAAAAGTGTTGAGCAAAAAAACTTCCTCACTTTTCCATGACTCGAATTGAGCGGCAAATTTACATAGAAGTCACTTGACTCCTTGACTCATTTTTAAGAGTCGACTCTTTAAGTCGATTCATGTGTTACCTATCTCTACTACAAACCTCTGCTCACATTAAGATAAATGGCAATAATAATTTATTACAAAACATGGATTGGTAAGAACCACCAAAAAAGCAGTATTTGTTAGTGATGGGTAAGATCGATCAAAAAAGATCGAGTACTCGATCTTTGCAACTGATCGAGCCGCTCGATATTTTGATTGATCAACGCTGCTCGACTTTTGATCGATCATCGCCGCTCGATCATTTAATCGATCAACGCCGCTCGATCTTTTGATCGATCAACGCTGCTCGATCTTCTTACGCCGCTCGATCTTTTGATTGATCAACGCTGCTCGACTTTTGATCGATCATCGCCGCTCGATCATTTAATCGATCAACGCCGCTCGATCTTTTGATCGATCAACGCTGCTCGATCTTCTTACGCCGCTCGATCTTTTGATTGATTAACGCTGCTCGACTTTTGATCGATCATCGCCGCTCGATCATTGAATCGATCAACGCCGCTCGATCTTTTGATCGATCAACGCTGCTCGATCTTCTTACGCCGCTCGATCTTTTGATTGATCAACGCTGCTCGACTTTTGATCGATCATCGCCGGTCGATCATATCAACGCTGCTCGATCTTCTTACGCCGCTCGATCTTTTGATTGATTAACGCTGCTCGACTTTTGATCGATCATCGCCGCTCGATCATTTAATCGATCAACGCCGCTCGATCTTTTGATCGATCAACGCGGCTCGATCTTTTGATCGATCAACGCGGCTCGATCTTCTTACGCCGCTCGATCTTCACAAGCCGCTCGAGCAGATCGAGCAAAAGATCGAGTGGCTCGATACATCAACTGATCGATCACCGATTGATCGATCTTTGAGATACTCGATCTTGCTCATCACTAGTATTTGTAGTAAATTTTAATTTGACCAAAAGAGTGATACCCTATCCCACAATCCAACTAGCTGAAGAAAAAACAAGGTTTCTCCAGGTGTAAAAACAGAAAATGAAAGAAGCAAATGTTACATTTCATTTTGAAAATAGGGCGATTTGTAAATACCCTATTTTATGTTCAACTGATTAGAGGGTAGGATAAGGTCCACTAGTGCCCTTTATTTTTATTCGACCAAAAAGGGTGGTACCCTATCCCATAATTCAACCAGTCGAACCAAAAACAAGGTTTCTCCAAGCGTAAAAACAAAAAATGAAAGAAGCAAATTTTACCTTTGTTCATTTAAAAAATAGGGCGATTTGCAAATACCCTGTTTTATGTTCAACTAATGAGATGGTACGATAGGGCCTAGTCAATCTCCTTTATTATCTCACAATCCAACCAGACGAACCAAAAACGGGGTTTCTCCAGACCTAAAACAGAAAATGAGAGAAGCAAATTTTACCTTTATTCATTTTGAAAATAGGGCGATTTATAAATACCCTATTTTAGTTCAACTAATTAGAGGGTAGGATAGGGCCTACTCAATCCCCTTTATTATCTCAGAATCCAACCAGCCGAACCAAAAAGGAGGTTTCTCCAGTTGTAAAAAACAGAAAATGAGAGAAGCAAATGTTACCTTTGTCCATTTTGAAAATAGGGCGATTTGTAAATACCCTGTTTTATGTTCAACTAATTAGAAGGTATGATAGGGCCTACTCAATCTCCTTTATTATATCACAATCCAACCAGTGAACCCAAAAACGAGGTTTCTCAAGGTGTAAAAAGAGAAATAATGAAAGAAGCAAATGTTACATTTGTTAATTTTGGAAATAGGGCAAATTGTAAATATCCAGTTTTATGTTTAATTGATTAGAGGGTGGCATAGGGCTCACCTAGTGCCCTTTATTTTAATTTGATCAAGTAGGTTATACCCTATCCCACAATCTAAACAGTCGAACCGAAAAAATTAGGTTTTTCCAGGTGTAAAAACTGAGAACGAAAGAAGCAAATGTATTAGACTTCTTCATTTTGGAAATAGAGCATTGATCAAGAGGGTGATACCCTATCCCACAATCCAATCACCATAAACAAAGTTTTTCCAGGTGTAAAAATTGAAAATAAAAGAAGCAAATGTATTGCATTTGTTCATTTTGGAAATAGAGCGATTTGTAAATATAATATTTTATGTTTAACTGATTAGAGGATAGGATAGGGACCACCCAGTGCCCTTTATTTTAATTTGATCCAGAAGATGATACCCTATCCCACAATCCAAACAGTCGAACCAAAAAACAAGGTTTTTCCAGGTGTAAAAACTGAAAATAAAAGAAGCAAATGTTACTTTTGTTTATTTTGGAAATAGGGCATTTTTATATTTAACTGATCAGAGGGTAGGATAGGGCCCGCCTACCGCCCTTATATCAAACTTAACTCAAACTCAACTTTATTTAGGTTAATCGATTTGTTAGAAAAGATTGATTACCATGAACAACCAAAACAATATTAGTAGCTGACGTTGAATTGAACTCGATGCTGGTGGGTGGGTCCTATCCTACAACCCAGCTGGTTAAACCAAATGCAAGTTGAAAAATGTTTCTTAGGTAAAGATCCATAAAATCAAAGAAATAAAGGCGAAAATGTTGATTACTGTTCTTGAAAATTAAACAATTTGTAAAACTCTGTTTTGTGATCAACTGGTTAGAGGGTGGGATAGGGCCCATCCATCGCCCTTCTCATTTACCTGAACTTAAACAGAACTTTGTTTGTCATTGTTAATTAATTAAAAAACACGAATTAGTAAGAACCACCCAAAAACAATGTTAGCAATAAAGTTTAATTCAACTCTAGGAAGGTGGATGGGTCCTATCATACAATCGAACTAGTTGTACCGAGAGCAATCGTTTCTTTGGTGAAAACCCATACAGTCAAAGTTATTAAACTGAACTTTGTTTAAGTCATTGTTAATTATTTAGAAAACATGAATTAGTAAGAACCCCCAAAAAACAATATTAGTAATTAAAGTTTAATTGAACTCTCGGAAGGTGGGTGGGTCTTATCCTATAATCGAACTAGTTAAACCGAGAGCAATCGGTTTTTCGGTGAAAACCCGTAAAAGTTAATTACTAGAAAGTTGTTGCTCTTGAAAATTGAACAATTTGTAAAATTCTGTTTTGTGATCAACTGGTTGGAGGGTGGGATACGGGCCACCCACCGCCCTTCGTACCAACATTAATTTAAACCGAACTTTGTTTAGGTTATTTTTTTCTAATAAATTATTAATTAAATAATGTTTACAATTGAAGATTAATTAAACTCAAACTTGGTGGGTGGGTCCTATATTGCAATCTAACCAGTTGAATCGAAAGCAGAGGTGTCTGAAACCAGAAATCCAGAAAACCAAAGAAATTAAGAAAATTGTTTGATTTCTGGCGTTTCAAAATTAGAAACCACTCTTAAAAATTCGACAATTTGCAAAATTCTGTTTCGTAATCAACTGTTTGGAAGGTTGGTTGAGATAGGGCTTACCCACCGCCCTTCATAACAACTTAAACTGAACTGTTTAGGTTGAACATTTTTTTTTTAGAAGAATTGGTAACAACCACCGGAAAGGAGTTTACTTGAATTCGAGGGAGGCGGGTGGGTCCTATTTTACAATCCAACTAGTCAAACCGACATTTATTACTTCTTAGAAAATCTAAGAAATAGCAAAGCAAATGTTGACTACTTACCCTTAAAAATTGAACAAATTTCAGATCTCTGTTTTGTAATCAAAGGATTGTAGGGTGGGGTGGGGTCCATCCATGTGGGGTGGGGCCTACCCATTGCCAATGGTAGGGCCCACTCATCCCCTGGGATAGGGCCCATCCGCCTCCCTTCGTGTTTACTTTAACTGTAGCTGAACTTTGTTTAAATTAAAAGAAATTTAATAGTTCTGTCATTAGAAAAAGATTCACCAAAAACAATATTTGCAACTGAAGTATAATTGAATTCAAGGCTAATGGATGGGTGCTATCCTACAATCCAATCTGTAGCAATGGTTTTAGGTAAAAATTCAGAAATTCAAAGAAATACTGAAAAAATTTAACTTTGTTCCTCTTGAGAATTGGACAATTTGTAAAACTCTGTTTTGTGATCAACTGATTGGTGGCTAGAATAGGGCCCACCCACCGCCTATCATAGCAACTTAGGCTTAAACTGACCTATGTTAATGTTAAGGTTACACGAAATTTCATCGGAAAACGCCAATTTATAAGAACCACCAAAGCAATGTTATTGTTTGTTTCAATTGAACTCTAGAGTAATGGGTGGAGATTTGTTCAGATTCTTACAAGTCGGATCAATAATAAGGATTTCCCAGAAAACAAAATGAAAACAATTTGTAAAATCTCTACTGTATATTCAGACTACATTTTCATTTTTCAATTTTTTCAATTACTTTACATGCAACTAGTAGATAGTAGGTAAGGTAGGACTCACTCGTCATCCTTTATATCAGCGGCGGCTCGTAGATCTTCGTGGAGGCGGCTTAGACAGAGATGCTGCTCGTGCTGTTCTGTTCTGCTGCTGTTTTAGTCAAATTTTCTTCAAAAGCCTCCTCGCCGAACATCCCCGAGCCAACGCTGCTTCATATTTACTTTTAATTACAATGCTATTCTCTGTGTATATTTTTGGATTGACTACTATCAGAAATAATGAAGTTAAATCTATTCATTGACGAGTACGAAGCATTAAGTTATGATCAACTTTTGCGAAAATTTTAAATTGTGTATTAAATTTACCTGCCTGGTATCCCTCAAGTGACGACAATTATAAAAAAAATACCACAGTTTGGGAAACCCAGCCATACGGAATATGCTTTATCTAGAAATGTACAATACATCGTGTTACGACTTTATTGAAAACATTCCATGTCACCAATTTTTTTTTTATTATTAAACAAGGATACTCAAAAAAATACTCACAAGATTTCCCTTATACATTAAAAAAAAAACGAATAAGTCTTTTGTATCCACCCCACACCTTCCTTTTCCTTAAAGCTTCTAATAGTACGCAGACAATACGCTAGGTGGTGCTCCGCAGGCAAATCTTTTTTATATGAAAAAATCACCCGTGCTCATCAGAAACCGAATGGCTGAGGTATCCGAGGGCACAAAACCATTGCACAATCGGCTACAATTAAACATACCAAACGAACAAAATTTTACCACGACTGACTATAAAACATTTTTGGGTGAAGGAACTTAATGCCTTGAGTACTGCCCTTTTTACTGATTGCAAATATTTTTTATAAGAATCTATGTAGTGGTTTGTGAAGATTTTACTGTGCCGCTGGGTACCACCCATACAAAAGACTTGGCGGTTGACGCTGATGTTAAAGCCTGATAACGAGAATACATCGACAATAATATCATGTTTGTATGTCATAAAAAAAATGTGTATAGTATGTGGAAAATGTGAATTAAAGTAATGCAGAAGTTTTATTGCCTTTTATTGAAACACTTGATATATATTTTTTTCAAGCGTATTTACCTTACTTCACATATTTCAGTAGGTAAATGGTAAAGGAGCAATCTGTTTTTTTTTCAATGAATTTTTTTGCAACCACATTTAGGCAGTTAAATGAGCTATCTGTTTCTTTTTGCCATTTAGCCAGTGGGGATTATTGCACATGCGCACGAGGAGCGTGCCTGTGGCCTGAAAATTACACCAGCCTCTTTAAAGGCGACTTTGCCAGCACGTGTTGGTTTCTACCATTGAGGACTGGAGAGAGCCTTGACGGACGTGGTGGGGGTATAATTTTCGTAATCGTAAGTGCTTTATTGGCGAAAGCAGGTTGCGCCTCAGGCCTCCAGAGTGCATAATCCGTCACTGCAGTTAGCTACCAAAGTGTTCTGCAAAAAATTTCATTGAAAAAACAGATAGCACCTTCTACCATATAACTACTGATCTGTAAATGAGCAACAAATATATTTTTAAACGGTAAATACTTTGTTCACTGCACTCTTGATGAAACGAAATTGTAATATTAGGTAAATTAAAACACTTGTTTGGTTTCATATTCGTATATTCAGTTTCGGTCTATGACGACCATTTTTGAAGGAATTACAAGAATGACCGTCATTGACTGAAACCTTGTCAGGAAACTGAATATACGAATATGAAATCAAAAACTGTTTTAATTTACCTAAATATATTTTTATTTCAGATAGTCTGAATAGTATCAAGAAAGTTTATGACGCAGTCGTGGCTATAAAGGAAGAACTACATTTGAATGATCATGTAAAAGAATTATGCCCTAGTAAGTAACGATATCTACATAAGGTGCGTGTTTTCGAAGGGAGGTGCTCGCAGAGGCAATTTGGAAATTGCCACCAGACTTCAAATTCTCGACTGGTTTCGGCTTATAAGGACAATCATTCTTCCTTATTTTAGAAGATTAACTATAATAATATGAAATATATATGCATTCTATCAAATAAAAATTGATTCTGAACTTAGAAACTAAATTGGTAGAATTAATATCTATTTCATAATACCATCCTCAATAATATGAACTCCGAATACGTAAATATTAAAATAATGAATTAGGAGTTTACATTTAAAAGCTTGAAGTAATATACAATTTTTTACATCATTTTATTAACACTATCCTCTCACTAACCTAAATTATAAAAATTCAATATACAATATAAAAAATATATTATCCAATAATAAAAAAATAAATGCTTCAACATCCATTGGTGATTTGAGATTTACTGTAGTGGAAGAATACTTCATAGTTGTCAGAGTAATTCCTCTTCAAATCTAGACCTAATTTATCGCACACCAAGTAGGCGGCACCCACCGCAATCGTTGTCTTGATCTTCATCAAAGTCAGTTCGATAATATCTTCCTTATTTTTGAGGCACTCAACGAATCCCGGTTTAAGCAGATTCCAGCTGAGCCAGACCGAGCCGACGCAGAGGATATGGATCCCGCCCTTTCTCGAGGTCAGCTCTGGACTGGCTTTAGTTACGACCACAGAGATGGATTTGGCCAGGTCTGCTCCGGCCAGTCTAAATAAGTATTGGGCGAGACAATCGCCCTCGTTGGCACCGCCTGCCAGTTTCTTGCAGAGGGAGGCGATGAAGGACTTGTCGAATTTTGGATACATGTATTCCAAAAGGTCCATATGGGTTTTGATCTGGAAGTGTTCCCGAGTGGTCATCCAAACCCATTCGATTGAGTACGGTGATGGTTGGAATCCGTCGATGTGGTCCACGCAATGTTTTATGGCGGTGTGAGCTATTTTCCAAGCTGTAAAAGAAATAAATACATTTACTTTTTATTTTTGAAAATTTACAATGATAATCGGCAGTTTTTTGCTGTTAAGTTAACTAATAATAATATTTATCGATTTATTTGTAGTGGAGGAGCGCTAGGATAAAAAAGCGCGTTATCTGGAAACCGGTGGAAACTACTTCGATTTCAATGATTTTTTTTTATCTAAATGTCCGTAATCTGAAATTGTACAACCTTTTTAAGTTAAAAATTAACGCTTTAGGAAGAAAGGTAATTAGGAATAGACAATAAAATCAAAATGAAAAAAAATATTTTTTCAATCTTGAGGATTTCTTTCTACCCCTTCCATCAAACACAACTATTACATTCCGGCCATAATGTCTTGAGACACCTGACCTAACTATGTCGCCACTCGCCACCATCAATAATGTACGTACTAATATCAATGACATTGTTCTGCGATTCTTTGAAAAACTCATAATCATACAGAGAAAGTCTGTAAGGAGCTAACTCGTATTTCATGAACTCTTGCAATTTACTATATGTTTTTTTTTGGAAGCTTATACTTTAAAAAAGTAGAGGAGAATCAATCGAAATGTGCTCATTATTTATTTAGATTTTACGAGTAACAGCAAGCAAAGGTTTACCTTTGCCTGAGATTTTTTATTTAATTTATTTCCAATTTTCGCCTTTGATTTATTGGATGCAATCAATTTAGTATAATTATTTGATTAATTCAATTTTAGTTGCAATATATTTCCCTTAAACTAGACTCTGGTTGCACTAGTACATATAGGGAGATTTTATGAATTGTAACACTGCAATTTATACAATCAGTTTATTGTGTATAGCCCGTTCTCCAGAATCTGGCGGTTGTGGTCGTAAAAGAGGATCGGAGCTCGGTAAGTAGGGGACGTAATATTTTTTTTATCTCAAACCAATCTCGGTTGAAAAGTATTGGTGTAAAAGTGCGTATACCAATAGGACCGAAGGACAGTAATAAATGTATGGGATCCAATTAGACGAACCACCAATACATTTTCTTCGAGGCTGCGTCGATTCTCAGGGCGGACCGACCGTTTTACAATCTTAGTCGCCAAATTCCACCGAATAGACTATATATACAACAGTGACGGCTCGCGGGGTGACTCATGGTACGGCCGAGGTAACAGACATGGTAATACAGATAGGTAGGGTCAGTTGCAGAGACGGCGAGCTGCGTGACCGCACCTATCCTTATTACCACCTCTGCTACCTGGGCCGTACCATCAGAGATGGTATGTTGCCGCCGGGGTGCATGGCAAAAATTGCATTTCTAAATCTTGTTTGCAAATTGTAAAAACCAATTAGATTCGGTGAGCACCAAGATAAGAGGGCTGTTAGCATCGATGCTTCGGGCTAATGACCGGCGTTTCTTAAGGCATGCCCCCCCAAAGACCTGCCTGTCGACGGCACGTGCGCAGTGCCGTCGAAACATTGTCGGTCGGTTTCTTTTCCTCTTACCTTCCACCATTTCATGAAAGAGATGCAACGACCAACACCACGGTGGTTTTCCCTACAGATGCCTATTGTTTGTCTCTTTTTGAGAAAAATCTTTTGCAAAATCAATCGTTCATTGTTACTATAGAAATTTTAGAGAAACTTCAAGAACAAAAAAGTTGTGAACATTTTTTGGAAATTTTCTTTTCTAAATCAATTTAAACCTGATAAGAAGATGTATTTCAACCCCCAAATTACTTTATGTTAGTATTTCAATTACTACAATCTGCAAATTATAAGTTATGGTGACTTATAAATATCGAGTCTTAGATAAAAATGAAAATATTTAAAAAATCAAACAAAAAAAAATTGTGATGTGGCCATCATGTTACTTTCTCCGACTTGATGGTATCATTTATATTTACGCTCTCATGGTCTATTTTCAATTTAAATCATATTTTAAATGTACATCGAGCGTTTTGTAGACTCGGATCAAACTGACGTTTAAAACGTCAAAATTATGAAAGATGGACTCAAAAACGAAAAAAACTTATTCTTTATAAATTGTTTATTTTGGCTATCTCTACAATTATTATTAACATAAATTTGCTGTAACTTTTATCGTTTCATAAATATAAACCAAAAATAAAAAAATAAAAAATTTCTCGAATAACAATGATTTTATGAAAAATATTTTCAAGTAAAAGATGTTCATTTCTTCGATGTCTTCAATATTTGTTTAAATATTTTTGTGATATTTTTCATATATAAAACACCCACTTCCGGTGTACGAAATTATCAAATAAGACGTATGTTCAAAGTTTCATATCAATTGCTCTAATAGTTTTTGAGATACAGCCCGCACAGACGCACACACACACACACACACACACACACATTTTTTTCCAGAAATGATTGAAATGGCATCTAGGGACCCCAAAACGGATATTTCCGCAATTTTCACGACTTTCTCGTAGTTCGTAACGGAGAACGTAAAAAACAGTGCATCCGTTGTTTTCAGATACAGTGGCAATCCACTAGATCCGCCATTAAGGTCCATATTTCAAGCTAGGGATGTAAACGTCAACAACTACCAGGTAGGTTTTTCAAAATTTTTCTTTACGATTTTTTTCGCTTCAGCTTTCTTTAATTTAAATTGACTCCTCAAATTTCGTAGAATTAAATATTCATGTTGAAAACGATGTATCGAAATTTACAAATTTAAAAAAGGGGACTGTCAAAGTGAAATACCAGATATATCAGATATTTCATAACTATTTTGCCGTCCTTAGGAAGAGCAACATTGAATAAAAGTCGAAAAAGCAGTAACTGTGTTTGACTTATAATTTGGACACGATAGGTTTGTATTATTTGTTTTTTTTTATTATAGTAAACTGGTTTAGACGAATCCAATTATCTCAATTTTCATTTTTTTTGTAGTTACTGCTTTCTTTCTAAACACGGCAGTATTGGCCTATAGTTTATTTAAAAGGAAAACATCATTGATAGGCCTAAACTGTATTTACCCGATGGTACTACCATTGCTGCCGCATGGTAGTACCACCGGGTGTTGTACATCGGTGCCGATGGCACAACGTGTGTTATAGTGTATATGGTAGTGTATATGACCGGACCATCGGCAACTAACGTGTTAGAAAGACCGAATAACCATGTTCAAAATATTATGTTGCTTCATGAAAATTACAGGGTGCATAAAACTCAAAAAGCCAAAGAAGTTCATCAGCGATTATGGCTTTCTAGAGATGAGACATCCTCCGGTTCAGACTGTTTACCGAGCGATACTATTACTAATTTCCAAAGCTCTAAAACATTTTCAAGGAGAACGTGTTTGCTTTGATAAGGTGTTAAAAAACTGTACAGAAATATTTTGCAGACCAATACCAAAATAATTTATTTTTATTTATTTATTACTGGAGAAACGTTGGATTAAATGTTGAAATACATGTTGAAAAATACACTTTTTTCATAGCAAGGTAGATTACATACAAATCTCTCCACGTATTAGCAATCCTGCTTTTCAAATAATATTTTTGAAGTATAATTAATGTTCTCTGTTATAATAATGGAATTTCTCAGCAGGATGACCTTACGACTAGTAAAGCATGTTCATTAAAAAACAACCTCAAGTGTGCCAAGATTTTTTATTTTGAAAAATTTAAGTTGGTAACACATATTGAGGTTATGTTACTTGCGGCATGTTGCTACCGATAAATTAATTTGCTGTGATAAACGACGCAGAGAAGACGTAGTTTCACCTTCAAAAATTCCTTGGGCTGTGTTAATAGCATCGTAAGTATGTTTGACTGGTCTACCACTTCCTGGTTTACGGAGAATATTAGCCGTTTCATAAAATAATACAACACATCATGATAAGGTATTTTTAAATTCATCATAAATAATGAGAACTTTAGGAAATTCTTCCTGAAACTCTGCCATAGGTGCGTCGAATAAATACACCCAAGTCCACTTTAGTTCCATTTCAGAAATAACTTTCAACTAGAAACGCTTCTGCTGGTTGCTGTAAACCATTGTGACCACGGAATAATTGTGCCTTTTAGAACGATCTGACGTTTTGTATGTCAATTCCTAACATGTGTACCAACTTAAATTTTTTTAAATAAAAAATCATGACACACTTGAGGTTTTTCTTTTAATGAACATACGATATTAACAAGTAAGAACTTTTATAAGTTACCAACTTCTAATATTTTTCTAGGTCAACTGTCCATTTTTCTAGTTAGCATTAATAATACTAGTGATTTATTGCATTTGAATATTCACAAAAGTAGGAAAAACAGTGAAAAAAATACAAAAATCTATTCTTACTAGTGGCGCACCACTCGCAAAAATCCCAAAAATCATTAATGTGGATTTGTCAACTACCTATAAAATAAAATAAAAATTAAATTAAACGTAACCGGAGATTTAGATAACCTAAAATCGATTTGAACCTTTCTGGGTTTATACAGGGTTTGAGCGGCGGAAAAAAATTGTGTTTGAAGACCACCCAAAACCCTACTTTCATGATTTTTTCTAAGTCCTTTGATCGAGTTGACTGTAATCTTCTGTTGGATAAATTGAAGGTTTTGGCTTTAATCATGACACTATGTCATCTTTTTTGTCAGACAGAGTGCAATATGTTCGAATAAATAATTTCAAATCAAAAGCAATACCTGTTACTTCGGGTGTTCCGCAAGGGTCCCATTGTGGACCCATACTATTCATTCTGTTTATTAATGATATAGATGACACTCTCAAGCATTGTAACTTTCTAATGTACGCTGATGATTTGAAATTATTTAAAATTGTTAATAGTGCCAGTGACTGCCAATTGATTCAGGAAGATTTGAACCGTCTCAATGAATGGTGTTTAAAAAACAATTTATACCTAAATGTTCAGAAATGTTATTCGATGTTCACCACTACACGTCGATCGAAAATAGATTTCGACTACAGAATTGGTAACTCTTCAATCAATCGTTTTGACACAATCAAAGATTTAGGGATCACTTTTGATACCAAACTATCTTTCACCTCTCACATTACAAAAATAACTAATAAGGCGTTACAAATGTGGGGTTTTGTATGGGGTAGTGGCAAAGATTTGGACATTGGATGCTTGGAAACATTGTACTGTTCGTTAGTGCGTTGCCACCTTGAATTTGGTTCTTGTATTTGGACACCATCAACAGCAACTAATATAAATTCAATTGAATCATTTAAAAAAATTCTCTAAACAAGGTGTGCGACACGATAAGGGAAATTATGACACAATTATGCAGGATCTTAATATAATATCTCTGGAGAATCGTCGAAAAATAGCTGATTTATGCACTCTCCATGGAATTATAAATGCGTCCTTGAATTCACCCTTACTACTTGAAGATGTATAATTTTCCGTACCTAGAAGGAGAACTCGCCAAAATCAGCTATTTTACTAAGAAACACATAAAACGTCCCTTTGTTTCCAAAACTCGTTGTCACGTCTAATGTCCCTCTGGAACGAATATTGTTCTAACGAAAAAGTAGATATGTTTAATATTAACCTAAACCAGCTAAGGCGCAAACTAACCAGCATATTCGCTGTTCAAATATAAATATTTCAATCATACATATTTTCGCAGTTACTTTAGTTAGTTATTAAGACATGATTTTATATATTAATTGAATGTTACTTTAATTATTACAACAATTGATTATTTTGTAAAAAGGTGTTGTACCGTTTATGTAATAAATAAATAAATAATTTTTCATTCAATAGGTGCGGAGGAAATTCGAATTTTTTTTGTGGATGCTAGAAAAGTAATTTCACCTATCTTAACCGGGGGACCCTTTTGTGTGATAACCGCGAGGGGAGCTTATAAAATGATAAGCAGGGTATAAAAAATAATGTAATTTTTATGTTTCATTCTACTCTCTCCTATTATTTATTTATTTATTTATTGAGTAATCAATTTTGATAATTAAGTAAACACTAATTGTAATATCCTTGTTTTTTTTTTTAAATAAATAATAGTTCTTTCAACTTACGAAAGAGCGTTCACCTTTAAATAATATACGACCACCTTTAACTCATATTAATCAACAATGCGATCTGCCATCATGAATTCGTAGCTTTCGCCATCGCGATCACGAAAAATACCAATTACCATAAATTAGGTGCAAGTATTTTGACTACGTGCTATAAACAAATGCAAGTGCATACAAATTTGTAAGTGAAACTTTTAAAACTGCATTCTATTGTATTCCGAAAATGTTTTTAAGCGTATTTATATGCATAATAATTGGTAACCGTTAGTTTATATTTGACCAAAAAAAAATATGAAAAATATAATCATTAGATCGATTAATAAAAGCACTTAATGTGGAATATTGTTAAGCCACATTATTGAGTTAAATATTTGTAATTGATTTTGTTGCAGGTGCATTAAATGAATTTAGTAAAGAAAACAAAATTTATTCTGAATATATGAATATTCATCCTTTTCGTATATTCATAAAATTAAGTCCTACAATAACAATTACTTTCCTAGTTAATGCCACATCGAACATTAAGTTTTAAAAAAAGAAACAAAAAAAGAAGAAAGCATGTCCTTGTCCAAATGTTTTTTTAAGTTTTTCATTTTACTAATACCATTCAAAGTTCAATTTTAAATCATTTTTAAGATGCACATAAAAATAAACGATCTTAAACTAATATAAATTTAATCATATGCAAATGTCTTCTAAATAATTCAATATTCCTGTGGTGCAACCAGGGTAGTACTTGTTTTAGTTATTAGTCTTAGTTTGGCTTCAAAATCTCTTCAATTTCAATGTAATTTTGACGAAATCTCCCTACAAGAATTGACATATCACAGCCTGAAACTAAATGAAAACAGTCCAAACTTGAGCAGTACAAGGATAATTGCAGGCGACGTTAAAACAATTGTAAGAAAACTATCCCTGGAATTGACTTATATGGCTAAAACTAGTGACGGATACAGATTAGGGATAAAAAAGTGGTCGCAGTCCTCTCATCGGGACACTACAATGGCGCAAAATTAATTAGAGTGAGGAAGCTCACTTCTTTTCTTAATACCTTGCACATAGACGTATATGGATATATATATATATATATATATATATATATATATATATATATATATATATATATATATACCGGGTGACCCAGGTATCTGTAAAAGCCCCATAACTTATTTGTTATTTGAGATATCAACTTCTAGTTTTCTTAAGCTGGTACCCACACTTATTCTACATATTTTAAAAATATGTATGTTTTTGTACAGGGTGTCCCAATATACATAACAGAACAAAGTTATGTTTTTTTAAATGGAACACCCTATATTTTATACTTTATCTTCAACCCTCTTGCGAAGCTGATGGAAATAGTATAAGATAGTATGGGTCTATTATGGACGGTTGGTTAGTTATGGGCAAATTTGTGACAAAAACAAGGACACATTGAAAAAATTGCAGAAGCGCTCCTAGCAAAGCTAGCGTCATTTTTTATATACTAAAGAATTTTCCACATCATGAAGAATAATACAAATCGGCTACGGTTCTTATTTGTTCATACTGCTATACAGGGTGTCAACATACGCAAAATAATGGATAACTATTTTTTTTCAAATGGATCACCCTATATATCTTGCCACCAATGCATGGAATTTTTAATAAGCTTTCCAATGATATACAATTTGTATAATGAAATATTAAGGATTCTGAATATTTATCCATAGAAACAGTTTTCTTTTGTCACCTCTTGCTAATTTTTGGATTTTCAGCCAAAACTATACATCTTCTGAAAAAATAATATGAGACCAAAGTTAGAGCGGAAAATTTTCGATCGATATAGGTCTTTCGACTTTTTCAATAATGCGTGCATTTCCCGCCATAGTGCGCAAAATCGTGACCGTATATGCATTTTAGCGTTTTTCTCAAATTTTTTGTTAATTAATTGCACTATACTTTATTTTCCACGTCCTCTAGCAGAAAAAACGAGTAATTATAGAATTATTTACATGACCTACATCGATTGATAATATTCCGCTCTACAACTCTTAAAAGAAGCAATTTTTGCCCAAAATGCATAGTTTTCGCTAATTATGCAAAAAATCATTGAAAAACGCAAAAATTGATGTATACATTTTCAATTGGCATTTTTAGGGAAAACTATGCATTTTTGGCAAAAATTGCTTCTATTAAGAGTTGTAGAGCGGAACATTTTCAATCGATACGGGCCATTTTAATTTCTCTATAATTTTCCGTTTTTCCGTTAGAAGGTGCGTAAAATAAAGTATAGTGCAATTTATTAATAAAAAATTTGAAAAGAAAACGCTAAAATGCATATACGGTCACGATTTTGCGCACTCTGGCGGGCAATGCACGCATTATCTTAAAAGTTGAAAGACGCATATCGATCGTAAATTTTTCACTCTACCACTTTGGTCTCTTATAATTTTTTTTGAAAATGCATAGTTTTGGCTGAAAATCCAAAAATCAGCAGAAGGTGGCAAAAGAAATATGTTTTATGGATAAATCTCAAGAATCCTTAATATTTTGTTATACAAACTGTATATCATTGGAAAGCTTATTAAGAATGCCATATATTGGTGGCAACTTCTATAGGGTGTTCCATTTGAAAAAAAAAGTTATCCATTGTTTTGCATATGTTAACACCCTGTATAGCACTATGAATAAAAGAGCACCAAAGCCGATGTGTATTATTCTTTATGATGTGGTAAATTTTCTAGTGTATAAAAAATTATGCTATCTTTGCTAGGAACGTTTCTGCAACGTTTTCAATGTGTACATGTTTTGCCACAAATTTGCCCATAACCAACCAACAGTCCATAATAGGCCCATACTATCTTATACTATTTTAATCAGCTTCTCAAGAGGGTTAAAAATAAAGTATAAAATATAGGGTGTTCCATTTAAAAAAACTTAACTTTGTTCTGTTATGTATATTGGGACACCCTGTACAAAAACACACATATTTTTAAAATATGTAGAATAAGTGTGGGTACCAGTTCAAGAAAATTAGAAGTGTATATCTCAAATAGCAAATAAGTTATGGGGCTTTTACAGATCGCTGGGTCACCCGGTATATATATATATATATATATATATATATATGTATATATATATTTGAAAATACTTTGAATATCAATATGAAATTTTGAATTAGTGAGGCATCTCAATAAAAACAACGATTTTTGAATAAGAATACATCCTTAACACCCTTATGATACCGCATAATATTGCATACGTATACGTGACCCAACACCCCCCCCCCCCCCCCCCCCCCGCCCATGGGGCACCCGGGTACTCGTGAATTGTTTGCCCATTTTTAACTTCTTTGAATCAAATCCAGTTAAACAAGGCAATCCAATTTTTTTGAGGATGTCCTAGTGACTTAATGAAATTGGTTGAAAAATATAGAACTTATCAGATCTCAAAAGGGCCCGAGTACCCCATGCGGTATCATAAGGGTTAATCTTTACCAGCTTCAGATAAAACCTTTGGTCAGTAGCCCAGAGAGTAGTCGATTCATCAATTGTTTGATTATTACTAACCAATGCATCAGTGGAATAAAAAATAAAAATAACATATAGAAACAGATATCCGAGTCTTCGTGTAGAGACCCGTAGTAGTATGAAATTATAGTATATTATGCAACAAGTGTTATAAACGGCACTTTAGTCACGAGCGGAGCGTAGCGGAGCGAGTGTTTAATAACGAGTTTATACTACTATACTTTTTCTACAACAAAATTGGTAAAATTTTGAAATTATTTTATAATCTTAAATGAACATGATAATAGTACAATATTATTAAATTAGTCTACTTGGGTGAATATATACATTAATAGTTAAGTTAGAGACATTATTGCAATTGCTAAAGAAAATCATTGATTCTCCTAAATTTCTTTGATGTTGTTTATTATTTATTTGATTTAAGTTGAAAGTATCCCTTGTTTCATTTATTTATTCTTTATTCTGACAGATTGTTGATAAGTGACAACTAACTTGATTTTGAGTTTCAATTGATTTTAGCGATTTAAAAATCTGCAGCTAACTTCAGTCCATTACTAAAATGCACAGTCATAGTTTGTCAAGGTGTATTTAAAGAATCACTTAGCGTCATGGAAACATATGCGATAAATCACATTTTAGAGGTGGGAGTAGAAAAAATAAATTATGTTACCAAGATTCGTTTAGTACCAGACACAAAGAGGTACCACTGCGGTACAAACCTATTATCCTTTAGTCAAATAATTTGTTTTTTAAGCTTACACAATTTCTAATAAATGATAATACTTTTGCGACGCAATTTTTGTACTATAATTTAATACTGATAAAAAAATAAAATTGGAACAGCGCAACCAAAATAATTTTATCTTTACATAAATAAACTGACCGCTCCGACAATAATGGCCAAAATAAGACCATTAATCAAGCGAATAATAGTTATTTAACCAACAAGTGTGTTAATGATAGCGATTAATGATCGAGACATTTTCACGCACGAGCGCTTGCGCGAGTGCGTTAATTGTTGAGATCATTAATCGCCAATTAACACACGAGTTGGTTACAAGATTTTTCCGTTGATCGTGATTGTTAGATTAGAAAAAATCCAATTTTATATTAACAAAAACATTTTTTTTAATATTTCTTTATTTGAAATAAGACATCTGAAATAAAACAAATATCTAATGTAGGTACAAGTTTAATAAATAACGTATTCATTTACAATTATTATACAATTTAATTGAAATATAAAACAACATTTAAAGTAAGTACAATTTTAATTTATAAGTAATTTTTAATCTGTGTTGTGTTTGTGAATATGTATGTTTACGTTAGCGATAGTACAAGAACTAAAATTGAAATTAGGTGTAGGTACATGATGAGTTGTATGATATTCCGAATTTAAATTTAAGTTTATATCGTTAATTTCGTTAGCATGTTGTTCAATGTTGGAAGTACTTGTGCAAGGAATGTTTGCAAAATTTTGAGAGAGAATTTTCTTTAAGTTTATATCGTTAATTTCGTTAGCATGTTGTTCAACGTTGGAAGTACTTGTGCAAGGAATGTTTACGATATTTTGAGAGAGAATTTTCTCAGCTGTGTCAACTTTATTTTGCATTGATGTTTCAATGTATCCTTCTGCTACACTTGTCGACTTCCAACCACCATGTCGTTTAATTGCTGCAAAGTCTGCACCAGCATCGGAAAGTATTGACGCAGAAGAACGGCGAAAGCAATGTCCAGTGTAGAGATGAGGATTATCTAATTTTAAAAAGGTTGCTATTTGCGATGGTAATTTAGAAAATGTATTTATTCCAATTGGTTGTGTTGAGCACTTATTATATTTACAGTAAATAAAAAACCGGTTGTGTGGAGTATGTGCTGGTCTCAATGAGATATAGTGGTTAATTATTTTTAAGAGGGTCTGATGTTCATTATCTACTACCGTAAATATTCTGTTTGTTTTTGTTTTGGTTCCCTTAATTGTAATTAAAAATTTGGTTCCCATATTTTGCACATTATTTGTTTCCAATTTCAATAGCTCATCCTTCCTCAATGCACCGGCCACTCCAAAAATAAGTGCAACCTATGAAATGCATATAATATGTAATTATATTTTTAACTTAGCTTTTGGCTATTTGCTTACCTTGGTCATTAGAAAGAGGTTATCAGGAGCATCAGATATAAATTTTTGAACTTGTTCTTTATCGAGCACTTTTGACTTTTTCGGCGAATAATTTTCGTGTTTCCTCTTGATAAACATGGTCAATTTATTAAACTTGCTTATGTCTATATTTTCTTTTAAGCTTAAAGTTGCTTTAAGCATCGAATATTTAGGCCACAAACTTGCTATTAAGCCCTTTGCAGCAATATCGGCAAAAAAGGCTAACAGCGCCGATTCGGAATGACGCGTTACCTTTTTCTCCTCGCACCAGGAAATAAATTCGACGTATGTTTTTTCATAGAGATGCTTACTTTTTTCCGGAAGTAGACTTATTGTTGCGTTATGTGCATAGGCTCGTACTTCTGGCGGTGTTAGTGTAAACTCGTCACTATCCATAGTAGACATTCACTTAATACACGTTTTAGAAATTTGACGTTTAATGGTATATAAAAATCGAAGGCGGTTCGCTGCTAATTTGTTCTAGCGCAGAGAATTGACATGACCATTAAAATTTAAAAAAAAAGGGTGCCATGATATTATATATTGGATATATATTATACACATATTACGAACTGACATACAAAACGTCAGATCTTTCTAAAATTTGCAATTACTCCGTGGTTACAATGGTTTACAGCATCCAGCAAAAACGTTTTTAGTTTAAAGTTATTTCCGAAATGGGACGGAAATTGGGTGTATTCATTCGATGCACCTATGGCAGAGTTTCAGGAAGAATTCTCATTATTTATGATTAATTTAAAAATACCTTATCACGATCTGTCGTATTATTTAATGAAACGGGTAATATTCTTCGTAACCCAGGAATGGTAAACCAGTCAAACGTACTTAGGATGCTATTAACATAGCCCATGGAATTTCGGAAGGTGAACATACCGTCGTTTATCACAGCAAATTAATTTATCGGTAGGAACATACCGCAAGTAATATAACCATATGAAACAAATTATAAATCGTTTTCTCACTATTATAAGTTACATTTCCAGTAATTATAAGTAATTAGGCTCTCATGAATTAGCTATTTAATGCTTAACTAGAAATCGTTCTTTTTTTTGAGGAAATATAATTAATTGGAATTTGGGTTAGGGAATCGAGGATGATAGGGAATTGGCTTGGTCAGCCACTGCATTCAGCCACAACCGATGTATAGTATTTAATAATTCATTTAAATTAAATGAGGACACAGACTAGATATATCCACGGACCCGCACGGCCATTTTTCGTGTTAAAAAAGTGACCGCCCGGACGGGACTCGAACCCGCACCAGCGGGGTTCAATGCCGGACCTCTACCCACTAGACCACCGCGGCCCTAGAAATCGTTCATTAATGAAAAATCGTTTATTAATGAAAAATCGTTTATTAATGAAATATCGTTCATTAATATGGGTCATTAATGAACGATTTTTGATACATTTGGGTACATTAAAATTAGCCATTATCCAACGAGCAACGGAAAAAATATTTACACTATCTTCACAGCTGTGGGTTGACGACCTGCGATTATGAAACATTTTCTTCGATTTTCCTCGGCGACGAGCTTCCGTCCCATATCTCGCATAAACACACGAGACGAGAAAAAAAATATGAGATTGTCGTTAATTGGAGCGTGATAATTAATGGAAATACGGTTATCGCGCGCGGGGTACCTCAAGAACCCGTATTTAACAATAATAATAAGTAATAGTAATATAAAAACGCATAGTAATTAGGTAACAATCCAAAAATAGTGGTATAAAGTAGCAACACCAAATAATAAAAAAGTTTAGATTTGTAATATTTTAAACCATCCACTAACTTTAAATTCATCTCGATCACAGTAATATATCTCCTTCAATACCTTTTAGAGGAAAAAGGCTTATGCTTAACAAAGGGTGGGATTGGAACGATTTTTATAAATATTGTTCAGGTCGGGAACCTGATAACAAACATCCGAGTTTTAGACCTTGGAGGGGAAAGCGCTGGTGATGAAAGTTGCTAGAAAATGATTTTTTTCTGCCGCCGTCCCGAAAATAAAACTTTCGGTATGATTTATTAAATCGAAAGTACCACTTGACATAAATCGTACCGAAAGTTGTTATTTTTGGGACGATTTTGTTTCACTTTAGGAACGATTTCTCTACCTTCGGGACGATTTTGCTTATATATGAAGGCGGCCTTGACAAAAACATCAACTTTGTATGACAGCTGTACTGTACAACAGTAAAAGTAACAAAATCTTTTTTGGATGATATACCCATAAATGTTCAACTGGTAATTGCTCACCAAATGTTATTGACAGAAAACAAAAGGTGGCTTCCACTATAATATTTTGTGGCGTTCATGATTTACTTTTACGCGGTAAAGAACAGCACAAAGGAATGTTGGAAGATCTCGTTCGCTTAAAACTTGATTCTGGGGACAATGAGTGGAAGAGACTCACGGAGGGTGCTAATAATGCCACCTATAAGTCACCAAGAATTCAAAACGAACTTATAACTTTGTGTGGAATTGTAGTCAGCAACCTTATAATCACATACGTCAAAAGGGTGTTTGCCTTTTCTGTACTAGCTGACGAAACAGCCGATATATCTGGAGAGGAACGCGAAGAATTCATGGGATTTGTAGAGCTAGAAGCTAGGGATGCAAAAACCATAGCCAACGCATTAGACTTATTCTTGAGAAAAACAGTCTTGATCCTCAAAAATACGTGAGGCAAGGGTACGTAAAGATGGTGGGGTACAGAAAATACTGAGAGATAAATATAAAAAAGCTTTGTATTTTCACTATGCTACCCATCGATTAAACCTCGTGGTGAACGACCTTAACTCTGTACCGGAAATCCGTAATACTATTGCAACTATTAGAAATATCATACATTTTTTCCGTGAATCAGTTTTAAGGACGAAGCACATACCAAACATACCAGCTTTTTGTGAGACATCCGAAGTATTTCCTTATTTATGAATATATTCGCGATAATAGTGCGAGCCCTTGAAAGGATGCCACAAGAAATAATGCATTCCAGCTGCCACACAACCTGTGTTCGTTATCTACACTTGCATTATAAGTAAGTACTCCACTATGTTAGAACCTGTCGTAAAAATTCTACAGTCGAAAAACTTGGACTTTCTTCAGTGCACAAACCACATCAAAACAATAGTTGCTGTTGTGAAATACACAGGGGAAATCGCCACATACTGCAGTGATTGAAATTTATAATTCTGCAAAAAAAGATAGCTGAAGAATTGTTAAAAGAGCTTCAACCACCAAGAATAGCAATACGCCAGAAATACCGTTCAAATCCCCCTGCTACCTCAGATAAAGAATAATGGATGCGAACAGTACTCATTCTTTATCTTGACTCATTTTCACATTATTTGGAAAGCAGATTTTAATACGACTTTACTATGCTGTTTCTACATCATTCTCTCATGATTAATTTGTCCATTGAAGAATTAAAATAGAAGATGAAAATTGTTGCTGAATTTTATGAATTGGACCGACTTGAATTTGAAATTGAGTGGTGTTTTATTTGTAGACTGAAAAAAGCATGATCGACAGTTGCTGAAAATGGAAAACAAGCTTTGTCTGTATCAACAGCTCAGCCTTGTTCAACCAGCAGTATTGAAAGAACTTTCAGTACGTTGAGGAGAGTGAAAACTTCGACAAGGTCGACGATGACAGAGGACAGGTTGAACGGCCTTTGCCTCATGAGTACACACAAAAAAATGGTTTTGATAAACCAGGACAAAATTGAAACTGAGGTCGTAAAGAGATTTTCTGAAAATCCAAGGGGATTGATGTTCTCTATTTTTTAATATATATTTTTTTTGTTTTGAAATATTTGTTATAGTAATTTACCATACGAGTAACGTTGTGAAGGTTTTTACATTACGAGAGAAAAGTTTGAAAGCACGCTTTTAAATTCTCGAGTAATGTAAAAGCAAATAACGTTACGTGTGTCGTAACACGGTTTATTTTATCCTATTTCTATTTATTTTAATTAAAAAAAAAATTTTAAGAGCAAAGTCAAAAAATGATAATGTTTGTATGCCAATATCTCCATAGCAACAAGTTGCGTTAGGATAAATATAACAACACTAGTGTTGTAAAAAGGTACCTTAACGTCACTCGTTGCTAAGGAGTTATTGACATGATAACATTATTGGATAAAATATATTTATTTATTTTACTTTGAGCCTTTCGAGCTTCATGTAGATTATTTACCGTACAACAAACAAGGGTGGAACCACTGTGTTAAAACACAACTTTACCCTTCTGGTAATGGTTGACTCTTCTTCAGCAAAGTTGGTATCATTGTTACAAAGCACAACTTTCCCAAGATCTTCTGGTCATTGTCGACTTCTTCTTCTTCTTCAGCAAAATCTTGGGTGCTTTGGATGGACAGGTCGTCGACTGTCATAGAACCCCGGTATCTATAAAACTTATTAAGACCCATTGTAGTGGAGTACGTTTGAATAGATAAAGGCTGCGCGTTAGGCTGCGCGAAATCGAAACGGTCGTTTGTTGCTAGTGCCGTAAGCATTTCAAGAATACGATTCGGAAGGGCAGAAAGTAATACGAACTGAATCCAAATAGCAAATAAAGGTTGTGTGAACTATTTGGTAGTAGACATGTGTTGCATAATAATAATCTCAATCATAAAAACAAATAAATACAAAACAAAGAACAATAAAATGATCGGAATCACCTACGCCAATGAGACCCCATTCGGCATATTAGACCAATCAAACCAATTTTCGTACCCAGGAGTTCTTCTCTATTTGCTCATCTGTATATTTCACGACATTCCCTACGTTAACTAGAAGAATATATAGACCTGTTGCCCTGTCCATCTCCCCAAACGTGTGGGATTGGATGGGTCGATATATCGATTAAATGCCGCGTCCTCTGTCATATTTAGGGTAAATCCAGCATGTTGTTAAAGAGGCTTCGGCAGCTGCGCCTCAAGACGTATTTGATTCCCAAATCGCTAGCATGCCTCGAAGGATACGGAACTGCGTTAACGAACGTCAAAGACCTACCTATTACTAAATTTTGTTGGAATCATATATTATTAGCTTGAGCACTTTTCTTGTACTCGAATATTTTTTTCGTGGTGTTGGGATTTGAATTGGTCAGTATATTAACGATATTCATTCCTGATTACACATTTCTGCAAATCTCCCTTTAATTTCCACATCCTTAAACTGTATTGTATACCGAGAAACCGTCTTGTAATGCCCAAATACAAACTTCCAACAGTTTCATCTTACGATGCAACCAACACCACGACATTTAAAATAATAAATTGGGCAGAAGTAGATTGTTTGAAGGCCCTTTTAATTTAATAATAAGTTATAAAAATTAATCCATACCATAACTGTTACATTTGTACATGCACATCTAAAATAAAGATTTTTGTGATGATCCAAATGGTCGATGCCATTCTCAAAAGAAATATTTAACATCAGTTTTTCCTAAATTTAGTATAAAGTTTCTATCAGTCTTGATAAACAAAACAAAAGTTTTCACTGCAAATTATGTAGAGAATTATATATTGTTTAGTGGAAATAAAATTGAAAATTGTGGTGTTTATGGCTAACGAGATATAACAGACTTCTGCAAGAAAATTAATGAATGAATCCGAACTCAAATTTAATTCTATTATTATAAAATTTAAAAAAAAAATAAACAAAACTTATAATGTGTATTTTGTTGTTCCTGGATGATCTATATTTATTCACTGCACATAACCGGGACTGTTTGTTATATGATCGATAATTGCGATAATCTGAAGTCGACTACTCAGTACGCGGTACTTGACAAGTAACTTGATTTGCTATAGTACTTGTACAGCATACACACTACGGGGTCTCACGGTGAATGTCAATCTTAATGGGAAGTGCAATTAGTTATTCACAGGGGTTTCCTTTGACTTCGGACTGTGTTATCGATGGCGGATGTCAAGTTTACTGGCGTCTTCGTACACACCACTCGGAACTTGCCCAGTACTTGTCAATTATCACGTAGTGAGTAGCCGTCTCTCTTCGACACAGTAGACGATATACATTCAAATCGCTTTAAGGGTGTAAGTGCCGCGATGCATTTTTGATGGTCGGCATATACACAATTCTGAAGCTAATATCAAGAAATTATATTTTGCACATTTAGAGAGAATAAGAAATTTGATTTTTTTAAATCATCAGACAAACTTTATAATTTATCCTAAATAATACCAATATTGGATGGATATCTGGAGCTTTTCTCTGCAAGGAATTAAAAATGCAATGCTACAGAAAAATAGTTTACACCTTTGAAAACAATATGCACGTAATAAAATTGTCATTCGTTATCAAATAAAGTCGCAAAAACGTAAGAGCTACACCTCTGCAAACACAAATTTGCTTCATTTTCGCTTCTGTAATGAATGCCACCTGCATGAAACATATTGCATCCACCCTGGAGGCGTGCACAAACAAATTTACGTACTCGGGCCCAAGATAGTGGCGATTATCAATTTCTATTAGACCATTCTGGTCTAATTCTGGCGGCGAGGCACCCCCTTAAAAGCCAACTAAGGTCGGACCGCCCTGATCATAAGTGATTGGTGTTCGGTTACCTTACACTCACAGATTTTTACAGCTTTGCCTGCACTATTCGTTTTTATTAATACAATAGTGGCTCTTAAAAGGTTACAGATAACTTTGGAAAAGGATATACATGCAACCCAACATCGCATGTTCGCTTCTTATACGCTCAAAGCATCCACCCACTGCCAAGGTACGGGCGGTCCTCGTTAATCACTTCAGTTGGCTTCTTAAAGTGACTAAACTATACTGCCCTCCTAAGCCAAAAAGGCATATCTCAAATTTCACTGAATTTCTTATTCCTTTATATAAGGACACTTTGAGTTGTATTTAATCCATTTTCTTAGCAAAATAGACGTATCTCGTCCGTATTGTGCAGCTAAAGTGCTAGAAATAACTCAAAAATGAAACAAAAAAAACCTAAGCAGTTTGGACGTAACTCATATTTCTAAGCAAAACGGCCGCTTCTCAGAGATGCGTCTACTTCGCCTAGGATTTCTGGCAATTTACAATTTGACCTTCACAGAGATACGTCTACATCACTTAGTAGCTTCCCTGATTGATACCTCAATTTGCCGCAGTATCAGCTCTGTAAAGGGTTCAGCCTCATCTGTAAAGTTTGTTGTTTAGTCATCAACTGTCAAATGCAGTTTGAAAACTATTTTTTATAGTAGTTAGATTGAAAAAAAGTGAAGAGAAGAAAGGTACATGTTTTTATATTGCCAGTAATATATTATAAGGTGAGTAAATACAAAATTCACCACCGAAAAAAATAAAATTTAACTTTTTATGTTGGCTTTGAAGTAAACTTTTAGACATCGTATATTATTGTTTTAGATCTAATCATGGCCAAATCTAACTAATGGATTTCGGGGACGTAAATTAGTTATGTTGGCTTTAAATAAGAAAACAAAACAAGAGTTCTCCAAACGTTTGAGAAACAAATACAAACGGGCAAGTCATTCCGATGAAGAGTATGTCCCTTCCAATTTGGATGCAAGTTCTGAGGGCAGTAGTGACATTTCCGATATTGACAAAACTGTTCAGAGCAATATTTCTACAAGTGATGGTGTTTTGCCATATGCAGTAATAAAGGGGAAATCTCATACAGAGAACACTTAAATAACAAAACCTAATTTTATTACGGTGAATGAAAACGTGGCTGTGAATAGTAATAATGTGTTGGAAATGGAGTCTTCAACTAATAACACTAATGATCTGAGCCTACAGAGAACATTCAAATAACAAAACCCGATGAAGTTAACGAGAACGATGTTGCCGACAGTGACAATGGGCAGAACATTAACTCCCTTACTAATAATTTTAGTGACGAATCAAATATTCAGTATACTAAAAAGGGGACTGTACGGAAAAGGAAAAAGTATGAAATATCAGTGTGTGAAAAAAAAGAGGAAATATGATACATTTGTGGAAAAACATGGTGTGAAGAACGATGGTGGGGAGCAATGTCCAAATAAGTGTACCCAAAATATATCTGAGGCCAGAAGAGAATTTTTTTGATTCTGAGTTTTGGAAAATGACAGATGAAAAAGAAAGAAAGTCTTTCATATTGCATCACATATCATCAACTGCTGTAAAATAAAGGACGATAGTTATTGCTACTGATGTAAGCCAGGAGAGTTATCGAAGAAATAATTCATATAATTATATGCTCAAAAATGAAAATGGCACTTCACATAGTGTATGTAAAATATTTTTTTTAACAACCCTTGGTTTTAATGGAAATAATGACAAGGTTGTTCGTACAGCATTATTGAAGGCAAAAAAATCTGTAGTGCCTGTGGCAGACATGAGATGTACAAAAGAGCCCCATAATAAAATAGACGATGAAGTCATTCGCCAGCACATTTCAACATTCAATCCAACCATTTCGCATTACCGCAGGGAACATGCACTACGCCGCCTTTATCTGCCAAGTGATCTCTCATTCACCGCAATGCATGAAGACTTTCTTAACAAAAATCCCAACTTTAAATGTTCGTATGAAAAATACCGGGTGGAGCAAACATATTGAGAGAGCAAACAAATCTCGAGCAAAATACAGTGAAGATGCCGCAAGAGATGAAGAAGTTGGAGAAATAGTGTATTGCGCAGATTTAGAAAAAGTTATAACATTACCACGGCTTGAGATGTTTAAAAGTGCGATTTTTACAAATCGTTTAACAGTGTACAACGAAAGTTTTGTTCCAGTTGGAAAGAAAAGAAACAGCAAGCCATTTGCAGCTCTCTGTCATGAAGCTTTGTTCAAACGAAACAAAGAACAGTTGATCAGTACATTTTACCAGTTCTTTATTAGCAAGAGAGACGTTTTAAAAATTACGTTATGGCTCGACAATTGCACAGCGCAAAACAAGAATTGGGCATTATTTTCATTTTTAATATATATTGTAAATTCCGAAGAAATATGTGCCAATGAAATTAATATGAAATACTTTGTGTCGGGCCATACGTTTATGGCTACCGACTCCTTTCATCACAGAGTGGAGGTTTCCATGAAAAAAATGGGCAACAAGCTTTATGATTTCTCGGATTTGGTATAAGCCGTAAAAGGTGCTGCTCATAAAATCGAGGTCCTGCCAATGGAGCTACAGCATTTTTACATTTGGGAAGATTTTTCCTCACAATACAAATTAGATCGTACAGAGCCGAGGCCATATTTACATGATATGGTTCAGGTAACCATCCACAGAGGATCGTATAATATCACATATAAAAATGTCTTTCATGGTCCATCACTCGATCTTAATTTTTTAACCGCCAAGATAACAAAAAATGGAAAACTGCGGCCACCCAAAAAACAAACTAAAGTTCTTGGAATTTCTTCGCAGAATTTGTCTGGAATTATGAAAAATCGGTTGCAATTCTGGGACACTCTTCCAGTTCCAGATGAGAACTGAACAAAATTTATGTTTTTCTATTTGTATTTTGTGTTTAGTATAAATATGTATTATTTTCTGAAAAATTCTTTTAACATCCCGCAAATGTAGCGTATTCTTCATGTATCACATTATTAATAAATCGTTTCTAGATATTTTTTTTATTTATTATTCAATCTCCTATCCATGTAGTCCATGTAGTAAGAAACAGAATCGAACGTTGTCTATTAATTAATCATTAGCGCAAAGAGACGTATCTCAAATTTTTGTTCACAATTCCTTAGCCAATTAGCCGTATCTTAGTCTAAAACTAAAATAGTAGTTTATGTAAGACAAGTTAATTACCATGTCATTGTCGTCTCAATCTTTATTATATTTACCCAAAAAAAACCATAAAAAATTTGACTATGTAGGTGCGGTTTTGAAATTCATTAAAATTCCTTATATCTCAAAACAAGGAAATTTGAGATACGCCTTTTTGGCTTAGGAGGGCAGTATACCGTGCGAATCTGCGAAAATGGTCAATAGGCCAATAACGGGAGCGAGGAAAAGCAATGCTGTTAGAAAGAAAGCACAGTTCCCTTAGATGTGTTAAATTAACGGAGTTTACGGAGTATGAGTCGAATTACCACCAAAATACCTGGCGTGGAAAACGTAGGAACTTCGTGACAATTTGCAAAGTTTTTCTGCCGCATATTACATAATGGAAACAGATGATATGATAATAACAATAATAAGATAATGAAAAAATGAGAAATAAATTCGCACGACACCAAAGGTCATCGTTGAATGATCTGCGCAGATGATGCCTCATAAGTGATGTGAACGGCGATCGACCAATCCTCTCCCATCTATCTCTACCTTCGTCAATCGTCAACATCATTTTTGCACTCTAAGTCAATTCGCTATTACCCGTTTTCTCAGACACGGTATAAAATTCCTGTAGTTGTACTGAAACTATTGCACAATTCATCTGCACTTACCGCTTCCCTCGTCTCCTAATAAGTAGCCATAGCCGCCGCATTGCACTTTTGAGCCATCGGGATTAAGTAGAAGGGTATTTGAGCCAGTGCCAGCTATACAAGTAACACCCCCATTGCTCGACGTGGCCGCTATTGAACCCTCAGTGTCGCTACCGACGTAACACAATTCTGTCAAGTGTGGATACGCCTTTGCCAAACCATCTCTCAGCTCCTCATTGGTTTCCTTATTCTCGCAACCGCTCAAACTTAAACCCTAAAAAAAATATTGATTACTGAATTTATTACAATTCTTCATCGAAATCTCGTCTGTGGTTATCTCAAGAAAATTAGAGCCTAAACCGGATTATAGTTACAGTTAAATAAAAACGAAATATATGAATATACAAACTGTTTGTAGATCTGCAAAATTAAGTCTTGCAGACTAAAAAGTAAATAACTAATATAAATAAATAATAAACTTCCGTGGCTATGTCTACGCTAAATATCGAATTAAACAAATATTCGGCGTGGCACTAACCAGGGAAGTACATAGTTGTTTCAATAAGTTGTTTGTTTTTTAGTTTTTGCAAGACTAAGACACAAAGTTATATCTTATAACATATAAGTACTTAGTTTATGTTTATACCAAGGGTTAGGACTTAGATCATCTTAAGTTGTTCTTAGTCCAATTTGCATACTTTAGTTCTTGAATCTTGGAAGCGTTCACTTCGTGGTACATTTTCAATTTCGATATAAAGAAAACACTTAACTTTTTTATACCACTTTTATTTTACTATACGTGACTAGTTTCAATTACACGGTAATCATTATCAAACTGAGTACTTAAAATACGAAATACAAAGGTATATATACTAAAACTAGAATGCTTCAAAAAGAGGGGTGTACATCAGGTCAATCTGGTCGTTGAGGATGGAAATTCCCGGATTAATTTTTGCCTTGTGAATTTCAAGGGCTTCCAGTAAATCCATTGTTCTACCTTTTTCGGTGAGATGGATTACTGAAAGTACATCCTTGCCGAAATTATGATTTAATTCTAACAGATGATTTGAAAAGGTTGAATTATTATGTTTTAAATTGTATGATCTAAGATGTTCTTTTAATCTAATTTGAAAATTACGACCTGATTGTCCTATGTACAATCCTCCACAATCTGGACATGTTAAACTGTAAATTCCTGACTTGTACATACTATCTATTGGTGTTTTTGCATTAAAAATTAAATTAGAGAGTTTGGTGTTGGATCTAAACACAATGTCAACGTCTCGTTTTTTAAAAATATTTTTAATTTTTGAACTTATTGTTCCAAAGAAAGTTAATATTTTATATGATTTGTTTTCTGTGGCTGGATTGGTAGCATATATGTAATTTTGAATTTGTTTTAATTGAAATTTATTAATTAATTTGGATATAAGTGATTCTGGATAGCCATTATTAGTAGCAATTTGTTTTATTGTATTGATTTCTTTCTTAAGGGATTCGGAGCTAAGTGGAATTTTGAATGCACGGGTTATCATTGAGTAGAAACTTGCTATTTTATGTTTATATGGGTGGCGGGAGGAATTTGGGATAATTGTATCTGTGAAAGTAGGTTTACGGTATATGTCGAATCTAAGTTTATTATTAGTTCTAGTTAATGTTAGGTCTAAGAAATTAATTTTGTTATTGCATTCTGTTTCTACTGTGAACTTAATGGATGGATGAAGGGAGTTAAGAAAAGTTAGAAACTGGTTAACTTGTCTGTCAGTACCAACGAAGCATGCAAGAATATCGTCGACGTATCTATACCACCATTTTATGTGTTTTTTACCTTGGGGTGAGTTTAATATTTGTTTTGTAAGGTTATCCATAAAAAGTTCTGCTAGAAGCGGGCTCAGGGGTGAACCCATTGCTAGACCTTCTTTCTGTATGTAGAATTTATTATTAAATGAAAAGTGATTATGTTTTAGAATTAGATCTATTAAATCAATAAAATCTGATTTGACTACTGGGTTAACATTGTTACTATCTAAATGTTCAATTATCAGTTGGATGCATTCTTCAGGTGGTATTTTCGCAAACATATTCGAGACATCGAAGGATACTAACTTACAACTGCTGGCAATGGTTATATTTTTAAGATTATTGGTTAACTCTACAGAGTTTTTAATGGAATGGGGATCGGTGAAGTTGGTGATAGATTTAAAAATAGAGTTAAGTTCAACCGATATTTTTCGGGTTGGAGAGTTTATGTATGATACTACAGGACGTATGGGATTATCGGGCTTATGAATTTTAATAAAACCATATAGCCTGCATACTTTAGATTTAATTATTATAAATGAAGCTATTTCATTTAGTTTATTTATAATTTACGCCGTTAATGTAATTTATGCTTTTAATTCTGAATTATACTCATATAGCTTTAAGGAAAACAAATAATTTAATTACAAACACGCGGTAGTGGCAAATGGCGAAGCAGTCAACGTTAATAGTCACAATTTATGTACACAGTGGGCCAAAAAACGGTACAGTACTTTTGTACTAATATATCTTCGTGAGTTATTAATATTTTAAAATAAATAATGTAACAGTAAAAAGCCCAATGTTTATAGATAAGATAAAGTACTTTTGCTTTAAAGAAATAGTACTTGAACTTGTGCCCGGAGCACCTTCTTCAACAAAAAAGAAAAACTAAGATGACTGATAGTAGTGACGGATAATGTCTGAGAATCATTAGAAATCCAAAACAAATCATGGCGCACTACTATTAGTACCTACAAATACGACGCGACAGTGCATTATAAACTCCCGCCTTTGCAGAGCCTTTATTATTGTGAAATATCCTCAAAAAAAAACTTTTCAAAAATGCAATTAATCATCTGTGTAAACATTTTGTTTTCCAACGAAATATTTAATGCGTTAATTACTATTCAAAATATGAATATTTCTGATTTGTACCGTTTTTTTGGCCCACTGTGTGTATTATAGTTTTTAACATTTTTTTTAGATTTAGTTTGAATATCTCGTTTTGATTTTATTTAATCTTGAACAAATAAGGGTTTCCATTTCTGATATTTAAATCATACAAAATGCTCAAAAACAGAATTCTTAAGACCCTGATTATTACAGTGTACCTTAATTTATAAAAAAAAATCGCCACTGTTGTAGTACTTGAAGCAATTAGCAAGACCACTTTCCTTAATTACCCGGCAGCGAGTTTCCTGCAAACAACTTGAACTTTATACATCCTTATAAGACTCTGGAATGCCGTAGGCCAAGGGCAATGCAAGTAAGCTCCTTTGTTTTGTACAAAACTTTCCGCAATTTTCTCGAAATTTGGCACTTCGTTATGAAAAAATGCTGTTTCGATTATAAACACATTCTTGGACATATTGGAAGGGACGGAAGGTCGACGAGTGCGCAAGAGATTTCCTGTTGAATGTCTTGATACCTTGTTGTGTCACACAATTGTTTATTTATATAAAGAATCATTGAATAGTGGTATGTTACAGATAGAGCAAAAATACAGGGTCCTGCATTTCACCTCCCATCTTCTATAGCTCATTTTCTAATTAAGTTGGAATTTTAATATTTTGCAGAGTAAATTTGCATCCTAGAATGCATTTCAGGAAAATATTTTTGATTGTACAGGGTGTCCCAAAAAAGCGTGACGTCATGATGATATTTTTTTTTAAATTACATACTATGTATTTTATTGCTTATTTGGGTACCTTTTATGGTTGCCTACATACTCCTATAATTTTATTTGAATCGATTTAGGGATATCGGCAAAAAATAATAAAAACTAAAAAAAATCAGTTTTGCACAATTGGTTTAAAAAATGAATAAAAAATTAAAATAGTGCCTTGTAAATAAAATCATACAAGGTACTTATTAATTAAGGTCTGATAGTCCTGTTAACCAAGTTTGATCGATATGAATTATACAGGGTGTCCAAAATTTAGTATCAAACATATCAAACTTTAAAGCACCTTATTTTTCTTATTTTAAATTAGAGCCCCTGTTTATTTTTATGTCATTCCATGCAAAATTAAAAAAATAAACATTTTTCCTAATAACCACCCTGTTCTAATTCCTATGCATTAAAAGTTATTTGCAGAAAACTCATTTTATCAACCATTTCAATAGCCATTTTACTAAATAAAAATGGAAGGTGGCTTTGAAAAACAATTTATTGACATTAAAATTTAATAAGGTGACAAGAGACTGTTTTGACTTTAGTAATGTAAAAGTTTAAAGCATTGTTAACTTAAGCTCTTTGTACTCAAGAATTATTTTTTCCATGACAAAATATTATTCTTGAGTATAATTACAAAGTGGGAGTAGGAAACACACTTTAAAAAATGAAAAAAAAACATGCGCGGTTTAGGGAAAATACATATATTTTTAAAAAATCGTTAGTGGCAGATAGCCAAGTTTCCGACGCCAAAAAAAAAAAACACGAAAAACATACGCTCCGCAAACAGTTTAATTTTTTTTAGTATGTATGCTTGCACACATGTAAACAGACATATTTACAGAGTGGTGATAAAGTTCCGCACATAATTCATAATTGCTCAATTCAATGTTTTTACAAAAATCGTTTGGATAGGTCAATTTTTGTGCATCATTGAGCACTTTTTGGCGCACTCAAAAATATTATGACGTCAGTAGTGTTTGATGTGTGACGTCATCGGCAAACCTTTCAAATAGAATTTGAGTTTTTTTATTTTACTTTTGCAGAGCTCTAAATTGTCTTTACAGTCATATAATATTTTTGCAAAAATATTTATTATTGCCTTTAAAAAGTTGAGTTATTGGCATTTTTTATTATTTATTATCATTATCGTGCTAACCTTAAATTGCTACCTATCAGGAGTCTGTCTGCTAAGCTTATCTCTGCAAAATTAAGAAAATTCGACCTATTGGAGCAATCTTAGAAATGATTATGAATTTTCTGCTCAATTTTTCCGATGTCTTATTTTTAGATGAAATGAGCATTTTTAAAAAGAAAAGTGTAAGGCGAATCAAGAGCTCTACAAAAGATGCAAGAAAATGGAATTGTTTTTTTTTTCTTTTAAAAGGAAGGATGGTTGACGGGAATTCGAGTTGAGGAAGTGCGGATGATTTGGGAATTGGCGTAAGCAATTAGGCTATTTTGCCACAACCGATAATTTGTATGTATATAATCATTTACAATGAATATGATATAAACTAAACATCCATGGACCCGCACGGCTACTTCTTCGTTCCAAAAAAGTGATCGCACGGATGGGTTTCGAACCCCCGACCACGAGGCCCGTGAGCAGGAGCTCTACTCACTAGGCTACTGCGGCCCCGTGAAATTGCTTAAAAAAAATTGCCGATGATGTCGCACGTCAAACACTAGATTTAACAATATTTTTAAGCGCGCCAAAAAGTGCGCATGAATGAACAAAAATCGAACTCTCCGAGCAATTTATTTTTAAACATTTAATAGAGCAATTATTATTTTGTGCGGCGCTTTATCACCACTCTGTATACTGATAATAATAAAATTCACATCAACGTGGACAAATACGCTCTTTAAAATAAATAAAATAATCGTTAAAACTCTATACATTTTAAACATTTAATAGGGTAATTATTAATTTTGTGCGGCGCTTTATCACCACTCTGTATACTGATAATAATACAATTCACATCACTGTGAACAAATACACTCTTTAACATATGTAAAATAATCGTTAATACTCTTTCAATTTAAAAATAATCGTTAATACTCTATCAATTTAAAAATTTTCCATGACAAAATATTATTCTTGAGTATAAAGAACTTACGCTAACATTGCTTTAAACGTTTCCACTAATAAAGTCAAAATAGTCTCTTGCCACTTTGTTAAATTTTAATGTCAATAAATTGTTTTCGAAGCCACCTTCGATTTTTATTTAGTAAAATGGCTATTGAAATGGTTGATAAAAAGAGTTTTCTGCAAATAACTTTTATTGCGTTAGGAATTGGTACAGGGTTGTTATTAGGAAAAATGTTTGTTTTTTTAATTTTGCATGGAATGACATACAAATATACAGGGGCTCCAATTTAAAATAAGAAAAATAAAGTGCTTTAAAGTTTGAAATGTTTGACACTAAATTTTGGACACCGTGCATAATTCATATCGATCGAACCAGGTTAACGGGACTATCAGACCTTATTTAATAAGTACCTTGTATGATTTTATTAACAAGTTACTATTTTTATTTTTTATTCATTTTTTAAAACAATAGTGCAAAACTGATTTTTTTTGTTTTAATTTTTTTTGCTGATATCCCTGAATCGATTCCTATAAAATTATAGGAGTATGTAGGTAACCATAAAAGGTACCCAAATAAACAATAAAGTACATAGCATGTAATTAAAAAAAAATATATCATCATGACGTCGCGGTTTTTTGGGACAACCTGTATAATCAAAAATATTTTCCTGAAATGTATTCTAGGATGCAAATTTATTCTGCAAAATATCAAAATTCCAACTTAATTAGTAAATGAGCTATAGAAGATGGGAGGTGAAATGCAGGACCCTGTATACTGACTTCTCACGGTGTTTTATTAGGAAAATTAGAAGGAGTACTATAATTGAATAGCTACTTAATTGGTAAATCGCAACGGGTTAAGATTAGTAACTTTTACTACTCGCCGATTAAAATTATATCTGGTGTTCCTCAGGGTTCATACTATGGACCTATTTTATTGTTTGCTGACGACTTAGATATGTTTACACGCATGAAAACAACTAAATGTTGCAAAGGGATCAAAACTGGTAATCTAAATAGTGTGAACATAATCATCTATTTTTTGAAGAAATATAGTTTCATAGTTTCATATCATTTCATATTGGTAAGAAATTGGTCGCCAATTTTGTCGAATCTATTGGCTATTTTATAGAAATTTGAAGTTTCTCGAAAATACTGTTTTCGTAATTTAGAAAGTCAAACTCTGACGGTCTCCAGTTACTAAATCTGCTGCTAACTTCAATTTGACCATGGAGAATATGGCATATCGTGCACGTATTTCTAAAGAGACATAAGTCAAAAATCTTTATTGTTAAGTTATCACCATCCAAAGTGTACTACATCACCATAAACTTAAATATTTTTTTACGTGGAAAACCATAATTAAGCAAAATTATAAAAATTAACTCTGTTTTAATCAGAACTGATTAGTTGTGGTTAAAACATAATAAACTTTTCAATCCCGTTTAGTTGTTCTGTTCTGTCACTTCATAGTTTAGCGCATTTTGCTCAAAACAGTAATTTTTGACTTATGTTACTTTTAAAATACGTGTGCGATATACAAGGTGTTTCTAAATTGATGCGAAACATTTTAAAGGATGATTTTTCAGCGAAAACTAAGGAATGTCTTTCATATATTTCTTTTGTTCAAAACCTCTTCCTCTTCAAGTTACAGCCCTCTAAAGTTAAGGGAAAAAATGTTTTTATTTCATACATATATCTATTGAGAAGAATTTAGCAAAATGACATTTAGCAGATAACTAATAAAATGACCTACTTGATTTTTCTCAACAAATAATAATCAATCTGTAAGTTCATGTCAAGTCGGTCTGAGCATGATTTAATTTTTTGTGATCAAACAATTTTAGGAGAAAATGTCAACAGATAAAAAAGTTGCAGATTGAAATTTTAAATAGAAAAATGTAGACGTATTAAAAAGTTCTAATGCAAACTATTATAGGGGTTGATTTTTCACCCCCTTGTAATAACATGTTATGGTTACAAATATCGTCAAAAAGTGCAATTTTATTGGGAACAGTTATCTGCCAAATTTCATTCTTCTAAATTTTTCCATAGTGGATATATGAAATAAAAACAATTTTTGGCCCTTAATATTAGGGGGCGGCAACTTGCAGAATAGGAGGTTTTGAACAAAAAAATATATGAATGACCTTCCATAATTTTTGCTGAAAAATCACCCTATAAATTCGTTGGCATCAATTTAGAAACACCCTGTATAATTATATATATTAATTGAGTAAGAAAAGTTTAGCAACCCAGAATTTTTTTTTTTTCAAACGCAGATTTTCGATTTTTGCACGTTTTCAAAAATAAAAATATCTCCTCCGTAACCGCCGGAGCTGGATGATCCCTGTATATCTTTAAATAATCTTTAAAAAAATATCTAAAATTGATCGGGCCACTTTTTGAATGTTTTTTTAAAACCGGGCAAAAAAAATGTCTTCTTTCAAGGACGTATTTTTTTCTTTTCAAGTCGAAAAGCTTAAACTTTTAGTGATAATGTCTGGCTTTCATTGGGAATTTTTTCAAAAATTTTTGAACCACCCCTACGCGCCATTTGCACCCTCTGGGTTCGTTTTTCTTCTTTAAGGACGAATTTCTTTCTTTTAAAGCCGAAAAGCTGAAACTTTCAGGGATGGCAGAAGATATTTTTTCAAAATTTTTGTAACCACCCCTACGCTCCATTTGCATCCCCTGGGTTCGTTTTCCTTCTTTTAAGGACATTTTTTTTTCTTTTTAAGTCGGAAAGCCGAAATTTTCAGGGATCGCAGAGGATACAACTGGCTTAACAATTAAGAAATAAAAATCAAAATTTTAAATAAAAAATAAAAATGAAACATAAAAAATAAAAAATGGAAAATGAAAAAAATTAGAAAAAAAAATGTTTTTCATTGATGGCGCAGAGCAATTCAATCGCTTAATTTTGATGGGCGCCGCATGGTTCGTCACCAGTTACTTTTCTTAATTTTACATTTCACAATTTTACACAAAGAACACAATTTCACATACATCAAACTTTAGCCTAGGAAAAACTAGTTCCCTTCTTAATTGTATTTATATAGTTTTAATAAATCATATTTAAGTGATATGCAATAAAGTATGGCAAAGCGTTGGTTTTGGTGATAGTCAAGTAAAACTTTTAAACTTTTCATTTCAGTTCCACACGAGTCGAAATCTCATGCTATATTTCTTAGTTTCTCTAAGCATTTTCCTTCACTCTGTATCAGTATAAATATTTATTTATTTATATATGTTCCCAATAGACATACAATCCAATTGCGAAGAAAATGTAACAATACTTATTATAACAATACAAAACTAATACTATATATCATTTTGAACTTAATAAAATATACAGGGTTGAAACTTTAACTGGAACAAATTTGGTAAGAATGAAATGAGAAGTTCCAGAAAAAAATTCTCAGACAAGTCGATTTTTGTTTTTATTGCGTACTTTTTAGCCTTTAAAAGCAGTATGACGTCACTAGTCTTTCACGTATGACGACATTTTTTTTAAATCGAAACCATTTTTTTTATTTCACTAAATTTGTAGGCCTTTTTATTCTCTTTACGATTGTGTAAAAATATTTTTTTTTGTTTTTTTTTATTTAAGAAATTGAAAAAAAATATATTTTTTTTAATAAACTTATTTAATGTATCAAATGTTCAAAATAAGAAATGAGCACCGTTCCTCTTTTGGCAATAAGCCAATCGGTGATAAAACCCATCCCTTATATTTTGAAACATTTCTGGTAGAATTTTAACATTTGATACATTTAAAAAAAATTCAATTTCTGAAATAAAAATACATAAAAATACTAAACTATATAGAATGATTGGATGAAAATAAATTTGAATCATGTATTCCACAACAAATGAATGGACAATGAGAGGACAGCTCTCTTGGTTACGGCTTTAATACCCTTGCAGTACTTCACCGAGTATTTTAGACTTACGGTTAAATTTGTTTAAGAGTTCTTCATAAGTTATTTAAGAATCACAAACATGTTTTGATACATTTTTTAGAATATCAAAATCCTTATCTACAATACTTGTGATAAGCGCGTGTTTTTTATCTTTGCACATATTCCATAAATACATTGCATATGTACACATAAACAATGACATATTTTTAGACGAATGTGCTCGGGTTTTAGAACCAATTACAGTCGGCTTGGGAATAAATTATGTGGAAGGTCAATGATGCCAGTTAACCTATTAGTCGATTTAATAGAATCGAATTGGCTAAATTATTTTATTGCCCAATTGGAAAGAATGTGGGCTTAAAACCAAAACACTAAATGAAATGTGGATCCTGTGCTCTTATACTTTTACTACTAATAGTTAAAATTCTCAAATTTATTATCAAATAATAAAAAAGTCGTAAACGTAAAAGTAGCAATCTATTTGTATGGCTGGATACTATTTTTAGGAGCGATTTATTTACCTACTAAATGGTGAATTTAAATTGTATTCACGAGCGATATATTCTTATCACTAATTTTTTATTTATTTCCCTTTGTTACAAATGCTTGAACAATATTTCTAAATAACATATAAAATGGTATAATCTTACAAAAATTTAATTTTGCATTGTAACGGGCTGAGTTCATTACCAAGATGATCTTCCACTCTGGCCCAGGTTGCTGCTCTTTCAAGTGAACTATCCATCAAGGGTTTTCATCTTGGTCAGCATATTTTTTGGCTAATAGGCCATTTTTGCTCCAAACAGAAGTTGTATTTGTTCCTAATAGAAATACTTGTAAATTATTTGATTAATGTCAAGTACTCTAGTAGTCAAAAGTCAAAAACATTACCGGCAATAATTCAACTAAAAAAAATAATCTCTTGTCACTCACAGAGATCTATAACTCGCGACATAAATCTCGATTTTTCAAAAAGTTTGCAATCAACTATAGCTAAACAAAAATTCTTGTTTTTATCTTTAATATAAGTACTTTAATAATCACAAGTCAAAAAACATTATGGGCACCCCTTCATCCCCCAAAAAAATAGTCACGTGCAGAAATCCATACCTCCAGAAATAAATCACAATTTTTGACAAAGTTTTCAATCAGCTATAATGAAATAAAAACCATATTCTTATTACTAACACAAGTATTTTAATAGTCAAAAGTCAAAAAACGTTACCGGCAACCCAAAAAAAATATTTCTCTCGTCACTCCCGATATAACCCTTGATTTTTAACAAAGTTTGCAATTTGTCATATTTTAATAAATATTCTTATTCTTATCACTAATATAAGTTCTTTAATAATTAAATGTAAAATAATGACACACGCACCCCTTCATCAAAAGAAAATTCGCCCGTCACTCACCAACAAATCGTTATCAGTAGGTTATCGCCATAACATTTATCTGCCTATCTACTTCCACAATGAATTTACAGTAACAAAAATATAATTCATAACAAACATACTCTACGTAACGAGAGATCCAAATAAGTGTATTATGCTGCATCCTATCAGCAAGAAAAGATCTCTAGACAACAAAGTGCCGGAAAGAGGACAGCCAGTCTGAATGGTAAGGTCAAACCATGGCTTCGCGAAAAATCATTATTTTGAACAAAAAAGTTTTTGAACAAATCCTCGAGAAATAAGTCCTTACGGAATTATTAGTAAACTTTGGATGTAAACTAATTTCCTCCAAAAGCTTTTATACACATTAGCAAGTCTGGCTTCCTTTATAGTGGTATACAAATATTTATATCCATTCCATCTTATTTCCACTAAAGAAAGTTTCATGTTCACCAGCGAAACATTATAACTCCATATTTTATTTTTACACCCGTGGATAGGTTTTGAAATGTTCTACATTTACAAAATTACTCTTTCAATAATTGTTCATAAGTTATAGCCAGAAAACAAAAATAAGGCTGATTTTCTAGGGACGATTTTCCCTCTAAACATGTTTTTTTTGCCGAAACAAAAAAATACGTATCAAATCTACCAAATTTCATTCAAATCGGAGGGGAAAGCCTTGGTTAGTTTCCTAGTAAATGCCAATTGTTCTTAATAAATCATTCGAAAAAATGTAACACACGACGTCGTTTTGGTGGTGATTTTAATTTGTAAATTTTTGCTCTCGAGTGAAAAAATACATTTTCAAAAATTCATAACTCCACTGAAAATTGCTGCACATTCAAAAACCAAAATTATTTTAAAAGATCGATGTCTTGTGAAGTGATATACATTTTTGTAGGATTTTATCCCCGCGTTTCATATTAATTTTGAATTTTTTGCACTAGAGAGTTCGTCATACATTTTCAAAAATTCATAACTCGACTGAAAATGGCTGCACATTCAAAAACCAAAATGATTTTAAAATATCAATGCCTTGTGAAGTGAACTAAATTTTTGTAGGATTTTATCCCTGCGTTTCGTATTAATTTTAAATTTTTTGCACTCAGAGTTCGTCATTGACAAAAAAATACATTTTCAAAAATTCATAACTCGACTGAAAATTGCTGCACATTCAAAAACGAAAATTATTTTAAAAGATCGACGTGTTGTGAAGTGATTTGCATTTTTGTAGGATTTTATCCTCGCGTTTCATTTGAATTTTAAATTTTTTGCACTCGAGAGTTCGTCATACATTTTCAAAAATTCATAACTCGACTAAAAATGGCTGCACATTCAAAAACCAAAATTATTTTAAAATATCAATGTCTTGTGAAGTGAACTAAATTTTTGTGGGATTTTATCTCTGCGTTTCATATTAATTTCTAATTTTTTGCACTCAAGAGTGAGTCATTGTACAAAATATTTTTTCCAAAATTCATAACTCGACTGAAAATTGCTGCACGTTCAAAAAACAAAATTACATGAACATATCGACGTCTTGTCAAGTCAACTAAATTTTTGTAGGATTTTATCCCTGCGTTTCATATTAATTTTTAATTTTTTAAACTCGAGAGTTCGTCATTGAAAACAATACATTTTCAAACATTCATAACTCGACTGAAAATTGCTGCATATTCAAAAACCAAAATTATTTTTAAAGATCGACGTCTTGTGAAGTGATTTGAATTATTGTAAGATTTATCCCTGCATTTTGTATTGATTTTTAATTTTTTGCATTCAAAAGTTCGTCATTGAAGAAAATACATTTTCAAAAATTCATAACTCGACTGAAAATTGCTGCACATTCAAAAACCAAAATTATTTTAAAAGATCGACGTCTTGTGAAGTGAACTGAATTTTTGTGGGATTTTATCCCTGCGTTTCATATTGCTTTTTAATTTTTTGCGCTCGAGAGTTCTGAATTTCACTCGACTGAAAATGATTGCATATTCAAAAACCAATATTATTTCGAAAGATCAACGTCTTGTGAAGTGAAATTTTAAGCTGAGACACTAGAATGAGCTGACCATCGCGTCAACCATTTGCATTTTTACTGCGTGATTTGGACGTGCAAATTTCCCGCAATTTTTCGAATCGGCCAGTAAGAATGGCTCATTGGCGTTTGCGGGTGATTTTGCAAATCTATCTGTAGAATGAATAGACTCTAGGATGGATGGTTCCGAACAAATACCTTTTCCTCTTTAGTTTTTTTAGTTTGTGATCAACGCAGTTTAATGTTTGATCTTGCTTGAAAATGCTGAAATATTTGCTTGTACAGTATTTCAAACCTCGAAAACATGCAACAAACATGCAATATTATATTGAAATATGCAAGTAATAAATTGAAATATGTCAATAAAAAAAACATAAGTTTGTTTTCATACATTTTTAATAAAAAAAAAATAAAGGAGCATACATTTGTTATAATAAGAAATGAAAAATGCCATACTTGTTGTAGATAACTAGTCTTACTAATACGACTACAATTAACAAATTACTTTTTGAAAATACTACTTTCGTGGCTATGTCACGTCGAATATTGAATTATATACAAAAATCGCAAATCATATTTTTAGAAAATTTTGTTTTTCAATTCATCAAATATCTTCATATAGAGAGATCCAATAAATTTGACGCCTTAACTATTTCTTTCTCGTTCTAACTCTTGATGCAATGCCGCATTACGCATATTTCAAACTGAACCGACAAAAACATGTGAACTCATAAATTGGTTATCGCGGGACAAATTGGCAATTAATTTGATAACCAGTGACGGTTCGCGGGTTTTTTTCTGGTACGGCCGAGGAACAAGAGGTGGTAATACAGATAGGTAGGGTCAGTTGCAGAGACGGCTGGCTGCGTGATGGCACCTATCTGTATTACCACCTCTTGTTCCTCGGCCGTACCAGAAAAAACCCCGCGAACCGTCACTCTTGATAACATTTGGCCGGTATTTCCGAAATCGAAAATTGCACGTGTTGTAATGTGCCATGCCACAAAATATTAAATATTGTCATTGTATGTTGAAATATGCATTAAAAGACGAAATGGGTAAATATGCAAAATATGCAACAATATGCATTTTGCATAAAATCCGCTCTGTATTTATAACCGTAACATTATGTTCACTTCTATAATATTTTACAAATGTGTGGCTTTCTTTTAGAAATCGAACGGATTTTGTAAAAAATATTGGGTTTATATTTCTATTTGCCTCAAAAAAAAAAAAATACGCATTTCTTAAACCAAATAAGCCGACCCGTATTTTCTATATTATTTATAATAATTATACATTAACAAATAATCAACATTTAAACAAAGACAATTATATTACCTTTATAATGAGTCCTAATTGAACTCTATAAGATGAGTAGAAGCGGAGTTATCGTGATCTTAAGAAAAGCATAATCAGAGAGTTTTCAAAACATCAACCGTCTGCATTTTCGAAAATACTGACGAAAAAAAAATGCTCATTTTGTATAAGAAATGCGTAAATTTTTTTTGAGGCAAATAGAAAAATGGACCCAATATTTTTTAGAAAGTCCGTTCGATTTGTAAAAGAATGCCTCATCGTTCCTATTAAACGAGTTTGTTCTTTATAACTTAAACAAACACGAAATTTACGTCTATTGTATCTATTAAAAAACATTTTTGTTTTGACTTACTAATGCCAAAAGTTTGGTGGTTTCTGATATACCAGCGTCAGCCTTCACTTTATTAACCATATCCGCGATACGCTTCCAGCATTCCGGCATACCTAGGAGGTAATGGTTTGTTCCAGGACCTGTATCTTTGGCTAGTATGTGTCCCAATGCATCTAGAAGGACGACTGTGGAGTGAGACGCACCCCTAAAATAAAAACAAATGTTTGGTAAAAATAAAACATGTTATTACGGTGATAAAACATTCAAACAGAGGCCCTCAATTGTTGCAGGTGCATTAAATACATCTTAAATCTTATTATTAAATTATTGTGTCATAATTATTCGGATAATAGGTACGTTATGTATAATGCTCTCGGGCCATAAAACCTAATTACGTTACAGCTGTAAATTCTCATTTAGAAAATCTGCATCAACGTAAAATATATTGACACATGCAAGAATGTAAACATTCTTTTCTGGAAATTATAATAAATAAATAAAAATGCCAAAAATGCAGATCTAACCTTGTAGAGATTAAATAAAAAAAAACTAGTAAGATATAAAAGTTTGTTTGCACCAGGGCCATTACTTAATGCTTATAGCATTTGGACGCCCTACATACCCTTGGGCAGTGGTGTATTGGAGGGGGAACGTAGAGGAACGACGTTCTGGCATCTTTTTTCAGAAACGGAACGCATTTGTGTTCGTTAATATTTTGTATAGTAAGAATAAAAAAAATAAAAAAACTTACAAGGAAAACAATAGCTTGCTTAAAATAAGATGATCTCCGAAAAACTTTCAGCAAGCTACTTGTGGAAAGTCGCGAACTATTTTTTTGCTCTCACCATGCGTTCCCTTACTTCTTATTTTACCAATACACCACTGCCCTTGGGCTATGTAAGATTGTCGCTCCCGTATGTGCATAAACATCTTCCTAATTCTCTTAGTACATAAATAACTATGTATAAAAAAACAACATGTAAATATTGAAAGTATTACTAATCCTAATTATTATTTACTAACATTTATATAATTACAAGTAAACTAGATTATATGTAGGTCAGACGTATTAAGAGTCTCAATCTTAAGCCAAGTGTGTATATGCTAAGTGATATAAATATGTATGATCCAAATTACAAGACTGCTCTGCAAATAGCTGTATAAATTATTTCTTTCAACTAACCCACGACAAAGAAATTTGATGTCAATTTTTTCTAAACTTTTTGTCCTGTAGGTCTTTTGTGCAGAAATGTTGCTATTATAGTGTCCAACAATTATTGTAGTCCTGGGTGGCTGTGGAATCAAACATGAATGTCAATTCTTACTTCGTATCGATGAATTGACGTCTCAAATACTGACATTTATTTCTTCAGGGCCTGTCCTAAACCTCTAAAAATCCCGAATAAAGGCAATGCCGCTCACCGCAAGAGCAATAAAACTGTCAGCAGACCCATTAAACTCAATATTTACGAGCTGGGAGCGACGAAGGTTCGCTGTCTGCGCAGGGCCTGGCCTTTGTCCACACCATTCATGGACCAATTCTTGGGGTTCCCCGTTCACAGCGCTGGATGACCTATACCCAAGACTCACGTGCCGCAAATTTAAAATTAAAGAACGGGGCAGATAGAGGCAAATATTCGGGGATTTTTTTCTATGACCGTCAAATAAAATATGAAAAATAGCTCTTGAAAATGAAGAAAGCTAAAATGCCTCTCAGTACTTTTGCGGGTATCAATTTTAGAAATGCTATTATTTTGTTTGAAAACATTTTTCATAAAATTATTGTTATTCGAGAAAAAAATTTATTAATTTTTTTTCATTTTTGGTATACAATTATGAAACGCTAATAGTTACAGCAAATTTATGTTAATAATAATAGTAGAGAACGCCAAAATGAACAATTTATGAAAAATAAGTTTTTTTCGAAATCTCTTTAGTTTTTGAGTAAACTGAGTTTGAATTTGAAGTACATTTTTCGATCTTTCATAATTTTGACGTTTTAAACGTCAGTTTTATCCGAGTCTGCGAAACGTTCGATGCACACTTAAAATATGATTTAAATTGAAAATAAACCATGGAAGCGTAAATATAAATGATACCATCAAGTCGGAGAAAGTAACATGATGGCCACATCACCATTTTTTTTATTTTTTGAGGTTTTGAGGAGTAGTACTATCAATAACATGCTATGTTTTTTTGTATCATTAAAAATCCGGCGTGGCACTAGCCAGGGAAGTAGTTGCTTCAATAAGTTCTTTGTTTGTAGTCCTAATAAGACTTAATTTTGCAGAGTAACGAACAGGTTGAACTCTTGCGCAAACTATTTACAATTTTTTTTTTAATTTAAACGACTCCTTTTATCTATTCTTAAAATGCAAGGCCGAATAACTAGAAAGATATGTTATCAAAAACATTCAACAATTTACAATGCTGTAATTACAAAAATGCCAACATAACAATGACGTGACGAATCTTGATAAACTTGAACAATTAGTGTACTTACAATTATGAAAGCAATCCTGAGCACCTAATTGAGACACCTTACGCACAAATCAATAATCAATATACGAGTACGTTGCGTAAATACCGAAATGGCGAAAAAATTCAAATTGCGAAACGCGGCGCTCAAAGCCGAAACCGTTGACCTTTTTGCAGCTTTGCGAAATTTTTTCGAATTCTTAACGCAACAACCTTAACCTTGGTTGAACCACCGCTTGCACTACGTGGTGAAAGTAAAGGCTAACTAGAAATGTGCACACACGACGATACGTACAATACTAAACATTCCGATTTGAAAAGTCAATAAATAAAATGTTGTGACCATCATGTAACTTTCTCCGAATTTTGTTTTCATATTCATAGAGGGATTTGAAAATAAAATCATTCTTTATACCATGTGTTTGAGATAACTAGCAAACGCAGGAAAAATCATCTTTCGCGGAATTAGCTTCAAAATTTCCATATATCCCCAGAAATAGCATATTTTTGATTTACCAGAAAATAACTAGCCCACCATGTCACGAAACAAAATGGCAGCACCCTGAACTGAATTTGAGTGAACAACATGTGCACTTTGCAATTCAAAAAAATATAGAATACTGTATCGCTAGTTGAATTCATTTAAAAAATGTTCAAATCCCCTCAAAAGTAGTATATTTTAGACATAACAAAAAACAATCGTCTACAAACAAAATCGCAGCAATCTGAACTTGAATTTGAGTAAAATTTGAATTTAATAAAATGAAATATAGCCTGCATATTCAACCTGTTCGTAGCTCTGGGCTATATTTCGTTTTATTTAATTTATTTAATACTTCTGCAACAAGTGAGGTTGCCTCAAATTTATGTATGAGTAAAATTTGCATCTCGTGATTAAACAAATCCTTAAAAAAATGTATCACCGTCGGAATTAGCTTCAAAATTTTTAAATCCCCTTAGCCAAATCTAATTTTTGATAAACCAAAAACAATCTTCGAAACCGCAGTGTAATGAGAATGACAGCAATCTGAACTTGATTTTGAGAAACTAAAATTTGCACCTTTTTTTGGGGTTCGGCGTTATGCCTGGCTTTGATGCTACGACCATTAGCCATCATCAATTTTATATATATTTAAATTTTAAGTTATAAAGTAAATGAATAATAAATGAACAAATGATTAATGAAAGACTTATACAAACAACCACAGACCGGAACGAATACTTCTCGAAACCGAAGAATCTTTCGTTCAGGCTGGGAATAGTAGAGCCAAAATGGGATTTTTTCCCGAAATAATCCTCAAATTTGGTTGAAAAGTCGCCGAGTTATGTGCGAAAAACCTCAAAATGCACTTTTTTTTAAACACCCATAACTTGGGACCAAATCGTCGTAGGAACTTCATTTTTCGAGTCCTGCATAGGGAATTGATCAAATTTTAATGCCTTTATGATGGATCGAGTCGACAAAATTTTTCCAACTCCATAGACATCGTCAAAGTTGGACATGGTTTTCTGAAAAAACATTTTTTTCACAGGGGTGCTAGAGGGGGCGGAAGGGGTTACGCTTAAGTTCGTATGCATGACTTTAAAGAAGACACTTCAAAGTCTTTCGTCCTCAAAGATTCATCAAAATCGACTGAATATACGCCGAGTTATGTCGGTTTGAAAAAGGTCAAAATTTCACTCATTTCAAGTGTTTCATTTTTTTTTCCACCAGTGTATAATGTTGTAATAATAAAACTTTTAAAACTGATGTTATCAAGTATCAAAACTGACATTAAAATCACAATTTTTAGTTGTTCACTTATTCATGGCTATTTCTATTTTTACACGCATTCAAGACCATTTAATGCAACTGTTTCTTCTTTTCGGCAGCACATTGATTGTAAATGTAAATTTGGTAGATTTTGAAATTCCGCACATATTTTCACTCTTGTACTTTTTTTTTAATACATTGATTATCCAAAAATTAAATCTGAGAGAAATATTACAATTTTTAGTTGTTCACAATTCTATTTTAACATGCATTTAATATTATTTAATTTTCACTGCTTCTTCTCTCGGGAAGCATATCAATTGTAAATGTAAATGAAATTTGGTAGATTTTAAAATTCCGAACATATTTTCACTCTTGTACTTTTTTTCTAAAATAATCAGGAAAGCAGCAAAATGCATAAATGCGGTTTTACATGTTAAACTCCTACGTTCGCACCTTAACTCAAACACACGATATGTTATTCATTTTGGCATTGTGTTAATTACTATTACCAATTCATAATTATTGACTAAGATTGTTTGATATTTAATGTAATATTCTATTAATAATGAAACAAAGCCAAGCGGTACATTTTTGTAATTAAATATTTAGACAAAATAAAAGACAAATCTAAGAACTGTAATAATTGATTTCGCTCGTTTAATTATTGTTGAAACACATGGTTCGGTCCTACTGTAGGATAAGGCCCACCCACTAGGGATAAGCGTTATTTTCACCAACTGCTACTATATAGCCTGAAATAATAACGGTAACCATTATTGAAAAATCTCACTAACGGTGACTTTCCTCAAAGGTTACTTTATAAAAAGAGAACGATTAAATTACGAGTTACTTAATAAAAGATAAATCAAAAATTAACACTTGGTTTAATTTTTGATTTATCTTTTATTAGTAAGTAAGTAAGTAATCTTTATTCACTACAGCCACTACATAAAAACATTTACAAATGGGTAAACATTCGAGCGGATGTGAGACGTTAAATCATTAAAATAAATACATAAATATATAAAAATTACGTAAATACATTCAAATGCTACTGAATAATTTACAAATTAAAAGTAAACTATACTCAGCGCACCGAATCGGTGGTATAGCCTATTCGGTGGAATCTGGCGGGCGAGATCGTTAACCGGTCAGTCCGGATCGACGCACCCTCGAAGAAAAAGTATTGGTGGTTCGTCTAATTGCATCCCATACATTTATTACTGTCCTTCGCTCCGATTGGTATACGCACTTTTACACAAGTGCTTCTGAACAAAGATTGGTTTGAGATAAAAAATATTACGTCCCCTACGAGCTCCGACTCTCTTTTACCACCACAACCGTCAGATTCCGGAGAACGGGCTATATTATGGGATTGCATGATTTTCGCGTGATGGGTCAGTGCAAACGCATGCGAAGCGTGTGTCACGCAGCCGAAATTTTTAATCAGGCCTGTTCTCGTTTTTCTGTCTTATTTAAATGTAGTGATTACGTCCTATCCTTAAATCAGATTTTTTCAATTACAATTAATTATTAGGAAGTGGTAAATAGTTAGTATTTGTGGGTGAAAGTAGAAAGATTGATATTTCCGGCACAGAACTAAAATCTGGCAAGGCTGTGTGAATCAGGCTTTTCATAACGTCTCGACGAACTATCACAAGGACGCGGGATGAACGCAACGTGATCGTACCACCTGGTCGGTACGCCAAGTATAGTTACATGTCCTCTACAAATTCGTTGAACGTGTAATAACATTTATCGATTAAAACTTTTTTTAGGTTTCTTTTGAAGCACTCCATGTTTCCGCCCGTTCTTAAATATTGAGGGATGAAATTATACACGGTTATACTCGAAAATATGGGATACTTTTTGTACAGCTCACTATTGTGGTCTGGCATTTGAAGTTTATTTTCAAAATGTTTCACCAAGTGATAAGTGATAAAGTTATTCAAGAAATACGAGCCACTTGTTAGTAACAGTAACTGATTCAGTAACGAATCACTTCTCAATAACAGTAACCCTTATAACCAATTCAATAACGAGTCACTTCTTAATAACAGTAACTCTTTTAGTCATTAGTGGAAAATAAGCAAGTGACTTATCGGAACCGTCGCAGCAGTTCAATAACGTCGGTTACTGAACCATGAATCGCGGCACTTAAACATGTTCCAAAATGATTATCTTCCCCGAGATTAGCTTTAAAATTTCGAAATTCGCTCAGAAAAGGATATTTTTAACATAGTAAACAAAAATCGTCTGGAAACAAGGCACTCTGAACCGGTGACGGTTCGCGGGTTTTTTTCTGGTACGGCCGAGGTAGCAGAGGTGGCAATATGGATACGTAGGGTCGGTTGCAGAAACGGTTGGCTGCGTGACCGCACCTATCTGTATTACCTTATTACCTCCTCTTGGTCATCGGCCGTACCAGAAAAAAACCCACGAACCCTCACTGCTCTGAACTTGATTTTGAGTGAGTAAAATGTGCACCTCGCGATTAAACCAATTCTGAAATAATGATTGTCCTGGGAATTGGCTTCAAAATTTCCAAATTTACTCGAAAATGGCATATTTTTGACAAATCAAAAAACAATCGACGCGCCTAGACTGTAATCAAAATGGCAGCACAGTGAATTTTAATTTTTAGTAAGTGAAATGAGCGAATAGAATGATTATAAAAGCATTATCTTTCGTGGAATTAGCTTATAAATTTTCAAATTTATTCCTGAATTGCTAATTTTTGACATTTCAAAAAACAATCGACGCACCCCGACGGTAATCAAAATAGCAGCACTCTGAACTTGAAATTGAGAAAGTGTAATGCACACCTTTGGATTAGTTACATTCTGAAAACTTATCTTTTGCAGAATTAGCTTCAAAATTTCCAAATCCACTCAGAAATAGCATATTTTTGAAACATAAGAAAATAATTGACGCACCCCGCCAGGAAATACTATGACAGCACTCTGAAGCTAAATTTGAATGAATTAAACCTGCACCTCGCAATCTAAAATACTTTACCGTTATTAGTCTAAAAAATGGTGATGTGGCCCAGAGGCCTGCGCGGGCCGTTTTTTAAAGGCCCGGACCGGCCCGGCCCGGCCCGACAGTGAATATTCAAAAGCCTGGCCCGGAATCGTTCTTTATTTGTTTTTTGCTACTATTTAAAATATATAATAAAGCAAATGAATTATACTGTTTAATATTTTTTTGTAATCAAATTAAATAATATCGACGTAAATTTCGAACAACTTTTCACTTTCACAATTTTTGAATTCGTATTTTTATGGCGCGGCCCGGTCCGGCCTGGCCCGATATTATAAATTGATAGATCGGCCGGCCCGGCCCGGCCCGGCCCGATAACACAGCATTAAAGGAACGGCCCGGCCCGTGCAGGGCTCTAATGTGGCCATCATGTTACTTTCTCCAAAATATATAATATAGTCATCTATATTTTTTCATGGTTTATTTTCAATTTAAATCATATTTTAAATGTACATCGAGCGTTTTGTAGACTCGGATGAAACTCGTTTAAAACGTCAAAATTGTGAAAGATGGAAAAATTATACTTCAAATTCAAAAACTCAGTTTACTCAAAAACTAAAGCGATTTCGAAAACAACTTTTTTTATAAGTTGTTCATTTTCTGCAATAAATTTGCTGTAACTATTATCGTTTCATAATTATATACCAAAAATAAAAAAAAAAATTCTCGAATAACAATGATTTTATGAAAAATATTTTCAAATAAACGTTGTTTATTTCTTTGTTCTCTTTAATATTTGTTTAAATGTTTTTGTGATATTTTTCACATTTAAAAGAAAAAACAGTTAAGGTAAACACCCACTTCCGGTGTACGAAATTTTACCAAAAGCTTTTCAGTTCTTCGGATTATTAAATGTTCAAAGTTTAATATCGATTGCTATATTAGTTTTTGAGATACAGCGTGCACAGATAGACAGACACACACACAGACACACACATACACACACAGACACACACACACACACATACACACAGCCACATACACGCACACAGACACAAAAATTGTTTTTCCAGAAATTGTTGAAATGGCATCTAGGGACCCCAAAACGGATATTTCCGTAAAAAAAAAATTGAAAAAATGTTCACGATTACAATACTTTCTTATACTTCGTAACGGAAAAAGTAAAAAATTCCAGAAATTGTTGAAATGGCATCCAAGAACCCCAAAACGGATATTTCCGTAAAAAATTTTGAGAAAATTTTCACGATCACAATACTTCCTCGTACTTCGTAACGGAGAATGTAAAAATGATCAAATCCCCTCAAAAGTAGCATCCTGTCCGCATCGACTGCTAACGTTATTCGCGGCCATTTACAAAACCGACAAAAAGTTAGGAACATCGGTAATACCTAGCAAAATATATTTTTTGGTGCCAAAAACGTTTGAAGGGGCCAAAAAGTATTTTAAATTTGCTATATGTTGAAATTTAAATACTTTAGAACTATGTAATGAGTCACCCAAATTCGATGTTTTTATAGACTATCCAAATTTCTAATATAACCGTTTTTTCTCGTTAATTTACATGCATTTTATCAACCATGTTACATCAATGTAAAGCTGGTTTAATGTTCTATTCAATGACATAAAGAATTTTGGGTTTAAGGCGCATCGAAAATATACAAGGTATACCATTAAAAAAATTCAACTTTGTGTCATGACTCTTAAATTAAAAGTAAAAAATAAAAATAAACACGCCACTGAATTCTGTAAAGAAGACCGGATACACATAGCTATTTAACTGTATTTTTTGCATATTTTCCAGTTATTGAGAAAAAGTCGTATTTTAAAATAATCAAAAATTGACAAACGCCCGTTCGAGCTAGCCATGATCCGTTAATGCTATTGTTATTATTTCAGAAAAAGAGGTCATAACGTTTATATCAGATTTTTTCTAACTCTTAAAGTTGCCGATAAAAACATCTCTAACCTTCGGAGCTGGGTACTGCTTGCAGGGAAGAGCTTTATGCCCGTGGAGACTTTTGATCTGGACACCGAAAGGAACAAAATATCAAAAATTTGGTCAATTTCACCGAAAGCCAATTTCCATTTGATTTGTGAGGGGTCCTTTGGGCTAGCCGGTACAATATGGTCAAAAATCAGCAAAATATTTTTGTGTGCCAAATACGTTTGTAGGGACCAAAAAGTATTTTAAATTTGCTGAAATTGAAATACTTTAAAGCTATACGTTTGTAGGGACCAAAAAGTATTTTAAATTTGCTGAAATTGAAATACTTTAAAGCTATACCGGGTGACGCACTTTTCTAAAATAACCTCCTCTATTTTTTCTTCTATAACGTGAAAAAGCGCACTTTTTTGTATTGAGAAATTTTCTAGAAAAAGGCAAAACTAATGGGACACCTCCTTCCTTTTCTGCTGGAAATAGATAATATGTACGAATTTCAACATATCAGCAAACTTTGGTTTCACACTTGACGCTATATATCTGATCAAATATTGATTTTTGATAACGTTTAAAGGTGTGCTCGATTAGGGCAAGTTTACGGCTACTACGAAATTTGTAGGTCAAAATCAAGATCATAGATATAGGGTGTCTAGTTTCGAGTGTGCCAAACGAAAACTGGAAGTGGATAATGTTACCCTGAACAAAAAAGTTCAAATAAACATATGTCCGATTTCTTATCGTTTTCGAAATAAAAAATCTTATAGATTTTTCAATCGATATAATTTTATAATCACTGAATAAAACACTTACTATGTCTTTTACCACAATTTATTTGATGTATGTACAAATATTACATATACATACATATCACGACTTAAGTTTCAACGTTTTACTGTCATTATCAAGTTAAGAAACATAGAAAGTGTTTTATTCAGTGATTATATAATGAATTACCACGTAATAACGGTCGCAACCATAACCATGACGATATATTTTTTTAAATTTTTTTATATATCCGTGAATTTAAAGAAATTTTAGATGATTTTCCACTTATCTATCAGGAAATCGAATGTTTAGCAAGTTTCTGATATTTCTTGCATAACGGGGTGGTGCTCCATCGTGTTGGAACCACGTCCTAGGCCGTTGTGCAAGTGACAAATCATCTAAAATTGCTTTAAAATTCACGGAAATCTAAAAAAAAAATAAAAATTTTATATCGGTCGAAAAATCTTTAAGATAATTTATTTTGATAACAGTAAGAAATCGGACATATGTTTATTTGAACTTTTCTATTCAGAAAAAAATTTCACGGAAATCTAAAAAAAAATAAAAATTTTATATCGGTCGAAAAATCTTTAAGATGATTTATTTCGATAACAGTAAGAAATCGGACATATGTTTATTTAAACTTTTCTATTCAGAATAACATTATCCACTTCCCATTTACGTTTGGCACACCCTGTATTTATTTCAACCAATTTCCGTTGCAGTTTTTTGTTTGTTTTTGGCCTCGGATTCAAGTCCATGTGGCCAGCTCTGGTCATTGCAGTTTATAGTTGTAACTATTAGCTTCTGACTTTTGACTCACAAACTTCAAATTTGGTTTTGTAAGCCTTATCAATACTTCACCGGCAGTGCGCAACAAGCGAAACAGATTTTGCTGCTCTAGCCTAAATAAATTTTCGAAATTATTTTTAACAAATAATTTTCGTTTTTCAGAATCATGTAACTCTCCGATTTGAATTTTAACTTATGGTAACCCGCCAATGGTGGCCTACAGGTCTGTGAGGCCGGGTCTGTCGAGTAACATTATTCTCCGTAATTGTTTTTTGTTGCTATAAAAATTGTCAAAGAGCATAAATAAAAAAAAAAAACATGAACTATTAGTAACACGTTTCGAAAAATCTTCAGTTGAAAACCCCGGTGCGTGAGACCGGCGCCACCATTAAATTTGCATCACCAATTTCGGGTTAAATTCAAAAACATCCAAACTATGAAAGTAACCCCCTGTCTGAATTGATGTGGACGATCGTTTGTGTTAAAGTTTTCAATGCCAAAATAATGGCGTTTTCAATTTTTGAAAATTACCCCACTTCTGTTCGATTCCAAAATCGTAATGTGCCTTTTTCATCAACATTTTTTTGATTGATGTGGATGATCGTTTGTGTTAAAGTTTTCAATGCTAAAATAATGGCGTTTTCAATTTTTGAAAATTACCCCACTTCTGTTGGATTCCAAAATCGTAATGTGCCCTTTTCATCAACATTTTTTTTTTAATTCAAACTTATGATCGCTACCAAATATTATTTGAGATCTTTAAACATGACTGCAGGAACCACTTTCTAATTCGCGTTTTTATTCGTTATTTGGGCCAATGATCTGAAGGAATTATCAAAGAAACGATGATTAAAATGTTAAATTCAAAAAAAAACGAAATATAGCCTGAATATATAAATATTCAACCTGTTCGTAACTCTGCAAGCAAAATTAAGTCTTACTAAGACTATAAACAAATAACTTATTGAAACAACTACTTCCCTGGCTGATGCCACGCCGGATATTGAATGATACAAAAGAAATTTGCATGTTATTACTAGTACTACTAGTGAAATAACATTGGTTTATATATTCAGGCTATATTTCGTTTTTTTTTTGAATTTATTTAATACTCTCTGCAATAAGTAAGGTTGTTTCTATTTTATTGATTAAAATGTTATTTGGAAATAATTTGAGAATCATGATGCGATAAATTTACTACTTAATAACGTAACGTATCAATATTTATGTATTTTCATAAATTGGATATACCGTTAAATAAATAAGTAAATCATTCAGTTATTGTAATTTCCAGAGCAATTAAGAGTTTTTATAAATGAAAGTCTTTGCGAGTAAAAAGATTTTCATGGGATTATTTTCTTCAACGTAATTTAAGCAATCCACAACGAAAATCTATTTGTTTTTTTTTATATAAATCTTTATATTTGGGAGTAAAAAGGTCTTTATTAAATTATTTTCTTTAACGTATAATTGAATGAAGATATTTTCCACAGAGATACGTCATAAAAACGATTTTACTCTTTCGAAATGATTTCAGTTGTTGAATATTTCGAGTTTCTTAAATATTTTCTTCAACGTAATTGAATGAAGATATTTTCCACAGAGATACGTCATAAAGAGTAATTGAAAACAATGTTACTCTTTCGAAATAATTTCAGTTGTTGAATATTTCGAGTTTCTACCCGCTTGTCATTAAATTATGTTCGAGATGGAGTAGGCTTAATGACTAAACTTCGCCCAATACTGTGAGTAAATAAAGACGTATTATTATTATTATTATTATTATTATTATTATTATTATATTTCAAATATAAACAATCAAAAAATAAAATCGTAAGATTTTTAAGAATCCTTTCGTAAACTTCAGCGTCCTCTATCTGGTAAACGAATTTTTACATATTCATTAGAAACGATTTGTTTATTTTAGGATTTGGTGTAAACCTTCGTATTTGTTGATAATAATATGGGACACTCGATACATTAAAACACGATGCAATCGGCGAAACCACGTCAATATCAACTCGCTCGAATGTCAAAAACATATGTTTACTCTCAACCGCAGAATTAAAATCTGTCTACGCGCCAAACCGAAGCGACGCTAACTGCAGCCAACCATTAGAAAATTTTGGGCGCGCATTTCGGACACGCTCTAAATCCCCCCAAAAAACTTGCCGAATATTCGCGCTTTCGCCGTTTTCGGAACTCCCTTTCGAAAAACCGAACCGTTCTCTCAACACCGAGCAGACGGCGGTCAATGCTAATCGAAAGTGACCACCTCTCAAAAAATGTATCAAACGTGTCAAAAAAAAATTCAGCTCTCACCCCTCGATTCCTCCGAATACTCTGTCCATGGTTTTAAATTCTGGATCTTGGGTAACTGTGCACTGTACTTGTTATTTTGGGAACGTGCGTTGCCACGGCGGCTGTTATGCTGGGTGCTGGATGACTGCCATCCGTTCGAAACTTGAATGGATTGAATGAATTGTTGTTGGTGTACACACGAGACGCCAACGTCGTAGAACAGCTGAACGCGACGCGGGCGGAAACGGACGAGCGGCGCTCGTTTATTGGGGACCACGCCCATTTTTCCACCGACGCGTGAATTTCTACCTCGAAGGCGTTACGTAACGAGCTGCACACTGAATTTTTATATTCCTAGGTTTTTTTTTGGCGAAATCGAGCATGCAAGAGAGATTGTAGCAATCGATAACGTCCTCACTGTGGATGATAGGCAACTAAGCTTACAAAATGTATTGATTCAGAAAGATTCAATTTTGATGATTAAATTTAAGTAAAATTGTCAAATATTTCAATAATTAAAATATATAAAAAAATATAAAACCAAAGTTGAAAATAGCTGGCAGCACATTTTTTGAAAATACCTATCAAAATGTAAAATTATATTGAATTCTCCAGTGCAGTGCAATGCACATTTTGTTAATTGGTTTGAAAATACTTTTGTGTGTATTACCTGCCCATTTTGGCCCTTTTAAACATTGGCAGTTATTTTCAGAACTGATGGTCACTATTAATAATAAATTTAAGATGCGTTATCTAGCTGTTTTATTTAAATTTCAGGATTTTCCATGACAAAACTCCCATTCTTAGTGACGCTACTGAACTTCTGTCAGTTACCTTGTGTTTTAAGGGCTGCCGACTATTTTCGACTTTTGGATCTCACGGTATTAATAGTGTTGCACAGCATTAGTTATTTGAATTTATAAATGCGAATGTTTTACTAATAACGTATGCAACCCAACAAACTTAGAAGTATTTATGATCGTTATTTCCATCATTTTGGAGAAGCAAAAAATAGTTAAAACCCGGCAAGGAAAACTGGAAGCATTTGAACTGTTGAAGTATTGAAGAGGACCACTAAATCAAAAGTATCGTGGGACGAACAAGTAACGAATGTAAAAGTATTGAGAAGAATGCTGAAAAAAAAGAAATCATAACAACAATTAAGAACAAGAAATTCAAGAAAAGTACCATTTACTGCAGGTAATAATACAGGGACAGCTCTTGCTGGATTTTTACGTTTCAACTGCAAAAATCCATTAGAGGATTCAGATTACGTGCTGGTAAAATCTGAATTTTCAAAAATAACTTGCTCACAGCAAAAAACTGCAATTTCAACACTTAAAATCACGACCACGGGTCCGCGCCGCGATTGACGTTTCAGTAACCGACGTTATTAAACTGCTACTACGGTTATTTTCTACTGACAGCTAGAAGAGTTACTGTTCTTCAAGAAGTGAATCGGTTATATGAGCTACTGTTCATAAGAAGTGACTCGATATTGAATCGCTCACCTTTTATAAAATAACTTGTGAGGAAAATCACTTAAAAAAAAATGAAAAAAATTGGAAAATAATTTTGAACAATAGAGTGATTTTATTACTAATTTAAACCATTTTCTTACTAGAATATTCTGCATTTTTTATTACCAGGCCTGTATTTTCGATTTGTTCTTTTGGCTAATTTTTTTATCATTTGATCTAAATATTCTTTATTTTGACCTAAATTTTCGATTTCATTGTTAAAATTTTCGACTATTTGGTCTGCATTTTTTATTTCACCTGACGAATTTTTGGTTTTTAAACTTTTGACCTGTATTTTCGATATTTTTGGTCAAAATATTTTAACCTTTTGCGATTTAATTGATTAAATTTTCGACTTTTTGGCCCGCATTTTTGATTTTCCCGCCGAATTTGTAATTTTTAGATTTTTGGCCTGTATTTTCGATTCTTTTGGGTCTAAATTTTTGATCTGTTGACCTAAATATTCTTTATTGTGACATAAATTTTCGATTTCATTGTTAAAATTTTCGACTATTTGGTCCGCATTTTTTATTTCACCTGACGAATTTTTGGTTTTTAAATTTTTGACCTGTATTTTCGATATTTTTGGTCAAAATATGTTAACCTTTTGCGATTTAATTGATTAAATTTTCGACTTTTTGTCCCGCATTTTTGATTTTCCCACCGAATTTTTAATTTTTAGATTTTTGGCCTGAATTTTCGATTCTTTTGGGTCTAAATTTTTTATCTGTTGACCTGAATATTTTTTATTGTGACATAAATTTTCGATTTAATTGTTAAAATTTTCGACTATTTGGTCCGCATTTTTATTTCACCTGACGAAGTTTTGGTTTTTAAATTTTTGACCTGTATTTTCGATATTTTTGGTCAAAACATTTTAACCTTTTGCGATTTAATTGATTAAATTTTCGACTTTTTGGCTCACATTTTTGATTTTCCGCCCGAATTTTTAATTTTTAGATTTTTGACCTGTATTTTCGATTCTTTTGGGTCTGAATTTTTGATCTGTTGACCTAAATATTCTTTATTGTGACATAAATTTTCGATTTAATTGTTAAAATTTTCGACTATTTGGCCCGCATTTTTTATTTCACCTGACGAATTTTTGGTCTTTACATTTTTGACCTGTATTTTCGATATTTTTGGTCAAAATATTTTAACCTTTTGCGATTTAATTGATTAAACTTTCGACTTTTTGGCCTGCATTTTTGATTTTCCCGCCGAATTTTTAATTTTTAGATTTTTGACCTGTATTTTCAATTCTTTTGGGTCTAAATTTTTTATTCTTTTATTCTTTATTGTGATATAAATTTTCGATTGTTAAGTTTTTTGTGACTTACTCTATTATTTGTGATTTCATTAACAATTTTTTCTTTATTAATTTTTGCATCCGTTGTATATGTCTCCTTAATTAATGATTTTTAATATATTATGTATGTTCAGCAAGCTCATGGATAGGAATTTGTTTTATTGATTTGTAACAGGCTAAGGGTCTTAATATTAATTTTAATTATTTATGCTTGAATATTTGTTATTTGGTTTTTTTGAAGATCACTATTTCTTATATGTTTCGCTATCGTAGAAGCTTATTTGATCAAGTCTTCTCTCTAGACTATAATCTTTTAATAAATAAATTGGAAACAACCTTACTTGTTGCAGAAAGCATGTAAAGAATTTATAATCTTTTAACATTGTGGATATTGCAAATTTCGTGTGATTAGCTCAATTGCTTATTTTTTTAAATTTCAGACTATTTATCAAAGATAAATCTCTATTGTTTTTCATCATTTTCAGTGTTAAAAAATATAGAAATAATCGGGTAGTTGAACAAGTTCAAAGTAGGGCAGGAAATCATCCCTAACTTTGAAGATGGATATAAATTGTTAAAATTTTTGATTTGTTGGTCCGCATTTTTGATTTTTCGGGCCGAATTTTTCATTCTAGTTCAAAATTTTGACTTGATTTTGGTTAAAATATCCATAACCTGAATTATTGATTTATATGCGAGATTTCTTTAATTTTTTTTCGGCATTTTCGAGTTTTGTTTGTTGCAATTTTCGATTTTTTAGTCCGCATTTATTATCTTTGGGTCCGAGTTTTCCATGTTTTGTCTAAATTTTCGACTTTTTGAACAACATTGGGGATTTATTTTAATCTTTTGTCTGTTAAAATTTTTCTTTCCTTGGTCCACTATTTTTATTTTTAGCCCAGAATTTTAGATTTTTGGTCTCAATTTTTAACGTATATTTTTTTGATTTTTAGTATATTTTGTATTCTATATTTTACATTTTTTAACTTAGATTATTTATTTTATTTCGTGAGTTTTTTAATTTTTTGCTATTATTTTCGAATTTCTGGTCAGAAACTTATTTTTAGCGGCTGAAAGGGGCAAATTATTTTCCTTCTACTTAAGTTTTCGATTTTTTCACTGCTTTTTTTATTTTTAGATCACGATTCTTGATTCCTAGGCCCATATTTTAGATTTTTTTATTTCCGATTTTTTTTTATTTTGACCAAAATATTCGATTGGTTTGTAGAAATTTTCGATTTTTTCGTCTGCAATTTTTATCTTTACGCTCGCTTTCGATGTTTTGTCTAAACTTTCACCGTTTTATGCTATATTGTAGTTTTTTTTTTTATTTTTTGGTCTAAATATTCCTTATTTTGACGAAAAAATTCGATTGGTTTGTAGAAATTTTGGATTTTTTGTCGGAATTTTTATCTTTACGCCCGAGTTTTCGATGTTTTGTCTAAATTTTCCCTTTTTTAGGCTCTGTTGTAGGTTTTTACTTTTTTGGCCTATATTTTGTATTTTTGATTATCTTTTGGTCCATTGGCCGAAATTTTCGATTCGTTTGTTAAAAAATTAGTTTTTTTGGGCTACCGCTTTGCTTTTTGGGTACGAATTTTAGATTTTTGGTCTTCATTTTTTATTTTTTGTCCCATATTTTAGATTTTCTCGCTAATTAAAAAAAAAATCATATATACAAACATCTTTATTCCCAGAAATAACATTTAAATACATTATGTTAAAAAGTTGAAATTGTTTGTGAAAGGGCTATCGATTTTTATTTTTTTAAATTTATTTATTTATTTAAAATATATACGGGAAACCCCTTTTAACAAAGAAAATACAATTTGTATGTGTGAGAAAAAAAAATGCTATTATTTTCGAATTTCTCGTTGGAACTTAAGCTGAACTTTTGCTTGTATTTTCAATTCTTTTGGTCTGCATTTTTATTTTTAGATCAGGTTTTCTTGTTTTTTTTTTTGCCGATATTTTAGATCTTCGGCTATTTTGTTCCAAATTTTTCATTTTTTGGCCAAAATATTCGATTCAAGATAAATAGTTCTTTGTTTCTTCAAAAAAGGAGGGGGATATTGTATAAGTGGCTATACCATCAACATGCTCCACGAGCCGCCACTGATAAGCTGCTTGAGGTGAATCGTTTAACTTTGCTTTCTTCGGAAAGATTATGCGGGACCCAATCACCCGCTTTGCTCACGAATCTGCTGAAAATGTTCTTGGATGATGACCAAGGTTGGTTAAGAGGGTTTGACAGTTACTCGATTATACAGGGTGTCCCATTTTAAATTGCCACCCCAAATATTTCGAAACCTGAGCAACATGGCAAAAAGATGTTTCAGATGAAAGTTGTAGGGTAGGAGGGGGACATATTCTAGTGACCTTGAACATGCCCTTGGCGTTAATTTTCAAGGTCAAACGAAGGTCAACTTTAAATTTTTAAATAGAACCATCTATTTTTTATTGTGGAATCGTATTCTACGGGAAAAAATACAAACTTTTTGTGGGAAACGTTTTTTTTTAAATGTTTTTCTAAGACGAATTTTGTCCTTCATGTTGTTTGAAATCTCAGATGAATTCAGGCTGTGATTCTTGCATTACCCTCGGCATTGGCGTCACCCGATGTGCAACACGTGGAGGTTGCCGATGAGACTTTGCACATCATTGGCCCTGAAAAGGGCCGATGGTTTTAGTGGCTGGAGGTTCGATCTCGTTCTTAGATTCAATGCTCGATCGAGTGTCCATTCTCGTCAATGCAGTTCTGTACCCACTGGCAAAAGTTTATTTTAACATTTCGAAGAGTTTGGATGGAAATTGCTGAAAATGCAGCCCTAATCCCCTCCGTCGTGTTCTGCACTGTTGTCGTACTAATTAATTGAAAAGTTTGAATATTGATGAAACTTAATGCCATCAGACGTCGCGCGGAACACCTGACAGCTCGTCGCGTTGCTTTGATGCTAATGCTAAGGGTAGTGCTTGAATTACAGCCTGGATTCATCTGATATTTCAAACATAAAGGACAAAAAAAGCATTTTCAAAAAAAAAGTTTCCTACAACAAGTTTGTATTTTTTCCCGTTGAATACGATTCCGCAATAAAAAATAGAGAGTTCCATTTGTAAAATTGTTGACCTTCGTTTGACCTTGAAAATTAACGTCAAAGTTATTTTCAAGGTTACCAGCATATGTCCCCCTCCAAACCCTACAATTTTTATTTGAATTTTTTTTTGCCGTGTTGCTAAGGTTTCGATATATTTGGGGTGGCAATTTGAAATGGGACACCCTGTATGACACAGATTTGCTTCCACTTTCTTTCTTAATACGTCTTCCTTATCGATAAATCTGAACTTAGAAAATCACTTTTGGCATTTACAAACGTCCAATGCACTTGGGATGTGAAGTAGTTATGAGCCTTAATGCTTTAACCCTTTCAGCCCTGGATTTTTAAATTTGAAAAAAAAAAATGGTTAATTATTATTAATGGGGAGCTTCTTAAGACCATAAATACCAAATTTGAACTCATTTGCTTACTTAGTATAGGAATTAATTAGTGAGGCTTTGTTGAAGTGACATCTAGTGATAAACAGCAAAAATATGGAGTGTCATAGTAAGTAGAGACATGTAAATGTTGCGGTGGCAATCGCCACCACCAGGGCCGAAAGGGCTAAGGTGTCATTCAACAATTCAAATTTAGTGTATTTTTGACCACATTTTTGACTGGATAACATCCGAGCATCTTAAGAACATCCCTGTAGATCTTATAACGGTTGGGATTATTCACAATTTGTAATAAAACAATGTATGTATGTGTAGTTTTTGAGGTGAAGATACGGCGTTAAATAATGAGGCCTTGTCGGATATAATACTGTACACTTAAAATAAAAAAAATAAAAAATATTATTCAGGTTTAAACAGGTATCGATCAATATTTTAGAAATTCTAATGTTGATTGTGATGTCTATCATTTTTGTCATTGCAGAAATCAATTGAGGACATGCGTTAAAGACAATATACGAGTATATTGTATCTATTCTAACAATTTTTAAATAAATAAAAAACTCCAAAGTTTGTATATTTTTAATGAAAAAATACACGATTGTTAAACTTTATTTATACAATAATAATATATCAACATATCGCAAGACATTCTCTGCGCCACGTAAAAATATGTAGAAAAAGATGTGTAAGCCGAAGCGGAGAACATCAACTGTAAGTACACGAAGCAACAGCTGCAGCTTTAACATTCTCGAAAGGCTGTGCACGCATCTTAAGCTTCAAACCCTTGACGTGTGAGGGCCGTAAATCTCGTTTCCGCTCCTGATGGAGTTAACGTCGTTGATGGAACCGTGAATCTCCGGCATTTCCACGGATTTGGGAGGCACCGGTTTTATCGTTCCATCATCCTCTGTCACACCTAAGCCGATGGTAGCCCCTATTTTCGCGGAAGCTTGGTTGAAGGTATCGCTGATTTTAACTTGGACAACGTTGATACACATCGACATTAAAGCCAGGCCGAATACGAGGTAAACAATTGAAACGATCATGAATATTGGATGCCTGGGAACGTAATCACCGAAGCCAATTGTGGACATGGAGATGAAGACAAAGTAGAAGGAGGCGAAGAAATCCCAGCCCTCCCAAATTCCGAAGAGGAGGGCGCCCAATAGGATGTAGAGGACCAGAAGTAATATGGCAACGGATATTGGTAGATTGAATTCGTCGTCGATTTCGTAATTGGATATCGCTGGCGTCGGCGGCGCCGTTGTGTTTTGGTCCGTGCTGTTATCACCGGGACTGGCGTTTTTGTTCATGTTGGGGTCGAACATTGATGGACGTCTGAACGTAGCGAATTCGTAGACCATTTGAGCGCCTTTGAAGATTTCCTGAAAAAATAAATCCAGTTAAGAATTTGCCCAAATTATGATTATTTTTCTAACAGATGGATTGCTACGCAAAACTATGTTGGGGTTTTAAAGATCAGGCAGAAGATATAGCTATACCAAGCTTTGAAATGGTTATGTTATAAAAGTAAATTTTCGGAATATTCGATACTCATGCGGTTCGTAACAATACATTAAATACTAATTGGTAATTATTATAAACACCTAGATTAAACTAAAATAGTGTAATCGTCTAATTTGTTATATAGGCATACATTGGTTAGTAACTGAAGATGCCGTCAATACTCGTATCCTCAAAATTTTCGATTCTTTCAGATTTTACATTTTTTAGCCACAATTGTTTTATTATATTTTAAATTAAAAATATCAAACCTTAAGAATTTCGTTACAAATTAATATTGTAGATGATACATGTTAATGCTAATTATATAAACTAAACGCACTTAATCTACAAGAAAAATAAACGCGATTGGCCAAAGTGGCCGAAGCGCGCTGTATAACAGAAACTACTAAAAATAAATTCAATTTTTACTCACAATATCATTTAAATCTATGTCTACATAACATATATTTATTAACTAAATTTTGAATTTGGATTATAAATAACATATGTACTCTTGAAATATTCATGATTTTTAGCGGATATATACAAATTAATGAGTATAGATGTAGAGATTTAGTATTTATTAATTTATTAATTTATAATCTAAATTCAATCTAACAACCTGATGTACTCATTCCTTCAAAACATAACTAAATTTCTGTTCAGACTTTTTATTAAAACTAAAATTAAATCAGAATTTAAATTACGTTTGAGTGAGACACGATTAATATGATAATACACAAAACTCATTCTTTTAAGTTCAATTTTAATAATTACCACAGTAACTGTTTGATTTGCATCCTTGAAATTGCATTGGAAAATAAATTAAGACATTTAAATATAAATTATAATGAATTATATTCGTAAATCGGTGATTTTACGACTATTGAATTACACAGTAGATAACATAACATGGTCATCTAGACGAAATGTATCTTCTATTAGTACACAGGGCCGATCCTAACCTTTGGCCGCCCGCGTGCAAACGATGAGTTAGCCGCCCCTCACGTGAAGTAAAACATTTCTTGAGGCAGGGGATTCTATTTTTCAATTCGAAAATTTTTAAAAGCCTTTGTAATCTTTTTGTAAGGTTTTAAGGCAGAAAAATATCATGTCAGATCGCATATACACATATTTAAAATTTGTCTGAATTGATAGAAGAAATAACTAAAGAATTTGCAAGTAACCTGGGTCTCCCAGTTGTTTTTTTGCTTTTTAAAAATCTGGATACATTGACGGGGGGTATTTTTTTATTAAATCCAGCTAGATGGTGAGAAAAAAAGTGATAGAATGGTTGAAAGCTTAATCAATCAACTATGTTCATATAAAATGGTTTTAAGGACCAAGGGAGCTGGATCCACCAAGCAGGAAGCTCTCACCTGGAATCATCGAAGAAGTCCTCACAGCAACGCCGATGCGAAGAAAAAGAAAAAAACTGCAACTATTACAGGAAGCCCAAATCACATGGCTAAAGTGTGCAGGAAAGGGATTGCTGATAGCCGTTCTCCGAAGCTTAGTAAACTGGAGTCCGACACAAACATGATACTCGTCACTGTTAGCTCAACTGAAACAGATGCTGAGTGGCGAGATGCAGGGATAACAATGGCACGATAAGCCATATTTTAAATGGTCAGATTTGCTTTAGAACGTTCGAGTCTTTTTCAACTAAACACACAGTGACCACAGCAAATGGTGAGAAAATCGAAGCCATTGGAATACGTGAAGTAGAAGTTGGGTAGCAATCCACGGAAAATAGTACACAATTATCTAGGCTGATATTTGATCAATCAAGAGAAATCTGTTCTCCGTGCTTGCAGTTCAGGAGTATTCGGACAGCCAATTCATCTTCATCAGCTGAAGTCTGCAACTTCCTAGTCAACAATTGGAGGGAGCTGGTCGTGGAGGACTGTTCAATTTGGCGGTTCGAACCCTATCAGATGAGGTCAATGCAGTGAGTAAGGGAAACTTGCTGCAGTTGTACCATGAACGATTCGGAAGGAGCTTGACATGAACGTAGAAATGCATAGTGAACTGTGTGAAGGTTACATTTATGATAAAGCTCATCGGCTACCGTTCGTCACGAGGTCCAGAATTACGGAACCGGGAGAGCGAATTCGCACGGATGTTTGCGGTCCGTTTCAAGAATCGAGGTCTGGATATCAATATTTTGTGCTTTTCAAGGACGATTACAAAAATTCAGGACTGTTCATTTTCTGCGGCAAAAATCCGAAATTGGTGAAAAACTGAGCCAGTTCCTAGCTGAACAGTCTGGAGCTGCTGAGTGATAATGGCAGGGAGTTCGACAAGAAACAGATCTGGAACAGTTTACAAAAAAAAAGCTATTATTAAACGTCTTATAATGCCCTCCACTCCGGAACAAAACGGGTCCAGTGAGAGGGAAAATCGTACGGTGGTGGAAACTGCTAGAGAAATGATCCATCCGGATGGGAACATTCTTCAGGCACTTTGGGCCGAGATGATACGAACAGGTACCTGCGTCCTTATTAGTACAGGACCCAGAAAACCAGGTTTGAAACATTGGTTCAAATTCATGTATATTCTATCGAAGGAGCAAAGAACGACAATGGATCTAAAGGCTATATCATCGGTTATGATAACGACGACGGACACAGTATCTACTGTGAAGAGGAAAACAAGCTCTATAGATCCAAAGACGTCATCTTTGAAGAAAAATTGGTGGAAAACGGGGCTATTACACCCCCAGGAAGCAACGAAGCTGAAGAGATTGACCTGAATGACAGCAAATCCCGGATTGAAGAAAACGAAGAAATAGAATTCTGGAAACCCGATGACAGTGACAGTGATTAAACAATCTCAGAAATGCCGAAAATCAATGAAGAAGAGAATGCTGGTTAGTCTACGTGGAAACTTCGTAACCGAGTGGATCTTATAGCTCCACAGAAATTCAAGGATTATGTGATGCTCACCACGACGACCTTCGAGGAACCAGACACCTACAACGACTCCACAAAATAAAAACAAGGCCAGATTGGTGATCAAAGATTTTCGCAAAGAAGAGGAGTAGATTATGATCAAACCTTCAGTTCAGTAACAAGAAAAGCGACTATTCGAACGCTACTCATTGTCAGTGTTGATCTAAATTCTAAAACAATACTTCTCGCGATATTTTTGATGCAAATTCATGAATTACATTTGAAAAATGTAATGTTTCACCGGTCTTATTTTCAATAGAAATTATGGCTAAATTAGCAAATCGATCTTGTGTTGTAGTTGACCATAAATCATTTTTAATTAATTTAAATTTGGAAAAACTCCTTTCGCCGGAAGCCACAGTTATCGGTATTGATAAAAATATTTTTAGAGTAATACTGAAATTTAGAAAACAAGGAACTAAGTCTTGCCTAATTAAATGATTTAAAATTTGTAATGGTTTTAACTGGGAATGATTAGGAAATAGTTCTCTAAAAAGAAAACAATTCTTTTAGGAGTTCGATTCCATCTAAATCTTTGGTCAATTTTCCGTTTTCGGTTACCTGTAATTTAATATCTAATTCCATACAACATTTTCTTAAATATTCGGATTTTATAGAATGAAATACCAACAAAATTGAAACAAGGAGCAGTAATTTTCCAACAGCTTAGAACGTTCAGATATCAAATTAATAGCGATGCTCAAAATTTCAAAAGAAAAGTGAATTCAAAATTTTTCTCTAGGATCCAAAATACTTTTATCAGCGATTTTTTTTTCTCATGCGAACTTCAGATGCTTTGTGATACTTCTTCTGTTTGTTTGGCAAAGTTGTTACCCGGTTAGAAATTGGATACACTTCCGACAGGAGTCCAGGAAACCGGCCGCTATTTCGGGGTGCTCGGATTAAAATTTACAGATTTCGGACGCCGCGGACCCTCAATTGGTGGTCCGCTTCGCAGGTTTCGCCGCCCCCCACCCCCTGTTAGTACAGTTTTACTACACTGATAAAATGGTATTATTTTGAAACCGATGTAATGTGTATTTCACAAATTTGACTGGCAATGTCAGTACAATTACTTCTATATTCGTTTGCATTTATTTTGTAAGGTATTGTATGGTATTAGCACTCACGGCAAGGTTTTAAGAAAGCGACAAATAAATGCAGAACAATGGAAAACCTGCGTAGGAGAGACAGAGTGCGACGATCAATATATGTCTGTGCCAGCCAAATCTAATGCAATCAAAACACTCACTTACGTAGAATAACAAAGTTTTTTCTTATTTCTATACTTGAATCATCAAGCGTAGAAAATGTTTATTTTGAAATTTTGAAACCAAAAAAAAGATACAAGAGATAAAAGATCAAAGAAAAATAAAACAATAAAATATTTCTTCATAGTTAAACACCAGAAATTAAGAAATATTTTCTTTCCATTATCGATGGCAGTTGAAAAACAATTTATTTTGCATTAAGTAGTAAGACATATACTCCGAAAAAAATATTTAAGGGATTCTCACAAAAAAGAAAATACCATAAAACAACGTTGAAGTAAAAGAAAATTTTAATTCATCTTCATTTCCTTCATTTCCTACAATTCAGGCAGTTTTTACTAATTAATTCATTCACGAAGGAAAACTCAACATTTCATGGTTTTCAATCTGCGAAACTCTATATGTAGTAAATATTGTATTCCCAACACAATGTTTGATAGAATAAGTAAGCTTGGTTTATGCAATGCTTAAAAAAACGCAATATTAAATAAACTGCAGCTTAAAATAAACTTCAGCTTACGTAAGCCGACATTGAAATATCGGCCCTAACCGGCACAATAAACTCCTATTTATGTTTAAGTCGGAACGACAGGGCTTCATGTTCTTTACGATTGAGATGCTGACTGTCGGAAGCATGTCTTGAGAAATGAATTGACGTATAAATATATCCCTTTGAATCCCTTTTCACAATTTTCGTGTGCGCAATTATCACTGTGCGTTATTTTCTGTGTGCGGAGTTTTCCGTGTGAGCATTATTCTGTGTGAGGAGTTTTCGTGTGCGGAGTTTTCGCTGTGCGCAGTTTTCTGTGCGCAGTTTTCGCGTGAGCAGTCTTCTTGTGCGGATATATCACCGAACCGTCTTTAAGCAAGGGATTCAAGGGGATATATTTATGGTTCGGTGATATATCCGCACAGGAAGACTGCTCACGCGAAAACTTCGCACAGCGAAAACTCCGCACACGAAAACTCCTCACACAGAATAATGCTCACACGGAAAACTCCGCACACAGAAAATAACGCACAGTGATAATTGCGCACACGAAAATTGCTCACACTGAAAAATGCTCACACGGAAAATTACTCACTTTTATCAATCCCCACAGGGTGCGCACAACAAATATTTTTGCTATAATTATTACATTTCACATTAATTTAAAAGCAACAATGTACTGCGTTTTTAATTAAAAGTATAAATGTCTTATATATTAATTTGAATAAACAATTTAATGATAATGCCATCACAGGTATGTTACATTTATTTTCTTTTTAGTTTTTTTAAGGTTTGATCATTGAAGATCTAGATTAGAATTAAATTTTACTGGATCTATATGCATGTGTTTGGAAGATTCTAATAGAGGGTTGTAACACTCCAAAGCTTATACTACATTTTTGCTACAGAGCGTGTATTAATAAACGATGATTCTGCTATTTCGTACATTTCAATTTTCACAACTACTCCGCCTGATCAAATGAAAATATTTTAAAATCCAGTGAAGGGGTGTAAATGGATTTTCACGAAATCATAATCTTGAGTGTATTTCTAGTTATTCTAGAAAGTTTAACGTTGATGGTTATTATTTTTCTATTTTTTTCGAGTCGGCGAACTTGCTAGAATTTTCACAACTTCGCCGCCTGATCAAATGAAAGTATTTCAAATTTCAATGAACTCAAAAATGAAAGTTCAAGAATAACTATCCATCGCGTTGTTAAAATCTAAAACAGCGAACAAACTCACCGGTGGAACTGTAAAATTTTGCCAGGTGCGAACCGCCGAATCATTTGACCTTTGCCCCGGAGGCAATTAGTAACCGGCGTAGATGTTTGCAAAAAACACATTCTTTCGTCGTCTGTTATCAATCCTTATCCACGATGCACGAACGCATTCCAGATTAAATCTCTTTTTAGTCATTGATTCGGCAGTTTACCTTCCACCGAGTGAGTGAGTGTTCGCGTGTTTTGGTGTGTGCAGAAAATTGAAAATTGCATTAATGGAAATGGATGATCAGTTATGAAGATTGTTCCTACTGTTGGTAAGCGATTAAATGAAATTAATTAAACTTTATTGAATGAATAATTTATTGTTAATTTTTCAATGCGATTTAATAATATCTCTCAACACAAATAACGACAGGAGTAGAGAGACCATCAAGCCAATAGCTCACTTATGTAAAATTTATGGAATGAATTATTCACAATAATGATTTTTTCAATGCGATTTAATAATATCTAAATACAAAAATAACGGTGTCGTAGAGACCATCAGGTCAATAGTTCATTTATGTTATGCTACAATAATGTATACAAAAAAAAATACGGCATTAGTAGCTTATTGACAAATCGTACAGAATCTTATAATTACATTTACCTTCTTACCAAATACCACTTGCAGTTAGCTTTCTCACCATCGAATGAGTTTATTTAAACCAATTTAAAAAAATATTAATTCAATGATTAATTTTTTAAAACATACAATTTTCGATTTTGGTGTGTTGCTGTTTCTTTTCAATCTCGGATTTGGCACTTATTTTTATTCGAAATCCGAAATCTATAATTTTTCCAGTTAATTTTAAACTCTTAAAACGAATTTCTCCTTTGATTATTTTTTTTTCTATCCTTCTAAGCAATTTTTGTTTTCCCATTTTCAGTTTGGAAAATTGCTGTTTTGTTTTAACCTAAGATGAGAAATCAAAAATGTTTATTTTTTTAGATACAAGTTGAACTTTAATGAATTTTTAACAACTTTTATATTCGTAGATTGCATATTTCGTTTTCCCAGACATTGTTTAGAATGTTGTTTTCAGCTATAATTTGACAATTGTTTTAACGGAAAATCAGAAATGTATTGTCCTGTTCATAGATCTTAATCTTTTAAAGCAAATTCGGCTCAGCAATTCAATGAGCAGAAATTTGATTTTGATTGGAATTTAAAACTCGTTACACTTGTAGAATTTTACAAATTCTACTGCAATTCAATATATTTTTTTCTGATTTTTTTATCATAGAGTACAAATTTTAAAGTTTAAATGAATTTAAAATTCGTTACACTTGTAGGATTTTACAAATTTTATTACTTAACTTAAAAAATTAATTTAAAAAAATTCATAACACGCAAAAAATTGACTCGATTTCAATAGTCACATTGATTGCTCCTTTGTACTTAAACTGATTGGTTTTCGATGCACCCTTATAACGGACTTTAAGAGCAGCGAATGGCCTGATAAGTAACGCGAATTTTAAACTGTTTTCATCATATTTCATATTTCAGACTTTAAATCTAATTTATCACGAACAGATCGCTCGATATTTGTTTGTGGTCAAATTTAGATAATAGCAACTTTCTTGCGGGGGTTTTCATTATTTTAATTATTTATGTCCAGCGTAGTGCATTGTATTGTTTTTACTTGTTTTTTTTGTCATCTCAATGTTGTCGCAATTTTAAATTTGCAATTGTAATTTTAGCTTTTGTATTTTTATATTTTATATTAATATTTTATTTTATATTTTATATTCTAATTAATTCTTAAATGTACGGGGTGAATCTCGTTAAATACAGGGTTTTCAAAAAAGTGAAGGGAAACTAGATATTTTCAAAAATGTAAGAAGTGTCAATTTTTTCAAATAAATATATCTCGGATTATGACAGATAGAAAAAACACTGTACAGGACAAAGTTGCAGATCATTCAAGAGAAAAAAAAAATAGTCTATCGAATGAGGTCATAGCCAACTATGGTTTCCATAAAAAAAAATGTAAGTTTGCGTCATATCTCCGAAAATAATCGCGTTAAAATTTTTCTGAATTTATTTTACTAAGCTGACTAAAATTATGTACAACTGTATCCTTTACAGTTTTTTTTCTGTCATAATAATCGAGATATATTTATTTGAAAAAATTGACACTTTTTACATTTTTCAAAATATTTAGTTACCCTTCACTTTTTTGAAAACTTTGAAAGTGTTATTTTATTGGGCTCATAAAACTACACTTCTTTGCTCATTTAACCGTTTCTCGATCTCTTATAGTTTCCGAGATCCCCATAGATAACATCGAAAAAAACTCACCCTTTATATTATTATTATTATTATTAAAGATCAATGTTAATTTTAAAGTTAAATGTATTATAATTGCATTAGAGTTTTTTTAAGGAATTCAATCATATCAGTATTTTTTTTCTCCTATTTTTCTTAAAAATAATATATCAAAAATTCAGAACTGATGCATTTTCAAAAATCGTAGTTCATTCTAAAAGCAAATGTTTCGTATCATGTCAGTATATTTTTTAACATTAATTTTTAAAAATTTATTACATCCAAAAATTAACACAAAAATTATAGTTAGTTTTAAAGGCAGTCGTTCCGTGGATGTATCAAAATATTTGAGGAACTCAATTTTGTTTTGTTTAAGTGTTTAGCAAAAATTGATTCGTTTTCAAAAATCAAATTTGATTTTAAAGTTAAATGTATTATTATTGCATTAGAGGTTTTTTTAACGAATTCAATCATATCAGTATTATTATTTTTTTAAATATTTTTCTTTGTTCAAATATTCGCCAACTTAAAGAAAATATTAAAAATTCACAACAATTAATACATTTTCAAAAATCGTAGTTATTTCTAAAGGTAGATGTTTTGTATCATATCAGTATTTTTTCAAACAATGATTTTCAAAAATGTATTACATCAAAAAATAAACACATTTTCAAAAATTACAGAAAAACACACAATACAATGCTTTTAAATTAATGTGAAATGTAATAATTATAGCAAAAATATTTGTTGTGCGCACCCTGTGAGGATTGATAAAAGTGAGTAATTGTCCGTGTGAGCAATTTTCGTGTGCGCAATTATCACTGTGAGTTATTTTCTGTGTGCGGAGTTTTCCGTGTGAGCATTATTCCGTGAGGAGTTTTCGTGTGCAGAGTTTTCGCTGTGCGCATTTCTGTGCGCAGTTTTCGCGTGAGCAGTCTTCCTGTGCGAATATGTCTGGTCACGCTTAAAGATATACTCGCTGTAAGTTTTTTGTTTTGTTTAAATTGATCGATTTCTGAAAGATTCCAGGTGAATTAAATAGTTAAACAAATAAAGCTGGATTATTTTACAATTCACATTTATGTATCAAGATAAGATCCCGTTCATTGAACAGTTTTTGAAGAAAGTGGAATATTACTATCTCATATCGCTTCTGCGGTGATTTTTAAAGTAAATAGTAAGGAATCCTAAAACAAATATTTTTAAAAAGGTCCGACATTTTAGATCAGTCTCGCACCAACCCTGATCTCAAAGGCCACAAGCAAAACTGTTTTGCTTCCCTTTTTACATGATTGTTGGTTATAACTAGAAAGAGGATTTTATGCATAATAAAATGCGGAAATGCGTGCATGTATATGCATTTAAAAACATGCAACAAATATGCATTATTCATTATAATAAATTGAAATATATCAATGAAAAAATACTTAAGTTTCTTTATATACATTTTTAATAAAAAGTCACACACTTTTATTATTGTGAAATGAAAACTAAAACAAAGGTGTGTATGTTATGGTAAATTGGATGCGCTGTATCCTACAATCCAACCAGTAAAACAAAACTAAGAGTTTTTGCTAATATTTTAATTTATTTAATTAATAAGACTATAATTACAAAAAAATATTTTTGAAACAACTACTTTCCTGGATAATTAGTCCAGTAAATGAAGGGTCCAAGGTAGGCAAATTTGCAGAGGATGTTCATTTAAGTTTTAATTGGTAGATTTTGACTGGTACTTTTAAATTCGAAAATATCCTGGGACAAAAGGGTATGGGGCAGACTCTGAAAAATGGCCCTAAAGTTCCAAGAGATCGGTTTTTCAACCCCTGCTAAAATACGGCACTTGAAGATTCTTTTTTTGGCAACAAATGAAGATCAGTTGATTATCTACAATATGAGTCCTTATCATTTTTGTCGAAAATTCGATAGTTTTCGAGATAACGGGGCCCGAACGTGCCCTGTAATTCATAGCTTCTGCCCTGATTCCAGAAGAGCACGTATTATGCATTTATTCGTAGCTGGACGGACAAATTATTCGATAACTCGAGTTAAAATTGATATTTTTTGATGATTCAAAATTCATTTAAAAGGGGAAATCCATAGCTATGATATGCTGTGGCTTGAGCCCCATTTTGATTGTTCCAAAATATTGCAAAATGTGGCCAAAGTTTTTTTTAAGAGATTTTTTTCGACTTTTATAAATTGACCCATAATTTTGTTAATTATTGTTTGATAATTTATTCAGATTCTTTTTGATAATAGGCCTTTGATAGGTATAGAAACAGCCGAGAAAGGTTTTTTTTTTAGTATCTTAATATAAAGTCTTTTTCATTTTCGTTTTTTTGCTGTTTTCGGAGTTTAGAAAAATTTTGCGCACAATCGTGAATGAAAAATGTATCAATCATTGTATCGCTTTCTAATGCACATCACTGGAAAGCTTACAATGTCCCCTTTTTAATAGCACTTTTCTTTTTTTCTCACTTTTAGCAGTTTTTCAGAAATGGAGGAATTGGCCACCGAAGGGAAGTACGGTAATTTTTTGTTAATGATTGTTTCCTCTTAGCTCTTGATTTTGTTCACTTTTATAGCTTGTTCGACATAAAGATGAGATTCTAAGCTTTTCATTCATGTACCGGGTGACCCAGGGATCTGTAAAAGCCCCATAACTTGTTTGCTATTTGAGATATCGACTTCTAGTTTTCTTGAACTGGTACCCACACGTATTCTACATATTTTAAAAATATGTATGTTTTTATACAGGGTGTCCCAATATATATAACAGAACAAAGTTATGTTTTTTTAAATGGAACACCCTATATTTTATACTTTATTTTTAACCCTCTTGAGAAGCTGATAAAAATAGTATAAGATAGTATGGGTCTATTATGGACGGTTGGTTAATTATGGGTAAATTTGTGGCAAAAACATGTACACATTGAAAACATTGCAGAAGCGTTCCTAGTAAAGATAGCATCATTTTTTATACACTAGAAAATTTCCCACATCATAAAGAATAATACACATTGGCTTTGGTTCTCTTTTATTCATAGTGATATACAGGGTGTCAACATATGCAAAACAATTGATAACTATTTTTTTTCAAACGGAACACCCTATATAAGTTGCCATCAATCTATGGCATTTTTAATAAGCTTTCTAATGATATACAATTTCCATAATAAAATATTAAGGATTCTTGAGATTTATCAATAAAAACTTATTTCTTTTGCCACCTTCCGCTCTTTTTTGGATTTCAACCAAAACTATGCATTTTCAGGAGAAATTATAAAAGACCAAAGTTGTAGAGCGAAAAATTTCCGATCGATGCGGGTCTTTTAATTTTTAAGATAATGCGTGCATTGCCCGCCAGAGCGCGCAAAATCGTGACCGTATATGCATTTTAGCGAATTCTTTTCAAATTTTTTATTAATAAATTGCACTATACTCTATTTTCCGCACCCTCTAGCGGAAAAACGGGAATTTATAATGGCCCATATCGATTGAAAATGTTCCGGTTTACAACTCTTAATAGAAGTAATTTTTGCCAAAAATGCATAGTTTTTCCTAAAAATGCAAATTGAAAATGTATGTATCAATTTTTGTGTTTTTCAATGGTTTTTTGCATTTTTAGCGAAAACTATGCATTTTGGGCAAAAATTGCTTCTTTGTAGAGCGGAATTTTTTCAATCGATGTAGGTCATTTGAGTAATTTTATAATTACCCCTTTTTCTGCCAGAGGACGTGGAAAATAAAGTATAGTGCAATTAATTAACAAAAAATTTGAGAAAAATGCATATACGGTCAAGATTTTGCGCACTCTGGCGGGCAATGCACGCATTATTGGACAAGTCGAAAGACCTATGATCGAAAATTTTCCGCTCTACAACTTTGGTCTTTTATTATTTTTTCAGAAAATGCATAGTTTTGGCTGGAAATCCTAAAATGAGCAGGAGGTGACAAAAGAAAAATTGTTTTATGGATAAATCTCAAGAATCCTTAATATTTCATTATACAAATTGTACACCATTGGAAATCTTATTAAAAATTCCATGCATTGGTGGCAAGATATATAGGGTGTTCCATTTGAAAAAAAATAGTTATCCAATATTTTGCGTATGTTGACACCCTGTATAGCACTATGAACAAAAAAGAACCAAAGCCGATTTGTATTATTCTTCATGATGTGGAAAATTCTTTAGTGTATAAAAAATGACACTAGCTTTGCTAGGAGCGCTTCTGCAATTTTTTCAATGTGTCCTTGTTTTTGCCACAAATTTGTCCATAACTAACCAATCGTCCATAATAGACCCGTACTATCTTATACTGGTTTTATCAGCTTCTCAAGAGGGTTGAAAATAAAATATAAAATATAGGGTGTTCTATTTAAAAAAACATAACTTTGTTCTGTTATGTATACACCCTGTACAAAAACATACATATTTTTAAAATATGTAGAATAAGTGTGGGTACCAGTTCAAGAAAACTAGAAGTCGATATCTCAAATAGCAAACAAGTTATGGGGCTTTTACAGATCCCTGGGTCACCCGGTATATAAAGCATATGTTCCGATTTCTCAGGAAAAAATAAATAGCCCCAAACTTTCTCCAACAATTCTCCCGCGGCGTAGATGCGCAGTACTAGTATCGTACAAGCGTGGTCGGCGCCATGCACGCAATCAGCTGTCCCTGTGTCAGTGTATTTGTTTCCAAACATTCTGTGTTTTAGAAGTCCTTGGCTTGTCTACATTGTTCTTATTTTTCTTTCTGCTTTCTTCAGAAAAGGGAAAACGTCAATAGTCAAATTTATTTAAAAATGTATCGAAGCAAGATAAAAATGAGCTCGAACTGGCCATTGAAATTTTTAACAATGCGGACCTTTCACACGGTACCGTATTTCGGAACGGACAAACTGTTCTTCTGTCGATTTATAATGCGCCAAAGGGTGTAAAAACTCTCAAAGCTCTCAGATTCGAGACCTTCAAGCGATTGGTTCCAAAGCAAAACGCGATCAAACTAGCAAGTTTGCCACCTACCGCTGAAGCTGCATGGCAACACTTTTATCGGATATATTTACAAGTCCAACAGTGGCTCGCAAACGAACTGTCACCCGAATAATGGGGATGGAAACGTGCAGGGGATGTACTCATACCAGTCCATGCCACAAAAGAGCCGGCGCATCCGGAACTCCTGAAGATGATTTTTTGCCAATGCAAGGCGGACTGTGGGAACAAATGTCCATGTAAGAAAGCGGGGCTAAAATGTTCATCTATCTGTGCTTCACTTCAGTCTAGCCCATGTTCAAATTATAAAGATAGTGAAGGTATAATGGTATCCGAAGAAGTAGACGAAGAAGGAGAAATACAGGGAGAGGAAGAAATAGAGGAGGAGGAGGAGGAGGAGGAAGAACGAGAGGAAAAAATGGAGCTGGGGGAATTTGATTTGGGGTGGTGATTGACTGACAGATGTTCAATCGTTTGTGTATTTCTAATTTTGTAAGAATTTTTTATAGTAAGTGTGATTGAAAACAAAATTTTCAACAATTTTTCCAAAAACCTTTGCGAAAAAAATTGTTCAATTTTGCAACAAATTGGCAATGACTTATGGGACAATATCTCTAACTCCTGAAATATTATAATTTCCCTTATACAAAACCCTGAGGACTTGAAGCTGTTGTCACCTGGCAAAAAGTGTTTTTTGCAAGTTTCAGATCAATTTTTTAGCCCCATCTTCATGTTATAACGCTTAAAATGTACTCAACCAATAAATGTAGTCTAAACACTTATCTCCAGGCAAAAAATCACGCGTGCAACCCCAATAATTGTTGAGAAATCGACCATTCCCGGGGTTTCTGATTTCTAGCCGCAATAATTTCGCAAGTAGGGGAACGTGGCAGCGCCATCTACAATGTGTCTTTACAGTCCAAAACATGATGCTCAGCGTATTTTCAGATCCCTCGATTGCAAATTTGATAAGAAACTGCCATATTTTCTCAGTACCAAAATGATAGATTTTTTAACCCCCGTTTGTGCAAAAATTATTGATGTTGCGAAAAAATCACAGGAACAACTTTTGTAGATAATAAACTGATCTTCATTTCTAGCCTAAACAAAATTTCTCTAAATGCCATATTTTTGGAAATATTAGCGAAAAACTAATTTTAGGAACCTCAGGGCCATTTTTCAGGGTCTGCCCCATACCTTTTTGTCCCAGGATATTTTCGAATTTCAAAGTACTAGTCAAGATCTACCAATTACACCTTAAATGAACATCCTCTGCAAATTCCTCAACTTGGTGAGTTTTCCGTCCTTTATTTACTGGACTAAATACCACGATGTATATTGAATTATACAAACATCGCAAATCATATTTTGCGAAAATTTAATTTTCTTGTAAAAAGTAAACCAACAAAAATATGTGCACGCATAAGTTGTTTATCGCAGGATGAATTAGCAATTAGTTTGATAACATTTTGGTTCCCCATGAAAACTGCTATTATTGTATATACGCAAAAATGTGATGAACCACTAAAGTCTGGAGTAAGATTGCCGTGCAATGCACTTCGCCATTCTTTTAGGCACAATGCATGTTGACCTTCATTTTCCCAATAATAAATTCATGTGCTACTGAGACCACAGTAGGTCATAAAGGGCTTCAAGCAGTTCTCGATAATAGGATAACAATAATTAATTTTTGTTAACCTTTACCGGTTTCTGTTTGAACATATTTCGTCCATGATTCTTAAAAAAAAATTGTTCATCAATATGGCTTTGTTTTGTTAAAACGTATTATAAAACGCCCACGCGTAACATTAGGGAAATTCGATTTGCTTAATTTAATACCTTTACATTCTTAACAGAGGGCGGCGTAGCGTAACGGGGGCCAGGGGTTGCGATCGCACCTTCTCCGCCCCACTCGGCGCGCCCCTCCACCGATATAATTTGATTAGGAATTTTATTGGACATTAACCTGACAAATCAAAATAACTCGAAAAATACACATCGTACAAAAAAACGTTCCCAGACCTATTATATTGAAATGCACTTTTCAGTGAGGGCCGATGCCACCAAGGCCCCTTATAAAATCTATTTCGTTTGTAATAGTTATTACCATAAAAAGCATAGTATTTCTTCTACTATTTTATATACTTTTTTAGATTATGAATTTTCAGAATAACAATAGTAACAATATTTTTTTGGTAATACTAAATGAGCAAGTTTAAAATTACCTTGACGTGAGCAGTTTTACGAACGGATTTGCAACTTCCGGTGTAGTACAGCCTCCTAACGAAAGACCACAGGAACTTGATGCACCTGGTGAAGAGCTTACCGAAATCTGTCAAAATGATAAGGAACAGAGGAATTCCAATCAGGGAGTAGACTATCGTCAGAGCCTGCCCAGTTTTCGTCGTTGGATAAAGATGTCCATAACCTGAAATGTAAACTTCTATAGAAAAAAAAAATAACATTGCAAAACAAAAAGAATTAAAGTAATTACAAAGGAGATAAAGGAGAATCTTTAATGTTGACACCTACTTGGTGAATAAAACCAATAACATGGATAGGTTTGCGGCGACTAAATATCGTTGAGATTACTTAGTGATACTAAATTTTGAATTTTATCAAGCAGAACTTTGATGCACTTTTCAAACATTGCATTTCACACAAATCAAAAAGTTACGCCTATATCGGTTTGTTATCATATGAAAAGTTGCTTATGTCAGAAATAATTTTCGTGAGATTTATTGCAACTAAAATTTGTTATTTTTCTTCATCAAATATTGCTTTGTATAAAGCACTGCAATCAAAATGGCCACATTCATCAAATACCAACATTCAGCGTAAAAGAAAATAAACCAGTTGATAGTGGAAAATTCTGATGAACGCGCCCATGTGCAAAAAAAGAGACGCGCATTTCAATTCATAATGCATATGTCTCTGTTTAAAGCTTTTTTTACAAAATGGTCAAAATTTTTGACATTAACTATCTGAATGACAAATAAGAAAGTTTAATCAGAGACACGCGCATTGCAATTCATAGGCGACAGTGATCAATTTATTTTTGAAACACATCGTATCTAATTAATTTGCGAAAAGTTGAGGATTTCCATTTTGGATTTATTTTACACTTAACAAAAAAAGATTTCGCAATTTTTAATTTTCAATTTTTGTTTCTCTTACCGATTGTTGTAACCACTGTCAAACAGTACACGATCCCATTCAAGAAACTCCAACTCTTCTGTCCACTATACGAATGCACGCCGGCCTCATGAGCGGTATGCAGCTCATCCTCAAACAACCTCAATCTAACCCTAGCCAAAGACTTCCAGTCGTCTTCCCTCAAATTGTGACTCTTCACCCACAACAAGTCGATGAAATCGCGCTTCACCCTCTTCACTCCGCACTTGTAAAAATTCTCAAAGGCACCCTCGGTAAACTTAAAAATAAACCCACCGATTCCACAAAAGATCAGCAGGATGATCAGGTGATTAATGCACCTCCTCCTCTGAACGGCGATCTGCTTGTACTCTTCGCGCATGTCTTTCTTGTATTTCGCGTACTCTCTCATTATCTGTCTAGGTCCGAAGAACTTGAAAATGTTTAGGGCGTCTAAGAATCGGATTTTAGCGACTATTCCCATTTCCCTGGTGCCGATTACTTTCGAGGTTTTCGGGTCCAGAATTTCAATGATTTTATTTGATTTGATTTTGTTTTTTAATTGTTTCTCAGCCTTCTTTTGTTTTAGCAATTCTTGCACAATTGGACGGTACGGTTTTCTGGCGGGACGTTTTGGTTCAGGGCTAGGGGATTTTTCACTTGCTGAAGAATATCCGCGAGCTGAGCTGGATCTGATCCTTTCTTTTTCACGCTCGGCTGTCGCGACTTGAGCTTTACGGAAACTCTCCATCACCTCCGCTTCCGTTAATTGTTTCGGGGTAGACTGGCTTCTCTTTTGTTCGGTTTTATTGAACTTCCTCCTTCTTAACTCCTTTCCCTTTTCCTCCACCGAGTTCTTCGCTCGATGTAATAAACTCATGATTTCCTTAGTGTTATCAGTTACCATCTTATCGAACTTTTCGAAATGTTTAGGTAAACTTCCTCTTCTATCTAGGCTGGTGGAGTTGGTATCACTGATGACACTCTGTCGATCGGAATTCGTTGCGGAATCGCTTATTTGTTTCGGTTTCGTTTTCGTTTTCGACTCATCTCCATTACTGATAGCAGTTTTTGGTTTGATGCCTTTTATTACCTCGTCTTGGTTATGGCTGCTGGAGTCGCTTATTTGGCAATCACGTTCGGACGTGGTCTTTGGTTTCGAAACGCGCTTAACGGGTTCGTCTTGGTTTTGGCTAGAATCGGTTATGGTTTTCGCTTTAATACGTTTGATCAATTCGTCTTGGTTAAGGCTGCTTGAATCGATTATTTGGCTTGTGGTTTTTGGTTTTGAAACGCGTCTGACCGTCTCCTCGTTGGAATTGCTTGTGATTTTGGGCTTGATGCGTTTGGTTTGTTCTTCTGGATTTCTAGAGGCTCGCTTTACTCGTTCTTCGGAATTTACGCTCCGCTGTCTGGATTTATTTTCTGGTGCTTTCTTCATTGGTTCTTCCAGATTAGCGTCTTGTATTTTATATTCTGGTATTGTTGTACTCTTCGAAGATGTGATTGTTTCGATCGTAACGCCATTATTTTCATCCTCATCCTGTTGTGTTGCCTTGTATTATTATATTAAATTAGTGATGTATAGTAGCGAAATTGTTTTGCGCACAATCAGTGATTACAAGCTGAAATGCCATATGCATATTTTCTTTGTGATGCATTTTAAACGAGTTTTAATCTTTGGCAAATTAAAAATTATGCCTAATCATCTATAGGTGTATATTTGGGACATATTGAAAGAATCCGAATTTTCTTTGTGATGCACTTTTTCAACAGAAAGTAAAAACGCCAAAGTGGCGGAATCTATTGCCTGAATGTTGTACTAATCCTAATCAGAGTGTCAAAACCCCCGACAGATATAGGAACATGTTCTGATAGGGAAACAATATTTAATGATTACATTATTATTGTTATATTTGCCGACGTTGGCATATTCCTATATCTGTCGGTGGTTATGCCACTTACGTTGGGTTTAGTATGACATTCAGGCAATAGATTTCGCCACTTTGGTGCTTCTACCTTTAACGGTGTTTGGAATATTTACATTCCAATAGTCATTTCCGTTTCCCCATCAGCAACTAACTGCACTGATGGGACCTGAAAGCTCGAAACCGGTCTTTAGGTATTCTGATGGGGAAACAATATTAAGAAAATATTTCATAATCGCGAGTAAATTCGAAAGAAAAGGGGAGAATCAAAATAAGGTTAACATGGAGAGAAGAAATGTATACAAACGAAAGATGAGTTGGTAAAAGAGAATAATGAGTAAATTTAAATAAAGTTAGGTGTTAGCTAGAGCGGAAGATTCAGCTAAGCAATGTAGAGAGTTAGTGGCGGCTCGTGGAACATATTGATGGTAGAGCCACTTATACTATATACCCCCCCCCCACTTTTTTGAAGAAAAAAAGAACGATTTACCTTCCTAGATCAAAGTAACTGGCGAAAAAGTGTTTTAAGAATCAATTTAAAATACTTGCTGAGCTTGAAACTAAAGGTGCCATGACTCCTTGGCTCTATATAACGAGCCGCCCCTGTAGAGAGTAGTAAAACAGACAAAAAAATGCCAGATAGAGTACCCGAAGATGTTACGTTGGTGAAAATTTCAAAATAAACCGAATTAATACGAAGGTTTTGTGGCTTAAGTAAAATCAAACCCGCGGCGGCGGCGCCGGCGGCGGCGGCGGACGGTGGCTATATTACACCCTCTAACCAATTGATGAGGCCTAGGATACCCTCCAACCAGTTGAACTAAAAATATGGTTTTACGTACTTTTCTGTACGAAAGATCGAATTCCTTGGAGTTATATTTTTATCAAATTGTATTGCCTTTTTGACTGAAAAGCTCTTTCTGGATAATAAAAAAAATCTTATTTTTGAGAAAAAAACGTCAAAACAGAAAATTTTCTACTGCCAATCAATTTAAAACAATTCAAAGCCAAATAAATAATTTAAAGATCTATACCAAAAGATTCAAGTTATAATTTGAATATTTCATCTCTACAATAATTAAATCCCGAAATCTTAACTCAAATTATAAATGTTCCGAAATTTGCCTAACGATATTTGTTATAATAAACCGATTTTAGATACCAAACCTTTTTTCAAATATAGTTTAAAATCTTAGCAGTTAAGCTACGAAAAACTACAATGTAAAAACAGTTAAAAAGTTCAAACTAAAAAAAAAATTTTCAAATCTACGAAAAAAATTGACAAAAGCAGAACATTTTCTTCTGTTAACAAACTAAAACAATTAAAACTGTTATTAGTTGACAAAGAAAAATCGGCAAAACAGAACATTTCCTGTGTCGATAGGTTTAAAACAATTTAAAATCCCCTTATTAAAAGGAACAAGATCCACGACAGAAGAGTTGGGTCAAAATTTTTATTCTTGTTATTATAAAACGATTATTCAAAAATAATTTGGTTTATGTAAATTCAGCAATTTTTAATGGAGATATGGATTTTAGAAAATTTTAGTTTTATTATTTTGAGCACTTGAATGAAAACATCACAGAAAAAATATAAAACACGCGGAAAAAATTCCATAAAAATCATTCTCAATGGCTGAAGTATCGCTAATTCAAAATCTCTTTGGTTTTTGTAAATTCAACCATTTTCAATAGAGATATGGATTTTTGAAGATTTTCGTTTTAATTTTTTGATCACTTGAATGAAAACATCGCAGAAAAAAATATAAAACGCGTAGAAAAAATTCATTAAAAAAATATTCTCAATGATCCAAGCATCGCTTATTCAAAATCAATTTGCATTTTGTAAATCCAACAATTTTTAATGGAAATATGAAATTTTGAAAATTTTAGTTTTATTTTTTTGAGCACTTGAATGAAATCATCGCAGAAAAAAAATATAAAACGCGCAGACAAAATTTCATAAAAAATCATCCTCAATGGCCGAAGTATAGCTAATTCAAAATCTCTTTGGGTTTTGTAAATTCAACAATTTTCAATAAAGATATGGATTTTTGAAGATTTTCGTTTTAATTTTTTGATCACTTGAATGAAAACATCGCAGAAAAAAATATAGAACGCGTAGAAAAAATTCTTTAAAAAAATCATCCTCAATGGCCGAAGTATAGCTAATTCAAAATCTCTTTGGTTTTTGTAAATTCAACCATTTTCATAGAGATATGGATTTTTGAAAATTTTAGTTTATTTTTTTGAGCACTTGAATGAACATCGCAGAAAAATATAAAACGCGCAGACAAAATTCCATAAAAAATCATCCTCAATGGCCGAAGTATAGCTAATTCAAAATCAATTTGGTTTTTGTAAATCCAAAAATTTTCAATAGAGATATGGATTTTTTAAGATTCTCGTTTTAATTTTTTGAGCACTTGAATGAATACATCTCAGAAAAAAAATATAAAACGAGTAGAAAAAAATCCAGAAAAAATCATCCTCAATGTCCGAAGTATAGCTTATTTAAAATCAATTCGGTTTTTGTAAATCCAACAATTTTTAATGAAGATATGGATTTTTGAAAATTTTAGTTCTATTTTTTGAGCACTTGAATGAAAACATCGCAGAAAAAAAAATAAAACGAGTAGAAAAAATTTCTTAAAAAAATATCCTCAAGTATCGCTTTTTCAAAATCAATTTGGATTTTGTAAATTCAACAATTTTTAATGGAAATATGAAGTTTTGAAAATTTTAGTTTTATTTTTTTGAGCACTTTTGAATGAAAACTTCGAAGAAAAAATATAAAACGCACAGACAAAATTCCATAAAAAATCATTCTCAATGGCCGATGTATAGCTAATTAAAAATCACTTTGGTTCTTGTAAATTCAACAATTTTCAATAGAGATATGGATTGTTGAAGATTTTCATTTAATTTTTTTGAGCACTTGAATGAAAACATCGCAGAAAAAAATATAAAACGCGAAGAAAAATTTATTAAAAAAATATTATTAATGATCGAATTATCGCTTATTCAAAATCAATTTGGATTTTGTATATTCAATAATGTTTAATGGAGATATGAATTTTTAAAAATTTCAGTTTTATTTTTTTGAACACTTGAATGAAAACATCGCAGAAAAAATATAAAACACGCAGACAAAATTCCATAAAAAATCATCCTCAATGGCCGAAGTATAGCTAATTCAAAATCAGTTTGGTTTTTGAAAATTCAATAATTTTTAATAGAGATATGGATTTTTGAAGATGTTCGTTTTAATTTTTTGATCACTTAAATGAAAACATCTCAGAAAAAATATAAAATGCGTAGAAAAAATTCCTCAAAAAAATATCCTCAATGAACGAAGCATCGCTTATAAAAAATTCAAACTGACACATACATTTATTTTTCAAAAATTGTAACAATCATCTTCAGGGACTTTAGAATAAATATTTCTGTTAAAATTTCGAATTTGAAAATTTTCTCGTAAACATTACATTTCCGTACTTTGTACAAAGGAAGTAAAATTTCAAATTAGAACAATTTTTTGTGTAGAAAGCAGTTTAAAATAATAAATAAAGTATACAAAATGCAAAACGAAAACTTTGAAAAATTTTGAAAAAAATTGAAATGATATAACTAAGAATAAATAAACAATTTGAACAGAAGAGAAGTTAAAAATCGAAAAATGACACCTGTTACTATAACTATGCGTTATAGTAATTTACGATACAAGTAACGTTATGAAGGTTTTTACATTACGAGAGGAAAGTTTGAAAACACGAGCGACGTAGGAGCGAGTGCTTTTAAATTCTCGATTAATGTAAAAGCAAATAACGTTAAGTGTGTCGTAACATGGTTTATTTTATCCTATTTTTATTTTTTTTAATTTGAAAAATGTTTAATGAAAACCGTCAAAAGCGAAGTCATTTTTGTTTACCAATACCTCCATAGCAACGAGTTGCGTTAAGATAATATAACAACACTAGTGTTGTTAAAGGTACCTTAACGTTACTCGTTGCTAGGGAGAGTGTTTGACAGAAAATCGCAAAAGATGTTAAAAATCGGAAAATAACTCCTGCTAAAAACTTTTTTAAACTAATATTGACAATATACATAAAAAAAATTGTACAGAGCGAGTAAAAAGTTAGGAACTTCCCCTGTATAGTCTTTATTTTTGTATTTAAAAAAAATATGTTTTAACAAAAGTTTGATAGCTAACCACTTTCTACAGTTTGATGTTTTCCATGATTTTTAGAAGTGATACTTTTTGTACACTGACGCCATCGTCCATTTTTTTAAAGGTAAGCTGCATTTTTTATTAAAAAATTTGATAGTATTTTTTTACTCTATACGATTATCTATCTAAAAATATCATGCGGTTGCATAACAAAAAAAAATTTTTAGAAAATCGAGTTTAATGTTGTATAATGTGAAAAATAAAAAAAAATAATAATACGATTTACTAATGTCAGCCTAATAAGGTTGTAAATTAAAGTACTTTAAAGTGGTCATTAAATTTTGTTTGCAATGATTTGAATAAAGTAGTAGTTGCATTTTTTGTAATGAAAATACGAGCATTTTTTCTTAGGCAACTTTGTTCTAGTTTTAGGTATTCAACAAAACAAAAGTGCTATCAATTTTATTAACAAAATAAAAAAAAATATAGATGACATCATTGTCAAAAAATATCACGTCACAAAAAATGAAAATCGTCTAATTGTGGCAAATAATTAGGTGTTAAACTTTCGTTGAAAAAATGTTTTTCTAAAAATTAAAATATGGGTTCTAGGCAGAAAGTAACTTACTTTTTGCCCACTCTATATTAGAGTTTGTCAAAGAATGTCGCGTCACAAAAAAAAATCGGCAATTTTGGCAAATTTTTCAAGCTATCAAACTTTTGTTGATGATGATACACTGACCTATATAAACATTTTGTATATTAGATATAGTTATAAATATGTTAATGTAACCTCTGATTTAACATTTTTAAATGAATTTTTCTAAAATTATTCATGTTTATCGATTTTTTGCAAAAACTAGCGAGAAAACTAGATGATCAAGAGAGAAATGAATTGTTTTTATCCTGGAGCTTTCGTCTTCAGATAAAGTTGGCCGTGAGCAGACGCAAAGTTTCAATAATTTTTTTTCCGGTTTTTCCAAAAAAAAGCTTTTACACGTGGAGAAAGTAAAAATGAAATATTTTTATATTTATGTTCACGACTAATTTTAAAATAACCCTTTTAAATAGCTGTGGCGATACTTTCCTTTACTAATTCATAGACAAATCGATTAAACTCAAATTAAATTTCATTGTTTAAAAACAAGCTTGTCGTTTTAAATTATTTTCCAAAAATATCGATTTTAGAGATCGAATTAAATGAAATATACGAAAAGTCACGTTATTATTCATTGTGCACGTAAATAAGAAACAGAACCGCGGATCGATAGCCAATGAACAGGAAAATAAAATTGTTATACTGTCTATCATTCTTTTACTCACATACTGTATTGTACTTTTATTTTTGTAAATAAAGATGTTGTATGTATAAGAAACAGATATTGTATATTACAGCCTGCATGCTAGTTCATTGTTACAATATTGTTTTTTCGCCCGAGGGCGTAAAGTTAAACTTTTCTCCCGCAAAGTAGCGCCTACATTGGACTTGATGCGCAGTTAAGTTAAATGAGAAAATAAGGAACGAAATTTCAGGAAAATAACTTTTTAAATTTATTAATAAAATAATGGTGTTTAAAGGCAGTGGCAGCCCGTGTACCTTCGAAGGGAAGGCTAATACAGAGAGTCCGCTCTTATCGAGGAAGCAAATATTTTGATCAAATTTTCTAGCCTCCTCGCCGAACATCTACGAGCCGCCGCTGTTTGAAGGGAATGCGTGGTAGGCGGAGTGATTGATGCATAGGGATATTGGCGTGAATATATCAAAATTGATAATTAATTAGGACAAACACTTTACAACTATATCCGACCAGTAAATTTTAATGAAAAATCCACCGCCAGGCCAAGGGCTCGAACCCACATGCCGAAACCACAATAACACGAAGCGCCTCGAGGAAAACTATTAAATCACCTTTCAAGCAACAGTCCGGAGTACGCGATTAAATTAATTTATCGTGAAAATTATTAAACTCTGCGGGATATTAAAGATGGGGTTGATTTAATTTTAAAATAAATTTAACATTCCGGGTGCGCCACTGCATAAGAATATTCGTGCATAAATTTCGATGGAAAACGGTTAGCTTAATAAATCAAACACTGATAACTTGTAATGATTTATGAAACATGAAATATGAATATGAATTCACCATTCCAGATTATTTAACAAAACTCGTAATTTGTAATTTTAGTGTTGCATCACAATAGCGAATATGCACATGTCATGAGTGCATCCGATACACTTACATCACTGCGTTGCCTGCGACACGAGCGTGCGCAAAACCTTCGGTTGCAAACGGCTTGCGCCAAAATTCGCCAAACTTACATTTCTGGACGCCCTCTCGCGCTTCCTCTCGGGAGCCGACGGTCGGGCGTCGCTCGTTGGTCCACCGTCATCATCCGACGATGACGTCTCGTCGTCATCGATTCGGGAAACGCGCATCGGCGTCTTGGACCGATTCTTACTAGAAGACCTCCTCCTGGTAATGGTCCTCCGGTTCCTCGCCACCGAAGCACTGCGCTCTTGCTCCGGTGTCACCAGGGCCTCGATCTTCGCCATGTCAACGTCGCCGGAGGGTTTCTCGTTTTCGGCATTTTCTGTAGGTGTTTCCGTCGTATCCATAGTTTCTAGACTAAGTTATTTTTGGAGCACCGACGACGGTTTTCCGTTTGGCATCTCTCGCGCGCTTCGGTTACATGCTGTACTGGTTATAATTTCAGCTCGGAGCGGATTTAGTACAGAAGCGTGTCGCTTCGATTGCCATACTTTTTTTTTATAAATAGGTTCCAGAGGGAAATCCCGCTCAAGCAGTGATTGATTATGGGAGACCGGAGTTTCAGTTTGTTTTGCGAGGAAACTTCTAGTCATGCGTGGGATCGATGAGTTTGATTGCATTATTGTTACCGAAATTACATTTACATTCCAGTTTTATTAAAAAAAGATTATAAATCAGCAAATCTATTAATACCAACTTAAGCATTAAAAATGGAAATCCTTAACTTCTTGCAGATGAATTTAATGTATTAATCACTACTAATTATTGTAAGAAATATTAAATTAGGGTGTTGAGTTATTATAAAGCGAGCCATGGGGATGTACATGTGAAATTTGAAATGTGTTAATTGGATCTCCAGAGTACACAGGTTTACAAATTGAAAAAAAAATGTGTACATTTTTCCTACGTATTTTAAACCGCTAACCTCGAAATTCACATTGATTTTTTTTATGGGTTGGTTTTCGAGATATGAATTTTTGAATGATTTCATAGCAAACCTTTCTATTTAATTCAAAATAATGTTTTTTTGCAATTATCTCGGTAAATACTTTGTGGAAACTATTGAATAAGATACTAAATCATTCAGCATAATAAGCTTTAAAAATAATGTAAGAAGGCCGATGCTATCAAATAATTAGGGGAGCCAATATTAACACATTTCAAAATTTAAATGTAAATCCCTAGGGCCCGCTTTGCAATTCAACACCCACTATATGTGGATCTATGCGTCTTTATGCATATGTTTATGTAAATTTTGTTTATTTTATCTATTTTATTATATTAGTATTTAATATCCAAGTATTATTCTGTTACCGAAGGATTAACGTAATTGTATCAGGGACGGGACGGTCCCTCCAAATGTAAATTTTGTAAAGAGACTCGCTCTTCAGGAACCTTAGACACAATGAACTGGTCCCCTTGAGCAGACGAGTGCGGTCTGTTTCTTTCCCATACCCTCCCAAATTTTAAGAAGGAGATGAATACCCGAAAATTTGGAGGAGACGGTGTGATCGCGATCGCTGTATCCATCTTTGGATTTTTCAGGTAGCAAATCTTCTATCGCATTATTTACAGCTGCATGGATGACAAGTGGTATGTAAAGCGGCTCTTGAAAATCACTATCTTCATTAAACATTTTGATAATAACCGTTATCACAGAAATATGCAAAACTGAATTTAACTTCACTGATATCATAGGAACAACAAAACATGACCGTTTTAATTTCATTATCGTTACGAACCCCATATCATAAAAAAATCGATTTTATTTTTTAGTAGCGTGATTTTTATTATTGTATCGTCATGGATACAACGCATAAAAACGTACTCATATCTCCCTTGGGAGTTATGAAATTATGGCTCCCTCAATTTTCTCCCCCTGTTTATCTGATAAATAAAAGGCCCGCTTTGAAGCTGGGCAATTGTGCGACGAATTTTTTTCGATACAGGAATGAATTTTTTAACGATGTTTATATAGTACGAGTTTTATTTTCCAACCGTGCGTTTTTTAACGTCAAATCAAATGATATAAAGGTCAGTTGTTGAAACGAAAGCGGTTTGTTTTAAAACAAACTAATAGCAACCATGCAAATACTATATGTCTACTAATTACGTAACCAAAAAATCGTGTTACTTTCTCCGATTTGATGAAATGTTACCAAAAGCTTTTCAATTCTTCAGATTGCCAAATAAAGCGTTTCGAGATTCTCCGACCTTTTTCAAAAATGATCGGAAAATCTCGAAACGGATAGTTCTGTTGAAATTTCGATTTCAATACTTTCTTCAATTTCATATGGAGAAAAAATCATAAGATTTGGCCAAAAAAATGCATTGAAAAGTTTTACCAAAAATCTAAAATTTTAATTCAAGCTCCTACTGCACCCAAAATTGGCTACAAAAATCAATCTTTTTGTTTAAAAAATATTTAGAAAAATTAAACAAAAACACAAATCAATTGACACAAAAAACAAAAATTCAAACAAATTAAGTAATTCCCTAAACATAAATCCCGCACTCTATGTTCTAGATAAATATCAAAGCAAATTAATTTTATCTTAAAATAACCCCTTAAATTCCTCCTTTTAAAAAATATTTAAAAAAATAAAAAAGAACAAAAAATAAATCAATTGACGCAAAAAAATACAAAAAAAAATCAGGCAAAATAAGTAATTCCTTAAACATAAATCCCGAGGACTATATGTACTAGATAAATATCAAAGTAAATGAATTTTATCTTAAAATAACCCCTATATTTAAATTGAAACACGTTAAAACCAAAAAATATAAAATTAAATAAATAACTTAAAATTCAGGGCGGAAGACCTCTGGTCAATTGCCCATTGGGGTCATTTGTAAAAGTGTCTCAATAAATGTAGTGTCTCCCTCTACCCTAAAATTATTATAAAACCTTGAAAATGCAGTAAAAAAAATAAAAAAATTAGGTTGCAAAATCTAAAATAAAGGACAAAAATACTTGTATCAAAAAACTAGAATACTGGCAAAAAGCGCTCACAGTCATCACCAATTCAGGTTAAAAATCTAAAATATATACCAATGAAAAATTCGCTCATAAAAATCAATAATTAAGTTAAAACAACTAAAATAAATAAGTAAAAACGTCGAAAATTTTAAACATACATTCAAAACTCTGTCCTGAACATAATCGATAATTTTGATAAACAAATCGAAAATTTTGTCGAAAATAAAAAATATTTTTCAAACACATTACACTCCATCAATTCACTAGTTCGAATCATCAGGACAGTTAAGCAACATAATTCTACTTTTCGCTTTTGCTCAAATATTAACTTCAAGATAGGGCAGAAAGACCTTAGGTCGACAGCCCGCACAGACTTCAAATTATAAAGTGTTAATTTAAAGATGTTAGTTATTTAGGGCAAAAAAATAAAAAAATTGGAACAAAATATACAGGTGCAGATCTGAAATATGGGCCAAAAAATGCACCAAAAAATTGAAGATCCAAGTAAAACAAAAATAATTCGCCATTTTAAACCCCAAAACTAACTCCTTATCTCAAAATGAGTTTCCAATCGGAACAAATAATGGCCAAAATGTATATAAAAACAATTCAGGTTAAAAAATCTAAAACAAAAAGCAAAAACAAACCAAAAAACTTTAAAGTACCGACAAAAAATTCAAAACTTCACGTCACGCATAGAAATCAATAATTCACGTTAAAAAATCTAAAATTGCTCTAAAACCAAACATTTTAGACTAATCATTCGAAAATTTAGGCCAACATAAAGAATATTTAGCCCAAAAATTTAAAAAACATTTACATAAAACAGAATTATATACCAAAGATAAAATATCGGCAAGAAAATAAAAAATCTCGGTTTAAAAAATAAGAAATGCAAATTATAAAAATTAGAAATTCAAGGAAAAATTATTTGCCATTTTCGCACCCAAAATAACTCTTTAGCCTGAAGTAAGTTTCCGACCAGAAACTCGGAAATCTTTTATTTTTTTTAATTACTGGTTTATAATTATAAAACGATAATAATTACTGCAAATTTATGTTAATAATAATTGTACAGAATGCTAAAATGAATAACTTATAAGGAATCATTTTTTTCCCTTCAATTTTTGAGTAAACTGAGTTTTTTAATTTGAAGTATAATTTTTCCATCTTTTATAATTTTGACGTTTAAAGCTACGCGCACACTTATCAGAATCGGACGGACGGCACGCATCGGCAAAAATTGCTTAACCCAGTTGTAAACGAGTCATTGCATATTTATCGGTACGGCATGAAACGGATAAATGTGCGTTGACTCGTTTACAACTGTGTTAGGCAATTTTTGCCGATGCGTGCCGCCCGTCCGATTTCTCGCGTAGCTTTAAACGTCAGTGTCATGTGAGTCTAGAAAACGCTCGATGTACTTTTAAAATATGATTTAAATAGAAAATAAACCATGAAAACGTAAATATAAATGACTATGATACCATCAAGTCGGAGAAAGTTTTTTTATTTTTTTGTCGTTATTTTAGAGTTTCGGATCGTATCTTAATTTGAGCTTGTGTTATTTTTGGGGCAAATTATTTCTGGACCAGAATTTTTGTGCTCATATTTTAGATTTTTTGCCTGTTTCTTCGGTTTTTTTCCTTGAAATTCTTGATTTTTTTTTTCATAAATATTCTTTATTTTGGTCCCAATTTTTAAATGATCTGTTGAAATTTCCGATTTTTTTTGGTCAGCATTTTTATTTTTAAGCTCGTGCTTTCGATTTTTGGTTTGATTTTTGCCACAACTGTTAAATTTTGACTTGTATTTTGGATTTTATGGTCCAAATTTGTGATCTTATGTCCTAAGATTTCTATATTTGGCTGAAATTTTCCATTTGTTTATTAAGATTTTCGATTTTTTAATCTGCATTTTTTATTTTTAGCCTCAAATTTTCGGTATTTGTTCTATATTTTGTTTTTTTTGTCCTATATTTTAAATTTTTAAATTTCCAATTATAGTTTCTGTTCGGAAACTTACTTTGAGCTACAAGGTTATTTTGAGGGTGAAAATGGCAAACTATTTTTCCTTTACTTGATTTTTTTTATCTGCATTTGTTGATTTCTGGCCTGTAACTTCGTTTTCTACTCAAAATTTTTGATTTTTGGCCTAAATATTGTTTATTTTAGTCTAAATATTCTTTATTTTGGCCTTAAAATTTAGGTTGTATGGTAAAAGTTTCGATTTTTAGTTCGCATTTTTGATATTTAGGTCCTAATTGTTGGTTTAAGTTTTAGATTTTTTGTGTTATACTCGTATTTTAAATTTTCTAATCTGAATTATTGATTTTTATGCGGGATTTTTTTGCCCGTATTTACGAGTTTTTTTGGTCGGTTTTTGATATTTTGCCCTTTACTTTAGGCTTTTAACTTGAATTATTGTTTTTTTGTTTAATTTTTTTTTGTATTCTTTTCGAGTTTCTGGTCGGAAACTTATTTTGAGCCAAAGAATTATTTTAGGGGCTAGCTAAATATTTTTTCTTTTACTTGAATTTTCAATATTTTGCTTTGCATATTTTTGGTCCATATTCAAGGTCTTTACCTGTTCTTCGCTTCAATTTATTCAAAATTTTTAATTTTTTTGCCTAAATAATCTTTATTTTGGACAACATTTTCGATGTGTTTTTAGTTTGCGTTTTTTATGTTTAGGCCATAGTTTTCGATATTTGGATTTTTTGGGCCCATATTTTAGTTTTATTGTTTAATTATTGGTTTTTATGAGCGAATTTTTGGTTGGGGAATATTTTAGATTTTTAACCTGAAGCAGCGATTTTTTATTTTTCCCAGTATTTTCAAGGTTTTGGTATAATCATCAAATCGGAGAAAGTAACATGATGGCCACATCACCATTTTTCTCTAATAGGTAATAATGATTTTATGAAAAATATTTTCAAACAAAAGATGTCTATTTCTTTGTTGTCTTCTATATTTGTTTAAATGTTTTTGTGATATTTTTCATATATAAAGAAATATTGGAAAAAATTAAAAAAAAAAAAACAGTTAAGGTGAACACCCACTTCTGGTGTGCGAAATTTTACCAAAAGCTTTCAGTTCTTCGGATTGTCAAATAAGACTTATATTCAAAGTTTCAACTGCTTTATTGGTTTTTAAGATACAGCGCACACAGACACATTTTTTTCCAGAAATCTTGAAATGTCCTCCAGCGATGGATATTTTCGTAAAAAATATATATTTTTGAATTTTTACGATCACAATACTATTTCGTACTTCGTAACGGAGAAAATAAAAATACTTTATGCACCACGAGATATATTCATGTGTTTTAGCTTCGGTTAACGCCTCGGGAAAACTAGTATACACGACTCGCCACGAAAGTATCTTTACCTGGCAGGGCATACTGGGCCAGAGTGTCAATCTAGTGCGACTGAATTAACCCTTAGCGAACGAATTCTGCAACATCTGCGATATTATAAATTAAGTTACCGGTGCATCCACCAAAAGTTAAATTCACAAATAAACTCATTCTAGTTGTCTGCAAAGTGATGGTTGTGACTACTATAAACTAGCTCGTTAGCTAAGAGTTAATTGAGCATTTTTCTTGCTTTAGTAATAAAGCAATTCATTTGTTAAAATTCCTTCAATCTACTGGTCAATGTTCTACAAAAATGCGATCGTTCGTTACGAGTTAAGACGGTCTTAATCCTTGGACTATTCAAGACGAGTTTGTGGACCATTATAGTTTCTAAGGTCGCTGAATTTGAGTATGTAATCAGATTTGTTAATTTCAAAATGGCGGATATTTTTTTAATCTTTGGTTTTCAATGAAAATGAATATCATGCCCTTTTTGATGTCTCTGATTCCTATTTTGGAATACAAATTTAAATACAAGTGGCGGATCCATTAGAGCGGAATTTTTTTGTAAAAAATCTTTGGTATTCAATCAAAATGAATAACATTCAGTTATTCAGATTTCAAATTTGAAATAAAAATTTCAATATTCAGCATGACGGTCCAATACGGCATTATAGTTTTTCTAAAAAAATCTTTGGTATTCAATCAAAATGAATAACATTCAGTTTTTGATGCCTCAGAATCCAAATTTGAAATAAAAATTTCAATATTCAGAATGACGGTCCAATACGGCCTATAATATGTTGTTAAATATTTAGATTTTTTACGTTTGCAGAAACAAGATTAGAAATAATCTAGCCAATTAACTCCTTCACTGAGTGATTTATAAATGCCCAACTAAAATACTGCACTTATTGATTTAAAATATAATGTTGTATGTATTAAACACCTCATGGTACTAACGAGAACAAAAAAAAACATCCGTGTCTATTGTTACAGAGAACGAATCAAACTTTTGTTTATATTTGAATATCAAATATTCTGACTAATGCCGAAGATATTGAAACAACTCTTTTAAAAAATCAGTTTTGGTTTTTATTTTTTTACGACTTTATTACTCGCACTTTGTTGTGGCGCTTTTGTAAGCCCTTCGAGAAAATAATGTTATTTGTCAAATACGAGTTTTTGTAGTTTATCAACTTTTTAAAATACGCACCTGGAATTTTTATTTAATTATCAAGTAGCTTTTCACCTCTCAAAACTAATGATGCATGACATGTTTGCCATAGGTGTTATTTGATAATTTTTAAAAATTGAAGTAATAAAAGTTCAGATCCGAATTAAAAAAAATAAGATGCTAGTATCTAAATAACTAAACGTCGTATTTTCAGAATCATCTTACAAAAGAGTCTAAAGAATATCCTCTTCGTTTTTAAAAATAATCAGTAATAAAGTTGTAAAAAAATTAAAACTAAAATTATTTTGTTTCGGTGTTTTCTAAATATCTCCGAAAGTAGTTGGAATATTTTAAATTTCTTTTTAAAAAATTATTCAGCATTAAAACGCGCAACTTGGCTTTAATGTACCCACTCTTTTATTTGTTATAGTTACCGATTAAAGCAATGCTAATGCATCGAATTTGAAACTTGTAACAGCTTGTATAAGTAATATAATATAGATGACCAATACAATCAATCGATCAAATGTTTATACAAATGTTGCCAATTTTCCCTGACTCGCATTGTTTTATAACTCACAATAAGGTGCGCAAACTTTACTCCCCTCGAGAATTTTTTTTTTCATCAAAGGAAAGAGAAAGTTTGAGTAATATAAAAAAAATGCAATCTCGGCGAGGAAGCACGAATATCACGCATCAATAATACAGTGCCCAATCTAAGAAGTTAGACAAGCTGAGATGGAGAAAATCAGTAAACACCAACAGGTTTAACGAAAGTGGAAATGTAACACAAGGTAGGAATAATAACACTACATTTTACCCTCATGTATTGAACTTGCCAAAAACACAATTTGACTTTGAAGAAATTTAGCAATTGAATAAAGGTTTAAAATACAGTTCATAACACAATCATCGTAAAAATACCGAAATACAGATACAGAAATAATCTTAAGAAATTTACAACTTAACCGCATAAAAGCAAACAGCTTACATATTTTTAAACACGACAACAAACAGGAAAGAAAAACTATCTCCAGAACTTAAAGCAATTAATAACATTAAAAATAAATTAAAGGAACAACTAATACTGCGTAAAGTAGATAAAGGTAAAACAAATACAATCATGTCAAAAAGTGAGTACTTAAAACTCCAAATTTAAAAAACAATTCAAACATCTGTGATCCTAAAAAATCACAAACTAATAGAAACGAATCAGAAAGCACCAGAATTATAATTCGTATAAGACTGGTTACTTGCTACATAAACGCACCAGATTACAAGCTATGTAAAACGACAAACTCAATGATACCTAATTTTAGTAATCTCAAATTAAAGTACGCTAAAACTAAAAATTCATCAGAACTCACTAAAAATATCAAAAATTTCAACATACCGGATAATGCAAAATTGATAACGTTTGATGTAAAAAGTTTATTCAAATCAATTTCAACCAAAAAAACCAAATCAGTGTCATAAACATCCATTTTAAACACATCACATGCTAACGAACAAAAAATTAACTACTACTATTATTAAATACATGTCTAAATCAGATTTTTTTTTAATTTAATAATAATTTTACCAACAAGAAGTCGGATTACCCATAGGCTCACCACTCTCCCAATTACTTGCTGATATCTTTATCGATTCATTTGAAAAACTTTATTTAATACATTACCACATAAAAACTAATATACTGAAGGAAAAAAAATAAACACTTGAAATTCGTGAAATTTCGATCATTTTCAAACCGTCATAACTCGGTGTATTTTCAATCGATTTTGATGAATATTTGAGGGCGAAAAACTTTGAAGTGTCTTATTTAAAGTCATGCATGCGAAATTAAACGTAACCCCTCCTGCCCCCATTCTAGCGCCCCTGTGAAAAAAAAGTTTTTTCTTTTTCTGGAAACCATGTCCAATTTTGAATATGTCTACGGAGTTGGAAACATTTTCTTGACTCGATCCACCATAAAGTCATTAAAATTTGATCAATTCCCTATGCAGGTCTCAAAGAACGAAGTTTCTACGACGATTTTGCACGAAGTTATGGGTGTTTGAAAAAAGTGCATTTTGAGGTTTTTCGCACATAACTCAGTGAGTTTTCAACCAAATTTGATGATTCTTTCGAGAAAGAATCCCATTTTGGCTCCATAGACATCGCCAAAGTTGGACATGGTTTTATTTATTTCATAGTTTAATTCACTGATTAAACAGCATTCGATTATCTCAAAATGATTATAACATTCTATAGCATTGAACTAAATCTGATCAAAGAAATAGTATGAAACAATAAGGTATTAATAATAATGACAAAGTAATAGATAAAATCTTATACAATAAAAAACAAAAACAGTTTATGAATCACTTTTATACAAACTACGATGAATAGAATAAGGTTTGGTCAAGAATAAAACTTCTTACAAACAATAAAACAACTATAAAGATACAGAAGAAAATAAGTGGTATTTACGAAATTACGTGTGGTGATTGTGAATCCGTGTATAATGGTTCAATTTCAAATTGGCTAGTTATGACGTGGCAAATGGGTGAGCGTAGGGTGGGCGTAGGGTGGACGAAGGCTATCGTCATAAAACGGAGTGCGTTCGTTTGGGACATTCAATAACAAAAATTATCATAATCCATTGAAAACGGCGTGCGTTCCCTCTGGGAGCACGCACGTGTCTGGAGGCAGTAAACCCGATTTTTGTCTCCGATTGTACTTGTCAATTGCACGTTCCTCGAGCTTGTATTTTTTCTACATAAAAAAAGTTGCCAGTAAAGCTTTCGAATTCTAGCGCAATTTGCAATTTTTCTATGGCTTCCCCCTTGTCTATAACTTACCATTGGCTATTAAACTAAGTATATGTGCTTAATAGTTATTTATGTATAAGGGCATTAGGAAGTTTATCGGATACGAGGGCGACAAGCGTGAATTTAAGCCGCCCAAGGGGTATAAACATCAAGTAATGCTCACGACGTATACAAACTTTAATGTCTTACTCATTTTTCTGTTTAGCCTCGGAAAGGTTTAATCTGCCATTTTTGACATTTCAAGCACATCGACGTGATTCAAGTTACAGTTGTGACGTAATTAGCGAGCGTTTATGTGGCCCTAGGAGATTTAATACTACGTAACATATCGTTAAATTTAGTAATAATGTCGCAATAATGTATGATATAAAAAAATCATTACATTACATTTTCCATACAGCATTTATGCTGGCGAATAAAACTTTTTGCCCAGGGGCGCACAAGCCCTTTTAAATAAACAAACAACACTAAGCCACGGCCAACGGGAATCCTACAGGAGATTAAACAAAGGCAGTTTCAAGCATTTGTCCTACTTTCACACATTGATATTACGATACCTAGATTGTACGGATAGTAAATAATAAAATGGTGAATCTCGCGAATTCTCAAGTGATGACCTTCTCTAACAACCCTTTTTTCTCTCAAAAATATTGTTTTCATTCACTTATTGCGTACCGGTAGCTCGAATTTCGCGTACAGTTTGATTTCTTTTTAAGTTTAAGTGATAAAGATCAAGTTCAACGAATCATGAATAATGAATAATATTTATTTCAGAGAGACACAATCCCAGGTTTATATCTGTTCGGGTATTAATATCGGGTTGTTTTCGTCGCAGTAACGAAAATAAACTAGCGCCGTTTTAAATTTGGAACGGTGGGAAAGACCCGAATAAAATTACCACTTTCGAAAAATGCAACAAAGTAATAGTCCTACACTTTGTGGAATCATTTATTTACTGTCGAAATAAATACAAACAAATTAAAACCGTAAACTTAAACTGTTGCTTGGTATACTTTTGATAATAAATTATCATTGCGTCTGCGTTCAAAGCATATTACAACTAAGATAATTTCTAGAACAATTGTTATAATATTCTCATTATTTCATGGCTAATTGTTATTTCTTTTAAATAAATTCATTTTTTTTATAAATGAGTATATCAGGTCCGATGTAGGATTCAAAAGAAAAAAACATGTCTTTCTATTGAAGCCATAGCCAACTACGGTTTCTATTTAGAAATATGCAAGTTTGTGTTATATCTCAGAAACTAGTGTAGATCGAAAATTAAAAAAAAAATGGTGATGTGGCCATCATGTTACTTTCTCCGACTTGATGGTATCATAGCCATTTATTAGTTGCCCCTGAAGCTGCATTTACTCATTGCAGTATTCATCGTGAAGCTTTAGTAACAAAAGGAATCCTCGAAAATTTGCAATTTTATGCCAAGACATGGGATGGCTTTCCAGAGGCAAAGTTTTAAATCGTCTTTTCGAACTTCGATTAGGAGTGCAAGCTTTTCTATTGACTTCAAAATTTGATTTGAGAAAGTGTTTTTTTGATGAAATGTGATTGGTCCGTTTATCATGTTTAGCTGATATTTTTGGAAGGTTGAACGATTTAAATTTAGGTTTACAAACCAATTTTTTTACCGTTAATTATAAAATGACAAGTAAAAAAATTTTCACGCGAACAAAAAGAACAAATAATAGATATGTCAAGTGATTCCACTGCAATGGAAAACTTAAACAAAAAAAACACTGATTTAATTTTGGCTTCAAAAAAGAATAGATTTTATAGACATAGCAAACATTGCTATTCAATAAGTAATTGTGGAGGCTTTCACTTCGTGATACATTTTGAATAATTCAAATAAAACGAATAACTTTGTTAGTATCACTTTATTTAAATAAAGTGATACTAACAAAGTTATTCGTTTGAATCATTGCTATTCAGTTTTTAATAATAAGTTTTTTTTTCTGTACGACGTATTTAAACCAAATTTAAGATTAAAATTAACTAACGTAAAACCAGAAATATAAAAAATTGTATCTGCAAAACAGGGGAAAGGATCGCATGGAATATTTTATTTTTACTGTTTTTACGTTTTTTTTTTTTGTTGTAAACTTTTAAATATATTTTATTTTCAAATGTATGAATGTATTTTTTGTTGAATAAAAATATGAATAAAAAGTAAACATTTTTTTTTTCAAATGCTGGTGGTACTATAGTTTATGTGATTTCCTTATGGTGGTACGTGATAAACAAACCTCTGCTATAGAGTATTTGTTTTATTAAGGACAATGCTGAGCTAACCAGAACAAGAAGTAAGAACCTGAAGGAACCACCACTGATATTACTTCTCCAGGTTCTGTACATCCGTTACTTTATTTTATTTACAAATAAATAACATTTTATTTCCCATAATTAGTCTTCTCATCTTCTCGTTTTCATAATTTTTCATATTGTCAGTTTCTCAACTTATCTACTTATCCTCTTATATTCCTTCTAACCCCCCTCCCCCCTTCCAGAATATAATTCTTCTTTTTTTGGAGAACCGCCTCAACAAATTTTTCAAACTTATCTCAGTTTCTTTTGTTTTCCAGCAATAAAATGGAATTTCCGATAGCAATTTCGTTACCTAACTCTAAATTTAGATTATCTCTCTCCCTTGACCACGCACTACAACTCAACAACGTGTTTGCAGCAGTATCATCTTCTTCTAAACAAAACTGACTATACACTATCGGACTTAGTTAATTTCTGAAACATCCGTAACCACCCAGAATTTATGTGTGATAGTTCACCTTGCTTTCTTTCTATCCAAATTCTAACTTCCGGTATTATTTTTTGTCCATCTTTCTTTCATACAGTTTATCCATCTTTCTTGCCATTTATTGATTATGAATTCTTTCGTCCGTTTTTTTACAATTATTTTATCTAACCTCAATTATAAAACATATTCTTGCCCTTTCCTTGATTAATAAGTCGCCAGGGGTTGATCGATCCTAGACCTCTATACCATCTTAATCCTCTTCTTAATTTCTCACAATTTAGTTTGCCACCAGTGCAGTTAGATCCAGCTGCTGCCGCATACGTTAATTTAGATTTACTAACTACCCCTAATAATCTTCTTTTGCATTTCTCCATATTTTGCAGAATTCTTGCAATTGCCATCTCATAATTTATTGCAATTTTAACTGCTCTTATCACCTGTTTCATTTTTGTTGTTATCTAAAATTATCCCTAAATATTTTATCGATTTTCTAATTTCAATTTCATGTCCTAAAATTGCTAACTTATCAATGAAATTTTTATGTCCACCCTTTTGGTAGATAAAATCAGGATATAATCTGTAATCCAGTTTATTATTTATAAACTAAGATTTGCTTTAATTTTAAAAGTATCCAAACATTTATCTCTAATAACCACAGCCAAATCATCTACAAATCCAAACAGAAATGTATCCTGAGGCAATTCCTGTTTCAAAACTTAATTTTATGATATACAGGGTGTATTTGAAATAACAAACGGGCTCGTAACCACAAAGAGATTATATTATTTTTAAACAATATTCGCAATTATTTTGTTTATAACTATAACAAAAAACCCGTAATTAATTATTAAAGTTAATGAGTGAAAATACGCAACATGTTTGGGGGCAGTGGTAATGTGCGTAGGAAATATCTGAGTGCTCTTTAAGCGTCAATGAACTTGAGGACTGTTTATCTTTTACAAAAAAAAAACGTTGCGATAACACTTCAAATTTCGGAGGCAAGAAATCGTATCTCGCGTTTTAAATAAACAAACACACATTCTATGCAGACCTAATTAAATGAGATAAGCATCAGTTCTCAAAATGTTTAAAAAACTTCGAAAAATTAGGAAAATTCAAAATTTTTTTTTCGAATAAATTTTGACGGAAATGGGTTCGCAAATATTTTGTGTATGTGCCCTTAAATGCCTGTTCGTTATTTCAAGTACACCCTGTATTCAACACAAATGGATTCCACAATCTTATTCCATGGAAGGCTATTAAATGCATTTTTGATGTCTAAAGTTATTATTACGCAGTATTTTCATTTTATAAATGGGTCTTAATTTGCTCCTTTGCAATTTTTTTAACCTCAAAAATTACATTTTTGTACATCCAAATTAGTTATTACTCAATCCTTCATCTCCTATTACATCTGAGATGCGCCCATAAATCAATTTTTTGAATAATGTTCCAATTACGTCTAACATGCTTTTGGAATGACGCATTTTGCAATTTTCCGTGGTTTGGAAAAAATCCCTTCTTTTAAGAGTTAATTGGAAACATCTTCTTGTCTGGATTAAGCTTAACAAAACTCTAAAATTTAATTCGTAATTTTGTCAGGTCCTGTGCTTTCTTATTTTTCAGTGTACTCCCTGCTTTAAGCAGTTCTTAATTTATTTCTGTAATATCTCCATTAATTTCAATATTCTTAGTTTCCATCAGTTGTTTTTTCGGAAAAACTAAATCGTTTACGGTACTTGTTTTTCCTTCAGCTAAAAAAAGTTCATATATATACGGTGTGTTTCAAAAGGAATAATCTTAGTCATCTATGAATTCAAGTGCGCATGACGAAACATTCGTAGTTGTCATTCAGACAGTTAACGTTAAATGTTGACAATTGTACAAAAAGAGTTACTTCAATTCATATACGACTGCGAATAATTTATTTTGGAAATACACCAAATATATGTAATGAGGAGGAAAATAAAAAAATAAACAAAAACTCGATAAGCATGATATTATCAAAAATCAATTCTTCGATTTTGGTTGTTCTCTGGTCTATGCTCACTGCATTGAAAATACTGAGTTTCAGAACCACATTTTACTTTAGAAGTGATGAATCAGGTTGTAGGCCTTTTGCAAGATGGCGCAAAACAAATCGTAGTAGTTGAACTTTCTGAAATTTTGAAAATCTGAGTTGAGTATATCACTGCGTCTTTGTGTAATATTATGAACGCATCACTAAAATATGCAGTTCTAATTCCAATTTATAAGATTCTGACAGTATTGATAATTATTAACCTTATTATTATCAATTTTCTCTAAATTATTTGAAAGAATATTCTGTGAAACACTTTTTGGTTTTCTACATAAGAATTCAATAATAAGTCCATCACAACATGAATTCATAGCCAATAGAAGGACAAATACAGCGTTATATGAATATATTCGAGGGGTGTTATCAGCACTTGAAAAAAATAAGTTGCCTGTGGAATGTTCCTAGACTTATCGAAATCTTTCGATACCATTGACTAACCAATACCATTAACCAAATTACAAAACTACGGTGTGCGCGATATTCTCCTTATATGGTTGGAATTAGAGATGGGCAAAATTACTCTTTTTTGCGATCTGTTTCACAAGAACTGTCTCAGTGAAAAGAGTCTACTTCAATATGTATCATTAATTTTAAAGAATCGATTAATCGGAACACTAAGGCCCACTTGCACCATTTTTCCGTTAAGTCTAACTTATATTTTAAGTCATGCTTAAAAGGAAGCGTCGTGCACCATAGGAATTAATACAATTGCTTTAGTAAGCAAGCTCAAAGTGTTGCAACATCGCAAAATCTTGCGATTTTCACTTTTTTTTTTGGCGACATGGGTGTCCTTTTCTCAGCTGAGCCTTTTTACGCAAACAGCGTTGTTGTACGAAAAGGGAAATGGTGAAAACTCGCCATAATTATTAAGAATTCGACACTTTATTAAATATTTTTTGTAGCCATAATGGCAGTCAATTTTATAACCGTTTTCTTCATCAGAATAAGATAAATTGATTGGCTTTAAAAAAATTTATCTAGAAAAAATTGCAAAAAGTTAGCAAGTCACCATGAACTTTTTGAAAAAAGTCTATTTTTTCAGACTTTGAACGGCCGTAGCGGCTGAACGATGAATCCAATTTGAACGCTCTGTGTTCCTTGTATTTCAATAAGTCGGATTTAATTAAAATTGGCGATTTAGAATTTTTGACGGAAACCTGAAAAATCATCCAAGGGTGCCCCCCTTCTTACTTTTTTCCAAAAATTGCATTTGAAATGATTTCCTGAAGAAACCACTGGTTCTATTCGGGGTTTGTATACATCACCGTAAAGATGTCTTCTAGTCCCTTCAGAAAATGTACTTGCGCAACAACAAATGAGCATTTGAAGCCCGCGTCAGCAAAGCAAACTCGAAAATCGAAAAAATCGAAAAAAATAATTTTCTTAATAATCATCGTAGACCCTCATGTACGAGTGTAGAAGAAATAGAAAGTGATGTTAGTAGTTTTTATAGCATTTATAAAATGAGCCAAAAGATCTGAAAAACTTGGCAGACCTAGTAAACCATCTTGCAAGCAATACTTCCGTTGACCCAAAAGATCTAATGGCAGGAATAAATATATCAAGTGGTGCTGCAAGACAATTTGGTTTAAAGATTGAGCAAATAAACCCTTACAAAGCACTACTGGGTTTTTTGGAAATTTTGAAAAAACCTGGTAGCCCTGATATTCTCTCTCTGATATATGAAAGTGTTCTGAATTTATTATCTGGTGAAGAAAATCGTGAAAATTCATTGCTTGAAGAATTTAGTGATTGTGTGAGTACAGCAGCTAACCAATTTAGCAGAAGTAGGAATGAATCTGGGTTCTGTGATGTTCCCTGCTTTAAAACCTATAGCTGAAAGGTTAAAATGGATAAGTGAACATATAGCTTTATTTGCAGCAGAATATACCGCTATAACTAAAGCAATCATGTATACCATAGCTGCACTAATAACCCCAACTATGGATTAGAAAGAAGTGAAAAAAGGCTGAAAAGTGGGTAACCTCTAAGTTATTTCATCCCAATATAGGAGGTTACCTATGAAGAAAGATATTACAGAACTTTACTGTTGCGTCGAGGATTTTTGTCGCACGGTCGGTGAGAATTTTCACTTTGATATTTGTAAATAATACACGATGGTTTCAAATATTTATTGTCCAAGTTCGCGACGATATGCTCCTATCAAACGGCAGAAAACCCACTGGAATACCAGGAATTACCACTCCAGAAGTCCTTGCCATAATACTATTAATGCGTAAAGAAATCTCCGTGCATAAAAAAGAGAGGTTTTGTCATTATCAGCCAGTATTTTGAAAGTTAGGCCAAGTAAATTTAAATACCGGAACAACGGCAATTAGTCCAAATTATGATAATGATCAGCTCTATTCCAAACCAGTTGCCTGGGATAACCGAAGTTAATAATTTTCATGAGTTCTAAATCGTCTTCAAAAATATCGCCCACACCAAAGTTTAAGTCTTCAAGTGCCATTTTAAATATACTAGGAGCCTTGTTATTGAAAATAAATTAATGTGCATAAATATCTGTCACAAGGGACTACCGATGGAACAAATTGAAGGTTATGTTTGCAGACTTAAATTTTAAGCGGTCCATTACGACGACTTATTTAAAGTCTTGCTTAAGCTGTGCTTAAAGTATGGTGCAAGGAAAATAATCACTTAAGAGTTGCTTAAATTTTAAAAATGCTTTAATCATAGCTTAATTCCAATGGTGCAAGTAGGCATTAATCACCTAAAAAAATAATCGAACTGAAAAAAAAGTTACCCATCTCTAGTTGGAATCATAGTTGATTGGTAGAAAGCACTCGGTAAGGACATTCAAATAGAGGCACTGATATCTTATCAAAACAATTTAATGTCTCCATGGGTGTTCCTCAAGGAAGCATTCTTAAACCGTTACTCTTTATCCTTCCGGAAGTTGCAAGTAGTGAGGGTCTCATTTTTAACTATGCAGATGATACCAGCATTCTAATTAACTAACTTTCTGGAAAAAATAGAAAAGGGCAATACCCTTATGTCTTCCGTGGAGAGTTGGTTCATTCAAAATATAAGTTAACGCTAAACTAAGAAAAATCAAATCGTGAACCAAACACTATTAACACATTGATTGTCACCTTAATAAAAAAAAATATTTAGGTAACCAGTTGATTTACGTCTTAAAATATGTACTTTTCGTTAAATTCATGTATTGGGCAATTCTACATTGTTTAAAATCACTTTTAGTTCTAAGGTTTAAACGTAAGATTTTCCCCATTGAAGCCCCGCGACATGCACGTGTGCCGCTACACAAGGTCAAACAAGATTTACAACGTGTCAAATTTTATAATCTAACAACAAATTGCGAAGAAAAATATGAGTCACGAGTAAAATCAAATAAAATTGTGTGATGTACTTTTTATCCGAAGATGGCGGGGTAGAAGATGTTGGGTGATGTTGAAGGTTCTTGTGATTCTTCAGTTTGTTTAGATAAAATCGACTGTATAATATTTATTGAGTATATAAAAAAAAATTCAAGAGACCTAAATGTTTATAATCGTTCAGGCCATCTACTTAATATGTCCATATAGTTAGAGGAACTTTGAACAGTATTCATGTGTGCGGCACAATGGGAATGCTGCGTGGCGATCAACGTGTTGACACCGACTTCGTTAATACCAAATAGAAATCAATACAATAGATGCAATTGTACAAAGTTTTTAGGAGTTTTTGTAGACGAAACTCTCAGATTTTCCCAACATATTAATTAAGCTAGTGTGTTCCGCATATAAAAGACAGCACTCAGTATCTTAACTAAACTCAATTACTTTGATAACTGCAGAGGAGTATTTAAGAGTAATAATATTTTAACACTATGCAATATACATTTTTGAGTGTATCAAATTTATATGAAAGCACACGGAGGAATTTAGAGATAATGCCCAGTAACTATAATGCCAGACATGATCAGACGTATACCATTCCTGCACGTAGCCTAACTGCTTATGAAAAAGGGGCTCATTACGCGTGTATTAAGTCACATAATCAATTACCAGAATACGTAAGAAGATCATAGAAAATCGAGTTTGTATACCTTCTTATGTAACATGGAACCAAATACTTTTTTTTCTAAATGTTGAAAACTATATGTGTATATTTATTATGACTTTCTTTTTATTGTACAACCATTTTTTTGTAATATTTGTCGTTGAAAAATAAATGTAATATAAGTGTTTCCCAAAGTGCCATCAGTCACTTATGGAGGCGTTTTAGAAAAACAGGAATTCCTGTCCAACAATATTCAGGACGTGGACGTTCTCCAAAGTCAGCTCAGGGCAGATATCAGATTTTAGATACCAGAAGGTATCATACGATTGCGGCACCTAAATTGGTTACAGAGTTACAGAGGGCGGATAACGGAATCGTTGATAGAGATATTTTAATGAATCGCCTCCACGAAGCCAATCGTCATTATAGAAAATCACTCAGAAATCCACCTCTGTCCAAAAGTAATTGTGGAGCAAGATTAGACCGGTATCAAGATTTTTACAATTGGGATGAAAATGATCGGGCTAAAGTGCTGGTAATTACAGCTTGGCAACTTATGAGTTTTGGGGGTAAAATATAATTTTATATTAAGTGAGGAGGCGGAAGTGTTTTCAGGGTATTTTGAAAAATTTTGGAAATAAGGACCTATTTTTTGCTCATCAGACATATTTTCTATTTTTGCAAAAGAGTCATTACTCGACCTTTTTTAGTCGACTATTCACGATCAGTCGACTAGCAAAAGAGTCATTTTATCCATCTCTACTGTTTACTGATCAGTCCTGATTTGGATTTCATCCAGATTTTCGTCGAATAAGCGGAGATCTGGAAATGTGAAACGTTTGAGGTGCGTGCAGAAAGTATACACTTGTAGATGTGCCCTTCGAGCCGTCCCACCGTGCGCGACCTCGCCTTTTCGGTTCACGAGAAATCCGTCCTGCTGTAGTAATGTAGTGGTATGGGGTGGAATAATTATTTGCGGTAGAACGGAGCTCATTTTCCCAGAAGGTTTTCTGAGAGCTCAGCAACATTTTGACAATATTCTTCAACCTGCGTCCATTTGCTGGTGCTGTTGGAGAAAACGTCCATCTGATGCATGATAATGCTCGTTTGTGTGTCGTACATGTTGTGGTGAATTAGTTTACCGACGAGATTATGAAGTATTGCCATGGCCAAACTCCGGACACAAATCCCATTAAGCCCACATGGGCTATATACATAATGCCTTTAGATTCAGGGAGATTTTGACAGCAGGATGGGTACGCGACCTCAAGAATATTTTGTGTATGAACAATAGGTGTAGAGTCATGATACATCAACGTGGAGGTCATACTCTGCATTAAAATTTGTTTTTTTTTACTTCCTCGAGAATTGTCTCTACAGCCAAAAAGTTGTATACTGTTAATTTTGTTATTTTTGGAGAATGACTTGTTCTTAAAAGAACATGTGTATTTTGCACCATTAAAATAAAAGTAAAAGTAAGTAAAAACATATTTATAAATTATTTTTATTTATTTTTTTATGTAGAAAAACATAGATCTTTCCGATATGCGTATAAATTGATTTATTTATTTATCTAATGATTGAAAATTACTATCAATGTACGCCTAGAAAACCATATATCCGATAGATACTTAGACATAGTAGTAATCTAAATCAATAAATCAAATAACGTAACAAAAATTGGACTTCTAAGAATATCTGTGAATACAATGCATGTCGACAAATCCATTCAAATTCATTCTGACATAATAAATCAGTCTTGGCAGCACTAAAGATTTCGAAGTAAATATCAATAAAAACGGCCGTAAATATAAATTTCACGTAATGGTAGGATAAATCAAATGTGGCGAAATTAAACTGTTTCATGAAGAATCTTTGATCTCAAGTTAACCGGTAAAGTGGGTGCAGTGATCGCGACTTGAAAATAGAAGTTTTCATGATTCATACAAATAAAAATGGAAAGAAACAACAACATTGTGACCAAAGCTTCTTAAATGTAAAGAAATTTTATTTCAACAAACGCACTGCTTCTTATTTACGCAAAAAGACATGGTATTCTTTGAAGAGTAAACTGTTTGAAAATAAACTATTGATCTTACAACTGTGGATTGTACAGCTTTTCAATTTCAGATAAAAGTCGATCTTTTTATGAACATTTTTTAAAATATGATTTAAATTGAAAATAAACCATGAAAGCGTAAATATAAATGATACCATCAAGTCGGAGAAAGTAACGTGATGGCCACATCACCATTTTTTACTAGTACAATTATGACGTACTTCAACATGCAGCTTTCAGTTCCGGAAAGCGCTGGTTTTATTACGCTTGAAGATAAAAGATTTGTGTTTATCGCTTGTTCTTATTACAATAGGTATATTCATGATTTATTGCATTTTCTGCCATTCGTTAACTAGGCAGACAAATGAAGACATTACAAATGCTTTTTTCTATTAGCAGAGGAATTTTTGGCATGCACCTTTGGAATTCTCCACGTTCTTGGAGGAAAATTTGAGTGCCGAGACGCAACATTTGCATAAGTGTTGCTATTTGTGTCTTCCCTTGCTATCATAAATTTCCTCCTGCATGGTTATAAATGCACGTCTGAATATTTTCGTTCGTTGTTGACATACACGAATTAAATATAGAAGTCACACCTGTATTAAAAGTGTTATAGAAATTCTTTTACAAATACATAACCGACCGCAAAACGAGTTTCAAATATTTTCTGTCAGTGTTTTATTCGAGACAGAAATATGTTTTTGAGTAAAAAGCTTTGTATGAGCTAAATTTAGTGTAATAAAAACACTTTTACTTTGTTGGTATAACATACATTTTTATTGTTTACTATAGTTTCCGCAACTCAACTTGCCATTATCAAAACATAAAGTCACTTTATGGTTTGATAATGGCAAAAATGGAAGTTGAGTTGCCGAAACTATAGTCACAAATTTTTATTGTTGACTATAGTTTCGGCATGAAACTATAGTCAACAATACAAAATTGTGACTATAGTTTCGGCAACTCAACTTCCATTTTTTTCATTATCAAAACTTAAAGTGACTTTATGTTTTGATAATGGCAAGTTGAGTTGCCGAAACTATAGTCAACAATAGAAATTTGTGTTATACCAACAAAGTAAAAGTGTGTGTATTATATTTACAATATGTATAACGAAGTAAAAGCCTCCACCATAAACAATATTAAAATTTAGGATTATCGAGAGAGTTTCGAATATTTTCTGACGGTGCTACATTGATGACAGAAATTTATTTTCAAGTGAAAAGCTTTAACCAGCTTCAAAGATCCGTTGAAGGAATCAGGTCACTGTGCACCTGATCTCATTTATCATTATGACAAATGGACAGAGACGCGCGAACAGTTAAGTGTTAAGTGAATTAGCTGAAGCAAACCGTTTTAGTAATTTACGATATAAGTAACTGTATTCTCGAGTAAAGTAAAAACAAATAGCGTTACGTATATTGTAACACGATTTATTTTATCCTATTTCTATTTTGTTAAATTTAAAAACATGTTTAATGAAAACCGTCAAAAAGCGATAATGTCTGTATGCCAATCTCCTAAGTAACGAGTTGCGTTAAGATAGATTTAACAACCCTAGTGTTGTTAGGAATTTCTTAACGACACTAGTGTTGTTAAAGGTAACTTAAAGATACTAGTGTTGTTAAAGGTAACTTAACGACACTAGTGTTGTTAAAGATAACTTAACGTAATTCGTTGCTAAGGAGTTATTTTCATGTTAACATTACAGGATAAAATAAATAATATTTACTGAGACAATTATCACAATTTGTATATAATAAGTATCTGCCCCACAGCAATTTAAATACATCTGGATTGACAAATATTCTATTCTATTAAAAAACAACTTTGTTTCAATAAAATAATACCACGATAAATTTCTGCGCGCTATGTTTAATAATTTTAAGTGTTAAATTAACAAAGCTTTGAGGGTGCATTATTTGAGTTCCGGGCGGAACCCCCGCTAAATTCATTAGCATGGGTTTACTTGGTGGTGAACATCAAAACATGTTTTGGAATAAATTAGTTTACACGTTCACTGGCAAATAAAGCAAGCATATTTGCCGGAAAATCCATGCAATGAAATTGTAATATTATTTATCCAATACGTAATTAGGTATGTTAAACATCACAATAATATTTTTATATATTTAATATGTGTTTTACCACAAAAGTTCGGTAAAGGGTCTTTACCGCACTAGTTAAGTGCTTAATGTTGCTATATTGTACTCAAAGAGTAGTGTTCATAATGACGAAGGATATTGCTTCTCGGTCTGTAAAAAGTACGCCAATAATATCTTCACGGAAATACTGTTTATATTTTTACTTTCTCCGTTACGAAGCACGAGAAAGTATTGTGATCGTGAAAATTTTTTCAAAATTTTTTTTACGGAAATATCCGTTTTGGGGTCCCTAGATACCATTTCAATAATTAAATAAAATAGAAACAACTTTACTTATTGCAGAAAGTATTAAATAAATTCAAAAAACGAAATATAGCCTGAATATATAAATATTCAACCTGTTCGTAACTCTGCAAGCAAAATTAAGTCTTACTAAGACTATAAACAAATAACTTATTGAAACAACTACTTCCCTGGCTAGTGCCACGCCGGATATTGAATGATACAAAAGAAATTTGCGTTATTACTAGTACTAAGTACTAAGTGAAATAACATTGGTTTAAGATCCCTTATTTCTACCCACAGGACTAACTTGAAAAATAAAACTAAATTGAATTTGAAAACTTTCAATTATAAAACTGAACCCAAAAATATGTAAAAATTAAGTAAATAGCCATCTGCAGACGCGTTTCGAGATTTATCTCTCATCAGTGCAGCTTCGCATTTAAATGCATTTAAATTTATTTCAATAATTTCAGGAATTTTTTTTTTGTGTGTGTGTCTGTGCGCGCTGTATCTCAAAAAGTAATCAAGCAATTGATATGCAACTTCGAACATAAAACTTATTTGACAATCCGAAGAACTGAAAAGCTTTTGGTAATATTTCGTACACCGGAAGCGGGTGTTTACCTTAACCGTTTTTTGTTTTTCTCCAATATTGTTTTAAATATGAAAAATATCACAAAAATATTAAAATAAATATTAAAGACACCAAAGAAATGAACATCTTCTGTTTGAAAATATTTTTGATAAAATTATTGGTTTTCGAGAAAAAAAAAATTAATTTATTTTTTATTTTTAGGTTAGAATTATGAAACGATAATAATTACATCTTTAAATGAATAATAAATGTAGAGAATGCAAAAATTAACAACTCATAAAGAATAAGTTTTTTTGAAATCTCTTTAGTTTTTGAGTAAACTGACCATTAGTATTTGAAGTGAAATTTGTGATTTTCATCTTTCATAATTTTAACGTTTTTAACGTCAATTTCATCCGATTCTACAAAACGCTCGATGTACATTTAGAATATGATCTAACTTGAAAATAAACCATAAATATAAACTATGATACCATCAAATCGGAGAAAGTGACATGATGGCCACATCACCATTTTTACTCTTCATAACATGATGTCTATGTGCTTTTAAGACTTTTTCTCATGCCTTTTCCAGAATAATTTTTTCAGAACATTTTTCAGGTCTTTTTAAAGCACATTTTGAAGAGAACTTTAAACGAGAATTTTCTCAAGAACTTTTTTTAGGACTCTTTAAAGGACTAAATACTGCGATTTCATATTCAAAAAAAGAATCCAGGCTCATTAATCGTGTAGTTTTCCAAATAATCACTGTCAGATTCAAGAATGACCATTTTCTGCGCTTCAAAATAGAAAAATCGTTGTTTTTTATAAATTTGAAACTATTACTTACTCTTAGCTTTCATAAAATCAATAATAAAGCACTGAGCTATCATATTTGAGAAAATCCAGGCTCATTAATCACGTAGTTTTCCAAATAATCACTGTCAAGCTAAAAAAATACCATTTTCTGCGCTCAAAAATCGAAAAACCTTTTTTTTTTAATTGGAAACACGTACTTACTCTTAACTTCTACATAATTATTCGTAAAATACTGTGCTTTCATATTTTAGAAAAATCTGGGAATATTAATAGCGTAGTTTTCCAAATAACCACTGTGAAACTCAAACATGACTAATTTCTGCGCTCGAAAGTCGAAAAATCGTTGTTTTTGTTTAATTTGAAACAAGTACTTACTCTAAAATTTTACAGAATTATTCGTAAAGCACTGGGCTTTCATATTTTAGAAAAATCTGGGAATATTAATAGCGTAGTTTTCCAAATAATCACTGTCAAACTCAAACATGACCAATTTCTGCGCTCAAAAATCGAAAGATCGTTGTTTTTCTTCAAATTTGAAACAAGTACTTACTCTAAACTTTTACAGAATTATTCGTAAAACACTGAGCTTTCATATTTTAGAAAAATTCGGGAATATTAATAGCGTAGTTTTCCAAATACCAAATAATCACCGTCAAACTCAAACATGACCTATTTCTGCGCTCGAAAATCGAAAAATCATTGTTTTTCTTCAAATTTGAAAAAAGTACTTACTCTAAACTTTTACAGAATTATTCGTAAAACACTGGGCTTTCATATTTTAGAAAAATTCGGAAATATTAATAGTGTAGTTTTCCAAATAATCATTGTCAAACTCAAACATGACTAATTTCTGCGCTCAAAAATCGAAAAATCGTTGTTTTTTGACTTATTCTAAACTTTTACAGAATTATTCGTAAAACACTGAGCTTTCATATTTTAGAAAAATCCGGGAATATTAATCGCGTAGTTTTCCAAATAATCACTGTCAAACTCAAAAATGACCAATTTCTGCGCTCGAAAATCGAAAAATTGTTGATTTTTCAAAATTCAAAACAAGTGAGGACTCTTAACCTTTACAAAATCATTCATAAAGAAATTATCAAGACTCCTTTTTCAAGATTTTATTTCCACCACTGTTTCTTCAGGACTATTTTTCATTGTATTAAAAGGACTTCTTTTTCAGGAATTTCTTAAGTACTTCTTGTTTAAGTATTTTTGCCAGAACAACTTTTTAAGAATGAAATAACATTTTTTTCAGAATATCTTTTTCAGGAATTTTTTTTCACGACCGTTTTTGAATTTTCTTAAGGGCTGTTTTATCAGGACATTTTCAGAATTTTCCTAACACTTCTTTTTCAAGTTGATTTGAAAAACATTTAATTTCAGGAGTTTTTTTTAGGACTTTTTTTGGGACTTTTTCAGGCCTTTTTGCAGGATTTTTTCAGGACTTTTCGATTAGGACTTTTTTCAAGACTCTTTTTGGGATAGTTTTCTTCAGGATAATTTCTTCAGAACTATTTCAAGACTTATTTTCGGTACACTTTTGTACATATTTAGGGTATATTATTAGGACTCTTCTTCCGAACTTTCTTCAGTACTTGTTTTAGGACTATTTTTAGGACTCTTTTTCTGACTTTTTTTTCAAGGCATTTATTTCAGTTGTTTTGCATGAAGGCAATTTTTCAGAACTTTTAAGCAGGACTTTTCTTCACGACTTTTTATCAGGACTCACTTTATTTCCTGCAGTGTTTCTCCAGAACTTTTTTCGGGACTTTCTCAAGAACCCTTTTTAAGGACTTTTTTTAAATTTATTTAATTTCCAAGAACATTCATGGGTTAGTCAGGTTATGTTTAGTGATGGTATTAGTTGATGCTTAAATATTCAAATAAATATGCTAAATTTACAAAATGTATACAAATATTTAAGAGAAAAAAAGAAACAAAAAAAGACAAAAATTAAGATATGGTGTTTGTGTACATACAGATTTTTTTTCTGAATTTTCTTAATGATACTTTTTTCAGAATCATATATTTTCAGGAATTTTTTTTCACGGCCTTTTTTGCACTTTTTATCAAGACTTTTTCTGAATTTTTTTAATACTTTTTTTTCAAGACTATTTTTATAACTTTTTATTTTAGAACATTTCTTCGGGACATTCTTTCAGGTTTTCTTCACAGGACTTTTTTCAGGACCGTATGTTAGGACATTTTTATAGGACTCTTTTTCAGGACTTCTTCTTCGGGTCTTTTTGGGATCTTTGTTCAGAAAATGAAATGAAATGATGATATAAAGAACTAAATACATCAAGGTGACACATGTTTCGTGGTGGATGTGAACAGTTGAACAATATCATATTCAATAGTTGAAAAATGTAATTTTTAATAGTTGAAAAATGTCATTTCTAATAGTTGAAAAATGACATTTTGAACAGTTGTAAAATGTTATTTATAACAGTTGAAGATGTGATTTTTAACAGTTCAACAATGTCATTTTTAACAGTTGAAAAATGTCATTTTTATCAGTTGAAAAATGGACTTTTTTTCAATACTTCTTTCCTCAGGAGTTTTTAAAAGTCAGGTCTTTTTTATGACATTTTACAGGACTTTTTTCTCAGAATTTTTTTTAGGATTTCTTTAAGAAGTTTTCAGGATTCTTTTTCAAGACTGTTTGTACAGGACTTTTTTCAGGATATCTTATCGGGACTCATTTTTGAGACTCTTTTCAGGTCTTATAACCTTCTCTTTCATAAATTAATTTTTGGAAATCTCCATATGGAGCCCTTGGGAAAATGGTACAAAAAATAAAACACAGATTGCGTGTTAATAGTTATGACGTCATATGGCATCTGAAAGAAAGAAAGGATTAAGGACTTTCTTTCAGGACTTTTTTAGAACCCTTTTTCGGACCTTGTTCAGTACAGCTATTTCTAGTATTTTGTATAAAGTCTTTATTTTTCAGGACGTTTTTGTCAAGACTTTTTTTCATAACTTTTTCATCAGGACTTTATTTCTGGTCTTTTTGAAGGATCTCACATTTTTTTGTCAGGACACTTTTCAGAACTTTTTATGAAGACTTTTTCGATCAGAACTTTGTTGTTCAGGACTTTTATTAGTTTTTTTTAGAACTTTTGAATTAGGACTATTTTTAGAAAAAAATTTCAGGATTTTCTCGTTCAGGACTTTTATTAGGTTTGTTAAGGACCACTTAATCAGGACTATTTTAGAAATCGTTTTCAGGATTTTTTGTTTGTTTTTTGAGTAAACTTATGCTAAAGATTGTTGGAATTTGAAGTATAATTTGTCATTTTCATCTTTTATAATTTTGACGTTTCAAACGTCATTACTATTCGATCTTGCGAAACGCTCGATGTACATTTCAAATATGATTATAATTAAAAGTAAACCATGAATGTGTAAATATAAATAACTATGGTACCGTCAAATCGGAGAAAGTAACATGAAGGCCACATCACCATTTTTTTATTTGAATTATTCGCCGATTTTTTTTTTGTTTATCTAAAACTTCTAAAAGTTCCCCCATTAATAAAATTATTATTATTAACAATAATTTTACAGGTTAACAATTTTACTTACCTATCGTTGTGTATATTGTGCTGCAGAATACGACCGCGTTCCAGAACGTCCAAATCTTTGGTCCGTGATTGGCGACGATGAGTTGGTGGTTCTTGTAGGCCTCTATCACGTGATCCTCGAAAGATTGGAGTTTTGCCGTTGCAACACCGTGCCACTCCCCCACCGACCTCTCCTGTGGTATGTATATTGATAAATTCCTAAGTTCTTCGATGAGAGCCTGCCGTTTCGCTCTGATATCGACCTCCACAACTTTCTCCTCATTCCTTCCTGAAAAGAATACAGCGGTTAAAGAATATGTCAGTTTCGCCAAAGTAATTAATATGTAGATATACTTTTGTATAAAACATTTTTTCGAAATTTTGACAAATAAGCACGTGATTGACCGTTCACAGAGCTCTGAAACACCCTGTATATGGCGAATACACTTGTAAAGAAAATAGAAAACCTATATCTGACTTTGTGAAAAGAACTGAATGCACCTTTCAGAAGACTTCAGAATTTCAGAATTACTTGCTTCCAGATTAAATGAATGTAATCTACTTTATCCAGGTACTAATATCTAATAGTTATATCGGCTTTTTAAAGCTATATTAATTAAGTAATTTGACTAGGTTGCATCTCTAAACATCGGCCAAATGAGAGAGGGAAAGATTTTAGAGAGAGAGAACACGGCCATCTAGGCACACCATTTAAACTTTCTACCATGGCTGTACCCTTCCGCGAGGTATTTTAGTTGGCGTAAAGTGACGCCATCTGTAGAAAATAGTTATTTTGCTGAGATAGGATTTTTACGAGATGAGTATATGTTTTGTCAGGTCCGCCCATTACCTGCTATCTTACCGTTGCCCCGCATGAGAAACTATTCGTTGCGGGATGAAAATCCTTAACTTAATCTGAAGTCGACAAATTGACGCAATTAATTTGTCGATGGAATTCGGGTACACCCTGATGGAACATGCGGCAATACAGCTTGAAACTTCATTGTCGAATGTGTGAATTATATTCAGTACAGTGTAACATGATTTAATCATGTATCATTTTACGCCTCAAGAACGCTCAACAATTATTGGTGGAACTGGATTCGTGTACATCGTGAAAATTACGGTCGTTCTTCTGAGCTCGTAATTTGTCTAATTATGGAAAGATCGGAACGTGAAGTTACTCCACGTGATACGTGTAAGACAAAGAAATGCAAGAAATGCGGAGAATATATCGAGCCAGTGTTCACAAAGACTCAAATTGTCGATTTCGTGCCGTGGTCAGGAATTGCGACGTTCGCAAATAACTTGCTGTCTGAGTTTACATTTACATCTATATGAGTTTATCTTAGGTAAAGAACTGAATCACTTTGGATTTCACCGTGTATTCTCTGTTTGGGCGTTAGAGCAGCTTGAAGCTGATTAGAATTTTTAGCCAACGTATTTTTTTCAACGGCCGATAAATAAAATGGGCTTTTGCGCATTCATTTGACAACGCAAAGTATTAGTTGTACTTTCCTGCACGTTACCCATAGCAGACTGCACGATTGTACTTTCCCGCACACTTAACACGTGGATGAAGGGCATTGGCTTAGACAGTAGAGTGGTTCTTATTTTAGAAGTATATGAAAATCAACGGGACAACCCGGAAACTTGTTCGTATAGATTTTGAGCCATATCGAACATTGCGTAACCGAGCCCTAGCCCTCTAAAATTTGAAAAAGTGGGTTTATTCCCTTTTTTTCATTTTGATCCACCCTAATATTAAACGGTCCACCCTAATGGCCAAATTATATATTATGTCGATAGAGGACGTTAATATGAATTCAAAACGTGTTTATTTGTTGAAATTGGATTAAAATTGATGAAGTTATTAATGTTTTACGAAACTACAAGCCACAGATCCAAAATATCGGCCGGAAAATCAAAAACCCTGGACTAAAAGTAAAAAATGCAGACCGAAAACTTGAGAATTCAAGTAAAGGAAAATTAATTTGCCATTTTCACCCCCAAAATAATAAGCTCAGAGTAAATTTCTGGCCAGAAACTCGGAAATAACAGCCAGAAAATAAAAAATAAAATCACCCAACAAAATCAATCATTCAAGTTAAAAAATCTAAAAAATATGAAGAAAATCATAAATTTCGACCAAAATCGAAAATTCGGGACTAAAAATCAAAAACGCAGATTAAAAAAAAAATTCAACAAAATGAAAAATCAACAATCGTGGCGGGGGCCGCGGTGGTCTAGTGGGTAGAGGTCCGGCCTCTGGACCCCGTCGGTGCGGGTTCGAGTCCCGTCCGGCCGGTCACTTTTTCAGCACGAAAAATGACCGTACGGGTCCCTGGGTGTCCCCATTTCATTTAAATATGAATTATTACTATATATCGGTTGTGGCTGAATGCCCTAGCTGGCTAAGCTAAGTCCCCATCATCCTCGATTCCCTAACCCAAACTCCTGTCAATCATCTTTCCTTAAAAAAAAAAAACAATCGTGGCCAAAAATCAAACATTTTGACTCGGGCCTAAAAATAAAAAATGCAGACAAAACAAATCGAAATTTTCTGCCAAAATTATGGTAATGTAGGACAGAAGATTCTGAATTTAGACTACGAAATCGAAAATGCAGGTCAAAAATCAGAAATATACAAGGTGTCTAAAAAAGACACCACCAAAATGATATGGTGTATTCCTGACACAAAAAACAAGCAAATTAACTAAATTTATCTATATGAAAAATTACATACTTTCCAAGATACAGCATGTCAAAGTTTTAGATTTTTAAAATGTTTTAATCTATATCTCGAAAATGGCAGATGAGAATGATTTCTTTATTTTTTTTGACAACTACATTAGGTGTACTACATTGTTTAAATATTTCAAGAAATTTCTTCAAGTACAAAGGTGCCCCAGAGGACATGCTGTTTACATTATTACATAGAACTTTTTTGTTCTTCACATTTTTTACAATTCAATATTTTTTTCAATGCAACTCGTCACTTTTAAGACATTTATAACTCTTAAAGTTTTTTTGTTTATGCCTTATTTTTAACAAAAAAAACTAAAAAAGAACTTATTGTTTTTGGAAAATTTCGTGTTAAAAAATGAAATAATCTAAGTAGGCGGGTGTCAATTCGTTGAAAACGTGTGTCAGTACAATTAAAACTTTCAAGTATCGCCGGTGGCTGAAGCGCATCGACGCGACGCGCGCGCGCATACAATGTGTACTGTGATTTTTTTTTTATGAGGATCATTTTGAACAATTTTTGTAATTTGTTAAATAATTTGGTATGTTAAAATAAAAGCAGTTTTTGGATTATAGTTATTTTTAAGACTTTTCTTGCAGGACGAGTGCAATTAAATAAATTCTTTAAAAGTGATGAGTTGCATTGAAAAAAATATTAATTCGTAAAAAATATGAAGAACAAAAAAGTTCTACGTAATAATGTAAACAGCATGTCCTCTGGAGCACCTTTATACTTGAAGAAATTTCTTGAAATTTTTAAACAATGTAGTACACCTAATGTAGTTGTCAGAAAAAAATAAACAAATCATTCTCATCTGCCATTTTCGAGATATAGATTAAAATATTTTAAAAATCTTAAACTTTGACTTGCTGTATCTTGGAAAGTATGTAATTTTTCATATAGATAAATTTAGCTAATTTGCTCTTTTTTGTCTCAGGAATACACCATATCATTTTGGTGGTGTCTTTTTTAGACACCTTGTATACTAATCGGGACCAAAAAATCAAAAATTTTGATCAAAACTCGAAAACTCTGGTTTAAAAATAAAAAGTGTAGACACAATAATCAATCATTCAGGTTACATATTCAAACTATAGGGTCAAAAATAAGAAATTCGAGCCTAAAAATAAAAAATACGGACCAGAAAATTGAAAATTTAGGCCAAAATAAAGAATATTTCAACTGAATGATCACAAAAGACCAAAAAATTAGCCAAAAATCGAAAAAAAGGCCAAAGATCTTAAATATGAGCCAAAAAATAAAAAATCCCGGTCTGGAAATAAAAAATGGTGACCAAAAAATTGAAAATTCAAGTAAAAGAAAAACAATTGCTCATATATTTTTATATTAATAGAATTTATATAATTTTTCATAATTTCGCGCTCTGTTAAAAAAATTGTATCACACAATTTGACCAAGGTGTGTGTCCAGCTTTTTCCAAAATCTTCATGTCGAATAAATTTTGAGTTTTTTAGGAAAGTTTCAAATCGATTTTTGTATTTATTTGAAGCCACCAAAATTATAACAATTTTTTGCGATTTTTCGCAGTGATTACATTAAATTATGACAAAATCTGGTGATGGTGTATAAGCAATTTTCCGCATAATAATAATCTCAAATGATTTTTGAGTAATTTCGGAAAATTTTAAGTTTTTGTTTGACAATTGTTTTTGTATATTCTTGAGAGCATTAAAATGATTAAAAATTTTCATAAGTAGGCGTGCTGTTCAAGTAAAAAATTGGTTTTGATATTTATCCAGATTTTCCCAAAATCATAATTTCGAATAAATTTTGAGTTATTTTGGAAGGTTTTGAACCGTTGGCAGTTGTTTTTATATTTATTTCAAGCCACCAAAATTATCACAAAATCTGGTGATGGTGTGTAAGTATTTGTTTACGTAATCATAATTTCTAATGATTTTTGGGTAATTTTAGAAAAGTCCACAATAATTGTTTCTGTATTTTTTTGAGAGCATTAAAATTATTACAATTTTCATAATTTCGCGCGCTGTTCGAATAGAAGTATCACAAAATTTGGTTCAGGTGTGTATCCAGATTTTCCCAAAATCGTAATTTCGAATGATTTTTGAGTTATTTTGGAAAGTTTCGAATTGATGGCAATGGTCTTTATATTTATTTAAAGCCACCAAAATTATAACATTTTTTCACGATTATTCGTGATAACTGATTACATAAAATCTGCTGATTTTTCATATAATAATAATAATTTCGAATGATTTCTAAGTAATTTTAGAAAATTTCAAGTCGACAACAATTGTTTTTATATTTGTTTGAGAGCATTAAAATAATTACAATTTTCTATAATTTCGTGCGCTGTTCAAATAAAAGTACACAAAATTTGGTTTTGGTGTGTATTTAGATTATTCCGAAATCATAATTTCGAATGTATTTTGAGTTATTTTAGAAAGTTTCAAATCGATGGCAATTATTTTTGTATTTATTTGAAACCATTAAAATTACTTCAATTTTTCATAGTTTCGCGCGCTATTGAAATAAAATGTATGTAAAATTTGACGTTGGTATGGATCTATCTTTTTAGAAAAATATAATCTCGATTGAATTTTGAGTAATTTTGGGAATAGAACGATAACCAGAAGCATTGCATTTATCAGTGAAGGGATCTCATCTGCTTTAGACAAGTGTAAAATAAGTGACAGAAATGCCGCGCATCTTCTAATTACCGTCGATGAAGGATTAGGTCACAAAACATCGAAATATAGAAGTATGATATAACTGAAACATTCACAACTCTGTCAATTTTAGTCAGATTTTAACAAATAAATACGTTTTGAAATCGTATTAACATCCTCTGTCGATACAGTATATCATTTGACCATTAGGGTGGACCGTTTAATATTAGGGGGGCTAAAATGAAAAAAAGGGGAAAAGAAACGATATTTTTTCAAATTTTAGACGTCCAGGGCTCGGTTAGGCCATGGTCGATATAGCCCAAAATTTACAGTTATTAGTTTTTTATCTATACGAATAAGTTTCCGGGTTGTCCCGCTGATTTTCACATACTTTGAAACTTCACCATATATGCTATAACCATTCTATTAGACAGCATAGGTCATTCATCCGCAATCAATTTTTAATATATATTATTCATATTATTTTTGCCCTCGGAATCAAGACCATATGACCAATTCAAGGCCATAAATAAATGAATAAATGAAAAACGAAAGACAAACAACAACAACCACGGACCCGAGCGAATACTTCTCGATCCCGAAAAATCTTTCGATTTAACCCGAGGTCTCGTTTAGAGTTTAGAGTAGGCTCTGGGCGGTGGCTATTACGAATGTAAGAATATATTTCGTTGTTTATGAAGAACTTTTTAATCAAAAATACAATTCGAATTGATAAAAATAGAACGAATTTGCTATTTTGTACTGCCGACTTTAAAATAATTTTATAAAACTGTCTCAACTTGTGAACATTTCTTGAGATAAGAAATGACGTGGGATATAATTATTTTACCTAATTAGTTTACAGCCGATTAAATTCGCTTTAATTGTTATATTTAAAGCAAAGACTTCAAGTTGTTCATCTGCGTGATGTTTATTTTAAATTTCATGAAAATTAATTTTATTATTAAATTGAAAGGGCTCGTGCCCATAGGGATTTCCCTGAAATTAAATTAAAAGCTCACTCGTTTGAAAATAATTTCGTTGTGAAATGAGGAAATAATTTTCGCGGAAATATTTTCAAATTACTGATATATTATATTAAATTGAATGTTATCGCCAATTTTATTTATAAAATCTATTATTTTAAACATCTTAAGATGCTGATAATAGTTTCAAGATTTTGGAAAAGTTGTTGATCATGTAAATGGGGCTTTAGTTTTTGATATTATGTTTACCTCAGTCCCTAGAAAAAGGTTTTGATCTTAGAGTAAGACTTGATGGGCTTACCTTACTCCTAAAGATTGCATCGAGCTTGATTTTCATAAATTGTGAGTCTAGTTCTAGCGGGTCTAGAATTATCGAACGATATTTTTATTCATAAAGAATGAAAACAAAGAGTTATTCAGATTTTTAATTGATTTTAATTCCATGGCACGGATGGTTTTTAGTAAGTGCGAAATAGATTGCCAATAAAAGAGATTTAGACGATTATATACTGGTTTGAATGAAAAATGCAACACCAAGAAAAACAGCCAGAATTTATTTAATTTTTCTACAATTGGTGGCTTTCGGTATAAAAAGTAACTCATTAAAATTTCAATAAAAAACTCCTTCGTCAAACCCCTTTTTAGGATGATTTTATATACGAAAAATAGCAACATCAAATGGTGTTTTTATAAACATGGAACAATTTGGATTAGTTTTCTTGTAATAATAGTGCGAAGAACATCATTTAAAATGCCCAGAGTTCGTAACCGTCGAAATTTTGTACAACTAAGTGATTTCGAGCGAGGTCGTATTATTGGCATGAGAGAGGGTGGTCTTTCGTTTAGAGACATTGCCAATAGAATGGAACGTGACGCAACCACAGTAATGAGGTGCTGGCGAAGATGGTCTGAGGAAGGTTTTCATGGACGTCGGAGAGGATCTGGACCAGAGCGAAGAACGACAGGCCGCGAAGAACGCAGGTTGAGACCTTTGGCGATAAGAGAAAGATCATCCACTATGCAGGCCATTGGAAACACTTGGAGGGATACACTAAATGTTAGAATCTCAATGGCATCGATATATCATCGAATACGGTGTTTTGGAATGCGTAGTTATCGTCCTTTTTGTTGCCTTCCCCTGACTCCACGTCATAGAGCTTCTAGGTTGGAATGGTGTAGAGAACGGGTGAATTGGAGACAAGAATGGCAACAAATTGTGTTCACTGACGAATCCAGATTTTGTTTGTTGGCCAACGATGGACGTAGACGTGTCAGACGTTTCCGTGGGGAACGCAGAAATATGGACTTCGCGCTTCCTCGGCATACTGCTCTCACGCAGGGGGTGATGATTTGGGGTACCATCACGTATGGTGGTAGGTCCCCTCTAGTTTTTATTCCTGGCACCCTAAATGCTTGGCGCTACGTACAGACTATTCTAGAGCCCGTTGCACTGCCGTACTTATAAGGGTTGCAAAACCCTATCTTTCAGCAAGATAATGCTCGCCCACATACAGCAAGGGTAACAATAGTGTCTAGAAGAAGCTAACGTTGTAGTACTTCCATGGCCTTCTCGTTCACCAGACCTTTCGCCCATTGAACATGTTTGGGATATGATAGGCGTCAGACTAGGAAATTTACTCCGTGCCCCAGACACTTTGGACGAACTTCGTTTGCGGATTCAGGAAGCTTGGGATGAGCTACCCCAAGAAGATATTGATCACCACATTCAAAGCATGCCGAATCACGTGTATGAGTGCATTAGAAACAACGGAGGACCGACATTATTAAAAAAAACTGCTTGTGTAAGTATCATCATAAAATAGTGAGCACTGAGATGTGCTAAAAATTAAACATGGCGTCCATTAGAAATAAGAAAGTTGATGATGGTTCAAAAGAAACGAAACATGTTACAACTAAAAATCTTATGCCATCTATTAGATAATAAAAAGATAATAAAAAAGTGCTATAAGAATGTCTTTACCATTTCTCTTTCTCTCTGACATTTTATTATTTCCTTGAAAATGGAAATTATTTTCTTAGGAGAATTGTTTTTACATGATTAGTAATATTCATAAAAGAATAATTTTTTACACATTATGCTATTCTAAATGAACCTATAAAATGATATAATGATAAATGATATGAATATCATATTTCTTCTTAATTAATTTATGAGAGAGAAATATAAATAAATGATAACTGCAATTTATATTTCTCTAAGTATATTTACGCTAATTTTTAACAATTATTTAAAATCGATTCAAGTAATTGGATTTACCATATTCAAATTATAACTTATTAACTAAAATTGAAAACGCTTATAAGTTGCAGAAGCATTGAACAAATGAAATAAAGACGAAAAAAAATTAAAAATAACGAAAGTTTTCATAATCTATTGATTATTAAATAATTTTATTTTTCTTCAACCAAGTAAGGGATACTGATATTTATTTATTATTTATTGGCTTCTATTAATATCATTGTGTGTAGGAGTAATAGGTATTTAAAAACACAAGTGTGTTAACGATGACGATTATTATTCTTGGTAGAAATATTTTATTGCAATCTAGACGAGGTTTCATTTATTGTAATAATATTATGTGTGTACTGTACCGCAATTGTCGTTATACGAATGAATAACATTCACTAAAACAATTATGTATTCTCTTTAGTTTGCTCACTCCATTATACAATGTAAATAATATGAATATCACGTTTCCACTAAGTTAAGTTATGGAGAAATAGATGAAGAAACATCAATTACATTTTATTTTTTATATTCTTCTTTTCATCTATTAGAATTATTTATAAACGTTGCAATTGTAATGATTTACTTAATTTTGTTAATAACTATTTAAGAAAAAACGAAAATGAATATAAATTTATTATAAAATTGTTCAATTGATTTTCAATCAAGTAAGGGCGGTACTTATATGTATTATGTTAGTTTTCATATGAAACACACAAATGTGTGTAGGGGCAAATCAAGAAATGGAAAAGTCTTCAATTTTTTTTAACCTTAAAATATCCCTAAAGATCTTAAAACCAAATGTTTAAAATTCGAAGCGAAATTCTAAGCCGTTTAGAAGTTATAGATAATTTCCGTGATGTTATCGATATTAAAAACTTTAAAAGGCTATTGTTCAAAACTGCTTGTATGTACAAAATATCTTACAAAACTAGTATACAGTGCGATTTTGGCAATGCATCACAGGGACTGTGATGCATTACAGAAATCAAGTTTTATGCCGTTTAAAAGAGAAAAAAAAAACTCTATCAAATGAGTATAATAAATATGTGCATTATTATTTAAAAAAAAAATGTAAGTGTTCGTTGCTCTTTTGTTTATAGCAAAAAATAAAATTGATATAATAATAATAATTAATAATAATAATAATAATTTATTTCCCAATAGAAAAGAAATCCAATTACAGAGAAAAACCAAATGTATCCAAAGTGATAGGTAACTAAGTGTTAAATAACTTCTATTTAAAACTTATTTCTTTAAAGTGGATATTTACTGAGCTATACGGGATATCCCATACTTTTCGGACACCCTGTATACATTTTCTCAAGCACACGCTTGTATATTTTGTATATTTATAGTGCTGTTTCAGCGTAAACGTTTCTGTGACAGTAAAAATTATGAATATTTAGTTTCCAGCAATATTTACATTTTGGTTTAATCTGCCCATTCACTCATAAAATTCCACTTCGGCAAATAATCTATTTCTAGTAGAACTTGTGAATTACGCTACCTTTAGTTTTTTTAAATTTGCTTTCTCTTGTAACAACAGCTTCGACTAACTCGAAGCAACAGCAAGACTGAAAGAATTTAAAAAAAAATAAAACTCTAGTTTGTGTTACAAACTCATAGTTTCTAGATAGTAAACCAATAATATGCAATAATTTATTAATTTCATGTGCACTCAACGTGTTAAGGGGCAACACCACTCAAGCGGCCGAAAAACAAGCCTAACTTTGACAATTTATTTTGGGAGTATGGAAACGGGAACGGGACTTATTGATGAATAAAACAAACAAAATGTATTATCGTCTTAAATCGCCGTTTTTTAAGCTACTAAACAGGAGGATGGCACAAAAAGATTTTTTTTTATAATTCAGTTTCCATTGGTTATGGAAGTACGTAGGTGTTTTTTTTTATAAATCACATTTTGTAGAAATGGTGCAGGTTTAAAAAAAATATCGATTTTTGGCCAAAAAATAAACAGTAAATTGCTTATAAAATAAAAAGTACACATTAAATAAAAAAAACTGCTACGCACTTCCTAGAGAATGTCATTATGAAGCTACTATCAAAATTTGTAATCCATACGACCGTTTTCAAGCAATCTGTCCTCCCAGTTTGAAAAAAGTGGTTCCGAGAAAAACGCGTTTAAAGTTTTACCAAAGAGGATTATATATAATCCTCTTTGGTTTTACCAGCACTTACATCCTCACAGCATTCGCACACTTTGTTCGACTCGTGAAGAATTCTAAAGAATTTTTATAGGACCAACTGCATATTGTTTGTAACACCATAAAATATTGTTTAAGCAAAAAAACGAGATTTTCAAAATTCTGGAGTAATTTCATGGCAACCATTACTTTCGTGAAGATGATCATTTTTATTTTATCATTTTGTAGGGTTTTATGAAAGCTAAAAAATAAATAATAGCATGACTGCATGTAGCAATTTTTACTCTATAAAACATTTGTTTACATGTTTCCTCTAAAATAACCAGGGAAGATAATATTCCAGTATAACATTAATAACTGACATTGAAAATCCTATGTTCCGTTTTGTTCCACTACACCCTGTATAAAAAGGAATATTAAAAATAAAAAACCGAAGCATATTTTTGAACTACAAATTTGTTGGTGTATTCTCGATTTTTTTGTTCCGACCATTAAAAAAAAACAATTTAATTAATTAATTTCGTTAGATTATTCAATATTTTCGACTTTTTTCATTCAACTATTTGAAGATATGCAGCATAAATAATGTTGAAATTCGCAATAAAAACATCATCAACATACAAATTATAACATGTAAAACCCTATGATTAATTGATAAAAGACGCACTGTGTACTGAACATTATTTATTGACATGGGAATTTACTTAAAAAAACTATTTTTCAACAAATTTATATTAAAAAAAATGGTGATGTGGCCATCATGTTACTTTCTCCGACTTGATGGTATCATAGCCATTTATATTTACTTTTTCATGGTTTATTGAAATCACATTTTAAATGTACATCGAGCGTTGCGAAAACTCGGATGAAATTGACGTTTAAAACGTCAAAATTATGAAACATGGAAAAATTATACTTCAAATTCAAAAACTCGGTTTACTCAAAAACTAACGCGATTTCGAAAAAAACTTATTCTATAGAACCTGTTTATTTTCGTATTCTCTACAATTATTATTTATACAAATTTGCTGTAAATATTATCGTTTCATAATTATAAACCAAAAATTAAAAAAATAATAATAATTTTTTTCTCGAATAGCAATGATTTTATAAAAAATATTTTTAAGCAAAAGATGTTCATTTCTTTGTTGTCTTCAATGTTTGTTTAACGATTTTTGTGATATTTTTCATATTTAAGAAAATATTGGCAAAAAACAAAAAATAGTTATGGTAAACACACACAACAAAATTTTACCAAAAGCTTTCCAGTTATTCAGATTATCAGATAAGACGTATGTTCAAAGTTTCATATCAATTTCTCTATTGGTTTTTAAGATACAGAGCACACAGCCACACACACACACACACACACACACACACACAGACACAATTTTTTTTCCAGAAATTGTTGAAATGGCATCTAGGGACCCCAAATGACGATCACAATACTTTCTCATACTTCGTAACGGAGAAAGTAAAAATGGAAATTTTCCTTCAAAATCATGTCAATTTTTCAATTCAAACACCTTTGACATTTAATTTGATTCAAATAGAAGAAAACTTTGTCTAAATATAAGATATTTTGATTTAATTATTTTTCAGATCAATAAAAAAATCAACATTATGCACACAAATAACGAAAATTCATCAACCAGTAGCGTCGCCATTTTTGACACGACTGCTGCAACGATGTTTGTGTGACTTCATAATAGGCGGTACGAATCATATAAGCCCCGCGTCGTATTTTTTTTAAATTGTGTTACTGCAAACCGAATGGAGTTAATCGCTACCACAGATAAATATTAATGTGTGGTCGGTACCAAAAAACTTCCGTCGTCAAAGTATGACGAAATTACAACCTCCGCCCGTAGGGAAGTTCGATGGAATTCTATTCGACCAGATAAGGTCCGATCATGCTGCACTTTTGTACATACAGTGCGATTTCTATAATGCATCCCAGGGACCAGGCGCGCACCCAGGGGGGAGATGGAATTTGATTTCACCAAATACGGTCCACGACGTAACACAAAGGCAGTGAACGTGTTAAATAAAAACAAATCAAACTTGACTTATTACACCAGTCACCTGCATCATATGAAAAATGGTGATGTGGCCATCATGTTACTTTCTCCGACTTGATGGTATTATTTATATTTACGCTTTCATGGTTTATTTTCAATTTAAATCATATTTTAAATGTACATCGAGAGGATGACACTGACGTTTAAAACGTCAAAATTATAAAAGATGGAAAAATTATACTTCAAATTCAAAAACTCAGTTTACTCAAAAACTAAAGGGATTTCGAAAAAAACTTATTCTTTAGAAATTGTTCATTTTGTAATTTTCTACAATTATTATTCATATAAATTAGCTGTAACTATTATCGTTTCATAATTATAAACCAAAAATTAAAAAAAAATTAATAAATTTTTTCTCGAATAGCAATGATTTTATGAAAAATATTTTCAAGCAAAAGATATTCATTTCTTTGTTGTCTTTAATGTTTGTTTAAAAAATTTTGTGATTTTTTTCATATTTAAGAAAATATTGGCAAAAAACAAAAAACAGTTAAGGTAAACACCCACTTCCGGTGTACGAAATTTTACCAAAAGCTTTTCAGTTCTTCAGATTATCAAATAAGACGTATGTTCAAAGTTTCATATCAATTGCTCTGTTAGTTTTTGAGATACAGCGCACACAGACAGACACACACACAGACACACACACACACACAGACACACACACAGACACAAAAATTTTTTTTCCAGAAATTGTTGAAATGGTATCTAGGGACCCCAAAACGGATATTTCCGCAAAAAAAATTTTTGAAAAAAAATCACGATCACAATACTTTCTCGTACTTCGTAACGGAGAAAGTAAAAATTGGTCAGAATATTTGCGACATGGGTTGCGTAATTTATTGAACACATATCATTGTTATTGGTTCTCTACTTATTTTAAATGCAGCTAACTTTTATCTAGAACCAGTGATTTGAAAAATTCAAGCTTTTCAGTTCTTTAAATACGGTTTAAGTTTAAAGTTCCATTCAACAAGCTCTGGAAGTTTTTCATAAACAGATACATGCAGACATTTTTCAAAAATGGGCATTGTGTCGAAAACATTCAAAATTTAAATTTTCGTTGAAGCATGTAATTAGAAAATGTTCTCGGAAACGATACTTCCCATACTTGTACGAAAAAAGTCTGACAAGTGTGAAAAGTGGTTGTTTGCCGCAACAAAGATTGTGCACATAAGTGCCGCACATAGATTTTCTTACAGGGTAGACACTATTTTTTCCGGCAATAAATTGATATTTAAGATTTTTGGTAGAGTAATAAGTTTTACCCAAAATCGGGTGTAATAATCGAATTACAGTGGTCATTTGAGCCATGTAATGTTTCTCATTACCCCCTAGTGAGAGAATAAGTTTCTCACGGAAAGCATAGATCCTTCGTAGGATTTTTAAAATATTTCAAATTGACACTATGTACGTCAAAATTTCTTGTCAAAATTTTATAAACATTATTTCAATATTTATTACAATTACAGACGATTTTGGATAAAATTTTATATTAAACTCTTGTGGAATTCCTCATTAGTCCCTTAGGAAAATTACCCGTTCGCTCTGCGGGCTCACGGGTAAACTTTTTCTTGCGAGACTAATTACGTACATTCCTCATTCGTGTAATAAATAACTATTAGTCACATAATAATATGCATATTATTAACCTCAAAAAATGGGAAATTCGCAATACCCTGTAAAGATATCCGCGCAGGAAGACTGCTCACGCGAAAACTACGCACAGAAAACTGAGCACAGAAAACTGCGCACAGCGAAAACTCCGCACACGAAAACTTTTCACACGGAAAACTCCGGACTCATAAAATAATGCACAGTGATAATTGCGCACACGAAAATTGCTCACACTGAAAAATGCTCACACGGAAAATGGCTCACTTTTATCAATCCTCACAGGGTGCGCACAACAAATATTTTTGCTATAATGATTACATTTCACATTTGTTTAAAAGCAACAATGTACTGGGTTTTTAAAAGTATAAATGTCTAATATATTAATTTGAATAAACAATTTAATGATAATGCCATCACAGGTATGTTAAATTTGTTTTCTTTTTAGTTTTATTAAGGTTTGATTATTTAAGATCTAGATTAGAATTAAATTTTAAGCTATATGCATGTAGTTGGAAGATTTTAATAGAGGGTTGTAACACTCCAAAGCTTATACTACATTTATGCTACAGAGCGTGTATTAATAAACAATTGATTCTGCTATTTCGTATATTTCAATTTTCACAACTTCACCTGATCAAATGAAAGAATTTTAAAATCCAGTGAAGGAGTGTAAATGGATTTTCACGAAATCATAATCTAGAATGCATTTCTAATTATTCTAGAAAGTTTAACGTCGATGGTTATTATTTTTCTATTTTTTTTGAGTCGGCGAACTTGTTAGAAATTCTCCGCCTGATCAAATGAAAGTATTTCAAATTCTAGTGAACTCAAAAATTAAGATTCAAGAATAACACTCCGTTGCGCTGTTAAAATCTAAAACACCGAACAAACTCACCGGTCGAACTGGAAAATTTTGCCAGGCGCGAACCGCCGAATCATTTGACCTTTACGCCGGAGGCAATTAACATCCGGCAAAAACACATTCTTCCGTCGTCTGTTATTAATCCTTATCTACGATCCATGAACGCATTCCAGATTAAATTTCTTTTTAGTCATTGAAAACCGTTCGATTCGGCAGTTTACCTTCCACCGAGTGAGTGAGTGTTCGCGTGGTTTAGTGTGTGCACAATATTGAAAATTACATGAATGGAAATGGATTATCAGTTATGAAGATTGTTCCTGCTGTTGGTAAGCGATTAAATGAACTTAATTAAAATAATTTATTGTGAATTTTTCAATGCGATTTAATAATACCTCTCAACACAAATAACGATAGTAGAGAGACAATCAGATCAATAGCTCATTTATGTAAAAATTATTGAATGAATGATTCACAATAATGATTTTTTCAATGCGATTTAATATTATCTGAATACAAAAATAACGGTGTAGTAGAGAACATCAGGTCAATAGTTCATTTATGTTATTCTACAATAATGTATACAAAAAATACGAGACCATCAGGCCAATAGCTCATTGACAAATTCTCATTATCGAATGGGTTTATTTTCTGGAGGTAACCAAAAAAAAAATTAATTCAATGATTCATTTTTTAAATCGTTCAATTTTCGGTTTTGTTGTGTTGCTGTTTTTTTTTCAATCTCGGATTTGCCACTCATTTTTATTCAAAATCAGAAATCTATAATTTTTTCAATTAATTTTAAACTCTTAAAACTAATTTCTCCTTTGATTATTTTTTTTCTATCCTTCTATGCAATTTTTGTTTTCCCATTTTCAGTTTGGAAAATTGCATATTTCGTTTCCCCAGACAATGTTTAGAATGTGGTGATTTGTTTTCAACTATAATTTGGCAATTGTTTTAACGGAAAATCAGAAATGTATTGTTCTTTTTATAGATCTTAATCTTTTAAAGCAAATTCGGCTCATCAATTCAATGATTAAACTAATGCAGAAATTTAATTCTGATTGGAATTTAAAACTCGTTACACTTGTAGAATTTTAAAAAATCTACTGCAATTCAATGTATTTTTTCTGATTTTTTTTATCATAGAGTAGAAATTACCTTCAGGTAAATAAAGCCATTTCTATAAGATACTGGGTAGAAGGTTATTACAAAGTTTGCTACTTGCTAGAACTTTCGGTCTGTCGCTGCTCTCATGCTGAATATCTTTGTAAGAGGTGTTTTGAAGTTGCTAATTACTGCCTTGATGTTTATTATATTAAGTAAGTTAATTAATTTAATAAGATCCTCAATTTGTGACATGTTATTTGGTATCTCGTGCTTTCTTAAAAATCTTGGCGTTATAATTCTGTTCATATTTACTACTGTTGTAATATTTCGGTAACAGATATTTACGCCACAGAGCGCAAATAAATCCATAGCTTTCATGGGATTTTCCCCATAAATAAGGATAAGGGTGAGCAAGGTTAAACTTAATTGAATGCTTTGGATAAAAATACGGATAATAATAAAAATAGCACATTTTGAGTCATCGATTGACGACATGTGGAAATATATATTTGAAGCTATGAATTTTCTTTTGTAAAATATATAATATTTTTTTAGAAGATCCACGTCTCGCTTCTTAAAAATAATGTATCTCGGATTCTCCATGTATTGACAAGAATTGTGTCTATAATATTTATATTACATTTAGAGCATTTATTACTATTTCGCTTCAATTTTGTCGGCAAGGTGTAATCTATGTGACGGCAATATTGCAACCATCCAAATAAATTTAAGTTATTGCTCACAATTTCACCATCTGTCTTATTCAGCGCACAAACACCATTCGTAATGAGCATTTTCTGTTGTTAATTACAGCGTACCGAATTTTCGAAATTGTCTGGCTTCGATCCAAGCTCATCTTCCGCGTTTTGTGAAGTGACGGCGCATAAATTTTTGATGGGTTATTACGGGAATTTTACGGGTGCGTTACGGAACGGCATCGTTTCGTTGCTTATTGCCAATTCAGTTTTCCCACTTTTAGTACCGTGAGGGAATGAAACTGCAACAAGAATTTCTCGAGAATTGTGCGTGTCGATCGTTCTGATCTGATTAAGACACCAGTGAAAAAAATATTAACCGAAACGAAACAAGAGTAGTTTTAGCAATTTAAACAAAAAAATCTTCTTTTCTTAAGTAAGGATGGTTGAAAGGAAATCGGGTTGAGGAATCAAGGATGATTTGGGAAATTGATGAAGCCAACTAGGGCATTTTGCCACTACCGATTTGTTGATTACAATTTATTATACCTGATAGATGCATCTAAAATGAACTATAAATATAAGCAAGCAAATAAGAGCTCTAGAAACATAATGTATTTAACCAATATTTTCTTATATACTATTATATAATAGGTAGAAACGCCAAAGTGGCGGAATCTATTGCCTGAATGCTGTACTGAACCAAATCCGGGTGGCTTTAACACCGACAAGATATGGACATTGCCGGTCTGTAGATGTTCTGATGGGGGAACAATATTTAATGTTTATATTATATAATATGTATACTCTTGTTACATTGGAAATCTGAGGAATATCATATTTTGTAAGAGTATCTTATAAATTTGCAATCTTAAGAAAAATTTGGTATGTATCTCTAGCCAAACATCGTATAAGGCATTCGGTCGTGATTCTTCTTTCGACATCATGCGTAATCATTTTTCCCACATGAATAGCTATTTAATCCTTTTGGAGAAAATATGTCGATGACTAATTCTGGCAGATCTTTTAAGTCGTTTTGCGTGTGGAGAGGCTCGCAAAAAATGGGACAAGCGCAAACTCGAACTGTATATTATTATTATTATAATCAAGAACCCTTTTACCTTGTAGAGTATCGGGCGTTTTTTTTTCTTACATACAGGCTGCTACAAATTCGATGAATTAGCTCGTTATCTCGGTAATTATAAGAAATAGAGAGTTGGTTAAATGAAGGCAAAGTTGCGCATGTTAATGCTGAATAATTTGTTAGAAATAAATTTTAAATATTCCGACCTTAGTATTGGTTACTTTTAAAAACCAAGAGTACTTTCTTAAGACACTTTTACAAGCTCTTTCAGAAAATAATTTTATTTTTCAAATAACCAACTCCCTACCTCTTATAGTTACGGAGATAGCAATGCTAATGCATCGAATTTATAACACCGGGTATATCTATTTTGCATTTTCTTTTTTTCCTCCGCATTTAACCTATGTCTTGTGGTAGGTTTCCGATCATTTTGTTTCATGTCTGCTTTGGTCTTCCCCTCTTTCTTTTCGTTTAGTTTCTGGCTCCATACACTTCTTTTACCTGTCTGTTGTTCTTTATTTTTAGTAAATGTCTGAGTTGTCGTTTTGTCAATAAATTCATTAACTGACTGTACACCTAGTTTCTCTAAAATATAATTGTTTCTTATTTTGGCTTTTTGTTATTTCTATGACTCGTCTTGGGTATTATGCTTTTCTGTTTTTTCATAGATTACAAGATTCATATCCATACTTTAGCACTGTTCTGTATGTCGCGTTATTTTTTTTTGTCTGTTGAAATTTCTTTCCTATTTATACATTTTTTGTTCAACTTTTTGTTAACGGTAGGCTATAGCTCGTCGGGTTTCAAGAATGTCCGCTATGAACGCTAGTATCTCTTTCATCTCCCTTCAATATCCAAGGAATAGTTCAGCGATTTCTCACTGGGCGCTGAAGTGTAGAAACAGATCTCTGATCCTTTTCTAGTTTATTGGGATCAATAAAGTATGAAATGGACGGAGGAGTACCTGCTAATTGTCTTGGTTTTGCCTATTTTAAAAATAAATCGCCGCATTTGAGAATTAAAAGTATAAAAAATAATAGGATTATTTTTTTCATTTTTGAAGAAGTAACCCCCTTAAGATTTATAAAAATAGGCTTGCAGTGCTCTTGCCAGAGTACATTTTGAATAAGACTAGACTAACATTTTTTTTTGTGCGATGAGAAGCTTTTCGGAATAAATTATTTCCCCAACCATATTCTAGATAGTGTATTTTTACTAAAAAGTCTACTCATAATTATAAAGAGTCGACTCTTTACCCCACAAAATGTTGATGAGCAAAAAAATAAATAAAAGAGTCGCCGCCTCACAAATTTTATATTTTCGACTATGATGATAAAAAAAGTCCTCACTTCTAAAACTTCATGAGTCATAATGAGTCACTTGACTCCTCGACTCTTTTAGTCGACTTAATCATCAGTTATCCAGTTCTAGTTCTGACAAAACACGTCCTAAAAAGACCTAAAAGTCCTAAAAAAAGTTCTATAAAAAATTGGCCTGATACCCAAAAAGAAAAGTCCTGAAAAAGGGCTTTAATAAGACCTGAAAAAAGGCCTTTACAAAGACCTGAAAAAAGGCATTTAAAAATCTTCAAAAAGGCCTGAAAAATAGTTCGGAAAGAAAATATAATAGATAAAAAATCGTGGAAATAAATGCTTCTGGACAAAAGTCCTATAAGAAAGTCTTGAAAAGCAGTATTGAAAAAGAATCTTGAAAAAAGTGCTAAAAAAAGTATTCAAAAAAGTCCCCAAAAAAGGTCATAAAAACAGTCCTGAAAATAAACAAGAAGTCCTGGAAAAAAGTCCTGAAAAAGAGTTCTGTATAACACTCCCTAAGAAAATGTCTTGAACAAACTCTCGACGAAAATAGTCCCAAAAAAATCCTTAAAAGGGTTCCGAAAAAAGTCTAGAAAGAGGCCTTGACAAAATGTCCTCAGAAAAAAAAAATGGAAAAATGACCCGAAAACAATTTGAAAGAATAGTCCTCTTAATAAAGTTTTCAAAAAATCTCTTGTAAAAATTCTTTAAAAAGAGATCCTTAAAAAATACCTGAAAAACTACTGGAAAATAATCTGAAAAAATGTTCTAAAGATAGCCCTAAAAAAATCTTCAAGAAGTTTTGAGAAAAAAAATCCAGAAAAAGTTGAAATTTATCAGGAAACAAAGTTTTGGAAATGGTCTTAAAATATCTTTAAAAAATCTTGAAAAGTGAAAAAGTCCTTAAAATGTTAATGCAATTAAAAATATCCATAAAAATACACCCGAAAAGAAATTCTGAAGAAGATTGTTCTGAAAAAAAAGACTTGAAAAAAAGTTCTGAAAAATAGTTTTGAAGAAAGGCCTTGGAAAAGGCCTTATGAACGCCCCAAAAAACTCCGAAAATAAATCTTGATTATAATATAATAGGCACGTGACATGTGGACTTTTAATAGAAATTCAATTTCCGGTTCAACCGGAAATTACCTTCACTTTTAATTTTTATATATTTTTACATAATTTAAATTGTCTCTAAATTCTGAGTTCATAAATGTATCATAAGTGATCCATCAGATGTGAGTTTTTGGTTTAATTTCAATTAAAATTTGTTTTTTGTTTAAACTTAAATTAAATTTAAACAAAAATCTAATTAACAAAAGATTACCTCTAAAAACTCAGAAATAATTTAATATCCATATCGGTATATAAATTTAAAAGGCACATGTATTTTCTTCATACCCCCAGCTGGTCCTTCATTTGGTACATATAATTATGTTTTTTTTTTTAATTACAACTGTCCGCCTGAATTTTCGTAGACACGCAAATTTTTATTATTTTATTCGTTGCGTATTTTTTTTTTATATACGTGATATGCTTTATATCCTGTACTATCTTCTTTCTTGCGTGCATTTGTTTTAAAACTCTTCGCCCGTTTATTACGTTTGAATGTAGTAATGTATTCTCTACCTATGTTGCTTCTTCAAATGCACATTTCTAAAATAAGAAACTAATAATGAATAGTCATAAATTAAAGGTGCTTCGCGTTTTATAACAGCTCCCAATCCCCAGCGTCTATATCGCTCAGTTTGTCTGTCTCGCATTCACAGGCGTTTGAAATTTAAAAAAATGGCACATTTTCAAAAGTGGTTAACTAAATTATTTAACAATAGAATATTATTATCTTGATATCATATGAAAGCAACTACTATAATGTTCGGAGTGACATATTACAAACATTTATTTTTCGTTCAATTAGTTAGAAAATGGCTAAAATATAATGAATTGGGAGGACAACCGATATAAATTAATTAATGTCTCCGTTATTTTTCAATGAAAAATTATGAACATTTCTGATACCGCATATTATACTATTATCAACAATTATGGTAAAAATCAACTCCGTGTTTACATTACTTTTCGAAAATAACACTATGAACCTAACTTTTTTATTAATGAGAAATTTCAGTTTTTCCAAAGATTCATATATTTATTGTACGTTCCCGAATAACATATAGTAAATGGAAGAATTTTGAGTAATTATAAATCACACAGATTTTTGTTTGTACTACCACCTACCGCGCATTTATTACTATTTCTTCTAGATGTTTAAATTCTTTTGTTTATTCTAGTGCTGTTTCGTCTTTTGTCATTTTGGTTTTGAAGTTCACCTAATACTAGTTTCCTTTTGTTTGCATTTATTTTCATGTCTTCTTCTTCCAATTCGTCTCTCTAGGCATTTAGATTTATTTGGAGTTATTTTTAGCTTCGTTACTACTACGTCGTATGCAAAAACCACGTATAACACACGAAATATCTTTCTCTCTTTCTTTAGGTTTTTATAAAGGATACAAATTTTGGTGACTTTTGTTTCACAGTTTTATTATACTGTTGCTGTGTCCATAAACCCCTTCTTCAGTTTTGAATCCCTCAAATTTCATATTTTATTAGATAGTCCTTGTTGGATTTACATACATCCTGGATAATCCTTATTATTTTTTAGCTCTTCTTTTCTTCTAGTCCTCTCCAAACTTTCTTTCCTCTTTGTCCATTTCTTTCTACCTTTTTCCCACATTTTTTTTATTATATTGTCCATGTGTACATTAATCAATGTCCTTGTCTTACCTTACCCTTTTTTAAATTTCGAATTCAGCAGATTTCCTGTTTTATTACATAGGTAGTGTTAGATCTGTATCGATTCTGGATAATCCTTATTATTAATTTTTTTGCTTTTCTTTTTCTTCTAGTCCTCTCCAAACTTTATTTCTGGGCAGTGTGATAAATGCTTTTTTTAGGTCTATGAAATCCGTATATATGCTTTTGTTCGGTTCCTGACGTTTTATTTTATTTGCTTTAATGTACAAATGTGCATCTTTCTAGTCTGGAACCACTTTGTGGTTCTGAGAATTGTGGTTCTAAAATTGGTTTTAGTCTGTATTATTATTTCTTCATATATCTTTATTGTGGTGTTTGGATTCAATAATTGCTGCATTGTTTTCGTCTCCTTTTTTTGTGTATAGGTGCTATTAATGCTACTCTCCATTCTTCTGATATTTTTTCATTGTGCCAAGCTTTATTTAGTGTCTATAGTAGTGTTTGTCTTCTTATCTCTCTAGCTGCTTGATCATTTCCAGGAGTTTTTGCCGATCTTTAGTTTATTTTTATTACCCTTTGTATTTCGTGTATTAATTCTTCAATTTCATCTTCGTTTCTCTGTTTTTGGCTTCCGTATCTTTTTCGTTTCATCCTTGTCGTAGTTTGATTGCCCTAGTATTTCTTGGAAGTATTCTTTCTATCTACCAATTATGTCTACATCTTCTGTTAGTATTTTTTGTCTTTTTTTTTTTCTGTATACTTCCTCTGTTGATTTCTCTGTTCTAAAGGAAGGATTTTAAAGTTTTGTAGAACAGTTTCCGGTTCTCCGCGCTATTTTTTTTTAAATTTTAATCCTGAATTCGGCCGATGATTTTTCTTTAGATGTTGCCACTAATTTTTTAACTAAGATTCTTTGGTTTTTATATTTTTCTTATTGTTCTTTCGTATTTTTCACTGAACATTTTTTCCATTCCACATCCTAACGTTTTCTATGATTTTATTGGTCCACCACAATGTTTGCTTTTTGCGGTTTTCTGTTCCACTCGTTTCGCATGCAGCTTTAATAATTGCGTTCTTCTCCAAATCGATTTTTCAACGTTATAAATCAATAAGTAGGGGAAGACAAACTTAATGCATAGAATTCAATTGAGGATGGCCATGCCAAGTGGAGGAATATATTGCCTGAATGTTGAAAAGTAGAAACCGGTCCCTGGGTGATCTAATGAAGAAACAATATTTAATGTATACATTATTATTGTTATATTTGCTAACTAACTGTTGGGGAAATAATATTCAATGTTTATAAATATTTACTTTTATTGTTCTAAATATTTCGTTTATAAATAGAAAACTTAGTAAGATTTACAATATATGTTTATCTCTACCAGGAAGATAAATTGCACATATTCGACTCATTTTTCATAGTGACATATTATGGCACTTATTTTAAAATGTACATAAGAGCAACAAATGGATCAATTTATTGTATTTTTAAAGCCAGTATTTATTATTCATTCATGAGCATTTAAGGAAATTTATTCAAATAGCAGCAAAGCTATAAATTGCACCATTTTTAGAAGAGCCAGAAATGTTTTTTCTACAACATGTTAAGGATTACATAATAAAAATTGTCATGGCACTCAAAATGTTATTATTTTTCGTATTTATAGATTTTATTGTGAATGGCTGTTTTAAAAAAATAGGTTTAATTTCGCAAGTTGTTTATTTTGGTATTGTTTATAATTTATGTATATATAAATTTAATGTAACTGTTATTATGCCATTATTATAAACCAAAAATGACAGGTCTTCAACCATTTTTTTTCGAAAAACATAGTGTTTATGAAATACCTTTATTAACAAAATATTTCTTCCATAATTATGTTACTGTTTTTTTATTAGAAGAAAGCGATAACGGTTAAGGTATCCTTTTTCAAAATGTTACCAAAATTAGTATTGTTGCGGTTCCACCAGTTTGGTCGTTCGCGGCCAATACGACCCCGAAAAAAGATACATACGCAGATATTTTTCAAAAATAGTTGGAATGTCCCAAGACCTCAAAATAGATCAATTTTGAATCTAAGAATTTTCACAAAAATAATTCTTTCCAGTACTTTGTAAATACAGTGCGAACGTTGGCTCTGGAACGCTCCACATAAAAAAATCCCCGATCATCTGCGGCCAAAATCCTCCGAAACGTCAACCTTATTTTTTGAATGCGCATCTTTTCTGATAGTTGTGTATTCTCCATACCCCCACCCCTTTGCGTAATGACGTCATCTCCATTTTTTTTAATGGCAACTACCATATTTTTCCATGGAATCTGATTCTCCTTAAAATTCTACATACAGCAATATGCAGTATGGTGATGTTTATTTGATTAGTTAGCGAAACTATTGGAATTTATGAAAGAAACTGATTTATGTAAAATTGAAAACAAAAATTGAGATAGCTGTGGAATTTTGATCAATTTATTTAAATCAAATGAATCGAAATTTGACAGTTTGCTGAAAAGTCATTTTGGTAGTATTTTATTGTTGTTTATTGCCATTGATCTAGCGAAACATGATTCGTTACTTAACAGAAAGGCAAATAATTTAAATTTTGGTTATGAGGGGATATGGGGACAGGCAGCGTACGCAAGAAGAAGTGTGTTTTATTTAATATTAAATATTCCAATCAGGGTCGCATTGTGTGCTCCACAGTAAGTAAAATTGAAAGACATTTTTCTGAAAGGGGACACTGTAGGAGCGATTTACGACACCACCAATATTTGCCTGAAGAAGTACAATTGAATATGTTGTTGGAATTGCAAGATAATCCGCATAAAACTACACGAGCGTTGGCTGCTGACAATGAAATCAGTCAATCTTCTGTTGTGAAGTATTCAAGAAAACATCAATGGCATCCATACAAAGTGACTTTAGTTCACGAGTTGAACGAAAACGATCCTGATCGCAGGATTGAATTTTGCGATAACATGATGGAACGGTGCAATGCTGATGCTGATTTTGTCAATCGTATTATCTTTTCTGATGAAGCTACATTTTATCTCAACGGAATGGTTAATAAACAGAATTGTCGGTATTGGGCTTCCCAGAATCCACACTGCATGATGGAGGCCCGTACCCAATATCCAGAAAAGCTGAATGTTTGGGCTAGTGTTGTTGGAAACAGAATTCTAGGACCCTATTTTATTGAAAGAACACTAACAGGTGAAAAGTATTTAGAACTACTCAGAGACCATCTCGTTCCTGCTCTTGCCGTACTGTACCCAAATCACGATGACCCCTGTATTTTGCCAATAACGCTTTATTTTATCAGCAAGACGGAGTACCAGTTCATTACCATGTTACTGTTCGCGATTACTTAAACCACGTTTCTCCTGGGCGCTGGATTGGAAGGCGGGGGCCAATTGAATGGCCGGCACGATCCCCCGAACTCACGCCTTTAGATTATTTTTTGTGGGGTTATCTTAGAAGCAAGGTCTACTTTAACTGACCAAATTCCATTGATATCTTGAAAGAAAGAATCCGAAATGAAATTCAGGCAATTACCTCAGAGATGCTTCAAAATGTTAGGCAGGAATTCATGCAGCGACTTGCCTTCTGCCAAGAAGTAAATGGCACACACTTTGAACACTTAATTTGATAGTTTCTTTCATAAATCCCAATAGTTTCGATGACTAATCAAATGAACATCACCAAGCTGCCTATTGCTGTATGTCGGATTTTAAGGAGAATCAGAATCAGAAATCGAAAAATGTGGTGGTTGACGTTTAAAAAAAATGGCGATGACGTCATTAAGCAAAGAGGTGGGGGTATGGAAAATATACAAATACCAGAAAAGATGCGCGTTCAAAAAATAAGGTTGACGTATCGAAGAATTTTGGCCGCAGATAATCGGGAAATGTTTTATTTGTAGCGTTCCACAGCCAACATTCGCACTGTAGAAAGTGACTAATGAAAATTCTCCTATCTTTAAGTTTCTTTAACAATTATGTACGCATTCTTATAATAGTATTATAGTCGGAATCGTATCAGCGGACCTTACTTCTGATGAAATTTCGAATTCTAAAATTCACGCAAAAACAATACTTCCCTGTACGCAGAAAACAAAATGTGTTTAGGTGCAGAATTATAATTTTAAAAGTATTTTTTTTAAACACAATCAAATGAAGCAAATTAAATTTTTGTAGTTTGGGAGGCGACTGCAACAGTCAAGTGACGTTGGTCTGGTTCTGAATTTGGATGGGTGACTGTTTTTTTCCTCAATTTGTTAGAATAAATGACGCTGGCGCTTTATAGAGACAACGGCAACGCATTCTACTAGCTCAGAACAGACACACATACACACACAAACACAAATAGGCAATGCAACGTATCTGAAGGATCTCGCGATCAATTACCAAATAGGCAAATTGCGTAACAAATGCAACTGAAGCAAATATAACGTTAAAAGTCAACATTTTTTAAGAATATTTATGCACGCTGAAATTACTAGTTGAAGATTTGGTGGAAAGATAAGTTTGGTATTCGGAATTTGTGTCTGAGAAAAAGAAAATTGTATGTACAGGGTGGTCCATCTAAGAAGAATCGGGCATTTTCGTGCGTTATCTGTAGACTTATGAATATGAATTTTGAAACATTTAATATATTCCATCTATAATCTGTTCGTTTCCAAGAGGCAGTAAATGTAAACAAAACCGGCTGCCTGCTAGCCGCGTGATCACTTTATTAGACACATACGGTTGGTAGTTCAGTGATGCGAGATCTCGACCATTTTTTAAGTGGGTGACTAAAAACGTGGGACCTTGTGCAATCTTACCGTTCACGTCATTTTGTATACATTTCCTGCCTCTTGGATGTGAATAGACTTTAAGCTTCAAAATTAATTAATATTTCCATTATTTTTTATTTTAACATAGGTTGTTGTACATCGTTGAAAAGAGAAAAAAAAGTCTATTTATGCGTGTAAAAATCAAATATGGCGGCCATTTGAAATAAGAAAGTTGGTATTAATATCTCGGAAACCGCCATCTTGAATTTTATTTTGACTTGATTTCTTCATGTTTGCCTAATTAAACCAAGTAACTTTTATTTAAAACTTTTTTTCGCATCTTTAATAATTATTGAGATATTTGATTTTTTTGAAAATCGCGATTTTCAGTTTTTTTAAATATTTTCTAAACTGCTCGGAATTTTGAAAATTTCTCAACATAATCTGAATCAGCATAGAAAACTGCACAACATTGCCCATTTAACCAGATCTCTAGCTTTAAGAATAAGAAAGATACCCATGCAATCCTACTCTATTTAGGACACCCTGTATACAGTATTACCAAACAGTTTAAATACCGTTTAGCCGATAAATGCTCGTTAACGTTAAAAGTCAAAATTTCTTCCTTTAACAATTATAATAGCGATTTAAGACGTTTCTAGTTTTGAGGTTAGTTTACAGTGATTTCAGTTCGGTTTATAATCATGAATTCAAGTTCGTCAAATTTAATAGACGAAAATGTTTATATGAGTTGTCCTCGGGGGTTTCAATAGAAAGGGGTGAGCCCATCAAGTTGATCTCCGGCTGCCTCACGGAGCCGGAGTCACGATGAGAATGGCTACACCACAAAGGATGAGGGCTGAGAGACAGAGAACACATATTGGCGCGATAACTATTGCTATTATTTATACACAATGGGATCAATGTTCAAAGTTAAACGTTCAGGAAAAAAAATATACACGCGGGAAATAGAAAAGTCATAAGTCAGTCACAGGAGAAAATATACGTCACAAACGATTTTCAGCGGCTCTGGCGGATCAGTGGCAACTGCGGATCGACGGCTTTTAAAGTTTAAAATTCAGTGTTGCCTTCTTGCAAATATAAAATTTACCAAAAGTTTATATACGATTTATAGCCAACCGATCTTAAAATGACATTTACTCAAAATTCCTTTAAAAACATTCAAAATACACATGACAATTTTAAATGTACCTTTATCCTAAACATCATTTAACTAAATGCCTGTATAAAAAAAAAATATATTTCCGGAAGGAAATCTGTTAGTTGCACAGTTTGATTGACAGGAGTTCGGGTTAGGGAATCGAGGATGATGGGGACTTGGCTTAGCCAGCTAGGGCATTCAGCCACAACCAATTTATAGTAATAATATTCATATTTAAATGAAATGGGGACATTTTTCGTGTTGAAAAAGTGACCGTCCGGACGGGACTCGAACCCGCACCAACGGGGTCCAGAAGCCGGACCTCTACCCACTAGACCACTAGTTACAAATATACTTGTATAAATTTTTGTAACGAAAATTGCATTATTTTGAAGTATAACTAACCTGAAATTTTTTTGTCAGTTCTATTTAAGATTCAAATGACCAAATAACTAAACAAAAATGGTAAAATTTAAAATGCATTAAATTAGTATAAGGAATCATATTTTGTGCATTTATTATCTCTTGCTGTTTGCAGTATTAAAATTGGATTGCATTGTAAGTATAAGATTATACTGCTTATAATTAAAATTCCAGAAATAAATTATTTAACTATGAAACGAAACATAATCTCATATTATAATTTAAAATTTGCCTTTAGACCAGTAGAAGCGCTAAAGTAACATTTTGGCCTAACATACTTAAAATAGAAAAATATGATTTACAAACTGACTGTTCAAATATTGCCTGTTTTTACCCTAATTGTCATCGTCAGTTCAATCAATATTAAAAACAACGCATAAAAATGCAAAAATATCCCTAGCGTTCCATAAAAAAAAAGAAAACATAAGTTTGTGTTGGCTCTCCGTTATGTAAACATAAAAATATTTTTCGGTTATAGAGTCGATAACTATCTACTTTATTTTTATATAAATCATATTTATCTATCTTAAATATTTAAGGCCAAAAAGTTACTTTGAGGCATATGTGTATTTTAAATTTAATTTTTATTTTATAAATTATACACTTGAATTTGATTATAAACCCCGTATAGTTAACACGAGAGTATTTATCAAATAAATAATTACCTTTCACTAATTAACGATATACTAGCGCCAATAATAATAATAAACATTTTACACACCTTCGATGGTCTGGAACATAAGAGCACCTCCAACGGTGTATCCAACAATAACAAACGTTAAAAAAATGTGCGTGAACCACTTCTTACTCCAAGAACTGAGTTTGTTGTACAACCAAAAAGCACTTTTCTCCCCTATTCCAAGACCCGACTTGGCCGTACTCATGGTAAAATCTCTGATGCCACTGAACTGATTGAACATAAATTCGGAGGCCCTGTTGTGATGGTACATATGGGGTGGTATTGACATCGCTGGGCTGTGCATGCTTATGTTGACGCTGTGCGGTGAGGTTGCGGGTCCGTAAACTTCTTGTGGAGGGATGTATAAAGTTGGTGGAGCCCATCCTAATTGCTTCCTCTTCTTCCCCACGTTGCCCGGAGTCGTGGGTGTCGAGGGGGTGGTTCCTTGAGACATATCGTTGGACATGGTTAATCACAGAATTGCATAACTTTATTGTTAAATATGTTTTTTATGTTTATTTATATAACGCGCACTTTGTTTGTTAGCACATTTTTGTTAATAACGCACGACCGCAATGCGATATTCCGGGTTTGTGTTTAGTACATATAGTGCGGAGAGTCGTCGGGCAGATACAGGCGTCGCGACGGCGGGCGCACTCTTCCCATCCTCTTGGTGGCGGCGGCGGTGGGGGCACCAGGACCTCTCCAACCTTTTGTCAATTGACTGTGCTCTCGAATTGGTCTGATTTGATTCTTTCGGGTGTTACAGTCCCCATGTTGATGGAGGACACCTCTAGTCAGGATTTTGTTTATGTTGGCTTTAGCCGCGTTATTGCAAATACCCAATGCCTGCGGAGAAAATTAATATTAGTTTGGAAAATCATATTTCAGGTGGGTGGAATTAACCCCAAAGCTAATGCGGTTTATAAATGTGCATTATAATATTTACCGTTCCTTCGTGTGTTCTTTTTAGAATAAATATTTTCCACTTCGTTAATTTATGAGGTCGTTGGACGCTACATGCAGTATGCATTCAATTTATTGTTTTTTTTTGCAAAATAATGTTTGACATAATTACACTATATAGTGTAATAAAACTTTGAAAAAAATCGATACGGCTATTATCGAAGTTTCTCTCATTTCAAGGTTAATTTTTAATTCGTATTATCAAATTATTTTAACCTCTGGAGAGCTTTATAATTATTATTTTTATAAACACATGTTGGCAGTGATAAGTAATTGTCGATTTTGATAATATGCCCCCAAATTGAAGCAATTGAAGAATTTTTATGACGCGATCACTTCTCAACATTTAGTGAATGAAGAGGATGGTTGCGTTACTACGTGGTAATCCACAATTAAACTGAATGAAAACAATAACTATTAGTTAGTTAGTTCAAACTAATGATTTTTTCAATCCAGTTTAATTTAGTGAATGCCTTCAAGAATACAAAGATAGTGTTGTGTATGAAAAGTGCAAGAATATACTGTCAACATTTTCTGTAGTCATTTTTGCTATTAAAATTTATTCAACACACACACGACTTGTTCACATGTTACCACCAACACCAACTTAAAAATATACACCGTGGGCCAAAAAAAAAAACGGTACAAGCAGTTTTGTTTTCATATATGTTCGTGAGTTATTAATATTTTTAAACAATTAATATTTATTTATTTATTTATTTATTTATTAAACGGTTTTAACCTATGTACATTTAGTTACAAAAATAATATGATTACACATACACATAACATACTTAATTAAATTAAATTAAATTAACAATTAAACAACAAAAATAATAAATGAAAAAATAAACCTTAAACAATAGTCACTGTTAGATGTCGATATAAAAGGAAAAGTCGATTAATTTTAAATTTTTTATAAACACTTGAAGTGGAGTTCCAAACAATTTAAAATAAGGCGAGTTGCTAAGAACGTTTGCGAATTTCATCATTCGACTTAATGAATTATTTTTTGAAAAATTATTGCGGTGAATAGTTTCACGAAAAATTGACTGAGACCTTGTTTTCCATGGAATTAGAAAATTCAAGCGTGAAAGTAATTCACCACAATTAATTATACCATTTACAATTTTAAATAATACACACAAATCTGAAAATGTAAAACTGAAAAGCCCAATTTTTATTGACAAGACGAAGTACTTTTGCTTTAAAGAAATTGCACTTAAACTTCTGCCCGGAGCATCTTCTTCCATAAACTTTTTCTATCCTTTCAAGAATTCGTACTGTACATGGTCTTCCACTTAATTGTTACCGTAAGTTCTGTGATTAATTATTATTCACTGAATACTTGCAACCGACCAACCCATTTGTGCATTATTTAATGCGTTAATTATTATTGAAAATATGAATATTTACAATTTGTACGTTTTTTTTGGCCCACTGTGTATATAATCACAGCCTTCTAGAGCAGACGTTCCCAATCTATGTTACGTGTATCGGTACCGGTATATGAATGAAATTAAGTGAAAAAATATGTATTTCCACTTTTTTCACATTTCTAATTTCTACTGGACCTGCCACTTAATTAGATGCAATTTAGAAAAATTGACATTTTAACTTTTAATTTACCGACACTAGAACATGTATTCTCCTCCGGAATTGTGTAAAAACTTTACAAATTTCTTATTTAGTTTTTTTGAATATGATTATATTTAATTCAGCTGAGTTATTTTTTGTATTATAATTTACGCATTTTCGGCTAATTTAAAAAAAAACAATTGCTACCGTTTGTAAATTTTCCAAAATATTTTTTTTTTGGTCTCTGGATTATCCATTTTCTTTCCGAGTTTTATAAAGCTTTTAATAGTCCTATGTCTAGATTTTGATTGAATCTAATTTTTTAAGTTGCTCATTAGCCTCTTAACTAACAAGAATTTAAAACAATTGCTACCAATTACAAATTTTCTAAAATCCTTGAAAGTATATTCCTCTCTAACAGTATGTGAGAATTTTGTAAATCCAGTTGATAGTTTACTATAGAATCCTATTTAAGCTATCTGAATTATTTTTTTTTTAAATTGCGCATTTTCTCAATTGGACCAAAAAGTTTAAAAACAATTGCTACCGAACTCAAACTTTCTAAAATTGTTCAAAGTATATTCTGTACCCTGGTTTTATAAAAATTTGAAAAATTCCCACTTAAGATTTAAATATAATTGGTGCCGTGAAGTGTGAATTTTTAAATTTGTGCATTTTCCCACTTGGCTAAAGAAATCAAAAACAATTTCAACTGATTCCAAAATTTCTAAAATTGTTAAAAGGATATTCTCCATCATAATTTTATAAATAAATAAAAATCCCCTGTAATGTTTTCGACATAATCCCATTTCGACCGAGCTGAGTTAATTTTTGAATTTACGTATTTCCCCCCTAGGTGAAAATAATTAAAAACAATTACTTCTAAACTTAAAAAAAAATGTTGAAAGTATATTCCCCTTCCCAATTTTATAAAAAATTGAGAAATCCCTTCTTAAAATATCGAAACAATCCCACCTGGACAAAATTGAGTTTATTTTTTAATTTGTGCACTTTCACTAGGTCAAAATAATAAGAAAAAATTGATAGTAAAAAAAAAATGGTACAAATGTATTCATCTCCAGAATTATGCAATTTTTTTTTTTAAATGGTACAAATATATTCATCTCGAGAATTATGTAAAAATTAAAAAAAAAATGGTACGAATATATTCATCTCCAGAATTATGTAAAAATTTAAAAATAATGTTTATATTTGAATAAAATGACATTTAAACCCAGCTGAATTAATCGTTTTAATATAAGGAGTTTCAGGTCAGCTAACAAAATTAAAAGAACCAGTTGAAAACTTTGTAAAAATTGTAAAAATTTCAATATTTCTTTGCCCAGATCTTGAAATAACCCCATGTGGATCGAAATGAGGTATTTTTTGAAGTTGTTCATTTACCACTTGGTTACAAAGAATTGAAAATAATTTAATAATTCTCAAAAATTAATAAAAATCTCTTCCAGATGTGCGTAAAAAAGATTTTATGTTTAGATTTTGATTTATTCCTATTTTAACCGAGCTGAATTATTTTTTCAACGTATGCATTTTTAAGTTTGCTTACAAAATTAAAAATAATTAGTACTGGTTCCAAAATGTTTGAAAGTATATTTTCCTTCTGAATTATACCGTGCGCGCCTAAAGTATGGAATATAGTCAGTAAAATCGAAATAAAATATTTTTGGAAAAAATCCTCGAACACGTCGATTTTCTTTCATAAAAATACACATTTTTGCATGATAGTTGATTTCCAGTCGTCATTTGTTTTTGAGTAATGACGAGAAGAATTTATACATGTTCGAAAACAAAAAAAAAACAAAAAACGCGCATAGTGGGGGCATGCGCCATCTTGCTGAAACCATATTGTATTATATGGAAGGTCAAGATCAATATTGTTTGGAAAAATTGCTACAAGCGCTGGAATAAGGTCATTTTGAAAAAATTCTAAATATCGGGTTCTCACCTTCAATTGTCATTTTCTCGAAAAATTTCTTATGTAACATGGCAACATTTTTATACTTCCAGTTCGACAATGAAAAAATCTCTCAAAATCAAGAATAAAAATAGGGGGTTGCCATTTAAAAACAAAATGGATGACGTCATTACTCAAAAACAAATGACGACTGAAAATCGACTTTCATGCAAAAATGTGTATTTTTATAAAAGAAAATCGACGTGTTTGGATTTTTTCAAAAATATTTTATTTCGATTTTACTGACTATATTCCATACTTTAGGCGCGCACTGTATATATACCGGGTGTAACTGAATTCTGGTAGACCCCGAATATCTTTTTATCTTTACATATATCTTTTTGAAATTTAGTATAGTGTAACAAGTGGAATTTTAATAAAAATTATATTTCCCGTTTAATCGGAAATGACCTTAAGTTTACTATTTCAAATAGAACACCCTGTATATTTTTAAACAATTTAATTCGTCTCTAAATTCTGAGTTCATAGATGTATCATAAGTGACCCTTTGGTTGTTAGTTTTTCTTTAAATTTAATTTAAGTTCGTTATTTTTGTAAATTTAACTTAAATTTAAGCAAAAATCTAATTCTCAAAAGGTAAATCCTTACATAAGGACCTTACATAAGGACTTTTGTTCAGGATGTCAAAAGCTAGCTCCCTGCAAAAAATTGGACAATTTCGATGAAACCCATTTTAAATTGAAATACTGCGGGGTCCTTTGATGGAAATATTGTCGTTCCATAATTGCAAACCAAAAATGACAAAAATATAAAAAATTAACACCTTTTATTGAACTTGGACTTGTGCGATAAAACCTTCCGTATGAAACCTCTGTTGTGATGATTCATTCATTCAGACCGATGATTCATTCTAATGTATTATTCTCAATTGGCGTTTCAGTATAAACACTAAGATGATCCATTTAAATTTAGAATTTATTTATTCCTGTTAAATGGATTATTTCAGTCGATCACTTGTAAATATCATAATGTTAAATCAATAGCTGCACATTTATAGCATCTAAAATAGAAATGCATTAGAAAATAGATTTAGTTCTAATTTAAATGGCAGGAATTTCGCCAAAAGTTTTTTTTTTATACAGAAAATGAGTCTTTATGCAAATCCATTTGGAAAAATAACTTGTTTTTTGTTTCTTTTTTTTTGATAGTTGAAATATAACTGGCGATGACGTTAGTTTAAAATCTGGCCTTTTGTTCGAGGCGCCCCTTGCGGACGAATTTCCAACTAATAAAAGTCCAGTTAGCAGTTTATCGTTTACGTTGTTTATTGTGTATTTCTACATGGCAAGCGGTCATTACTTATCAGTGAGCGGTTGCAATCGATTGGTGGTTATGCTTAGGTTAGGGTTAAGCTTTGGACCCGTTGGTGATTTTACCCGCATTATCTTATTTTCATTTACGTTAGGTTGCCACTGCTCTTTCATTGCATTGTCGTTAAAATATGTTCCCTACGCAAGACCAAATTTTACACTCGGGTCAAAACCTATTATTTTATGCCCTTGATACATAACTATTCAATTTGTACTGAAATTAATAACCGATGCTTTTATTAACATTCTAACGACCACAATTAATTTATAAAACTATTGTCTGTGACCAGCAAGTTTTTTTACGCCTAAAATATTTATTTTGAGCTGGCGTATACCTAAAATCTTGAACTATGAAAAACAACACTGAATTCTAAGATTAAAAAAATTGCAAAAAAAAATCATTTCTGCTGGAATTAGCTTTAAAAACTCAAAATATGTTTAGACTGAACTTAATTTTAACTGTCCACTGCAACAATTGACATGTCACAGCTGTATACAAAATGATGCTTTTAAAACCTTGAACCGTGAAAAACAATTAGAAAATTTGTTAAATAATAATTTCTGTTGGAATTAGCATTAACGCATCAAATTATATTTACGCTGAACTTAATATTATATTTCCATTGATACAATTGACATATCAAATCTGGAAACAAACTGACAACATTGGAAATTTGAACTGTGGAAATAGTATATTATTCACCAACGGTAGAAAATAAGCCTTAGCAGCTCGTTGTGTTTCCTACTAGTAGAATTATAAAAAAAAATTAAATCATTTTTAAATTAAAAAAAATTCAAAAAAATCATTTCAGCTGGAATTAGTTTTTAAAGTCTCAAAATATATTTAGGCTGAACGAAATTTCAATTTTTCTCTGCAACTATTAATAAAACACAGCTAAAGACAAAATTATGCCATGAAATCATTGCACTTTGGAAAACAGCAATAGTTTATATGTATAATTAGCAAAAATTTCAAACTTCATTTCGTCTGGAATTAGCTTAAAAATGTCCAGATTTATTAAGACCAAACTTATTTTCGACTTTCCACTGCAACGTTTATTATATCACTGCTGGGAACAAAATGATACTTTTAAAACCTTGATAACCCGTGATAAACAACATTCAACTGTACGATTAGAAAAATTGTAGAAAAATCATTTCTACTGAAATAAGCTATAAAATTTCCTAAAATATTTAGACTAAATTTATATTTTATTTTCCAGTAGAATCATTGATATAGCAGTAAATCCATAAATTCTGCGCCAATAGAGCGACCGGATTTTTATTTAAAAAAAAAACAAGGAGCTCACCCTTCCAAGTCGATTCTTCCCTTGGTTTGGACCCTTAGGAGACACCTCAAGCCAATGAACCAAGGAAAACGCACTGCTAGAATAGTTTTTTCAGCCTTTTTTGTCCAAAAAAATGGTGATGTGGCCATCATGTTACTTTCTCCGACTTGATAGTATCAGTAAATATAGCTTTCATGGTTTATTTTCAATTGAAATCATATTTTAAATGTACATCGAACGTTTTGTAAACTCGGATGAAACTGACGTTTAAAACGTCAAAATTATGAAACATGGAAAAATTATACTTCAAATTGAAAAACTCGGTTTACTCAAAAACTAACGAGATTTAGAAAAAAACTTATTCTTTAGAAGTTGTTCATTTTGGCATTCTCTACAATTATTATTCACATAAATTTGCTGTAACTATTATCGTTTCATAATTATAAACCAAAAATTTAAAAGAAATTAATAAATTTTTTTCTCGAATAGAAATGATTTTATGAAAAATATTTTCAAGCAAAATATGTTCATTTCTTTGTTGTCTTCAAAGTTTGTTTAAATGTTTTTGTGATATTTTTCATATTTAACAAAATATTGGCAAAAAACAAAAAACAGTTAAGGTAAACACCCACTTCCGGTGTACAAAACTTTACCAAAAGCTTTTCAGTTCTTCAGATTATCAAATAAGACGTATGTTCAAAGTTTCATATCAATTGCTCTATTAGTTTTTGAGATACAGCGCACACAGCCAGACACACACACACACACACACACACAGACACACACATACACGTCCCTACATATTTGTGGCACCGCATGATATATCCCCATTTGTGGCGCTTTTGTTAAGATACTGTCGTTCCGCTGCGCTTCTTTCCATTATTTCTGAATATGTGGTTAATTTTACGATACCCTCCATATAACAAAAGTTATTGCAAAAAAATCAAATGTGCCACAAATATTATGAAACGTGAAAAGTTAACACATGGTGTCACAAATATGACTGGTATCAATTTATGGTGCCACTAATATTGCATGCCATGAAAATGTGTGTAAGTGTGTGAAAAGCAATGTTGCCGTGGAGATGTGACCGTCTTATAATTTGCAAAGAAAGTCCTTGTCACGCATTTTCTTGCCAGCGCAACGCTTCCAATATTCCAATAGATAATAAAATAAAAATGTAATACCAAATAAATAAATAAATAAAATATAAGTAATTAAATGAATTAAAATAAAACATAAAGATTCAGATTCAAGATTTTTAACATTAAGCACAATATTGCAATTTGTATCTTATATACCGGGTGTAACTGAATTCTGGTAGACCCCAAATATCATTTGCATGTTTATATATATAAATATATATATGTATATATATATATATATATATATATATCTATATATATATATATATATATATATCTTTGTTCACGAAAATGTTATAATATTCGCATTATTAAATTGTATGGGCAGCATAAATGGGGTACATTTTCTATATAATACTTTATTAAATAGCTGCATATAAAATATTAAGTACATTCGACCAAGCCTTAATTTCATTAAACACGCATTTGCGTTTTTAATATGGTTATTAAACACGCCAATTCGCTCTTTGATTCACAGAACGCGATTTATGATAATAATACAGATTTTAGCTTTGATTTTAATTTTTTTTCAATTGTAATTGTAATTACAATTTGAATTTTGATTTTGATTTTGATTTTGATTTCGATTTTGATTTCGATTTCGATTTCGATTTCGATTTCGATTTCGATTTCGATTTCGATTTCGATTTCGATTTCGATTTCGATTTCGATTTCGATTTCGATTTCGATTTCGATTTTGATTTTGACTTTGATTTTAATTTTGATTTTGATTTTGATTTTAATTTAAATTTTGATTTTGATTGTAATTTTAATTTTGATTTTTATTTGAAATAGAAAAGTTAAACCGGAAATGGAATTGTTATTAAAAGTCTACATATTGACATACTTTGTTCCTTAAGAACACTATTCAAATGATATTTGATGCCTATAATTTGCATTTTTACATATATCTTTATGAAATTTAGTTTAGTGTTTTAAGGGAATAAAGTGTATCGACATGTGGATTTTTTATCAAAATTCCATTTCCATTTCCAATGACCACAACTTTTCTATTTCAGACGGAACAATCTGTATATTTTTACATAATTTAATTCGTCTCTAAATTCTGAGTTTAGAGACGTATCATAAGTGACCTTTTGGTTGTTAGTCTTTTGTTTAAATTTAAATTAAATTTACACAAAAAACAAATTTAAATTAATTTTAAACAAAAAATAAACAACCGGATGGTCACTTATGATACATCTATGAACTCAGAATATAGATAGGAATTAAATTATGTAAAAATATACAGGGTGTTCTATCTGAAATAGAAAAGAAGGCCATTTCCGGTTAAACCGGAAATAGATTTTTTATTAAAATTCCGCTTGCTGACCCAATTTATTCTCTTAAAGCACCATCCTAAATTTCAAAACGATATATGTAAAGATAAAAAAGATATTCGGGGTCTACCAGAATTCAGTTACACCCGGTATATCAATTTTTTCAAAGTTGTTGTTTATATAAAAATTTGAACACATTTGTCCCAGCTATAGTTAATTTAGTTGTACAGTTTTTTTGATCATTGGTCTTCAAAATTACTGATGAGATTTCGAAAAATACTTATTCTTTATAAAGTGTTCATTTTAGAATTCTCTACAAGTATTGATAATGAAAATAATTTGAAATTTTCGTTCCAATATTATCAAATAATAATTTCTACATGAAATTTTCATTAACAATAATTGTAGAGATTTCCAAAATGAACACTTTATAAAGATTAAGTACTTTTCGAAATCTCATCAGTAATTTTGAAGACCAATGATCAAAAAAACTGTACAACTAAATTAACTATAGCTGGGACAAATGTGTTCAAATTTTTATATAAACAACTGAATAACATAGAAACGATATGGTTCAAACCCATAGAACTTTATATCGTTTCAATAATCCTTACGTAATGAGGAATCTAAAAATGTAAAAATATATATTGTGTTCCATTAAAAAAAAGAAAAGTTTTGTGTATAACTTTTATTGAACCACCCTGTATAAATTCCGATTTTTTTTTATAATGTGCAAGTCACTATTCTGCACAACTTTTGTACCAATTGTTTTTCTATATTTTGTTAAAATATGCACATTTTCTACTTAAAATAAAAAATGTTTAATTATAAAAACGCTACAAAACATTTTGTTAATAATTTATGTACAATGTCTTGTGCGTAATTTAAAATGATTATACCTTGCTATAATCTATTTCTAATTATACAGGGGTTCAATTAGAAAGTTCAGCAATTTCATTTTAAAAATTACAAGTTGCATATGAAGTATTTTAAAATCAAAGTCAACTTGATAATTTTTTTATTAAATAAAGATCTATACTATAGATATGCATTACCATTAAATATAGTGTAAACTCTACTTATTTCACTCATTTGTATTATTGTAACAATTAAAAATAAGATGTTTCTCTTAATTATCTACAACGAATGATTTTCTTTTATCACTTACAAAATTTCGATATATTGAAAAACTTCTGTTTACTTAAAAAAATATACTTCTATGAATTATAGTATTAACATAAATGGTTCATTTATTAAGGATTATAAGTTATTTAAAAGATTCATGAATGTATTTATAATTTATCAGGTTACTTTTAAAAGTTATATGTTTTGTGTATAAAATTTACTATGTAGCGGCAAGTATCGCTACAAACGACTATAAAAACCACAACTATAGAGATAATGAGAAATACTATTTAGAATTTGAATATACTCGAAGGATAAATAAAATATGAATTATGTTGTATAATATGTTTCGCTAACAACGCCTACCATTTTCAAACATGAAAATAAAACAAGCATTTCTCATCCGGTTCAATTTGAATATATTACCATGTTATACAAAACAAAGTGAAAAGTGTTTTATTATATTATTCAACATGTATAAAGAAGTGGAAGTCTCCAGAATAAACAATATGAATGATATTGGTTTGAACCGGATTTTGAAATGAGTCGTCTGTCCTCTTTTCTAGGAATTCCTTTTAAAAATTTAAAGGGACGCTTGGTACCTGCTTTCGACTGCTGAGACGAACAATGCCGACATCTGGATATTATAAATGTTTGAAAATACAACTTTCCTAGTACTATAAACACTAAAAATGCAGTTTCAATATAAAGATTTAACGTGAATAATATTTAAATCTAGAATTATTTTATCTTGAATATAATCCTCATTTATAAATCGTGAAGTATCTTCGTGAGGAAAAATTTCCGTTTTCAGTTGTTTTAAGCTCTTGTAGTTTTTTAAACCTTTTTTCCCTTTTAATTTAAAAGGTAGACAAATATTATTTTTCTTACAGTTTTTTACAATTAAACGTTTAAAAGTCACGTGAATTTTCAATTTAAAATAGTATCAAATTCAAGATAAATTAAATTTATAATTTTCATATTCAATGCCGAAAACGAAACACTGGTAATGTCATGAAATCAATTTGTCAGTGTCAATTTTATCATAAGGGCTAACGTATGTTTGTAATTTCCTTACCATGTTCAAAAATTGAATTTGAACATCCCATCATTTTTTCAAAATATTAATAACCCCCAAAATGTTTCCACATGTAAAGTTTATTGCCTTTGGCAAATCAATTTCATTACGCTAATGAGAGTTTTGTTTTTGAAAATAAATATGAAAATGTCTGTATTAACTTTCAAATTAAGGAAATAAAAATAATATCCACAAATTGAAGCAATGACTTTTTTTGTTAATACAATTTGAAAGATAAACCACTCAAAGCTACGCTATGAACTAGATTTAGACTCCTTATTTATATGTTTTTTTAAATTTATAACCATCACAAAGTTTCGGCTCAGAACGAAATCGAAGTCAAAAAATGGTAGTTGAAGAGGCCAAAAACGGAAATAATCACGTTAATATTACATAATTATGCATATTAGCAAACTCTTGTCTGTTATCCTTTTAAAATACTTTTGTATGTAACCACAGAAAACAATAATTTATAAATATTGGTTACTGGATAATAAAGGAACTTAGCACAGGAGAAAAACGAGAATGATTTCTTATGTACTTACCCTTCGGATTTAAATAATTATAAACAGCGGAGCATGACAATACAATTTTTCCGAAATTATCTCTCCAATAACCTAAATAGGCCCCCATAAATATTTTTGGGTCCCACACGACAAGGATTTGTACGATGAAACCATAAATTTATATAATATCTATAAAAAAACGAGTATTAAACCATTCCCTTTGAACTAATAATTTAACCTAATTTTATTGTACAAACATTTTAAGTTTGGGTTTATGATCAAAATGTGCCTTATAAACTAATTGAAAAATGGTAAAATAAATATTTTAGAATAAGCATAGCTTTAGAATATGCATGGCTTAATTAAATAACCTTGACAAAAAGTGATTTTTTATGTTTGTGCTTGACATGCTCCAAGATTTCTGTTGGGACAATAAAAATAGTCTCTTGATGTTTTAAATGTATGAAAGCTCACAACTTTTACAGCAAACTTTTGTAATAGGATTAAAATTATTGGCCTTTTTGAAACTATTGTTACATCCAGTTATTTTAGGTAGGTTGATAATACTAATTATGTTACAACCGTGAGGTGAGGTTTATACATTTAAAACTTTTCTGGTATAAAAAATATAACAGAATATGCGAAAATGTTTTAAAGCTATATTTTGAGTAATTGTACTTGAATTGCCTCGTCAGCTATCGGGTGAAATATAAAGGGTGATTGAAATTCGAGGGCGAGTATGGGGATATAGCTTATTATAGGAAATAGAGGGAAGGTTTAAATTCGACACTTTTGCAGAATTTTATGTTGATTAATAATCTGCTTTAACATTTAAATTATTTTAACGGTTTCTCTGCAGTTTGGAAAGAAGTGTAAATCGTAATTTCGTAAAAACGTTCCTACGGCATCTTTTTACGTCTTATCAAATGGCGAACGATTTTTATCTACAGGGTTAGTTTTTGTTTTTTTACACTTAGCTTTCGTTTTCATTGTGGGCACAATTTATGATATATACATATTTAAATCAGATTTTTTTTGCTGATTTCAGTGATGTGACACACGGGCATATCCGTTGCAATTTTATTTCAGTATTATGATTATTACAAGTATCATCTAGTACGAATCGAGCTAAGAGTCAATTGCCCATTGAATTTATGTGATTTGAATTCAATAACTGGCACAAAACGGTAAATAATTTTAATTGTATCAAATATTTTAATTAAATACAATTTCAATTTGTTTTTCTAAATTTACATATTTTGCTAATAAATGTCTTTCGAACATTGTAATTTAGTCAAATTATAGGTTTAGATGATATATTATTAATAGATTATGCTTTTAGGGGGTATGTTATAATATGCCGTGTATTTTATTACCACGGCCGTTAAGATTTTGCAAATTAACTTTTGGACCATATTTTAACATATGAAAATATTTGCTTAAAATCCATATTAAAATTTTATCTTTTTACAGCGAACTGATTGTTCTTATAATTAGAACATTTTTATAACAGACAATAGATTGTAATTCATAGGTTTTTGCTTAATTTTTAGGAAAATGACATTGACATGAATTACATTTTCTCGTATTTCGGTTATCAAAGTTAACATATCAACAGTTAAATAATTAAATTTTAATATAGTACCACTTAAAACTTAATATGAAAACTTTAAAAGTTCACAGTAAAAAATACACTACATATCAATTCATCTTATAAGTTGTGCTTATGTTGGTATCAATATATTTAATTTTTTTTTTGCATTGTAATAAATGATGTTAGTTTGCAGCTTCTCAACCATCCCATTTGAAAATTAATTTTAGGAAAAAAGTTATTCTTTATAAAAAGTTCTGCATGGTCCAAAACCTAAAATGCAACCATCAGCTGTCAAATTTTTTTGGTCATATACGGAGTTTGTGTGAAAATATGAATTTTGTTCCAGAATAAAGTACCTTTATTTTTGACAATATCAAGAACTGTTATAAAGAAAAGTTATTTAGAATTGAAAACTGGGTTCAATCATACAGTCATGTATACCTGTTGCTAAAAATAAGATTTTGTAATTTTTCTTTTTCTCTACAGTGATACATGCACATTGATATTTCAAATGTTGAAATGACAGTGACAGGTCTGTCATTAAACATCAGATATTATTTAAACATTATAAATGAATAGTAATTCCGGTGACATTGAGTTTGGAGAAAAAATAGAAATTGTATTAATTGTGATTGAAAATTATAAAACGTATCGGGAAGCAGCTGAAATATATTATAACAAACATCCAGATAAAAATGTACACAATACTACAGTAATGAATATTTATTTCGTTAGTTAGTTAGGGTTGAAGGTCATTCCATCATCGACAATTTTGGGAACTCACTGTACCATTTGAATTAAATGAAGCTTCATCTTCAAACATGATTATTCTAACCCAAAATGGATGCTCTTCTAACTCTCCTTGGATAAGAGAACAAAAATTGAAACCACTAACATAATCTCTAGGTTTTAATGTGGTTTATATGGGTGGAATTTGTGTGCTTTCAAAATATTTGCCATCATATCTTTACCCTTTTGCGCAGCTAATATTTAATATATTCTATTGTAGATAACATTACATTTAAAGTCCTCACTTTAAAGTCCTCAGTTATCGACGTTTGTTATTTAATTTATTTTTAACATATCCATATGTTTTAATTATTTTCATTTCAAAATATTAATTATTGTATGTACATTTGTGTCTGGATGTTTCTTATTAAATATTTCAGCTGCTTCCCGATACGTTTTATAATTTTAACTCACAATTAACACAATTTATATTTTTTTTACTTCGCAAATTTAGCATATCTTACTATGTTTATAATATTAGGCAAATTATTCTAAAATTTATGAATTCAAATTAAATTTTAAAATGAAAAAAAAAGATTTGTCATTATGTTGTTCTGTCTAACTTTTCTCTATTACACACACAATTTACGGCACAAAAGGATTATCAAATACAGGTTTAATACCGTAAATTATGCATTATTCATTATTCGAAGAAAAATCAGTTTACTTTTGAAAATCAAAACCAATACATTTTTTATTAAATATTATATTGGTATTCATTATTTATTTCCGGCGATTTAGCTGAAAAAATATCTCAGATTTATAGCTCAGGCAAATATAAGTTTATAAAATCATCGAACGTTACTTGAAATAGTATAATTTAGGCTATTATTTAACCACCAATTTTTAATTTAGTAAATGTTATATACAATTTAAAATTGTTCGAAAAACTCTAAACTAGTAAAGTCATGAGTAAACAAACGGTAGAAAAAACCACTTACGATTCCGCCATATTAGTAACGTCAAGCCCTGATTTACAAAATTTTTGCTTTGAAAAACTTATTTTAGGATACACTCGTCATTTGAAAGTTTCGGTTCTCATTTAAAAAATAATTATGTCCGAAACTGACACACTTATTGGTCGAAACTATGTAGTCAGAAAAAAGTCGATAGAGTTATTCGAAATAAGGATTTGAATGTAGATGTAAGTCATATTTTTTTTAGATTTACAATATCTCCTTACTTTAGTAAGTTTTGAATTTATAAACGTCACATAAATGGACATTTCGGGTATTTCACACGTTCAAATATTCGCAAATTATGTATCTAATGTTCATTTCATGGTTTATTTTATCCATTTGCTGTTTTGGGCAGCAAAAAATAATGAATTCCTTAATAGCATAAAAATTAAAAGATAATAGTTTGATTTTTACCAACATTATTTTTTGTAGTAAGTTATTATTATTGATTGGTATTTATTTCTATATTAAAATCTATAAGAAATGTATGAATAAAGTTTTATTGAGAAAATGGACGTAATAAAAAAATCGAAGATTTATTTCTCTAGCGTGCATTACAATAGCCATTGAAATTCAGTTTGAAAGAGCAAGAAATTTACAGAAAGTTATTAATTTAAATAGCAATAATAAAAGTCTATTTTTAAATATGTATAGAAGTAGGAGCCAGGCCTCAAATATTTATCTTTCGCAGATGTTAGCATTCGTCACCCCCAAGTGTTCTACCTGTTTTGGACCGTCTCTTTAAATTTTAAAAGGAATTCGTCGAATGAATGCGTCACATCCCAATATCCGGTCCAAACTAACACACAATAGCAATTAACACATAACAACATTTACACATTTACAGTAAAATGAGAATGGATCAAATAAACCAAGAAATTAATATTAGACACATAATTGGAGCTTATTTGACAGTGCAGCATATACAAAATATCCATTTATGTGAGTTTTATGAACGTAATTTAATTAAAAAATCACTGAACTAATTGTAAGGAAGGAATGTAAATCTGGTATGAGAAAATGTTATTTTCATCAATTAAATGTGGTTGCAAATACAATAACATTTTCAAAAAAAAATCGACTAAATAAGCTGTCAGGGTTTTGCGTAATGACTTTACTTTTATTTTATTTACCGAATCCGAAAATGATTTGTATACAAGTTCTTTGGAATTTAATAATGCGTTTAGTGATGATGTTGGATATTCGTTGGAACTTATCGTTTTGTTGCTAGGACAACGCACTGTTGCTTTTATTTTCAAAACGAAATTACTTAAAAAATTTCTAATAATGCAACTTAAAAAAAATTACTAGAGAAAAATCTCCATAAAGAATAAAAAAGTGTATTGTTATAGCAACAAAATAATCAACTTTAGTTTGATGCAATACTGAATTTGGTAAATAATTAAAAAAAAAATGTTATTATGCGACAAATTTTAGACACGCAGCGCTTATTTTAGTCAAATTAACTTGAAAAATGCCTTAGGCGAGGGTATAATAGTATACTCTGTAACAAGGTTAAAATGGAAATTCGATGCGAGTGGACTAGCATCAGAATTTCCATTCTTACCTAGTAGTAGACTATACTTTCTCCTCGACCAGATAAAATAGACTAATACAATAATTATTGTATTAGTATATTAATTATAATTAACACAAAGAACTTACGTTTTATTCTCGCGTTTGTGGTTATGTTTATAGTATTTTGACAATTGTGATATCCAAGGCTAATTGTTTTATTCGAAACGGTGTGAGAATATTCATTCCATTAGTTATTATGGAATGAATTACATGCAAAACGCATAAGTGCATTTTATTTTGATCCATAACAAGAGTGAGAATGTGTACGTTCTATGATCAAAATTGATTTCAGAATGCTTAAATTCTACAGTGGTCGTGGAGAAAAAATAGTATTGTATTGTAGTTAAAAATGCTCTATCTAAAAAGTAAACAACAAGGTAGGTTGTTATTTGAAAATAACAATATTTTTGCCATTCAAATGAAAAAATGAAATGAAATATGTCTCTCCTATAAACTTTATAAATTTACTAAAAATTAATTATAATGATTAATCCATAGAAACCTGCAAACACCCCATCCGCAAGTTGTGGGATAAATCCATGAGAATAAAGTATAAGTTCTTGAAAATCTGTAATAATTTAAGTGAAAAAATGTAATAATAATTACCATCGATTTGAAAATTTACTCAAAATTCATTCCGGATTGTATTTTAAGAAAATTATTAACAATCTATTTATAGATTTTCAATTGATGACAAGCGCGGTAACTCGTGTGAAATCCCAAATATTTTAATTTTATTTTTTCACTCTTGAGTAACAAGTTACAATACACGTTTTTTGTTATGCTATTGCCTTTTTTTGCCATCTGTATGGGAAGCAGGAGTTTGCATAAACATATAAATACAATGTAAATCGCCAATGTACATTGCTGAATTTTCTATTCGATACAGAAACCAAATTAGAATGAGTTACATTTTAATTGTTGTCAGAATAAAGACAGCACTCTCATACTATTCAAAGCAATTATGGTGAAAAATCTAATCGCTCATATTTTCTTTGGTTTTTATCAACTTTTCCTAATATTTTGCAAACAAACATGTAAGTATATGAACCAACCTAAATATTCCAGCGTTCATGAACATATATTTAGGGAGATGCATTTCAAACGAACTTCTTACTTATTGTTAGACAATTTTGAAACAATAAATATTATTTTTAAGAAGTAAACATATTTTTAAAACAGTTTGTTTGATTATTGTCTTTAGATTGTCACTAAAAATTCTTAGGGGTCAATCAAATCAACCAATTTAATTTGAAAAGGTCTCTGACAAAATTTATCTATTTTCGTTTTTTTACCTATGTTGTAGTATATTCAGAGAGTTGAAAACAGCTATGCATTAATTTTTCAGATGTTCAGTTTTTTTTGTGAACAGCCATTTTGTATTGGTGGGTCAGCCTATTTTGCATTTTGTAGAGATTTACGTTAAACTCTGTAGCTCCTCGGTTTTTGGAGATATTTGGTTCAAAAAGAAACCATGTTAAAGAACATAAAATGTACAATTTTTTCTGTTAAGTATATATATATATATAGGCCTATACTAAATTGTAAATTAGCAGAAAATAGGTAAATGTTAACGTTTCCAAAATAAAAAGCTTCTCTTTAAAAATTAAAAGTGTTAAAGATAAAACGAAGACTCAAATTCATTTTTTGTGGATATAGTGTCTATAGTATACTACTTCCCTAAAAAGTATCAGGCCAGAGAGTTACATCCTTTTTTAAAGGGTCTTCAAATATTGCAATTTTCCTAAAATCAGGTATTTTCGATCTGAAATATCTCGGAAGGGACACACTTTAAAAACCCAATATTTTCACAAAACGTTCTTTAATGGTGTTATACTAAGTGGTTAAAATTTCATCACTGAGACTTTATTAGCTTTTTGGTTAGAAATTTAAAAAATAGCTAAAACTTCTGGAAAATAAAAAAAAATTAGCGACTATCATTGGTTGATTTGACATGGATTGACCGTTAGATATACAGTATGTTTTTTATCGTGGGCCATAGGATTTTACATGCTAAAACTTTTACCTTGTGTTAATGTATATTTTATCATATAATTTTGAAGCAAATTTTTGTTAGTAATATAAATCAATTATTTTTCTATATGATGGGATTAATTAGAATTATTTAAACATGTTTTATTCCATTAAAAAAATATTTTTTTTAATATAAGTGTCGACTCAAGTACCTGTTCCCCGTACATGTTCAGGTAATGATATTTATTAATATTGTTTAGTGCTATTTCAAAATTAATCATAAACTATTTGTATCCTTAATATGATGTATAATGCTCTAGTGCAGAGAAAGGAGCAGTGTTGAAGTTTTTTGCAACGCACATAAAAAGAAATACTGTACCAGGAAAAGTAAACTGCATACAATGTATGAATAGCAATTCTATATTATCTTCACGCGGTTGGACTGACATTAAATTTTGTGTTAAAAATCATATAGATAAAATTAAAAATTCAAAGAAAGTGGGAAAATTTTGTTAATTGAATACGAAATAAATTATATTACATGCACTTTTTATATACATATAAAGATTGTAATAATATTTGTATCATTTTATCATCCCGAACCCGTTTAAACTTTAAAACAGAATCCAATAAATTAATATAAATAAATGCTATTTAATTTGGTGAATTTGCATAATTTATGCATAATTTTAACTGTAATTCAAGTAAAGTGGGAACAAAAAAATCAATTTAAGTTGGGTATTAATTGTCAAGAACAATAATAATTTAGACAATTACAAGAAATTCCGTGCATTTTTAACATTTAATTGTACATTTTATTTCTCTGTTTGCAATTTTATGTTTCATAAATAATTCAATTTTTATTTATTTATTAATAATTACTGTTATTAATTTAATTAATTTCTCTACACACAATTTCTTATTTCATTAATATTTTAATATTTCAATATTTATTTATTAATAATTTATGTTATTTATTTAATTGAAATATTTATGAATGGACACTGCAAGTCCTAACGCCAACTGTAAATCTATTTCCAACCCGAGAATTGAGCAAACAATGCGATCCCCTCGGTAGGTATGTGGGATAGGTCGGCAACGCAGCATATTTTGTTCCAGGTGGCGCTACCAACAAGGGTTGTCACAATTTGGTGTGTAGCACACATGATCGGTACCCATGATGTGGCGTCATACACACAATTATTTTTAAGGTATCATAACTTTCGTGAGAATGATTTTAGAGAATTTTCGTATAGATAACTGAAATAATCTGATCTTCTTTAACATTGGTACTAAATGTCGTAAGTGTGACATATGAAGCAATGGAGAAATAGCCGAATGTACTTGTGGCACGGAGGGTAAGGTGCCACAAGAACGCGCCTCCGCCACAATTCAGGATGTAGCACACACAAAGTGCCACAAATATGTGGGGACACACACACACACACACACACACCATGACACAATTTTTTTTTTCCGGAAATTGTTGAAATGGCATCTAGGAACACCAAAACGGATATTTCCGTAAAAAAAAATTTTGAAAAAAAAATCACGATCACAATACTTTCTCGTACTGCGTAACGGAGAAAGTAAAAACGACTAAAAAATCCAGACATTTTTCTAGTTATTCAATGTTTCCACATGTATTTAACGGCTCTTTTAGTATGGGGTTAGTCTCCAGAGCAGAGCATGAGTTATTTTCAAGTATAAACGGAACCAATTTTTGGCCACCCGGCAGAAAATCGCCATTTTCGACCAAAGACTGATCATTGATTTGTCGCATTGATAGCTAGCTGTATAGATCCTTAATGGTTTAAGGAGTCAGAAAATGTCGAAATATTGCCCCTACACATTTGGCCAAACTCAAAAGACGCATAACCATAAACATAAGTTTGGTCTGTAACTTTTTTATGAGACACCCTGAATAAATTTAAATATTTTTACGGCGTGCAGCTCACTATTCTGCACAACTTTTATATAAAACATTTTTCGAAATTGAGAAAAATAAGCACGTGGTTGACCGTTACCAGAGCGCTGAAACCCCCTGTATATCCTGAAGGAAAAAGAAATGAAACACTTGAAATTCGTGAAATTTCGACCATTTTCAAACCGCCATAACTCGGCGTATTTTCAATTGATTTTGATGAATCTTTGAGGGCAAAAAACTTTGAAGTGTCTTCTTTAAAGTCATGCATGCAAAATTAAGCGCAACCCTTCCGGCCCCCTCTAGCATCCCTGTGAAAACAAAAGTTTTTTCTGAAAATCATGTCCAACTTTGACAATGTCTACGGAGTTGGAAAAATTTTGTTTACTCGATCCACCATAAAGGAATTAAATTTGATCAATTCCCTATGCAGTACTCAAAGAACGAAGTCCCTGCGATAGTTTGACACCAAGTTATGGACGTTTGAAAAAAAGTGCATTTTGAGATTTTTCGCACATAACTCAGTGACTTTTTAACCAAATGAAGATTCTTTCGGAAAAAAATCCCATTTTGGCTCTAATTTAAGGGAGTAAACGCATATTCAAATAATCCCTTTTTGAACCCTTCAACCCCCGAACAAGAAAAACACGTCTTTGGGCAAAAAAACGTCCAACTTTCGCAACGTGTACCGAGTTGTAAAAAATGTGTCGACTCGATCACCAAAAGGGCATTGAAATGTGCTTAAGTTCTTTATACTCAAGAATAATATTTTGTCATGGAAAAAATCATTCTTGACTACAAAGAGCTTAAGTTAACAAAGCTTTAAACTTTTACTTTACTAAAGTCAAAACAGTCTCTTGACACCTTGTTAAATTTTAATGTCAATAAATTGTCTTTCAAAGCACCTTCGATTTTTATTTAGTAAAATGGCTATTGAAATGGTTGATAAAACGAGTTTTCTGCAAATAACTTTTAATGCGTTAGGAATTGGGACAGGGTTGTTATAATGAAAAATTTTTGTTTTTTAATTCTGCGTGGAATGACATAAAAATATACAGGGGCTCCAATTTAAAATAAGAAAAATAAAGTGCTTTAAAGTTTTAAATGTTTGACACTAAATTTTGGACACCCTGTATAATTCATATCGATCAAACTTGGGTAACGGGACTATCAGACCTTATTTAATAAGTACCTTGTATGATTTTATTAACAAGGCACTGTTTTTATTTTTTATTCATTTTTGAAACCAATAGTGCAAAACTATTTTTTTTATTTTTAATTTTTTTTGCTGATATCCCTGAAGCGATTCCAATAAAATTATAGAAGTATGTAGGCAACCATAAAAGGTACCCAGATAAGCAATAAAATACATAGCATGTAATTTAAAAAATACATCATCATGACGTCACGCTTTTTTGAGACACCCTGTATAATCAAAAATATTTTCCTGAAATACATTCTAGGATGCAAATTTCAACCTAATTAGTAAATGAGCTATAGAAGACGGGAGGTGAAATGCAGGACCCTGTATAATTTGCTGAAAGACCTCCGGTTAATAGTCCATGAAGAATTGCGACAAAAAATAGAAGTTATTATATGTAAATTTAATTGTATGTAACAATTCTTTAATAAAACGTTTATATATAAGAAATACAATGTTTAATAATCCTGTTATGCAGAGAACAAGCGCGATTAAAACAGTGGCGTAGTGCGCGATTGATTTTTTTTTACGTTTAAGCGCTAGAGTAATTTAAAACAGAAATACTGCATCAAATAAAATGGATTTTAAAAATTCTATTGAATTCCTTCTAAAAGCCACAATGTATAATAATCCTGTTAGGCAGAGAGCATGCGCTATTTACGTGAGTGACGTAGTGAGCGATTGATTTTTCACCCTCGAATAATTTAAAACGTAATAACTCTATCAAGTATTAGTTGATTTCAAAAATTATTTTAAACGTCGACTGTGAAGTACAATGTTTATAAATCTTGGTAAGCTTATCAACAATCTATTTTAAAAATTCTTCTAAACCCATACCTGCAAATACATTATTCATAAATCGTGTAAATTTTGATCAGTGAGTAAAGTTTCTTGAAGAAGGAAATCAATCAATTTTTGCATGTGTTTTAATCAAAAGTATTTATTAAAGTTGAACAATTATTTCAAATGTTCCTCATACACAGTTTTTTTTTTCTAAATATGTTTAGATTATACGAGCACAGTGTTTTGAAAATTATAATTTTTTCTCGAAAAACTGGGGGATGTACCTGCGATTTTTTTGTGAATATTATTTACGAGATTGCGATTATATAATATGCAGAATCGTGAGAAATATTGATTTTCTAAATGAAAAATCTTAGATTAAATAAAATATAATAATTATTATTTAACGTGCACTCTATTGTTATTATTCTATATGTGAAATTTAGGGGTGCTTATAATTATATTACAAGTTAATCCATGTAAATTGTCATTTATTAACTTGTAATATAATAGTTAATCCATGTAAATGACAAATTAGCAAATTTAGGATACGTTTATTGGTATTAAAATATTAAATATTGATGAATTCTACTAATTCAGAATTTAAAACAAAATCAACTGTACCCCGTATGCGTTAAATAGAACTAAAGTTAAATTTTTTTCAGCGTCGACAGTTTATTTATTGCTTTTTATATCTAAAGATAAATCCGATTATATTCCAATCGCCTCGGAGCTTTTACTTTCAAAAGAATTAATTGCTTTAATACTGTCTGGATCAGGCAACCGCGTTGTCATCAAAATCGCCGAGGGCGTACGATACTAATTTTCGCTTAACGCCGACAGAGGGATGCAAATTGTGTCGCTTGTTTATGTTACCAATATTTCAAATCAATTACAAAAATAATATTTGAATATTTAATTATGTAACGCAATGAGTTAATTATGAATATAAATGTAATTTTCAGCCGTGCAACGAATCGCACCTTACTTTTTTTTTCTTTCAGGGCGTATATAAACAACAATATTACAATTGGTCCAGACGTCCTAGACATGTTATGAAATAAATCCGCCCAGTATATTTTTAGTGCCAAGATTCACTCTGCGACTGAATTTTCGTTTAAAAATAGATTCTCATTTCTATTTATTGCTGATGAAATCGTTAAGACGAAACGCCGTGTCAGCCCCCATTTTTTTTCGTTCAAAATTTTCGTCATCTATTACTCAACCTGGAAAATTCATCGAATATTGGAATCATTCCATATTTTCGGTTATATGCTACGTGTAAACATAGTTAAAAATTAATGTCGATGTTTACTTTTTTTTCAATCTTTGGCTTAGTCATGTTTTCATTGCATTAATTTAATTTTTGATTACCAATTAGAGCGCTGTGAACTTTTGGAAACCGTGATTGCAAAGATTTTACCAGTTTGCATTATTTCTCAAAAATAAGGCATTAATGTGTTTCTAAAATAATTAATATTAATTCGATGTGTTTCAGAAAGAAATTTCAGAATACTTCGACGTATGAAAACAAAATTAGGTAAATTTATTTTAAAAAAATGGTGATGTAGCCGTCATGTTACTTTCTCCAACTTGATCATAGTTATTTATATTTACGTTTTCATGGTTTATTTTCAATTCATATTTTAAATGTACATCGAGCGTTGTGTAAACTCGGATGAAACTGACGTTTAAAACGTCAAAATTATGAAAGATGGAAAAATAATACTTCAAATTAAAAAACTCAGTTTACTCAAAAACTAAAGGGATTTCTAAAAAAACTTATTCTTTATAAATTGTTCATTTTAGTATTCTGTACAATTATTATTAACATAAATTTGCTATAAGTATTATCGTTTTATAATTATTAACCAAAAATTAAAAAAATAATAATACACTTTTTTCTCGAATAAAAATGATTTTATAAAAAATGTTTTCAAGTAAAAGATGTTCATTTATTTGTTGTCTTCAATGTTTGTTTAAATGTGTTTGTGTTATTTTTCATATTTAAGAAAATATTGGCAAAAAACAAAAAACAGTTTAAGTAAACACCCACTTTCGGTGTACAAAATTTAACCAAAAGCTTTTCAGTTCTTTGGATTATCAAAGAAGACGTATGTTCAAAGTTTCATATCAATTGCTTTATTAATTTTTGAGATACAGCGCGCACAAACAGACGCACACAGCCACACACACACAGACACACACACTCACACACAGACACACAGACACACAGACACACAGACACACACACACACAGACATAAAAAAAATTCCAGAAATTATTGAAATGGCATCTAGGGACCCCAAAACGGATATTTCCGTAAAAACAATTTTTGAAAAAAAAATCACAATCACAATACTTTCTCGTACTTCGTAACGGAGAAAGTAAAAAGTATGTTTACAATAATCAAACTTGTAATACTCGTGATGGTTATATTAGAATTACCAAGTTTTGGTGATTTCTACTGATTAAAATAATAAGAAAATAATATTGTTAAAAATCAAAATAACAATAAACACGATTATTTATTTAGTTTACTACAATAAATAAACAATTTAATTATTAATACAACTACTTCCCTGGCGAATGCCACGACGAATATTAAATTATATACTCCGTCTACTCATAGATCAGCCTTTTTTGACATCTTGAGTGGTGGAAATCCCACTAAGTTGCCGGACAACTCTCGCCACAAAAAGTAGTACTTACGAAACTTAATTTATTACGAAAATCGCACTCAAGAATCTGACCGCGTAGGTGTGTAGTTGGTTCGTCACAATATTTAGAACGTTCTACATGGCGGATATCAAAAACCATAACAATAAACTGTTAGTAATGTGTCTATTGGCGACGCCGCGAATATATTGGAAGTATATATTGGAAGTAAGGTTATATTTTTCCATGATTATATTACTTTTATAAAATGGATTTTTCCGTAAATAAACATTATTATTATTATTATTATACCGGTACCAACCTAACTTGCTGCAAAATTACATGTTGCTCATAGCCGTGTTGGTACTTTTTATTTTTTAGTGTTTGTCACTGAAGGTGTCAAAAAAGTTTAATCCATGAGTAGATGGAGTATACAACGTATAATTTGTCACTGAAGGTGTCAAAAAATTTATTTTATTATATGAGTAGATGGAGTCAGGGGTGGCTCGTTATATAGAGCCACGGAGCCATGGCACTACCTGTAGTTTCAAGCTTAATTTGAAATTTTGCAATTAAAAAAATTGGAAAATTATTTTGAGCAATAGTGATTTTTCAGACTCATTTACGATTTTCTTACTAAAGTATTCTGCATTTTGTTATTATTAAGCATGTATTTTCGATATTTTGGGTCTAAATTTTTAATCATTTGGCCTAAATATTCTTTATTTTGACCTAAATTTTCGATTCAATTGTTCAAATTTTCGACGTTTTGGACCGCATTTTTTAATTTTCCCGCCGTATTTATAATTTGTAGTTTTTTGACCTGTATTTTCATTTTTTGACCTTTTGCCCTAACTATTCTTTATTTTGACTTAAATTTTCGAATTAAAAAATATGTTTTGGCCCGCATTTTTGATTTTGCTGGCCGAATTTTAATTCTAGTTCCAAATTTTTGAATTGATTTTGGTTAAAATATCTATAACCTGAATTATTGATTTATATTCGAGATTTTTTTCGCGGTATTTTCGTGTTTTGTTTGTTGAAATTTTCGATTTTTAAGGCTGCATTTATTATCTTCAGGCCCGAATTTTCAACTTTTTGAACAACATTGAAGATTTATATTTTTTATCTTCTGCTCTAAAATTATTGTTTTTTATTTGTCAGAATTTTAGATTTTTTGTCTATTTTTTTATCCTAAATTTTAGATTGTTTAACTTGGATTATTGATTTCATTTCGTGATTTTTTTAATTTTTTGGCTATTATTTTCGAGCTTCTTATTTTTGGCGGCTGAAAGTGGCCAATAATTTTGCTCTTTTTTTTGTCTGCGTTTTTATTTTTAGATCAGGATTCTTGATTCTCTGTCTAATATTTTAGATTTCTGTATTTTCGATTTTTTTGTTCTATTTTTTTTATTTTCCTTTATTTTGGACAAAATATTCGATTGGTTTCAGGGAATTTTCGATTTTTTTATTTGCAATTTTTATCTTTACGCCCGTTTTCGATGTTTTGTTAAATTTTCACCTATTTAGGCCCTATTGTAGATTTTTACTTTTTGGCCTATATTTTGTATTGGTTTCAATTTTTGGTGTTTTGGCCAAAATTTTCTTTATTTCATTTCATTGTTCTGTTTTTCCCTACTAATTAAATTTTAATTTATTTAATTTATATGTTTCTACACATTTACATTATATTTTAAGTTATTAATTAATCAATTATTACAATTTAAATCTTATACCTTATAATTAATGTATATGTTGTAAAAAAGGGATTACCAGTTAATAGACGTTTATTTATTGTTCTTATTTCAACTTTCGATTTGTTTGTTAAGAAAAAATATTTTTTGGTGCACCACTTTAATTTTTAGGTACGAATTATAGATTTTTGGTCTTAATTATTTTATTTTTAAGATTTTCTTAACCTGGATTATTGATTTTATTTTGCGATCTTTAAAAAAAAAAATTGCTATTATATTCGAATTTCTCGTCGGAACTTATTTTAAGCTAAAAAGAGTTATTTTTGGGGTTGTAAGTGGTAAATTATTTTTCTTTTGCTTGTTTTTCAATTTTTTAGTCTGCATTTTTATTTTTAGATCAGTTTTTTTTTATTTTTTGCCGATATTTTAGATTCGTTCCAATTTTTTTATTTTTTGGCCAAAATATTCGATTCGTTTGTTGAAATTTTGGATTTCTCGGTCTGCATTTTTTATTTTTAGACCTGACCTTTTGTCCTAAATTTGGACAAAATAAAAATAAACATAAAAAATGCAGACCAAAAAATCGAAAATTTCAACAAACAAAAGAAAATATCGGAAAAAATCAATAATTCTTTATTTTGGCCTACATTTTTTATTGGCTTGTTACAATTTTCGATATTTCCGCATGTTCGATTTTTAGGCCCGACGTTTTGGTCAAAATTTTTGATTTTTTGTCCTACACTTTAGATTTTTTAACCTGAATTATTTATTTTTACCCGGGAATTTTTGATTTTTTTGCGGATTTTTTTTTGTGGTCGAAGTTTTTGATTTTTGTCCTTTAGATTTTGCCACCTACAATTTTGAATTTTTTGACCTGTATTTTCAAGGATTTTGTATTCATTTCAGGTTATTTATTTAATTTTATATTTTTTATATTCGTGGTGGGTTTTAATTTAAAAATGGGGTTTATTTTCAGATAAAATTAATTTACTTCAATATTTATTTGGAAAATATAGTCTGCGGGATTTATGTTAGAGAATTATTTAATTTTCAAATATTTGCAGGAATTTTGGATTTTTTTGCATCAAACAATGAAATGTAAAATCTAGTTTTTTTTTTTTATCTGTTCTAAACTTATTAGCTAAGTACAATACTAGACTTCATCATTCGTTCAAGGCAGCGGCGGCTCGTGGATCTTCGTAGAGGAGGCTCGTGCTGCACTACTTACTCTTATAGAGGAAGCAAATATTCCACTGCTATTTTGGTCAAATTTTTTTCCGTGGCCTCCTCGACGAACATCCACGAGCCGCCGCTGGTTCAAGGGTTATCCGAGAAAAACAAACAAATGAACAAATCTGAAGGCTGAATTTAATTTCTGTATCTGTAACCAAACCTGAATTTTTTTCGAAATCTAGTCATCCATTAAAGAATTATTCTTAAAAAAAAACAAATTGATGGAAGTCAATTGTAAGCAATGCAGAAACTTTATTATTGATTAGTTCACACAATGTGTTTCAAATAGAAAGTAATGGCAGTCAGGGGCGGCTCGTTTAGAGTTTCAAGCTCATTTTTAATTAATTCTTACTTTGGTCTAGGAAGATAAATCGTTCTTTGTTTTTTCAAAAAGTAAGGGGGGGAGGGGGGTGTATTGAAAAAGTGGCTCTACCATCAACATATTCCACGAGCCGCCACTGGATGGAGTATACAATATATAATTTCCCTGTTAGAAATAGAAGTTTTTGTTCAAAGTTGGCAACAGGTTTTGCATGAAAAATTCACAATTTGTACACTTTGAAATCCTCTACATTTCATTTAATTATTTTTTTGTTTAACTTGACTTGTGTCTTTCACATTTCGCGTGAGACGAACGCAGTTTCCTTTGTAACCACAAAAATAAAATCTATTTCGGGTGGAAATAATTAAGTCGGCGGTAAATGGCGCCGCGCATTCAGAAAACTTGGCAATATTTTAATAACCCAAAAATATTTTTTCCAAATAATTTAACACGCGCAAATATCCGCGAAGGAGTTAAACGTGGTGTCTAAAAATATAAATAATCTTTGAATGTATGTATGCATGATATAACTCTTTCGAAATTGGTGTGATGATGAGAAGGTCGTTTGGTAATTCTTGGTTCTGTGGTGGAAAAAGTGTGCGAGAATACGGAGTGACCAAAATTGATACGGAAGTCCGATTTTTTGCGATTTCGAGATTTTTGGCGTTTTAATTACTAATTTAACTTTCACAATTACGACTGCCTTAATCGACTAAACAATATAAAAAAATATGGGTTTATTTCGTGCTATTAAAATTTTCACTGAATACTTGCTTCGAGTGCCCATGCACAAATTTTCAATTAGACTAATTCAAGGATCACCCTCGTAAACTAAGTTTCAGTAGTGCGATATTCGTGGAATTTCGAAGGGTGCGATATACACCAAAGTCAATTGTTCTCATGGATAAGGTCTTCATTAACTTGATGGAAAATGATCTATGTTTGATTAATCAATGCTGGCTACCTTGATGTAATCAATCGGTCGAATGACTCTCGATAATTGCCTATGGTGATAGTTTGGCGCGATTTCAGTAGTTTCCAATGGATTATTGCTAAGAGAATTATTAAACGCCTACAAGAGCATTCCTCAACATTTAATAACAAAAAAGGGGTTTTCTTCTCTATTTTTCTTAAATCTGGTTAAAATTCATTTAAACAATTTCAAACGGTTGGAATTGCCTATCGTGATGGTTTGACTAGATTTCAGTAGTTTTCAATGGATTATTGCTAAACGAATTATTAAACACCAACAAAAGCATGCCTCATCATTTAATAACGAAAAGGGCTCTACTTTTCTTAGATCTGATTATAATTCATTTAAAAAATTTCAAACAGTTGGAATTGCCTATCGTGATAGTTTGGCCAAATTTCAGTAGTTTTCAATGAATTATTGCTAAAAGGATTATTAAACATCTACAAAAGCATACCTCATCATTTAATAACGAAAAGGGCTCTATTTTTCTTAGATCTGATTAAAATTCTTTTAAAAAATTTCAAACAGTTGGAATTGCCTATCGTGATAGTTTGACCAGATTTCAGTAGTTTTCAATGGATTATTACTAAAAGAATTATTAAACACCAACAAAAGCATGCCTCATCATTTAATAACGAAAAGGGCTCTATTTTTCTTAGACCTGATTAAAATTCTTTAAAAAAATTTCAAACAGTTGGAATTGCCTATCGTGATAGTTTGACATTTAATAACGAAAAGGGCTCTATTTTTCTTAGATCTGATTAAAATTCATTTAAACAATTTCAAACAGTTGGAATTGCCTATCGTGATAGTTTGACCAAATTTCAGTAGTTTTCAATGAATTATTGCTAAAAGGATGATTAAACATCTACAAAAGCATGCCTCATCATTTAATAACGAAAAGGGCTCTGTTTTTCTTAGATCTGATTAAAATTCATTTAAAAAATTTCAAACAGTTGGAATTGCCTATCGTGATAGTTTGGCCAGATTTCAGTAGTTTTCAATGGATTATTACTAAAAGAATTATTAAACACCAACAAAAGCATGCCTCATCATTTAATAACGAAAAGGGCTCTATTTTTCTTAGATCTGATTAAAATTCATTTAAAAAATGGTGATGTGGCCATCACATTACTTTCTCCGACTTGATGGTATCATAGCCACATATATTTACGTTTTCATGGTTTATTTTTAATTGAAATCATATTTTAAATGTACATCGAGCGTTGTGTAAACTCGTATCAAACTGACGTTTAAAACGACAAAATTATGAAAGATGGAAAAATTATACTTCAAATTCAAAAACTCAGTTTACTCAAAAACTAAAGGGATTTCGAAAAAAACTGATTCTTTATAAGTTGTTCATTTTAGCATTCTCTACAATTGTTGTAACTATTATCGTTTTATAATTATAAACCAAAAATTAAAAAAATAATAATAATTTTTTTTCTCGAATAAAAATGATTTTATGAAAAATATTGTTAAGCAAAAAATTTTCATTTCTTTGTTGTCTTCAAAGTTTGTTTAAATGTTTTTGTGATATTTTTCATATTTAAGAAAATATTGACAAAAAACAAAAAACAGTTAAGGTAAACGCCCACTTCCGGTGTACGAAATTTTACCAAAAGCTTTTCAGTTCTTCAGATTATCAAATAAGACGTATGTTCGAAGTTTCATATCAACTGCTCTATTAGTTTTTGAGATACAGCGCGCACAGACAGACACACACACACACACACACACACACACACACACACACACACACACACACACACACACACACACACACAGACACACACACACACAGACACAAAAAATGTTTTTCTAGAAATTGTTGAAATGGCATCTAGGGACCCCAAAACGGATATTTCCGTAAAAAAATTTTTGAAAAAAAAATCACGATCACAATACTTTCTCGTACTTCGTAACGGAGAAAGTAAAAATTTCAAACAGTTGGAATTGCCTATCGTGATAGTTTGACCGGATTTCAGTAGTTTTCAATGGATTATTGCTAAAAGAATTATTAAACACCAACAAAAGCATGCCTCATCATTTAATAACGAAAAGGGCTCTATTTTTCTTAGATCTGATTAAAATTCGTTTAAAAAGTTTCAAACAGTTGGAATTGCCTATCGTGATAGTTTGACCGGATTTCAGTAGTTTTCAATGGATTATTGCTAAAATAATTATTAATCACCAACAAAAGCATGCCTCATCATTTAATAACGAAAAGGGCTCTATTTTTCTTAGATCTGATTAAAATTCATTTAAAAAATTTCAAACAGTTGGAATTGCCTATCGTGATAGTTTGACCGGATTTCAGTAGTTTTCAATGGATTATTGCTAAAATAATTATTAAACACCTACAAAAGCATGCCTCATCATTTAATAACGAAAAGGGCTCTATTTTTCTTAGATCTGATTAAAATTCATTTAAAAAATTTCAAACAGTTGGAATTGCCTATCGTGATAGTTTGACCGGATTTCAGTAGTTTTCAATGGATTATTGCTAAAATAATTATTAAACACCTACAAAAGCATGCCTCATCATTTAATAACGAAAAGGGCTCTATTTTTCTTAGATCTGATTAAAATTCATTTAAAAAATTTCAAACAGTTGGAATTGCCTATCGTGATAGTTTGACCGGATTTCAGTAGTTTTCAATGGATTATTGCTAAAATAATTATTAAACACCTACAAAAGCATGCCTCATCATTTAATAACGAAAAGGGCTCTATTTTTCTTAGATCTGATTAAAATTCATTTAAAAAATTTCAAACAGTTGGAATTGCCTATCGTGATAGTTTGACCGGATTTTAGTAGTTTTCAATGGATTATTGCTAAAAGAATTATTAAACACCTACAAAAGCATGCCTCATCATTTAATAACGAAAAGGGCTCTATTTTTCTTAGATCTGATTAAAATTCATTTAAAAAATTTCAAACAGTTGGAATTGCCTATCGTGATAGTTTGACCGGATTTCAGTAGTTTTCAATGGATTATTGCTAAAAGAATTATTAAACACCAACAAAAGCATGCCTCATCATTTAATAACGAAAAGGGCTCTATTTTTCTTAGATCTGATTAAAATTCATTGAAAAAATTTCAAACAGTTGGAATTGCCTATCGTGATGGTTTAACCAGATTTCTGTAGTTTTCAATGGATTATTGCTAAAAGAATTATTAATCAACAGCAAAAGCATGTCTTATTATTTAATAACGAAAAGGGCTCTATTTTTCTTAGATCTGATTAAAATTCATTGAAAAAATTTCAAACAGTTGGAATTGCCTATCGTGATAGTTTGACCAGATTTCAGTAGTTTTTAATGAATTATTGCTAAAATAATTATTAAACACCAACAAAAGCATGCCTTATCATTTAATAACGCAAAGGGCTCTATTTTTCTTAGACCTGATTAAAATTCATTTAAAAAATTTCAAACAGTTGGAATAGCCTATCGTGATAGTTTGACTAGATTTCAGTAGTTTTCAATGGATTATTGCTAAAAGAATTATTAAACACCTACAAAAGCATCCCTCATCAGTTAATAACGAAAAGGGCTCTATTTTTCTTAGATCTAATTAAAATGCATTTAAACAATTTCAAACAGTTGGATTGCTTCGTGAATTATCTTTTCTTGAGATATGACAATGAGTAGATTATTATTTGAAAAAAAAAGATACGGAGCATAATTTGAAGTTCGAAAGAGCATTAATATTTACATTTTTGGAATTACGATAGAAATCGAAGTTTTTGTCGAAAATTCGTTTACAAGAGATAGCTTTATAGTCGGGGAATACGACCAATAAGGGCTGTTAAGGGGCGGTCAAAAATAATAGAAGCACCTCGCTGAAAACAGTAACCTTGATACATGCTGGTGCACGGAGTGGCCCTTTAAAGGAATATCCGTAAACGAAATCTTCATCCGTTGAAAGAAAGAGAAACGGAGCAACATTTCCCCAGCGACATTCCCCAACAACCAATTACAGAAATTTGTACGCTTACACTTATCCGCTTCTTTTATTTCGTGACCAAATTCAAGCAGTGAGGTTTCAGTCCTAAGCCATGAAGGTCGCGTTGACATGACCTGCGAGAAATTCTACATTTCTGTGTTGACTTGTTGGGGCTTCTTTGAATTCGTGGCATTATATCTGCCACGACTTTGGTTGTACGTACAGTTGGTTCCTTATTTCTCTTTGAATTAACAACACCGCCTGTAAAACGCTACTTGTTCACTAGATCTTAAATAAATAAACAACTTTATTGACGGAAACTCCATTTCAAACTTTACATAAAACACAATTGAATACATTTTAACTGGCACATATAATAAAATTTAACCTATTACAACTAAAATATATACACGAACATTATCAGTTACTAGTGACAATATTACTTTTAACCTTAAATTTAAAATTTGACATTGATGAATTAAATAAATCAAGCCAGTACATATTATTAAGCTTATTTGCTGATAACATAAAACGATTCACAGGATTATTAGCGCAAAAATTTGATCTATAAACACGAGTAGTAAAAATATCCTTCGATCTAACAGAATAATTTCTTACAGTTCGAAAATTTAATTCCTCTAACATGCACTCTCAATGAACCCATTAATTAATCTATGATAGAAGTATAGATCCGCCATATTTCTACGATTTTCTAAACTATGCAGTCGCAGATCAGACAATACAGTACAATAATTACCTTGAACATGTGTTCTTCCTAGTCTATATTCTATATTTCTTAAAAACTTGTTTTGAACCTTCTCAATACGGCTTATATTGTATGGGTGTACGGTGACCAAACGATTGATCCATACTCTAATCGACTACGAACAAACGAACAAAATAAAGTTTTAATATTTTTTACGTTCAGGTCTTTACCTACGTGCGAAACAAAACCCCACATTCTTAGAGCTTCACTACAAATAGTTTTAATATGCGATTCAAACGATAGCTTAGTATCAAAGATGATACCTAAGTCCTTGATTGATTTTTCTGGAACATCCCTTTCAGGAAAGTTTTCATGAAAACTATTACGACCAACTTTAATGTTTTTACCATTTAAGCACTGCTTCCACTACTCAACACTCTCTAATATCACGAAAAATGCTCAAACATCAAACCAAAGGCGACTTCTAACTTTAGGAAAAATATTTACTGGATTTTTTGTAGTATTTACTTCAGGGGCGGCTCGTGATATAGAGCCAATGAGCCATGGTACTACCTGTAGTTTTAAGCTCAGCAAGAATTTTTAATTAATTCTTAAAACACTTTTTCGCCAGTTACTTAGGTCTAGGAAGATTAATCGTCCTTTCTTTTTTCAAAAGGGGGTTGGAGGTGTATTGTATAGGTGGCTCTACCACCAACATATTCCACAAGCCGCTACTGAAATTAGGTGCAGTTTTTAAAAATCCACCGATTATTTCATGAATTTTTGAAAATTTTAATTTTCGAATTGTGTAATATTTGAGCAAAAAACAAAAAGAAAATATAAAACGTGACGAAGAATTTCTACAAAAATTAAATTAGATTTGTAAATCATCGTTTTATCAAATTAAATGGAGTTTTTAAAAATTCACCAATTATTTCGCGAATTGTGAATTTTTGAAAATTTTAGATCTCGAATTGTGTAATACTCGAGTTAAAATTTTTTTTAAAATATATAAAACGTGTCTACTAAATTCTACAAAAATTAAATTATATTTGCAAATCATCGTTTTATCAAACTAAATGGAGATTTTGAAAATTCACCAATTATTTCGCAAATTGTGAATTTTTGAAAATTTTAATTTACGAATTGTGTAATACTCGAGAAAAAAATAAAAGAAAGTATAAAACGTGTCGACGAATTTCTACAAAAACTAAATTAGATTTAAAAATCATCGTTTTATCAAACTAAATAGAGTTTTCAAAAATCAACCGATTATTTCATGAGTTGTGAATTTTTGAAAATTTTAGATCTCGAATTGTGTAATACAGGAGTTAAAATTTAAGAAAATATATAAAACGTGTCTAGTAAATTCTACAGAAATTAAATCATATTTGCATATCATCGTTTTATCAAACTAAATGGAGTTTTTGAAAATTCACCAATTATATCGCGAATCGTGAATTTTTTAAAATTTTAATTTTCGAATTGTGCAATACTCGAGAAAAAAAATAAAAGAAAGTATAAAACGTGTCGACGAATTTCTACAAAAATTAAATTAGATTTAAAAATCATCATTTTATCAAACTAAATACAGTTTTTAAAAATCTACCGATTATTTCGTGAGTTGTGAATTTTTGAAAATTTTAGATCTCGAATTGTGTAATAATAGAGTTCAAATTTAAGAAAATTTATAAAACGTGTCTACTTAATTCTACAAAAATTAAATCATATTTGCAAATTATGGTTTTATCAAATTAAATGGAGTTTTCAAAAATTCACCAATTATTTCGCGAATTGTGAATTTTTGAAAATTTTATATCTCGAATTGTGTAATACTCGAGTTAAAAATTTAAAAAATATATAAAACGAGTTTCCTAAATTCTACAAAAATTAAATTAGATTTAAAAATCATCGTTTTATCAAACTAAATAGAGTTTTTTAAAATCCACCGATTATTTCGTGAGTTGTGAATTTTTGAAAATTTTAGATCTCGAATTGTGTAATACTAGAGTTAAAATTTAAGAAAACATATAAAACGTGTCTACTAAATTCTATAAAAATTAAATCATATTTGCAAATCATCGTTTTATCAAACTAAATGGAGTTTTTGAAAATTCACCAATTATTTCGCAAATTGTGAATTTTTCAAAATTTTATATCTCGAATTGTGCAATACTCGAGTTAAAAATTAAAAAAATATATAAAACGTGTTTACTAAATTCTACAAAAATTAAATTAGATTTACAAATCATTGTTTTATCAAACTAAATAGAGTTTTTGAAAATCCACTTATTATTTTACGAATTGTGAGTTTTTGAAAATTTTGGACCTCGAATTGTGTAATACTCGAGTTAAAAATGTTAAAAAATATATAAAACGTGTCTACTAAATTCTACAAAAATAAAATTAAATTTGCAAATCATCGTTTTATCAAACTAAATAGAGTTTTTAAAAATCCACCAATTATTTGTAGTAGTATTGAATTTTTGAAAATTTTAATTTTCGAATTTTGTAATACTCGAGTGAAAATAGTTATTTATGCAACAAGTGAGTAAAGTAATACTTTTTTTACGAGTAGAAAAGATTGCTTTACTCTCGAGTTTCATACAAAATTTTTTCTACGTCCGTAACTTTAAATAAATTTATAAATTTGATAAAACCTTAATCAATTTTTAAAAGTAATAATACTTCTTTTATTAAAACGTGACGAAGAATTTCTACAAAAATTAAATTAGATTTGTAAATCATCGTTTTATCAAATTAAATGGAGTTTTTAAAAATTCACCAATTATTTCGCGAATTGTGAATTTTTGAAAATTTTAGATCTCGAATTGTGTAATACTCGAGTTAAAATTTTTTTTAAAATATATAAAACGTGTCTACTAAATTCTACAAAAATTAAATTATATTTGCAAATCATCGTTTTATCAAACTAAATGGAGATTTTGAAAATTCACCAATTATTTCGCAAATTGTGAATTTTTGAAAATTTTAATTTACGAATTGTGTAATACTCGAGAAAAAAATAAAAGAAAGTATAAAACGTGTCGACGAATTTCTACAAAAACTAAATTAGATTTAAAAATCATCGTTTTATCAAACTAAATAGAGTTTTCAAAAATCAACCGATTATTTCATGAGTTGTGAATTTTTGAAAATTTTAGATCTCGAATTGTGTAATACAGGAGTTAAAATTTAAGAAAATATATAAAACGTGTCTAGTAAATTCTACAGAAATTAAATCATATTTGCATATCATCGTTTTATCAAACTAAATGGAGTTTTTGAAAATTCACCAATTATATCGCGAATTGTGAATTTTTTAAAATTTTAATTTTCGAATTGTGCAATACTCGAGAAAAAAAAATAAAAGAAAGTATAAAACGTGTCGACGAATTTCTACAAAAATTAAATTAGATTTAAAAATCATCATTTTATCAAACTAAATACAGTTTTTAAAAATCTACCGATTATTTCGTGAGTTGTGAATTTTTGAAAATTTTAGATCTCGAATTGTGTAATAATAGAGTTCAAATTTAAGAAAATTTATAAAACGTGTCTACTTAATTCTACAAAAATTAAATCATATTTGCAAATTATGGTTTTATCAAATTAAATGGAGTTTTCAAAAATTCACCAATTATTTCGCGAATTGTGAATTTTTGAAAATTTTATATCTCGAATTGTGTAATACTCGAGTTAAAAATTTAAAAAATATATAAAACGAGTTTCCTAAATTCTACAAAAATTAAATTAGATTTAAAAATCATCGTTTTATCAAACTAAATAGAGTTTTTTAAAATCCACCGATTATTTCGTGAGTTGTGAATTTTTGAAAATTTTAGATCTCGAATTGTGTAATACTAGAGTTAAAATTTAAGAAAACATATAAAACGTGTCTACTAAATTCTATAAAAATTAAATCATATTTGCAAATCATCGTTTTATCAAACTAAATGGAGTTTTTGAAAATTCACCAATTATTTCGCAAATTGTGAATTTTTCAAAATTTTATATCTCGAATTGTGCAATACTCGAGTTAAAAATTAAAAAAATATATAAAACGTGTTTACTAAATTCTACAAAAATTAAATTAGATTTACAAATCATTGTTTTATCAAACTAAATAGAGTTTTTGAAAATCCACTTATTATTTTACGAATTGTGAGTTTTTGAAAATTTTGGACCTCGAATTGTGTAATACTCGAGTTAAAAATGTTAAAAAATATATAAAACGTGTCTACTAAATTCTACAAAAATAAAATTAAATTTGCAAATCATCGTTTTATCAAACTAAATAGAGTTTTTAAAAATCCACCAATTATTTGTAGTAGTATTGAATTTTTGAAAATTTTAATTTTCGAATTTTGTAATACTCGAGTGAAAATAGTTATTTATGCAACAAGTGAGTAAAGTAATACTTTTTTTACGAGTAGGAAAGATTGCTTTACTCTCGAGTTTCATACAAAATTTTTTCTACGTCCGTAACTTTAAATAAATTTATAAATTTGATAAAACCTTAATCAATTTTTAAAAGTAATAATACTTCTTTTACATAAAAAAAAAAATAATAATCATTAAGTTTTCTTGATCGGAAACGAATGTTTGATATTTATCGGCGGAACTCGCGGCGTGTTGCGAAGCGTTCATGACACACTTTGCGCAAACATTTTTTTAGTTTCGTTAAAAAATGAACCGCTACGGCACTTTTTTTGACGCAAAAGAGTGAAAAAATGTACCGTTATGGCACTTTTTTTCACGCTACTTGAAGGGTTCAGGAATCACATGTTTTATTAACGCAGATTAATGAAAAAAACTGTACATTTTATAACGAACGTAGAAAAAATAAAATAAAATATGAAACGTATCGACTAAATTCTACAAAAAATAAATTAGATTTGCAAATCATCGTTTTATCAAAGTGCAGTTTTTTAAATCCACCGATTATTTCACGAGTTGTGATTTTTTTTTAATTTTAGTTTTTAAATTGTGAAATACTCGGGTGAAAAATTTAAAAAAAATGTATATATATATATATAAAACGTGTTGACGAAATTCTACAAAAATTAGATTAGATTTTCAAATAATCGTTTAATCAAATTAAGGCACTACCTGTAGTTTTAAAACACTGTTTCGCAAGTTACTTTGGTCTAGGAAGATAAATCGTTCTCTCTTTCTTAAAAAAGGAGGGGGGGGGGCATATTTATAAGTGGCTCTACCATCAGCATGCCACGAGCCGCCGCTGATTTACTTAATAGTAAAATTTAAAGATTATGGATACAAATTCAAGAAAATACTTATATTTTTAGTCTTTACTTCGAAGAACTTACTTGCACTAAATAGTTTTACTATTCTAGCACAGAATATTACTTATTTTTACAAACATCTTGAAACTTAGGCGAACTTGAACTTCCGCTACTATAGATCAATGCAGAATTTAATTCTGCGTTAGAAAATGTGAAAATAAACGTGTACTATTTCAAAACGCCCAGATTTAATGCTTTAAAGTTGACTAAACGTGATATGAAATTTTGAACACTCTACATTTTATTAATCCAAAAATAAATCACCTCTGAGTACCTTCAGGTATTGGCATTTTATGGCCAACATTACATTTCTTCGTTTTCTTTTTGTATGGAGATGCGTATTTTTTAAATTAATTGCGTAAAAATGTCAAAAACTCGAAAACACTTAAATTTGGAGTTTATGTTAAGGGTACTGTCTACGCAGGCCTGAAAAAAAGGTGATTTTCTGTTTTTTTTTTTTGAGACGACTATTAAGTTTTTAACTTGAATGTTTTTCCCAGAAATTTAATAAGCCTTTAAGTAGAAATTGTGATTTTTTTTATAGTTTTATATAAAAATTAATTATGTTATCACATCGTGGAAGTTGGAATGTCACACGGGCATGCCTCACTGGTGGAAGCTCTTCTGTTCACAAAAATAGTGTGAAATCAAAAAACGACATAACGTGTTAAAGTTTATTACATTTGCCAGTGTTATGTAGCATGGAATTTTAAGAAAACAGCATAAATGTTGGCCAAATCGATATTTTTTATTCTAAATTGTGGTGTAAATGCATGCCTCAAGAATATAAATTGTAGCTAATCGATTGGGCATGTAAATTCAGCTACACAATACTAAAGGGACCTGAACTGGAGCCAGGTCAATATTTCTCGTTCCAGTTTCGCACAGCTTTGGTCGAGATCCGTATTTGGGTCAAGAAGTAATCAATTAGGCTTTATTTGAAATGTGCACAGTATCAAAATGAAACGATTAAAATGTTACTTAATGCTGAATTATGAATGAAATTAAAAAAAAAAATGGTAATTTAGCATAACTAATAATTAAACAATCCAACAGTACCTTAAGAATATATTAGTAAACAATTATATTAAAATACATTCGCACATTTATCTCTTGGCACACATTATTACATATTACATATTGTAGACCAGATTTTGTTTTGGGTGCCAAATGGGCTATCGACCCGCAATCTTATCATCATAAGTTTTGCATGCTGGTCGGAAAATAAATCATTAAATATTTAAGAACCGGAAAAATACGAAAATATTATTTTCTGGTTACATAATTATGATTGCTTTCCAGTCCACTTGAGTAAAATTAATAGACCCTCCCCTGTGTGACTGTGCCATCATCGGAGATATGAACCATATATCGTGTGAGCCACAAAATTTTGTTTCAGAGTTGGCTGTGAGATAAATGAGGTATGTCATACATTATTACGTCATGAGACTAGGTTAGTTCAATTGAATTAGATTTAAAGAAATGAATTAATTTCAGACATGACTGCTATGTTTCACTCTCTTAGACATAGCCAACTCAGCAACAAAATTCTGTGGCTCACACCTTATTATTCCAATGTAATATAAACAATATAGATTGGGACTTATTCACTAAAAATTTGAGAAAAGTTGGTTCCCGAATTCCACTTTTTTTTTTAAAGAAGGTTGGTTAATGGAAATTCTGCCACAATTGATTTTGATTGTTACAGCTTCATATATTGATACGAAAGGACAAATACTAGACATCTATATACCCGAACGGTCTTTTTCATTCAGAAAAAATAACCGCCCGGATGGAATTCGAACCCACGATCTCGAGGCCTAGAAATAGGAACGCTACCGCGGCCCAGTAATTCCACTTAATATGACATATTCGTTGTGAAATTTACTATGAACTAGTTATCTCTTTTAGAACAAAGAATATCAAAATGTAGAAAATAAGTTTTAGGTTAACCAATCAATAGTTAGTCCTAGGGGGTTGAAGGTAGTAACTTGCCCGGGCCGCTAAATGTTGCCAGTCTGCCACTGCATACAGAATAAACTGATGTAATAAAAATGTAAACCGAAAGGTAACAAGAAATGAAAAACAATAAATAAATAATAAGGAATTAGTATTTTCTCAGATATAACGTAGCTCATAATTAGTTTAAGGTTTCCTGTTTGAATCATACTTTTTATAAATTAACCAAAAGCCATGATGGGCTTTACCATCTAAACTGACCATCCTAGTATATGCATCTTTGATATAGTATGAGAAAATACTAAATAGATCGTTATAGATGACCTAATAGTAGACGCAAAAACAAAGAAATCTGAAGCCTCCATTATGCATTTCTTCCTCCGAGTGTCATTTAGAAATACGAATTCATTATCAACAATTCTATAAACAATCAGCAATAAAATCAATTCATTATTACACATGTTAACCTTAAGTTACATTTTATTTTATATCAAAGTAATATCAAATTTCCGTATTATAAAATATCATCAGGTATATGAATATGTATTTTTTCTGTATTTATAAAAAAAAAATGAATCTATATATCTCGCATATCGTTTTATATTCGAATTTATTTTTATAACTTCTTGACTCATGATCTAATCCAAACCATCATAAATCGCCTTAAAAAATATTAATAACTATACTCGTCTGAAATACATCTAAGACAAATATATGTTTTATTCGGGACGGGTTTTATGATCTGATTTATTTGTGGACATTAGGTTATCATCGCATCGTAATTTTGAATCCATTTAATATTAATTTTTCTTATGACTTCTGCGATGATTCCTACAGGAAATGGGTATTTATAGACAGACAGGAAATTTCATATTTATCCAAATTATTCATAGAGGAAGGTTTCGTAATGGTATTTTCGAACATAAGTTTCATGTAGCAAAACAGGAAAACCATTCTCTCTTGGGCGAGAAATGTTATTTCTCTCACGATTTCGACAGCTAAAAACTCGAATTTCACTTTCGTTTGCAAAAAAAGTATTTTATGGTTTATGAATTATGTGCGTTACTGTACAGTTACCCTGTGAATTTTGTTCATAACTTTATACTCACTCTGTATAAGTCCTCCAACAACCCGTATTTTAATTAGTCGCATAGACAATGCTTTCTGTATTTATTAACCAGGCTTTTGAATGTACTAACTTTAAATGCCGTATTTCTATGCACTAGTAATTTTATTTCCCTTTTGCGTGATTGCCATTTCAGTCGATAAAACTGAAGTCACGAACCCGAATAAGGCCTACGTGATATTACCACTAATTTATATAATTTCTCAGCAGGCTTATAAAATATCAGACTTTATTAATCTTAAAAAATGGTGATGTGGCCATCATGTTGCTTTCTCCGACTTGATGGTATCATTTATATTTACGCTTTCATGGTTTATTTTCAATTTGAATCATATTTTGAATGTACATCGAGCGCTTTGTAAACTCGGAGGAAACTGACGTTTAAAACGTCAAAATTATGAAAGTTGGAAAAATTATACTTCAAATATAAAAACTCAATTTATTCAAAAACTAAAGGGATCTTGAAAAAAACTTATTCTTCGTAAGTTGTTCATTTTAGCATTCTCTACAATTATTATTAAAATACATTTGTTGTGGCTATTATCGTTTTATAATTATAAACCAAAAATTAAAAAAATAATAATAAATTTTTTTCTCAAATAAAAATCATTTTATAAAAAATGTTTTTAAGCAAAAGATATTCATTTCTTAGTTGTCTTCAAAGTTTGTCTAAATGTTTTTGTGATATTTTTCATATTTAAGAAAATATTGGCAAAAAACAAAAAACAGTTAAGATAAACGCCCACTTCCGGTGTACGACATTTTACCAAAAGCTTTTCAGTTCTTCAGATTATCAAATAAGACGGATGTTCAAAGTTTCATATCAATTGCTCTATTAGTTTTTGAGATACAGCGCGCACAGACAGACGCACACACAGACACACACACACACAGACACCAAATTTTTTTTTTCCAGAAATTGTTAAAATGGCATCTAGGGACCCCTAAACGGATATTTCCGTAAAAAAAATTTTTGGAAAAAAAATCACGATCACAATACTTTCTCGTACTTCGTAACGGAGAAAGTAAAAATGCAACTTTCTTAAAAATCATCGTAGACTATTGAATTTAACTTTATTTTCATCAGAAAGACGAGAGAAATTGATTGCCGTTAAAAAATTTCAGCTAACTTCAATAGCAAAAAAATTAGTCAGTCACCATGAGGATTTTGGAAAATTTAAGAAAATAATTGATTTTTCAGACTTTGATCGGCCGTTGCGGCCAAACGAAAACTCCAAATTGAACGCGGATTGCAAATAATCTGAGTTCCTCGTACGTCAATTAGTCGGATTAGAGATTTTGAATTTTTGATGAAATCGTGAAAAAAGACATGACTATCCCACTTGGAAATTTTGTCAAAAAATGCAACTTTCTTAAAAATCATCGTAGACAATTGCATTTAACTTTATTTTCATCAGAAAGACGAGAGAAATTGATTGCCGTTAGAAAATTTCAGCTAACTTCAATAGCAAAAAAATTAGTCAGTCACCATGAGGATTTTGGAAAATTTAAGAAAATAATTGATTTTTCAGACTTTGATCGGCCGTAGCGGCCAAACGAAAACTCCAAATTGAACGCGGTTTGAAAATCTGAGTTCCTCGTACGGCAATTAGTCGGATTAGAGATTTTAAATTTTTGATGAAATCGTGAAAAAAGACATGACTAACCCCCTTGGAAATTTTGTCAAAAAATGCAACTTTCTTAAAAATCATCGTAGACTATTGAATTCAACTTTATTTTTATAAGAAAGACGAGAGAAATTGATTGCCGTTGAAAAATTTCAGCTAACTTCAATAGCAAAAAAATTAGTCAGTCACCATGAGGATTTTGGAAAATTTAAGAAAATAATTGATTTTTCAGACTTTGATCGGCCGTAGCGGCCAAACTAAAACTCCAAATTGAACGCGGTTTGCAAATCTGAGCTCCTCGTACGTCAATTAGTCGGATTAGAGATTTTGAATTTTTGATAAAAACACGAAAAAAAGACATGAGTCCCCTTGGAAATTTGTTAAAAAAATGCAACTTTCTTAATAATCATCGTAGACTATTGAATTTAACTTTATTTTCATCAGAAAGACGAGAGAAATTGATTGCCGTTAAAAAATTTGAGCTAACTTCAATAGCAAAAAAATTAGTCAGTCACCATGAGGATTTTGGAAAATTTAAGAAAATAATTGATTTTTCAGACTTTGATCATCCGTAGCGGCCAAACGAAAACTCCAAATTGAACGCGGTTTGCAAATCTGAGCTCCTCGTACGTCAATTAGTCGGATTAGGGATTTTGAATTTTTGATGAAATCGTGAAAAAAGACACGACTAACCCCCTTGGAAATTTTGTTAAAAAATGCAACTTTCTTAAAAATCATCGTAGACTATTGAATTTAACTTTATTTTCATCAGAAATACGAGAGAAATTGATTGCCGTTGAAAAATTTCAGCTAACTTCAATAGCAAAAAAATTAGTCAGTCACCTTGAGGATTTTGGAAAATTTAAGAAAATAATTGATTTTTCAGACTTTGATCGGCCGAAGCGGCCAAACGAAAACTCCAAATTGAACGCAGTTTGCAAATCTGAGCTCCTCGTACGTCAATTAGTCGGACTAGAGATTTTGAATTTTTGATAAAAACACGAAAAAAAGACATGAGTAAACCCCTTAGAAATGTGTTAAAAAATGCAACTTTCTTAAAAATCATCGTAGACTATTGAATTTAACTTTATTTTCATCAGAAAGACGAGAGAAATTAATTGCCGTTAAAAAATTTCAGCTAACTTCAATAGCAAAAAAATTAGTCAGTCACCATGAAGATTTTGGAAAATTTAAGAAAATAATTGATTTTTCAGACTTTGATCGGCCGTAGCGGCCAAACGAAAACTCCAAATCTGAGCTCCTCGTACGTCAATTAGTCGGATTAGAAATTTTGAATTTTTGATAAAAACACGAAAAAAAGACATGAATAAACCCCTTGGAAATTTGTTAAAAAAATGCAACTTTCTTAATAATCATCGTAGACTATTGAATTTAACTTTATTTTCATCAGAAAGACGAGAGAAATTGATTGCCGTTAAAAAATTTGAGCTAACTTCAATAGCAAAAAAATTAGTCAGTCACCATGAGGATTTTGGAAAATTTAAGAAAATAATTGATTTTTCAGACTTTGATCGGCCGTAGCGGCCAAACGAAAACTCCAAATTGAACGCGGTTTGCAAATCTGAGCTCCTCGTACGTCAATTAGTCGGATTAGGGATTTTGAATTTTTGATGAAATCGTGAAAAAAGACACGACTAACCCCCTTGGAAATTTTGTTAAAAAATGCAACTTTCTTAAAAATCATCGTAGACTATTGAATTTAACTTTATTTTCATCAGAAATACGAGAGAAATTGATTGCCGTTGAAAAATTTCAGCTAACTTCAATAGCAAAAAAATTAGTCAGTCACCATGAGGATTTTGGAAAATTTAAGAAAATAATTGATTTTTCAGACTTTGATCGGCCGTAGCGGCCAAACTAAAACTCCAAATTGAACGCAGTTTGCAAATCTGAGCTCCTCGTACGTCAATTAGTCGGATTAGAGATTTTGAATCTTTGATAAAAACACGAAAAAAAGACATGAGTAAACCCCTTGGAAATTTGTTAAAAAAATGCAACTTTCTTAATAATCATCGTAGACTATTGAATTTAACTTTATTTTCATCAGAAAGACGAGAGAAATTGATTGCCGTTAAAAAATTTCAGCTAACTTCAATAGCAAAAAAATTAGTCAGTCACCATGAAGATTTTGGAAAATTTAAGAAAATAATTGATTTTTCAGACTTTGATCGGCCGTAGCGGCCAAACGAAAACTCCAAATTGAACGCGGTTTGCAAATCTGAGCTCTTCGTACGTCAATCAGTCGGATTAGGGATTTTGAATTTTTGATGAAATCGTGAAAAAAGACACGGCTAACCCCCTTGGAAATTTTGTTAAAAAATGCAACTTTCTTAAAAATCATCGTAGACTATTGAAATTAACTTTATTTTCATCAGAAAGACGAGAGAAATTGATTGCCGTTAAAAAATTTCAGCTAACTTCAATAGCAAAAAAATTAGTCAGTCACCTTGAGGATTTTGGAAAATTTAAGAAAATAATTGATTTTTCAGACTTTGATCGGCCGTAGCGGCCAAACGAAAACTCCAAATTTAACGCGGTTTGCAAATCTGAGCTCCTCGTACGTCAATTAGTCGGATTAGAGATTTTGAATTTTTGATGAAATCGTGAAAAAGGACATGACTAACCCCCTTGGAAATTTTGTTAAAAAATGCAACTTTCCTAAAAATCATCGTAGACTATTGAATTTAACTTTATTTTCATCAGAAAGACGAGAGAAATTGATTGCCGTTGAAAAATTTCAGCTAACTTAAATAGCAAAAAAATTAGTCAGTCACCATGAGGATTTTGGAAAATTTAAGAAAATAATTGATTTTTCAGACTTTGATCGGCCGTAGCGGCCAAACGAAAACTCCAAATTTAACGCGGTTTGCAAATCTGAGCTCCTCGTACGTCAATTAGTCGGATTAGAAATTTTGAATTTTTGATGAAATCGTGAAAAAAGACACGACTAACCGGAAATTGGAAATTTTGTTAAAAAATGCAACTTTCTTAAAAATCATCGTAGACTATTGAAATTAACTTTATTTTCATCAGAAAGACGAGAGAAATTGATTGCCGTTAAAAAATTTCAGCTAACTTCAATAGCAAAAAAATTAGTCAGTCACCTTGAGGATTTTGGAAAATTTAAGAAAATAATTGATTTTTCAGACTTTGATCGGCCGTAGCGGCCAAACTAAAACTCCAAATTGAACGCGGTTTGCAAATCTGAGCTCCTCGTACGTCAATTAGTCGGAATGGAGGTTTTGAATTTTTGATGAAATCGTGAAAAAAGACATGACTAACCCCCTTGGAAATTTTGTTAAAAAATGCCACTTTCTTAAAAATCATCGTAGACTATTGAATTTAAGTTTATTTTCATCAGAAAGACGAGAGAAATTGATTGCCGTTGAAAAATTTCAGCTAACTTAAATAGCAAAAAAATTAGTCAGTCACCATGAGGATTTTGGAAAATTTAAGAAAATAATTGATTTTTCAGACTTTGATCGGCCGTAGCGGCCAAACTAAAACTCCAAATTGAACGCGGTTTGCAAATCTGAGCTCCTCGTACGTCAATTAGTCGGATTAGAGATTTTGAATTTTTGATAAAAACACGAAAAAAAGACATGAGTAAACCCCTTGGAAATTTGTTAAAAAATGCAACTTTCTTAATAATCATCGTAGACTATTGAATTTAACTTTATTTTCATCAGAAAGACGAGAGAAATTGATTGCCGTTAAAAAATTTCAGCTAACTTCAATAGCAAAAAAATTAGTCAGTCACCTTGAGGATTTTGGAAAATGTAAGAAAATAATTGATTTTTCAGACTTTGATCGGCCGTAGCGGCCAAACTAAAACTCCAAATTGAACGCGGTTTGCAAATCTGAGCTCCTCGTACGTCAATTAGTCGGATTAGAGATTTCGAATTTTTGATAAAAACACGAAAAAAAGACATGAGTAAACCCCTTAGAAATGTGTTAAAAAATGCAACTTTCTTAAAAATCATCGTAGACTATTGAATTTAACTTTATTTTCATCAGAAAGACGAGAGAAATTGATTGCAGTTAAAAAATTTCAGCTAACTTCAATAGCAAAAAAAATAGTCAGTCACAGTGAACATTTTAAAAAATTTACGAAAATAATTGATTTTTCAGACTTTGATCGGCTGTAGCGGCCAAACGAAAACTCCAAATTGAACGCGGTTTGCAAATCTGAGCTCCTCGTACGTCAATTAGTCGGAATGGAGATTTTGAATTTTTGATGAAATCGTGAAAAAAGACATGACTAACCCCCTTGGAAATTTTGTTAAAAAATGCAACTTTCTTAAAAATCATCGTAGACTATTGAATTTAACTTTATTTTCATCAGAAAGACGAGAGAAATTGATTGCCGTTAAAAAATTTCAGCTAACTTCAATAGCAAAAAAATTAGACAGTCACCATGAGGATTTTGGAAAATTTAAGAAAATAATTGATTTTTCAGACTTTGATCGGCCGTAGCGGCCAAACGAAAACTCCAAATTTAACGCGGTTTGCAAATCTGAGCTCCTCGTACGTCAATTAGTCGGATTAGAGATTTTAAATTTTTGATGAAATCGTGAAAAAGGACATTAAAAATCATCGTAGACTATTGAATTTAACTTTATTTTCATCAGAAAGACGAGAGAAATTGATTGCCGTTGAAAAATTTCAGCTAACTTAAATAGCAAAAAAATTAGTCAGTCACCATGAGGATTTTGGAAAATTTAAGTAAATAATTGATTTTTCAGACTTTGATCGGCCGTAGCGGCCAAACGAAAACTCCAAATTTAACGCGGTTTGCAAATCTGAGCTCCTCGTACGTCAATTAGTCGGATTAGAAATTTTGAATTTTTGATAAAAACACGAAAAAAAGACATGAATAAACCCCTTGGAAATTTGTTAAAAAAATGCAACTTTCTTAATATTCATCGTAGACTATTGAATTTAACTTTATTTTCATCAGAAAGACGAGAGAAATTGATTGCCGTTGAAAAATTTCAGCTAACTTCAATAGCAAAAAAATTAGTCAGTCACCATGAGGATTTTGGAAAATTTAAGAAAATAATTGATTTTTCAGATTTTGATCGGCCGTAGCGGCCAAACGAAAACTCCAAATTGAACGCGGTTTGCAAATCTGAGCTCCTCGTACGTCAATCAGTCGGATTAGGGATTTTGAATTTTTGATGAAATCGTGAAAAAAGACACGACTAACCCCCTTGGAAATTTTGTTAAAAAATGCAACTTTCTTAAAAATCATCGTAGACTATTGAAATTAACTTTATTTTCATCAGAAAGACGAGAGAAATTGATTGCCGTTAAAAAATTTCAGCTAACTTCAATAGCAAAAAAATTAGTCAGTCACCTTGAGGATTTTGGAAAATTTAAGAAAATAATTGATTTTTCAGACTTTGATCGGCCGTAGCGGCCAAACGAAAACTCCAAATTGAACGCGGTTTGCAAATCTGAGCTCCTCGTACGTCAATTAGTCGGAATGGAGATTTTGAATTTTTGATGAAATCGTGAAAAAAGACATGACTAACCCCCTTGGAAATTTTGTTAAAAAATGCAACTTTCTTAAAAATCATCGTAGACTATTGAATTTAACTTTATTTTCATCAGAAAGACGAGAGAAATTGATTGCCGTTGAAAAATGTCAGCTAACTTAAACAGCAAAAAAATTAGTCAGTCACCATGAGGATTTTGGAAAATTTAAGAAAATAATTGATTTTTCAGACTTTGATCGGCCGTAGCGGCCAAACGAAAACTCCAAATTTAACGCGGTTTGCAAATCTGAGCTCCTCGTACGTCAATTAGTCGGATTAGAGATTTTGAATTTTTGATAAAAACACGAAAAAAAGACATGAGTAAACCCCTTGGAAATTTGTTAAAAAATGCAACTTTCTTAATAATCATCGTAGACTATTGAATTTAACTTTATTTTCATCAGAAAGACGAGAGAAATTGATTGCCGTTGAAAAATTTCAGCTAACTTCAATAGCAAAAAAAATAGTCAGTCACAGTGAACATTTTAAAAAATTTACGAAAATAATTGATTTTTCAGACTTTGATCGGCTGTAGCGGCCAAACGAAAACTCCAAATTGAACGCGGTTTGCAAATCTAAACTCCTCGTACGTCAATTAGTCGGATTAGAAATTTTGAATTTTTGATAAAAACACGAAAAAAAGACATGAATAAACCCCTTGGAAATTTGTTAAAAAATGCAACTTTCTTAATAATCATCGTAGACTATTGAATTTAACTTTATTTTCATCAGAAAGACGAGAGAAATTGATTGCCGTTAAAAAATTTCAGCTAACTTCAATAGCAAAAAAATTAGTCAGTCACCATGAGGATTTTGGAAAATTTAAGAAAATAATTGATTTTTCAGACTTTGATCGGCCGTAGCGGCCAAACGAAAACTCCAAATTTAACGCGGTTTGCAAATCTGAGCTCCTCGTACGTCAATTAGTCGGATTAGATATTTTGAATTTTTGATAAAAACACGAAAAAAAGACATGAGTAAACCCCTTGGAAATTTGTTAAAAAATGCAACTTTCTTAATAATCATCGTAGACTATTGAATTTAACTTTATTTTCATCAGAAAGACGAGAGAAATTGATTGCCGTTAAAAAATTTCAGCTAACATCAATAGCAAAAAAATTAGTCAGTCACCATGAGGATTTTGGAAAATTTAAGAAAATAATTGATTTTTCAGACTTTGATCGGCCGTAGCGGCCAAACGAAAACTCCAAATTTAACGCGGTTTGCAAATCTGAGCTCCTCGTACGTCAATTAGTCGGATTAGAGATTTTGAATTTTTGATAAAAACACGAAAAAAAGACATGAGTAAACCCCTTGGAAATTTGTTAAAAAATGCAACTTTCTTAATAATCATCGTAGACTATTGAATTTAACTTTATTTTCATCAGAAAGACGAGAGAAATTGATTGCCGTTGAAAAATTTCAGCTAACTTCAATAGCAAAAAAATTAGTCAGTCACCATGAGGATTTTGGAAAATTTAAGAAAATAATTGATTTTTCAGACTTTGATCGGCCGTAGCGGCCAAACGAAAACTCCAAATTTAACGCGGTTTGCAAATCTGAGCTCCTCGTACGTCAATTAGTCGGATTAGAGATTTTGAATTTTTGATGAAATCGTGAAAAAAGACACGACTAACCGGAAATTGGAAATTTTGTTAAAAAATGCAACTTTCTTAAAAATCATCGTAGACTATTGAAATTAACTTTATTTTCATCAGAAAGACGAGAGAAATTGATTGCCGTTAAAAAATTTCAGCTAACTTCAACAGCAAAAAAATTAGTCAGTCACCTTGAGGATTTTGGAAAATTTAAGAAAATAATTGATTTTTCAGACTTTGATCGGCCGTAGCGGCCAAACTAAAACTCCAAATTGAACGCGGTTTGCAAATCTGAGCTCCTCGTACGTCAATTAGTCGGATTAGAGATTTCGAATTTTTGATAAAAACACGAAAAAAAGACATGAGTAAACCCCTTAGAAATGTGTTAAAAAATGCAACTTTCTTAAAAATAATCGTAGACTATTGAATTTAACATTATTTTCATCAGAAAGACGAGAGAAATTGAATGCAGTTAAAAAATTTCAGCTAACTTCAATAGCAAAAAAAATAGTCAGTCACAGTGAACATTTTAAAAAATTTACGAAAATAATTGATTTTTCAGACTTTGATCGGCTGTAGCGGCCAAACGAAAACTCCAAATTGAACGCGGTTTGCAAATCTGAGCTCCTCGTACGTCAATTAGTCGGATTAGAGATTTTGAATTTTTGATAAAAACACGAAAAAAAGACATGAGTAAACCCCCTTGGAAATTTTGTTAAAAAATGCAACTTTCTTAAAAATCATCGTAGACTATTGAATTTAACTTTATTTTCATCAGAAAGACGAGAGAAATTGATTGCCGTTAAAAAATTTCAGCTAACTTCAATAGCAAAAAAATTAGACAGTCACCATGAGGATTTTGGAAAATTTAAGAAAATAATTGATTTTTCAGACTTTGATCGGCCGTAACGGCCAAACGAAAACTCCAAATTTAACGCGGTTTGCAAATCTGAGCTCCTCGTACGTCAATTAGTCGGATTAGAGATTTTGAATTTTTGATGAAATCGTGAAAAAGGACATGACTAACCCCCTTGGAAATTTTGTTAAAAAATGCAACTTTCCTAAAAATCATCGTAGACTATTGAATTTAACTTTATTTTCATCAGAAAGACGAGAGAAATTGATTGCCGTTGAAAAATTTCAGCTAACTTAAATAGCAAAAAAATTAGTCAGTCACCATGAGGATTTTGGAAAATTTAAGAAAATAATTGATTTTTCAGACTTTGATCGGCCGTAGCGGCCAAACTAAAACTCCAAATTGAACGCGGTTTGCAAATCTGAGCTCCTCGTACGTCAATTAGTCGGATTAGAGATTTTGAATTTTTGATAAAAAAACGAAAAAAAGACATAAGTAAACCCCTTGGAAATTTGTTAAAAAATGCAACTTTCTTAATAATCATCGTAGACTATTGAATTTAACTTTATTTTCATCAGAAAGACGAGAGAAATTGATTGCCGTTGAAAAATTTCAGCTAACTTCAATAGCAAAAAAATTAGTCAGTCACCATGAGGATTTTGGAAAATTTAAGAAAATAATTGATTTTTCAGACTTTGATCGGCCGTAGCGGCCAAACGAAAACTCCAAATTTAACGCGGTTTGCAAATCTGAGCTCCTCGTACGTCAATTAGTCGGATTAGAAATTTTGAATTTTTGATGAAATCGTGAAAAAAGACACGACTAACCGGAAATTGGAAATTTTGTTAAAAAATGCAACTTTCTTAAAAATCATCGTAGACTATTGAAATTAACTTTATTTTCATCAGAAAGACGAGAGAAATTGATTGCCGTTAAAAAATTTCAGCTAACTTCAATAGCAAAAAAATTAGTCAGTCACCTTGAGGATTTTGGAAAATTTAAGAAAATAATTGATTTTTCAGACTTTGATCGGCCGTAGCGGCCAAACTAAAACTCCAAATTGAACGCGGTTTGCAAATCTGAGCTCCTCGTACGTCAATTAGTCGGATTAGAGATTTCGAATTTTTGATAAAAACACGAAAAAAAGACATGAGTAAACCCCTTAGAAATGTGTTAAAAAATGCAACTTTCTTAAAAATCATCGTAGACTATTGAATTTAACTTTATTTTCATCAGAAAGACGAGAGAAATTGATTGCAGTTAAAAAATTTCAGCTAACTTCAATAGCAAAAAAAATAGTCAGTCACAGTGAACATTTTAAAAAATTTACGAAAATAATTGATTTTTCAGACTTTGATCGGCTGTAGCGGCCAAACGAAAACTCCAAATTGAACGCGGTTTGCAAATCTGAGCTCCTCGTACGTCAATTAGTCGGAATGGAGGTTTTGAATTTTTGATGAAATCGTGAAAAAAGACATGACTAACCCCCTTGGAAATTTTGTTAAAAAATTCAACTTTCTTAAAAATCATCGTAGACTATTGAATTTAACTTTATTTTCATCAGAAAGACGAGAGAAATTGATTGCCGTTAAAAAATTTCAGCTAACTTCAATAGCAAAAAAATTAGACAGTCACCATGAGGATTTTGGAAAATTTAAGAAAATAATTGATTTTTCAGACTTTGATCGGCCGTAGCGGCCAAACGAAAACTCCAAATTTAACGCGGTTTGCAAATCTGAGCTCCTCGTACGTCAATTAGTCGGATTAGAGATTTTAAATTTTTGATGAAATCGTGAAAAAGGACATGACTAACCCCCTTGGAAATTTTGTTAAAAAATGCCACTTTCTTAAAAATCATCGTAGACTATTGAATTTAAGTTTATTTTCATCAGAAAGACGAGAGAAATTTTTTGCCGTTGAAAAATTTCAGCTAACTTAAATAGCAAAAAAATTAGTCAGTCACCATGAGGATTTTGGAAAATTTAAGAAAATAATTGATTTTTCAGACTTTGATCGGCCGTAGCGGCCAAACTAAAACTCCAAATTGAACGCGGTTTGCAAATCTGAGCTCCTCGTACGTCAATTAGTCGGATTAGAGATTTTGAATTTTTGATAAAAACACGAAAAAAAGACATGTGTAAACCCCTTGGAAATTTGTTAAAAAATGCAACTTTCTTAATAATCATCGTAGACTATTGAATTTAACTTTATTTTCATCAGAAAGACGAGAGAAATTGATTGCCGTTAAAAAATTTCAGCTAACTTCAATAGCAAAAAAATTAGTCGGTCACCTTGAGGATTTTGGAAAATGTAAGAAAATAATTGATTTTTCAGACTTTGATCGGCCGTAGCGGCCAAACTAAAACTCCAAATTGAACGCGGTTTGCAAATCTGAGCTCCTCGTACGTCAATTAGTCGGATTAGAGATTTCGAATTTTTGATAAAAACACGAAAAAAAGACATGAGTAAACCCCTTAGAAATGTGTTAAAAAATGCAACTTTCTTAAAAATCATCGTAGACTATTGAATTTAACTTTATTTTCATCAGAAAGACGAGAGAAATTGATTGCAGTTAAAAAATTTCAGCTAACTTCAATAGCAAAAAAAATAGTCAGTCACAGTGAACATTTTAAAAAATTTACGAAAATAATTGATTTTTCAGACTTTGATCGGCTGTAGCGGCCAAACGAAAACTCCAAATTGAACGCGGTTTGCAAATCTGAGCTCCTCGTACGTCAATTAGTCGGAATGGAGATTTTGAATTTTTGATAAAATCGTGAAAAAAGACATGACTAACCCCCTTGGAAATTTTGTTAAAAAATGCAACTTTCTTAAAAATCATCGTAGACTATTGAATTTAACTTTATTTTCATCAGAAAGACGAGAGAAATTGATTGCCGTTAAAAAATTTCAGCTAACTTCAATAGCAAAAAAATTAGACAGTCACCATGAGGATTTTGGAAAATTTAAGAAAATAATTGATTTTTCAGACTTTGATCGGCCGTAGCGGCCAAACGAAAACTCCAAATTTAACGCGGTTTGCAAATCTGAGCTCCTCGTACGTCAATTAGTCGGATTAGAGATTTTAAATTTTTGATGAAATCGTGAAAAAGGACATGACTAACCCCCTTGGAAATTTTGTTAAAAAATGCAACTTTCTTAAAAATCATCGTAGACTATTGAATTTAACTTTATTTTCATCAGAAAGACGAGAGAAATTGATTGCCGTTGAAAAATTTCAGCTAACTTAAATAGCAAAAAAATTAGTCAGTCACCATGAGGATTTTGGAAAATTTAAGTAAATAATTGATTTTTCAGACTTTGATCGGCCGTACCGGCCAAACTAAAACTCCAAATTGAACGCGGTTTGCAAATCTGAGCTCCTCGTACGTCAATTAGTCGGATTAGAAATTTTGAATTTTTGATAAAAACACGAAAAAAAGACATGAATAAACCCCTTGGAAATTTGTTAAAAAAATGCAACTTTCTTAATATTCATCGTAGACTATTGAATTTAACTTTATTTTCATCAGAAAGACGAGAGAAATTGATTGCCGTTGAAAAATTTCAGCT